>OY992886.1:14704475-15941975 GCA_963921405.1 Cepaea hortensis | reverse complement strand
CTTCGCCAACCAAAATCACGCGCGCACGCACACTGCTCTCAACCACTCACGTCGTCTGCTACCGTTTGAAGTTCTCAAAACAATGAAACCAGTTTTCTTTGATCTTAATGCACCACCCCCTCCTTCTGTTCTCACAGAACGGTCGTGTGCTGTTGTTTGTAACATTTTACCGGATATAAGCTAAAAATACTTTGGTGGTTGTACAGACATAAGGGATCCGTGAAAGAAATGTGGTTTTGTCTGTTAACTGATCCAATGCCGAAGGATAATATATCGTTAAATGTGACTTCCCATTTGGACAGAAGGATGATATATCGCAACACTGGGGTCATCGTATTATTTCTTTTGCTTGCTTGCTTGCTTGCTTGTGTTTGTTGGCTTGAGCTCCAACGCGAAGTCCTGTATGTCGGATGAAGGCATCCTGTTGTCCAACATCAGTGTGATGTCATACAGGACCTGAGTTTTGCGTGAGTATCCGTTGTCCCATGTCTGGCTTATTGGTGTGCAGACTGGTGGTTCCTCGCCGTACAGGCAGACACTCTCCGACTTCGGAGGAATCGGCGATCCTACTGACTTTAGCCAGGACCCCGAAGGGACCTGTTGCCCAGGACGCGTCAATAGGTCTTGGCCAGTATATAACCCGGCCCTGGTGCCTTGGAAACACCTCTGCGTTTTGTTTCGTGGTATCTTCCGCAATTTTAAAGCTCAGTGAACGGAAATTTACATTTTAATACTTTGGGCCTTGTCCACGTCAGATTGGGAGCACTAGACTCGAGTTTCGCTCTCGTTTAAGCTCGTCAGTAGTGCATACCCGTGACTGTACCCAGGATGGAACTCCGGATCACTGGCGTGTGAGGCGGGTGTGTAACTACTGACCACGCGACTCACGCCGGACGCGACCAAATTATCATACTAGAATATCACAACGTCACCCATTGTAGGCTGTAGCTCAAAGGTTGCCCGATCGCCGTTTACTGACATCCGTCAATGGATGTGGCCCCGACTGGTCAGGTCTTATCTTCAAAACCCAAATCCCGAAACAACCAAATAAATCAATTATAAAACTTGTAGTTCCAATGTGGAAATTATAGAGGAATATCACTACTGTCCACAAGCTATAAGATACTATCCGCAGTATTACTAAATAGACTAAAACCATATTCAGAAGACATATTAGGTGACTACCAGGCGGGTTTTAGACAAAACAGATCAACAATAGATCAGATATTTATCTTACGACAAATAGCCGAGAAACATTGGGAATATAAAAGAGATCTCCATAACATTTTTGTGGATTTTAAAAAGGCTTATGATAGTGTCCATAGGAATAGTCTATGGAATGCTATGCAGGAATTTGGAATACCAAGGAAGTTAATCAACATGACCAGACTATGCATGGAAGATACTTATAATATAGTAACATATAAAGGCAGGAAATCAGACCCCTTCCAAATAACATCTGGCCTGAAACAGGGTGATGCACTATCGCCGCTACTCTTCAATCTGGCTCTAGAGAAAGTTGTAAGGAAGATAAAGGAGGAATGTGATATTGGAGGAACATCCAAGCTGCTTGGTTATGCAGATGATATAGATATTATAGGGCAAAGTGAACAAAAGACATTGGAATATTGACTCACTTAAAGGAAAAGCCCAACAGATGGGGCTGGTTATCAACCAAGATAAGACAGAATATATGGTAATTTCAAGAGATGGAATGGCTAAAAACTCTGGCCACATACAAATAGATAATATGACCATTAAAAGAACGGAAACATACAAATACCTGGGTACAATCTTCAACTGCTCCAACATCATAAGGGAAGAAATACAAACTAGAATCAACTCTGGAAATAAGATATACTGTGCACTACAACATCTACTAAAATCAAAGGCGCTATCTCGTAACACCAAAATCACAATATACAAAACACTGATCAGACCAGTTGTGCTGTATGGCTCTGAAACCTGGAGTACAACGAAAGGAGACGAAGCCTTGTTACAAACCTTTGAGAACAAAATTTTAAGACGCATCTTTGGACCCATTAGGGATACACAAAGTGGAGAGTGGAAAAGAAGAAGTAACAAAGACATTTATGATCTGTTTAAGTCCCCGCTAATCACTGGTATCATGAAGGCTAATAGACTACAATGGCTGGGGCTTTTAGAAAGAATGGAAGATAATAGGGAAACAAAACTCGCTTACACTCAGGAAATAAATGGCCGTAGACCCCGAGGTAGACCAAGAAGACGGTGGAGAGATAATACATGTACAGACCTACAAGCACTTGGAATCAACGACTGGCAAGAGAAGGTCCACCAGAGAGACGAATGGAGACGGATTGTATTTGCAGCAAAGAACCTCAATGGCTCGGAAAGCTGAAGAAGAAGAAGAAGTTCATTTGATCGTGTACCATGTTTCGTCTGAATCTACTTACATTCCTTGGACTAATCGATGAACATGTGTTACATTGTCTGGTACTGCCAGAGTTAGGGGTTAAATGCCTCCCCGGTATTTCAAACTATTCATTTCAAACTATTCTATCACGCCTCCCAATATTTCAAGCAATTCTATCATGCCTTTCCAATATTTCATGCTATTCTATCATGCCTCCTCAATATTTCAAGCTATTCTATGACGACTCCTCAATATTTAAAGCTATTATATCCCCAACATGTCAAGCTATTCTATAAACCTCCCTTCTTTCTTCCGTGTTGAAATTATACTATTCTGATCTTGCTGAATTTCAAACTACCACGTTTACTGCACAATGGATATAGCCTAGTAGATGTACCAAAAACTGGAAACAATGGAGCCAGTGTACTGTTATGGGTAGCACGGTTGTCTGCTTACCGAAAGTCATATGTTCAAATCCACATAAGTCGGGAATGTTATTTTTAAGTTGATTGGGATATCGGTTAGACCCAGCCTAAAATAACTACCAGGAAATGTCCTGGAAAATAAAGGTCTCCCGTGTGACATTGAGAAAAAAAATTCACAAATCGAACGCTGATTAGTCTATACAATATTTGGCTATAACCATATACAGGGTGTATTGTTAATGACTGTGCAGTGTTTGACAATATTGCCGGTCCAAGTTTTGTATTTACCTATTATGTTGCATGAACTTTCCACCCATCATGTGCTATGCCGGTAAGCGTAGGCGGTCATGATTCGCCATCTCAATCGATCACCAGAGTCGTAGATCAGCTCAGTGTTCTTGTCTCGACCATGCCACGTGGCCAAGCCATCCAAGTATTTACTTCTCTATCTTCCCCTTGTTCTCTGTCCCTCAATCTTGCCAGTTGTCACCAAGTTCTCCGAATTATTTTTTCTCATAACATGTCCAAAAAATATTTGACTGTCTACGTCTAATTTCTCTAATCAGTTTACGATTTTCATTTGTTTCTTGTAGGACTTGGTAATTGGTTTTTCTCTCTGCCTATGATATTCTTTGCATTCCCCTTAGAAACCACATTTCCACAGCCATAAGATGCTCTTCAGCTTGACTGCTCATTGTCAAATCTTCATATCCATACAAAAGTACAGGCTCTATGTAGCACCTCAACGCTCTTTTTCTCGTTTCAATTTACATCATTTTATTAGTCAGTTCATCTAAGTAAAAGTTACTTTCGCCATGGCAATTCTTGTTCTAATCTCTTCAAGGCATCTCCCATCAGATGTTATTACTGTTCGAGATAATTGTACAGATTCACTTGTTTAAGAATATTCCCATTTACTTGTATATTACATTGTGGTATTTTGTTATTCCAACTGACGACCATAATCTGTGTCTTGTTACATGAACTTTACATAGGGTGAGTACAAAACTTGGACCGGCAATATTTTCAAGCACCGCAGTCATTAAAAATACATTCTATACCAAACATATACCCAATACGCCTAAAGGCTAAAAAATATCTTTCACTTTTTACTGACTGCAAACATCGTATTGCTAGTTGTTAATAGTTGCCACGTAGCACTGTTTATTTTGTCAATAATTCTTTACTCATTTCATTATTGCTAGATTTAAATTTCAACGCAAATAGAAATATGTTTGGGCAGCTGTGGTTGTGTTAACAGAGTTGATTTTAGGCTGAAAATGAGAAGAAGGAAAAAAAAATGAAATGAAAACTTAGAAAAGATATCGATCGCAGCCACGCGCCTAAATTTCGTGTGAGCAACATCTGCCCCTGTCTCCGCCAACCAGAAAGGTGACAACAATAGCACACTCGAATCGCGCCAAATTCCCTCTCCGACACACACGCTCTATTTATAGACAGTGTTTTGTACTCGGGCGTATCAAAGAAAGCGTGTGCACATTTAGTGAGCATTAAAAATATACTTTCTGTAAGCGGAAAGAAGAACTTTTATATTTCTTCCAGCAGCATGAAATGTATTAGTAAAATTGCGAGCGGCTGTGTTGAGATTTGTAATATGGTTTATGTATGTAAAAAATGTCTGGCCGGTGCAGAATATTGTTAGGTAACTCTTAGAGTTGGTTTGTACATCATTGCTAGGCTACCAACTGCAGTGTACCACAACTAGCAATGATGGACAGACCACATGGAAGCAGAAGAAGAGGTCGACCATGTAAACGATGGACAGAGTCCGTGGAAATCTCGATATAAGAAGCCCATAAACGGGCACTCTCCCGCTGTTTATTTTATGCTTCACCTCGACAACGCAAGATACAAGAATAACAAGATAAGGTGACATGAGACCTCGAGTCATGACTGGTCAAAGTAATATAACCCCCATTGTTGCAGATCAACGTGTAATAATTCAACACTGCACGCGTATCAAAACACATATTTCTTGCAGTGGCTTGTAGAAATACTGGAATGGAATACGGGACATATATCCGCATGACCCCTATACTGGGTATTGCTTAAGAGCCAGTTTGTGTCCTGAAAAAAAGTGTCCGTTCTCCATACTCTTCCACGTACTTTATAATAAATTTTCTGTTACTTAATGACTTTCTCTCGTGTAATACTCAATCTAGACTCGTGGAGTGTTTTTCCTATTATTATTATTATTATTATTATTATTATTATTATTATTATTATTATTATTATTATTATTGTTATTATTATTATTATTATTATTATTATTATTGTTATTACTATTATTATTATTATTATTATTATTATTATTATTATTATTATTACTCTGTTCGCTACTACTTCTAGTGCACTGGATTGATTTTTGCGTGTGGATTAGCTTTCCCTGTTACCAATGTCCCTCGCCATTAGGCGAACCCACTCTTCTGAGGTACTTGTAATTTACGTCCCCAAGTCAAAGACGAGAAGTCAACATTTTAGTCCAACTGACCGGTGTAGGGGTTAAACCCGCTATTTTGGCATCAGCACACCGGAAGTTTAGAAGCGAGCGCTCTTTTCCATTCGGCCATGCTGACCCCTTCGCCGGGTCTTAACGACTGGAGTCATTCCCAGGGCTGGTTGGTTGATTTATTGCCCGGTTGGCTGATTGTACATCCATTGGAAGATTGAGCATCCACTCTTTAGCCCGGAGTGTTAACATTTAGGTCGTATGCGCTATGAAAAGGGCTGGCATCTCTGGGAGAGCGATTCGTGTAGAGACTCTTCTTCCCATCCGGTACCATCTCCATAGAGATTGTTGCAGTGCTCTCCCTCCCTTCTCCAGACTAAACATGCCAGCGGTTGGCAAGACATATTATAACTTCACATCTTGCGGAGACACATCAAGATGTACCCAGGTCAGGATTCAGCACAGCACGTGCAGACTGGCTGGGATCTGGGTTCTGGATAGCTGTGTGTCCTCCACGGGTTTTTATGTATGTCCTTGTCAAAAGTTAGCAGCGTCTGGCCGAGTGGCTAGAACTCGACTTGCATTCGGCAGACCCGGGTTCGAATCTACGGTAAGTTGATGGCATGTTTTCTGTAGGGGTATAAAGAAAACCCTAACCTGCACAGTTCGCGGCGATTACTCAAGCAAGGCGGCGACTGCTATCATGTCTCCATAAGAATACAAGATGTAACAGATAAGAGCAGCAGTATTGTCGTTATGCAACCAGTTCTTGTCTAGAAGTGGATACTTGAATCATAAATTATGTAGATTACCGCTGCAAACAGATCACATTTCCCAAGGGTGTCCAGAATGCGACATAACTAGGCAAACCTTTTAGCCTCGAGAAACAGCGGCGGAGATAAACTTTATGTACCACTGAGTGAACTTTAAAAAAAAAATAAAGAAAAAACAAGGACAGTTAAGTTTATATAAAAGATAACTTTGTGCCAAGACATAAGACTCAAGAGTTGTTTCTCTCTGTCTTCCTCTATCACTCTTTCCACACATCTTTCCGGTTTTCACAACCTGTTCCAATTGTAGTCTTCTCATAAAGTAGTCAAAATATTATCACGGCTTATTTCTGATGTTCGTTATAAGTTGTCTTTGTGACTTAGCCTCCCTCAAAATATCCAGATTGCTCATTTTGGCTGTCCAATGAATTTATTGCAGATATAGACAATCAATTTCAAACGAATGCAATAAAAAGAAGTATTGGAAACAAAGAACCACGTTCTTTGGACATATAAGAAAAGAGTGAGAAGTTGTGGTGGGGGGGGGGGGGCTGGTTGTGAAAGAAGAAGAATTAGAATAGGAAGAGGAGGATGGGGAAGAAGAATAAGAGGATGTTTAAGACGAGGAAGAAGATAGTGGAGGAAGGTGAGGCGTGAGAAAGAGAAGAAGAAGAAGAAGAGGAAGAAGACGAAGAAGAAGAAGAAGAAGAAGAAGAAGAAGAAGAAGAAGAAGAAGAAGAAGAAGAAGAAGAAGAAGAAGAAGAAGAAGAAGAGTCTACGGAGATTCCAACCCCCGCATCTCCCCTACATCCCCCCCCCCCAAAAAAAAAAAAAAAAAAAAACCACACACACACACACAGACACATTGCAGTACTTTGTTTCATACATTTCTCACTACACGCAAACATAACAATGAAGGTGCCTAGAAATGCGTGCAAGCAACTGATACCTCGACCTCACTTCTAATCGGTAATAATAACCCGCGAAAGCCAAACCACTTCGCGCAATAAAGCTACAGATACGCTCATTTCGTAACCTACATTAACACTTCCTTTTTATGAGCAGCGACTGTACCGACGCTGTCGTATTGCATCCTTCAACTCGCCCTAGCAATATCTTGTTGTCTACGAATTTCTGCGGCCATGAAATTTGAGACTAGAAACGTTCCCCTTGGTTTCTGCTTACGACAACTTCCCCCATAATAATGTCTGACTGCTTTAATATCACCTTAACACCTTTGCTCATTTCATATTCCAAATGGATCAGTGCAGTCGCATATTATATTTCTTTGAATTTGTTTCCTTTTCACAAGCTGACTCTTGCGTTACCTCCGCAATCTAGGTCGGCAGAAAATTATGCGATGTAACATAAGCAGACCTAGAACAGAATGGCGGATTATTGTTCTGTCTCCAGCTCAGAACTTAAGCTAGCTTCGCCGTAAATGATTGGGTTCATTTTTAGAAACAATGGCAGTAATACAAACACCTGCGCGACCATACATCAAAGGATTCGGGTTCGGTAACGCACGCGCAGGTGAAAATGTTCTGACCAATCGGTACGCGAGTTTCAACTCCTGTGGGAAACCCAACGCTAGCATCCTCGAACACCATTGGTTTATTACTCAGGGAACGCGACGCTGTATAGCGGGACTGCGCGTGGGTTTCCCTACATCAAAAGATAATGTTATTCTTTTATATGAATGGGACAGAATGGAGGGAAGGGGAGGAATCATTATTGCTAACGGAATGCTACACCAAAACCGGTCTAGTTATGACTAAACATTGCTTCGGTTATTATGTGTTGTAGCATCTGACGCACGCGTGCGTCGTGAACTCCTCGTCATCCTGCGCAACTCTTTCACGCTACATTGCATTTCTATCGTGTTAGTGCACTGTAATACATTGAGTACGAAAGATCTTTTACTGTTGTTCTCTGGTATCATAAAGTTTTTTTTCCCCACACAATCTGACCGTACATGTAAAATCTTATCTTTTTCTATTATGATTTTGTCATCTTTTGTTTTTAAGCAGTCTGTTGATGTATATTATTCTTCTATTAGTAATTTCCTAAATTATGTTTGCATTAATTTGGTATTTGTGTTATTTTTCAATTTCTCTCGAGCCATGTTCGAATCGAATATATTCACCAAACAAACAAAGAATTGAGGTTTTCATTTGAAACCTCCTTGTAATATCTTTTGGCACTGAATCAGTGAAGTCCGTGGAGAAAATATGACCCACCTAATCCTAATCCTAGCCAGTCTATGTTATACGGGACCTGATTACGCCCTAAAACGCCCACCTCTCCTTAGATGTTAATTAAGTTCCAGTTCCAGTCTTCACAGTCCGTTTATGAGAGTTGTTCATGTAGTTATATCCATGTGCGTTGGTAATTTGTGAGCTGACGAAGGCTTTGGCAGCAACGTCAATTTTGTCGCTCGCTGTCGTGTTCTAGTATGGTTTACCGATTCTACTTATTGATAGTCGTTAGTCGCGCTTCCAACTTCATGGCAAAGGGTCACCCCATAATGCTCCATTCCTATGCCAGCGAATATCACACAAAATGCTCCTCATTGATCCATGTGAAAAGTGAAAAGAACAGCATGCACAGGCATATATGCATAAGGCTGCTGCCAGAATGCCAACACAACAGTCTGCCACTAAAATTACAGTTCATTGTCGGTGGAAGTGGTAGTCACTAGAAAACCAGCAGCTGCACATACATTACTGCATAAGTCACAACCAATTAGTTCAACAACCTATCGTCTGTCATTTTTCTGAACATGCAATTCACAATACAAACCACAGCGAACATATGTAAAAGCATTCATACGAAATCCATAGCTCACAGTATCGCTCCACACATTTAACTCAGCTGCTTGGCGACGGCTCTGTGGAGAAGGGGTTAAGGGCGCAATTCGCAATCCCGCATCCGCGTTCGAAACACAGTTGCGGGTGATTTGGCAGCAGGCCGCCTTGCGTTGACTTTTATACAATAGAATGAGCGCCAGTCGTTTACACGCGATAGCAAACCACTGAACGTAAACGTGCCAAGAACTATCAGCCCAAAATAAGGTAATGACGTAAGCAAACTGTTGCCAGAAGCAAAAATCACCCTAGGCCTGTACAGCTCAACAGCCTATCTGCAATATGGACCTAAAGTTCATTACTTTTCGTTTTTGAGTGATGCATTCAATACCAGTCTTGCATGCCTAGTCCTCCCTGGGATGGCACTTTGGTACCAGGTCGGGCGAACACTCTCTACACCAATCACAACCCGATGGATATTCAGGGCTCAGAGTTGAGTTGAGCTGAGCTAAGAACCGACATCACTGTACTCAGCACATTCCCACACGCGTTCGGCTCCTCGTTCAACAGCCAGCGAAGAGTAATACTGCTAATCGTTCCAGCTGCAATCTACTTGAAATTTCTCCTGGTCTTCCTTCTCAGTTTTGAGATTCGTCCAGAACCCCTGCCGATTCCCCGCCATATAATTCCCTCCACATAAGGGTTCCCAGTCTGTTCCCCCGCTGTCACCACCTGGTCCCACATGCGCACACATGTGCGTCTCCCTAAAGAGTCAACCCCGATGTCTTCCAATGGATTAACCAACAAACCAATGTGTATATTTGGAGGAGACAGGTTCGAATCCCGGTCGGTAACTAGAGCTGTCCAATTTTATTTTGTTTGGTGCGTCCTCTAATCCCTGCTTCTTTCATCTACTTCTATGAGCGCGAATAAATACATGTGTGTTTATTTATTAACTGATTGAGCGTCATGGATGATTAATCGTCTCAAGCGACTTCCATTATCTACCATGGGCCTATATATCGCCGAAATGTTGTCATTGCGTTACAATACAAGATGTCTGTTACCATATTAACAGATCTGAAATTATAACTGTTACATACCCCTATTCCCATTTTCTGTCGTTCATTTTGTTTGTTGAGGTGCTACGTATAACCTGTACTTTTGTATGGATATAAAGCTTGGACAATGAGCAGACAAGCTGAAAAACATCTGATGGCTGTGAAAATGTGGTTTCTGAGGCGAAGGCACAGAATACAATGGGAAGAATGAAAAACCAATGACCAAGTCTTAGAAGAAAGAAATGAAAATCGTAAACTGATTAGAGAAATTAGACGTAGACAGACAAAAAAATTGTTGGCATCTTATGAGAACTTGGTGACAACTGGCAAGATCGAAGGGAAAAGAACAAGGGGAAGACACAGAAGTAAATACCTGGATGGTTTGGCCACGTGGCATGGTTTAGACAAGAACACTGAGCTGATCCACGACTACGGTGAAAGAGTGAAATGGCGAATGATGACCGCCAACGGTTATCAGCACCTAAGTCTGGTTTGGCATTGAATCTGTGAATTATCATTAAAAGACAACAAGTTCTTTGCAGAGAGTTGCAGTCATCACAGCCTCCTGAAGAGACTGGATCCTTCGCCAGTTCTCCTTCCTCATGCGCTTTCGTGCCCAGGGCGTCTGTGATGTTGTGTGTTCACCCCAGCCTTGTTGTCACGCCTTCCAACGTTGCTATTTCTAGACCCCTTTGGCGCTCCACGTGGCCAAAGTAGACGACTTGGAGAGTACTACCTATTGTTTGAAAAGTTTCACTACACTTTGTATGTAGGACAAATTTGAAGAAAACAAAATTCTTGATAACACCATTGTGTTTGGAGTGCAAAGAATTTCTCCAGCAGACGACAGCCATTCGCTGCATATTGCTTCACGATGGACTGTGGAGCACATTGTTTGACGAGATCATGTACTTCACTTTTCACATTTGTTCTATATACACAGGGTAGTGAGACTTTACAAAAGCCTAGTAATTATACAGGGTGTATTTTTAATGGCTATGCAGTGTTTGAAAATATTGCCGGTCTAAGTTTTGTATTTACCTGTTATGTTGCATGAACTTTACAAAGTGTGAATACAAAACTTGGATCGGCAATATTTTCAAACACTGCATAGTCATTAAAAATACACCCTATACTTCTACATGGAACTATTCCTGAAATAAGTTGGAGCAGAATTTATTTCTCCCGACAATCATTACCGGCTCGTTGGTCTAGGGGTATGATTCTCGCTTCGGGTGCGAGAGGTCCCGGGTTCAACTCCCGGACGAGCCCAACAATTTTTTTTTTTTTATGAGGACCGTCTGACCGTGTGACTACAACGCCAGGCTGCCATTCGGGAGACCCTGATTGGAATCCTCGGTGTGGTCAAAGTGTGTATGTGTGTGTGTGTTTGTTTTTTTAAATTTGCTCCGGAGAGGAGGGGAGGGGGCGAAAATAAAATCCAAACCTGCACAGGTCGCGGAGACTGCATTAACCAGGCTGCCTTACTTCGTCATGCTCCAATCACCTCCTTCTCACCCTCCCCCCTTTCCTGTCTACACCGCAAGAGACTATAGACAGTAACGATAGGTTTTCTTTTTTTTTTAAATTTCAGACAATAGTTCCGCGAACCACTTAGTAAACCTCGTCCATTCACGTCCCTGGGTTACAGAATCCCCCACCGGACATCCAGACCTCTGTAACGTGTCTGTATTGTATCTGCGAGGCTCTTCTTGTATCAAATGCCGTCAGCTGTTTTCCTTTATCAAAATATCCACCAGTAAAAGTAGTCAGCATGGCCGGAAGGTGAAACGCGCTCTAGCTCTTAAGCGT
Source organism: Cepaea hortensis (assembly GCA_963921405.1). Classification (NCBI taxonomy): domain Eukaryota; kingdom Metazoa; phylum Mollusca; class Gastropoda; order Stylommatophora; family Helicidae; genus Cepaea; species Cepaea hortensis. The sequence continues at coordinate 15,930,235 of OY992886.1, read as the reverse complement.
CTAATGGCGGGGTAGGCAGTTCATTCCTTGCACCGGTCAGCTGGACTTAAACGATCATTTATCTTTAACACGGCAGTGGTAAATTACTGAATCCAAAACTGCCCAGACAATGCATTGTGTTTATTTATGAATTGCATTAATTATCATTACGAGATAGCAAGTTCTTTGCTGAGTGTTGCTGCCATCACATTCATTAACTTCATTCATTCAGTAGCATGTCCTTTGCAGAACCTCGCTCCCATAACAACCTTCCGGAAAATCTCTCGATCATGAGCAAGATGTCCCGCGTCTGATACACCCATCTGGAAATCATCCGCCACATCCTGCACCCATCTTCTCTTTGGCCTTCCTCTTCCTCTCTTCCCAGGCATATAACCCTCCATTATTGTTCTCTCCAAACTTGTATGACGTTTCAAGTGACCAAAATATTTCAATTTTCTTTGTTTTATCGTCTTTAATAGCCACCCTTCTTCAATATTCAGCTCTTAAAGAATGGATGCATTTATTCCTTTCTTTATCCAAGAAATTCTTAGAACTCGTCTATAACATTTATATTCAAAGGCATTTATGCGCTGTTCAGCTTGTTTAGTAAGTGTCCAGGTCTCACAAGCATATGTTGCATTGGGAAAGATGCGCGCTCTTAAAAGTCTAGGTTTTATAGTTCTATCTGTCATAAGACGGTCTCCCTGGGGAAGGAGTTAACGACTTTCTCCGTAATCCCGTATATCCACGTGAGGAGCACAGCTACGCGAGATTCGGCAGCGGATCGCGTCGCTTTGGTTACTTACGGGGTATGTGAGCCGGTCACTCAGAAAGCAATGACAAACTACTGCGTGTAATCTTGCCAAAAACATCAACAACAGCTGAAAAATGTGGGTGTTGACTGTAACGTCCTGTAAGGGATATGCAACTAAACAAAAAAACATCTGCCATCACAGCCCCATGAAAAGACTGGATCCTTCGCCAGTTCTCATTCCTTAAGCACGTTCATGTCCAAGGGGTCTATGATTGTATATGGTTGCCGTCTTGATGGTCAACCTCAAACTGTTTGTTTTCCAAGAACCACCTCTTCCATCGTTGTTCTTTCTAACGTTTAATGGGGCCAAAGTAGTCGACTTAGTGAGTACTAAAATAACTCTTTCTACAGGTGCATTAAAGTCGAGCCTGTCGAGTTTAAGCGTTTACAAGGCTTAAACTCGACAGGCTCGACTTTAATGCACCTGGTTTTATTTTATTCCAAATGGCTTGATCGATTTCTCTCGACGGCCTGCCGAGTGTCACACAAGGCACGAACTCTTAAGCTCCAGCGGCGATCCCCAGGAGTCGCCGAGCAAATTGCCGGCATGAACTGAACGAAGGAGTCCTGAATCTAATCCACGACCTTCGGAGATCAAGACAATCGGTCTAACCGCTTCACCACGGAGTCCCCGAAACACAGTGTTTGACGCATCCTTGGTGCTTTTTATGCCGCCCTCCATGGCGAAGGTCTTACGGACGCGATTCGTAAGCCCGCTTAACCACGTTCGAAACACAACTGCGACCGATTTGGCAGCAGACCGCGTTGCGCTGGGTTTTAAAGAATTTATATGGGAGCCGGTCGTTCAAAAAGCAATGGCAAACTACTGAACGTAAACTTGCCAAGACATCAACAACAGAAGTAAAATGCTGGTGTTGACAGCGATGTCCTGTAAATTTATTTAATTTTTTTTTTTGCGCTCGCTCACTTTGAACTCAAGCGTAGTCCATACACACTATTTATAGTAGTAAAATGTTTGCATATCCTTTACAGGACATCGTTGTCAACATCAGCATCTTTCAGCTGATTGTTGATTTTGGCAAGATTACGCTCAGTAGTTTATTTATAGTAGTAATAGATTGAATTTTGCGCGTGGATTAGCTTTCCGTATTAACAGTGCCCCTTGCCTTCAGGTTAACACACTCCGACTTCAGAGGTACTTGTAATTGACGTCACCAAGTCAAGGACGACAGGTCAACGCTATAGTCCAGCTGTCCGATGTAGCGGTTGAACCGCTTATCTCAGCATCAGCGCAACGGACGTTTAAGAACACGCGTTCTGACCCGTTCGGCCATGCGGAACTGCGTCCTGTAAATAGCATATGCGTGTTATTCTGTAGATACGCTTCCACATGAAATCATTTCGTCAACAAGTTGTGGGACAATTTATTTCTCTCAACCACCGTTTAGTACCTCGTAGTAGGCTCGTAGTAGGCTCGTTGGTCTAGGGGTATGATTCTCGCTTCGGGTGCGAGAGGTCCCGGGTTCAACTCCCGGACGAGCCCAATACTATTTTTATTTTTATGTGGAGCGTCTGATCGTGTGACTAGAACGCCAGGCTGCCATCCGGGAGACCCCGGTTCGAATTCTCGGTATGGTAATGGTTAACTTTTTTTTTTAATTTTTTCGGCGGGGAATAAAATCCAAACCTGCACAGTTCGCAGAGACTGCACTAGACCTTAATTCCTCATGCCCCCTCCGCCAATTCCTCTCCTGTTCTATTCCGCAAGGTACTATAGGCAGTACACGACAGTCTCTCTCTCTCTCTCTCTCTCCCCCCCCCCCCCCCCCCCCGTCGAGGGGTGTCACACTCACTCGCTCAGCGGGTCAAAACTCCAATCACACGTAAGATTGCGGGCCGAACAGGATAAACATTCAATAAGCCGAAAATTAAACCTTTTTCTAAACATTAATGTAAATTAAAACATTAAAAAAAGTTTTAATAATAAACAATCATTGGTATACATATTTTCGGTCTTATGTCAGTTTGTCAAGGCACGATGTTTGGCATCTTTTCTTGGCTACACGTTCTCTTATGTTGGGAGTAATGTTCTGTATCATTGAGATTCGCATGATGGACTTCAAGTGTTGATCGGTGAGACGACTCCTGTGTGATGTTTTGTTAATCTTCATCACAGAAAACAGCTGCTCACACAGATATGTGCTACCAAAATGCTCAAGGTTCAAGCCGCAAGTAGACGAAGCCGGGGCATCTCTTCAGGAATGAAACGAGTGAAATGTGCTAGGTCACTATAACGACGGACATTCACTCACTATACAACTTTTATTTTCGCTTATTCTGATCGAAGCAAGAACGCTCTCAGGTCGCCTATTATTCGGTAAGGCTGCTAATTAGGAATTTGATTTGCACAGTATATCGTGGTCATTAACAACAACAAAAAAACAATATTTTTGCCTAAAATTCTCTCTCGGGCCGAATATATTTGTACGTCGATTGAGACCTCTCGGGCCTGATATGATTGTACGACGGGCCTGTTGTGGCCCGCGGGCCTTGAGTTTGACACATGTGCCCCAGACCATAGGTCAGCGAAACACTTAGTAAACACAGTGCACTCACGTCCCTCTGTTACAGAACCCCCCACCAGACAACGAGACTTCTGTAACGGCGTCAGTATTGTATCTGCGAGGGACTACTTATATCTGCGAGGGACTACTTGTATCAAGCGCATTCAACTGTTTCCCGTTATCAAAACACGAATCAGTAAAAGACCATTCGCAAGTAAATACACACGTATTGGTTGGCGCCCATAGGAGTAGGAGAAAGAATTCGAGACTACAGGACGCATTAGGCAACATGAACATTGAAAGATATAGTTACCGATGGGACTTCGAACGTGTCACCTCCAAGTGATGACAGCGCCTCGCTGCAGGAACAAGTGTACTCCGACGCATGACCATCATTTGGAGGTGACAGGTTAGCATCCCGGTCAGTAACTACAGCTTTCAATTGTTATGTTGTCTAGTGCGTCCTGTAGACTCTAATTCTTACCTCTACTCCAATGAGCGTCAAACAATATGTGTGTGTTTATGTATGAACTGTCTTAGTGGCCTCAAAGGGCTCCCCATTTGATATTTATGAGTAAAAGACCGATTTAACAGTCGGCGTGGCCGGAAGGAGAAGCGAGCTCTAGCTCTTATACTTCCGATGGTGGGGTAAGCGGGTTCACTCCTTAGACTGACCAGTTGGACTTGACGATCATTTATCTTTAACACATCAATGTCAACTCCACACTGTCTAGACAATTAGCTTGGGATTGATTGCAACGTCCTTTTAAAAAAAATGCACATTTTTAAATAACTTGTTTACACGACTAAAGGCGCGATCGGTATATAGTACTAGGTAACTAGAGGTATATTTGCGTAGACTTTTCGGCACTCGTGGATTCCAATTGTTTTAATTGATCTGGGTTTCTTGGTCGACCCATCCTAAAATGGGTACAAAGGACTTCCTTGGGAAGTACGGGGGGGGGGGGGCAGGCGTGACCACACCCAACACAGAGAGCACCGACTGGTCTATAAAATTATGGGTCTAGTGCTGTGATGTCGGTTCTTGACTCAGTTCAACTCATGTCTATGTGTAATGCACTATTACTACAGCAGCCCGCTTAAATCAGTTCCTGTGATCCTTCCTCTATTTAATGCTAAACAAGACATGGAAGAACGGCGTTCCATACACTCAAGCCCATAGCTAATCTCAACAACAATACTCAACTTCACACTGCCGGCCAGCGTATGGGAAAGCAGGAAATGGCAGATTAATGTTAATAAACACACTGTTATGATAAAAGCTGCAGCAGGGTAGCTCCATCCCATAATATGGTTAGTTGGTTGTGAATTTCATGGAAGACTAAGTCTTAACTCATACGTTCCATGTGTTGACGCTGACGTCGTTTATTAAGTTCTGTAGTGTCGATTAGTGCAGTAAAATATGCTACTAAAGTATGATCTCTGTTTTAGTGGGATGCATAAGAGAAGCCAAGAGTAGTTAAAACAGAAACCTACCATTGAAGCCGTAAGAGGCGACTAAGGAGGGATGCGACGAGACTCTCTTCCTCGTGCCACAGACAATTTTAGCTGGAAAATTTACCAATAAGTTAAAGAATTCAAATATCTTAGAAGTATGATCACAGAAGATGGCAGATTGGTCAGAGACATCGAAATAAGATTTCAAAAAGCTAGTGCACTTACATATCAACTATCATCCTTACTGAAACATCAAAATATACCCATGTCCGCAAAATGACAGATAATAAACAGCATATTCACACCAACCCTATGCTACCAATGTCAAACTTGGACTTTATCCAAATCACACTTTCGCAAAATCAACACCTGCGAAATGAGATGCCTGAGGAGAGCTGCCAACTTAACAATCGGAGACCGGGTAAGAAGTGCTGTTATCAGACAGACAGTAGGATCAAAACCCTGTGCTACATTTATTGAAAGACAGAAGATCAAGTGGTTTGGCCATGTCGTTAGAATGCAACACCAACAACTACCACCACTGGATCTACATCGAAGATCACCTGCGACGAGACCAAGAGGACGTCCAAGAAGAAACTGGATTGACGACATCAAAAACATTCTACAATCACACGAAATGACACTATCCAGTGCCGCCCATCGGGCGCTGGAGCGCAAATTATTCCTCCCCTCGAGCTTGATGGCAGAAGTGGAAGATGATGATGATGATGATGATGATGATGATGATGATGATGATGATGATGATGATGTTGATGATGATGATGATGATGATGATGATGAATCTACCAATCATGAACAAATCCACACAGAGCTTGGTGTGAGTTGGCTTAGTGTCTATACTACATAGGGCGATGAGGGAGGGGTAGTAGGAGAAGGAGGAGGAACAGAAGAAGAAGGAGAAGGGGTAGGGGAGGAGGAGTACAAGGATGAAATGGAGACATAACTGGAGGAGATGGAGAAGAATAAGAAGAAACCACATAGCCAATAGGCCTCGATGCATGAAAACGGACAATTTAAATTTATATTTACGAATAGGCTTCAAATGATAACCTTAAAAGTGTGATAGAAATTATAATAACCATGACATTGTCTTGTAGCCTGTCAATATTGTTGTTGTTGCTGTCTCTCTCTTTTCTACTAATCTCTCTCTCTCTCTCTCTCTCTCTCTCTCTCTCTCTCTCTCTCTCTCTCTCTCTCTCTCTCTACAAATTTTTCTCGTATCTTTATCCCCCAAGCCCTCCCCCCTCTCTCTCTCTCTCTCTCTCTCTCTCTCTCTCTCTCTCTCTCTCTCTCTCCTCTCTCTCTCTCTCGCTCTCTCTCTCTCTCTCATCCTTTTTCTCCTGCTTATTTTAAAACCCACCCACCCCCTGCTTCACACACACACACACACACACACACACACACACACACACACACACACACACACACACAGAGTCAAACTTCGGTTTTCATCGATAATCCGTCCGAAAACAATTCGTTCTAGACACTCCAAAATACATACCAAAAACACATTTTATAGAGAATAAATATAATGTTTAGCACAATCTTTCGGCCCCAAACTTGTCCGAACTCGCACCTTCGCTGTGCCTAGTAACACTGTGTATGTCAGTGCGCCTGTTGGATTTTTCAAACCATCCTCTGCTGGCCTTAAAATCACTTAGTATACTAGCACTCACCCCAGACATTTTCTTAATGAGATCGCCATACAACAGTTTGACCTTCTCACACACGATTGCCTCCGAAACAGAATCGCCATCTAACTGTTTTTGATTTATCTAAATTAATAATAACTGTTCGACATTCTTCAATTGCTTGCGATTTCTGTTTCGTTAGCACATTCACGACTTTCGCTACATTAGCCTCCGCTATTGCTTTCTTTTTCGCCATAGTGGAACTTGTCGTGGATGGCGAATTCCAGTACATGCGGCCGATTTCAGCAATCTTAATACCGCTCTCGTATTTTATTAATTGCAAGTGATGCTCACAGAAAGAAAAAAAAAACGCCAAACTGAGCAGAAAAACGCGTGAGACTATTTGTTTTCACAAAATTAGCAGCGACATGGATACGTCGACGAAATCAGAGGCAACCAACGAAAACCGAGACACATTTTTCGCGGGGAAAAAATGACGATACCAAAACCGACGAAAACCGAAGGCAATGCTTGCTTGCTTGCGTTCGCTGGCTGTGAACTCCAGCCTGAAGTCGTGTATGTCGGATAGTAACATCCTGTTGTCCAACATCAGTGTGATGTCATACCGGACTGAGGTTTGCGTGAGTATCCGTTGTCCCACGTCTGGCTTATTGGTGTGCAGACTGGTGGTTCCTCGCCGTGAAGGTAGATACTCTCCGACTTTTACAAGGTGTAATGTGTGTTTCTTTTGTTTGTGTATATTACAGAGCGTTGCCATTTGTTAGTGTTAGGTGTCACATGTGTGAACAAAGCAAATACATACATATATACAGTTATATTATGACATTTATGGCATAGTGCATGTAAACGCGCGCACACACACACAAACACACACTCGTACACTTCGGAAGAATCAGCGATCCTACTGACGTTAGCCAGGACCCCAAAGGGCCCGCCCTGTTGCCCAGTACGCACGGCTCGGATGTTTTAGTAGGTCTTGGCCAGTATAGAACCTGACCCTGGTGCCTTGGAAACACCTCTGCGTCCCACCGAAGGCAATGAAAACCGAGGTTTGACTATATATATATATATATATATATATATATATATATATATATATATATATATATATATATATATATATATATATATATATATATATATCTTTATTCTGTTTTATTTCAGTGCCCTATAAGAAGATTATCAATGACTGCCCCGTCAGTCAGCGAGCATGCCTGAATAACATTCTTGTTTCTGATATTTCTTCTACTTTATTCTCTATCTCGCATACCTACATCCGAAACACAGCTTTAACGAAATTGTATAGTTGCCGGTCGTTCAGAAAGCAATGTCTAACGTCTGAACGTAAACTTGCCAAGGTTTCACAACAGCAAAGAAATGCAGGTGTGGACTGCAACGTCCTGTAAAGGATATGCAACTAACTTTATGCATGTATGCTGGTGTGTTGGGAAACGAGCAGGTGGACACATTGCCTGGGTCTGCACCGCTGGGTCGGAATCTGGTGCTTGATAAATCAGAACAGAACAGATGCGCCTTCATTGCTTGGGGAGAATGGTGCTACAGAAAGTGACCAGATGATCTGCCGACACTTAGGGACAGGCGGACACATAATCAGATTGCATCTGAAACCATTCGTATAGGAACTATTCGCTGTTTGTTGAAAGTTGTCAAGCGCGTCCTCTAGTCACGAATTCTTTCTTTCTTGAGCACCAAACTGTACTGTTCAAAATAAAAAATTTAAAAAACCGGAATATTTTTGGTGTTACTTCTACAAAAGATATTCGCTGATTGGACATCAGTCAACCTATCGACTGTGTCCATCTGGTCATTAACTTCTCGTGGTTACCTAAATTGTAATCACCTCATGATTCGTGGGGTCATGAAAGAGGACAAGATCAAACAAAACAACATTTTTGACAATAACTCGTGACAGCTTCATGATAATTCCGTGAAACTTATTGAACACAAAACTCTTTTACCATATTATTGAATGCATATAAAAGAGTGACGCTCCTCGAATAAATTCAGTTAAAACGTCAATGCGCAAGTATGGCTCATCTCACTACAGAACGACTCATTATCATTGGACGTTTACAGGCTGGACAGTCACAAAGTGTAGAAGCCATAGCATTTAATGTGGCTAGAAGCACCATTAGTCGCCTTTTGAGGCGATTTCAAGAAACTGGCTCAGTGGCAGACCGGCCGCGCAGTGAAAATCCCAGAATCACAACTGCTGCCGAAGACCGCTTCATACGGCTGAGTCACCTTAGGAATCGATTTGCATCTGCGTCCTCCACAGTCCAGTCAATGCCAGGAGCTCGTCGAATTTCAGATCAAACGGTCAGGAAAGGCTGCACTACGCTGGTCTTTGGGCTAGAAGACCCTACAGGGGCCCTGTTCTTACGGACCGGCATCGCGAGAACCGACTGCAGTGGGCGAATCAGCATCGTCAATAAAATGTTGGTACAATTTGCAATTGAAACTGCGATAATGTTGCGTTTTGGTTTTTTAAACAGTACATATGTGTTTATTTATGAACGTGTTGAAGATAACAACGGCGTATAGGAATGTCCCTTGACACCACTACGCCACTAAGTGTTTCCTCCTTTCTTTCTTCCATACATTTCCTTATCCTTCTTTTGAAAAAATCATATCCATATATTACCCACCGCCCACGGTTCCCCATTCTATCCTATTCTCATATCAGACCCCATACTGCAATAACATTGACACAGCGCACTATGGGACACACCATCGTGTGAGGGTGTCAGCGGGGATTCCCCCTTGTGTTACGCACCCATGCCACTTTTGTCTCGAGGCGGGAATATTATCCTAACATCGCAGTCACTTCTATTTTCTATTCTAGGTCGATGGGTTTGCACGATGGTTCTCGCGGGTTGTATTCTGGGTCAATGGGTTTGCACGATGTTCTCATATTTTCTATTCTAGGTCGATGGGTTTGCACGACGGTTCTCACATTTTGTATTCTAGGTCGATGGGTTTGCACGAGGGTTATCACATTTGTATTCATTTCGATGAGTTTGCTCGATGGTTCTCACATTTTGTATTCTAGGTTGATGGGTTTGCACGATGGTTCTTACATTTTGTATTCTAGGTCGATGGGTTTGCACGATGGTTATCACATTTTGTATTCTAGGTCGATGGGTTTGCACGAGGGTTCTCACGTTGTGTATTCTAGGTTAAGAACGAGCCCTCTTATCCATTTGGCCATTCTGACCTCCGAAGTCAACCTTTACAACCAACAAACCATTGGGAACGAACACACTTCACCGTGGTCACCAGAGAATGTATAACCGCCGGCACGCTGAACCTCTCGGCCAGGCTGACCTGTGATCGGCTTTATTGCGCCGGGTTTGACCCCATCTGCCTCAGTCTCTCTTCACAGAAATACAAACTTCCCTCCGAGAGCATCGCACAAAGTACCAGTGACGAACCCCAAGCGTCTCCGAAGAAACTGCATTTATATTTTATTTATTTATTTTTTTTAGCATTTCTGTTATCATTTTTTATTTATAATGTCTAGTATGTGATCAAATTTACTGATCACTTGGAGCACTGCTACCGAAGCCGCCTCCACCACGTCTCTATCCACCTCGACCACGTCAATATTCACCTCAACCACGTCCATATCTACCTCCACCACGTTAATATCCACACCGACCACGTCCACATCCACCTCTATCACGTCCACACCCACACCGACTACGTCCACGTCTACCTCGACCACGTCCACCGAGACCACGTCCACCAAGACCACGTCAACATCCACTCGACCACGTCCACTTCGACCACGACCATATCTACCTCCACCTCGTCCATATCCAACTTCACCACATCCACCTCTACCACGTCCATATCCACCTCCACCACATCCACCTCTACCACGTCCACCTCTGCCACGTCCATGTCCACCTCCACCACATCCACCTCTACCACGTCCATGTCCACCTCCACCACACCCACCTCTACCACGTCCATATCCACCTCCACCACATCCACCTCTACCACGTCCACCTCTGCCACGTCCATGTCCACCTCCACCACATCCACCTCTACCACGTCCATGTCCACCTCCACCACATCCACCTCTACCACGTCCATGTCCACCTCCACCACATCTACCTCTACCACGCCCATGTCCACCTCCACCACATCCACCTCTACCACGTCCATGTCCACCTCCACCACATCCACCTCGACCACGTCCATGTCCACCTCGACCATGTCCATGTCCACCTCGACCACGTCCATGTCCACCTCTACCACGTCCATATCCACCTCGACCACGTCCATGTCCACCTCGACCACGTCCATATCCACCTCGACCACGTCCATGTCCACCTCGACCACGTCCATATCCACCTCGACCACATCCACCTCGACCACGTCCATGTCCACCTCGACCACGTCCATATCCACCTCGACCACGTCCATGTCCACCTCGACCACGTCCATATCCACCTCCACCACCTCCACCTCGACCACGTCCATGTCCACCTCGACCACGTCCATGTCCACCTCCACCACGTCCATATCCACCTCGACCACGTCCATGTCCACTTCGACCACGTCCATATCCTCCTCCACCACATCCACCTCCACCACATCCACCTCCACCACATCCACCTCCACCACATCCACCTCCACCACATCCACCTCCACCACATCCACCTCTACCACGTCCATGTCCACCTCCACCACATCCACCTCCACCACATCCACCTCCACCACATCCACCTCTACCACATCCACCTCTACCACGTCCATGTCCACCTCCACCATATCCACCTCCACCACATCCACCTCCACCGCATCCACCTCCACCACGTCCATGTCCACCTCCACCATATCCACCTCCACCATATCCACCTCCACAACATCCACCTCCACCACATCCACCTCCACCATATCCACCTCCACCACATCCACCTCCACCACATCCACCTCTACCACGTCCATGTCCACCTCCACCATATCCACCTCCACCACATCCACCTCCACCACATCCACCTCTACCATATCCATCTCTACCACATCCACCTCCACCATATCCACCTCCACCACATCCACCTCTACCACATCCACCTCTACCACATCCACCTCTACCACATCCACCTCCACCATATCCACCTCCACCATATTCACCTCCACCACATCCATGTCCACCTCCACCATATCCACCTCCACCACATCCACCTCCACCACATCCACCTCCACCACATCCACCTCTACCACATCCACCTCTACCACGTCCATGTCCACCTCCACCATATCCACCTCCACCACATCCACCTCCACCACGTCCATATCCACTTCCACCACGTCCATATCCACCTCCACCACGTCCATATCCACTTCGACCACGTCCATGTCCACTTCGACCACGTCCATATCCACGTCGACCACGTCCATGTCCACCTCGATCACGTCCACCTCGACCATGTCCATATCCACCTCCACCACATCCACCTCCACCACGTCCATGTCCACCTCCAACACGTCCATATTCACCTCCATCACATCCATATCCACCACACCACATCTACCTCCATCACATCAACCTCGACCACATCCATATCCACCTCCACCACGTCCATTTTCACCCCCACTATGTCCATATCACCCCCACCACGCTCATATCACCTCCACCACGTCCATATCACCACCACCACGTCCATATCGACCCCCACCACGCCCATATCACCTCCACCACGCCCATATCACCACCACCACGTCCATAGGCACCTTCACTCGTCCATATCCACGTCTAAACTCAAATGCTGTAAATGCTGCCCCAAACCCCAGTCTTTTTGACAGTGCCAGGTCCTGTGGCTTTCGTGTACTCCTGGCGGTCAGGGCCTGTAGCATTAGGACCTTAGTAGACTTATGTCTGGTTGGTCTGGGTATCTCTGCACATATCTGTCTCTTGAATGTAGCAGGAACAATCTCAACTGGCAGGCAGGGTAATTCTCGCAGGTATTCGATACCTTCATTTATCAATCATCAGTAATAGTGCTTCCAGGCAAACTTCACGCACCAAACCTTTGGACTTCAGGCTTGTCAAGGCTTTGGCCACATGGCGTTTTTGTACTTCAATCTCAAGGTGTTTGGCTGCGGAAAACAAGCCATCGACCTTCATGACCCCAAGCAGACGGCTTAACCAGATTCGCCATTTTTTTATCCAGCATTTGTCCTGAAAATTAACATCATTCATCGGTAGAAATATTAGAACCAAACCAAATATCAAAAGAATACCATCTAATCGCAACACGACAAATGAAGAGCATGGCTAGAGATCTGACTTGAAACTATTGTAAACAAACTACTTGAATGAACTATGCATGTATAGCCAAGTCCTGGATTAATCGCGTGCTTATCTTCCCCTGTGAGTGAAAGCATTTGGCTTAAAATCTAAGCCAAGACAACCACAAATTGTAAAATTATCTAGCTAGGCTTAACTAGCTCTGTTGTCACATCCGTTGTGCCATTCTTTAGCGCGGAATCGAATTTTAAAACACAAAAAGTATTCATAAATTTATTCAACCAACTTGTGACAGAGAGACTTCGATAAAAATGTCACAAACTGTAATTGATACCATTAGATATTCTAGTCAGGCCTGTAGTAGATGCATGTATTAGCATGTATTACGGGGACTGATTTATTGTAGCAACAACAATGTCATAGAAAATAATTTATATCTTTACTCACGTCGTTTTATTATATTTGGTTTATTTCAGATACACGACTTAACGTGTGTTTCAGGTAGCAATTTGCGTGATTTAATGGGATCCTGGTTGGCAGACATTACATAAATAATTTGCGTTATGCTTATTACACCAACTTCGTGGCAAAGACGTTACAGACGCAGTTTGTAATCCCGCATACCACGTTCGAAACAAATGCCACTGATTTGGCAGCAGACAGCCTTGTATTGGTTTTTTTTTTAAAATGAAATGGTATGGGTGCCGGCCGTTCAGAAGCAATGGCAAACTACTGAACGTAAACTTGCGCAAAGATCACGAACTGCCAAAAATGCTGGGTTGACTGCTGCTTCCTGTAAAGGATATGCAACTAACTTTAAAAAATTCTTATTGCAACGTCTCGATAACAACAAGTCAGAAGAGACTACGAGAAATGATAGATAAAATGGTTGTTGACAGTGAAAATTAAACAGATCGTGCATAAATATACAGTTACAGTAAATGGTTTTATTTTGCGGCGAATGCTGAAATTCACGAATCTAGACACGTGGATAACATCAGATGGATGATGCATTATAGAGATAAAGAACATTCATTCATTTATTCATTTAGTATAGAAGTTCCCAAACTACGGCCCACGGGCCACTTGTGGCCCGCCAGCTGTCAGAACGTGGCACGCGTGGCCTCGTTATTTAATATAATATACCAGCTGACCCGGCCCGGCTTTGCCCATCTCCTGGCGGGGATCTATCTATCTATCTATCTATCTATCTATCTATCTATCTATCTATCTATCTATCTATCTATCTATCTATCTGTCTGTCTGTCTGTCTGTCTGTCTGTCTGTCTGTCGGTCGGTCGGTCGGTCGGTCTGTCTGTCTGTCTGTCTATCTATCTATCTACCTCTCTATCTCTCTATATCTCTCTATCTCTCTCTGTCTGTCTGTCCGTCCGTCCTTCCGTCCCTCCCGTCTGTCCGTCTGTCCACCCGCCCGCCCGCCCGCCCGCCCGCCCGTCTGTCTGTCTGTCTGTCTATGTTCGGCCCTTTCCCGTTCCCGTTGCGGGAAAAAATGGGTTCGATAATTTTCACATATCTAAAATAGATCCATTATTTTTACGACGGCCCTTTCCCGTTCCCGTTGCGGGAAAAATTGGTTCAAAAATAAATTTTCACGTATCTAAAGTAGATCCATTATTTTTACGACGACCGTTTCCCGATCCCGTTGTGGGAAAAATGGGTTATAAAATGTTCACGTATTAAAAATACATGTATTATTTTTTTGAAAAATATGAAAATGCCTTAAAGATTTTATCATTATATTATAACGCATATGACTGTAGATAACTACTTTAAACATTTTATGAAACTTAAGAAAAACACAACAATTATTTAAATTACATAATACTACATGCTACTAAAAGTTATGTCCCTTGATATAACTTTTCTTAAATTAAGTCCCCTTGCAATATGTTAATTAAATTAAATTGAATACGTAAATAACTGTTTTTAAACTAACAAACTATGCCAGTTGGCTTGGCGGGAATGAGAAGAGCATCTGTAGATAATTTCATCTCAATCGGATGGACCGTTCGCGAACGCATAAGAGACACACAGAGACACAAAGACAGACACAAACATTCTCTTATATATATATATATATATATATATATATATATATATATATATATATATATATATATATATATATATATATATATATATATATATATATATATATATATATATATATAGATTTTAATAATTTCAAAAATGCACACGATGCGCCCCGTTAGCGTTTCGCCACGAAACGTTATGAGGTTCCCATATCCCGGCCTTATCGACCAATCAGAGTGCTCAAGGCGCCATGCTGTCGTCTGTTAAACTGTTTAGCAGAGTCGGTAGTATTGCGACTGGCGACTATTGCCTGTCGAACAATTTGAAGACTTGCGTTCATTCGCCCAGAGATACATTACAGATGCGAGCAGTCATTTTCCGCAATGACCGTTATAAAAAAAAAAAAGCAACGTTCCAGACTCACCGACAGTAACCTAGCTGCGCTTATGACTTTGGGCACGACAGATTTGTGCCCAGACATTGATAAATTGGCATCTGAAGTTAAGTAACTGGTTATGAAGAACAGTTACAATTGTAAATTAATTACATTAATAGCGATTTTCGAAACTGATTTAAAATTTATTGTTAAATAAACTTTTGATTTAAGAAAGAAAAAAAAAAGACCTCAGTGTAGTAGCGACACTGACTGCCTTTAAAGTTTAGAATTTTGTTGAAGAAAGTTAAGAAAGGTAAGGATGATATTGCATGAATTTTATAATTTTATAACGTTGTGGCTCGCTTAACTACCGAAAATAGTAGATATTGCCCTCTACTTGAAAAGCTTGGGAACTACTGATTTAGTAGCATGCCCCTTGCAGAACCCGGACATTTAGCCCTCCATTATTGTTCTCTCCAAACTTTTATGACGTTTCAAGTGACCAAAATATTTCATTTTTTTTTTTAAAACTGTGTTTAGCAGCCAACCTTCTTCAATATTCATATCTTGTCCTATGGATTCATTTGTTCTTTTCTGTATCTAAAATATTCCTAGAACCCGTCTATAACATTTATATTCAAAGGCATTTATGTGCTTGTTTAGTAAGTGCCCAAGTCTCACAGGCGGATATTGCAATGGGAAAGATGCATGCTCTTAAAAATCTAATTTATGTAGTTCTATCTGCGCACACCCCCCCCCCCCCCAACTTCCACAATTTATTCAGTTGTTTTAGTTTTTGAAAAGCAATAGCTATTCGTCTTTTAATTTCCTTCATTGTGTCACCATTGTTGGTAATTAAAAACCCAAGATATACGAAATTTTCCACCACGTCAAATTTTTCCTCATTAACATATATTGTTTTTCTCCATAAAAGTTTTATCTGTTAGCATTATCTTTGTTTTTGCTATAACGACAGACAGTGTTGGAGATCCATTGCAGTCAACCTTCATTGTGGAGACGGCACCTGATTGATTGATTGATGTTAAGATATAAGTTGTGATTTTCACTATTCGTTTGGGTTGAGGTTATTAGGTTTTCTATACCATTTGTGATGTGGATAGCAATACTGTATCATCAGCAAATAGAATCTCTGGTATTTCATTACCACCGATATTTAGGGCACCATATTGCTCCCTGGTTATATCATCTCTGACATTTCTCATTATATTTTCGGAGTACATGTTAAACAAATAGGGGGACAGCACAGCCCTGACGGACATCTTGCTTGATGTCAAACCAATCTCTCGCCATCTATTTTAACCACTGCTTGTTGGTCTAGCTAGAGCATGTTAATGAGTTGTACAACATGTGATGGAAGGCCCATTTTCTTCATGATTTCACAAAGTTTCTGATGTTGTACACGGTGAAATGCCTTTGAATAAGCCATAAAACATGAGAATAGGTTTACATTAAATTCTCTACAATTCTCTATTATTAAACGAATGCTGAGTATGTAAAGAGCTTACAGGACAAGAAAAACTACTGTCTATCAAATGAAGAATATTTTATGCAATAAATCCTTGTCATTGGAAGCTAGAAAAATAATTCTCTTATGTTACATAGAATCAGTTCTAACATATGGTTGCGAATCCTAAACAATTAGTAAATAAGCGGGGAAAAAAGTCCAGGAAGCCTTGGAGATGTGGTTTTATAGAAGAATGCTGGACATTTGGACAGCAAAAATGAGAACATTTAAAATTTGATGGAGGCTCGTCACAAAGACAAACGCTGATGATAATAAAGATCATGATAAATGACGATAATCGTGGTAACAATAATAACAACGCTGATAATAATTGCAACGCTGATTGTAATTAATTTAACTCTCATAATAATAACAATGATCATAATAATCTTAACCTCTATAATAATAGTAACGCTCGTAAAAATAACATAATAACAATGATCATAATAATCTTAACCTTTATAATAATAGTAACGCTCGTAATAATAACATAACAAATAATAACAATGATCATAATCACCTTAACCTTTATAATAATAGTAACGCTCGTAATAATAACATAACAAATAATAACAATGATCGTAATCATCTTAACCTTTGTAATAATAGTAATGCTCGTAATAATAACATAATAACTATGATCATAATAATCTTAACCTTTATAATAATAGTAACGCTCGTAATAATAACATAATAACTATGACATTAATAATCTTAACCTTTATAATAATAGTAACGCTCGTAATAATATTAACGCTGATTTTAAGTCCGCCACAAAAATTACAATTCATCGTCGATGGAAGCGACAGTCACTAGAAAACCAGCAGCCACACATTACTGCATAAGGCTACCCAGTTAGTTCAGCGACCGACCGGCAGCCATTTTTCTGTAAATGTAGTTCACGCTACAGACAACCGCGGACAGATGTAAAAGCACTACACACGAAATTCCCAGCTCACAGTGTCGCTCCATGCACTCAACTCATTAGCACTACCAGGTCAACATGAAAATAAACAAGCAAACCGTAGTTACAAGCATAAACACTCCAGAGGCCTTAACAGCGCAACCCCCTATCCTCCATTTTGGGGACCGAAAGTCATTAAATGAGGACAGAGAAGCAGACAAACACCGAGGCACTCAACTCCTCGTGTCACATGATCACACATGGATACTTGATGGTAAAGACAAATGCAGTTTTAAGAAATGTCAACAGAAGTGGCGAAATAAAGAACCTAGCCGTGTGCGGGAAAATACTAGGCAAGAGAGGCAGTGGAAGACAGAGAAAGATTATATGGAAAGCTTAAACAGCTGAGCAACACGCCACTGTATAATCAACATTCATCATCATCATGTGCCATGGCGATAAGTGTCGGCAGTCATGTTTCTCCATCTCACAGATCGCAAGAGTTGTGGATCAGCTCTGTGTTCTTGTCTCGACCATGCAAAGTGGCCAAGAAATCCAGATATTTAATTCTCTGGCTTCCCTTGTTTTGTCCCTTCAGTCTTGCCAGATGTCACCAAGTTCTCTAGTTTATTTCTTCACATAACGTGTCAAAAAATTGTGACTGTCTACATCTAATTTCTCTGATCAGTTTACGGTTTTCATGTGCCTCTTGTAGGACTTCCTCATTGATTTATCTGCCCATGGCATTCTTTGCATTTTCCTAAGATACCGCATTTTCACTGCCATTAGATGCCCCCCCCCCCCCCCCCCCCAGCTTGTCTGCTCATTGTCCACGTTTCACATCAATACAATAGCATAGATTCTATGCAGGACTTCACCACTCTTTTTCTCGTCGAAAATGACATCCTTTTATTATACAGACCTACAAGCACTTGGAATCAACGACTGGCAAGAGAAGGTCAACCAGAGAGATTAATGGAGACGGATTGTATCTGCAGCAAAGAACCTCAATGGCTCGGAACGCTGAAGAAGAAGAAGAAGAAGATAATAATCAACATTAACTTCTTAAAATTATCAAACGGCAGAGTGGATTGGGGAGTCAGGATCGACGGTGTCTGCACAAGCCCAGGCTCTCGAACACAAGACAGCTGATTATGATAATATTAACGCTGATTGTTATAACATTAATGCTGATTGTTATAACATTAACGCTGATTGTTATATTATTAACGCTGATTGTCATAACATTAACGCTGATTGTTATAATATTAACGCTGATTGTTATATCATTAACGCTGATTGTTATAACATTAACGCTGATTGTCATAACATTAACGCTGATTGTTATAACATTAACGCTGATTGTTATAACATTAACACTGATTGTTATAACATTAACGCTGATTGTTATAATATTAACGCTGATTGTTATAATATTAACGCTGATTGTTATAACATTATTGCATTAACACTGATTGTTATAACATTAACGCTGATTGTTATAGTATTAACACTGATTGCTATAACATTAACGCTGATTGAATCCGAGAGAGGAGGGAGGAGTATCAGAGAACATATTCAAGATGTAGATACCAGGGAGGACAGCATGACTGAATGGATAAGAACGCGCATTCTTAAACATCCGGTGCGCTGATGCCAAGGAAAGAGGTTCAACCCCTACACCGGTCAGTTGGACTAAAATGTTGACTTCTCGCCCTTGACTTGGGGACGTAAATTACAAGTACCTCAGAAGTCGGCTTGGGATCGCCTGATGGCGAGGGACACTGGTATTGAGAAAGCTAACCAACACGCAAAAATCTGTCCAGTGGACTAGAAGTAGTAGCAAGTGTATGGACTACTTTTGAGTTAAAAGCGAGCGAGAAAAGAAAACAACAACAACAAAGTGAGAAATGTAACCCTTATCGCACTCCTGTTCTTAATTGTAGACTCGGTAGCGGGTCACAGGCGTGGTGGGGGTTGATCGTCCACGCCAGTAGGCAAGACGTTTGTTCTCGTCATTCTTTTATAAACTACATCTGCCATGGCTGTCTGTGTCTCTGTCTGTGTGTGTCTGTCTGTATGTCTCTCTGTTTGCCTGTCTCGGTCTTTCCGCATATCTGTCTGTCTGTCTCTCTGACGGTCTGTCTATATGTCGGTCTGCCCCTATGTCTCTCTGCATAAGTCTGTCTATCAGTCTACCTCTGTCTGTATGTCTGTCGGTCTACCTCTGTCTGTTTCTATGTCTGTCTGCTTGTCTATCTGTCTGTTTGCTTGGTTTATCCGTCTGTTTGTCCACCTTCTCAAACACCTTCCTACCATAACTTTGTTACACCCCCTCCCTCCCCAAGCTCCACATGTCAGACAGGAGGAAGTGCACTGTTCCACTAATACCGCATGCTGATGTTGGACAGCCGGACAGTGGAGAGGTTGTGCTTGGACTTGGGCACGTTCAGCAGCAGCTCCTTCTCGCCTCCGATGAACTTGGTGAAGGCCCTTGATGCTCGCTGCCTCTGCTTCTCTGCAATAATCTCCTTTTCGCGCAACTGGGAATAAGAACCAAAGTTGTAACTTCATAATTGTTACCTTAAAGTTGCGGGTCAGGGGAAAACAGAAAACGTGAATTGAAGGTGGTAAAGGATCCTTGCATAAACATGACTAAGCGATGTCCTTTTATTATTTTTTTTTTTTCATATCCTTTTTACAGGACATCGCTGCCAACGCCAGCATTTTACTGCTATTGTTGATGTCTTGGCAAGTTTACGTTCAGTAGTTTGCCATTGCTTTCTGAACGACCGGCTCCCATACCAGTTCGTTAAAACCCAGCGCAACGCGGTCTGATGACAAATCACGCGCAGCTGTGTTTCGAATGCGGGTAAGCGGGATTACAAACCGCGTCCATAACACCTTCGCCACGGAGGTCGGCTGTTAGAAATTGGCTTCACGATTTCAGGACTCCGAGGAAAGGCGAGATGGACCCATAATCAGACTACTACTGGTACTGTTCTTGTTGGGACTCTTCGCTAGCTGTTGCAGGTGTGGACGGAGCACGCATGGGCATGTCACGAGTGCTGTCATGTCGGTTCTTGTCACAATACATCTTAGTGGTTGTTAGTTAGTCAACAGATCATCCTCATTGCAGCACAAACTATAGGTCCATAATTGCTCAGATCCACTCCTTAGTATCTCCTTCAGCGTAAAGCGGCTGACGACACCAGTTCTTTGTTGAGTTGAGTTGAGCTGAGTTGAAATAGGAACCGACGTCACTGCATTTAGGACATTCCTATACGCGCTCCGTCCCCTCGTTCAACATCCAGCGAAGAGTAATACTCCTAATGGTTCTCACCGCTATCTGATTGAAAGTTCTCATGGTTTTCCCTCTCAGTTTTGAGATTCTTCCAGAACTCCTGCCGATCCCCAGCCATCTCATTCTTTCCACATACGGGCTATCAATCTGTTCCCCCGTCTTCTCCACTTAGTCCCACAGGCGCACGACCGCCTCTCCCTTGTCCATAGGTAATCTACCACCAAGAGGTGCATTTCCTGCCATCCTATCAGCCTGTTCATTTCCCCTCATTCCCGCATAGCCAGGGCAAAATATCCATCAATTCTCACAATCTGTGACCTCTGAAGCGAGGATAGCCATTCCACACGAAACATTCCTGTCTTCACCTTACTTACCTTACTCCTTGAATCCGTAATGAATACAGTGTGTGTTGCAATGGTCTCCTCTAACCATCGGAATGCCGCAGTTACAGCGTCCACCTCCATTCTCAGGCTGGAGGTTATAGTCTTGTTCTGTGTTGATTGAATCCTCTTCTTTGGCCTCCCCCATGGCGCTTTTGTTTAACTTCACCCCGTGTGTCTTAATGCTCCTGCAGTTTGGTCAACGTGGTGGATCCGCATCTATCCCTCGAGACAGTCTCCATGGCGAAGTGGTAATACCACCTGCCTCACGCTCCGAAGGTCGTGGGTTCGATTCCGGGCTACGTCGTTCGGTTCAGACACCATTAGTACCCGTTGCAATCTAGTTATATGTCCGCGTTGCTTTACGTTTGAATGGTGACACTCGACCGGATCTTCTGACCACACCTTGCTTCTGCATTCTCTCTAGACCATGATAGTATATCTGTTCTTCTGCACTAATCACATTCTTCCAGAGGGCCTTCACCACATCTGCCTTACCATGCGACACCAGCCAATCTGTCGGCCTGTTCATTCCCAACCACACCAGAGTGTTCTGGAGAAAAGATCCAGTGAATGCTCACAATCCGCGACCTCTGAATCGATGCAAGCCAGAAGCACCCAAGTCTTCACCTTTGCCATCATGCTTTGTGAGTCAGTTACAATCACCACATGCGTTTACAGTTTGTTCTCCAACTAGAGGAAAGCTGCAGTAACCGCCTCCACCTCCATTCTCAGACTTGAGATTGTGGTATCATATGCCAAGGTCTCCTTTACCAAACAATGGCCACATTTTTTTTTGGGCCCCAGGCACTTTTTTTGCTTCTTAACACAGAGCCATCTGTATTGATAATCACATCGCAATTCGTCATTTTTATCTGATAATTCCAAACTTTCATACAGTTCCTTCTTTATATTCATGATTATATTTAAGTCTCTTCTCCATGTTTTAGGTCTCCCACTTTGTCGTTCTTCCCGTGGATTCTAGATAAAGGAGTGTCTAGTTATACCATCCCCAGGTTTTCTCCGTGTGTGCCCTACCCAGCGTCAGCGCCTTTCCCTCATCTCTTGATTCACTGGGATTTGATTAGCTCTCCCCACGAGCTCCACATTGGTGATTCTGTCATACCTTTTTATCCCCACTGCACTGAGCACTTAGTGAATGTTTGTAACTTATTAATGCTGAAAGTAAAATTGCCTACAAATTGTCTGAAAGTCATCCTGTTCTTGCAAAAGACATGCAATTTTAACTGATTTAGTGCTATACAAAAAGTAGGTTTGAACCAAACTTGCTACACAATCAAATGAGTAAGTATTAAAACGTAAATCTCCGTCCACTAACTTCGGAAGATACTACGAAACAAAACAAATAATACAAAGACCTTGGTATGGCGATATATCCTCCTCATACCCAAAAGGGAGGTCACATTTGTCGATATATTATTCAATGGCGCGGAATCGCCATACTGAGAATCAGGATACTGAGAATCAGGACCATGACTGGTCTGGTCACTGTATAACGACCAATCCTGCTCAAAGCAAATGCTAATCACAAACAAATAAGAATGGAAGCACTCACACTCACCGCTTCTGCCTGAGATGCAATCCAGTTGTTCTTGCCCTCGATGCAGTAGGTAATGAGGCAGAGGATACAGAACGAACCGAAGCCCGTCACGATCGCTATGATGACCTGTGCGTGTTTGGCTGTGGAGGACACAGTGGGCAGAGTTAAGCTGCTCAACACCATAGATTGTGAGGATGTACGTCCATAGGCATGCGGGGATCAGTGGCAATGACAGAGCCCATCTTTAGCTGCTGTTGTTGTTGTTTCTTCTTCTTCTTCTTCTTCTTCTTCTTCTTCTTCTTCTTCTTCTTCTTCTTCTTCTTCTTCTTCTTCTTCTTCTTCTTCTTCTTCTTCTTCTTCTTCTCCTCCTCCTCCTCCTCCTCCTCCTCCTCCTCCTCCTCCTTCTTCTTCTTCTTCTTCTTCTTCTTCTTCTTCTTCTTCTTCTTCTTCTTCTTCTTCTTCTTCTTCTTCTTCTTCTTCTTCTCCTCCTCCTCCTCCTCCTACTTCTTCTTCTTCTTCTTCTTCTTCTTCTTCTTCTTCTTCTTCTTCTTCTTCTTCTTCTTCTTCTTCTTCTTCTTCTTCTTCTTCTTCTTCTTCTTCCTCTTCCTCTTCCTCTCCCTCCAATTTCTCTACCTTTTCTTCCTCTTCTTCCTGAAGTGATTGTTTGTATTCCTGCATAAATACTTAAAAGGACGAGATGACTAAGAAGTTACGGCTTCCACCCGCGGATCGTGCAGATCTGGTTTATTTCGTGACTGGAAAGTGTGAATGTTTAGTTTACAAATATAAGAAAATGATTGCACACTTATTTCGCAGTCCCCTTCGCCGAAGGTAATGAAAGGACGTTTAACCTTCTCGAATAAGATGAATAACTCGGAAGACTCGTGTTAAATTCACGCGCGTAAAAAATCTCGATACAGAATTAGACACGATCAGATTCAATAGGCCGTCTCCCAGGCGAAGGGGTTAATGACGTTGTATGTAATACCGTATACTCACGTACGAAACACAGCTGCTCGATATTCAGCAGCGGATCGCGCCGCTCTGGTTACTTACGGAGGTATGTGAGCCGGTCGTTCAGAAAGCAATGGCAAACTACTGAACGTAAAACTTGCCAAGACATCAACGGCAGCTGAAAAATGCTGGCGTTGACTGCAATGTTCTGTAAAGGATATGCGAGAAAGAAAAAAAAGATTGAATAGACCGCTAAGTAACTGCTAAGTAACTATAACTATCCCGGACAGGCCCCCCCCCCCACCCCCACCCCACGTTGTCATGGTAGAGAATTATTACTTGTCGCGAACAGATTTGAAAGTGTATGAGCAAGATTGACTTAATGGTTATATTATGTTATATTTTTAATCGTTCACTCCCTCCATCTGTCATTCCGGAATCACAAATAACACAATTCGCGCATAATTATTACAACGGAACATTGATGCTGTTTTAAATGGAGTATTGTCACTTACTGAAAATGATAATTATTTTTAAAATACGAGCATTATTTACAGTTATTGAAAATATATTACATATGGCCAATTCCAATTCCAATTTTCAAAACAAAAATTCCAAATTCGGCCTCATTCAACCTGCCTCTTCAGTTGTGGTTATTGTTGAGGTCCGTGGTTTTTGTGGGTTCCTTCACCCTAATTCTTGTCTTGCGCTCTCTTACAAGTGAGTCCTATCTCGGACTGGTTATGTTGGCTTAAGTGTCTGTGACGTCAGCTCGGGGTTGTTCGGCGGCTGTCCTTTGTTCCCGTCTCCTGATGGTTTCTTTTGTTGGTGAAGGCTCCTGGCTCATCTGACTTGGCTGCGTGCAGTCCTTATAAGGGCTTTTTATTTGGTCTTTTTGCCTCCTTTTTTGTGTATTGTTCGTAGGAGCTTTTCGATGTTGTCATTTTCCTCCTTCTTGCGCCTGTTTTCATTTTCGATAAAGAGTTTATGTTTCCTTTTGCAGTCTTCCTCCGTGGACAGCCATGGGATGATCTCTCCGTCATCTATATAGTACCTGAATCCAGTCTGACAGTCATAGATTCTATCTGGGTATTGTATCGGTTGCCCTCTGAGTTTCAAGGCTTCTTCTTTTCTTTTTCTTTCCAGCGTATTCTGAATTCCTTGTTCGCGAGTTCCTCTTCAATTGCCTGCTCCCTTGCCGATTCTAGCAGCTCCTCCAAGGTAGGTCCCCAGGGTCTCTCCATGCCGTCCTCGGGGTGCTCATCTCGGTCTTCTTCGGATGTCTGGCGAGATATTGGTTTCCCATTGGATGTCTTGGCCGTCGTGGTTTGGCTGCTGGCTTTAGCTTGCGGTTCAGGCTCGGTCTCTTGGTTTTCATCTTGCGGTTTCTCTGTTGTTTCTTGTATGGCTTCTGTTGGTTTGTTTTGGAAAAGTTCCATTTCAGCTTTCTGTAGTTCTCGCTCTTGTTTAATGGTTTGTCGGATTTCTTCGTTCTCCTTCTTTATCAGTGCCATATGTTCAACTTCTTGCTTGATGTTTTGGTGGATTTCCTTTATTTCAGCCAGCAGTTTCTCATTGTCACTGGTCAGAGTCGGCGTCATAAGTGCCTTGACTTGCTTCTTCAACTCGTCTATCTGGTTTTGCAGTTGATCTCTTTCAGCTTGTGATATACCCGTTGCTGTTTCGCACCTCCGCATTGCGTCCTTATATGGTGTCTTTGTGTTGATGGCGAACTTTAAGACGTCTCTGTGTCTTTGAAGGTACGGACAGCCTAAGTATCTTGCTCCATGCTTTCCCAGGCAGTTGGCGCACTTTCTTTTGTTGTTGGATGCCCGGAAGTCCGTGTCCAGCTTGGTCAGCGGACACTCCTTGAAGGCGTGGTGATCGGCGCAGTACCGGTAGATTTCCGTCTTACTGCGACATGCTGCTCTGCTGTGGCAGGCCCTCTGGCATCTGGAACATTGATTGACTCTTGGGATGAATCTCTCTGGCTATTGTATTTTCTTGTTGATTGATACTGTGGTCGGTATCTCGCTGCCCTCTGTCGTCACCACTGCCAATGTTGTAGGTATCTTGGAGTATGTGAGGAGCCGCTCCGCCTTCAAGAGACGGATGTGAAGATTCTCTTCTCGTAGCTGCTTCAGAATTTCTTCGTCTGATAGCTCCACTTGGATACGCTTGACAACCCACTTGCTTGTCGGTAAGTCGGTGTTTCCGACTCTGGTGTCTTTCTCCTCTCTCTGCTTCTCAGGAGGTTTGGCTCTCGTTTGTGGTGGATTGTCGTCGTACTTCCTCGTGGTAGCTTCGTTATAGATTGCTTGAGGTTTTTGTTGTTTGCTGCAGCACTTAGGTAGATTCTCTCCGCTCGTCTTCTTGTCGGCTCCCACGCTGCATATCTTGGTTGCCACGTGTCTTTTGGTGTTCTTGCCACGTGCCATTTCCCCCGAATCAGGCTTCTTGACTTGTTCAGGTGACTTGTCTTGATAGCGCTCAATTACATATGGCGGTACTCATTGGACTTATCTACTGCGAGTCCGAGCTGACTGTTCACTACCACGATCTCCTAGACTCGGTCGAAAGCATGGTTCTCGCTCAAGGCGATACGCACTTTCAACGATCATGACACTCGTGCTACATTTCACAATTACAAAACTTACCTTCAATAAGCTGCTGAACTTTAACATTGCCTAGTTAATGAAGAAACAGCCAAACAATGTTGGAGTTAATTGGGACGTTCTTTAAAGGACTAACTTTAACCCACAACAAAGACCATTTTAAGCATGCGTGATTCTGTTGCATAATGTAATATACAAGTAAATGGGCATATTCTTAAGCAAGTGGATTGGTAGTGGAACAGTCATAACATCTGATGGGAGATGCCCTGAAGAGATTAGAACAAGAATTACCATTGAGAAGGTAGACTGTTGCAAGATGAAAAACATACTGACCAATAAAAAGATATCAATTGAAACGAGAAAAAGAGTGTTGAAGTGCTACGTAGAACCTGTAATTTTGTATGGATGTGAAGCGTGGACAATGAGCAGACAAGCTAAAAAAAAACATCTGATGGCTGTGGAAATGTGGTTTCTGAGGAAAATGCAAAGATTACCTTGGGCAGACAGAAATACCAATGAACAAGTCACTCAAAAAACAAATGAAGATCGTAAACTGATTAGAGACATGGATGGCTTGGCCACGTGGCATGGTCGAGACAGAAACACGGAGCTGATCAGCGACTCTGTAGATCGAATGAGATGGCAAAACAGGACTGCCCACGCTTATTGGGATAGCACATGATGGATGGATGGATTCTGTTGCAGTAAATGGGTAGATGGTAGAACTAGTAACAAGTTTCTCCTATCTAGGACATGTAATAATAGATGGCAGAACTGAAACAGAAATCAAAAATAGAAAAGGAATGGCTAAAAATGTCTTCAACATCATGAAATGACGTGTTATTAACATCTAGAGAGATTAACAACATAATAATAATAATAATAATAATAATAATAATAATAATAATAATAATAATAATAATAATAATAATAATAATAATAATAATAACAATGGCGCATATTACGCTTATTAAACACTACTATATGACGCGGAAGCTTAGACAGTGAACAGGCAATGAGAAAGTCAAACAGAGACCCTGGAGATGTGGATATACAGAAGAATATGTCGCATATCACGGAAACAAAAACAATCAAATATAGAGGTTCTAGAAAATATGTGAATGAAAAGAGAATTGATGAAAGAATTAAAGAGGCACGTGAAATATTTCGTCCACATCACAATACATACGACTCTTATAAAAACCATACTGGAGGGTAAGGCTGAGGACAAGCGAGCAAGAGATAGACAACATTACAAGTGGGAAGATAATAAGAGATGGACAAAGAGCAGTCTAACAGAATGTACAGTCAAAGCGAATCACAGATAGTATTGGAGACCCATTGATGCCAACCTTCACTGCCGAGACGACACCCAATTGATTCATTCTGCTATACACATGTGAGTTCTCGCTTATACCATCAAGCTCGTCAACTGTGCTCGGATTTTCCCTATGTGATCTATCGCATAAGATGGGGGAATATAGATATTTGTATCCAATGATAGTGATCTTTGCACAGAACGAATGCCATATACAGGGTGACTTTTTATTGAATGTGCAGTGTTTGAAAGTATTGCCGGTCTAAGTTGTGTATTTACCTATTACGTTGCATGAACTTTACAGAGGATGAGTACAAAACTTGCACCAGCAATATTTTCAAACACTGCATAGTCATTAAAAATACACCAAATACTTACAGATTGAAAGCCCTTCACATAAGTACTCGTCGCAGTCCTTTAGACAGCCACAGTCGTTCTGTCCATCACATCTGTAGGACATGCTGTGACACTCCTTATTTCTACATTCAAACTCAAAGGACCTGCAGCCTGAATTGGGCAAACATTGTAAGGTTCTATATTTGCCTGTCCGTCCGTCTGTCTGTCTATCTGTATGTATGTAGTGCTCTGTGGGTGTATGTGTGTGTATGTGCGTGTGCGCGCGTGCATTGTCACCTATTTATTTTTAATAGATGAATGATAAATTAATCAACGACGAATTAATAAATATATTGACTCATTAATACAAGAACTGCCGGGTGTTGTACTAACATCGCTGTCTCTATACATTCCAGCCAGTCACAAGCATACACATATACACACATAACGCAAACACATCTGCATATACATACATGCATATATAAACAGTGAGACAAGTACGCAAGAGGAGGAATGCACTCACACAAAGACACTACACGAACACACACATTTTTTCCACGCCACTTAATTAGATGATTATACGCCAGGAGAAATGATTATGAGTAGTTAAGTCTTATCTCCCGAGCCAGGCAGGCATCGATGTGAAATATGATCAGACCGTTGATTAACAGTACATTCCTAAGTTTTGCTGTAAGTGTTACATGTGTAGTCGCGTGTTACGTCAAATTATTTACCCAACCAGGTGATTGCGGTGGGTTCTAATTCGTCCCGAGGGTTCGCTAGTCCACCCTCCACGTCTCGCGTTTCCGCCTGGTTTGCTAGTCCGTTCCGCCCCCCCCCCCCACACACACACACACACTGTTGATACTTTACTCCTCGACCACCCGAATCTCAGCACAGCTCTTCGACCACACCACCCACTCCTATTCTCCACCACTATTTTATTCAGTCCTCAAACCCGACCCCGGGTTTCAAACCTACCACCTCCATATACCGACGGTGCCTCTCTTCAGGGTCACCAGTACTTCGAGGCATGACTAACGATACAAAGCACCTACCATATCCAAGCCACCATCTTTACCCACTGTTACTCACTGATACTCTACTCGTCGATCACCCCACACTCACCCATCCCGACCACGAGGTACCTACCATACCCACGTCACCACCTTTACACACACAACACACAGTGATTTTCCTATATCATAGTAGACATGAGTAACTTCCCTTACACTTGATCTGGACTTGACTTATGAGGTGCAGTTTTCAAGAGATGCTATACTCTTTATATAGTAAAATACGCACAAATATATGACGTATTTCACCTCATTTCCGCATCCATTAGGACATTCCGTACTACTCACCGTACATTATGAACACAGTATATGTTGAAAACAGTAGATGGTGAACACAGTACGCGATGAACACAGTAGATGATGAACACAGAAGATGGGAACACAGTAGATGATGAACACGGTAGATGGTGAACACAATAGATGGAGAACACAGTAGATGATGAACACAATACGGGATGAACACAGTAGATGATGAACACAGTAGATGATGAACACAGTACGGGATGAACACAGTAGATGATGAACACAGTAGATGATGAACACAGTAGATGATGAACACAGTAGATGATGAACACAGTACGGGATGGACACTGTAGATGATTAAAACAGTAGATGATGAACATAGTAGATGATGAACACAGTACGGGATGAACACTGTAGATGATGAACACAGTAGATGGTGAACACAGTAAGGGATGAACACAGTAGATTATGAACACAGTACGGGATGAACACAGTAGATGATGAACACAGTAGATGATGAACACAGTAGATGATGAACACAGTAGTTGATGAACACAGTAGATGATGAACACAGTAGATGGTGAACACAGTAGATGGTGAACACAGTAGATGATGAACACAGTAGATGATGAACACAGTAGATGATGAACACAGTAGATGGTGAACACAGTACGGGATGAACACTGTAGATGATGAACACAGTACGGGATGAACACAGTAGATGATGAACACAGTAGATGATGAACACAGTTAGGGATGAACACAGTAGATGATGAACACAGTAGATGATGAACACAGTAGTTGATGAACACAGTAGATGGTGAACACAGTAGATGGTGAACACAGTAGATGATGAACACAGTAGATCATGAACACAAAACGGGATGAACACAGTAGATGATGAACACAGTAGATGATGAACATAATACGGGATGAACACAGTAGATGATGAACACAGTAGATGATGAACACAGTAGATGATGAACACAGTACGGGATGAACACAGTAGATGATGAACACAGTAGATGATGAACACAGTAAATGATGAACACAGTAGATGATGAACACAGTACGGGATGAACACTGTAGATGATGAACACAGTAGATGATGAACACAGTAGATGATGAACACAGTAGATGATGAACACAGTAGGGGATGAACACTGTAGATGATGAACACAGTAGATGACGAACACAGTAAGGGATGAACACAGTAGATGATGAACACAGTAGATGATGAACACAGTAGTTGATGAACACAGTAGATGATGAACACAGTAGATGATGAACACAGTAGATGATGAACACAGTAGATGGTGAACACAGTACGGGATGAACACTGTAGATGATGAACACAGTACGGGATGAACACAGTAGATGATGAACACAGTAGATGATGAACACAGTTAGGGATGAACACAGTAGATGATGAACACAGTAGATGATGAACACAGTAGTTGATGAACACAGTAGATGGTGAACACAGTAGATGGTGAACACAGTAGATGATGAACACAGTAGATCATGAACACAAAACGGGATGAACACAGTAGATGATGAACACAGTAGATGATGAACATAATACGGGATGAACACAGTAGATGATGAACACAGTAGATGATGAACACAGTAGATGATGAACACAGTACGGGATGAACACAGTAGATGATGAACACAGTAGATGATGAACACAGTAAATGATGAACACAGTAGATGATGAACACAGTATGGGATGAAAACTGTAGATGATGAACACAGTAGATGATGAACACAGTAGATGATGAACACAGTAGATGATGAACACAGTAGGGGATGAACACTGTAGATGATGAACACAGTAGATGATGAACACAGTAAGGGATGAACACAGTAGATGATGAACACAGTAGATGATGAACACAGTAGTTGATGAACACAGTAGATGATGAACACAGTAGATGGTGAACACAGTAGATGGTGAACACAGTAGATGATGAACACAATAGATGATGAACACAGTAGATGGTGAACACAGTACGGGATGAACACAGTAGATGATGAACACAATACGGGATGAACACAGTAGATGATGAACACAGTAGATGATGAACACAGTACGGGATGAACACAGTAGATGATGAACACAGTAGATGATGAACACAGTAGATGATGAACACAGTAGATGATGAACACAGTACGGGATGAACACTGTGGATGATTAAAACAGTAGATGATGAACACAGTACGGGATGAACACTGTAGATGATGAACACAGTACATGATGAACACAGTACGGGATGAACACAGTAGATGATGAACACAGTAGATGATGAAAACAGTACGGGATGAATACAGTAGATGATGAACACAGTACGGGATGAACACAGTAGATGATGAACACAGTAAGGGATGAACACAGTAGATGATGAACACAGTAAGGGATGAACACAATAGTTGATGAACACAGTAGATGATGAACACAGTAAGGGATGAACACAGTAGATGATGAACACAGTAGATGATGAACACAGTAGATGATGAACACAGTAGATGATGAACACAGTAGATGATGAACACAGTACGGAATGAACACAGTAGATGATGAATACAGTACGGGATGAACACTGTAGATGATGAACACAGTAGATGATGAACACAGTAGATGATGAACACAGTAGATGATGAATACAGTAGATGATGATCACAGTACGGGATTAACACAGTAGATGATGAACACAGTAGTTGATGAACACAGTAGATGATGAACACAGTAGTTGATGAACACAGTACGGGATGAACACAATAGATGATGAACACAGTAGATGATGATCACAGTAGATGATGAACACAGTAGATGATAAACACAGTAGATGATGATCACAGTACGGGATGAACACAGTAGATGATGAACACAGTAGATGATGAACACAGTACGGGATGAACACAGTAGATTGTGAACACAGTAGATGATGAACACAGTAGTTGATGAACACAGTAGATGATGAACACAGTAGATGGTGAACACAGTAGATGATGAACACAGTACGGGATGAACACAGTAGATGGTGAACACAGTACGGGATTAACACAGTAGATGATGAACACAATACGGAATGAACATAGTAGATGATGAACACAGTAGATGATGAACACAGTACGGGATGAACACAGTAGATGGTGAACACAGTAGTTGATGAACACAGTAGATGATGAACACAGTAGATGATGAACACAGTAGATGATGAACACAGTAGATGGTGAACACAGTAGATGATGAACACAGTAGATGATGAACACAGTAAGGGATGAACACAGTAGATGATGAACACAGTAGATGATGAACACAGTAGATGATGAACACAGTACGGGATGAACACTGTATATGATGAACACTGTAGATGATGAACACTGTAGATGATGAACACAGTAGATGATGAACACAGTAGATGAAGAACACTGTAGATGATGAACACAGTAGATGATGAACACAGTAGATGATGAACACAGTACGGGATGAACACAGTAGATGATGAACACAGTACGGGATGAACACAGTAGATGATGAACACAGTAGTTGATGAACACAGTAGATGATGAACACAGTAGATGATGAACACAGTACGGGATGAACACAGTAGATGATGAACACAGTACGGGATGAACACAATACGGGATGAATACAGTAGATGATGAACACAGTACGGGATGAACACAGTAGATGATGAACACAGTACGGGATGAACACAGTAGACGGTGAACACAGTAGATGATGAACACAGTACGGGATGAACACAGTAGACGATGAACACAGTAGTTGATGAACACAGTAGACGATGAACACAGTAGATGATGAACACAGTAGACGATGAACACAGTACGGGATGAACACAGTAGATGATGAACACAGTACGGGATGAACACAGTAGACGATGAACACAGTAGATGATGAACACAGTACGGGATGAACACAGTAGATGATGAATACAGTAGATGATGAATACAGTACGGGATGAACACAGTAGATGATGAACACAGTACGGGATGAACACAGTAGATGGTGAACACAGTAGATGATGAAAACAGTAGATGATGAACACAGTAGATGATGAACAGTGTAGATGACGAACACTGTAGATGATGAATACAGTAGATGATGAACACAGTAGATGGTGAACACAGTACGGGATGAATACAGTAGATGATGAACACTGTAGATGATGAATACAGTAGATGATGAACACAGTAGATGATGAACACAGTAGATGATGAACACAGTACGGGATGAATACAGTAGATGATGAACACAGTACGGGATGAACACAGTAGATGATGAACACAGTAGATGATGAACACAGTACGGGATGAACACAGTAGATGGTGAACACAGTAGTTGATGAACACAGTAGATGATGAACACAGTAGATGATGAACACAGTAGATGATGAACACAGTAGATGGTGAACACAGTAGATGATGAACACAGTAGATGATGAACACAGTAAGGGATGAACACAGTAGATGATGAACACAGTAGATGATGAACACAGTAGATGATGAACACAGTAGATGATGAACACAGTACGGGATGAACACTGTAGATGATGAACACTGTAGATGATGAACACTGTAGATGATGAACACAGTAGATGATGAACACAGTAGATGATGAACACAGTAGATGATGAACACAGTTAGGGATGAACACAGTAGATGATGAACACAGTACGGGATGAACACAGTAGATGATGAACACAGTACGGGATGAACACAGTAGATGATGAACACAGTAGTTGATGAACACAGTAGATGATGAACACAGTAGATGATGAACACAGTACGGGATGAACACAGTAGACGATGAACACAGTACGGGATGAACACAGTACGGGATGAACACAGTAGATGATGAACACAGTAGATGATGAACACAGTAGATGATGAACACAGTACGGGATGAACACAGTAGACGATGAACACAGTAGATGATGAACACAGTAGACGATGAACACAGTACGGGATGAACACAGTAGATGATGAACACAGTACGGGATGAACACAGTAGATGATGAACACAGTACGGGATGAACACAGTAGACGATGAACACAGTAGATGATGAACACAGTAGATGATGAACACAGTACGGGATGAACACAGTAGATGATGAACACAGTACGGGATGAACACAGTAGATGATGAACACAGTAGATGATGAATACAGTAGATGATGAACACAGTAGATGATGAACACAGTACGGGATGAACACAGTAGATGATGAACACAGTACGGGATGAACACAGTAGATGATGAACACAGTAGATGATGAATACAGTAGATGATGAACACAGTAGATGATGAATACAGTAGATGATGAACACAGTAGATGATGAACACAGTAGATGATGAATACAGTAGATGATGAAGACAGTAGATGATGAACACAGTACGGGATGAACACAGTAGATGATGAACACAGTAGATGATGAACACAGTAGTTGATGAACACAGTAGATGATGAATACAGTAGATGATGAACACAGTACGGGATGAACACAGTAGATGATGAATACAGTACGGGATGAACACAGTAGATGATGAATACAGTAGATGATGAACACAGTACGGGATGAACACAGTAGATGATTAATACAGTACGGGATGAATACAGTAGATGATGAACACAGTACGGGATGAACACAGTAGATGATGAACACGGTAGATGATGAACACAGTAGATGATGTACACAGTAGATGATGAACACAGTACGGGATAAACACAGTAGATGATGAACACAGTAGATGATGAATACAGTAGATGATGAACACAGTACGGGATGAACACAGTAGATGGTGAACACAGTAGACGATGAACACAGTAGATGATGAACACAGTAGATGATGAACACAGTAGATGATAAACACAGTACGGGATGAATACAGTAGATGATGAACACAGTAGATGATGAACACAGTAGATGATGAACACAGTAGATGATGAACACAGTAGATGATGAACACAGTAGATGATAAACACAGTACGGGATGAATACAGTAGATGATGAACACAGTAGATGATGAACACAGTACGGGATGAACACAGTAGATGATGAACACAGTAGACGATGAACACAGTAGATGATGAACACAGTAGATGATGAACACTGTAGATGATAAACACAGTACGGGATGAATACAGTAGATGATGAACACAGTAGATGGTGAACACAGTACGGGATGAATACAGTAGATGATGAACACAGTAGATGATGAATACAGTAGATGATGAACACAGTAGATGATGAATACAGTAGATGATGAACACAGTACGGGATGAACACAGTAGATGATGAACACAATAGATGATGAACACGGTAGATGATGAACACAGTACGGAATGAATACAGTAGATGATGAACACAGTAGATGATGAACACAGTGATGGTGAACAGTCGGTGGTGACCACGGTAGACTGTGAATATTGTAGACGATGAACACCATATAACAGTGAACACCTAGTTGGTGCATATCTTATGGTGAAGACAGTAGATGTTAACTATTACATAATATAAGGATCAAAAGAGTTAACCACTATGCGACTTAATTAACATATAATACATATATAGCAACGGTGTGAGCCAATGAATACAGAGACTAATGAATATGGGAATATACCAAATAACGGGTTTATTAACTAATGGATGCATGGATAATGAATACATTAACTAGTGACTAACGTATTAATGTATAAATTAACTAATGAAGACACGCATAAATGATACATGCTTTATTTATTATGTTAGGTAATGAATGCGCAAGCTACTGAATACATGAACGAAAGATTACTTGAAATAATTAAAACTAATGAAAAAGCGAAGTATATGATCTACAGAAAAAAAAAAATAATACAAGACTGAAATGCACTCTCTTGTCCAGAAAGTCGGAAATCTTTGTCAAGATGGAGATAAAACACCCTCGTGTGTGGGTAAATGGTCT
Organism: Cepaea hortensis; assembly: GCA_963921405.1. Taxonomy (NCBI): domain Eukaryota; kingdom Metazoa; phylum Mollusca; class Gastropoda; order Stylommatophora; family Helicidae; genus Cepaea; species Cepaea hortensis. Next base: position 15,893,882 of record OY992886.1, on the reverse strand, counting down.
ACAGGAGAGAAAAAAATGATACAAGACTGAAATGCACCCTCTTGTCCAGAAAGTAGGAAATCGTTGTCAAGGTGGAGATAAAACACCTTAATGTGGATGTGGAATGCAATGGGAAACCATCACATTATCTTCCCAAAAATGCATATACGAATGTTACGAATATCTTTGACTGTCAGAGCAACTAGCAATGAATTCCTAAAAGAGGCTAATGAAACTAGAAAATTATTGACAACTATAAGAAAGAGACAAGCAGCAGTCTTTGGTCATGCGATTAGAAGAGAAAGCATAAGAGGATGTCGTGAAAGATCAGTGGGAAAAGAGGCAGAGACAGACGTAGAGAAATTATTATGGATGGACTGAGACAGTGGCACGGGGAAAGGTCATCAGCGGAGTTGATCCAGAACACCAGGGACAGAAATATGTGGAAAGACATGAACGCCTACGCCAGCTGGCAAGGCACATGATGGTGATACTTTAATCAATGAACCCGTGTATTAATGAACACGTGAACTAATTAATAGATGCATTAATGAACAATATAACTAATTAATTAGTGAACTACTGAAATAATGAACACATACGTGGGTACGGTAGCGTATCATTCCCACGGTAAGACGAATCTGTGGACACATTTTTGTAAAGAAAAGTGTATTTTCGTGACCACCAATCTTCAGTTTAATTATGAGTATAATAAAGGTCTCAAATCTATTATGCCTATGGTAAATTCTCAAGAGTTTATATTTTTCGTAACAAAATTCTCCATAGATATTCCACAGCATCATCATGTGGCTTGCCAGCTGGCGTAGGCGTTCATGCCTCTTCACAGATATCGGTTCTTGGTGCCTTGGATCAACGCTGCTAATGATATTCCTCCATGCCACCGTCTCCATCCATCCAGTATCATTTCTCTCGACCTGCTTATGTCTCTTCTCTCTCTGATCTTTCCTGTCATCACAATCTTTCCCAATGCCTCTCTTCTCATTACAAAGCCAAAGAAAGCTGTTCGTCTCTTTTTTATAAGAGAGGGCTCCAAATGAAAACCTTAATGGGTGTGTGTGTGTGTGTCTGTGTGTGTGTGTGTGTGTGTGTGTGCGCGCGCGCGCGCTTAGGTGGAGAAAAGAATGTGTCGTGTGGAATGGTTCACTTCGCTTCAGAGGTCACAGATTGTGAGAACTGTATGGATTTTTTGCCCTTGCCTTGCGGGAGTACGAGGGGAATTAACAGGCTGATAGCTGGCAGGAAATGCACCTCCTCGTGGTAGATTAATTATGGACAAGGGAGAGGTAGTCGTGCGCCAGTAGGACCATGTGATGACGGCGGGGGAACAGATTGAGAGCCCGCATGTGGAAAGGATGAGATTGCGGGGGACTGGCGAGTGAGAGTGTTAATGTGTGTGAGTGTGCGTGAAAGAAAGAGAGAGAGAGAGAGAGAGAGAGAGAGAGAGAGAGAGAGAGAGAGAGAGAGAGAGAGAGAGAGAGAGAGAGAGTTGAGCGCACGCATGTCATGTGACATGCTATTCCATATTTTTTCTGTATCCTCATCTATTATATTAGCATGTTTACAGCCACTTTAATTTAACATGTACCATATGCACTGCTTATTTCATCATGTTTATGTCAATTCCCGGAATAGTCTTATTGAATTGCAAACACTATTTTTTATGTTACACAATGTACATTTCCACCATTTTCCCTTTTTTTCGATGTTCTCCCATTTCCCCCCAATTTTAAATGTTTTTGTGAGGATGCTCACGACAGTCGTCAGTGTATGTGTGTGTAAAGTGTGGAAGTTTTTTCATATTAGTATTAGTGATTATGTGAGGCAGCGTGTATGTGTGAGCATGTGTGTGGGTGGATGGGTAGGTGTGTATGTGTGTCTATTTGTGTGTGCATGTGTAAATGTGTATGTATGTGTGTATGTGTGTGTGTATGTGTGTGTGTGTGTGTGTGGGTGGGTGGGTGGGTGGATGGGTGGGTGGATGGATGGATGGATGGATGGATGGATGGATGGATGGATGGATACCTGCCTGCCTGGCTGCCTGCCTGCCTGCCTGTATGTGTGTGCGTGTGTGAATGTGTGTATGTGTGTGTAAGTATGTGTGTATGGGTGTGAATGTTTTTAGGTGATTGGTGGAGGGTTATGTTTGTTTGGGTGGAGAATATGTGTGTGTGGGTGGGGAGATGTGTGTGTGTGGGTGGGGGTGTGTGTAGGTGGGGGATGTGTGTGGGTGGGTGATTTTTGTGTGGAGGATGGGTGTGATGATGATACCATGTTTAGCTTTCATTATGTGTTTCCAAGCATCGCTTAATCGTGTTGCATGGAGGGCAAAGATCTTAAATGGAATAAAGACAAAGGAGAAAATGATTGCAGATAGGTCACACACTGAGCGTGTGAGACGTTAGAAAGTGCGTGATGGTGGAAATAGTTCATATGCAACCATTGTGGACGAACATTTACAGCGCGAATTGATCTGATCAATCACATTTGCTACCGCCTTGGGTTATAATTATTATGCCTTTTTGAAGCACAATGTAACAAACTATCGTCTGTCAAGACAGCAAGGTGCCAGCATGTTAACTTAATCTGGCAGTCCAGGGTATTCACAACATACGTCTAAAAAATCATATATTTGTTCATTTACATTCCATGATTCGATGCCGTACAGTCGAACAGTTTGTATGTTACATTTCAATACTTCCTTCCTGATGCTCAATGACAGTGATTTATTGCAATGAGTACTTTTCATTGGGAAACGACGTCTATGGTAAACACTGTACATGGTAAACACTGTAGGTGGTGAATATCTTAATGGTGAAACCCGTATATGGTGTTAACACAATAGATGGCGGAGACAATGGATGGTGAACCCGATAGTGAACACAGTAGATGGTGAACACAGGAGGTGGTGAGCAAGGTAGATGGTGATCACGGTAGATGGTGAATACAACAGGTGGTGAAGACAGTAAAGGGTGAACACTGAATATTGTGAAAACTGTAGATGTTGAAGATAGTAGACGATAAATACAGTAGATGGTGAAAATGGTAGATGGTGAATATTGTAGAGAGTGAGCAAGATAAAAGGTGAACATGACATATAGTGAGCATGGTATATGGCAAATATAGTAGGCGGTGAATATGGTAAATGGTGAACATAGTAGATGTGCTTGCTTGCTTGTGTTCGCTGGCTATGAACTCCAGCGTGAAGTCATTTATGTCGGATGAAGGCGTCCTGTTGTCCAACATCAGTGTGATGTCATACCGGACCTGAGGTTTGCGTGAGTATCCATTGTCCCATGTCTGGCTTATTGGTGTGCAGACAGGTGGTTCCTCGCCATGCAGGCAGATACTCTTCGGCTTCGGAGGAATCATCGATCCTACTGATGTTAGCCAGGACCCCGAAGGGACCTGTTGCCCAGGACGCACGACGTGGACGTGTCAGCAGGTCTTGGCCAGTATAGATCCCGGCCCTGGTGCCTTGGAAAGACCTTTGCGTCCCATCGAAGATGTGAACATTGTAGACGGTGAGCATGAGAGATTGTGAACATGGAAGATGGCGATCATACAATGGTGAACATACAATGGTGAACATGGAAGATTGTGAACATAAGATGGTGAACATACAATAGTAAACATGAAAGATTGTGAACATAAGATGGTGAACATACAATGGTGAACATGGAAGATTGTGAACATAAGATGGTAAACATGGAAGATTGTGAACATAAGATTGTGAACATACAATAGTAAATATGGAAGATTGTGAACATAAGATGGTGAACATGGAAGATGGTGAACATGGTAGATGGTGAACATGGTAGATATGAACATAGTAGATTGTGAACATGATAATATGAACATAGTAGATGGTGAACACGGTATATATGAACATGGTAGATGGTGAACATGGTAGATGGTGAACACGGTATATATGAACATGGTAGATGGTGAACATGGTAGATGGTGAACACGGTATATATGAACATGGTAGATGGAGAACATGATAATATGAACATGGTAGATGGTGAACATGGTATATATGAACATGGTAGATGGTGAACATGGTAGATGGTGAACATGGTAGATATGAACATGGTAGATGGTGAACACGGTATATATGAACATGGTTGATGTGAACAAGGTATATATGAACATGGTTGATGTGAACACGGTATATATGAACATGGTTGATGTGAACACGATAGGTGATGAACGCAGTAATCGGTGAAAATGTGGCAGATATGAACACAGCAGATACGAACATGATAGATATGAACGGGGTAGATATGAACATGGTAAATGGTGAACATGGTAGATGGTGAACACGACAGTTTATGAACACAGTAATTGGTGAACATCGTAGATGTGAACATATGATATATAAACAAGGTAGATGGTGAACATGGTAGATATGAACATGGTATATGATGAATATGGTAGATAATGAACAAAGGTTGTAAACACGGTAGATAACGAACACATTAAATGGTGACTACTCTTACTGTACTCGGAGGAGAAGTGTATGAGCATGGGCGTGCCTGTACTACTGATACGATCAGATTTGAACTTTATCCAAAACCAGCGATTGATGGATATCAGTTCCAGGTTGGCCACGCTGTCACAGAAGATGCCCGCCAACTTTTCGTATCTGCTTCCCTGTCGTATCTGGATATAGGAGACATCACAGGTATGGTGTCTATCCACCCATCCGTCCGTCGCCCGCCCACCTGCCCATCCATCCATCCATCCATCCATCCATCCATTCATCCATCCATCCGTCCGTCCGTCCGTTCGTCCGTCCGTCCGTCTGTCTGTCTGTAAGTCCGTACGTCCGTCTTGATCTCACTGCCTGTCTGTTTATCTGTCTGTTTGTCTGTCAGCTTGCCTGTCTGTCCTCACACCTGCCTACCTATTCGTCCGTCCACCCGCCCGCCCGCCCGCCCGTCTGTCTGTCTGTCTGTATGTCTGTCTGTCTGTCCCTCATCCTGCCTGCCTAACTACCTGTTACCCGCCTGTCTGTCTGTCAGTTCGTCTGTCTGTCTGTCTGTCTGTCTGTCTGTCCATCTGTCTGTCCGTCTACCTGCCTGTCTGTCCGCCTGCCCGTCCGTCTGTCCGCCCGTCCATCTGTATGTCTGTCTTCCCACCCACACAACCGCCCGTCTGTCTGTCTGTCTGTCTGTCTGTCTGTCTGTCTGTCTGTCTGTCTGTCTGTCTGTCCGTCTGTCTGTCCGTCTGTCTGTCTGACTGTCTGTCCATCTGTCTGTCGGTCTACCTGCCTGTCTGTCCGCTTGTCCGTCCGTCTGTCCGGCCCACCTCGATGTAATCCGAGCAGACACTGTTGTACCTCTCGCCGGTGAAGTTGATCAGCAGCCGCACGCTGTAGTTCTTGGGGACTTGGATCAGCCAGATGCAGAAGCTATTGTCGGGGTAGGGCTTGGGGTATTTGGGGCTAACAATGTCGCCCTCGTCATCGGTGTCCAGCTCGTAGTAGTCCCCACATTCTGAAATGACCAGGTAAGGGTGGTATATATTCGATATTGCTGCTGCTGTGGCTGCTGCTATGGATGCTGTATTTCTTGCTGTTGTTTTTGCTGCTGCTAGTATTGTTGTTGGTGTTGTTAATGTTGTTGCTGATGCTACTATTGCTGTTGTTTTTGTTGTTCTTTTTATTGTTTTTTTTTTAAATTGTAGTTGCTGCTGTTGTTTTTTGTTGTTGCTTCTGCCGCTGCTGCTGATGCTGTTGTTGTTACTTTTGTTTTTGTTGCTGCTGCTGTTGCTGTTGTTCGTTTTGTTGTTGTTATTGTTGTTTTCGTTCTTTTTGTTGTCATTGTTGTTGTTATTGATGTTGTTGTTGTTATTGTTGTCTCTATTCTTGTTGTTGTTGTTGTTGCTGCTGTTGCTGTTGCTGTTGTTCTTTTGTTGTTATTGTTCTTGTTATTGTTGTTGTTATTGATGTTGTTGTTGTTATTGTTGTCGCTGTTGTTGTTGTTGTTGTTGTTGTTGTTACTGTTGTTGTTATTGTTGTTGTTATTGTTGTTGTTATTGATGTTGTTGTTGTTATTATTGTTGTTGTTATTATTGATGTTGTTGTTGTTATTGTTGTCGCTGTTCTTGTTGTTGTTCTTTTGTTGTTATTGTTGTTGTTATTGCTGCTGTTGTTGTTGTTGCTGATCTTTTTGTTGTTGTTGTTGGTGGCGGTGGCGGCGGTGTTGTTGTTGTTCTTTTGTTGTTATTGTTGTTGTTATTGCTGTTGTTGTTGCTGTTGTTGCTGTTCTTTTTGTTGTTGTCGTTGTTGTTGTTGTTGTTGTCGTTGTTGTTGTCGTTGTTGTTGTTGTTGTTGTTGTTGTTGTTGTTGTTGTTGTTGTTGTTGTTGTTGTTGTTGTTGTTGTTGTTGTTGTTGTTGTTCACATCCCCTATCCGTGAGTCTCTTCACGCTCCTGCGACCTGCCGCCATGATGACTATTCTTACACCAGTAAGCACCACACAAAGTAGCACCCTGCTGTGGCTATGTGCAGTGGTAGGACCATCAAACTTGTGTAGGCCTGAGCACACGGAGGAATAGGTGGCCTAGTCTTTCCTTCTCCTGGCGATCGACGAGAGCTGGCATCGAACCCATGTCCAACAGCGCTCGCTCAGGAGGCGAGCCGCGCGTTACTTGATTCAGTGCCAAATGAAAAGTAGGTTTACAACAAACGTGGTTCACAAGCAATTGAACAAGTATTATAATATATAGGGTGTATTTTTAATGACTGCAGTGTTTGAAAATATTGCCGTTCCAAGTTTTGTATTTACCTATTATGTTGCATGAACTTTACAGAGGGTGAATACAAAACATGGACCATTTTCAAATACTGCACAGTCATTAAAAATACACCCTATATATGCGGTTACTTGTGCATGACGAATAATACAGCGAAAGTTTTCTGCAGGTTGAGGTAGCGATCTTCACGCCAACCTTCCTTAGTCGCAGCTTACGACATGCATGGCGTTACAGTTTTACTATTCATTGCTTCCTTTATATGCCCGAAAACATCGGTGCATCATGTGAGAAGAGGAAATATTTACATGATTATTATATTTTTGTTTGTCTTTTCTTCACACTTGCCGGCAAATTACATGATAATTTACGCGTAACTCCTTACCTGACTGGGCTGCTACGTTTGTAAACAGCAAGAAGAGGGTCACTGGAATAATAATAATAATAATAATAATAATAATAATAATAATAATAATAATAATAGTTGTGGTGATTATGGTTGATGATTAACAGTCCGCGGTTAAAAACCGCGATTACAAAACAATTAATTGAAAATGCGTTTGTAATTATAAGCTACTAGGAGAAAAGCTACTAAGATTCAATAAACATAAAATATATCTAGGAGACTAGACGAAAGGAATTGTTGTTGTTGTTGTTGTTGTTGTTGTTGTTGTTGTTGTTGTTGTTGTTGTTGCTGTTGTTGTTCTTCTTCTTCTTCTTCTTCTTCTCCTCCTTCTCCTCCTCCTCCTCCTCCTCCTCCTCCTCTACCTCCACTTCCACTACCACCTCCTCCTCCTTTCTTCTTCTTCTTCGTCTTCTTCTTCTCCTCCTGAAGCATGAGCAGCTAATCAAATTACCAGAACTAGACCCTGATGACAGATATCTGTGACTAATAAAGACTATATCCATCCATCATGTGCCATGCCGGTAAGCATAGGCGGTCATGATTCGCCATTTCACTCGATCACCAGGGTCGTGGATCAGCTCAGTGTTCTTGTCTCGACCATGCCACGTGGTCAAGTCATCCAGGTATTTACTTCTCTGTCTTCCCCTTGTTATCTTCCCCTCAATCTTGCAAGTTGTCACCAAACTCTAAAGATAATATACTGGCAGCAAACAGCAGCTATCACAGTGGTTCTCAACCGGTGGGGAACCCCCCCCCCCCCCCCCGGGGGGGGGGGAATTTTGGGGTTTCCAGGGGGAATGAAGATTATTTCAAGATCGCGTTAATAGAAGAACCGATTACTTGATTTTGTTTTTCTCTTCATATTTACGCTTCTGTACGTATCGCCCTTCTGAAATTCATTTTATAACGTAAGTAGACCCGCAAATCACATTTTATGTAGATGTCTAGACTTGTTTTAGTATGTGCTATTAAATTTAGCTTCAATTATTACATATACTGTATAAGGGCAGGGGGAAATTTTTAGGGAGGAAATACGAAAAGGGGGGGGGGGGAATGACGTTCTAAAAGTATGGTAATTGGGGGGGGGGGGGAATGACGTCCTAAAAATATGGTGGGGGGGGGGCAAGACGTCCTAAAAATATGGTGACGGGGGGAACGGACCAAAAAAGGTTGAGAACCGCTGAGCTATCAGAACCAACACACATTTAGTAACATTTCGGTGTCTAAAGAAGGGTGACAGGCAAAGATGTGTACAGCCTCCTGATTTGTTCTCGTTATACAATGACATAACGGAGACAAGAACACAGAGCTGATCCACGACTCTAGTGATCATGTGAGATGGCGAATCAAGACCTCTCACGCAAGCTTATCGACGTAACACATGATGGTGATGATGATGATGATGATGATGATGATGATGATGATGATGATGATGATGATGATGATGATGATGATGATGATGATGATGTGAATGCTGGGCAGCTAGTAGTCTTTTTTTATATTTGCGTTCACTTGCTGTGAACTCGAGCGTAGTCCAAATATGTGCTCTACTTCTAGTGCACTGGACTGATTTTTAGGCGAGGATTAACTTTCCCTATTACCAATGTCCCCCGCCATCAGGCGAACCCACTCCGATTTCTGATTTACTTGTTTGTATATTACGTCCCCAAGTCAAGTACGAGAAGTCAACATTTTAGTCCAACTGACCGGTGTAGGGGTTGAACCTGCTACCCCGGCATCAGCACGCCTTATGTTTAAGAGCGAGCAGCTTATCTATCCTGCCAAACTGACCACCAGAGCAATTAGTAAACGAGCAAAACAATTCATTGATGCTTCATAATGTGTTTTTAACAGCAAATGCTGAATATTTCCTGGACAACCACTACAAAATGAATAACCTAAATGCTAAGACACGAAGACAACTCATCACAAACATCAAACAGAGCCTGTAGAAATTATTTTCAGCTTTCTTTAAATTCAATCATGTGCCATCTCCATAATGAAGGTTGGCTGCGATGGATCTCCAACACTGTCTGTTTCTCGCCCTGACTGTATATTCTGTCAGACTGCTGTTCGTCCATCTCTTGATGTTAAATTTCCACTTGTATCGTTGTCTACCTCTTGCTCGCTTGCCTTCAGCCTTACCCTCCAGTATGGTTTTTATATTTCACTTGCCTCTCTTTTATTTATTTCATGAACTGTCATTTCATTCCCAGTTTTTCTATTACCTCTGTATATGATTGTTTTGTGTCTCTGTGAAATACGACATATTCTTACATAAACATGTCGTGACGATTTAGAAGGTTTATGGAAAGATAGAAAGAAGATTATAGCAGCAAAAGGTTCTTGACAGTCCTTTGCCATTGGGCACGGAAGCAGTCAGTGCATGAACTGATGCATGCTGTTGGAGGTGAAAGATGTTGAGCAGCATGATCGCCCCACACCAGTCGTGAGGGGAGGGGGGGGGGGGGTACTTATAGATAGACAGACAGATAGACTGGCAGAAAGAATGGAATAAAACAATGTGAGAAATGAAAGAAGAAATGCAGACATAAGAACAGACAGCAAGTAGGAAATTAAGACAAGACAGGCGAACGGGTGGATTGATTGTAAGACGGAAAGACAGACATAAAGGAAGGAGCTTGTGTTTAAAAAGAAAGAAATTAAGAGAGAAAGACTTACAGAAAGTAGACCTCCCCCGATGTGTCTCCACCTTGACGTGGTGGGGGAGCTTGCGTGTCCCATCGACCCCATGTGCTTGCCGATGGGTGAAAAACTACATATCGGACAGCATATGGGATAGGGACCAGACTAAAAGAGACACAACCTGCTGCTCTGCAGGTGAGACTGAGGATAGCAGTGTAAAATTTAAATCAGGCGCACGAAGGCAGAAGTTCTTGGTCCGGACAAAACACTAAAGGCTCCCTGTCGAGGGCTGTGGCTGAACGCCTCTAAGCCACAAACCCTCGGACCTGAGAGCCGGCCGATAGCCACCTCTCGAAAAATAAAGGCGTGATACTGAGCAAGCTACATGCTCAGGTCTGATAGAAGTTCGAAGGCTCTCAGCTGGGGGATATGAGAGATTCCCGGATGAGAGGCCAGGCCGTTTCTCGTTCACCGCTGCACGAAGGTAAGGTGCTGATCCGGCAGCACAAGTAGCCTACCTCGTGAGCGAGTACAAAAAGTCAAAAAGTGCCCCAGTCGAAGAAAGTGGCTGCGAAAACTGTATCTAACTCATAGAGAGTGTAGACAAAAGTGGAAGAACGTCTCAATGACGCAAAATGGAACGCACGGCGAGCGAACCTATTGCGTGGTCCGAAGTCAAAAGCGTGGGTGTCGCTTGCAGTCTGACCGTCCCTGGTGTGTGCTTGAGCGATCAGTGGCAAACGAGTTGCCCAACACATGGAAGTGAGGAACTAAAGCAGCCATGAGCAGGACGTGGCAACTCCTCGGGTGAGACCAGTCACAGAGCAATATGTGCCGGCTCTGCAATTATGGAAGCCTCCTTGGATAGCGAGGGAATGCCCATGGTCTGCCCCTGCCTTCCCTTGAGGGCCGACCACGATGTCGTTCATCGTTCTATCTTGACCAGCTGAGATGTTAGCGACATCACAACAGTCCAACGTGCCTCGAAACCAGAGGATGGCTAACCTCATTAAAAATGCCCGCTGAAGTCGGAAGTGCCGTCCTACGGGTGGCAAACTAAAAATTGACACTACGCAATTACGTCCGAGTGAAATGTCTCGTCCGAATGTCTCTCGTGCTAGGAACAGCTCTGACTACCTAGTTTCCGAATGCCGCTCTTGTTCGGAACAGCTCTGACTGGGTAGTTTTCCGAATGTCTGTTGAGCCTGGAAAAGCTCTGATGGGCGCAACGACAAGCACATGTCCGAAAACTCGCTGAGTGGATGCCGTCTGCAAACCTGTCTGGTTTGTGCGGGAATGACCCGGGGAAACGAAATAACCAATATATTGAAGTGAGGATTTAAAGCAGCCATGAGCAGGACGTGACGATCTCCCTCGGTGAGCCCAGATCCAGGGCGTTATGTGTCGGCCCTGCAACTATGGAAGCAACCTTGGATGGCGGAAAATGCTATGGACTGTCCCTGCCTTCTTTTGAGGGATGACCGTTGTCTTCGACCATTCCACCTTGGCCAGCATGGTTGCAGATGGCGCCACAAAAGTGAGAGTCTCCCAGGAATGCTACCTGGTCAAAAAAGCACGCTAAAGTCGATGTGTTGGCCTACGGGTTTCGGCCCAAGGGCGCATAACAGACACACCGCAATCACATCTGAAAAAACACTCCGGATGAACGAAAAGAAGAAGAAGAAAGTAGACAATGAAAGACAAGCAGACCGATAGACAGACAGATTGACTGACAGACAAACGGACTGTAGACAGAAAAACATACAGAGAGGATGGAATGAAAAATTAAAAAAAAAATAAAAACAAGAAAGAAATGAAGAGAAAAAGACTGACAGAAAGTAGAAAATCGAAGACAAACAGACAGACTGACTGATCGGTTGACGAACTGTAGGACAGAAAGACAGACATAAGACAGACATACTCGTCTAGTAATACAAGAAAGCGCGGCTTACCAATTAAAACATTCTTGCGCGACGACATAGTCGGAGATTACTGCGCCGTTATAGCATAGCCCACACTGGTACTATTTTAGCTGGCGTATGATAGTTATCAAAGCATTCAGGTATGTTGTCTGATTGTCAACACTAGTAAATACAAAAGAATATAAACACACAATACAGTGTTGTATAATACAGTATAATACATACTGCAGTTTCAATAAATAACATATTGATACCAAACCTATGCTACCAACGTCAAACTTGAACATTATCCAAATCACACTTACGCAAAATCAACACCTGTGAGATAGAATGGTTGAGGAGAGCTGCCAACTTAACTATCCGAGACCTAGTAAGAAATGTTGTTATCAGACATGCAGTGGGATCAACACCTTGTACCACAGATATTGAAAGATAAAAGATTAAATGGTTCGGCCATCTCGTTAGAATGCAACACCATCAACTACCAGCACTGGCCCTACATTAAACAAGATCCAATAAGAGAATTAGAGGACGCCCGAGATTAGATTGAATTGACAACATCAAAGACATTGGAATGACAATACCCAGTGCCACCCATAGGGCTCTGGAACGTCAACTATTCCTCCCCACGACGCTTGATGTAAAGAAAAAGTGAAAGATGATGATGATGTCTATATGTTGTTATTGTAAGTAGTATTGATATAATCACCATCATTAGTCAGCGAGTTCGTTACCTGCATTTTCCTTGGAGCAATCAGTATTCCATGCCGCTTTTGAACCACAATATGAAAAATGCCGTTACTTTCCAATCGTTCAAGAACGATGTTCTATGGTGCATTTCTTGCCTTAGCTTGTTCTGTTTATCCATTATGGAACCGAGGATAACTGCGTAGAGTATCTTCTGCTCTCTCTCTCTCCCTCCCTTTCTCTTTCTCTCTCCCTCTCCCTCTCTCGCTCTCTCTCTCTCTCTCTCTCTCTCTCTCTCTCTCTCTCTCTCTCTCCATTCATAATGTTGGCTCGAACCATTGACTGAGTCTTTCATTTCGTTGCAGATCCAATTATCAATATATCTTCTCCATGATTATATGTTATGTTTTGTGTATGTATTTGTTTGCTGATGAAGGCTAGTAGCCTCAGCGTCCTGTATGTTTCGTAATTCTGTTCTGTAAAGCTGCATTTTTTTAATATCCTATTTACAGGACATCTGTCAACACCAGCACTGCCGTTGTTGATGCCTTGGCAAGTTCACGTTCATTAGTTTGCCATCGCTTTCTGAACGACCGGCTCTTATACCATCACGTTAAAACCCAGCGCGACATGGTCTGCTGCCAAATCAGTCGCAGCTGTGTTTCAAACGCAGGTAATCGTAATTACGAACCGCGTCCGTAACGCCTTTGCCACGGAGTCCGAAAGCTGCATTATTTTGTGTTATTTTTTTTTGTTTACATTAATCGTTACCAGCACGGCTCAAACAGCTGGGTAACAAATAATAATATAAGCAAAAATAATTTCAATAAAATATCATACGACAGAGTGAATTGCAGAATCATGATCGACTATGTCTGCCCATACTATATACCTGAAGAATAAGATAATTATTTTGTTTGTTTCCCCCCTCTTAGTGTTTCGGTGTTATATTTGTTTCGTTGCTACTGAAGACAAATTTCTAATAAGCGTCAACTTCCAGTACATCTTACACTGACCTTCATAAATCCATCATGGCGACTTCGAGGTGCTCTCAGTTTGTAAGTTGAAGATATTATTTCTCCTCCTTGTATTTTAGTATTTCTCATGCCAAATATTGCACATTAATTATTTACTCATCAAATCACAGTTATGTGAACTTATGTAAGAAATTATATGCGCCTTTGTCGGTCCAACAGACGCCGATAGTGGCTATTCATTCAGTTTGCATTCCAGTCAAATCTGATTCTCATTCCGGCTGGTTTTCGAGGTCGCATTGAGTTTGAGTTTATCTGTAATTTGAGCATAAATAACGCAATCTATACGAAGTATCAACAACTGGATAATATTAGATTACATTGTATTTAGATTATTAAGGTATATGGATATGCAATTTTAATATCGTCACTGCAATAATTTAATACATCGATCGTCACAAGTTCAAGTATGAGAGATCAAGTCTGTCTGACTGCCGATAATTCAGTATGGTGAAAAACCGGTACCATTTAACGTAGCTTTCTGGTGCTCTGTCGGCGGGTCACGGGGTTAATTGGTCAGTTGGACTTAAACGTTGACTTCTCCTTCAGAAAGCAATGGCAAACTACTGGAAGTAAAATTATCTTAAGTCAGCTTTGTGTTGGTGTCTCAACGTCCTGAAAGGTCATGTAACTTCTTTTTTTTTTTTTTTTAGCCAGTTATCTACTGAAAGCCATAATAAATAATGGAGGAAAGTGTTATGGGAAAAGTTAAAGGACATGAAATATATACATTAAAAGATATCAAGAGAAGGCCAGCATTCACTTTATTTCTGCTATTATTATTACACTAACAGCGAAGCAAAATAAATTAATCATGTTCAGAGGCGGAGGTCAGCGTGACCAAATAGATAAGAGCACTTGCTTTTTAACTTCTGGTGTGCTGATGTCGAGGCAGTGGCGGATCCAACCCCTACACCACTCAGCTAGACTAAAATGTTGACTTCTTGCCCTTGACTTGGGGATGTAAATTACAAATGCCTCAGAAGTCAGAGTAGGTTCACCTTATGGCGAAGAACACTGGTAATATATGGAAAGCTAATCCACATGTAAAATTAGGCCAGTGCTACTACAGGGTGTATTTTTAATGACTGCAGTGTTTGAAATTATTCCCGGTCCAAGTTTTGTATTTACTTATTATGTTGCATGAACTTTACTGAGGGTGAATAGAATACAAAACTTTGACTGGCAATATTTTCAAACACTGCAAAGTCATTAAAAATACACCCTGTAGTAGCAGCAGCACGTGTAAGGACAACATTTGAGTTCAAAGCGTGCGAACAAAATCCAAACAAAAATGTACAGACTCGGGATAGACAACACTAAGAAATTGTTGAGATCCATTAACTCACAAACTTCACTGCCAAGATTAGCACTGGATGATGATGATGAGCCAGATATGTAAATTTTCTCCCTCCCCCCAACAACACACACACACACACACAACTAAGTTACTTACTAACCGTTGAAAGTCTGTGTGTCATTTGCTATGTTATGTCTTTGTCCTTCATAAAGTTCATCAAGTGTTCTTTTTTCTACTGTTGAGTGTGGAGGTGTCCTTTGGCCATGTTTGACTTTGGCAACATGAATCTAGCCTCTGCATTGTAATATAAACAACCAGGCTTCACTATTGTTATTGCTCTATTCTGGAAATCCTTCTAGCAAACGCCAGCATCGGAAAAGAATATTCTTTCTTGCCTGTGATTTTGGTTTACCATAAGATCTTATACTATAAGTTCATAAGTAACGGAACAGATCACCATGGCGATAGACATGTACTGCCATGAAGAAATCCTACAGCCCTTTGTATTGTCTATAAACATAACTATAATGGAAAGAGTGTTACAAGTTATTGAAATACTACAGAAGAGTTTTCTTCCATCCATCCATCATGTGCCATGCCGATAAGCGTGGGCGGTCATGTTCTGCCATCTCACTAGATCACCAGAGTCGTGGATCAGCTCCGTGTTTCTGTCTCGACCATGCCATGTGGCCAAGCCATCCAGGTGTTTACTTCTCACTTTTCCCCTTGGTCTCTTCCCTTCGATCTTGCCAGTTGTCACCAAGTTCTCCAATTTAATTTTTTCTTATTCCAGTATAATTTATTAAAGCAGCAAATGCTTTGCAATATGTTGATAGCGATTCTGTATTCTCAGCTGCATTCGCCTTCCATTGTGTCCTTTGCTCTCCATTGACCGCTGTCATAGCCATAGATAACCCAAATCAGCTAGATTGCTCATCTTGCAAGGCAATTATTTTTTTTTTGATTTATTTTTGTTTGGGTGTTTGCTTGCTTTGAAATCAAGCATAGTCCGTACATGTGTTACTACTAGTGAGTTAATTGGACTGATTTTTGCATGTGGATTAGCTTTCTCTGTTACCCGTGTCTCTCGCCATCAGGCAAACCCACTCCAACTACTGAGGTATTTGTAATTTATGTCCTCAAGTCAAGGATGAGAAGTCTACATTTTAGTCCAACTGACTGGTGTAGGGGTTGAACTCGGTACCTCTGCACACTGAAAGTTTGAGAGTGAGCTCTCTATCCATTTAGCCTTGTTGACCTCCTTGCAAGGCAGTGAGCGAGCGAGCAGATCTGTTGGCTTCAAGCAGCACTAACAATGAATACTTGTGATATTTTGTAGGTTATCTGTGAACAGCTGCTAGTTCAAAACATAAGAGGGGAGGTCAGCATGGCTGAATGGATAAGAACACATGTTCTCAAACATCCTGTGTGCTGATGCCGATGCAGGGGGTTCAACCCTAGGGGGCTAAAATTTTGACCACTCGTCCTTGACTTGGGTTCGTAAATTACAAGTACCTCTGAAGTCAGAGTAGGTTCACCTAATGGTGAGGGACACTTAATAGGGAAGGCTAATCCACACACAAAATTCAGTTCAGCACTACTAGAAGTAGTGTGTATGAACTGCTCTTGATTTCAAAGTGAGCTAGTACCCAAACAGAAAGAACATTAGAAACAGCTTATTTCTTCTTCTTTTCGTTCATCCGGAGTGTTTTTTCAGATGTGATTGCGGTGTGTCTGTTATGCGCCCTTGGGCCGAAACCCGTAGGCCAACATATCGACTTTAGCGTGCTTTTTTGACCAGGTAGCATTCCTGGGAGACTCTCACTTTTGTGGTGCCGTCTACATCCATGCTGGCCAAGTTAGAACAGTCGAAGACAATGGTCATCCCTCAAAGGAAGGCAGGGACAGTCCATAGCATTTTCCGCCATCCAAGGTTGCTTCCATAGTTGCAGGGCCGACACATAACGCCCTGGTTCTGGGCTAGCCGAGGGAATCGTCATGTCCTGCTCATATGCTGCTTTAAATCCTCACTTCAATATATTGGTCATTTCGTTTGCCCCGGGTCATTCCCGCACAAACCAGACAGGTTTGCAGACGGCATCCACTCAGCGAGTTTTCGGACATGTGCTTGTCTTTGCACCCGTCAGAGCTGTTCCAGGCACGACAGACATTCGGAAAACTACCTAGTCAGAGCTGTTCCGAACAAGAGCGGCATTCGGAAACTAGGTAGTCAGAGCTGTTCCTAGCACGAGAGACATTCGGACGAGACATTTCACTCGGACGTAAATGCGTAATGTCAATTTTTAGTTTGCCACCCGTAGGACGACACTTCCGGCTTCCGGCGGGCATTTTTTAATGAGGTTAGCCTTCCTCGGGTTTCGAGACTCTTGTTTCGGCTTCCACACAGCAAGCTTTCGCTTCGGGCTGCCACGTAATGGATTCGCAAGACAGGCGTTCCATTTCGTGTCAACGAGACAATTTTCCACCTTTGACTACACTCACTCCATGAGTGTGGTTACAGACTATCGGACGTCTGCGAGACGTGCGACCGAGGTGTTTTTCCACCTTTTGTACTCACTCACGAGGTAGGCTACATGTGCTGCCGGCTCAGCACCTTACCTCCGTGCGTCTGTGGGCGAGTAATGGTCAGGCCCTTTCATCCGGGGATACCTCATATCCCCCAGCTAAGAGCCATCTAACGAATCTGCGCCGAGCATGTAGCGTTCTCAGCACATCACAATTTCGATGTAGGTTTGTGTCGGCCAG
Source organism: Cepaea hortensis (assembly GCA_963921405.1). NCBI lineage: Eukaryota > Metazoa > Mollusca > Gastropoda > Stylommatophora > Helicidae > Cepaea > Cepaea hortensis. The sequence continues at coordinate 15,876,366 of OY992886.1, read as the reverse complement.
GCTCTCACTTCCGAGAGTTTATGGCTTAGAGACGTTCAGCCATACACCTCGGATGGGAGCCTTAGAGGTTATGCCCGGACTGAGATTTAGGGATCGTTTGCCTGATTTTGACTGCTATCCTCAGTCTTACCTGCAGAGCAGCAGGTTGTGTCTCTCTTAGTCTGGTCCCTATCCCACGAGCCGTCCGATATGTAGTTTTCACCCATCGGCAAACACATGGGATCGATGGGACACGCAAGCTCCCCCACCACGGCAAGGTGGAGACACATCGGGGGAGAAAACAGCTTATTTAAGGATGCTTGAGCGGACAGCTGTAATACTCAACCAACCACGAACAAATCTAAAGAAAAATGAATATCCATGCCAGCCAAGCATAAAGGAGGCTCTTCTAGATGAGGTTTGCCTCGACACGAAAACAACAACAAAGTGTCTAGATCAGATTTTCTTCCTTTCACATAGGCAAATTTCCAGAATTGGCTGGGGGAAACCTCAAGCAGCTCTGTCCATCCCAAAGCATTATGGAGGTAAAAACACTACTATAGAAATCTGAGAATCTTGAGGCTGGGAATAGGACATTATATGCTCAGAGCACACCTCCACAGAATGGATCTAGCTGACTCCGCCACTTGCAACTATGGAGCACCAGAGCAAGGAGCACCCTACAAGGCTGCCCTGACTTCATTAAATGGAGAGGAAATGGCCGACAGAGGTGACATTTCTAGACAAAGCTTTGTGGGATTGGTGAAGACCTTAAGTCAACTGTCCCATTAATGACCCATGCTGGAGTCGATGCATAGCAAATGATCACTGAAAAAGTTCATGACCATCTTAAAAACGTGATTTTTAAATTCCCTTGCATTTATTATTACTGCAGCCACTTTATTGAAGTTATTTTATATTTTGATATTCTTTTGTCAGGTGCGCCAGTTCAGTACTTCTGTTGCAAGAGCCGGTAAACTTGTGCAGGTATGTCATGTTGCCTTTAAGGTTGTATTGAAACATCACACCGCTTTCAGTTACTTTCCACAGCAGGCAGTTGTTACTTTGTTTTCACACCAGACAGTTGTTACTTTGTTTTCACACCAGACAGTTGTTACTTTGTTTCCATACCAGATAGTTGTTACTTTGTTTCCACACCAGACAGTTGTTACTTCTGGGAAGGTTAACCCGGTCAACAAATGCCCGCAGAAGTTGGATGTGTCGGCCTAACGGCGCAAGAACGCAGCTGTGCTGTAAACAGGCACAACGCAATCACGTCTGGGAAAAAAAAACTGGATGAACGCAGAAGAAAAAGTTGTTACTTTGTTTCCACACCAGACAGTTGTTACTTTGTTTCTACAGCAGACAGTTGTTACTTTGTTTCCACACCAGACAGTTGTTACTTTGTTTCTACACCAGACAGTTGTTACTTTGTTTCCACACCAGACAGTTGTTACTTTGTTTCCATACCAGACAGTTGTTACTTTGTTTCCATTCTAGACAGTTGTTACTTTCCTTGTTACTTTGTTTCCACACCAGACAGTTACATGCCAAAACAAAAGTTTGGGTTTATCAAGCCTGCGTCCTTAGTACTCTGTGGTTGTGAAACCTGGTCGACTTACTCGCACCAAGAGAAACGTTTAAACAGCTTTCATATTACATTCATGTTTACAAAGAATACTTGGTATAAAGTGGCAAGATAAGATCACAAATACTGAAGTATTAGAAAGATTGGATGGTGTGGCGGTTTGTTTTATGTTCAGTCTTTGTAGACTTGGGTGGATGGGACACATTAGGAGGATGGACATGATAGAAGACCAAAAATCTTTTGATGGATTACAGATGGATAAAAGATCTCGGTGTCAGCCTCTACTACAATACAAAGATGCTCCCCCGATGTGTCTCCACCTTGCCGTGGTGGGGGAGCTTGCGTGTCCCATCGACCCCATGTGCTTGCCGATGGGTGAAAACTACATATCGGACGGCTCGTGGGATAGGGACCAGACTAAGAGAGACACAACCTGCTGCTCTGCAGGTAAGACTGAGGATAGCAGTCAAAATCAGGCAAACGATCCCTAAATCTCAGTCCGGGCATAACCAGCATAATGATGTGCTGACAACGCTACATGCTCAGCGCAGATTCGTTCGATGGCTCTTAGCTGGGGGATATGAGGTATCCCCGGATGAAAGGGCCTGACCATTACTCGCCCACAGACGCACGGAGGTAAGGTGCTGAGCCGGCAGCACATGTAGCCTACCTCGTGAGTGAGTAAAAAAGGTGGAAAAACACCTCGGTCGCACGTCTCGCAGACGTCCGATAGTCTGTAACCACACTCATGGAGTGAGTGTAGTCAAAGGTGGAAAATTGTCTCGTTGACACGAAATGGAACGCCTGTCTTGCGAATCCATTACGTGGCAGCCCGAAGCGAAAGCTTGCTGTGTGGAAGCCGAAACAAGAGTCTCGAAACCCGAGGAAGGCTAACCTCATTAAAAAATGCCCGCCGGAAGCCGGAAGTGTCGTCCTACGGGTGGCAAACTAAAAATTGACACTACGCATCAACGTCCGAGTGAAACGTCTCGTCCGAATGTCTCTCGTGCTAGGAACAGCTCTGACTACCTAGTTTCCGAATGCCGCTCTTGTTCGGAACAGCTCTGACTAGGTAGTTTTCCGAATGTCTGTCGTGCCTGGAACAGCTCTGACGGGCGCAACGACAAGCACATGTCCGAAAACTCGCTGAGTGGATACCGTCTGCAAACCTGTCTGGTTTGTGCGGGAATGGCCCGGGGCAAACAAAATGACCAATATATTGAAGTGAGGATTTAAAGCAGCCATGAGCAGGACGTGACGATTCCCTCGGCTAGCCCAGAACCAGGGCGTTATGTGTCGGCCCTGCAACTATGGAAGCAACCTTGGATGGCGGAAAATGCTATGGACTGTCCCTGCCTTCCTTTGAGGGATGACCGTTGTCTTCGACCGTTCTAACTTGGCCAGCATGTTTGTAGATGGCACCACAAAAGTGAGAGTCTCCCAGGAATGCTACCTGGTCAAAAAAGCACGCTAAAGTCGATGTGTTGGCCTACGGGTTTCGGCCCAAGGGCGCATAACAGACACACCGCAATCACATCTGAAAAAACACTCCGGATGAACGAAAAGAAGAAGAAGAAGAAGAATACAAAGATGTGTGTAAGCATGACATGAATGATACAGGCATTGATTTGCACATTGGGAGCCAGTCATCGCTGATCACATTGCATGGAGGGGAAAGATCGGTAATGGAATATTGACAAAGAAGAAAATCATTGCACATAGGTCAGACACTGAGCATGTGAGGTGCCAGATGGTATGATGGTGGAGAATACCATGTGTTCACATGCATCCATTGTGGATAAACATTTACAGCATGAATTAATCTGTTCAATCATTTTTCTGCCGCTGTTTGTTTTGTTTTTTTTACGCTTGCTCGCTTTGAGCTCAAGTTTAGTTCATACTAACAGCTTGTAGTAGTGCCGGACTGAATTTTGCACATAGATTAGCTTTCTCAATTAGTTAATATGTTTTTTGAAGCATAATGTAACAATCGTATGTCAAGCCGGCAAGGTGCCAGTGTCACTGTGTGTCTATACCAATGAGTTGTTACTTTGTGTCTATACCAGTCAGTTGTTACTTTGTGTCTATACCAATGAGTTGTTACTTTGTGTCTATACCAGTCAGTTGTTATAAATCCCACGGCAGAAGGAAATTGCAAACAGTAGGCTGTAAGACCACCGCTCTGGCAACATTATTAGGGAATGCAGTCTACCCATAGCTAGACAAGCCCATTACCTTGGATGGAATCTGTCAAGTCTACCCATAGCTAGACAAGCCCATTACCTTGGATGGAATCTGTCAAGTCTACCCATAGCTAGACAAGCCCATTACCTTGGATGGAATCTGTCAAGTCTACCCATAGCTAGACAAGCCCATTACCTTGGATGGAATCTGTCCCAGTCTACCCATAGCTAGACAAGCCCATTACCTTGGATGGAATCTGTCAAGTCTACCCATAGCTAGACAAGCCCATTACCTTGGATGGAATCTGTCAAGTCTACCCATAGCTAGACAAGCCCATTACCTTGGATGGAATCTGTCAAGAGGAAGCCATCCTTACACAAATGCATGATGGACTTATTGACCTTTGAGGTGCTTAACTAGATGCAACACACTTTCTCAATAGAGGAGCAAAGCAGAAGTAACTTATGGTTTGTTATTGTTCCCTCTTACACAGGGTGTGTAATGAATGACTAGTAGAACTTTGGTTCATACAAATGGTGTTATTTGTTAATATGTTGTGGCAACATGCTGTGGTCTCTTTTAAAAAGTACAGTTCAGGTATGTGTCTGGTGTTATTTGTTAGAATGTTGTGATGATGTGCTGTGGTCTCCATTACAGAGTCCCATTCAGCTGTATGGTGTTGAGGGTCGATATGCTACAGCATTATATTCTGCAGCCTCCAAGCAGAATAAACTTGATTCTGTCGAAAAGGATTTGATTTCTCTGCAGGTATACTGTTAATTTTTTTTTCCCCGTAACTGTCCAGCAAATTTGATCCACGTTGTTACTGCTATTGTAAGAATGTTAACTAGGCCTGAAAATGTGTTTTCTTCTGCTTATCTTTCTGGTTTTCCTATGCCTCTCTTTTCATTACATGACCAAAGGTTTGTCTTCTTATATTTGTACATAATGTTCAATCAAAAGTATTGGTGTTACCTTTCCTTTGGGGTAAACTAGGCAGGCCAAGAAAGGGATCATGCTGCATGGGCAACATACATGGTTCAACAATTCAGCCCAGACAGTGCTATGGAGAAGTATAACTCCATCTCTGGTCCCCGCCATGGGTTGTAATTATGCTTCTTTTTTTTTTTTAAAGCACAGCCCTGGTGCCAGTATAATTACTACTATCATTGGCATATAATGTTCTACTTTCATTGGCCTATAATGTTCCACTTTCATTGGCCTATAATGTTCTACTTTCATTGGCCTTTTCCAGGTGGGCATTAGTTACTCTGGCAGCCCAAGGTCTTAGAAACCACATCTCCATTGTCTCCAAGCTCTGCCTAATTTGTTCATTCAGGTTCCCTACCTCACTGCCCCATCTTATATAACAGTTTCTGTATAACATTTCAGCTTAACATTCAATAATAGGGACCTATTGCGTAAGAAACATTTCATATTTCTGAAAAGCAGCTTTGCTTGATCTAATCTACTCCTACTAATCTCTGTCACGCATCTTCTATCCGATGTGATTGCCTGCAGATATTTCTATTTATTAGCTTGGTTAAACATTTCCCTTTCTATTGTTAGATCAAATTTTGGTGTTCTATGATATAAAAATCTCAGTGTGCACCTTCAAAATCCAACCATTTTACAGGCTCATTTTAGGGCTTAATTTTGGGTCATGATTGATGTTAGCTATATGAGGCTCATTATTTAGACTGACTTACAACAGAACAATTTGTCACATCACCACACAAAGGGTTTGACCAGAAGTGACTAGTAGAGGTACTGGATGGAACACGGGCCGTGTTTTATAATCAGGCCTTGTGGGGTCTTAACTATTGGAGCGACTGCATGGATTTTGGTTACGTGTGTAAATGAAAGATGATGATGTCGTATTTCACGGAAACAAAAACAATCGAAAGGAAAGGTTCTAGAAAAGCTGGGAATGAAAAGAGTTGATGAAAGAAATAAAGAGGCATGTGAAATATTTTCGCTATGTTAAAAGAAAAGACTTATGAAAACCATAGTTGAGGGTAAGGTCGAAGGCAAGCAGACAAGTGGTAGAAGACTATAAAAGTGGGAAGATAACATCAAGAGATGGACGAACAGAAGTCTGACGGAATGTACAAGCAAGGCGAGAGAGTGTTGGAGATCCATTGCAGCCAATCTTCATTGTGATTGATAAATGGAATAAGTTAAACTGCAGCGAGGCTGTGGAAAAGTAAACAACTGGAAAAAAAAGTATATAGCAGCTTTACACATTTACAATTGCACAAAACAAGGATGAATTTTGAGCTACTTCAAGGAGAACACAGTGTGCTAAGGATTGTGGTTGTGTTAGTGTGTTCATATTCTTGAATTATGATCATTCACGGTTGTCAAATATATGTTGTTTATCAGGCTGAGCTCAAGAAAGACAAAAAGCTTCTGGAGTTCTTGTCTGACCCGTCACAGAAGAGAGTTCAAAAGCGAGGTTTGTTTGGTACCATGTTCATTTCTTGGCTTGCTCTTCTCTGTTTATCTATCTTTCTATCTATCTGTCTATCTATCTATCTATCTATCCATCCATCCATCCATCCATCCATCCATTTATCTTTGTCATTGCTTTGGTTTATCCACAGTGCCATTCTGTGTTCCTGTGAAACTGTGACCACTTTTGTTCTTGTCCTTTATTCATTGCATGTTCCTGCCTAGACCCCAGTTTACCTCACTTCACTGAACATGTTTACAGCATTGTGTTTAGGTGAGCATTTGTTTCAATGCATCTTTGTGGTGGCAGACCTACATGCCACCATGGATGTTACATGTTCAGTCCTTAGCCTGTCAAATGGAGATAGTATGTGTCTCAGCCTTGTGGTAGAGGGACTTACATGTCCCAATGATCACAAGAGCTATGGTGACAGTTGTTAAACTACTGGCAGAGTCTACTAAGTCATCGTCATCATCATCATCATCTTGCCATGCCAGTGAACATGGGTAGTCATGATTTTTCTCTCACACGATCACCGGTCTTGAATCAGACCTGTGTTCTTGTATGCCATGTGGCCAAGCCATCCAGGTCTGAAATTGTGTGGATTGTCAAATCATAATTTATGTTAGTCGTGGTTCCAACCTCACGGAAAAGGGTCACCCTATTATGCTTCGTTCCTGTGTGAATTAATATCACACAAAATGCCCCATGAGAAAAGTAGAACAGACAAGAGTCTTGACAAACCAACAGCCCGCTCAGGCATACTATGCATGATACCGTTGCCAGAATGCCAGCACGAACATCATAATGTACTAGGCATCAGTAAAGAAGGTAGTCTGCCATTGCTTCCTTTCTTGGTAGTAACCATACTAGTCAGTAACCATAGCAATTCTCTGTAAAGAGATCCTCTGCCTCAACTACTATCTGTTGGCTGGTCTCAAAGCTCAATCCACCGCCAGCTCAAATGGTTTCAGGGTACCCTCGTTAGGGTGCTTACATGTACTACACCACGCTTAGGTGACAGAGTTAGGGTCACACAAAAACCTGCAGCCTTAAAGGCTGACTCAGGGCAGTCAAAGGTTAGGAAGGCGAGTCTGTAAATATTGCCTGTTGGGCCATAGGCTTGATGAAACGGTGCAGCATAAGTTGCATTATATTAACATATTTGTGTAATTATACAAAAATAAAATAGATCGCAAAGTAACTATACGCCATAGAGCAGAAGAAGAAGGGTGAAGTCAGGAAATCACTTTCAGCTTCGTAACTCGTTGGTTGTCTTAAAGTAAAGCCACTTTTTGTTTGTAACTTTCTCATCTAGAATCAAGCTTGTTAGCATGTTTACAAATTCTTTGTTTCATAAATTGCACTTTTGGCATGTTTAAACATTTCTGTTTTTAAAATTTAGATTTCTACACAGTTGTAATAACTTGTTTGCTTGTGATTAGTTACCTGTGTCGTTTTATTTTATGTGGTGACATTTCTTATATTTGTCAACAGCTGCAATCCAAAAGCTAATGAAACAGAAGAACTTTTCAGAGCTGACCGTGAATTTGTTTGGTAAGTTGTGTATTATTTCAGTAAAAGTAGGTCAGCATGGCCGAATGGACAAGAACGCATATCCTTAAACATCCAGTGTGTTGATGCCGGGGTAAAGGGCTCAACCCCTACACCGGACAGTTGGACTAAAATGTTGACCTATCGTCAGAGTGGATTTGCCTGATGGCGAGGGACACTGTTAACCCTTTACAGGGCAGACGCTTGTCCGTTTTTTAGCCCTGAACGGGCAAGATTTTTTCAGGTTTGGTAAAATTTCGGGTCGCGTTAGTAAAAACATCACAAATAAGGTGTTAGTCAACCGATTTTAGTTAAATAAACAACACAATGAAGGGAAAAGCATGCAGAATATGTTGCTCACGTGATTGTTGTTGGTAATCCATATATGAACACAAATATTTACGAAATACAACATGTTTGTGATTTTCCATCATCTATACGGCAATTTACAAACACATTTTCAGAATCATAATCACTTTCTTTAAAGTCCGACTCACGACTGCTAATGCAAAGTAACGCTTTGCACTGATATCTAGCTCCGATTAATAGTCAACTTCGTGCCCTTTAATGTCATTTAAACTGAACCTAGCGAAATCTCGGCTATCACTTGAAGAATCGCCGAAATCCATTTTGAAAAACAGCGTAAAAATCCCGAAAACTATCAAAACAAGTCCGTAAAAGTCCGTTCAAATTCATTGTAGCGCGTTTACAAATGGCGGCCACGTTGTCAAGCTGTCGGCGAAAGTGAAAGTAGCCGTCGGAAGTGTCGGAAAGCCGAGAGATCGCGTTTTTACAATGCATAATAGTATCGGCCGCTACGCTCGTTTAAGCAATCGGCCGCTATGCCCTGTAAAGGGTTAATAGGGAAAGCTAATCCACGTGCAAAATTCAGTCAAGCATTACTAAGCTGTATGGACTACACTTGAATTCAAAGTGAGTGAGCGAGCGCCAAAAAAAAAAAATTCAGTGAAATTGTTCTTTATTTACCATTGGATGTGCAGTGCTGAAGATTAAATTATGACTCTCCTAATGAGCCAATAGTAGAAGCAAGGAATAGTCACATGGTAACTAGTCAACAAAGGGCTTGGTGTGAGTTTCTTGAGGGACTTTGTTTCATTGGGAGATGAAAGACAAGCATAATACAACATATCTCTGTGGAGAGCTGAAATGTTATCAATCGTGCCATCTCAACAGTGAGGGTTGGCTGCAATGGTCCTTCAGCACTTTCTGTCTCTCACCTTGATTGTACATTCTGTCAGACAGCTGTTTATCCATCTCTTGATGTTATCTTCCCAATTGTATCGTCTACCTCTTGTTCGCTTGTCTTCAACCTTACCTTGCAGTGTTTATAAATAGAAAGTCCATTATCTGAAATCCTAAATATAACCCAAAGAAGTTTACCAGGACGCCTGGGCTTGTCTCAGCATAATTACAGTTTCTGTTATCAGATCTGTGATGATTAACCCATGGCCCCAATATTTGGAACATTTTTCTCACTGTCCGGCGAAAGAGAGAGAAAAGTTGGCCATCTATTCCTCCGTACATTCAGGCCTACAGAATGTGGTGGCCATGTCACATCATAGACCCATGCAGGAAACTTCTTCAGGACTAAACAGGATATTGGGACAGGGGAAATCCTTTCAGGGAAGTGTTTCTATGCTCTTCATTGGACTCACACATACCTGGATGCAGTTGATGAGATCATCATCATGTACCATGTCAATAAATATGGACTGTCAGGGTTTGCAGTTCCTCATTATCACCAATCTCAAAATAGATCTGTGTTCTATATCTGGTTATGTCATGTGACTACCCGTCTAGGTATCTATCTCTTTTATCTTCCCTTTGGTCTTTTCCCACTGAGTGGGCTCTTTTTTTTTTTTTTTTTAGATCTGTTCCCTTCAGGTTTCAGTTGTCACTTACTTTTCAAGTTTATTTCTTCTCATTCTTGCTCTTGTCTTTTATGCCCAAATAATGCAAAGCCCTTCAATCAAGTCATGCCAAGCCTTCCTACTCACTGCCATGGCCTGTATTGCCCTCCATATCCTCCCCTTGTTAGCATATCATTTCAAATAAATTCATGTCTCCATTTTTGTAAAGACCTCATAGTCCCACTATGTGCCTTTTGACCCATAGTGATCCACCAAGACCTTTCTGCCAGTGTTAGTGTTCAGTGGTTTGTGTTTGTCAGTTTAAATGACCGCCTCTGCTCCCTGGCCAGATCAAGTGCAGATAAATCTACACTTTGATTTTAGCCAGATAAATCTACACTTTGATTTTAGCCAAAAGGCTTTTTCTCCGTTTGCTTTTAGGTCACTTGTTCTTCTGCCCTGTGGGATCCAGCTTCCAGGTTATACAGCTAATAATTGTTTAGTTTCTACACCTGCCTGAGTTTAAACTTAGGGATGGAGTGTGTTAGTCTGTGGAACAGTGTTATCTCAGAACATGACAATAATATCACTTGAGGACAAGTTATATGCATGTTAGGCCCTAGTTTTTTTTATGCAAATGGCAGTGCCAACATCTGTTATGCTTAGTTTCTGCAACTTGTCTTTTCTTACCTGAGTAACTCTTGTTTATCAATTCAGAGTAAACTACCTTTTGTGGAATTTGAACTAATGGTTAACTCCCTTTTTAAACAGGTGTATAGAAGGAAAACCTTTAAACAAAATTTAATACGCAGCAGCTCTTAACAAATTTAAATAAGGGACATTGTCCTTTCATAGTTTTATATTAGGGGATAAAATAACCACTGTTCGATAAATTCTTATGTTTGTCTGCCCGAACAGTTGCCTTGTCAGACAATGGACGCATCGGCAAAGCTGAGCAGGTTCTGAACTCTTTCAGCAGGATCATGAGCGCACACAGAGGAGAAGTTCCCAGTACAGTTATCACTGCTAAGGTAAAGTCCTCCTTTCTGCGTGTACATTACCATAATATGGTGTTCTCCAGGCAGATGTTTGTGGCTGGGGTTTAGCTCACTATGTACTTGATATAACTACATACTTGATATTGTAGAACTATAGACTCCTGCAGAAGTCGGATGTGTCAGCCTAACGGCGCAAGAACGCAGCTCTGCTGTAACCAGGCACAATGCAATCACGTCTGAAAAAACTCTCCGGATGAACGCAGAAGAAGAGCCATAGACTCAACCACCTCCACCTTCATACTTGATATTGTAGAACAATAGACTCAACCATCTCCATATTCAGCTCAGCAATCGCAATTAATCCGCCTCCCCCCAAGAAGATTGCAGGTTTCTCTCTACAGTGCACAGAGCTGTCGGTGTATATTGTTTCTTTGACCCTGCCTGGTCTACCAGCTAAAGGCCTACAATTCGCCCAACACTGTACACCTGTCTGCACTCTCTGCCTGATTCATTGTCATGTTGATGTGATGGCAGAGCCTGCAAGTGTATCTATTTGCTCCACGACAAGACGTATTCATTGAGTTCCACATTTAAAATGCACAGTTTTCCATATATTTGAATTTGAACATGTGGATCTTCTGCTCCATGAAGAGACAACCCTGAAAACATCTCGCTTTCTTTACTTTGCAGCCTCTTGATGATGCAAGCTTGAACGAGTTGAAATCAGCTCTACAGGGATTCCTCAAGAAGGGGCAGTCACTCAGGCTTCACACTGAGGTAGTTTAATTTGCATATTTGCAATGGTTGATTAATTTTTATGGGGTTATGGACCTGTGGATGGTTTTCTTCATGGTCTTGTGTGAATTTGGGAGGGGGAATCATGCTGGTGCATAGGTAGATAGGGAGTGTCCTCATTTTTTTTCTTTTAGCAGTTTAAATAAATTGTCTTCTGTGAGTCAGATAAGCCACTGAAATATCTGTCAGGCCAGCACGAACTGTACTTGTGTGTATTGACTAGTATCTCTCTCTCTCTCTCTCTCTCTCTCTCTCTCTCTCTCTCTCTCTCTCTCTCTCTCTCTCTCTCTCTCTCTCTCTCTCTCTCTTCTTTCTTTCTTTCTTTCTTTCTTCTCAGTGCGAATATCTATGTAGGTGTTTTTTTTTCTCTTTCCTCTCTATGTCTCCTCTCTCTCCCTTCTATTTCTCCATTGTCTCTATATACCACTATTTCTGTCTATCTTTCCTCTCCCAGATAAATAAAAAAAAAAGGGCAACTGGGTAATGATCAAAAAACTTTACGACCAATCCAAGGATTTGACAAAAGATGATCAACTGGGTAATGATTTGAAAGCTTCATGATCAATCCAAGGACTTGACAAATGACAGGCAACTGGGTAATGATCAGAAAACCTTCACGACTAATCCAAGGACTGAGTTAGTTTATGATGATGTTTGTAATACTATTATTTACTTATGGCTGTTTTCTGTTCACAGATTGATCCAGCCTTGATTGGGGGAATGAAGATCACCATTGGCGATCGCTATGTGGACATGTCAATGGCCTCCAGGATTAAGTCTTACACCGAACTGATCAAGCAGGCAGTTTAATGTGCCACATTTTGTAGTCTTAAAGTTTGTTTCTATCATCTGGGCTTTTTGAAGACCTGAAGTGGGACACATAAAATCCTTTATCAATAATTATCACTAATATGTAGTTCTGGATGTAGCTGAAGTGATGCGTGTGCTAATGCAGTTTCGGATGCCAGTGTATGCACAGACTGCGGCTTAGAGACATATGCCTATCTTGTGCTATTTAACTGTCAAGTCATTTGGCACATCCTGGCATAGATTAGCAATGTTGGCTCTTATGACAGTTGTAGTTAATGGGTAAGTGAAGTTGGGAAGATTTATCCCAGCAGTGAACTTTCTTCTTGATTGTCAGTAGAAGATACTGTTAAGAGATTTTGCCGCTGGGGAATTTAGTGATTTATTGTAATAAAGTGTGTATTACATGGAGATGCTTTCTTATATTGCAATGCTTCTGTTTGGTGGTGTGTGTGGTTAGATATCGATGGAAGTAGTATTTTAATGTATTTCTCATGAGTTGCATTTGTCTACTAGAAAAATTAGTGCTTCTCGGGCTGTTGGGGTGGGTTTGAAGCCAACGCATAAAATCTGCTCAGATGTATATGGTATAGAATAAGTTTTAAAAGAAAGTAAAAACCTTTTTACATACTGTGGGATGTATTGGGTATTTGGTGCTGGCCCCACATTTTGATAGGCTGGCACTCAGTGGGTGATGGGGGTCTATTTCGTGTCAGTCGTCTTTCCTTTCCAGAACATTTCCTGATACAAATTTTACGCTGGGTTGACTTAGAAGGTCAGGTCAATTTTTAAAAATCTTTTACTTTCCGGAACATTTTAAAACCCTTTTACTTTCCAGAACATTTTAAAAATCTTTTACTTTCCATGACATTTCCTGATACCCATTTTAAGCTGGTTGAAGGTCAGGTCAATTTGTAAAAATCCGCTGTGTGTGGATTTGAACACGTAACCACAGGGCAAGCCTGCTCACCTTTGCACTGCCACAGTTCTCTTGTAAAATAACATTTTTTAGATTCTTGACCTGAGTGCATGCTTTGCCAGCCGCCTTTACATCCCACGAATGTTTCCTGTATCCATTTAAGCCTTGGAGTCCAGGTCGGTGTTAAAATTAGCACCAGGGTGGCAAGCAAGCGTTGTAGAATCAGTTAAAAGTTAGTTGCATGTTCTTTACAGGACATCGCTCTCACCTCCATAATATTGTGGCTGTTTGTATTTACTAAGCAAGTTTACATTCAGTAGTTTACCGTTTTTTTTCTTAATGACCAACGCTCACAACTTTGCATTAAACAAAACGCGTAGCACTCTGCTTCAAAATCGCCTGCAGCTTTACTTCAAACGTATAATTACGAATCATGGTCGTACATATAAATAGGAATCACAGTCATGGCCCTTTCCCAACAGTGATGGCTGCTGGCTTTTCACTCGTTCAATATCAAGTAAAGCACCCTACGTTCATTGAACTCTATTTGCCCCATAGAGTTGTCACTTTACAGTAATAAATATATGAACCAGTGGGAAATAACATAAAACCTGATTGAGTCTGAATGGTGATCAGTAAGCGGTCTAGAACAGGAATAGTTGGCTTAATTACTATAACAGAATAGAACAACTGTCTCGGTCAGAAAAAGGATTTTTGTTGCATATCATTTACAGAACATAGCAGTCAACTGCAGCATTATTTGGCTGGTTGTGATTCATGGGCAAGTTTACGTTCAGTAGTTTGCCATAGATTTCTGCAACGACCGACGATCATACCAGTTATGACGACCAGCGAAAGGCGGTCTGCTTCCAAATCGCCTTCAGCAGTGATTTGAGCGCAGTATGCAGGATTACAAATTGCGTTCATAACACCTTAGCCACAACGCCTGCTTTAATCGAGTTTACGTTTTCTTATTTACTCTCTTGCAAAGATACAATACCTTACACTCACTGTTAACAAGAACGTATATATGAAGTGGATTATTTCTCTTTCTGTAGGTCAGCATGGCAGAATGGATATGAACACGTATTCTTAAACATCCGGTGTGCTGAGGTAAGGGGTTCAACCCCTGCACTGGACAGTTTGGGCTAAAATGTTGATCTATCGTCCTTGACTTGGGGACATTACAAGTACCTCTGAAGTAGGTGTGGGTTTACCTGATGGTGAGGGTCACTGTTAATAGTCAGAAGACGCAAATATTGCAGTTCTGCTGTAAACAGGATATTGCTCTGTGGCTAAGGGCTTGCGAACGCGGTTTGTGAGCCCGTATACCCGGGTTCGAAACACGGCGGTGCTGGTTTTTTCGAAAAAGGTATAGGAGCCGGTCGTTCAGTAAGCAATGGCAAACTACTGAATGTAAAATTTGCCCAGGAATCACGAACAGCGAAAATGCTGGGGTTTACTGCTATGTCCTGTGAAGGACATGCAACTTAAAATTAAAAATTAATTAATCCACACGCAAAAAAATCAGTCCAACACTTAGTAGTAGTTTGTATGGACAGCTTGAGTTCAAAGCAAGAGAGCCCAAAATAAAAAATTTCTTTCTACCTGTCTCCCTTTCTTCTATTTCTCTCCCTCTTGTCTAGTTCTCCTTCTCTCTCTACCCATTTATCACTCTTTATAGCAGTCTGTCTGTCCCTCTCTCTCTCTCATCCTCCTTACAGTACACGTTGGCATGACTTTATTCATAGATCCACTTAAAGTGTTGAAGTAACATGCCTACATAAGCTACCCGTGTCTGACATCGCAAAGTCGACGAGACACAGCTGTTAGAGCCATGCTCATATGGTAAAAGCAAGTAGGCCATCTAACTGCAGATATTTTAAAACTAATTCATCCCTGCAAACTGTAGATACGGTAAAAGTAAGCCATCCTTACAAACTGCAGATAAGGTACACGTAAGAAAATTGTCCTTGCAATCTGCAGATATAGTAAAAGTAAGTACGTCATCCTTACAATCTGCAGGTACGGCAAAAGTCAGTCATCCTTACAAACTGTAGATATAATAAAGAACTATAGTCATCCTTACAAACTGTAGATATGATATAGTACTATAGTCATCCTTACAAACTAGATATAATATAGTACTATAGTCATCCTTACAAACTGTAGATATAATATAGTACTATAGTCATCCTTACACTGTAGACATGATAAAGTACTATAGTCATCTTTACTTACTGTAGATATAAAGTACTTTAGTTATTACAAATTCGACTTCATTTGGATGTTACCCTAAATGGTTCCGTCTCCGCAGAACAGTAGTCCGCTTGCAGAGAGCATCGATCAAAGCACAAACTCCTTAGTTCCAGCTATTTTCTCTCACCTCTTACTAGGGGGGGGGGGGGGGGGGTTGCTTGCGTGTCCCAATGACCTCAAAGAGCCCTGCCGACGGAAGCACAACTACATGCCGGACAGGCCTTGAGATAGGGACCAGACCAAGAGAGACAACCTGCTGTTCTGCAGGTAGACTGAAGCTGGCAGTCAAAATCTCAAATCGGTCGCACGATGCCACAAACTCTTGGTCCAGACACATACTCTAAGGCTCCCACCTGAGGGATACAGCTGAACGCCTCTAAGCCATCAACCTTTGGATATGAGAGCCGGGCCGATACTCACCTACCGCAAAACGGAGGTGAGATGCTGAGCACGCTACATGCTCAGCCCAGATACTTGTTCGAAGGCTCTCAGCTGGGGGCTATGAGGGATCCTCGGATGAGAAGGCCTGGGCCGTTTCTCGCTCACTGTCGCGTAGAGGTAAGGTGCTGAGCCGGCAGCACGTGTAGTCTACCTTGTGAGCGAGTACTAAAGGTAGAACAATCGCACGAAATGGTTACGGAAAATGTCTATATCTATACTCGTAGACTGAATGTCGTGGAAGCCCGAAGCGAAAGCTTGCTGAGTGGATGTCGCCCGCACTGTCCGTCGCTGGATTGTGTGGTGAGCGGCCAGTGGCTAACGAAGCGCCTAATATATGGAAGTGAATTAAAGCAGCCATGGACATGATATGGCGATTCCTCGTGTGAGCCCAGTCTCAGAGCAATATGTGCCGGCTCTGCAATTATGGAAGCCTCCTTGGATAGCGGGAAATGCCCATGGTCTGTCCCTGCCTTCCCTTGAGGGTTGACCGTGATATCTCTGACCGTTCTACCTTGACTAGCTGAGATGTGGGAGACACCATAGAAATAATAGTCTAACGTCTCTCGAAATCCCGGAAAGGCAACCCGTAAATATGAACGAAGTCGGATGTGTTGGCCTACGGGTGCAAATAAATCGGTCACAACGCATAAACGTCCATGTGTAACGTCTCTCGAAACCCCGGAAAAGCAAACCCATAAAAATGCCCGCTGAAGTCGGATGTGCTGGCCTACGGGTGCAAATAAATCAAGCACAACTCATGAACGTCCGAGTGAAATGTCTTCTGAATGTCATTTACGTTCGGAACAGCTCTGACTGGCTAATTTCTGACAGTCCCTCGTGCTAGGAACAGCTCTGACTACTTAGTTTTCCGAAAGCCCCTCGTGTCCGGAACGGCTCTGACTTGCTAGTTTTCCAAATGTCCGTCGTGCCCGGAACAGCTCTGACTATATTGTCCTTTGGGCACAACGGCAAGCACATGTCCGAACCGAAAACTCGCTGATTGGATACCATCTGCAGACCGGTCTGGTTTGTGCTAGAACGGCCCGTGGCGAACGAAATACCCAATATATTGAAGTGAGGAATTAAAGCAGCCATGAGCAGGGCGTGACAATTCCCTCTGTCAGTCCAGTCCCAGGCGCTGTGTGTCGGCTCTGCAACTATGGAAGCCACCTTGGATGGCGGAAAATGCCATGGACTGTCCCTGCCTTCCCTTGAGGGATGACCGTGAAGTCTACGACCGTTCCAACTTGACCAGCTGGATGTGGACGGCACCAAAAAAGTGAGTCTCCCAGGATTGCTAACCTGGTCAAAAATGCACGCAAAAGTCGAATGAGTTGGCCCAAGGGTGCATAACACCACACAGCAATCACATCTGGAAAAGAAAAAAAAATACTCCGGATTAACGTAAAGAAGAAGAAGAAGTTCCAGCTATTACCTTTTAGATTCTCCGGAACAAATGCACGCGTACCTTTCGGTATCTCCGGAACAAGTGCACGCGTGCTCTTCCTGGTGCAGTCTGGGAACGCGGTGTTTGGTTACAGGGTGTATTTTTAATGACTGTGCAGTGTTTGAAAATATTGCCGGTCCAAGTTTTGTATTTACCTATTATGTTGCATGAACTTTACAGAGGGTGAGTACAAAACTTGGACTGGCAATTTTTCAAACACTGCACTGTCGTTAAAAATACACCCAATATTTTCCCTACATGTTGATAGACCAGTCGGCACTCTGTGGGTGATGTGATCAACATCACGCCGGTCGCTTTGGCTTCCCAAGACATGTCCTGGTACCTATTTAAGCTGGGTCATTATCATCAAGTGTCATACCAGCAGTCGTAGACTTTCATATCTCTCCACGTCTTTGGTGTTCTGGAAACTCCGCTGATGATATTCCTCCATACCACCGTCGCAATCCATCCAGCATCATTTCTCTTGGCCTGACTTTGCCTCTCTTCTGCTCGATCTTTCCATTTGTCAACATTTTCCAATGCCTCTCTTCTCATCACATGAACAAAATAAAAAAAAAGCTGTTTGCCTCTTTCTTATTGTTGTATATCGTGTACTAGTTTTATTAGCTTCTTTCGGACATCCGTTGTTAGTTACTTTGGTAGTCCAAGGAATTCGCAACATTCATCTCAGGAACTACTTTTCTGTCGCTTCCAATCGCTTCCTAATTTGTTCATTTATATTTCAAGATTCACTGCCAAACAGCAAAACAGTTTCTATATAGCACTTTCACGCTCTCTTTCTTACATTCAATGATAGTGGCTTATTGCATAAGATTTTCTGAAATGCAGCCTTTGCTTGCCTTACTCTGGTCGACATAGCTTTAAATAAATGAAAGCCGAACTTGAGTTGAGTCAAGAACGGACATCACATCACTCTGGACATTCCTTCACTATCCCATACGCACTCCGTCCTCATTTGCAACAGCTAGTGAAGAGTCCCAATACAAATGGAAGCAGTCTATGTGTCCGTCTGGTCTTTCCTCGGAACCTAAAATGTCGGCCTGATCCTCTGGTCACTTCATGCAGCACCAAGCTGCGATGATCTACCTGTTCTTATGCACTATACACACGATGACAAAGAGCCCCGACCACATCCGCCTAATCATGCACCAATACAGCACCATGTGGTGCAGACC
This sequence comes from Cepaea hortensis, assembly GCA_963921405.1. NCBI lineage: Eukaryota > Metazoa > Mollusca > Gastropoda > Stylommatophora > Helicidae > Cepaea > Cepaea hortensis. The sequence goes on along the minus strand of OY992886.1, from coordinate 15,857,873 downwards.
CAGCCAATGTGTCCTCCTGCTCGTATCCCACAACACCAGCATCTCTTGCGGAAAAAAAAATCCAACAGATGCTCTCTATTTTTGATTGTTTAATGGAAGCCTGCCTCTGTCCCAAGCATGCCCGTGTTCACCTTTCTCAGACTGCTTTGATAGTCTGTCACGGTTACGACGTGCGTGTGATGTTTGTCCTCCAGGCAGTTTACGCCGCGTGACTTCCTTCACCCACATTCTCATACTAGATGTTGTGGTATCATATGCCAGGCTCTCCTACCCCAAACACTGTCTACAAACCCCCAGATACTTTTTTTTAGCCTCTTAGCACAGAGCCACCCGTGAAGATGATTACATCTTCTGGTCGCGAATTGTCATGGATCAATTACTGCACCTTCCAATAAGCGCAGCCTTGCCGGCCAATCCATGCAATCTCGATTCAATGATATTAAGCCGCACACTGGACACTCCAAAGCAGGGCCATGCTATGATACAGAAAGGTCGTAAGGGGGCGGCATTTCGAAGACTTTCATCATTAAGGGGCGGCATTTCGAAGACTTGCATGATTAAGGGGCGGTATTTCGAAGACTTGCATCATTTTGAGAAAATCTACCTCGCGGCCCTACCTCTATTATGGGACAATTTTGACCTCCTCATTTCACAGACCACACCTTATAATATAGGGTGTGTTTTTAATGACTGTGCAGTGTTTGAAAATATTGCTAGTCCAAGTTTTGTATTCACCCTCTGTAAAGTTCATCTTTCTCCGTATTCCCGTATATTCTCGTGAGTAATGCAGCTGCTCGAAATTCGGTAGCGGATCGCGCCACGTTGGTTACTTACGGGGGTGTGTAAGCCGGTCGCTCAGAAAGCAATGGCAAACTACAGAGCGTGATCTTGCCTAGTACATCAACAGCAGCTGAAAGATGCTGGTGTTGACTGCAACGTCCTGTAAGGGATATGCAATTCATGCAACATAATAGGTAAATACAAAACTTGGACCGGCAATATTTTCAAACACTGCACAGTCATTAAAAAATACACCCTGTATGAGCTAGAGATATTTTAACCTTACACACACATGGCGCACACACGCATACACACAGCTAAGCAAATGATGGCTTTCATGTTTATTTTCAGCACGTCAATTGTATGAAAATGCCTATGCAACATTGCTTTTAAAGATGTCCGTTACATCCGCTACCCACTAACACCACATCCTTTTGGCCAAGCTGATTCAGTGTCGAAGGATAATATATCGCCACAAGTAACCTCCCATTTGGACAGAAAGACGATATATCGCCATACTAGGGTCATCGTGTTATTTCTTGTGTTTCGCGGTATCTTCCACAACTCTAATGCTCAGTGAACGGTAAATTACATTAAACTACTTGTTCATTTGATTGCGTACCATGTTTGGTCCAAACTTACTTTTTGTTTGGCTCTGAATCAGTTAAGTTTTCCTTCAAGCCCAAGAATGTCTAATGAAATGTGAGGGTCCCCGGGAAGGTTAACCCGGTCAACAAATGCCCGCAGAAGTCGGATGTGTCGGCCTAACGGCGCAAGAACGCAGCTCTGCTGTAAACAGGCACAACGCAATCACATCCGGAAAAAAAAACTCCGGATGAACGAAGAAGCAATAGAAGAAATGTGAGGGTAACATTTAAAAAAAAAAAAAAAGAATGCGTTCAACAAATGGAACAACTATATCTGGTATTCATCCCACAAAACATGCTGGTGTTGGCTGCGACGTCCTGTAAAGGATATGAAACTAATTAACCAACCAGTGTTAATCGGTACTATTTTATGTGTCAGAAACATGGGGGGGGGGGGGGCAACTTAAAGAATTACTGTCAAAATAAAAATAAAAAAACTGCCATCTGCTGCCTATAATACATTGCGGTGTAGGACAGAGAAGTTCATAAGCCTGGGAAATTAAGGCTGCCTGGCTAGTGCAGTCGCCGCGAACTGTGCAAGTTAGCCTCCCTCCCCCCCCCCCACCCCCCACACACCCATCAACAGAAAAAAAAATCCACACCTTACCGAGGATTGGTGATTGATAATGCAAAAGATCTACAACAATTGTTGGGCATTGTAGTAACAGAGAGTGCAAAGAAAGGACTCTCCTTGAATATAAAGAAAGCAGTAAAAATTGTGATATCAAAGAAACAGGTGACACCAAAATGTGAAACGGAAATAGAAGGGCAATTCTTAACCAAGTGAATAATTTTAAATACCCAGGGGCGGGACGCAGAGGTGTTTCCAAGGCACCAGGGCCGGGTTATATACTGGCCAAGACCTATTGACGCGTCCTCGTCGAGCGTCCTGGGCAACAAGTCCCTTCGGGGTCCTGGCTAAAGTCAGTAGGATCGTCGATTCCTCCGAAGTCGGAGAGTGTCTGCCTGTACGGCGAGGAACCACCAGTCTGCACACCAGTAAGACAGACATGGGACAACGGATACTCACGCAAACTTCAGGTCCTGTATGACATCACACTGATGTTGGACAACAGGATGCCTTCATCCGACATACGGGACTTCGCGTTGGAGCTCAAGCCAACGAACACAAGCAAGCACAAGCAAGCAATACCCAGGGGCATTTTTAATATCAAATGGAAGATGCAAAACAGATTACGATTGTCATAATCTCCCCAGCAGATATGCCGCGTCTTCATCATCGACGCCTGGCAATTACGGCTGTGTACGCCTGCCTGCAGTTACGCCTGTGAGCGACACTAACCACGCAGCGACGGGAGGGCCAGTTGTGACACGCGTGGCACACGGAGTCCACGCAGGGAGACAACCTGACCAAGGAGAACTCACGGCGGTTAGAAGGCAGACGGCATCGGACGGTTGTACTGGACAGACGTGGATGGAATGTGTGCTCGTATTACTTGTGTGAGTGAACGCTAAGAGAGAGAACGCCTGTTTGGGTATAGTAGACTGTGCGCCTGAGTCGTAGATTGTGAGTGAAGTATTAATGCATTGAATGTATATATTGATTGTATTTATTGTATAATGGCATCGATATTGTGATTGCGCGATGCCTGTAACATTGGTGGCGAATGAGAAGTGCGAATAAAGTGTGCATCATTGTATTCGCCATGTGTCACGTATAGTCATTCTGTGACAGTGTTTGTAGCACATCTGTTAGTTGTTACGAGCCTGTGTGATTAAGTTGCAAGATCCTGACAACGATCAGAATATGGCAGGAAAAATCTGCATTTAAGAAAATGAAAAGTATCTTATGCAATAAGTCACTATCATTGAATGTAAGAACGAGAGTGCTAAAGTGCTATATAGAACCTGTTTTGCTGTATGGTTGTCAATCCCGGAATGTAAATGAACAAATTAGGAAAACCATGGAAGCAACAGAAATGTGGTTCCTGAGACGAATGTTGCGAATTCCTTGGACTGCCAGAGTAACTAACAACGATTGCCTGAAAGAGGCAAATGAAACTAGACAACACGTGGAAATAAGAAAGAGACAAACAGCTTTCTTTGGCCATGTGATGAGAACATGGAGAACATTGTGACAACTGGAAAGATCGAGGGAAAGAGAGGCGGCAGACCAAGAGAAAATATGCTGGATGGATTGTTATGGTGGCATGGAGGAATATCATCAGCAGAGTTGATCCAGAACACCAAAGATCGACATCTGCAAAGATTCATGAACTCCTACTTCTCCGAAGTCGGAGTGTCTGCCTGTACGGCGAGGAACCACCAGTCTGCACACCAATAAGCCAGACATGGGACAACGGATACTCACGCAAAACTCAGGTCCTGTATGACATCACACTGATGTTGGACAACAGGATGCCTTCATCCGACATACAGGACTTCACGTTGGAGCTCAAGCCAACGAACACAAGCAAGCAAGCATGAACTCCTACGACAGCTGGCAGGGTACTTGATGACGATGATCGGGGATTCTCTGTCTAATCTCTCTCTATCTCTCTTTTTCTGACAAATCTCTGTGTGTGTCTAATCTATGTTTCTCACTATCTCTATGTCTAATCTCGCTCTATCTAATCTCTCTCTCTCTCTCTCTCTCTCTCTCTCTCTCTCTCTCTCTCTCTCTCTCTCTCTCTCTCTCTCTTCTCTCTCTCTCTGTCTAATCGCTCTCTATATCTCTCCATTTCTCTCTCTGAGTCTAATCTCTATTTTTCTCTGTCTAATCTCGCTCTGTCTCTCTCTCTCTCTCTCTCTCTCTCTCTCTCTCTCTCTCTCTCTCTCTCTGTCTAATCGCTCTATATCTCCCTCCATTTCTCTCTCTGTCTCTGTGTCTAATCTCTATCTGTCTCTGTCTAATCTCTCTCTATATCTCTCTATTTTTGTCTAATCGCTCTCTAAGTCTTTGATTAATCTCTCTCTCTCCCACCCTCTCTCTCTCTCTCTCTCTCTCTCTCTCTCTCATTGCGCGCGCTCTCTCTCTCAATTTCTCTCTGTGTGTCTAATCTCTATCTGTCTCTGTCTAATCTCTCTACATCTCTCTCTGTCTAATCTCGCTCTGTCTAATCTCTCTCTCTCTCTCTCTCTCTCTCTCTCTCTCTCTCTCTCTCTCTCTCTCTGTCTAATCGCTCTATATTTCACTCAATTTCTCTCTCTGTCTCTGTGTCTAATCTCCATCTGTCTCTGTATAATCTCTCTATCTCTCTCTATCTAATCTCTCTCTATCTCTTTGATTAATCTCTCTCTCTCTCTCTCTCTCTCTCTCTATCTATCTTTGTCTAACTTCTCTCTGTATAATATCTCTATCTCTCTGTCTAATCTCTCTGCGTCTAATCTCTCGCTCTATCTTTCTGTATATCTCCCTCAGTGTCTCCGTCTCTCTCTCTCTCTTCTCTTCTCTCTCTTCTCTCTCTCTCTCTCTCTCTCTCTCTCTCTCTCTCTCTCTTTCCGCCCTTCTCGATCTTTCTTAGCATACTCATGGAGTTGCCGAGAACACATGTATGAGTGAATGTCTGTGTCTCCAGCCACGCTATTACCTTTGTAACTGCTATGCCCTCCATTGCTCGAAGTGACGAAAAAGCTCCGTTGTTTTAGTTAACAGTTCTCCCTCCAAACTGGGCCCTGAAAGCCCATGGACTCTGCGTGTGCCACACAACAGGCCTACCTATGTAGATGATTATACCAGCCTGGGAAGAATTGTCAAAAATCAGTACACGTATTGAGTCGTGCAAGCCGCATATGTTTTATAAGCCAACCAACATTCCGTGATTAATGTTGTAATTGATCACGCCAGCCGCCTTTACTGGTCAGGACAATTCCTACTAATACCCATTTTGGTAGAGTCGACTGGGAAGTCAGGCCAAGTTTTATTAGTCTTAACATAGTGTAGTTGAATTAAATCAAGGACCAACTTCACATCACTCGGGGCATACCCATGCTATACGTTCTCCATCATCATCTGCAACAGCCAGCGAAGTGCACCAATACTAATGCCATTATGGTATCAGCAGCAGTCTGATTATGTGTCTGTCTGGCCTTTCCTCGGAGTTTTTAATGTCCTCCAGATCCTCTGGTCACGTCTTGGAGTACCATTCTTTGTAAGCCGTGATGATCTATCCATACTTCTGCACCAAACACACGATTCCAAAGAGCCCCGACAACACATGCTTTTATCATCCACTAAAATCCAACCAAGTGATGCAGACCCAGCCAATCTCTTCGCCTGCTCGTTTCAACAACACGAAGTCTCGGTGAGTATTTGAACACATGATCACCTGGCCGGCAATCACGTGTGCTAACCACTGAGCTATCGCAGACTCACCAAGCCGGGATTGATGACGAAGTGAATGCAGGAATTCCCAAGGACAGCGCGGCCTTTCGCTGACTACAAGAATGTGTGGGACAGAAATGGAATAAGTCTGCAAACAAAGTTGAAAGTCTAAAAAGCAGTTGTATTATTTACACTGTTATATGCTTGTGAATCCTGGACTGTTTATCAGGGACACGCTAGGAAATTAAACCACTTCCACACTGTCTGCCTTAGGAAGCTATTGAAGATTAAATGGCAAGGCAAGATCCCAGACACTGAAGTCCTAGAAAGATCGTCCCTGCCCAGTAACCACACTCTACTAATGAAGAATCAGATTCGCTGGGCTGGTCACTTAACTCGCATGCCAGATCACAGGTTCCCTAAACGGATTTTTTTTTACGGCGAGCTGCGTTGTGGGAAACGCCCCCCCCCCCCCTCCCCCAGGCTTTAAAGACTCTGAAAATCTCAATAAAAGCTTTTGGAATTCATTATGACACCTGGGAGACTGCTGCCAAAGACTGAAATTTATGGCGTACATCACTACGCAAGGGTGCAGTAACTTGTGAAGCAACCAGGACTGTAAGAGCTGTGGAGAAAAGGCTGGGCAGAAAACCACTGCAGGACATCCTCCTCCTGGAACGTCAAGCAATCTTTGACCACATTGTCAAAGAACATTTCAAAATAGGCCTTATCAGCATCTTAGAACTCACGGCTCCATACTTTTAACTCCACTGGATGAAATGATTGGTCATCATCATTCTTGATGGACAAACAACAAGCCGTGATTTTAGTGGGGCTGAGTGGTCTCGAGGTATGGTGTCTGCCTCGAGTGCTGGAGGTCCCGGGTTCAAGCCTCGGTGAGAGCCGAGATTTTTTCACGTGGACTTCTAGTAACAAAATTTCCCCTGGTCTCTGGGTAGTGAGATGGACGCCCGTGTGTATTGTTGCGCACGTAAAAAATCCCTTGGCCGTTGCAAATCGAAAGAGAGTAGCCTAACGGCGCTGGCCGGGCAAAATTTCGAATTAAAAATCTACCCAAAGTATTTAAGGATCCTTGCCGGTGCTACGGAGTTCATGCACTGAGCTGAGTTACACCCGTGTGCCGTGATGTTGATCCGTCGACTAAACTAAACTAAACAGACCCAGTAAAAGACGTAAGTTTATTGTAAGCGACCGGAATCCTAACAGCTTAACCATTCCCCACTTAAGAGATCTTACATAAAAAGGAAACCTGTCACTCCCTTATTCAGCTCACTCATTGAGTGAAGTACGGTAAACCATGCATACGTAACCAATCAATAAACGCGTGAGATAGCGATCTGATCAAATGATAATATGTAAGTTTTGAATGGCTAACTACCCCAACTTCCGTCTGCTGTCCTACGGAAGTATCCAAACAAGAGCAATGGGCCGTGACAGTTTTCAATGTTGTTACGTGAACTTGTGTCTCTAGCCGTGGATTACTTCGTTTTATGGAGAAAAGGTGCCCCGGGAAAGTTAGGGGACATTCAGTAAACAGTGACTGTGTGAGTGGTTTTTGTGTGAAGTTATTAAAGCAACACAAGTGGGAAAGTTTAAATTGAAATCGAATATTTCTAAGTTTTCAATTGTTTTGAATTTTGTGAATATTTAGCGAATTAATTGTGTTTTACTTTTATTTATTCTATTTTCTAAATGATCTAAGTTAAAGTATTCAACTTGAACTTGCTATCTGTTTTGCAATCTAATTTTCAAGCAAGCCTTGCAAAATTTACTAAATGTATTTGAAGTATTTCCAAATATGAAAATAGAAATGGAAAATATATAACAAATTAATGTGGGAAAGTAAAGTATGGTGATGATATATTTACACAGCAATATAATTTATTATTATAATATTAATACTACAATGGCTGGGGCATATAGAAAGAATGGAAGATAATAGGGAAACAAAACTCGCTTACACTCAGGAAATAAATGACCGTAGACCCCGAGGTAGACCAAGAAGGCAGTGGAGAGTTATTAATACATATACAGACCTACAAGCACTTGGAATCAACGACTGGCAAGAGAAGGTCCACCAGAGAGACGAATGGAGACGGATTGTATCTGCAGCAAAGAACCTCAATGGCTCGGAACACTGAAGAAGAAGAAGAAGAAGAGAAGATTATAATATTAATAATATTATAATATAAATTTAATTTAATTTATATCATTAATGATACAAATAGATAATGTGACCATTGAAAGAAGCATACAGACAGACAATGGGTACAATCTTCAACTGCTCCAACATCGTAAGGGAAGAAATACAAACTAGAATCAACTCTGGAAATAAGATATACTATGCACTACAACATCTACTGAAATCAAAGGTGCTATCTCGTAACACCAAAATCACAATATACAAAACACTGATCAGGCCAGTTGTGCTGTATGGCTCTGAAACCTGGAGTACAACGAAAGGAGACGAAGCCTTGTTACAAACCTTTGAGAACATAATTTTAAAACACATCTTTGGACCCATTGGGGATACACAGAGTGGAGAGTGGAAAAGAGGAAGTAACAAAGATATTTATGATCTGTTTAAGTCCCCGCTAAACACTGGTATCATGAAGGCTAATAGACTGCAATGGCTGGGGCATATAGAAAGAATGGAAGATAATAGGGAAACAAAACTCGCTTACACTCAGGAAATAAATGACCGTAGACCCCGAGGTAGACCAAGAAGACGGTGGAGAGATAATATATATACAGACCTACAAGCACTTGGAATCAACGACTGGCAAGAGAAGGTCCATGAGAGAGACGAATGGAGACGGCTTGTATCTGCAGCAAAGAACCTCAATGGCTCGGAATGCTGAAGAAGAAGAAGATGATTAATCCTGTGGAGAATTCTTGATATTAAGTGGCAAGACAAAATCACAAATACTGAAGTATTGGAAAGATCAGGTTGTGTGACGGTTTATTCCATGCTCAGTCTTCATAGACTTAGATGGATAGGACATCTTAGGAGGATGGATGATGGTAGAATACCAGAGGACATCTTTTTTGGTGAATTACAGATGGGTAAGAGATCTCAAGGTCGGCCTCTACTATGATACAAAGATGTGTGTAAGCGGGACATGATTGATACAGGCATTGATAATGCACAGTGGGAGCATGTCACCGCTGAACGTGTTGCATGGAGGGCAATATCAGAAATGGAATAAAGACAAAGGAGAAAATTATTGCAGATAAGTCACACACCAATCGTGTGAGATGTAAGATGGTGCATGATGGTGGACATGACCACGTGTTCACATGCACCCACTGTGAATGAACATTTACAGCGCAAATTGGCATTATCAGTCACATTCGCTACCGCCATAGGTAAAACTTATTATGCCTTTTAAAGCCTCAAATGCCTTGCTCAACACATAAGTTCACATTGCCAAAGGTAAACATAAATTGGACCTAAAACTGTATACTTTGTTGGTCAACTAAGTTACTAAGTGCACCAAAATCCACCAAAAAAAAAATAAAAAAGAAAACATGAATTTCTAATTTTCAGATGCAACAGAACATAAACTAATTACAAAGAATAAGACAAAAAGAAATGAAACAGAGTTATATATATACTAGCTGACCCGGCCCGGCTTCGCCCAGGCCCTGGCGGGGATCTATCTATCTATGTGTCTGTCTGTCTGCTTTGTCTGTCTGTCTATCTGTCTGTCTGTCTGTCTGTCTGTCTGTCTGTCTGTCTGACCCGGCCGGGCTTCGCCCAGCTCCTGGTGGAGAGCATCTAATTTAATTCATATAAGTAGTCATATAAGCTCCCGTTCCCGACTGTCTGTCTGTCTGTCTGTCTGTCTGTCTGTCTGTCTGTCTGTCTGTCTGTCTGTCTCTGTCTGTCTGTCTGTCTGTCTGTCTGTCTGTCTGACCAGGCCCGGCTTCGCCCAGCCCCTGATGGGGTGCATCTCATTTAATTCATATAAGTAGTCATATAAGTTCCCGTTCCCGACTGTCTGACGACCCGCCCCGTCTGTCTGTCTGTCTGTCTGTCTGTCTGTCTGTCTGTCTGTCTGTCTGTCTGTCTGTCTGTCTGTCTGTCTGACCAACCGACCGACCGACCTATCTATAGCCAGGGGACTTAACCTAAGATATAGCAATGCTACTAAAAGTTATGTTCCTTTATATATTTTGTCTTATGTTAAGTCATGTAATTTAATTATTAAATGTTAATAAGTAAATAGATGATGCTACACTAAAAAAACTATGACAGTTGGTTGCACGGGAATGAAAGGAAGACGTGTAGAAATTTTCATCTCAATCGGATGGACCGTTATCGAACGCATCCATTACAACCCCAACCACAAACCCACACACATACATTCTGTTTTATATATATATATATGATATATCAAGCAAAGGAGAGCCATTGGAAAGTCATGTCTAACACTTAATCCACAAACAACATACCAGGGCAGATGTCTGGAACTAATTAAAGGTTATAAAGACAATTTAAAAGACAAAATAGAACTCCAACTATCCCAACTTTACAACCACCTCAAGAGAGTACTTATAACGTTTTATGAAAGAATGAACTTAATAGAACAGTCCTAAACAATTTTTAATAGACGTACAAAGAAATAAAGAAGATGTGATTATTTAAATGCTGATATTTGTGTGACAGAAATGGATAATGCAATAAATGGTAAAACAAACAATGCCCAAGCAAAACTTGACCAAACATCATTATGCATATATTCTAAATTAATATAACGTGCATTGAAAAATGATGTATATGCAAAACTATGTACAAATTAATGCTCAGCTATGTATAACATTATATTCAGTATAAAAATTCATGCCTCTATGGTAGGCAGAACTTCATTAAACATACTTTCTAAATTATTATCACCCATGTTAAAGCTGGCAGAGGCAATTGCCATTCATTTACAAAAGCCAACTTTGTGCAAACAAAAAGACATGATAGATAGTTTAAAATTACCGTGGTAGACAATTAAAGTTACTGTGTGAATATATGTGTTGTATGTTTCAGCGTGAAGGATTTATCTTATTGCTTTAGTTTATGTTGTGTGGTTTCTGCAGTATATACCTGACGAAATGCAGCGAAATATGCCAGGCAATAAATTGTACAATTTTGTTTGTGTCTTTATTACTCAAAATATTATAAATGTTGAAAAATGATACACATGTTAAATTATATACAAAATGAATACATAATTATATACAATATATGATAATATATGACACTCACACCTATATTACAGACAGAATCTAATCATATACATTATAAATTAATATAACATATGTTGAAAATCCATTTCTATGAACAATGATTTGATTTTGAAAAAGGATGCTAAACTACGTACAATGTATAATATATATCCCAGGTATAACCCAGGAGGGTTGAATGGGACATTGACAATAAAAATAAATTAAACAAACAAACAAGGTTGACTATTGTCACAGACAGTCTTCACAATGATTAATGATTTTGGAGACAGCAGATGATAGGACAGCTTGGAGTGGTTTGGTTGGTTCGTGCTCCTATGGGGATAAAAGGTAGAATAGGAAGAAGAATCTTGAAGAGGAATTCACAGATATGAAAAATAAATGATCATACTAGTAGGCCTCTTTCAGTCCTGTAGGACTATAGAGTTGTGCCGCTGGGGAGGCACCTGACAGTGCCACTGGTGACTATAGTCCAATGCCAGAGTTACAGTCTCTGTCATAGTTTCCGCATCTGCAAGACAAGGCAGGTCCCACAGTAAGTGACTGCATTTCATGCCTGTGCCTCCTATCCTCAGTTTGTTGAACCAGATTGCGCTCAAAGAGCACCAGTCCGTTTCGTACATCTCTTCTTCAAGAACATCTGTCTGTTGCAACTCTTTCCCACGTGTCTGGATCTATGCCAAGGGTTTTCATATCTTGTTTACACACATCCCTATATCGCATTTGGGGTCTTCCGGGTGGCCTCTTCCCAGTGGCTAGTTCTCAGTATAGGAGATCTTTGGGAATACGTTATCCTCCATACTAGTTAGGTGGCCCAGACACCGGGGGTGTCTTTGCTTGAGGAGGGAGTGCACTGTGGTAATATCTGCTCTTTCAAGCACGTTTGTTTGTTATATGGTCTTTCCATGATATGCCCCGGATACTCTTAAACATCTCATGTGGGAGGAATTCAACTTTCTTTCCTGTCGTGAGTACAAGGTCCAGGATTCAGACCCATAGAGTAGTGTGCTAACAACACAAGCTTTATATACTTGAGATTTTGTACGCTCTGTTAGTCTATTGTTCTCCCAAACTCTCTTAGTTAGCCTGGAAAGTGTTGATAATATACTGCTAATGCTGTCATACAGAGAACAGGACAAAAGCTCCCAGTCATACACAGAGCTAGGAGGTCTACCGGGCCGAATGGATAATATTTCTCGCTCTTAAACTTCCTGTGTGCTGAAAACGAAGTAGCAGGTTCAACTCCTACACAGATCAGCTGGACTAAAATGTTTACTTCTTGTACTTTGGCATGTAAATTACAATTACCTCAGAAGTCAGAGTGGGTTCATCTGATTGCGAGGGACACTGGTAATAAGAAAAGCTAACCCACACGCAAAAATCAGTCCAGTACACTCCCCAATAGTGGCAACTACTAGAAGTAGTAACACATGTATGAATTACGCTTAAGTTCAAAGCGGGTGAGCAAAAGTAAAAATACACAGAGCTGCAAGATGGCAAAAAGGAGATTTAAACTAACTGCAACAAAGACAATACGGTATTCAGTGAAGTTGGAATTTTCAAAAATAGATTAATTGAAATTTATTTACACAGACAAAAATACACAGTGCACACTGTCAGATATTTGGGAATTACTCTAGTACTAGATCAATAAGTTAATTGTAAAATAGGCTTTAAAAATCAATCTGGGGTTGAAAGCAACATCCTGCAAAGGTCATGCAGTTTTTTAAAACTTGGTAGAAACATGTCATAATCATGTAGCGAAAGTCTCTGTGGCAAAGTGATTACGTTGCCTACCTCACACTCCAGAGGTTGTGGGTTCAATACCAGCCTAACGTCATTCAGTTCAATTTTTACAGAGATTCCTGGGGATCATCGCTGGATCTACAAAGTTTATGCTTTGTATGACACTTTTGGCAGGCCAAACTGTGGAAAGCCATTTACAGAAAAGTTTCTCAATCCTTTTCACTTTCTCTCACTTCATGCACCCTCATATCCAAGGTCTGCAATGTCCTATGTATATCACAGCCTACAGAAAAGTTTCTCAATCCTTGTCCATTTCTCTCACTTCATACATCCCATATCCAAGGTCTGCAGGTCTGCATGGGCGAATGGATAAGAATGCGTGTTCTTAAACATCTGTTATGCTGATGCCGAGGTAAGCGGTTCAATCCTTACACCGGACAGCTGGACTAGAATGTTGACCTGTTGTCCTTGACTAGGGGACGTAAATTACAAGTACCTCTGAAGTCGGAGTGGGTTCGCCTGATGGTGAGGGACACTGTTAATAGGGAAAGCTAATCTGCACGCAAAATTCAGTCCATTACTACTGTAAATAGTGTGTATGGACTACGCTTTAGTTCAAAGCGAGCAAGTGCACACAAAAAACCCCCAAAATATCCAAGGTCTGCAATGTCTTGTGTCTATCGCAGCCTACAGAAAAGTTTCTCAGTCCTTGTCCATTTCTCACGCCTCATGCACCCTCATATCCATGGCTTGACAAAACTGCAACAAAATTCATTTGATAATGATTAAATGAATTTTTTAATACTCTTCTTTAACATTTATATTAAAAGGCGCATATGTGCTTTTCATCTAATTTGTTTAGTATCCATGTTTTGCATCCATCTATTACCGTGAAAAATATGTCTGCTCTTAGAATTCTGAATTTTGTTGTTCTTTCTGTTTTGATTCATAAAAGTAAAAACCACTGCAGAAAAACCTCCTCGTGAAACGTCAAGCATTCTTTGTCCACATTGTCAAAGAACATTTCGAGCCAAAATAGGCCTCATCAGCCATCTTAGAACTCACGGCTCCATACTTTCAACCCCATTGGATGAAATGAATGGTCATCATCATTCTTGATGGACAAACAACATACCGTGTTAAAAACACAGCTGCGCTGGTTTGTTATGAAATGGTATGGGTGCTGGTCGTTCAGAAAGCAATGGCAAACTGCTGAACGTAAACTGCCTAGGAATCACGAAAAGCCAAACAAAATGCTTGGGTTGACTGCTATGTCCGTAATGGATATGCAACTAACTTTTTTTTTATAGAGCAGTTGTGTTCCTCTTTTAATACATTCATCTTTAAATATTACTTTATTTGTTTGTTAAAAGTTACTCTATTTGCATTCTAATCGTTAAAATATGGTTATTCTCAATAGTACTATGCATATATTTTTCATGTTTCTGTATATGTGTCTTAAATTCTACGGTTCTTTTAAACCTTATCAATCAAATACAGAGGTTCTAGAAAAACTGAAGAAAATTGATGAAAGAAATAAAAATCGGCGAGGCATCTGTATGTGAAACATTTTCTGGATCTGAATAATATTTGTTGTATATCTGAATCATTGTCATATTGGAGACATTACTTTATGAGTAGCTTAAGCATTGCCGGTCTTCCTGGCCTAGGAGTTAAACGACTTTCTCCGTAATCCTGTTTATCTATGTAGGGTAACGCAGCGTGCGAGAATTGGAAGTGGTTCTCACCGCATTGGTAACTTATGGGATAAGTGAGCCGGCCGCTCAGAAAGCAGTGGCAAACTACTGAGTGTAATCTTGCCAAGAAATCAATGACAGAGGTGAATGCTGGTGTTGACGGCGATGTCCTGTAAAGGATATGCGAGAAAAAAAAAGCTTAAGCATTACTTTATATGAGTACTGAAAACATTACTTTGTGTATCTGAAACATTACTTTATGTGTATCTGAAACATTTCTTTGTATGTATATGAATCATCACTTTGTGTGTATCTGAAATATTACTTTATTTGTGTATCTGAAACATAGCATTCCTTTATGTGCATCTGACACAATATTTTATGTACCTGAAAGATTACTTTGTGTATATCTAAGCCATTACTTTGTGTATATCTGAATACCAAATATTGAAGTTAAGTATCAACATCACTGCACTCAAAACATTCCCACACATGCCTTGTCTCCTCTTCAGAAGCCACAGAAGAATTCCGTTGCTGCATATTCCTGTAGGAATTTGATTAAAAGTCTGCCTGGTATTTCTTCTATACTTTGAGCTTCATCCACACCCCCAAACTCACTTCCTTCTGAGCTGGTCTTTTCAGATATGGATCCTCCATTTTTTCAGCTGCACTCCACCATATTCCAGTAATCCATCACCATCAGAATCTATCAGAAACAACGCAAAGTGGTCTACTTTCAAATCACCCATGGCTGATTTTTGAACTCTCAACTCGGTATGACAGGAAATTGTGAAACAGTTTCACTTCCCCTACCACACAGCACAGGTTATAATAGATGTCTCTTAAACATATTCATTATATATGAAGCATTCTTCTGACCAGTTATAATATATGTCTCTTAAACATATTCATTATATATGAAGCATTCTTCTGACCGGTTATGATATATGTCTCTTAAACATATTCATTATATATGAAGCATTTATCTTACCGGTTAAGATATATGTCTCTTAAACATATGCGTTATATATGATGCATTCTTCTTACCGGTTATGATATATGTCTCTTAAACATATTCGTTATATATGAAGCATTCATCTTCTGCCCTTTATCCCCCATCAATCAATCAATTAGGTGCTATGTCCACAGTGAAGATTGGCTACAATGGATCTCCAACACTGTTTGTCTCTCGCCTTGACTGAACATTCTGTCAGATTGCTGTTCATCCATCTCTTGATGTTGTCTTCCTACTTGTATCATTGTCTACCTCTTGCTTGCTTGCTTTCAACCATACCCACCAGTATGTTTTTTCAACCATACCCACCAGTATGGTTTTTATAGGAGTGTTTTTTAACATGGTGGAAATATTTCACTTGCCTCTTTTTTATTTCTTTCATCAACTCACTTTTCATTGCCAGTTTTTCTAGAACCTCTGTATTTGATTGTCTTTGTTTCCATTAAATATGACATCAACATCCCTAGAGCCTCTATTCCACTTTCTAGTTGCTTGTTTATTGTCCAGGCTTCCAAGCCATACAGTAGTGTTGAATATAAATAACATTTTACAATTCTCATTTTTAATGCAGTTAATCTATCTAGATGTTAATACTGATTTCATGCCATTGAAATCATTTTTGGCCATTCCGTTCTTTTTTAAATTTCTGTTTATTTCTGCATTGTTATCATCTAATAATACTTTTATATTGTCTGGCCTTTATCCCCCATATGAAGCATTATTATCATCTAATAATATCTTTATTTTATTGTCTGGCCTTTTTTCCCCATACGATTCCCCATTGTTATAATCTAATAATATTGTTATATTGTCTTGCCTTTATTCCCCATACGAAGCATTATTATCATCTAATAATATCTTTATATTGTCTGGCCTTTATCCCTTATACGAAGCATTATTATCATCTAATAATATCTTTATTTTATTGTCTGGCCTTTATCCCCCATACGAAGCATTATTATCATCTAATAATATCTTTATTTTATTGTCTGGCCTTTATTCCCCATACGAAGCATTATCACCTAATACAGTGGTTCTCAACTTTATTTTGGCCTGTGGGGACCCCCCCCCCCCCCCCCCCCCTCACCATATTTTCAGAACGTCATTCCTCCCTTTCGTATTTCCTACCTAAAAAT
Source organism: Cepaea hortensis (assembly GCA_963921405.1). Taxonomy (NCBI): domain Eukaryota; kingdom Metazoa; phylum Mollusca; class Gastropoda; order Stylommatophora; family Helicidae; genus Cepaea; species Cepaea hortensis. The sequence continues at coordinate 15,841,308 of OY992886.1, read as the reverse complement.
CCCGCCCCGCCCCTACACAGTATACATAATAATGGAAGCTAAATTTAATAGCACATACTAAAACAAGTCTAGACGTCCACATAAAACGTGATTTGTGAGTCTACTTACTTTATAAAATGAATTTTAGAAGGGTGAGACGTACAGAACCATACAGTATGAAGAGAAAAACAATATCAAGTAATCGGTTCTTGTATTAACGCGATCTGGAATCATCTTAATTCCCCCCCCCCCCCCCCCCCCCCTTGAAACCCTAAAATTCCCCCTGTGGGGGGGGGGGGAATTCCCCACCGATTTAGAACCACTGATCTAATAGTATCTTTATACTGTCTGACCTTTAACCCCCACATGAAGCATCATTATCATCTAATAGTATCTTTATACTGTCTGGCATGTATCCCCCACATGAAGCATTATTATAATCGAATAATATCTTTATATTGTCTTTCCTTTATTCTCTTTATGAATTTATTAATATCTAATAATATCTTTATATTGTCTGTGCTCCAACAGATGTACTCTCTGAGACAATGCGACAAACCAAGCTTCAGCAAAGCAATTTATTGACTGTATACTGATGGCTTGAACCACAGCCCTACACATCAGTCATGTGAAGCCCATCTTGTAGGTAGGTAATTTCTCTTCCTAAACAGCCAGTTAACTATATTATCAGGCACTCACTCAGCCAGCCAGCCTGGTAAAGCAAACAGCCGCCCACTCAAACTTTCCCAGCCTAACCCTGTAGTAAACTCACATTGTAAAGTTAATCATCAAGTTTACTTGTCCCACCTGTTACCATTGATGTTTGCAGAGCTGACATGTGTGTTCCAGCGACCTGCCCCTATCTAATGTGGGTCAGCTTCAACTGTGTTTGCTGTCGCTGATGATTATATTCACCTGGGAGGTCCAGGTTCATGTCTCTTTTGGTGGCATTACAGCACGTAGCTCTGTGTGATACTTTCTGTGTTTTCATGGTTTATCTGGCTCTGGTGAAATTCCCTCCTCAGGTAATTATGTTTTATTTTGTTATTCACTTGCTTTGAACTCAAGCGTTGTCCATACACTTGTTACTACTAGTGAGTTCACGGGGCTAATTATTGGGTGTGGATTAGCTTTCCCTATTACCAGTGTCCCTCGCCTAGAGAAACAACAGTAGAAGATGCATGGACAACATGTATGCTCATTAGCATTCTTCATTCTCTCCTGATCTTCCCTAAAACTCTGCTCTTCCTTCCTCTTTCTTCACCTACTTTCATCTCCTCCTCTTTTGCTTTTACTGCCCTTTTCTCCATTTCTCTCTTCCTTTATTGTCTTTTCCTCTGTCTTTTCCTGCCTTCTTATTTCTCCTTCCTCCAGTCTTCTCTCTCGTCCTCCTCTCTTCTTCTCTGTCTCTTTCTCCTCTCTTCTCTCTTCTCTTCTTCTCTCCTCTCTCCTTTTCCTCCTACCTACTTCTTTTCTCCCTTTTTCTCTCTCTCCTCCCCCTTCATTCATCTTTCTTCTCCTCCTTCCCTCCATCGCCCTTTTCCTCCTCTTCTCTGCTCTTTTCTGTCTACTCTTGTCTTCCTCTCTTACTCTTCCCTTTCTCTCTCTCTATCCCCCATCATCTTCTTTCTCCTCTCTTTCCTTTCAGTCCCCTCTCTCTCCTTTCCCGACCCTCATTTCTGCTTTCTTCTCTCACACTTCCTCCTCCATTCCTCTATCTCCTCCTCCTCCTCCTCCTCCCTTCATCCCCTCTCTCCTCTGCTCCTACCTTGCTGTCTACACTTGTCTTCCTCTCACACTCCCCCCCCCCCCTCTCTCTCTCTCTCTCTCTCTCTCTCTCTCTCTCTCTCTCTCTCTCTCTCTCTCTCTCTCTCTCTCTCTCTCTCTCTTGCTCTCTCTGTCTTTTTCTTTCTCCTCTCCCTTCACTCCTTGCATCTACTGGCAGGTCACTCAAAAAAAAACAGAAGTATCCAAGTCACTTCAAGGTCTGATTTCTCACTGGTTGCAATAGTCAAACAAGCCAAACCCCCTAGTGACTGATCTATCCAGTCTTAGTACATCATGATAGTTTATGTTACATATGGCTTTGTGCTGTTACATACTGTAATAAATGTGAATCTGGGACAATTAGTCGAATAAGAATATCCCTTGATGTCACTGATATGCCATCTTACAGAAAACTTGTAGAGATACCAAAAATAGTCAAAATGAATGATACAAATGTTTTGCAAGGGACCAAGAGACAAAATAAACTCTTCATCAATATCAGGAAGAAAAAGGGAACATTATTTGGCTACATCAGGGAAAGCAATCAGTTATCAGTTGGGGTATCTTCATTGCACTCCGGACATGTCCATAGGTGCTCAGATCCTCCCCCCAGCTTATGCATCAGCGTCCAGTGACTAATAGTGCCAGTTCTGTGTTGGTTGACGAGGCGCCTTGTTTTCCCGATGTACCTCTCGCGTCTGCCCGTGCCAATTCTTACTTTGTTCTTACTACAGGGAAAGCAAATGAACAGGAATGTATTGTAACAATAATACTTAATAGGAAAAGAGATAGAGGTCCCGAGAAAGGAAATATACTGAACATTTTATTGTCATCATCTCATTCTGCTCTTTATCCCCCATTGGGACAAAGGCCCTCGACCAACTCACTCCATCTTCCTATCTTTTGCTGTCTCCTACCCTCCCTCCATGACTTCCCCAAATTATTCCTTCTAACTCTATTTCCCTTCTTGTGTTATTAGATCTCCTCTGTTTTATTTGCTCAGATAAGGGAAACAAACCAGGAAGACCCCTGTGCACAGAAATGACCCTGTTCTGCTTCTTGAGATGTCTTAAAAGTAGAGAGGATCGACTTCAGTGCACCGGATGTTGATCCCATATGGCTTGGTCTCTTTCCACAGGGCAGCCTGCCGAAAGCATTGCACACAGCATGAACTCCGTAGCTCCAGCAACAATCCCCAGGAGTCTCAAAGAAAAATGCACTCGTGAACCAAAAGACGTTCTCTGGCATCGAACCCACAATCTTCGGAGCGTGAGGCAAATGGCTTGACCACTTCGCTGTAGAGACTCCCATTCTTGAGATGTATTGAGCATAAGGGGACGAACACAGAGTTCTATCCACTAGACCACTTAGGACGTTGAGTATATAGTTCTAGATCTGTGTTTCTATAGATCAGTTGGCACTGAATGAATGATGTGGTCAATGTCACAGCCTTTCCTCCCCAAATATTTACTGGCACCCATTTTTGGCAGGGTTGAACTTGGAGCCCGGGTGAATTTTTAAAAATTCCCTGCCTCGATGGACAATCAAAGACATACACTTGTTAAAACTTCCTTGTTACATATTGACAAGTACAGGGTGTATTTTCATGACTGTGCAGTGTTTGAAAATATTGCTGGTCCAAGTATTTTTATTTACCTATTAATGTTGCATGAACTTTACAGAGGGTGAATACAAAACTTGGACCGGCAGTATTTTCAAACACTGCACACTCATTAAATATACACCCTAGATATGCTGAAAATGCTGCTGCCCAGGCTGAATTTCAAAATTCAAAAACCTAACCACAAACTCCGAAACACAGCTGCGGGCGATTTGGCAGAAGACCGCCTTACATTGGTTTTTTATGAAATGGTATGAGTGCCTGTCGTTCAGAAAGCAGTATCAAACTACTTAATGTAAACTTGCCTAGAAATCACGAACATCCCCCCCCCCCACCAATTTCCTATTCTCATGTCCCCTGGCTCCACAGGACATCTGAGAAGGACCTCCAGTAGTTGGGGTTATTAGATCTCCTCTGTTTTATTTGCTCAGATAAGGGAAACAAACCAGGAAGACCCCTGTGCACAGAAATGACCCTGTTCTGCTTCTTGAGATGTCTTAAAAGTAGAGAGGATCGACTTCAGTGCACCGGATGTTGATCCCATATGGCTTGGTCTCTTTCCACAGGGCAGCCTGCCGAAAGCATTGCACACAGCATGAACTCCGTAGCTCCAGCAACAATCCCCAGGAGTCTCAAAGAAAAATGCACTCGTGAACCAAAAGACGTTCTCTGGCATCGAACCCACAATCTTCGGAGCGTGAGGCAAATGGCTTGACCACTTCGCTGTAGAGACTCCCATTCTTGAGATGTATTGAGCATAAGGGGACGAACACAGAGTTCTATCCACTAGACCACTTAGGACGTTGAGTATATAGTTCTAGATCTGTGTTTCTATAGATCAGTTGGCACTGAATGAATGATGTGGTCAATGTCACAGCCTTTCCTCCCCAAATATTTACTGGCACCCATTTTTGGCAGGGTTGAACTTGGAGCCCGGGTGAATTTTTAAAAATTCCCTGCCTCGATGGACAATCAAAGACATACACTTGTTAAAACTTCCTTGTTACATATTGACAAGTACAGGGTGTATTTTCATGACTGTGCAGTGTTTGAAAATATTGCTGGTCCAAGTATTTTTATTTACCTATTAATGTTGCATGAACTTTACAGAGGGTGAATACAAAACTTGGACCGGCAGTATTTTCAAACACTGCACACTCATTAAATATACACCCTAGATATGATGAAAATGCTGCTGCCCAGGCTGAATTTCAAAATTCAAAAACCTAACCACAAACTCCGAAACACAGCTGCGGGCGATTTGGCAGAAGACCGCCTTACATTGGTTTTTTATGAAATGGTATGAGTGCCTGTCGTTCAGAAAGCAGTATCAAACTACTTAATGTAAACTTGCCTAGAAATCACGAACATCCCCCCCCCCCCCCCCCCCCCCCCCCCACCACCACCAAAAAAAATGCTGGGGTTGATGCAGGATATGTAACTAACTTTTAACCCAAAAACGATTATTTATAGTGTGTTTGGTTCTGATATACGCACATTTGTATCCTCACCATTAAATGGATTTTGTGTGCTGTATTGACATTCTCCCTGTGTAATCTAGAGGAGGATACAGGAGCACTTATGGAATTACCCAAGTGTGCAGTTAAATATTTCATTTGACAGATAAAGTCAAATTACATCAGGACGTGAATGTATAAATTATATTTTTCCTTCGCTCGCTTTGAACTCAACTGTAGTCCATATACGTGTTACTACGTCTAATGCACTGGACTGATTTTTGTGTGTGAATTAGTTTTCCCTATTACCAGTGTAACCGGTCTCCCTGGCCTAGGAGTTAATGTCTTTCTCTGTAACCCCGTATATTCTCGTGAGTAACGTAACCTGCCTGAGAATCGGTGGTGGTTCTTACCGCGTTGGTAGCTTACGGGGTATGTGAGCCGGTCGCTCAGAAAGCAATGGCAAACTACTGAGCGTATGAGCGTAATCTTGCCTAGTACATCAACAGCAGCTGAAAAATGCTGATGTTGACTGCAATGTCCTGTAAGGGATATGCCACCAAAAAAAAAATTACCAGTGTCCCTTGCTATCATGCGAACCCACTCTGACTTCAGAAGTACTCTACATTCACTAGTCAAGGACGAGAAGTCAGTATTTTAGTCCCCAACTGACCGTTTTAGGAGTTGAACTTGCTACCTCGGCATCAGCATACCAGATGTTTAAGAACAAGTGCTCTTGTCCATTCAGCCATGCTGGCCCCCAGATGTATAAATAATAATAGAGAATGAGATGTGTGGACAAGCCTTGTCACCAGTGTCAGTTGTCAAGGTTCTTGATGATGTCTATGTGTACCCTGAACTAGATATGTTTAATAGGTATACAGGCTGCAACAGCTGGTTATGTCAACGCTGGATGACATCCATATGGTGGACAGAGTGAGAGTGTATTATATATGCAGTGGAATATAGGATAATTGGAGTTTGAAGTGTTGTTTACAAGTGTATGAGTCATCAGACTTTACACGTTACATATAGGCTACTGAGTCATACAGTAGTACTATGATAATATCCTATCAAGCATTGTGATAGTGAGGCTTGCTGCATTACTATGATAATAGCCTATTGAGAACTTCGTTACTCAGCCATACAGTTGTTCTGTGACAATGAGCATTCATCAATACTTTGAAATTGAGCCATACAGTAGTGTTGTGACAATGAAGCAGTACATTGGTACTTTGACACTGAGCCTTACAGTAGTGTTGTGAAAATGAGCCATGCACACTGAACCATACAGTAGTGCTGTGAAGATGAAGGGGATTGACAAAGAATGAAACATAATCATACTGACCCAAATGGAAACACACCGGCAATGTTAAATGACAACGATACAGAAAATGAGCTGTATACCACCATAATACCGAGTCATACATAGTACTGTGATAGCTGCTCAAGCATTGGACTTGTTTCTTTTAGTGAGATACTGTTTCCTTTTGGAGATGATAGGTTCAAATCTTGTAGCGCCTATTTTTTTCTATGATCTGGAGCCCTGCTGTTTGGTGATAGTGATCCATACAGTGCTGTGATACTTTGTCATATGTAGCACTACGATACTGAGCTGTATAATGCTGGACTTAGCAGTATTGTGATACTTTGACATGTATGTAGTTACGATACTGAGCTGTATAATGCTGCACTTTACAATACAGTGATACTTTGTCATATACATAGTGCTACGATACTGAGCTGTATAATGCTGGACTTTTTCTTTGGACTTTCCAAGGCATCGCCCATCAGGTGTTATGACTGTTCCGAGATAATTGTACCGATTTACTTGTTGAAGAATATTTCCATTTACTTGTATACACATTCTAATATAGAGCCATATTGCACTGTGATACATACTGTGATCCATACAGTGCTAGTGATATTGTCACATTTTTATACACATGTGCAAGTTTTTGCCTGTGATAAACATTTCTACTTTTAGTGCTCTATGTCGGCTTTTGAAAACTGACGACTTTATAATTACAAACTGCAGTTCTTTTTTGCTTTTTCAGTTTGTTTTATTGATTATTTCCTAGGGAGGCTTAAAGGATTATATGTTTTCATTTAGAAAAGCAAACTTGAGTTTGTGTGTTCTTGTTTACATTGTTATCTGATATAGGTTGAATGTTTGGTTGGGTTTTTGGTCAAGGATCATGTAGGTGGAATGTTCGATTTGGTTTTTGGTCAAGGATCATATAGGTTGGATGTTTGGTTTGGTTTATGGTCAAGGATCATATAGGTTGGATGTTTGGTTTGGTTTGGTTTTTGGTCAAGGATCATATATTGGATGCTTGCTTTGGTTTTTGGTCAAGGATCATATAGGTTAGATGCTTGCTTTGGTTTTTGGTCAAGCACCATATAGGTTAGATGCTTGCTTTGGTTTTTGGTCAAGGATCATATAGGTTGGATATTTGGTTTGGTTTTTAGTCAAGGGTCATAGAGGTTGGATATTTGGTTTGGTTTTTAGTCAAGGGTCATAGAGGTTGAATGTTTGGTTTGGTTTTGGGTCAAGAATCACACTACCTTTTACTCTGGTGTATCAGGTGCATGCATTCAGGTGAATGAAGTAATGTGCCACTTCCGATTGCTGTTTATCTGACATAAATACAATTAATTTGGTCTTCGTGTAGTAATCTATGACCAGGCCATGGTTACTGTAACTTTATGACAGAGATAGATGTAGTTATTGAAGAATGAACAAGGAAGAAGAAGGATAAGAATATAAAGGGAGAGAAGACAGAAACAGATAGGAAAAGAAGACAAAGAAGCATCCTGAAAAAAATAAACGAATATAGCATATTGCTATATTCATTATTTTTTTCCAGATGCTGTCATGCATTGTGCTTTTCATTGACATATTTAGTCTGTTCATTCTGCAGCCGCTATAGGCCTCTTTACTATTGTGTATGGAGTTCTTTTCCGATAGTTATATTTTTCATTGTCACTGTTTAGAGCTTATCTTGAAAAGTGGCAATTACAATTCAAATTGTAATGCCATTCTCACAGTACACATCCGTTGTTATACTTTGGCCCAAATGTTCCATGATTGGTACAATAGCTTGAACATCTACAGACTTGATGTATGTTGAAGATCTGCATTTACTTTGACACCCATTTACTTCCTTCAGTATCATCATCATCATGTGCCCTACCAGCTGGCTTAGGCATTCATGTCTCTCCACATATCTCGGTCTTTGGTGTTATGGATCAACTCTGATATTCCTCCATGCAACTACCTCAGTCTATCCAGCATAATTTCTCTTGGTCTGCCTCTTTTCCCACTTCATCTCAAGAGCCACATCTCTGTTGCTTCTAAGCTTTTCCTAGTTTGTTCATTCACATTCCATGATTCACTGCCATACAGTAGAACTGGTTCTGTATAACATTTCAGTACTCTCTTTCTTACATTCCATGATTCAGTGCCATAGAGTAGAACAAGTTCTGTATAACATTTCAGTACTGTCTTTCTTACATTCCATGATTCAGTGCCATAGAGTAGAACAAGTTCTGTATAACATTTCAGTACTGTCTTTCTTACATTCCATGATTCAGTGCCATAGAGTAGAACAAGTTCTGTATAACATTTCAGTACTCTCTTACATTCCATGATTCAGTGCCATACAGTAGAACAGGTTCTGTATAATATTTCAGTACTCTCTTTCTTACATTCCATGATTCAGTGCCATAGAGTAGAACAAGTTCTGTATAACATTTCAGTACTCTCTTTCTTACATTCCATGATTCACTGCCAGTAGAACAGGTTCTGTATAACATTTCATCTCTCTCTTTCTTACATTCCATGATTCACTGCCAGTAGAACAAGTTCTGTATAACATTTCAGTACTCTCTTTCTTACATTCCATGATTCACTGCCAGTAGAACAGGTTCTGTATAACATTTCAGCACTCTCTTACATTCCATGATTCACTGCCAGTAGAACAGGTTCTGTATAACATTTCAGTACTCTCTTACATTCCATGATTCACTGCCATACAGTAGAACAAGTTCTGTATAACATTTCAGTACTCTCTTACATTCCATGATTCACTGCCATACCGTAGAACAGGTTCTGTATAACATTTCATCTCTCTCTTTCTTACATTTCATGATTCACTGCCATACAGTAGAACAGGTTCTGTATAACATTTCATCTCTCTCTTTCTTACATTCCATGATTCAGTGCCAGTAGAACAGGTTCTGTATAACATTTCAGTACTCTCTTTCTTACATTCCATAATTCACTGCCAGTAGAACAGGTTCTGTATAACATTTCATCTCTCTCTTTCTTACATTCCATGATTCACTGCCAGTAGAACAGGTTCTGTATAACATTTCAGTACTCTCTTACATTCCATGATTCACTGCCATACCGTAGAACAGGTTCTGTATAACATTTCATCTCTCTCTTTCTTACATTCCATGATTCACTGCCATACAGTAGAACAGGTTCTGTATAACATTTCATCTCTCTCTTTCTTACATTCCATGATTCAGTGCCAGTAGAACAGGTTCTGTATAACATTTCAGTACTCTCTTTCTTACATTCCATGATTCACTTCCATACAGTAGAACAGGTTCTGTATAACATTTCAGTACTCTCTTTTTTTTACATTCCATAATGATGACTTATTGGATAATATACCTTTCATTTTCTGAAATGCAGCTTTTGCTTTGCCTATTCTGCTCTCGTATTAATCGTAATCTCTGTCACACATCTTCCATCTTATGTTATGATTGCCCCTAGGTATTTACATTTATAAACTTGGTTATGCATTTACCCTGTATGTCCTGTTTTGCACCCTCTATTACTACATTGTCTAAAAGATGTTGAAGATCTTTTGCATTTTCAGCTATTGTGACTATTTCATCTGCATAGCAAAGATTGTTTATAACCTCTAACTTGTATTCCTGGTCTCTCTTTAATCTCTCTCATTACTATTTCACTTTATGGAGAGAAAAGATCCAATTGCAAAATAATTCTTGTCTTCCTCCTGGCTTTATCTGTTCAAAATTTTCCTGTTTGTGTCCCATTTTATTGCTGCTACTTGTTTCCAGTAAATATTCTTTATTATTCTGAGATCTGCCCCATCAATTTAAATATCTTCCAACATTGTATCATTATATTATGTTTCACTTTATCAAGTGTCTTGGTATAATCTGTAAAGCACAAGTATATGTTTGTATGTGTCTCTATTGATCTCTCTATTAGTGTTTGCATTGTATGTATTGCATTATGTGTACCTTTCCCTTCATCAAGTCCATACTGTTATTCATTAATTTCCATCTTTATTTTCTTTCAAGTCCTTCTCAATGCCCATAATTCCTTTGGGTTTACCTGCATGCTTTGGTGCTAAAGTGGTGCTGACCAAACCCAACACCCCAAAAGGCTTCCGGTGGAGGAGTGCAATTGGGAGGTTACAAGCCTTATCTTGTTGCAAGGAAAAAAATGCAACCTAAAGACTAAATGTCATGGCAGGGCAGACCAGGTCCTAAGCCTTGGCCGGCAGCTGGTCTAGGGTAGAGGCTCCGACAGGTGGACAGTTAGAGCATTGCTTTGCTGATCTGGCAGTTTCTGCAGCTTGTCTTATTCCAGATGTATTGGTGTTACCTTTCCTCTGGAGTAAACTAGACAGGCCAAGAGAGGGATCATGCTGCATGGGCAACTTATGGTCTCTACAATTCAGCCCAGGCTTTGTGCTGTGGAGAGATTATTATGCGTTTTTATTTTTAATCACAATAACTATCGTCTGTCAAGTCGGCAAGGTACCAGTACATGATGCTTATTCTGTATTAACCACTTTTTGTTAGTTGCATATCCTTTACAGGACATTGCAGTCAACACCAGCCTTTTTTGCTGTTGTGATCTCTTAGCAAGTTTACGTTCAGCAGTTTGCCATTGCTTTCTGAACGACTGGCACCCATACCATTTTGTAAAAAACCAAAGCAAGGCGGTTTGCTGCTAAATTGCCCGCAGCTGTGTTTTGAATACGGGTATGCGAGATTATGAACTGCGCCCGTAACCTCTTCGCCAAGGAGCTGGTGTATTAACAACTAACCATACAAAATAAAGTTTATTTATTCGGTTACAAATCAACATCCATCCATCCATCATGTGCCATGCCGGTAAGCGTGGGCGGTCATGTTCTGCCATCTCACTCGATCACCAGAGTCGTGGATCAGCTCCGTGTTTCTGTCTCGACCATGCCACAAGGCCAAGCCATCCAGGTACTTGCTTCTAGGTCTTCCCCTTGGTCTGTTCCCCTCGATCTTACCAGTTGTCACCAAATTCTCCAATCCATTTCTTCTCATAACATGCCCAAAAAATTTTGACTGTCTACGTCTAATTTCTCTAATCAATTTACGATCTTCATTTGTTTCTTGAAGGACTTGTTGATTTCACACAACATGATTTTCTTGGCATCTGTAAAGAAGGTAGTTTGCCATTGCTTTCCTTCCTAGCAGTGACCATACTGGTCAGTGACCGTAGCCATTGTCTCCTCAAAATAGAGATCCTCTGCCTACCGTCGTGAAGGTGGAGACCATAACCTACAACTATCTGTTGGCTGCTCTCTATCTTCATCCACCACCTGCACACATGGCTTCCTGATCGGGTTGAATGTTTATTAAGAGGGTATTAGACAAACTACCTATCTGAAACTGCTTTATCACAGTTCAGCTCGCTCGTGTTTTGTTCAAGAGTGATGAAGAGGCCGTCAGTTCAAGTTGACGCTTAAGAGCCTGGATAAAGTCATTTTGATGCTTTTCTGCCCACTTTTAAAAAACGAGATATAGTAGAGGATGGGTCTTTTAAAAAGTCTTTTTTGTCTGCATTAGAGGTTTATATTTAATGTGACAGTTTTGATAAATAGAACAGTAGATTGTAACACTGCCTGGAAATAGTATGCCTGGTAATGTTACAGTTATTTGTAATGACTTGTATTCTTCCTCTTCTTTGTGCTTCTTGTGAGGGCAGTGCGTCACACCTAGTTATGCATCTCAGAAGTTATTGTACTTGCCTTCAGCATGCATTAGTGTTTGGTTTGCTTGCTCTAGACAGATTTCTTCCAATGTAATGGGCTCTATCTACTCATGGATAGGTCCCCCCCCTCCCCCCCAACCATTTTGCCAGGGCAGTGATTTTAGGACCTGCTCATTTTTAACATGCACAATTTGCTCACAATACCTCCTTTTTCACCATTATCTAATACGACTAGGTATCCAGTCACACTACACAAGAGATCAAGGGCAAGTGTGATGTCATTAGCAACCAGTGGTTCTTGGAAAATTCCCAACCCAATGCTGAGACCGAACCGAGAACCTTCTGGGCCTGGGGCAGACACCGCAGTAGCTTCCCATCCATGGATCCCCTCGGTTTTTATTCTGTGGATACATAAGATGCTGGTTCTGGCAATGGGGTTACTTCATAATCCCATATACTGCATTTGAAATGCAGCTGCAGGCAATTTGGAAGCAGACCGCCTTGCCCTTGTTTTTCATACAATGGTATGAGTGCTGGTCCTTCAGAAAGCAATGGAACATTACTGAACGTAAACTTGCCAAGAAATCACGAACAGCCATAAAATGCTGGGGTTGACTGCGACATCCTGTAAAGTATATGCAACTAACTAGTACACTGGCCATGGAACAGTAGTGGTTAAGGAATGTGGTTTGACACCCTGCAGGTCGGAGGACATATTTCTAGTAGAGACGGGACTTCTTTCCCTACCCAGTACGACATAGTCCTAAATATGGTGTGCAAAGTTAGCTGCACGTCCTTTACAGGACATCCCAATCAGCCCCAGCATTGTTTGGGCTGTTTGTGGTTTACAAGGCAAGTTTATGTTTAGTAGTTTGCCATTGTTTACAGAAAGACCAATGTTGATACCATTGTTAGTAGGTAGCATGGCCGAATGTATAAGAACGCGTGTTCTTAAACATCTGGTGTGCTGATGCCGAGGTAAGGGGTTCAATTCCTACACCGGACAGCTGGACTAAAATGTTGACCTATCGTCCTTGACTTGGGGATGTAAATTACACGTACCTCTGAAGTCAGAGTGGGTTCACCTGATGGCGAGGGATACTGATAATAGGGAAAGCTAATCCACACGCAAAATTCTGTCCACCACTACTAGAAGTAGTGTATGGACTATGCTTGAGTTCAAAGCGAGTGGGCACCAAACAAAAATACCATTGTTAAAAAATCAACCAAGGCAGGTCTGCTGCCAAATTGCCTGCCACTAATTTCTAACGCCCTATGCGGGGATTGTGGATCACAATCGTTACCCCTTCGCCTCACCCCTGGCATGACATATACATTGTTAAAACATCTGCTGTTTATTTTATTACGTGTTTAAGCTGCTACACATATTGACTTTCGAGTTATTTTGTTAAGACTCCCCCCCACGCATATTGATTTCACATCACTTTGTTTGTTGTCTGAAATATCAATGCTTATATAGTCACAATGTTGGATTTTAAAATATTTATTTGTAATTACAAGTTGTTGTTTTGTTGACAAAATCTCCCATGTGTGTCCGATTTCTATTCATTCATTTATAATGTAGTAAACGTTCTGTAGAATAAAGGTAATCGCACGACAGACTATGCTGTTAAAAACATATTAGGTCATCACAACACAGTGATGTGAGGATACCAACTCCTTTCCTCGGTGGAATGTCAGCACACTTTACACTGAATATTAACAGACACTAGTCTGGTAAAGAAACAGTTTTATTTATTCAGTATGCTTACCAAGTACGAATACAGAAGTGGTCAGTCTTCAGTAGAGATTTGTTTGCAACATAGATGAGCAAATAATCTCCTGCGGGTGGAATCTCGCTGGTCACATAATCCGCACTGAAGATGACATAATCGTCAGGTGGGGAGCAGTAGTACACACTCATACAGGTCCAGACACTTGGTTTAAGGCACTCAGCTGAGGGATGTGGCTGAACGTCTATGAGTCAAATCCCCGAGATGTGAGGGCCTGGCTGCTACCCACCTTCTGCTCTTGGAGGTTTGATGCTGAGCTGGCAGCATCTGCAGCCTACCTTGTTCCAGACGACTGGTTGTTCTTTCCTCTGGAGAAAACAAGGCAAGGCCGAGAGAGGGATCATGCTACATGGGCAACACATGTTCTCTGAATCCAACCAAGCCCAGGCATTGTGCTATGGAATTCTAGCTCTAGTTTCAATCCACATACTTTCATCTGTAAAGACGGCAAGGTGCCACTTACTTACTTGTCTGGTTGATAATGATGTTTCCCAGAGATAGTTTCTGGACTTTTATGGTTGATGATGATGTTTCCAGAGATAGTTTCTGGACTTGTATGGTTGATAATGATGTTTCCCAGAGATAGTTTCTGGACTTGTATGGTTAATGATGATGTTTCCAGAGATAGTCTGTGGACTATTTTAGTTGTTGATGTTGCCAGATATAGTTTCTGAACTAGTTTGGTTAAATTAATCGTTATGGTGCTAATCCCGTGAAGTCCCATCAGGCGGCGATAGTGCCGGGCCCCCTGCCTCGAGGGGGTCCACCCATGACTACTGGTGGTCACCTTCCCCTGTGCTGTGGAGTCAAGGCACAGAGGAGTAGGTTAAGAGCTATTGACCAAATACCCCGGACACTCAACATACTACAGTGGAATGCCGAAGGAGTTTACAAGAAGAAAGACTCCCTAACACAGCGTCTTCATAAAGATAGAATAGATGTGGCATGCATTCAAGAGACACACCTCAACGCCAATCACAAATTCTCAGTCAGAGGATATCAGGCCACACGTTTCGACCGTGAAGGACACAAAGGAGGAGTTCTAATACTTACACGAAATACAATACCTTGCAGCGAAGTATCTGTGATCTCTGACAACCAAACGGAAATTATAGGTGTTGATATAATGATAAAGGACGTGAAAATAAGAATCTACAATCTGTATAGCCCAGCAGATAAGGACCTTACACTCTCAAACATGAAAATAACTGACACAAACTGCATTATTGTCGGAGACTTTAATAGCCGTTCAGAAAGATGGGGATACCCAGATACTGACAAAAGAGGAGAAGAATTGGAGGACTGGGAAATAGACTCAAATCTCCATCTACTCAACAAAGCGGATGACACACCGAGCTTCTACTCCAGAAGATGGCTTACCACTTCTACTCCAGACTTAGCTTTCTGCACAGGAGACATCCTCCACAAAATTGATCGCCATGTGCTGGACCAATTAGCAGGTAGTGACCACAGACCAATCAAGCTTGTAATGAATATGGAGTATGTTCCACAGGAGCAAAAGCCCTTGCCCCGCTGGAATTACAAACGAGCAGATTGGGACAGATTTGCCATACTAACAGACAAATATTGTGAAAACATAAATACACGATATGGCAACATAAAGCAAATGGTGGAAAGTCTAAACAGAGCGATAATACAGGCAGCCACGTAGTCCATTCCAAGAGGAGCTAGGAAAAATTACAAACCATACTGTACTGAAGAACTACAAAGTTTGGAGGACAAAGTTGAATATGCCAGGAAGACAGCAGAGAGAGAACAAACAATTGAAGCGTACATCTCTCTCAAAGCCATCTCAGCAAAATATAAAAGAACAGTAAATCAAACAACAAGAGATTGTTGGAGGGAAAAAACAGAAAACCTGAATTTTGACAGGGATGGAAACAAACTATGGAAACTAGTGAAAGCCATGAACAATGAAGGACCTAGCAACAAACAAATAACAATTAAACAAGGAAATGCCTTGCTTACAGGAAAAAAGGCTGCAAATGCACTAATGGAACACTATGCAAATGCAAACCACATTGATATTACAACCGAACAGAAGAAAGCAATCAAAGATAAACAGATACATCATACAAATACAGAGACAGCAGCAGAATATATGATGGCAAATCTAACAATGGAAGAAATGGAACAGGCAATGAATACCCTAAAAAAGAAGAAATCACCAGGAAAGGATGGAATCACAAATGAAATGCTAATAGGACTAGGCACTAAGGCAAAAAAGAAACTACTAGCAGTCCTAAATTACAGCTGGAAGAGGGGAATAGTCCCACAGGCATGGAAAGAAGCTATACTAATACCAATCCAAAAGAAAGGAAAAGACCTGGAAGAACCAAATGGCTATCGACCTATCAGTCTACTTAGCTGTGTAGGAAAATTAATGGAACGCATTATCAATGGCAGGCTAACATGGCATCTGGAAGAAAACAAACTCTTAACACCACACCAAGCAGGATTCAGAAAGTACAGATCCACTGAAGATCAAATAACCTATATAGCTCAGGAAATAGAGGATGCCTTCCAAGAGAAAAAGCACACACTAGCAGTCTGGATAGATTTAGAAAAAGCATTTGATAAAGTATGGAAGGAAGGACTGAAAGTAAAACTGCAAAACATGCATGTTTGTGGGAAAATGTATAAATGGATCAGCCACTACCTTGAGAACAGAACTGCCAGGACAAAAGTACAAGGACAAACCAGCAAAATGATGCTGTTGGAGCAAGGTGTCCCCCAAGGAGGAGTTCTTTCACCAACATTATTCCTAGCATATATAAACGACATCACAGAAAATTTTCCAGCCAGAGTACACACATCATCCTTTGCAGATGACCTAGCCATATGGACATCTGAAGAATATATTAGTACAGCTAACAGCAGAATACAGCAAGCCTTATTAGCACTAGAGGACTGGTCAAAATCATGGCTAGTGAAGATAAGTGAGGAGAAAACAACATGCACAGTGTTCTCCCTCTCAAATAAAACTCAACAACCTAAGCTGGTATTGAATGGAAAAATATTGCGCCATGAAGAAAATCCAAACTATCTCGGAGTCACCTTTGATCGTCGCCTGACATGGAAAACACAGGTTGAGAAAAATCGAACAAGAGCAAGGCAAAGAATGGCAATCATGAAAAAGCTTGCTGGTACAACGTGGGGAGCAGATGAGAAAGTTCTCAAGAAGTTATATACTGGACGGGTGAGGCCAGTACTGGAATATGGCATTGCAGCTTGGGCAACAGCAGCTAAGTCAAACTTTAACAAAATAAGTAGAGTCCAAAATCAAGGAATGCGAATCATAACTGGAAGCCTGAAGACAACGCCTATTAATGAACTTGAAAAGATCACTTGTTTACAACCAATGCAGGATAGAAGAGATAGCAGAGCCCAGCAACAAGCAGAAAAATTTAGAAGATTGACAGACCACCCTATGTATAAAAGGTTTAGCGGTTTTGGAAAGGGACGACTGAAGCGTAGCAACTTTGTCGAAACTGCAAAACGAAAAATTAGGGCAGATCCCATACTTAACATATCAACAGTCAAACCTATTTACAATGCAGACAAGTTCCCAGCTTGGAGACAGCAGCAACTGCCTGAGATGATAGAAAACATTCCTGGTATTGAGAAAAAGAACACTCAGCATGAAACCGAAAGAAGAGAAATAACCCTAAACTACATAAAAGAACATTACCCAAGCAGCAATTGGACCCATGCATATACAGATGGATCAGCCAAAAATTCAATAGAGAATGGAGGAGGAGGAATTCTCCTAAATTTAAAAAATGGAGTGAAAAAAACACATTCAGTGGCAACTGGAAAGTTTTCAAGTAACTTCAAAGCGGAGGTAGAGGCTCTGAAAACTGCAGCAGAAATGCTCTTGATGGAGGAAAATAAAGAGAAGCAAATAGCTATCTTCACAGATGCAAAGTCAGCTGTCTCAATACTGAAGAGCAATAACAGCACAGAAATAGCTGACCTAAGAGCAGCACTCCATGGTCTATGCCAGAAATCCAAAAAAGTTGTAATACAGTGGATCCCATCACATTGCAGTATACCTGGAAATGAAGAGGCTGACAGACTGGCAAAAGAGGGCGGACGACTACCACAGCCTGACATAGACATAACCTATAACGAGGCAAAGAGGTTGATAAAAAGCACCTATAGAACCAAATGGGAATCAGAGCATCCAGGCCACCAGAAGGATGATGCATATTACAAACTCGACAGAAGAGAACAAGTAGCAATCTTCAGACTCCGCACAGGACATAACAGGCTGAAATACCACTTGTTCAATAAACTAAAGATAGGAGATACCGATGAATGTAATTGTCGAACTGGAAAAATGACAGCAAAACATTTGCTTCAGGATTGCCCAATATATGCAGAACGGAGAAAGATATTTTGGCCCACACCTGCTTCATTTGAGGACAAGCTCTATGGAGATATCAACAAGCTCAAGTTGACCGTAGCTTACTTTAACTACATACAGGTTGACATTTAAAGGTGTATGAAGAAGTATTCAGACTGCCACACTTCATACCACAGGTATGTCGGTTACAAAAGCCTCCCAGAGGCATGAAATGGAATATTGCTGGATAGGAGATCCATTACGTGGAAAGTCCGAACCAAAAGCTCACTGTGTGGGCTTTCAAAAAAGGTGGGAAAAGTGTCCTAGTGGCACGAAATGGAATATTGCTTGGATAGCAAATCCATTATGTGGAAAGTCCGAATCAAAAGCTCACTGTGTGGGCTTTCAAAAAAGGTGGAAAAGTGTCCTAGTGGCACGAAATGGAATATTGGTCGGATAGCAAATCCATTGTGCGGAAAGTCCGAATCGAAAGCTCACTGTGTGGATGTCATCTGCAGACTGCATTCTTCTGGTTTCCGGTAGAACAGCCTATGGTGAACGGAAGGCCCAATATACGGAAGTGAGGCTAAGCAGCCATGTGCAGGACGTGACGATTCCTTGGGTGAGCCCAGTACCAGAGCGCTGTGTGTTGGCTCTGCAAGTATGGAAGCCTCCTTGGATGGCGGGGAATGCCCATGGTCTGCCCCTGCCTTCCCTTGAGGGCTGACCAGGATCTCTTAGGCTGTTCTATATGGGCCAGCTGGGATGGGAGATAACACCACAACAGTGAGAGTCAAACGTCCTAAGAAACCCCCGGGAAGGTTAACCCGGTCAACAAATGCCCACAGAAGTCGGATGTGTCGGCCTAACGGCGCAAGAACGCAGCTCTGCTGTAAACAGGCACAACGCAATCACATCTGAAAAAAAACTCCGGATGAACGAAGAAGAAGAAGAAGAAGAACTAGTTTGGTTAATGATGATGTTTCCATAGATAGTTTCTGAACTATTTTAGTTATTGATGATGATTCCAGAGATGGTTCTGAACTATTTTAGTTGTTGATGTTTCCAGAGATAGTTTCTAAACTAGTATGGTTGATTATGATGATGTCCAGAGATAGTTGGTGAACAAATATGGTTGGTGGTGATGTTTCCAGAGATAGTTTCTGAATTATTATAGTTATTGAGGATGTTTCCAGAGATAGTTTCAGAACAAGTCTGGTTGATGGTGATGTCCTAAAGATAGTTTCTAAACAAGTCTGGTTTATGATGATGTTTCCAGAGATAGTTTGTGAACAAATATGGTTGGTGGTGATTTTTCCAGAGATAAGTTTCTGAACTAGTATAGTTATTGAGGATGTTTTCAGAAATAGTTTCAGAGCAAGTCTGATTGATGGTGATGTATCAGGAGATATTTTCTGAACTAATATGTTTGATGATGATGATGTTTCCAAAGATAATTTCTGGTGATTATTTTAAACATGTATTGTTTTCAGAGTGTGTCAATTGAAGAGGATAATTCTGCTATTTCCATGAGTTTGTTTCTGTCAGTCAAAATGAGTAAAGGTTACAGCAATGATGTTCCGACTTCAAGCACTGGGTTTTATCCTATGTGACTCAGTCTCTCTCTGCAGAGTGATTAGCATTTGCCGAAAGCACCACATTTAGCACAAACTCTGTAGCTCCAGTGACGACCCTTATGGGTCTCCGAAAAAATTGCACTTGTGAATCAAATGACGGGGTCCCCGGGAAGGTTAACCCGGTCAACAAATGCCCGCAGAAGTCGGATGTGTCGGCCTAACGGCGCAAGAACGCAGCTCTGCTGTAAACAGGCACAACGCAATCACATCCGGAAAAAAAAACTCCGGATGAACGAAGAAGAAGAAGAAGAAATGACGGGGTCCAAAATTGAAATTATGACCTTCTGAGTTTGAGGCAGACATTTGACCACTTTGTCATGGAGACCCTGTCCCCTCTCACCAACTGGATAATCCTATTGTTTCCAGGGGGTATTTCTTTCAGTCAACAAAGATAATCTTATTGTTTCCAGGAGTCATTTCTGTCAGTCAACAAGGATAATATTATTGTTTCTAGGAGTCGTTTATGTCAAACAACAAGGATAATCCTATTGTCTCCAGCAGTCGTTACTGTCAGTCAGCAAGGATAATTATATAGTTTCCAGGAGGTGTTTCTGCCAGTCAGCAAAGATAATCATATAGTTTTCAGCAAAGTCCCTGCTATTCTGGATTATAATTCTATTATAATGATATAATTTTTGGAGATAATTTCTTTCTATTGACTGACAGTTGCTTTGTTTTCTCCACAGAAATATTTTCAGTTGACATGACACTTTGTGATAATCTACCACATCATTCGCTGAGTGTGTTGAGAAGGTGAGTGATGTATTTTACTTCCTCGTATGTATCTGTAATTGTGGAGCTTTGTTTATCTCTTGTTTCTCTTTCTGTTTCTTGTTTCTCTTTCTTTTTATTGTTTCTCTTTCTTCTTGTTTCTCTTTCGTTTTCTTGTTTCGCATTCTCTTTCTTGTTTCTGTTTCTTCTTCTTGTTTCTCTTTCTTCTTCTTGTTTCTCTTTTTATTTCTTGTTTCTCTTTCTTTTTCTTGTTTTTCATTCTTTTTCTTGTTTCTCTTTCTTCTTTTTGTTTGTCTTTCTTCTTGTTTCTCTTTCTCTTTCTTGCTTCTCTTTCTATTTCTTGTTTCTCTTTCTTTTTCTTGTTTTTCATTCTTTTTCTTGTTTCTCTTTCTTCTTTTTGTTTGTCTTTCTTCTTGTTTCTCTTTCTATTTCTTGCTTCTCTTTCTATTTCTTGTTTCTCTTTCTTCTTCTTGTTTCTCTTTCTTTTTCTTGTTTTTCATTCTTTTTCTTGTTTCTCTTTCTTCTTTTTGTTTGTCTTTCTTCTTGTTTCTCTTTCTCTTTCTTGCTTCTCTTTCTATTTCTTGTTTCTCTTTCTTTTTCTTGTTTCTCATTCTTTTTGTCGTTTCTTTTTCTTCTTTTTGTTTGTCTTTCTTCTTGTTTCTCTTTCTATTTCTTGTTTATCTTTCTTCTTGTTTCTTTTTCTTTTTCTTGTTTCTCTTTCTATTTCTTGTTTATCTTTCTATTTCTTGTTTCTCTTTCTTCTTGTTTCTCTTTCTATTTCTTGTTTCTCTTTCTTCTTGTTTCTCTTTCTATTTCTTGTTTCTTCTTGTTTCTCTTTCTATTTCTTGTTTATCTTTCTGTTTCTTGTTTCTCTTTCTTCTTGTTTCTCTTTCTATTTCTTGTTTCTCTTTCTTCTTGTTTCTCTTTCTATTTCTTGTTTCTTCTTGTTTCTCTTTCTATTTCTTGTTTCTCTTTCTATTTATTGTTTCTCTTTCTCTTTCTTGTTTCTCTTTCTTCTTGTTTCTCTTTCTATTTCTTGTTTCTCTTTCTTCTTGTTTCTCTTTCTATTTCTTGTTTCTCTTTCTATTTCTTGTTTCTCTTTCTTCTTGTTTCTCTTTCTATTTCTTGTTTCTCTTTCTTCTTGTTTCTCTTTCTATTTCTTGTTTCTCTTTCTTCTTGTTTCTCTTTCTATTTCTTGTTTCTCTTTCTATTTCTTGTTTCTCTTTCTTCTTGTTTCTCTTTCTATTTCTTGTTTCTCTTTCTATTTCTTGTTTCTCTTTCTTCTTGTTTCTCTTTCTATTTCTTGTTTCTCTTTCTATTTATTGTTTCTCTTTCTATTTATTGTTTCTCTTTCTATTTCTTGTTTCTCTTTCTTCTTGTTTCTCTTTCTATTTCTTGTTTCTCTTTCTCTTTTCTTGTTTCTATTTATATTTATTGTTTCTCTTTCTATTTCTTGTTTCTCTTTCTCTTTTCTTGTTTCTATTTATATTTATTGTTTCTCTTTCTATTTCTTGTTTATCTTTCTATTTCTTGTTTCTCTTTCTTCTTGTTTCTCTTTCTATTTCTTGTTTCTCTTTCTTCTTGTTTCTCTTTCTATTTCTTGTTTCTTCTTGTTTCTCTTTCTATTTCTTGTTTATCTTTCTGTTTCTTGTTTCTCTTTCTTCTTGTTTCTCTTTCTATTTCTTGTTTCTCTTTCTTCTTGTTTCTCTTTCTATTTCTTGTTTCTTCTTGTTTCTCTTTCTATTTCTTGTTTCTCTTTCTATTTATTGTTTCTCTTTCTATTTCTTGTTTCTCTTTCTTCTTGTTTCTCTTTCTCTTTCTTGTTTCTCTTTCTCTTTTCTTGTTTCTATTTATATTTATTGTTTCTCTTTCTATTTATTGTTTCTCTTTCTATTTATTTTTTCTCTTTCTTTTTATTGTTTCTCTTTCTATTTCTTGTTTCTCTTTCTTATTGTTTCTCTGTCTATATCTTGTTTCTCTTTCTCTTTTATTGTTTCTCTTTCTATTTATTGTTTCTCTTTCTATTTCTTGTTTCTCTTTCTATTTATTGTTTCTCTTTCTATTTCTTGTTTCTCTTTCTTCTTGTTTCTCTTTCTATTTCTTGTTTCTCTTTCTTCTTGTTTCTCTTTCTATTTCTTGTTTCTCTTTCTTCTTGTTTCTCTTTCTATTTCTTGTTTCTCTTTCTTCTTGTTTCTCTTTCTATTTCTTGTTTCTCTTTCTTTTTGTTTCTCTTTCTATTTCTTGTTTCTCTTTCTATTTCTTGTTTCTCTTTCTTCTTGTTTCTCTTTCTATTTCTTGTTTCTCTTTCTTCTTGTTTCTCTTTCTATTTCTTGTTTCTCTTTCTTCTTGTTTCTCTTTCTATTTCTTGTTTCTCTTTCTTCTTGTTTCTCTTTCTATTTCTTGTTTCTCTTTCTCTTTTCTTGTTTCTATTTATATTTATTGTTTCTCTTTCTTCTTGTTTCTCTTTTATTTTCTTATTTCTCATTATTTTTCTTGTTTATCTTTCTATTTTTGTTTCTCTTTCTATTTCTTGTTTCTCTTTCTCCTTCTTGTTTCTCTTTCATCTTTCTGTTTCTGTTTATTCTTGTTTTCGTTTCTCTTTCTTTTTGTGGTTTCTCATTCTTTTTGTGGTTTCTCTTTTGAAAGAAGAATTCACATTACATTATGCACATCTTCAACTCAGAGTTCTGTGTGTATGACTTTGGCATGCATTTGGGTCATATTTACTTCCTCTAGACATATTTCACAAAAGGTAATAAGCTCTGTCTATAAGTCAGTTCTTTTCTGCTAACAACGTTGCCAGAGAAGTTGCCTTGTGGCCTACTCTTTGCCATTTCCAAGTGCTGTGTATGCAGCTTGTGCACAGGGTCTACTGGTTTTCTCCTGGATCCAAGGAGACCAGTATCTGATCCTGACCAACCAAGGATCAGCGAGACGTGATATTAGAAACCAATGCGGCCCTATGCACAACCCTTTGCCGGACATTAAGAAGGGGTTGAAGGTGAGAGGATGGACTTCACTAAACTAGGTTTCACCCCATCTGGTTCGGTCATCTTTAGCAAACCACCTGCCAAGAGCATCTCACAAAGCTTGAACTCTGTAGCTCCAGGGGAGATCACTACGGGTCTCCGGAAATATTGCACTTGTGGTCTTTTTTTGGGGGGCGCTTGTTCGCTTTGAACTCAAGCGTAGTCCATACACACTCTTTATAGTAGTGATGGAATGAATTTTGTGTGTGGATTAGCTTTCCCTATTAACAGTGTTCCTCGCCATCAGGCGAACCCACTCCGACTTCACAGGTAAATTACTACCCCAATTCAGGGACCATATGTCAACATTTCAGTCCAACTGTCCAGTGTAGGGGTTGAACCCCTTACCTTGGCATCAGCACACCGGATGTTTAAGAACTTGCATTCTTATCCATTTGGCCATGTTGACCTACACAATGAACATGAAGCAGATGGTTTACCACTTCACCATGGAGATCCGTGCTGGAAATGAATCTGGTGATTTCTGAGCTGCGGATGAACATCAAAACCTCTCGGTCATGATGCCTCCTTGACATTTTTCTATGAAGCCCAAGATATTGGTGCAGCAGATGAAGAGAATCACAAGGCAGATATTGCTACGAGTCACTGGTACCTTGACAGACGATTGTTACATTGTGCTTAAAAAAAGCATAACTACAACCCATGGCGATAAGATGAGGGTTGGAGTTATACCTCTCCCCTCTCCATAGCACAAAGCCTGGGCTGAATTGTAGAGACCATGAGTTGCCCATGCAGCGTGATCCCTCTCTCAGGCTGTCTAGTTTACTCCAGAGGAAAAGTAACACCAATACACCTGGAATAAGACAAGCTGCAGAAGCTACCAGATCAGCAAAGCCATGCTCTAATTGTCCACCTTTTGGAGCTTCCATCATAGACTAGTTGCTGATCAAGTTCAGAATTCAACAAATTGCATTTCAACCAAAAATGTAGGACATTCCCACTTGTGTTATAAGGGTTAGGGAGCCAAATGATCACAAAATGTTCCTGGGATACTTGACAGAAGGAGAAACACACAAATGCAACCAAATGCTTCAACCAAAGTTTTTATCAAGAAACAAACAAACAAGAAATGTGGATTATTGTTGATGATTTTGATACGACAGTTTTCCAGCTAAGCATATCTTGTGGTTTGTTGATAAAGACTTTGGTTGATCCGTTCGCTTGTGGTTTTCCTTTCAATGATCTACCCAGTTATATTTTGTGTTCATTCGACCCCAGTATCAGCTTGAAAACAATTGTCCCCCTTTTCTCTATAAAGATTTGGCTGGATTGCTGGCACAAGGATTACCTACGTCACACTGTCAACCTAACCCTGAGTGTTCGAATCTCCTCCTACCTACATCACACTGTCAACCTATCCCTGAGTGTTCAAATCTCCTCCTACCTACATCACACTGTCAACCTATCCCTGAGTGTTCAAATCTCCTCCTACAAATCCAACCTGGAGGCTATCAGTTCAGTCTGTGAACTCTGTATCATCAAGGATTTCATTGAGTATAGATCAGATACCAAGGGATTTCTGTGGCCAAGTGGTTGAGCCATCTGCCTCGTGCTTAGAAGGTTGTACGTTTGTCTTCAGACTCCACCATTCGATTAATGAGTGCAGTTTTTTCTGAGAACCCTTGGGGTTGTTGCAAGAGCTGTGGAGTTCATGCTCTATGTGACACTTTCGGTTAAATTCTCTGCTAATAGAGGCCGAGCCAAATGAGATAAAACCTGGTATATTGAAGTAATTCCTTTTGCCTTTTTAAAAATACCACAATCCTACCCACTTATGCTGTGAATATTATGTTGTGGGTGGGTACTCTTAATTGGACGTTTAGGGGGCTGGCAGAGTGGCTAGAATGCCGGATTCTCCTTCGGGAGACCCGGGTTTGAATCCTCGGTAAGGTGTGGAGTTTTTTTTTCTGTAGGGGCAAAAAGAAAACCCTAACCTGCACAGTTTGCAGCGACTGCACTAGCCAGGCGGCCTTAATTCCTTAGACTCAAGACACACCCCCCCCTCCTCTGCCATGCACCGCAAGGAACTACATTGGCAGTAAATGACAGACAGTTTTTATGACAGTGTTCCGTTTATTTTTTGATAATTTTACTCACACTATCCCATGCAGCTCTGTCCATATCCTCCCAATATTGTTCATTTCTTTTTCTAATCCTCCATATGTTTTTAAGTCTCCCTCAATTTCATTTGGCCTGCGAGTTCCAGACAAAGAATTTTCTAGTTAACTATTCTCAGCTTTTCTCAAAGTATCCTATCCAACTCCAGTGGCTTTTAAGTCTGATTTGGTACTTTTCAAATGTTTTTCTGATATCATTAAGGCTTGTAACTTCCATCTGGAGGTCAGCATGGCTGAATGAATAAGAACGTGTGTTCTTAAAATTACAGTGTGTTGATGCCGAGGTAAGGGGTTCAATCCCTACACCGGACATTTGGACTAAAGTGTTGACCTCTTCTCCTTGACTTGGGGACGTAAATTACAAGTACCTCTGAAGTCGGAGTGGGTTCAACTGATAGTGAGGGACACTGTTACTAGGGAAAGCTAATACATGCAAAATTCAGTTTAGCACTACTAGCAGTAGTGTGTATGGACTACGCTTGAGTTCAAAAGCGAGCGAGGACCCAAAAAAAAACTTCCATCTAATATTTACAATTCTTCTAACAGTATTGAATGAGCTTCCTGTTTGTTTTCAGATTCCTGCTGCAGTATCCGTTTGATACCTGCATTGGCTGCATTTCGTTTTCAAGATGCCAGAGCATTTCAGAAGAGCAACAGGTAAAAATGGGACCTAGTAAAGTAAACCCGTTTAAATGCAATCAAAATATTTGGTGTTGGGGTTGGGTTTGAGGCTTGACATAGAGGTATGGTGCTCACCTTGAACTCAAATACACCTGGTTCCATTCAGTTTGAGTTTGGTTGGTTGATTGGCTGGTTAGTTTTTTAGTTTGTTTGTTGGTTACTTGTGTGTGCGTGAGCGCATGTTTCCTCGCTTTTATCTCAAGTGTAGTCCATATATATGCTACTACCTCTGTTGCACTGTACTGATTTTTGCTGTGGATTAGCTTTCCCTACTACCAGTATCTCTTGCCATGAGGCGAACCCACTCCAATTTCTGAGGTAATTGTAATTTACATCCCCAAGTATAGAACGAGAAGTCAATATTTTAGCCCAACTGAAATATTTTGGTCACTTGAAATGTCATGAAAGTTTGGAGAGAACAATAATGGAGGGATATATGCTCGGGAAGAGAGGAAGAGGAAGGCCAAAGAGAAGATGGGTCCAGGATGTGGCAGATGATCTCCAGATGGGTATATCAGATGCGGGACATCTTGCTTATGACCGAGAAGTTTTCCGGAAGGTTGTTATGGGATCTAGGTTCTGCAAAGGACATGCTACTGAATGAGTGAATGACCGGTGTAGGAGTTGAGGCCGCTACCTCGGATTCAGCAAACCAGAAGTTTAGAAGTTAGTGCTCTTATCCTTACGGCAGTACTGAACTCCTGCTGGTTGTTTGATTAGTTGACTGGCTGGCTGGGAAGAGCTTTGAAAGACAAGAGTTCTAACTGTTAAGTCTAACGCATTGGTATTTATGTCACTTGTGCCCTGGAAATAGCTTTTACCTAGCATGGTGAGGCTGAGGCAGAGACTTGTCTTTCTGACCCAGTACTGAATTAGCGTCTCCACTTGTACTGTAGTGCAGTGCTCTTTTCCCCCTCTCCAAGTGCAGGAACCAGCAGGGTGTTCAGTACTGGTACTTGAGCTTTACATTTGCATAAAGGCATGGCTTCGGACAAGGCACCTGCTGTAGAAAAGGCACCTGCTGTAGAAAAGGCACCTGCTTCACACGGCACCAAAGAAGAAAATGTTGAAGACGCTGGATATTCTTTTACAGGATGTTGAAATCAACCCCAGCATTTACTGCTTGTGATTTACTAGGTAATTTTATGTCCAGTAGTTTGCCATTAAATATCTCCAAGTCTATCAAATGGAGTCACGTATTTACTTGGTCCTTCAGGGCGTCCGAGGGAGGTGACTGATGCAGTTAAAAATCCAACTCTAGATCTGACAACCCTCACAGACCAGGAGGAAAAGATCATTCAAGCCGTCATTCAGAAAGATGAAATTGAGAGGAGCATCCTTGAAGCCAAGATCAGGTACATGGTTGCTGCTTGTTTAGTCTGCTAGAGTGTTTTTACATACTGTCATTTGTGTGTGAAGGTAGGTCAGCATGGCCGAATGGATTGGAACACGTGTTCTTAAACATCTGGTGTGCTGATGCTGAGATAAGGGGTTCAACTGCTTGAGTTGCTTGCTTGCTTGCTTGTGTTCGTTGGCTTGAGCTCCAACGTGAAGTCCTGTATGTCGGATGAGAGCATCCTGTTGTCCAACATCAGTGTGATGTCGTGCAGGACCTGAGGTTTGCGTGAGTATCCGTTGTCCCATGTCTGGCTTATTGGTGTGCAGACTGGTGGTTCCTCGCCGTACAGGCAGACACTCTCCGACTTCGGAGGAGTTGCTTGAGTTGAAAAGAATGTGAATGGTCAGGTAAAATAGATGGTAGTCACATGGCACATACCTTTTATTTTACCTGACACTTCGCACTCTAACAACAGTATGTGCCTTGTGACTATAGTCTTTTTTATCTAACACTTCCCACTCCAATGACAGTATGTGGCATGTGACTACCATCTTTTTTATCAAACACTTCACACTCTAATGACAGCATGTGCCTTATGACTACCTTTTATTTTACCTGACACTTCACACTCTAACGACAGTATGTGGCATGTGACTTCACACTCTAACGACAGTATGTGCCATGTGACTACCTTTTATTTTACCTGACACTTCACACTCTAACGACAGCATGTGACTACCTTTTATTTTACCTGACACTTCACACTCTAATGACAGCATGCGACTACCTTTTATTTTACCTGACACTTCACACTCTAACGACAGCATGTGACTACCTTTTATTTTACCTGACACTTAAAACCCAATACATCACCTGTTTCTTTATCTTTTTTAAAACCAAATGTAACCTCCCATGTGGACAAAAGGACAATATATTTCCATACTAGGGTCATTGTGTTATGTGTTCTGTTTTGTGGGATCTTCCGCAATTTCAGTGCTCATTGAATGGAAGTGTACGTAATAATACTTGTTCATTTGATTGTGCACCATGTTTGGTCTAAATTTACTTTTTGTTTGGCACTGAATCAGTTACGGGACACAACACGGCTGATTAACATGAATTAACACCATTGTACTTAGGTCACACTCATATAAGTTCTGTCTGTCTCTTAATATTACTGAGTTGTGTAGTGATTTTTGCATTTTCCTCATGCTTTTATAATGCGTATCTTTTATATTGTTGTTCTCAGTTAGCCCAGATTGATGTGTGGATGTAAGAGTTATAGAAGGGCAGAATGTTAGACGGGCCTGCATACCAAATTCTTAACCCTTTGATAATAAATTGTATTCTTTCTTAACGGAATATGGGGAAAGATAAATCAATAATAATTTTTATTTTGGAAAAAATAGATGTAATGGTTTCTTGTTATGGTAATAAAATAGATATAATGGTTTCTTGTTGCAGTGATACAATAGATATAATGGTTTCTTTTGCAGTGATAAAATAGATATAATGGTTTCTTGTTAAGGTGATAAAATAGATATAATGGTTACATG
Organism: Cepaea hortensis; assembly: GCA_963921405.1. Taxonomy (NCBI): domain Eukaryota; kingdom Metazoa; phylum Mollusca; class Gastropoda; order Stylommatophora; family Helicidae; genus Cepaea; species Cepaea hortensis. The sequence goes on along the minus strand of OY992886.1, from coordinate 15,812,186 downwards.
TTGCAGTGATAAAATAGATATAATGGGTTCTTGTTACAGTGATAAAATAGATATAATAGTTTCTTATTGCAGTAATAAAGTAGATATAATGGTTTTTTTGTTGTGATAAAATAGATATTATATTTTCTTGCCATGGTGATAAAATAGATATAATGGTTACATGTTGCAGTGATAAAATAGATATAATGGTTTCTTGTTGCAGTGATAAAGTAGATACAATGGTTTCTTGCTGCAGTGATAAAGTAGATATAATGGTTTCTTGTTGTGGTGATAAAATAGATATAACGGTTTCTTATTGCAGTGATAAAATAGATATAATAGTTTCTTATTGCAGTGATAAAATAGATATAATGGTTTCTTGTTGCAGTGATAAAATAGATATAATAGTTTCTTATTGCAGTGATAAAATAGATATAATGGTTTCTTGTTGCAGTGATAAAATAGATATAATGGTTTCTTGCTGCAGTGATAAAGTAGATATAATGGTTTCTTGTTGCAGTGATAAAATAGATATAATGGTTTCTTGCTGCAGTGATAAAGTAGATATAATGGTTTCTTGTTGCAGTGATAAAGTAGATATAATGGTTTCTTGCTGCAGTGATAAAGTAGATATAATGGTTTCTTGCTGCAGTGATAAAGTAGATATAATGGTTTCTTGTTGTGGTGATAAAATAGATATAATGGTTTCTTGCTGCAGTGATAAAATAGATATAATAGTTTCTTATTGCAGTGATAAAGTAGATATACTGTTTTTTTGTTGAGGTGATAAAATAGATATAAATAATATTTTATCGTTGAAGTGATAAATTAAGTGTAATGGTTTCTTGTTGCAATGATAAAATAGATATAATGGTTTCTTGTTGCAGTAATAAAGTGGATATAATGGTTTCTTGCAGTGGTAAAATAAATATGAAAAAAATGATGAAAATAAATATAATGGTTTCTTATTGCATTTCTTGTTGAAATGATAAAATATATATAATGGTTTCTTGTTGCAGTGATAAAATAGATAAAATGGTTTTTGTTGTCATGATGAACTAGATATAATGGTTTCTTGTTTGCAGTGAAGTCCGAAAGGAGATTCAGGAGATTAGGAAAGCAGGTGCTTTAACTGCAGGAGATGACCAGAATGCCATATGTGCCCGCTGCAAGTTCAAATTTATGCCCTTCATTGTGCCCTGGGCTGACCACGGACAGAGATGTGTCACGTGTAAGTTTCGAGTTTGTGCCAAGTGTCGCACGCAGCAGTCTGGCGGAGCCTGGCTTTGCATCTTGTGCTTTAAGTATAGGTAAGAACCACTTTGTTTTGTTCTTCTGGTTTTTTTATTTGGTATTAACACCATCATCATCATCATCATCATTATCATCATCATCAGCATCATCAGCATCTTCAGCATTATTGTCAATATAACCACCATCATCATCATCATCATCATCATCATCATCATTATTGTCGCCATCGTCATCACCGCCATCATCATCATCATCATCATCATCATCATCATCATCATCATCATCATCATCATCATCATCATCATTGTCAGCATCATCATCATAAATATCAGTATCATCATCATCATCATAAATATCAGTATCATCACCATAAATATCAGTATCATCATCATCATGATTGTTGCCACCATCAGCAGCAACTTCGTCATTATTGTCAACATAATGATTATTATCATCAATGATCATCTTCACCAAATTCATTATTGTTCTCATTCATGAGTCCTGAAAAGGACAAGGCTTGTATCAGGTCCATGGACAGCAAGACTGTACTATTTGTCCATCTCGGATACACATCCAACTAAAGGACATTTCTGTTAGAACCCAATATTGCCTCCTCTCTCCAGCATATACCATCAATATGATCCTTTTCATAGACAACTGATATGTGGCTGTTGAGGGAAATGAACGAGCTGATAAACTTGCTGGCTCTGCATCCCTTGCAGATGGCCAGCCTATGGGTCATGCTGATATTATTAATACCTTTAGAGAGATGTGGAGAGCAGAGAACTTTGAGGCCAGTGAATCTACATTGTTGTCTAGAATGAGAAACTTGGAAGTAAGAATTGTCACAGCCAGACACGAGACACATATTGGGAGATTCAGGGGCCTCGTCAACCAAAACAGAACTGGAAATATTAGCTGCCGGACGCACATGTGTGTATATTTGGTGAGGATCTGAGCACCTATGGACATGTCTGAAGTACAAGGATGATACCTCAAAGGATATATAACTAACTAACATAGATAACTGGACATCACAGAATACACCAGCCATATCCTACACCCAGATAACAGCCCAAGCCACCTTATTAAGTACCTCTGTTTATCAGTTATTTGTGAAGCAATAGTTCACTGCAGGTGGTAAAATACAAGCCGCATGCAATATGTCAAAATGAACGTTATGATTATCGGGTTTTATAGGGAAATTATATATTTATGGATGAAATATTGGAAAATGCGGTGCAATAAAATATTTTATGAACAAAATTATTGCTTTGCAACAACTGCGATTGTGAGTCCTGTGAGATAGGGGCAGGTGTTTTCAGACAAATAGCATGCAAGTTCATTGATATGTGATGAAAGTGACTGAGCACCTATGTTTTTGCCTAGAGTACAATGAAACTGGCTGTGTTCAGCAATAAATAATAACAGACTATGGAGGTTGAGATTTATGGTTTGCAGATGACTACCTCCATAAGTTCCTACAAGGAGAATCTCAAATTAGTGCACAAACTCAGTAGTGACAGTGAGGATTCTGTGTGTATATTCCAGAATCCATCCAAAACTATGAACATTATTTTGTGGGGAGTATCTGTGGTGAAGTGGTCAAGCCGTTTGACTCAGGCTCCGAAGGTTGTGTGTTCGATTCCAGGTCACGTCCTTTGGTTCACAAGTGCATTTTTTCAGAGACTCCTGACGGTCGTCGTTGGAGCTACGTAGTTCGCGCTTTGTGTGACGCTTTCGGCAGTTCGCTGCAGAAAAAGACTGAACCTTATGGGATAAAACCCGGTGCAATGAAGTTGACCCTGTTGACTTTCAAGCGACTTTCATTATTTTGTTGTCGGTTTAACGACTTTGACGATTTGTTAGCATTTTATTGTACCTCTTTTCCAATATTTCTTCCGTAAATATATAATGTCCCTATTGTATCGACCAGTGGGTGATGTGGGCTGTTTCAATCACACCATTTTGTAAGGTTTCTAAGTTTGCCAGGGCAGTCTACTGTACAGTCTACTGTTTGCAATTTCCCACTGCTGAGAGTGTGATCATGCATAATATGCACATGTGACCCACCTATTCTCCACCCTTATCTGAGAAGTCTAGGTGTCCAGTTCACTACCCTGGAGCAAGGGCCGGAGTACAATAACCTCGATTACTGAAGAAGTGCTTTTATTTTTGTGTGCTCACTTTAAACTCAAGCATAGTCCACACTGATATTTGAGCGTAGGCCAGCTTTCCTTATTACCAGCGTCCCCATTTCATCAGGCAAACTCACCTCGACTTCTGGGGCACCTGTAACTTACGTCCCTATGTCAAGGGTGAGAAGTCAGTATTTAAATCTAACTGACCAGTATAGGGAGAGAACTTCCTACCCTGCTCTTAGCTCACTGGTAGTTTAAAAGTGAGTGCTCTTATCCTTTTGGTCATGTGACTTCTAGAAGTGGGTTTGTGTAAAGAACTTGTGAAGTTAGAGATGTTCTAGAAGTGGTTTTTGAGTAAATAACTTGTGGAGTTAGAGATGTTCTAGAAGTGGTTTTGAGTAAACAACTTGTGGAGTTAGAGATGTTCTAGAAGTGGTTTTGAGTAAACAACTTGTAGAGTTAGAGATGTTCTAGAAGTGGTTTTGAGTAAACAACTTGTGGAGTTAGAGATGTTCTAGAAGTGGTTTTGAGTAAACAACTTGTAGAGTTAGAGATGTTCTAGAAGTAGTTTTGAGTAAACAACTTGGGGAGTTAGAGACGTTCTTCCACACTGTATTCATTCCTTTGATGAACCCAGTACTAGCGCACCATGTGTCAGCTCTGTATTTATGGAAGCCTCTTTGGATGACAGGTAATGCCCATGTTCTGCCCTGCCTTGTCTTGCCTTGAGGGTTGACCGGCATGGTGTTAAGGGCAGGCTTGTTAGGCAGCACCACCTGTACATGAAATTATCAAGATGAGGTCACCACTCTGAGGCTACGGAATGTCATAAGAAACTACCTGAGAAGGCTCAGCCAACCAACAAATGCTGGGAAGAAATCAACAAAAGGATCAAATATCACAGCACTGTTGTAAACAAGCACACCACAGTTACGTCAACAACAACAACAAAATTTTGGGTGAATGAAAAAGGAGAAGACAGGTTTGCTCAGTTGAGAGGTGGATGTGAAAAATTGAGAGGTGTATGTGAAAAAAAGAAAGTTAGTTGCATATCCATTTACAGGACATCACAGTCAACCCCAGCATTGTTTGGCTGTTTGTGGTTTCTTGGTAAGTTTATGTTCAGTAGTTTGCCATTGCTTTCTGAACAACCAGCACTCATATCATTGTATAAAAACAAACGCAAGGCAGTCTGCTGCCGAATTGCCCACAGCTGTGTTTCGAACGGGGCATGCAAGATTACGAATTGTGCCCATAACCTCTTCGCCACTGAGCCAATATGTAAAAGCCTAACATATATTAGTCATATATATGCTGTGTGGATTAAATTTGCTTTGACATTTCTCCCTTTCAGACAAGAAAAGCAACTGACGGGTGAGTTTATGTCTAAAGGACCTCCAGCTGCAGCAGGCCCTTTATACGGCTCTGATCTTCTAAGAGCATCTCTGAGGGACAGAAGTAAGTATTCAACACCATATTTCTCTTTTCTTTAAAGTTAATATTATTTATTAATTAAACACAGATTCAGTATATATTTTTCAAGCTGGTTATTCTAGAAAATAGAAAAAGTGTTTTCTTTCCTTGCTTTGCATCTGGGTGCAAGACTACTTATTTTAATGTAATCATATTTATATTACTTGAGAGGAAAATTGCATAATTATACCAATGATATATTTTTATTGCTTGCAGGGAAGATAGTTTTTTCGTTTGTTTTAAATTATACCAATAATGTATGAATGTTTTGTTGTGAAAACTCAGTTATTTCTGTGCAAACCAAGGCATCATATGTGGTCATTCATCATTTTTACAAATCAATTTGTCCTGTATGATTGTACTTCTTACGTTTAGCAAGAACACGTTACACATATTTTTGAAGCTCTGTATTTAAGAATAGGAAGGTTTTTTTTTAAATTTTGCTTTGCCTTTTGATGGGAGACTACTTATTTTAATGTAACCATATTTATATTATTTGAGGAAAACTATAATTACCAATGGTATATTTATATTGCCTGCAGGGAATATTTATTTCTTCTTTAAATCATACCTGTAATGCATTAGCTGATTCAGTGCCAAACAAAAGTAAGTTTGAACTAAACGTGGTGCACAATCGAATGAGCAAGTATTATAATGTAAATTTCCGTTCACTGAGCATTGAAAATGCGGAAGATAACCACGAAACAAAACAAATAACATGATGACCCTAATATGGCAATATATCGTCCTGTCCAAATGGGAGGTCATATTTGGCGATAAATTATCCTTTGGCACTGAATCAGTTAATATCTTGATGTAAAAACTTAATTATTTTTGGTGCCAAGTAATTTGCTTATGTTTAATTATTTCTCTACCTATTCATGATGAATACCAATCAATGTGTCATGTGTGGTTGTACTTCTTACATTCAGTCAGAACTGTTAAAGAAATCTGGCAACATATTTGATTTTTTGTTTTACAAATTCTATATAGTTGGCTCTTATGATGGTAATACCCTTGTGATTTTGTTGGTAGTGATATTTTCCTTGCTGGGCAGCTGCTGGGACTGAAGGACTTAAAGATGCTGACAACATATTGATATTTATTGGTAGGAAAACTCAATTTTAGTCATGAACACTGACAATATATTGAAATGTGTCGGTGGGAAAATCCATTTTTAATTATTAATATTGGCAACATATTGATATGTGTTGGTGAGAAAACTCATTCTTTATTATTAACACTGACAACATATGAATATGTGTTGGTGGGAAAATCCATTTTTAATGATTAATACTGACAACCATATTAATATGTTGGTGCAAAAACTCAACCTTAATGATTAACACTGACAACATATTGATATTTCTTGGTGTGTGAACTTATTGTTAATCAATTAAAAAAAAATGTGTTAAGCCATGAAATTCTAACCTGCCATTGGCCTGTGAAGTGCTAGGACCATCACATTTTGTAGGCCTGAGTGCACGGAGAATAGGTGATCAGTCTCCCCCTATCTTAACGAATTGCGAGTGCATGCATTGAACTCTAATCAGACCGTGCTCATGCCACTGTCCTAATTATTACACCAGTTCTAAATAATGAACTCTGATATGTGTTGGTGGGAAATGGGAAAATTCATTCTTAATTATTAACATTCTGCAAAATGACAGATAATAAATAGCATATTCACACCAGTCTTATGTTTCAGAGGTTACAGATTGTGAGAATTGTATATAATTTTTGCCCTGGCCATATGAGAGTGTGTGAGAGGGGGATGGGGGGGTGAACAGGCTGATAGGCTGGCAGGGAATGCACCTCTTGGTAGTAGATTACCTATGGACAAGGGAGAGGTGGTTGAGTGCCTGTGGGATAAGATGGAAAAGGCGGGGCGACAGATTAAGAATCAGTATGTGGAAAGAATGATATTGTGGGGGATCGGCAGGGGTTCTGGAAGAATCTCAAAACTGAGAGGGAAGACAAAGAGAACTTTCAATCAGATAGCGATTACTAGTATGACTGTTCACTGTCTGTTGCACGAGGTGATGGAGCGTGTATGGGAATGTCCTGAGTGCAGTGATATCGGTTCTTAGTTCAACTCAACTCTACTCAACTCAACTTATGCTACCAATATCAAACTTGAACATTATACAAATCACACTTATGGAAAATCAATACCCGTGAGATGAGCTGCTTGAAGGAGAACTGCCAACTTAACATCCAAGACCGAGTAAGAAATTATGTTATCAGTCAGACAGTGGGATCAACACCTTGTGCCACATTTATTGAAAGACAGAAGATCAAATGGTTTCGACATCTTGTGAGAATGTAACACCATCAACTACCAGCACTGGCCTTACATCAAAGAAGATCTGCTACGACTTGAGAAGAAAATGGATTGATGATATCAAAGACTGTACAGTAACATGGAATTTCACTATCCAGTGCCACTCATCAGGCGCTGGAGTGTCAATTATTCCTTCCCATGACGCTTAGACGCATCTTTGGACCCATTAGGGATACACAAAGTGGAGAGTGGAAAAGAAGAAGTAACAAAGACATTTATGATCTGTTTAAGTCCCCGCTAATCACTGGTATCATGAAGGCTAATAGACTACAATGGCTGGGGCATATAGAAAGAATGGAAGATAATAGGGAAACAAAACTCGCTTACACTCAGGAAATAAATGACCGTAGACCCCGAGGTAGACCAAGAAGACGGTGGAGAGATAATACATGTACAGACCTACAAGCACTTGGAATCAACGACTGGCAAGAGAAGGTCCACCAGAGAGACGAATGGAGACGGATTGTATCTGCAGCAAAGAACCTCAATGGCTCGGAACGCTGAAGAAGAAGAAGATGACGCTTGACGGCAAAAGTGGAAGATGATGATGATGATGAATGATTAATACTGACAACATATTGATATGTCTGGAAAGGAAAAACTGAGTTATTTAGCCAAAAACTGTACATTTGTCTATAAGTGAACACTTGTTTCTACCTGTGAAAGCTATTTCATTAAAAATACTGCTATATGGTTGACAAATTTTCAGGTTTTGCATATACTGGATCATGTTAACATATTGATTGATTGATTGATTGATTGATCTAGGAACCGACATCACAGCATTCGGGGCATTCCCATAGGCGCTCCGTCCCCATCCTCAGCAGCCAGCGAAGAGTTCCAACACCAATAGTACCAGTAGCAATCTGATTATATGTCCGTCTCGCCTTTCCTCTAAGCGTCGAGTGCCGGATCCCCTCGTTACACCTACCATATTTATATGTGCTAATAGAAAAGCTGAATAATTATGCCAACAACATATGAATATCTTTGAAGGAAACATATTTTTCATTATACCAACATACTTATATGTCTAGATAAGAGAATTTATTTTTAACATCAACAACATATTTATGTGTTGTAATAGGAAAACATGTTTTTAATCATACCACCCAAATATTGATGTGTTATTGTTATTTTAAAATATTGTGTACAACATTTTAGTAGCAAACATCTTTGGTTTTTTCCCCCTATTATTGGCCAAATGTCACAAAACAAATTATATTATTGGTTTTTTCTTCCGTCATTCATAAGCATACATTAGCTAACCGCTTGTGTTAAAATCCAGGTATTCACAGCTGGTGTATCATTTTTGGTAATTGAAAATATTTGTGTATTAAAAGCTTTGTGTTCAATTTGATTACTGTAAGGTCGCTGTAAACGTGGGTTAACTGTTACAGTCTGTTATTGATATTTTTTAAAACTTTTATTTCTTTTTCGTTCAATCACTTTGAACTCAAGTGTAGTCCATGATGGACTGATTTTGTGTGTGTGTACTAGCTTTTCCTATTACTAGTGTCCCTCAGTGTATTGCAGTCTGTTATAGGTAATTTTTTAACTGTTTATTTCTTTTTTTTTTTTTTTTTCAATCACTTTGAACTCGACTGTAGTCCATGCTGGACTGATTTTTTGCTTGTGGACTAGCTTTCCCTATTATCAGTGTCCCACACCATCACGTGGACCCACTCTGACTTCAGGGGTACTTGTAATTTACATCACCAAGTCAAGGACAATAAGTCAACATTTTAGTCCAATTGATGAGTGATGGGATTGAACCCGCTACCTCAACATCAGCACACTGGAAGTTTATAAGAGTGAGTGCTTTTATCCATTCGGCTGAACTGTTAAATGAAATACAGGGTGTATTTTTAATGACCTCGTGCCCAAGATGTCATAAATTTCCTGTGTCCAACTTTGTCAACCCCTTGCCTCTTCTTCCAGAAACCATGCCTTCCATCACGGTTCTTTCCAAGCTTCTGTAACATTTAATCTGCCCAAAATACAGTGTGCAGTTTTAATGACTGTGCAGTGTTTGAAAATATTGCCGGTCCAAGTTTTGTATTTACCTATTATGTTGCATCAACTTTATAGGGGGTGAATACAAAACTTGGACCGGCAATATTTTCAAGAAATTAGCACAGTCATTACAAATACACGCTGTATGTAGTTTTGGGGAAGGAGTGGTAACGGGTAAAGGTAATACTGCCGGTGGGGTTTGAAGCGTTAAGCCTTCACACTCTAGGCCACAGCATAATGAGGTGTGGTGGCCAGTTACCTTGCTCATCATCTTTCCTTCCCAGACGGAGTTCATGCACTGCGCTGAGTTTCTCTGGACTCAGGCTTGAGTTAGGAATAGAACGGAGCTCTTATGGGTTACACCCGTGTGCTGTGATGGTGATACGTCAACTAAACTAAACTAAACTTTCCTTCTCAGGCAATTCTGACAATTGCCTGATATCCATTTTTGTGAAACCGGGTAATCCCATGTGTTGTATTGGTTGGGGAAACCATCTGCTAGGGTGCTGAGTGGTCTCGAGATATGGTGTCTGCCTCGAGTGCTGGAGGTCCTGGGTTCAAGCCCCGGTGAGGGCTGGGATTTTTTCACGTGGACTTCTAGTAACAAAATTTCCCCTGGTCACTGGGTAGTGAGATCGAATGCCCGTGTGTATTTTTGCGGACATAAAAAAATCCCTTGGCAGTTTGAAATAAAAAAAAGAGTAGCCTAACATCGCTGCCCAGGCAAAACTTTGAGTTAAAAATCTACCCAAAGTATTTCAGGGCCCTCACTGGTGCTACGGAGTTCGTGCACTGAGCTGAGTTTCTCCGGACTCAGGCTTGAGTTAGGAGTAGAACGGAGCACTTATGGGTTACGCCCATGTGCCGTGATGTTGATCTATCGACTAAACTAAACTAAACTAAACTAAACTATACTAAACTACACAAGGAAAGGTAAAGCTGAATTGAAGCTCTGCAGATGTGGATATGCAGAAGAATAGATTGTGTTTCATGGAAACAGAAACAATCAAATGTGGAGGATCTGAAGAGGCTGGGAGAGATGATGAAATACATTTTAAAAAGAGATAAGTTAAATATTTTGGCTACATTGAAAAGAAATAGCACTCTTGCAAAAACTGTACTGGAGTGAGGGGTTAAAGGCAGAGGTAGATATTGTTACAAGTGGGAAGATAACATCAAGAGATGGATGCAGCAAGTGTACAGAAAGGGCGAGACATAGAGTTTTGGAGATTCAATGCAGCCAACCATCATTGTGGAGATGATACCTAAGTGATTAATAATCCGTCTTAGCATCGCAGCATGTTCAGGAGGAAAGAGGGAGGGTTTAAAATACAAAGTATATCTTTTTGTAAATAATATTTGTAGATATACAAAATCTTTGTGTTTAATTTAAACGTACAAGTATTTATGAATGTGTTTTGAAAATTACAATGTTTAAATATTGTATGTAATGTTCATATTGAACGACATCTTTACTTGTTCCAAATCTATACTATGTTTTCCCACCAGGGATATATTATTTGGGGAACGGGAGGAAGGGAGATATTAAAATATACTAAAGCAAAGCCATATCTTTGCATATGAAAGTTCATGTGTACTGTTGGCACACTCTAACTTGTATGTGACAGATCATGAATGCACAACAACTATATTGTGACTTGTATGTGACAGCTCATAGTGTACTGTTGGCACACTCTTGTATGTGACAGATTATGGATATACAACAACCACACTCTAACTTGTATATGACAGATCATGAATGTACAACAATATTCTAACTTGCATGTGACAGATCATGAATGTACAACAACAACATTCTATCTTGTATGTGACGGATCATCAGTGTACAACATTCATATTCTAACTTGTATGTAATCATGAATGATAAATATCCACCCTCTAACTTGTATGTGATCATGAATGATAAATATCCACCCTCTAACTTGTATGTAATCATGAATGATAAATATCCACCCTCTAACTTGCGTGTGATCATGAATGATAAATATCCACCCTCTAACTTGTATGTGATCATGAATGATAAATATCCACCCTCTAACTTGCGTGTGATCATGAATGATAAATATCCACCCTCTAACTTGTGTGTGATCATGAATGATAAATATCCACCCTCTAACTTGTATGTGATCATGAATGATAAATATCCACCCTCTAACTTGCGTGTGATCATAAATGATAAATATCCACCCTCTAACTTTTGTGTGATCATAAATGATAAATATCCACCCTCTAACTTTTGTGTGATCATGAATGATAAATATCCACCCTCTAACTTGTATGTAATCATGAATGATAAATATACACCCTCTAACTTGTATGTAATCATGAATGATAAATATCCACCCTCTAACTTGTATGTGATCATGAATGATAAATATCCACCCTCTAACTTGTATGTGATCATGAATGATAAATATCCACCCTCTAACTTGTATGTGATCATGAATGATAAATATCCACCCTCTAACTTGCGTGTGATCATGAATGATAAATATCCACCCTCTAACTTGCGTGTGATCATGAATGATAAATATCCACCCTCTAACTTGTGTGTGATCATGAATGATAAATATCCACCCTCTAACTTGTATGTGATCATGAATGATAAATATCCACCCTCTAACTTGTATGTGATCATGAATGATAAATATCCACCCTCTAACTTGCGTGTGATCATGAATGATAAATATCCACCCTCTAACTTGCGTGTGATCATGAATGATAAATATCCACCCTCTAACTTGTGTGTGATCATGAATGATAAATATCCACCCTCTAACTTGTATGTGATCATGAATGATAAATATCCACCCTCTAACTTGCGTGTGATCATAAATGATAAATATCCACCCTCTAACTTTTGTGTGATCATAAATGATAAATATCCACCCTCTAACTTTTGTGTGATCATGAATGATAAATATCCACCCTCTAACTTTTGTGTGATCATGAATGATAAATATCCACCCTCTAACTTGTATGTAATCATGAATGATAAATATACACCCTCTAACTTGTATGTAATCATGAATGATAAATATCCACCCTCTAACTTTTGTGTGATCATGAATGATAAATATCCACCCTCTAACTTGTATGTAATCATGAATGATAAATATACACCCTCTAACTTGTATGTAATCATGAATGATAAATATCCACCCTCTAACTTGTATGTGATCATGAATGATAAATATCCACCCTCTAACTTGTATGTGATCATGAATGATAAATATCCACCCTCTAACTTTTGTGTGATCATGAATGATAAATATCCACCCTCTAACTTGTATGTAATCATGAATGATAAATATCCACCCTCTAACTTGTATGTGATCATGAATGATAAATATCCACCCTCTAACTTTTGTGTGATCATGAATGATAAATATCCACCCTCTAACTTGTATGTAATCATGAATGATAAATATACACCCTCTAACTTGTATGTAATCATGAATGATAAATATCCACCCTCTAACTTGTATGTGATCATGAATGATAAATATCCACCCTCTAACTTGTATGTGATCATGAATGATAAATATCCACCCTCTAACTTTTGTGTGATCATGAATGATAAATATCCACCCTCTAACTTGTATGTGATCATGAATGATAAATATCCACCCTCTAACTTGTATGTGATCATGAATGATAAATATCCACCCTCTAACTTTTGTGTGATCATGAATGATAAATATCCACCCTCTAACTTGTATGTAATCATGAATGATAAATATCCACCCTCTAACTTGCATGTGACAGATCATGAATGTACAACAACAACATTCTATCTTGTATGTGACGGACCATCAGTGTACAACATTCATATTCTAACTTGTATGTGATCATGAATGATCAATATCCACCCTCTAACTTGTATGTAATCATGAATGATAAATATCCACCCTCTAACTTGTATGTGATCATGAATGATAAATATCCACCCTCTAACTTTTGTGTGATCATGAATGATAAATATCCACCCTCTAACTTGTATGTAATCATGAATGATAAATATACACCCTCTAACTTGTATGTAATCATGAATGATAAATATCCACCCTCTAACTTGTATGTGATCATGAATGATAAATATCCACCCTCTAACTTGTATGTGATCATGAATGATAAATATCCACCCTCTAACTTTTGTGTGATCATGAATGATAAATATCCACCCTCTAACTTGTATGTGATCATGAATGATAAATATCCACCCTCTAACTTGTATGTGATCATGAATGATAAATATCCACCCTCTAACTTTTGTGTGATCATGAATGATAAATATCCACCCTCTAACTTGTATGTAATCATGAATGATAAATATCCACCCTCTAACTTGCATGTGACAGATCATGAATGTACAACAACAACATTCTATCTTGTATGTGACGGACCATCAGTGTACAACATTCATATTCTAACTTGTATGTGATCATGAATGATCAATATCCACCCTCTAACTTGTATGTGATCATGAATGATAAATATCCACCCTCTAACTTGTGTGTGATCATAAATGATAAATATCCACCCTCTAACTTTTGTGTGATCATGAATGATAAATATCCACCCTCTAACTTGTATGTAATCATGAATGATAAATATCCACCCTCTAACTTGTATGTGATCATGAATGATAAATATCCACCCTCTAACTTGTATGTAATCATGAATGATAAATATCCACCCTCTAACTTGTATGTAATCATGAATGATAAATATCCACCCTCTAACTTGTATGTAATCATGAATGATAAATATCCACCCTCTAACTTGTATGTAATCATGAATGATAAATATCCACCCTCTAACTTGTATGTAATCATGAATGATAAATATCCACCCTCTAACTTGTATGTAATCATGAATGATAAATATCCACCCTCTAACTTGTATGTGATCATGAATGATAAATATCCACCCTCTAACTTGTATGTAATCATGAATGATAAATATCCACCCTCTAACTTGTATGTAATCATGAATGATAAATATCCACCCTCTAACTTGTGTGTGATCATGAATGATAAATATCCACCCTCTAACTTGTATGTAATCATGAATGATAAATATCCACCCTCTAACTTGCATGTGACAGATCATGAATGTACAACAACAACATTCTATCTTGTATGTGACGGATCATCAGTGTACAACATTCATATTCTAACTTGTATGTAATCATGAATGATAAATATCCACCCTCTAACTTGTATGTAATCATGAATGATAAATATCCACCCTCTAACTTGTGTGTGATCATAAATGATAAATATCCACCCTCTAACTTGTGTGTGATCATGAATGATAAATATCCACCCTCTAACTTGTATGTAATCATGAATGATAAATATCCACCCTCTAACTTGTATGTAATCATGAATGATAAATATACACCCTCTAACTTGTGTGTGATCATGAATGATAAATATCCACCCTCTAACTTGTATGTAATCATGAATGATAAATATCCACCCTCTAACTTGTATGTAATCATGAATGATAAATATACACCCTCTAACTTGTGTGTGATCATGAATGATAAATATCCACCCTCTAACTTGTATGTAATCATGAATGATAAATATCCACCCTCTAACTTGTATGTAATCATGAATGATAAATATCCACCCTCTAACTTGTATGTGAATAGTTTGTAGCTGTACTGTAAAATATGCCAACTTTTATGTGTGTGTTGTTGTTTTTTAAAATGTATTGCAAGCAGACTCTAACATGCATATGATTGATATTTTGGTCATGGTCTCTAAGAATCATCATCATTAAAATAAAATGTTTAACCTTAGTGAATTTACACACAGAAGTCACAAACAATATCATGCATGATTTATTGCCCAAAAAAACATTCCGGACGAACACAGAAGATCGATATCTTGCTTTAGGATCCTCCTCCTCCTCCTACTCCTCCTACTCCTCCTCCTACTCCTCCTCCTACTCCTCCTCCTCCTCCTCCTCCTCCTCCTCCCCCCCCTCCTCCTCCTCCTCCTCCTCCTCCTCCTCCTCCTCCTCCTCAGCAACTTCATTATATCTTTATCTATACTGTGAACCCGATGACTACAGCAACTGATGTCTGTCATTCTTTTATTAGCATCCTTTATTATATGTGACTTGTCATTATGGTCTCTCCTTCTCCTCCTCCCTCCTCCTTCAGATTTCAGGTTTCATTTTATCATTACATCTTTCTATTCCATTGTGGACTCCACTGGTGATCATTATGTTTCCTTATCCTTCCTTCTTAACAATAATAACAATAACAACAACAATAACAATAACAACAATAATAATAACAATAACAATAACAATAATAACAACAATAATAACAATAATAACAAAACAGTAACAACAATAACAAGTGCCGAAGGAGGAACCTGCTATGGACCTCTGATCTGCTAGGACCCTCATATTGTGTAGGCTTGAATGCAGGTAGGAATAGGTGACCAGGCTTACTCTTGCTTCAGTGAACAACAAACACAGGCATCGAATCCTCACCCGACCACTCTCATGACACTCTCAGCATTGCCCACTACTACTACACTAACTCGCCCGGTGACCTATCTTCTCTCTTTAATTTATTCTCAAACACACCAGTAATGTCGTGTACAAAATAACTCTTCTGTAATAACTGTGTCACTATTGCATTGTTCATTGTGGGCGGGACCTCATTGGTTCCAGTGTAATTTACTGGAAGTGATTCAAGTCACAACCGGAATTGTTGCCTTGATAAGTGAAATCATTACCTGTTGTCTGAGCTGTGTTCAACATCAAATTAATGAAATAACTGAAGATGTAACTATATTTAACTTAGAATTAATGAAACAGCTGAAGATTTTACTGTATTTAACATAGAATTAACGAAACAACTGAAGATGTAACTGTATTTAACATAGAATTGATTGAAACAACTGAAGATTTTACTGTATTTAACATAGAATTAACGAAACAACTGAAGATGTAACTGTATTTAACGTAGAATTAATTAAATAACTGAAGATGTAACTGTATTTAACATAGAATTAATGAAATAACTGAAGATGTAACTTATCTAACATAGAATTAATGAAACAACTGAAGATATAACTGTATTTAACATAGAATTAATTAAATAACTGAAGATGTAACTGTATTTAACGTAGAATTAATGAAACAACTGAAGATGTAACTGTATTTAACATAGAATTAATGAAACAATTGAAGATTTTACTGTATTTAACATAGAATTAATGGAACAACTGTAGGTTAGCATGGCCAAATGTTTATGAATGCGTGTTCTTAAACATCTGGTGGGCTGATGTCGAGGTAAAGGGTTTAACCTCTACACCAGACAGTTGGACTACAATGTTGACCTATCATCCTTGACTTGGGGACGTTAATTACAAGTATCTCTGAAGTCGGAGTGGGTTTGTCTGATGGTGAGGGACACTATTAATAGGGAAAGCTAATCTACACGCAAAACTGCAGTCCAGCAACTACTAGAAGTAGTGTGTAAGGGCCACGATTGAGGTCAAAGCAAGCGAGCACAAAGCAAAAATTGAAACAGCAGAATATGTTACTGTATTAAACATAGAATTAGTGAAACAACAGAAGATGTATCTGTACTCAGCTCATTACCTACTGGATTACAGACCAGCTGTGACAGAATTAATTTAGTTACTGTTTCAAACAAGGCTTGTGTGTGTAATTTCAGCTGTAGTTTTTCAATTTAGTGTACTTTGTGTGTGTGTGTGACGTTCAAACATTTTGGATGAATCACAGCTAATTAGTAATTCTTAATACAACTGCATGAAGTTTGCAGCTGTAAATGATATTGTATTTTATTGAAGACAGTGCTCTGATTCAGGATAGTTCTGGCCTAAGGGAAGGGATAAAAAATGTAAAGGACCCTTTTTATATACCTTGGTTGGGGGGGGGGGGGGGTCCAAGGTATATGATGCTTGCCAATATTTTATAGACCAGTTGACATTCCCAGTTAGTGAGGTAGGGGTATTCCCTATCAAAGGAGATGTAAGACACCTCCTTTCCTCCGTTAGTCTACAGGACACTCTTGGGCAAGGTGGAGTACCCATTTAGCCCCCCTCCCCCATAAGGGTTACGTGAAGTGATGGAAGCAGGTGGTGGATGGAGTGTGAGAGCAGCTGACAGATTGTTGTTGGTTATGGTCTGCACTCTGCAGCGTTAGGCAGAGACAATGGCTATGGCCACTGACTAGTACAGTCACTGCCCAGAAGGAAAGCAATGGCAAACTACCTTCCGCAAAACTTGCCAAGAAACCTTAACAACCATGACAGATCTTGAATTTAAAAAAAGAACAAATGCATCCATACTTCATAAGCTGAATATTGAAGAAGGCTGGCTATTAAAGACAATAAAACAAAGAAAATTTAAATACTTTGGTCACTTGAAACATCATGAAAGAACAATAATGGAGGGGTATATGCCTGGGAAGAGAGGAAGAGGAAAGCCAAAGTGAAGATGGGTGCAGGATGTGGCGGATGATCTCCAGATACGTGTATCGGACGCAAGACATCTTGCTTATGATCGAGAAGTTTTCGGAAGGTTGTTATGGGAGCGAGGTTCTGCAAAATACATGCTACTGCAGTGTTTCCCAACGTTTTTTGTGCTATGCCCCACCTAAGCCTTTCTCAAATTCTTATCCCCCCCCCCCCCCCCCCCAACATATGCATCATTTTTAATGTTCAAAAATTGAAATGTTCACTAAGAAATTTGAATTTTTTTTTTTTATAGAAGGGCTCACGGTTCCCAGAGGGGCCAGAGGCCCCCCCCCCCCCAGGTCCCGCGTCCCTGTGTGTCGATTGTGTCGGGTGAATTTTTTTTCTTTTGGTTTGACAGTTACCTCAGACAAGCTGGTTCCCCCGCCTCCCCCTTTTTTGTGTGGACCCTTAGTCTCACTGTGAGCTATTGCCCACAGTGGTCCACCAGGCCCACATCTAAGGTGAAGATATGTGATGGGTTTTTATTTGATCATCCCGGCCCCCCGACCAGACCAGGTGCACTACTGAGGGAGAGCAGCAAATGCACCCGATCCTAGCGAAAGGACCGATAGGTTTTAGGAAGAAATCACTAGGAAATTATTTAGCAAACACAGTAAGTAAACTTTCAAAACATATAATGGAGAACTGAAATTCACGTACAAAATAATTTTAATGAAAGATTTTTCTATATTATTTTAATTATTGGTAATTATTTAAATTTAGTGAGACCCTTGCGCTTGATGCTTGCTGCAAAGAGATTTTATGTCAGGTTCCAATTTAGTTAACTTCAGTCTCAAGTCTCCCCATTTTGTTATATCCAGCCGATTTCTTCCATTTTCAAATTGCCCCTTTAACAATCGAATTGCCCCCCTGTGGGGCGTGGGCCCCACGTTGGGAAACACTGTGCTACTGAGTGAATGAGTTGATATTTAAAGGGTGATGTGGGAATATGACACCGAGTGAATGAGTTGACATTTAAAGGGTGATGTGTGAATATGACACCGAGTGAATGAGTTGACATTTAAAGGTGATGTGTGAATATGACACCGAGTGAATGAGTTGACATTTAAAGGGTGATGTGTGAATATGACACCGAGTGAATGAGTTGACATTTAAAGGGTGATGTGTGAATATGACACCGAGTGAATGAGTTGACATTTAAAGGGTGATGTGTGAATATGACACCGAGTGAATGAGTTGACATTTAAAGGGTGATGTGTGAATATGACACCGAGTGAATGAGTTGACATTTAAAGGGTGATGTGTGAATATGACACCGAGTGAATGAGTTGACATTTAAAGGGTGATGTGTGAATATGACACCGAGTGAATGAGTTGACATTTGAAGGGTGATGTGTGAATATGACACCGAGTGAATGAGTTGACATTTAAAGGGTGATGTGTGAATATGACACCGAGTGAATGAGTTGACATTTAAAGGTAATGTGTGAATATGACACCGAGTGAATGAGTTGACATTTAAAGGTGATGTGTGAATATGACACCGAGTGAATGAGTTGACATTTGAAGGGTGATGTGTGAATATGACACCAAGTGAATGAGTTGACATTTAAAGGGTGATGTATGAATATGACACCGAGTGAATGAGTTGACATTTAAAGGGTGATGTGTGAATATGACACCGAGTGAATGAGTTGACATTTAAAGGGTGATGTGTGAATATGACACCGAGTGAATGAGTTGACATTTAAAGGTGATGTGTGAATATGACACCGAGTGAATGAGTTGACATTTAAAGGGTGATGTGTGAATATGACACCGAGTGAATGAGTTGACATTTAAAGGGTGATGTGTGAATATGACACCGAGTGAATGAGTTGACATTTAAAGGGTGATGTGTGAATATGACACCGAGTGAATGAGTTGACATTTAAAGGGTGATGTGTGAATATGACACCGAGTGAATGAGTTGACATTTAAAGGGTGATGTGTGAATATGACACCGAGTGAATGAGTTGACATTTAAAGGGTGATGTGTGAATATGACACCGAGTGAATGAGTTGACATTTGAAGGGTGATGTGTGAATATGACACCGAGTGAATGAGTTGACATTTAAAGGGTGATGTGTGAATATGACATCGAGTGAATGAGTTGACATTTAAAGGTGATGTGTGAATATGACACCGAGTGAATGAGTTGACATTTAAAGGTGATGTGTGAATATGACACCGAGTGAATGAGTTGACATTTGAAGGGTGATGTGTGGATATGACACCTACCACTTTTACTTCCTAAGACATTTCCTGGGTTACCTGGGAACCGAGATCAGTTTTAAAAATCTGCCTTAATTGGGAATATGAACCCATAACCACTTTGTCGGCTGGCAAGTATGCTAGCCAATGTGATACTAGGCTGTCAGGGAGGAGTCACAGAAGTGGGTTACTTGATGCAGGCTCCTGCTAGCTTATTCAACCCACAGTGCTTTTATTATATTGACATGGTGCCTTTGTACTATGCTCAGTGTGCTTTTTAAAAGCATTTTGAACATTCAGATTTCCTGTGGTTCAATTGTGGCGAAGTGGTCAAGCCGTTTGACTCGTGCTCCGAAGGTTGTGGGTTCGATTCCGGGCCGCGTCCTTCGGTTTACGAGTTAAATGTTTCAGAGACTCCTGTGGATCGTCGCTAAAAGCTACGGAGTTCGTGCTTTGTGCGACGCTTTCCGTGCTGCGGAAAGAGACCGAGCCGTATGGGATAAAACCCGGTGCAATGAAGTCGATCCTGTCGACTTTTAAGCGACTTTTTTTTAATTCCTTCTGTACAGGCTTTGGTGTGGGTGTTTGCATCCGTTTATGTTTTCCGTTTATTTGTAGTTATGGATGTTGTAATTTGTGTATGTTCATTATTCTTCCTGAAAATACTTCATGTAATTAATTTCTGTGAAGCTGAATAACCTGCCTCATTTTAATTCTCATTTCTAACTGGTCATTTAATTCTCTATGGAGCTGCAGTAGTGCATGGCTAGCCTACTTGCCTGTCTGCCCTGCGGTCACGTGTTTGAATCCCCCATTGAGGATTTGTAAAGGGCTTCTGAGTCGACCCAGCCCAAAATGGGTAATAGAAAATTTCCTGGAAAGTAACGGCGGCCGGGGCAATACTAACCACATCACCCATCAAATGCTGATTGGCTTATGAAAACAATATGGGGCTAGCACCATAGACCCAGTAACCTACTACATGTGATTCACTACTACATGTGATTCACAGTAGCCAGTCCCTTTCTTACATGTAATTCACTACATCATGTGATTCACAATAGCCAGTCCCTTTTTTACATGTAATTCACAACATGTGATCCACAGTAGCCAGTCCCTTTCTTACACTTTATTCACTACTACATGTGATTCACAGTAGCCAGTCCCTTTCTTACATGTAATTCACTACTATATGTGATTTACAGTAGCCAGTCCCCTTTTTACATGTAATTCACTACTAGATGTGATTCACAGTAGCCAATCCCCTTTTTTACATGTAATTCACTACTACACGTGATTCGCAGTAGCCAGTCTCTTTTTTTACATGTAATTCACTACTACATGAGATTCACAGTAGCCAGCCCCATTTTTTAAAACATGTAATTCAGTTCTACATGTGATTCACAGTAGCCAGTCTCTTTTTTAACATGTAATTCGTTATACTACATGTGTTTCACAGTAGTCAGTCCCCTTCTTACATGTAATTTGCTTCTACATGTGATTCACTGTAGCCAGTCCCTTTTTTATATGTAATTCACTATTACATGCATTTCATAGTAGCCAGACCCTTTTTTAAAACATGTAATTCGCTACTACATGTGATTCACAGTAGCCAGTCCCTTTTTTTAACATGCAATTCACTTCTACATGTGTTTCACAGTAGCAAGTCCCTTTTTTTTCTATGCCCTTTGATTTCTGCAGGGAGAGACCAAATTCAGTAGTGTTGATTTTTATCATTAATGAACTAGCCAGGAGTTAATTCAGTTTTATTACAAATTAAAGCGCACATTTCTATTTAGAATTGGAGAGGCATTGCCCGTAAATGAAAATCTGCATTACCATGCTAAGCAAGTTTACACGCTCAATTTATTGCTAATACATCGAGTGTTCGCTTTAACGCAAACCAACCTTTTGAGCATAAATTATTGTTGATCTGTCTTAGTGTTACAATTTTGTGGGGATTTGCTTTGTGAGGTAGTTGTTTATTTTCAATTAACTAATATTGTCAGGATGTATTAGAATAATCTTTTTCCCTGCTGTAGTTCAGTGTTTAGGATGTTCATTTGTTGTGAAGTGATTTATGCACCATATGTTTGCGTATTCCATGGGGAAGTTCTTCACTGTGTAATAATGTAATTTAGGCTCAGAGGTGCTCTGTGGAATGTTTTAATTGAGTTGATTAAAGAACTGATATCACAGCACTCAGAACATTCCCATATGTGCGCCATCCTCATCTGCAACAGCCAGCAAAGAGTACCAATACTAATGGTACCAGTAGCAGTCTGATTATATGTCCACCTGGCCTTTCCTCTGAGTTTTGAGTCTCGGCCAGATCCTCTGGTCACTCCTTGCAGCACCATTCTCTCCAAGCTGTGATAGGAAGGTTTTTACATAAATATAAAGTAACTGACAGTGCCATTTGAAAAAAAAAAGTTAAAATGAGCAGCAACTCGGCAAAAACTGAACATATGTCACAATAAATCTTATATATAAATTAGGATCTCCGTCTGTCTGTCTGTCTGTCTGTCTGTATGTCCGTCTGTCCTTTATGCGCTCGCGAACGGCCCATCCGATTGAGATGAAATTTTCTACACGCCTTTCTTTCATTCCAGAGCTGCCAACTGTAATATTTTTTTAGTGTGAAATCGCCTGCTTACCCAGTATTATTTCATTTTTCATTTTTCATTGTAATTTCATATATCTCAGGGGACCTAACTCTATAAAAGTTATTTCAAGGGGCATAACTTTTCTGTATAACTTATAGTCATATTGTGGCATCGTTTTCAAAGATTTATAAACTCTTTGTCCATAGTTATGTACCGGCATATGAGTTATAATAAATAATGATACAATCTGTAAGGTATTTTCAAAGTTTTCATAAAAATAATGCACAATGCATAACATTGTAACTCATCTTTTTTTGCTTAAGAAGTTACTGTAGTCATGCAGGTGATTAGAAAGCGTTTTCATTAAAAATAATGGATGGTGTGTGGAAGGGCATTTTTTTAAGTTACTTTTTTTTATTGTATGAATTTAATGAGACGCTACCCGCCAGGAGCTGGGCGAAGTCACGCCGGGTCAGATAGATAGACAGACCCACCTTTTCGCTGCAGTTGTCTACTCCTCCTTTTCCTTCTTCTGCTGATGCTGCTGCCGCCGCTCCATTTACCCAAGTTAATTGTTGGGGGAAGATGTAAAGATCTTTCAAGTGCTCTTTCTAATGCTTTTTGTAAGTTGGTCTTCGTTTATCTAAGGTTGTTCTAACTGCAACCAATAAATGATTAGACAGACAGGCAGACAGACAGACAGAGAGGGACGGACGGACAGACAGACAGACAGACAGACAGACAGACAGACAGATAGTCGGTAACGGGAACGGGAACTTATATGACTACTTATATGAATTAAATGAGATGCTCCCCACCAAGGACTGGGCGATGCCGGGTCAGACAGACAGACAGACAGACAGACAGACAGACAGTCGGTAACGGGAACGTGAGCTTATATGACTACTTATATGAATTAAATGAGATGCTCCCCACCAAGGACTGGGCGAAGCCGGGCCGGGTCAGCTAGTATGTTATAAATTAACAAACTACAGCTGATATTATAAATATACTTTAAATTGAAAAATAGAAGTAAATTGTATATTTTACAAAATGATTTAAAATATACGGTAGATAATGAGTTAGCTTAGCAGCGAGGATTCACACTTAACTTATATGTAAACTGAAGTATGAGTGTGAACTGAAATGTGAACTAAATACAAGATGAAGTGTGAACTAACAGGAATATATTTTCACAAAAAAGTTCATCGGATATTCCCATATAATTGTATTTCTGGACATCCCATGTTGTAGGTATGGGAAAACTGTTAAATGCACCTGTTAGAAGAATTGATTGGTGGATGTTAGAATTCATCACAGCTGTGCAACAAATTAAGTCTCTTCTGAAATATCGGTTTAAAAGGGAACAAGCACTGCATTCTGTCCATTGATATCTTCATCTAGCCATGTTTGCCTCCTTGATGTATTGCTGTGGTGAGTTTTCTTTGTGTGTTTGTGTGTTATTCCACTCTGTGTGTGTGCTTGTGTGTTGAGAGAGAGAGAGAGAGAGAGAGAGAGAGAGAGAGAGAGAGAGAGAGAGAGAGAGAGAGAGAGAGAGAGAGAGAGAGGCTTTTATACATTTTTTTTACTGTATGGCAGTGAATATTGGAATGTGAACGAACAAGTTATGAAGAGCTTGAAAGAACAGAGAAGATATTTCTGAGATGAGTATTGCAAATACTTTGGACTGCCAGAGTGTTTGTGTGTTATTCCACTCTGTGTGTGTGCTTGTGTGTTGGCAGAGAGAGAGAGAGAGAGAGAGAGAGAGAGAGAGAGAGAGAGAGAGAGAGAGAGAGAGGCTTTTATACATTTTTTACTGTATGGCAGTGAATATTGGAATGTGAACGAACAAGTTATGAAGAGCTTGAAAGAACAGAGAAGAGATTTCTGAGATGAGTGTTGCAAATACTTTGGACTGCCAGAGTATATAAAGAGTGTCTGGAATAAGCTAATAAAGTAGAACATTTTATACCAACATAAGAAAGAGACAGATAATGTTCTGTGGTCTCGTAATGAAAAGAGAAACATTGGACAACATTGAGATGCCTGGCAGTCAGGAGAAGTGAATGCCCTGCTTTAGGTGCAGAGTTTTAACTTAGTCTGCTGTATATTATGTTCCCCGAGCTATGTTTAATGGTAATATAAAAAAACATGTGACACCAAAATGTGAAATGGAAATAGAAGGGAACATTCTTAACCTAGTAGATAGGTTTAAATACCTAGGGGCATTTATAACATCAGACGGAAGGTGGACAACAGAGATTAAGAGCAGAATAGGGCAAGCAATAGCTGCATTTCAGAAAATGAAAAATATCTTATGCAATAAGTCACTGTCATTGAATGGCAGTGAATCTTGGAATGTAAATGAACAAATTAGGAAGAACTTGGAAGCAACAAAGATGTGGTTCCTGAGACGAATGTTGCAAATTCCTTGGACTGCCAGAGTAACTAACAATGTTTGCCTAAAAGAGACTAATGAAACTAGAACAATATACAACAATAAGAAAGAGACAATCAGCTTTCTTAGGTCATGTGATGAGAAGAGAGGCATTGGAGAACATCGTGACGACTGGAAAGATCAAGGGGAAGAGAGGCAGAGGCAGACCAAGAGAAATGATGCTGGATGGAATGAGACGGTAGCATGGAGGAATGTCAGCAGCAGAGTTGATCCAGGACACCAAAGGCCGTGATCTGTGGAGAGCCATGAACACCTACGCCAGCTGGCAGGGCACTTGATGATGATGAGCTATGTTTGCTACATTCTAGTGCAGGGGTGGCCAACACGAGGCCCGCGGGCCGCATGCGGCCCACCGGGAGTCATGTTGCGGCCCAATGAGTGGGAAACGACGATGTGGTCGAAGCTGTAGCACGCTTTCTTGTTTACTTTAATTAACAAAAAAAAAAATTAGGTGCGTGGCCCGGCAGGAAATATTATTTCTGAAATTTGGCCCGCCTGTTGAAAAGGTTGGCCACCCCTGCTCTAGTGCATTGTCAGTTCTGTACCACTTGAAGTATTGTATATAATGATCATCATGTAGAACATTGCTCTCTCATTATAGCCCAATGAACTGTTACTGGACATTTTGCCATTCCTCCTGCATCATGCAGACTTAATGCCCAAGATATCTGCAGTATCCTGTGTCCATCTTCATGCTGGGCAACCCCAGCCTCTTTTCCCATGCCTTCCACCACCGTTCTTCCCAAACCATTGTGGTGTTTAATATGTCCAAAGTATTCCAGCTTCTGAGACAGGAAGCTGTCAATTAGCCAGTTCTCTTCCATGCTCAGATCTTGTAATGTCACTATTTTCTTTTTTGTCCACGGTATTCTCTGAAGTTTTCTTAAACATTTACATTCAAAAGCCTTGATTTCTTCTGTAGTGATTGCAAAATGTGTATATACTTGCAACATAAAAAATATGTCTTCATCAGCAAATAGATAAAAACATAAACAGACAGACATGACCACTCTTGTTAGTAGTAAAACAGATAAAGCTCACCTGCTTTGGCCAGGTGAATTATGGACCTTGAATACCAAGATTAGAAAGATATTAGGGGTCACACACATGTGGTTTATTATTAGAATGTTAAGAAGCACATGGAGGACTTAATTTCATTCATTTCAATAGCATGTCCTTTGCAGAACCCCTCTCCCATAACAACCTTCCAGAAAATTTCTCGGTCATAAGCAAGATGTCCCGTGTCCGATACACCCATCTGGAGATTATCCGCCACATCCTGCACCCATCTTCTCTTTGGCTTTTCTCTTCCTTTCTTCCCGGGCATATATCCCTCCATTATTATTCTCTTCAAACTTTCATGACGTTTCAAGTGACCAAAATATTTCAATTTTCTTTGTTTTATCGTCTTCAGTAGCCAACCTTCTTCAGTATTCAGTTCTTGTCATATGGATTCATTTGTTATTTTCTGTATCCAAGATATTCTTAGAACCCATCTATAACATTTATATTCAAAGGCATTTATGTGGTGTTCAGCTTGTTTAGTAAGTCCCAGGTCTCACAGGCGTATATTGAAATGGGAAAGATGCATGCTCTTAAAAATCTAATTTTTGTAGGTCTATCTGACCCATGCCACAATTTATTAAGTTGTTTTCGCATTTCAAGAGCAAAAGATATTTGTCTGTTAATTTCTTTCCTTGTGTCAACATTGTTGGTAATTAATGACCCAAGATATTCCAAATTTTCCACCATCTTCAATTTTCCCTTATTAACATATATTTCTTTCTCCATATTAGTTTTATCTTGTCTTTATTTTTGCTATGTTAAGATATATGTTGTGATTTTCACTATTCTTTTGGGTTGAGGTTATTAGGTTTTCTATACCATTCTGTGATGTGGATAGTAATACTGTATCATTCATGGTGGACTACTAGGTAAAATTTCCAAAATACTTCAGTTAGATATATTCTCCAAAATAGTTAATGACATACATGTGATTTAGGCAGACTAAAATTATAAGAAAAGTCACTAATATGGAGCTCAGAGAACTAGACACATTTCAGGGAATCTAAAGGGGAATGCTGGTGTTGCACCGGACACACATAAAAAAAACAACAACCCTGATGATAGAATAACTAGAAAGTTCTTTCTCTGGAATTCACAAGGCAAATGAAATAGAAGGAGACTTGAAAACAGAAGGAGAAGAGAATTAGAAAGAGAGATGAATGTGGGGAGAATATGAAAGGAGCTGCCAGAGATAGCAATAGATAGGACGGCTTGTCTTGAGTTGATTTAGTCATGGACTGAGGGAATAACAGAACCCATGGGAATCTTGATATATGAAGCCCATAAATGGGAACTCTCCCGCTGTTTATGCTTCATCTCGACACCGCAAGGTACAAGAGGAACACGGTGAGATGATGACTGCACTGGAGGATAAAGAGCAGAAAAAGAAGAAGAAGAAGGTCATAATTGCATAAAAACGAAGGTCATAATTGCATGAAAACAAGGTCCTTTATCTATATCTATATCTTTATCAACTCATTGTTAGGTTGTTTCCACTTGATTTGGTTTTGCTGAAGAACGTACATATGAACAATAACCCATAACCAGGTCATAGAAGGTCTGGCTATGAGCAGGCAGAAGGTCATCATTGCATGAAAACAAGGTCCTTTATCTTTATCTTTACCAACTCCATGTTAGGTCGTTTCCACTTTTTCTGATTTTACTGAAGAACATACATATGAACAATAACCCATAACCAGGTCATAGGAGGTCTGGCTATGAAAAGGCAGAAAGTCATCATTGTGTGAAAACAAGGTCCTTTATCTTTATCTTTACCAACTCCATGTTAGGTCGTTTCCACTTTTTCTGATTTGACTGAAGAACATACATATGAACAATAACCCATAACCAGGTCATAGGAGGTCTGGCTATGAAAAGGCAGAAAGTCATCATTGTGTGAAAACAAGGTCCTTTATCTTTATCTTTACCAACTCCATGTTAGGTCGTTTCCACTTTTTCTGATTTGACTGAAGAACATACATATGAACAATAACCCATAACCAGGTCATAGGAGGTCTGGCTATGAAAAGGCAGAAAGTCATCATTGTGTGAAAACAAGGTCATTTATCTTTATCTTTACCAACTCCATGTTAGGTCGTTTCCACTTTTTCTGATTTGACTGAAGAACATACATATGAACAATAACCCATAACCAGGTCATAGGAGGTCTAGCTATGAAAAGGCAGAAAGTCATCATTGTGTGAAAACAAGGTCCTTTATCTTTATCTTTACCAACTCCATGTTAGGTCGTTTCCACTTTTTCTGATTTGACTGAAGAACATACATATGAACAATAACCCATAACCAGGTCATAGGAGGTCTGGCTATGAAAAGGCAGAAAGTCATCATTGTGTGAAAACAAGGTCATTTATCTTTATCTTTACCAACTCCATGTTAGGTCGTTTCCACTTTTTCTGATTTGACTGAAGAACATACATATGAACAATAACCCATAACCAGGTCATAGGAGGTCTGGCTATGAAAAGGCAGAAAGTCATCATTGTGTGAAAACAAGGTCATTTATCTTTATCTTTACCAACTCCATGTTAGGTTGTTTCCACTTTTTCTGATTTGACTGAAGAACATACATATGAACAATAACCCATAACCAGGTCATAGGAGGTCTGGCTATGAAAAGGCAGAAAGTCATCTTTGTGTGAAAACAAGGTCATTTATCTTTATCTTTACCAACTCCATGTTAGGTCGTTTCCACTTTTTCTGATTTGACTGAAGAACATACATATGAACAATAACCCATAACCAGGTCATAGGAGGTCTGGCTATGAGGAGACAGAAGGTGTCAACTACATCCAGCGACCAGCAAAGACAAGAGATGTGGACTCGGACACTGAGACTCCTGCTGCCTCATTAACCGCTGTTTGTGCAGCAGAAGGTAGTTGGGGGCAGTACTGTTTGTGTATGATTGTCCTGCATACCCCAGTTGCTGTTTGCTTGATGTCATGTGAAAACTCTGTTGCTTCTGTGGCAAGCTCTTGCGCCCAGGATGTCTTGAAGCTTGGCTTTTATCCCCCCACACTTGCCATGGCAGCAAATCATCTCCCATTCTTTATACATTTTAGTGGTAAAATAAAAGCGTACTTCTCATATGTCATGTAATGATTTTCATATATACTTAATATATGCCATGTATTGATTTTCACACGTACTCTTATATGTCATTCATTTTCATATGTACTTTTCATGTGTCAATCATTTTCATATGTACTTCTCAAATGTCATGTAGTGATTTTTTAATATGTACTTCTCTTATATACTTCTCATATGTCATGTATTCATTTTTGTATGTACTTCTCGTATGTTGTGTACTCATTTTCATATGTACTTCTAACATGTACTTCTCATGTCGTGTGTATTAACATTTTCAGGTCAGCAGGGCTGAATAGATAAGAGCATTTGCTCTTAAACTTCCGCTGTAGGGCGGGGGGGGGGGGGGGGGGGGGGGGGCTGCATGGTCTCGAGGTATGGCGTCTACCTCGAGTGCTAGAGGTCCTGGGTTCAAGCCCCGGTGTGGGCCGGGATTTTTTCACATGGACTTCTAGTAACAAAATTTCCCCTGGTCTCTGGGTAGTGAGATCGGACGCCCGTGTGTATTGTTGCACACATAAAAAATCCCTTGGCATTTGGAAATCGAAAAAGAGTAGCCTAACGGTGCTGCCCGGGCAAAATTTCGAGTTAAAAATCTACCCAAAGTATTTCAGGATCCTCGCCGTGCTATGGAATTCATGCACTGAGTTGAGTTTCTCCAAACTCGGGTTTGAGTTAGGAGAAAAACGGAGCACTTATGGGTCACACCCGTGTGCTGTGATGTTGATCCATCGACTAAACTAAACTAAACTAAACTTCCGCTGTGATAATGTTGAGGTAGCAAGTTCAACCCCTACACCGGTCAGTTGGACTAAAATGTTGACTTCTCGTCCTTGACTTGGGGACTTACAAGCACATAAGAAGCTGGAGTGGGTTCATCTGATGACTGGAGACACTGGTAATAGGGAAAGCTAATCCACATGCAAGAAGTAGTAGCATGTGTAAAGACCCTGCTTGAGCTCAAAGGGAGTGATTGCAAACAATATGTATCCATTTGGAAAAAAGGTCAACTTTGTCAAAATGCTTCTCATGTGTCATATACACATTTGAGGGTAATATCACCTTTGTCATTGTAATACTCATATGTCATATACAAATTTGAGGATAAGATCATCTTTGTTAGCATGCTTCTCTTATGTTGTTTACACATGTATGGGTAAGATCATCCTTGCCTGCATGTTTCTCATTTGTCATAAACACATTTGAAAATGTAAGGCCATCTTTAACAGTGTATTTCTCATATGTCACGTACACATTTTGGGATAAGATAAACTTTATCAGCATGCCGCTCATATTTCACGTTCGCATTTGTGGGTAATATCAGCTTTGTCTGCATGTGTCTCATATGTACATCAACCCCTGTGTCTCATATGTCATGTAAACATCGGGAGATAAAATCAACTTTCTCAGCATGCCACTTGTATCTCATGTACACATTTGTGGGTAACATCAACTTTGTCAGCATGTGTACCACATGTCACATACACATTTGAGGAAAATGTCAACTGTGACAACAGATAGAATCAGACAGACACCAGCAGGAGCAGACAGACACAGACAGACACCAGCAGGAGCAGACAGACATTCAAGTTCACCACATCATGGATACATGGAGTCTTTCATTACATAGAAGGTTTAATTTAATCCTACAATTTTGTACCAGTTGTTTTTTAAATTGATATTTTCCTGTTTTAGGAATTTGTATTTTCTTGTTTTTTGAATCGTCAAACCCCTCAGTTTTTGATACAAGTATTGTCTTTTTTGTGAACTGCTAAATTTTTGTTTTGTGGATTTGTAATTATTGTGTGTGTGTGTTAAATAATATAGTTCATTGTGTTTTAAATGTGCAGTTCTTTGTTTTTGAAATATCCCAGAGTGCTGGTAGTATTTCACCCGCACATCGGCCATATGTTTTTATAGTTGAATTCATGATCTGTGAAAGATAAATTTAGTTTGTAGAATGACTTATGATAATGCTCAAACATGTAATAATTAATGCAGATTAAAGGATTTGAATGAAGACACAAATATAATGCATTCTTATCTTACTATATTTTTGTTCATGATGTTTGATTTGAACTGATTATTATTACATCATGTGATTATCTTTTGACATATGAGTTTCAGCATGTGGCTTTACTTAACAAGACTTATTTTGGTTTATTCATATATGCCTACTTCTTGATATTTACTATCTTATTATATATTTACTGGTTTAAGAGCATGAGTTTAATAGCTCTGCTACACTTACAACTTTATTTGTTATTTTGTTGTCTGTTCTTATTCATCCATCATCCTACTCAATGTCTAGAATTAAGGAAAGAACAGAGTTTAAAAAGCAGGGAGTCATCAGACTATTCTTCAAACAAGACCACTTACTTAAGACAGTCTTCCCACATTCGGAGAGCTGCGTATGTTTGTTCTGCCTCAAAGGATCCTGCCACCCATCATCTTCAGACAGCTGCTTCTACATCCCTTGCTGATAATGTCAATAGCAATGATGTTACTGCTTCTGAGTCTCGGCACATGGGTGAGAATGTGCCTGAATTTTCTGACAGAAGTGCCGATGCTGCTAGCTTTGATGAAAGTGGTACAAGGAAATATTATTCGGATGGTGACCAGGTTGGTCATCGGAATTCCACGTCACCTCCACAGCAAGAGGTTAGGGTAAAGAGAGCTTTCCTTAACCGGATCATTAGCATCAGTGAACAGACATTGTATTATGATGATGTTAAAGTAACCGCCCAAAACATGCCTCGGTTCAGTAGCCTGGACTACAGGTCCACATCATCTCTGTGCTCAGACTACAGCATCAATCCCAAGTACAGATCCTTAAAACCAGCCTCAGGCGCAAGTGAGCTAGAGTTGTTTCGTAAGCGAGGAGAGAGGTACTCTATGAGAAGAAAGAGAACACTGGAACAAAGTCAGAGTGAAGAAAAGAATGACATAAACCCAGATACCCCGCCAGGCAGCACTAGCATAGATTCAGGTGTGAATCAGACATGTTCAGAAGTGATAAATACTACTTCAAACAACACCTCCATAGATTCTGGTGAGAATCAAATATCCTGTGAGGTACAGAAGACTATTTCAAACAACACCTCCATAGATTCTAGAGATAATCAAATATCCTGTGAGGTACAGAAGACTATTTCAAACAACATCTCCATAGATTCTAGAGATAATCAAATATCCTCTGAGGTACAGAAGACCATTTCAAACATCACCTCCATAGATTCTAGTGAGAATCGAACATCCTCTGAAGTTAAAAAGATCATTTCAAACAACACTAGTGGAGATTCCAATGAGAATCAGGCACCCCCTGAAGTTAAGAAAATTCCACACTGGCATGAGATACTACGAATGCAGTCCGTTGTTGAAGCGCTGACAAAACAGAACAAATCTCCAACAGCTCCATCCCCCGAGCCATTGAATGAAGCACCAGAAGCTGTTGAGCAGATATTCTCTTTGGTGAAGCCAAAAATCAGAAAGACATCTCTTGTAAAAACCTCCAGCCACCTGACTCCAAGCAACTCTAAAGACGATTCATCTTCATCCCAGGAGTCAATATCTGTGTATGTTGCCAGCTACAAGTCCCCAACGACAACCATGAGTGCTGATCAATTGTTTACCTCCACTCCAAAGACAAAATGTAACTCAGCTTACCTACCAGAATCAAAGAGCCACAATCATCAGATCTCTCCAGTACCGGAAGAGAATGTCACACACACAGACTTGAACCAGTCTCAAAATGTACAGCCCAAGCTAGATTTCTCTCAGACACACAAATCAAAATGGAGCTACTTTAGTATAAGACAGTCCAGGAATGGGTCCAAGCATCAAGGTATTCAGTTATTTGGCTTGCAGTGTGATGTGCTTCCGTATATATCTCTTACAGCTGCTAGTAACTGCTTTTTTAAACTTAACCCACAGCCATAGAGATTGTAAGTCATGCAAAACTAACACAAACTTTGCAAGTATCAGAAATAATTATGATGATATACCCAGCTTTAACTTTGCCGTGCTTCGCCAAATAGTTTGCCTCTGCCTCAAGATATACATGATGTGTTTTGTCTGTTAACTTTGTCACAAATATATACAGTTGCTGGTATCATGATTTGACACTGTTGCCAAAATATACAGTAGCTTGTATCATAATTTGACAATACCACTGAGATATACCATAGTTTGTCACAAATATGTACAGTAATTTGTATTATTGATAGTTTGACATTGTCACAAATATGTATAGTAATTTGTATTAATGATAGTTTGACATAAATATGTACAGCAGTTTGTTTCATTGGTAGTTTGACATTGTCACAAATATATAAAGTAGTTTGTATTATTGGTAGTTTGACATTGTCACAAATATGTACAGTAGTTTGTATTATTGGTAGTTTGACATTGTCACAAATATGTACAGTAGTTTGTATCATTGATAGTTTGACATTGTCACAAATATGTACAGTAGTATTATTGGTAATTTGATATTGCCACAAAGGTATACAGCAGCTTGTATCATATAACGTTTGGCTTTCCTCAAACATGAATCCGTGACTTTTCTACCATTTCTAGCCAGGAAATCAATATCAACATACAAAATGTGATAATAGAGCATGTTTACCAAGTGATGGCCACATACTGTACATGCTCCATTATTGCGTCATAATTCTTGATTATTTTGCTGGAATTTATTATGTCAGGAAGCTCACCTGGAGGTGTAACAAGAAGAGATAACTCCTACACAGCAGTCAAGAGTTGCATACCCTACTTAACTTTTTATATAAGTAATCTGATGGTTCCTCTCTTTTTATATTGGATCCATCGTAACTATTTAAGAAAAGAGGTAGTCTTAATTAACCTCTTCATTTATATATCACCTCAGCCCACAAAAATCTTTCCAGAGAAATGATCCTGGATGGATTGAGATGCTGGCAGACAGGATTATCAACTGCAGACTTGATCCGGAACACAAAGGACCAAGATTTGTGGAGAGGCATGTTGCTAAAGTTGGCAGGCACATGATGATGATGATTTATGAATGGGGCAAATGTTGGCCAGGGTTTTATGAATGTTATGTCATTTCAAACAAAATAACTTTATTATAGTCTATTTGTGAATAGGACAAACGTTGGCCAGATTTGTCTTTAATGTTTGATCTCGAAATGAGATACTTTTGCTGGTCTCAAACTGTGAACTTTGAAAACAAATTCTCGGCGTGTATTTTGAACATGGTTTGTGATCAGTAATTGGAATACCGTTTATTACTTTATGATAGTATAATATTTGAGTGTGGAATTTAATTGTGGTTTTGAGGTGTACACAACTTCAGGCATTGTTTGAGTGTGTTGTTTTTCTTTCATTAACATAGTTCTGTTTTGCTAGCAATATTTTGCTTTTGAATGCATTTACATCTTTAAGTAACTATTTACATACAAGCCTGGGTATATATGTACATTGTATATGCATGCAGACATAATTATGTACACACAGACATGCTAGTTTTTCCTCTCAGACATTGCCTATATCAATTTTGTTTTTAATGTTTCAATGAGACAAATGTTTGCCCTTCAGTGCTGTTTCACTTTTCAGACTGGAGAGGAAAGCGAAAACTCCCCACGCTAGATAGAGTCACAAGTCTGAAGCGGGAGAATAGCAGTCAGGTGAAGTGGCCTCCTCTTCGCCGCCAGGACAGCTATTCTCAAGCCGTAGAAACTGAGAACATTCCTTTTAGTCCTCCCAAAGGTAACACAGATCGAAGAGGTCAGTGGGGCAAGGATGCGTCTTCTCATTCCCCGCATGCTAATGCTGACACCGACCTTGTAGAGTTCAAACAGAAGCTTGATTCAGACACATCTTCAGTGGCCTCGTTTGCCAGTGGTTCTCAGCGTGCTTCAAGGACTAACAGCGTTGCCAGTTCTGAAGGCAGTAGAGGGATGCATGATGCAAACAGTGTTGCCAGTTCTGAAGGCAGTAGAGGCTTGCATGATGCAAACAGTGTTCATGAAAGAAATGTACAGACTATACTTGTCCGGGGTAATATACCTGCAGCTCTTCCTAGTAAATTTCGGTTTCGCAGATCATCTTCATCGTTCACGGAGTCTCAGAGAAGCGATTCCTTTGACAGCTCTTCATCTTATGAGCAGTCAAATGTGGTGGGATTAAATAACAAATCTCCAGCTGTTTCCCGGTCATCTGCTGATGAAGAGAGCGGTGTAAAGAAAACATGGAGCGGCGGAGGAGATGGTGTAGCCAAAGCACCTTCTAAAGAAGATAACTCAGAGACAGTGAATTCCTCTGAAGAAAACATCAAGTCACGGCCAGAGAGCCAGGATAGCTTTGAAGAGGTCTACAACTCAAATGCTAACTTGTTTGTACAGATGATGAACAATGAAGAGTCAGCTAAAGTTGCAGAGAGTACAAAGGATAAAGTTGGCAAGCAAAGGAGACGTCTACCACAGCGACCAGGAGAGGGTAAGAATCTACACATTTTGCTTCAGAAGTCTGTTTCTCTTTCTGAAGAGATGGCTGAAAATGCCAGATTTCAGAGTTTTGATGAAGGTGATAAAGAGGTCCTGTTAGCAACAACTGGAAAGACAGCGAAGGATCGCAGTGATGACATAATAGAGGAAAAATTATTGCTGCCCAGTGAAATTAGGAAGCGGCAGAGTAGTAAGGATTCTTTTACTTCTAAAGATTCTTCAGGGCCACAGAAGCAGATGTCAAGGATCCCAATTATAAAGACACCATCACATTTGGAGAAGGAGAAGCTAAGATCTGGTAGTGCCCAAACGAGAATAGTACCACATATGATGAAAGAGAAAGCTTTGCCCAAAGCTAGTTTCAGATTTGGGACACAAGTTGCAGAGGCTGGTTCTGCAAACATGACAGAACCCAGCGAAGTAGATCATAGGTCGTGGTTGAAAAAGCCTCACCAGCTTGAGGTGAAACAGCCACCTGGAGTTACAAGGATATTCCAAGGAAGGCCTGAAGACCATGCAGTCAATCTGTCCCGGTCTGGTTCCAATGTCTCAGATGCACGTAGCAATGTCACAGAAGACTCGGACCTGCATGGAAAAGCAGAGAAGTATGATTATGGAAGCAGTGATGATACGTTCCAAAACAGCAGTCTAGATAGTAGCTTTTCAGATGATGACAATCCTAATGGCCAAGCATCTGTTGATTTTGTACAAGCACACAAGGTTATGCATGCTGAAATGGATCATTCCCTCAACAGGGAGAGCATCTCTCATGACGATGGTAGCTCCAAAGTTACAGATGATCATGATGCTTTTCAAAGGACACGTTATGAGGAAGACCATGATGAAAAATCTGATGATAGTCAAATGTGTACAGACCGCAGTGGGGACAGAGCTTCACTAATGAGCAGTGCTACAGAGGATTCAAATCCAGAAGGCTACTACCAAGGAAGGGGGTCATCTATCAACTACCATACTTCAGACCTGGACCCGGAAGATTTGCTTCATTCAGCACTTTCCAGAGATAGCACAGAATCATACAGAGACGCCCATCCAGGTAAAAATGACCAGCCCAGTGTAAGTATCCTCAGGGAATCTTTAGAAGGTGTTGGCAATAACATTATAGGATCTGAGAGAGGTGGTTTAGATGAAGAATATAGTGAATTCTTATATAATAAGGTAACCGTGGAGGAGGTTAGTAGCATAAAAGATCAGTCCTTAGTTTCATCAGTGCTGGGTGCGAAGGTTGAATGTGCCACAAAGGAGCAGGATGGTTTGGTTCTCCTCACTTTAAAACACCCAGAAAGACTGATTCCCGGGCCTACAGATCACTCCTTTGACAGCTACCTGCCTGATGCCACTATGGACTTGGATTGTCCTTCTAACCATCATCTGGTAGAGAAGATAAACAATAGTGTAACCTATCATCTGAAGCAGGGTCCTGGACATCAGGTCTCTGGTAGGCCAAGTCTTTCTAATATAAAATAATTGGTTTTGTTCATTTTGGGCATTTAAGTTTTCTTGAAGTTTTTCTTGTTGTTTCTTACTGTTGCTTGGTATGTTGTTCTTAATCCCCACCAAAACCTCACCAAATTTGCTTGTCCACCATTTCATTACAATTTTTTTAAATATTTAAAAGCAAAATATTTCATATTTGACACCACAATTTACTTATTTCATTAGTATATTGTATTTGAAAGTAAATTTATTTATGTTGTATCTGAAAGCAAAATTTATTTATTTCATTAGCAATGCTTCAAAATGAAAGAGGTAATCTCATATATGATACAAGGATTATGCTTAAAGAAATAGAGAATAAAACTGAAGCTTTTGAAATATGGCCCAAGGCTAGCATGAGTTTCTTCAATAGGGATTAAATAATTAAATCCTGCAGTCTTACTTCTTTTGTAGTTTCAAAGCACCAGAATTGTGCTTTTGCCTTGCCCACTGTCTGATCATGGAAGTCATGACAGTAAGTAAAGCAATTACATGGCTCAAGACACAGACATTCACTTGGGCATGTTTCCTTAATGACTCAATGGGTATGCTCAGGAAGATAGAAATGGGGTGGGTCCGAAGACAGTGGTTGTTGTCTGTGGAGTGGTCATGGCTGGCAGAGATTAGTTTCATTTTCATGCCAGGGCATGTGGGTGTACAAGAAAATGAGCAGGCTGACAGGCTTACAGGTAAGGCTACTGTGGAGGGCGGACAAGCCATGGACAGGCTGATATACTGAATGCTCTACGAGAAGTAAGTCATTTGCGAGAACCAAGTGATGACTGTGAATCTGCGAAAATGGTCAGACTGCAAGAACCAAGTTAAAAGAGGTGTGGCCAAACAAGAACACTACGCAGGAAGCCAAAGAACATTAATAAACCAACACAGAACCAGTGTCGTGAGCCGCTACACACTAGGTGATTTACTGAGGAGGGGACTTATGGATTGAATGGTTCGATGTGTAATGAGGATGATCTATTGACTAACTAACTAACTAGTCTCAAGGCAGGAATCTGCTTTGGTTCTGTGATATGTTATAATCATCACATTCTGTAGGCCGGAATGCATGGAGAAGTAGATAGCCAGTCCTTCCCTCACTTTAGCGGAGGACATTATTATCATGACATTATTACCTAGCCCCCTAGCAACTTCACTAACTCACCCCTAGTCCTGCAGTAGCTCTGTATGAAAGGGTGCTGTTGGAAAAATACAGATGAGGAAGACGGGATACTTTAGCCACATCAAGTGATATAATTACTGAAAATTATAATATAGGGAAAACTTAAAGGCAGAAGCTACAGGGTGTCAAAGATATTAAAATAATACAATATAAAGATGTGGTACAAGGAGGGTATACCAAATTATCATCTGTCAAGACGACAAGGTGCCAATGATGAGGGAGGGTAGAGCATCTTTCAAATGTTCACCTGTTTGTTTTATACACGGCCGTACCTACAGCATTTTATTTTTGCGGTCATTTGCTTTGAACTCAAGTGTAGTCCATACACTTGCTACTACTTCTAGTGCACTGGACTGAATTTTGCGTGTGGATTAGCTTTCCCTATTACCAGTGTCCCTCGCCATCAGGCAAATCCACTCCAACTTCTGAGGTACTTATAATTTACGCCCCCAAGATAAGGACGGGAAGTCAACATTTTAGTCCAACTGACTGGTGTAGGGGTTGAATCTACTACCGCAGCATCTGTACACCAGAAGTTTAAGTTCTCTTATCCATTCGGCCATAATGATCTCCACATGCAGCATTTGCTACTCTCTACCCATCATTTCTGTGGCTGTTCTCTGGCTTTTTTTTTCTACCCATAATTTCTGTGGCTGTTCTCTGGCTTTTGTATCATTGTTAGAAATTGCATTGCGTTCTGAGAAGCAGTTTGTGTTGGACTCTTGTTACATAATTGAACCACATGATCTGTTGTTTCTGTACATGACTCATAAAGTGAATTGTGTTGTCAAGCTTGTGTTGTGGCTCAGTACACCCAACTTTGACAAGCATGTTTTAGAGTAGTGGTTCTCAACCTTTTTTGGTCCATGCACCCCTTCACCATATATTCAGAATGTCATACCCCCATTTCATATTTCCTTCCTATAAATTCCCCCCTACTCTACACTTTATACGTAAAAATGGAAACTAAATTTTATAATACACACTAGAACAATTCTAGACGCCTACATACAACGTGATTTGCAGGTCTACTTAGTTATACAATGAATTTCACAAGAGCGAGAAGTACAGAACTGTAAAGTATGGAGGGAAAAACAATATCAAGTAACTGGTTCTTGTATTAACACGATCTTGAAATAATGCTGTGATGTCGATTCCTAAATCAATCAATCAATCAATCTTGAAATAATCTTAATTCCCCCCTTGGAAACCCTAAAATTCCCCACGGGGGGTTGGGTGGGGGGAATTCCTCACCGGTTGAGAACCACTGTTTTAGAGTTTCCTCTCCCTAGCCTTTGACTGTCCCCAGTCTGCCTACAAGGCAGCAGGTTGGTGTCTCTATTCGTCTGGTTCCTATCTCTTGACTTGTCTGTCATGCTACCGTTGGCATAGCTCTTGGGGTCATTGGAACACACAAACCCTCTACCACTGTAAGGTGGAGACATGACAGAGGAGCTTTCTGCATATTATTTATTACTGCAGTGGGGAGGGGGATGTGGCATAACTGAAAAGTTACGATGACCACCTCGGGGTAGAAGGTGCCTAGTTCAGTCTCAGCATGGAGCTGAGAGAATTTTTCCAAGAGCCATTGGTATCTGACAGTATAACACATTCTCCCTGATCTCTGAAGCAGTGTGTCAAATATCTAGCTTTCTTGTGTACCCATAGTTAGTTAGTTAGTCTTTCCTCTCGAGCCTAAGGCGGCGCATAGGGCAGAAGTCCTGTCTCTCCATGCTTGGCGGTTCGCTGCTACCTGTTGTAGATCTTGGATATTTACTTGGCCATTGAATGAGCCTTCTCTAATGATGGTTCTACGCAGGGTCTCTCTTGGTCTTCCCCGTTTTCTTTTCCCTACTGGTGACCATATGAGGTCTTGGTAGGGTAGTCTTGACTTGTCCATTCTGAGTACATGGCCGATGTAGTTCCAACGGCGTCTTCTTATGAAATTGGATACTGTATCTTGCTTAGTCTCTTGTCTTATTTGCGTATTGGTTCTGAAATCTGTCCAGTGGATGTTTAGAAGTCTTCTAAGACATTTGTTCTCAAAATTGTCTCATTTTTTATCTAAAGCTACCGTGTACCCATACCATTTTGTAAAAAAGCCAACACAATGTGGTCTACTGCCAAATCACACGCAGCTGTGTTTTGAACGTGGGTATGCAGGATCATGAACCGCTTCCGTAACCCCCTCTCCACGGAGCGGGTAATGGTACCAGTAGCAGTCTGATTATGTGTCTGATTGGCCTTTCCTCTGAGTCCTGAGTGTCGGCCAGATCCTCTGGTCACTCTCTGCAGCACCATTCTCTCCAAGCCGTGATGATCTATCTGTTCTTCTGCACTATACACACGATCCCAAAGGACCCCAGCCATGTCTGTCTTATCATGCACTAATACCCCATAGAGTGGTGGAGACCCAGACAATCTGTCCGCCTGCTCATTTCCTACCACATCAACATGTCCTGGGGAAAATATCCAACAGAAGCTCATTATTTTTTATTCTTGAATTGAAGCCTGAC
This sequence comes from Cepaea hortensis, assembly GCA_963921405.1. Lineage (NCBI taxonomy): Eukaryota > Metazoa > Mollusca > Gastropoda > Stylommatophora > Helicidae > Cepaea > Cepaea hortensis. The sequence goes on along the minus strand of OY992886.1, from coordinate 15,771,315 downwards.
ACTCTGCCTGTAAGCATGCCTGTCTTCACCTTTCTCCTCATACTGTGTGAGTCCGTCACAATCACTACATGTGTGTGCTGTTTGTCCTTCAGTGACAGCAGAATGTTGCATGACTGCCTCAGACTAGATGTTGTGATATCATATGCCAGGCTCTCCTGCACTAAACACCGTCCACCAACCTTCGTCACAAACCCCCAGCCACTTTTTTCACATCTTAGCACAGAGCATTCGTGAACATGATTACATCATTTGGTTGCGAATTGTCAAGGATAAATTATTGCACCTCTCATTCAGTGCAACCTGCTGGCCAATCCTTGCATTCCCGATCCAATGTTCTTGAGAAAGGCTAAGATAACCAAAACATGGGACATGAGTGACATGTTTTTATATGTAGATTATTGATATTGTTAGTCATTATATTATTCTTGGTAAATTTTCCCACTCCTAAGATGTGTATATGTGTCTGTGCTTGTTTTTTTTTTTTCTCTGAAGGAACTTAACATACCTTTTGGTTTCATCTTGAATATTTATTTCATCTGTCACATAAGAATGCCCAATGTAATGTGATGTGGATTGTGATAACATAACACTTCATCTGTCCTTGTGTCTTCAGTTTTCTTAATTATTAGCATGTAGATGAGATCACAGCTTTGCATTTAAAAGCACTTGACTTGTAGCTATTGTTTTTGCCTTCTATTAGTTTGTTTGCACGTGCTCAAATAATCTCATTTTGTTGCAGAAATCTATTTTAAAACTAAGTTAATTTCTGCATTTTAGTTAGTTAGCCGAGGTTCCAACTTCACGGCAACGGGTCGTCCCCATTATGTTCCATTCCTGTGCCAGTGAATATCACAAAAAATGCTCCTCACTGTCCAATGTGAAAAGTGGAACTGCATTTTGTCATGTAGCAAAGAGATCTTACACATGGTATTCTGTACCAGGAAGATTAAGGACATATGATTATGTACCAGAGAGATCTTAATGTTATCATGTAGCAAGGAGACTGATGACAAATTTTGCATACATAGGCGTCCCTCCATATATTAGCATGGTCTCTTATAACATAATCTCTCGGAATTTAATTCATTTTCTGTATTCAGTAGCATCGTTGTATATGGCAGCAGGAACTAGTTGGTGTGTCATAACAGAGACTTTGTCTTATCCGCTTTCTTTCTTTGTATCCATGTGTCTGTCATTATTTACTGAGCCATGGTAATGGACTGGCTCACTCACCTGCCAGTATTGAATAAACATACAGAAGCATATCAATGATATCCACTCCTTTATCCACTCTTAGTTGTGTATCCATTTATTAAAGTTTATGGGACATGTATTCCTTCAAGGGGTTATAGACGCAGTTCATAATCCCACATACCCACGTTCAAAACAGCTGTGGGCAATTTGGCAGCAGACCGCCTTATGTTGGTTTTTTTTTAATGAAATAATATGGGTGCCGGTCGTTCAGAAAGCAATGGCAAACTACTGAACGTAAACTTGCCCAGCAATCACAAACAGCCAAAAAAATGTTGGGGTTGACTGCTACATCCTGTAAAGGATGTGCAACAACTTTTATTCCTTTGAAGTAAAGTACATTTGACATGTAGCACTATTGACATATAATGCTAGCCCTGTATTTATATAGACCAATCAGATTTTGACGGATACCGTGGTTATTTTCACTGCAGCCTCCTGTGCTTTTCGAAACATTTCACGGTACCCATTTTAGGCTAAGTCGTCCGTGGAGCCCAGGCCAGTTTTCATTGAGATTCAAACACATGGCAAGAGTGCTAGCTACTGTGCTACGGACACTCCCAAAATGTCCTTGGTAGAGTCTTGTATCTCTCTGCTTGTCCACTTTAAGTTTGTGTATCACTGAAGTTTTTAGATCAGGCACTCCTTGGTATAACATAACAGAAACTAGTCTTACCCATGATAAGTTTGTGTATAAGACTAAACCCATCTCGGTATAATAGAAACTAGTCTTTCGCATGCTAAGTTTGTGTATGAGAATAGATACTTCTTGGCATAACATAACAGAAACTAGTCTTACCCATGATAAGTTTGTGTATAAGACTAAACCCCTCTTGATATAACATAACAGAAACTAGTCTTAACTTGATAAGTTTGTGTATAAGACTAAACCCCTCTTGGTATAATATAACAGAAACTAGTCTTAAGTTTGTGTAGGAGACAGAACCTCCTCAAACCGACATCCCTTTTTCTATCCAGTATAACCACTGTGGTTTGATGGAACAGTGATTCCTTAGTATACAGGTGAAGGAAATAGTTTGTCAGTGCTGCTTGTGGTGGAAGAAATTTTAAAATTGTATATACAAGGAGGATTCAAATGAAAACTTTCAATGTTTTTTTTTGGGTGAATATATTCTGAAAAAGTACAGAACAAATGTATCACTTTTCAGTGTAGTCACTACCACGTTCAGTGCAAGACCTCCAGCGCTGATAAAGTGCTTGGATTCCTGTAGAAAAAACTATCTCGGTTGTGTATGTTGTATCTCTTTATCAGTTTGAAAAGTTTGTCATAGAAGTCACACAGTTTTGAAACTTCCTACTCGACTCATACACTTGCTGGACTGACAGGTATACATCACTATACTGGACCTTTATTCACCAATTAATTTCTATAGGTTTCACACCTTCACTGATAAAAAAAATGGATAACAGAGCGCTGCTCCTCTTTGGTGCGTGTCAAAAGTGGGGCTGCCATCTTTAAACTATCCTTATGATGTAACCATGCTCGTCTGCACCATGATGTCATGTGTTTAACACTCTTGACATCTTTAACAACAACATTGAAAAGTTGCAAGACCCTGGCATGGTTATTGTAATTTCTATCACACTTTTAATGTTTTAATTTGAAGCCCCCTCTTATATTGTTGATTAAATCATTGTGAAATTAGCTGACCAGTTCCCTTCCTCATGATCTGCTGATTTCTAGAAGAATTCTCTGGTATTCATTTGTACAAGCCTGACATTAGAGGTGTTTGCAATAAGGCAATCATCATCATCTTCCACTTTTGCCGTCAAGCGTCGTGGGGAGGAATAATTGGTGCTCCAGAGCCTGATAGGTGGCATTGGATAGTGTCGTGTGATTGGTCTCGTCGCGGATGATCTTTGATGTAAGGCCAGTGATCGTAGTTGATGGTGTTGCATTCTAACGAGATGGCCAAACCACTTGATCTTCTGCCGTTCAATAAATGTGGCACAAGGTGTTGATCCCACTGTCTGTCTGATAACAACATTTCTTACTCGGTCTCGGATTGTTAAGTTGGCAGCTCTCCTCAGGCATCTCATCTCACAGGTGTTGATTTTGTGAAAATGTGATTTGGATAAAGTCCAAGTTTGAGATTGGTAGCATAGGGTTGGTGTGAATATGCTGTTTATTATCTGTCGTTTTGCAGACATGGGTATATTTGGATGCTTTAGTAAGGGTGATAGTTGTCATGTAAGTGCACTAGCTTTTTGACATTTGATTTCTATTTCTCTGGCCAATCTGCAATCTTCGGTGATCATACTTGTTTCAGAGATGTGCTATTTATATGTATACTTTGTGGAACAGGAGATCTGCTAACTTGCATTACTTCGGTTTTGGTTGTATTTATACTCATATTGTATCTGCTGCATGTTAAACTCATTATTAATATGATTTTGCAGTTTGCCCTCGTCGCTATAAAACAGGCACTAATCATCTGCAAATAGACGTTCATTTATTTCCTGTGGATCAGTTGTTTCATCTGAAGTAAAGAGTTCTAAATTTTTTGAATCTGTTCTGTCAAGACTTGCTTCTTTGGATATTCTGTCCATGTAGATATTAAATAACAGGGAAGAGAGCACATATCCCTGCCTCACTCCTGTATTGACTGTGAACTTGTCTGATATACCTTCTTGTGTTCTTATTGCACTTCAGCTCGAGTGGTACATGACTATGATGTTTTCTAGCAATTGTCCTTGTATCCCGTAGTTTTCAAAGATGGTCCATAATTTGTATCTGTCTAGTCTATCAAAAGCCTTTTCCTGATCTACAAACACAATATTCTGCTGGTCACTATATTCGATGGTGTTTTCACATATTTGTCTAAGTGTAAATAGTGCATCAGTGCAACTTTTACTTTTCTGAAAACTGAATTGTACTTTGCTTAACTGTTGTTCAACTATTGGTCTAGCTCTTTGTTCCAATAGTTTTGCATACATTTTCCCTATATGGCTCAGGAGTGATATACCTCTTTATGTTTCTCGCTCTCTCATATTGCCTTTCTTCTTTCATATTGGTACTATTATTGCCTGTTGCCAATTGCCTGGGACTTTTCTTTCTTATATTAAAAAGTCTTGTCAACCATTTAACTCCTGTTTTCCCACAGGCCTGAATAGCTTCTGTGGTTATTCCATCTGGACCCGTTGATTTGGTTTTGGGACTTTCCTGTATAACTGCTTTGACTTCTGCAGGGATGAAGTTTGGTTCTTGTTGTCCATGGCTTTTAGGCACAAAAATTATGGTTTTTTATGTTATTATGTGTGGGGTTAAGTAGTTCTTGAAAGTATTCTGCCCACCTTGCTAGTCATTGTTGTGGATTAAATAATGGTATACCTCTTTTGCTGTTTATGATGGTGTTGAGTTGTAGCATGCATCTCTGTTTCTCATTTTATTGACACGTTTATAAAATTCTCTTGGGCAGTCTTTGCTAAGGGTCGCCATCTGTTCACCGTATATTCTCCAGGATTCATCTCTAGATGCTCTAATTATTCGTTTGGCATTACGTCGTGCTATTCTATAAGTATAGTCTTGTTCAGATTTAGTTGTTATCCATTTTTTAACGCTACCTTCTTTCTGAATACGCTATATTTAACTTCGTTGTTCCACCAAGCTGTTCTTAATCTTTTGTCCTGCCCTACTTTCTTTGTTCCACATTTATTTTCCAGTGTGTCGAGCATGGCAGCCTTGAAAATTGTCCATTCCTTATCTACGCTTGAGTAGTCATCAGGGATGTTCTTATGTAGTTTTTTGATTTCTTGATTGAATTTGTCTTTAACCGTATTTTCCTGAAGCCTCCTATAATTAAAGACATCTGTTGATACCTTTTTGTTTCTTATTTTCCTGTATGTTGGCATCTTTTGTATTATGAATGGCTTGTGATTAGTAACAACATCTGTATTTGGGAGTGCTCTTGAATCCAATAATAGTCTTCTGTCTGATTTCCTAAGTAGAATAAAGTCAATTTGAGATGCTTGATCTTTGTCATTCCATTTATACCAGGTTTTGGTGTGGCTACGATGATGTTGGAAAAAACTATTTGCTATTATTAGTCCATGTTCGGAGCATATGTTGAATAGATGTTGACCATTGCTATTACATTCAGTTTCTGTGTTGCTGAATGACCCTATGCTTTCATCCCACGGTGTTCTTTGTGTGCCCATTCGTCCATTGAAATCACCCATCACAATAAGTTCATCTGTCTCACAGACAATACTTCTTTTATTAGTGAAGGTTTCAAGCTGGTGTTCTTCTTGTAACGAAAGTTAGTTGCACATCCCTTATAGACGTTGCAGTCAACCCCAGCATTTTTTGGCTGTTTAGTTTAGTTTAGTCGGATCAACATCACGGCACACGGGTTTAACCCATAAGTGCTCCGTTTTCCTCCTACCTGAGTCTGGAGAAACTCAGCTCAATGCATGAACTCCGTAGCATCGGCGAGGATCCTGAAATACTTTGGGTAGATTTTGCTCGGGCAGCGCCGTTAGGCTACTCTTTTTTTATTTCCAGCTGCCAAGGGATTTTTTACGTGCGCAACAGTACACACGTGCGTCCGATCTCACTACCCAGAGACCTGGGGAAATTTTTATTACTATAAGTCCATGTGAAAAAATCTCGGTTCTCACCGGGCTTTAACCCGGGACCTCCAGCACTCGAGGCGGACACCATACCTCGAGATCACTCAACCCCAGCATTTTTTGGCTGTTTGTGATTTCTTTGCAAGTTTATGTTTAGTAGTTTATCAGTACTCTCTTTCTGACATTCAATTAAAGTAATTTATTACATAAGATGCTTTTCATCTTTTGAAATGCAGTTTTAAAGAAACATTTGGGTACCAGAAAATATTTTCTAGGATCTTGAAGGTGGCTGGCATAATACTGACGACATCACTCAAAAATAGCCCAGTTTATATCATATGTTGCTGGTGCCATCGCCCCAGTATGCCACATGCCATGGTAATGGAATCTTAAACTATATCCAAAATTATAAACCAGATGAGTTGACCAGGATATCATTTGTTTTAAAACAATATGCCAGTTAACTCTTGTAGTATTCGGTTCTTGTAGGCATTACAGGGTAAAGAGCTTGTTAATAGGAATAGTGATGCCAGGTTTAATCATCACAAATGGCCAGATTTTTCAACAAGTGTGGGTCTTGGGTTGACACTGAAATATCTAAAAAAGAATTTCTGGAAAGCTAATGACGCCTGGTCACCTTTAAAAAAAAACACCCAAAAATAACAAAGATTTGTATTAGCGAAGTTTGATCAGACACTCAGTATAACAAAACAAAACTTCCACTTATCCATGGTAAGCTTGTGCTCATTGACATCTATGAGGTCAAGCCGAAGTGAGGAAGGAAGCGAGAAAGGGAAGTGGTCACTTTTTTTTTTATAATCTAGGATATATAAAGTCTAACGTTTCATTCCCTACATAGTAGTATCTGGCATAGGTTTTTGTTGATATTTGTGGGTTTTTATTTTATTGCTAATTTGCACAGGTATTTTGCATCACTTCTGCATGGTAATTATTTTTAGCATCTTAGTGTGTGCTTCGCTTCTTGTAGTACTGAGCCAGTAGTTCACAGTGATCTTGTAGTGAGAAGATCCAACATTTCTGGTATCCATTTTTATAAGGCTTTAATGACCACAAAATTCTGTGGTCCATAAGTAAAATCACATCCCTAAAGGTGATCTGTGCCGTTTAATTACTTAGGTTTATTTAAATTAAATTCTTTCATTTACTTCTGTTATTTTCAGTTAATTTCCATTACATGTTTTATTTAATTTAAGTTTAATTTACTTAAATCACTGCGTATTATTGCATATCATTTCAGCTATTTTCCCTTCACGTGAGATTATTTGTAGCTATTTTATCTAATCTTAAATCACTTCATAATATTATGATATTGTAGACAGCTTATGTGAGACGTGGAATCATACATCTGTTTAGATAGCAATGGAGACAAAAATGGGGAAACAGAGATGTTAAAGTAAGATTATAAAAGACATGAGGAGCTTTCAAAGTATTCAGAACTTTGTAGAAGACAAGAAATTAAACTTAGTAAAAACTTAGAGTATTGAACTCTAAAGTTAAATCAGTGCTGCTGTATGGATCAGAAACTCGGAAAACAACTAAATCAGTTACTAATAAACTACAAACATTTGTTAATCGGTGCATGTGCAAAATAAAAAGTAAAGTTGCATATCCTTTACAGGACGTCGCAGTAAACCCCAGCATATTTTCGCTGTTTGTAGTTTCTTGGCAAGTTTACGTTCAGTAGTTTGACATTGCTTTCTGAATGATCGGTGTTCATACCATTGTATTAAAATTAACGCAAGGCGGTATGCTTCAGAATCACCTGCAGCTGTGTTTCGAACGCGGTATGCGGGATGGAGAATCAGGTCCGTAAAATCTTCGCCACAGAGCCGGCCATGCAGAATAGAACTAACATGGTATGATAGAATCACTAATGTGGAGCTTAGAGGAACTAGACAGATGCTAGCGCATCAAGAGGTGAGTTGCTGGAGCTATGGAGTTTGTGCTTTGTGCGATGCTTTCCATGCTGCGGAAAGAGACTGAGTCATATGGGATAAACCCCGGTGCAATGAAGTCAATCCTGTTGACTTTTAAGCGACTTATTATTTAGGACACATTGAGAAAACCTGATATTAGTATAACTGTTTGATATTGTATATATCTGCTTTGTGATTACTGTTAGTTGTAATGGCATGTCATGTTTGTGCTTTTGTTCCTCAACTACACATTTGATGTACTACAGATTCACCAAAAGTTGCTGACGGTGATGCTGCTGGTGGTCAGCGAAGGATAGAGAGGCGTGATGTCACCCTGGCATCATCCACTGACCGCTTGTCCGTGCCCTCAATAGCTGTGACAAACACAGGAGTAGAGGTATGTCCAGCTTCAGTTGCCATGGCACTGTTTACATTGTTGTTTTCATTGCTCATAAAACTAGGATCTTATTTCTACTTGTTTTTTATTTTCATTGTTCATAATTTCTACTTATTAGAACTTTTTGGTGTAGTACTCTACTTAGAACTAAAAAAAGCCGCGTGGTTTAGATAATTCCATTAGTGCTCAGTTTTCATTATAAGTGACGGGGTGTTTGTTTCTTTCTCATTCCATTTTTTCATTGCTCTGAAACTAGGTTCATGTTACATATTCTAGATGTTTTCGTTTATTACTGTTAGTTAGAACTAATATTATTGTACAATAGACTACTCTATAATTAGCTAGTCTCCTTTTGAAGTGATAGTGTCTACACATTACCCTGTCTCTTTTTGTGTGTGTGTGTTTTTATCATTCCTTATGAAACCAGGTCATTGTTATAAGTTTTGCTTTATTACTGTTGCATAGAACTAACATCATTGCACTACAGACAACTCCATAAGTGCAAAATGTTCCTTAGAAGTGATGTAATGTTTAAACAATAAGTTCCTGTTGAGAAATGTTTATTTCCAAAAAACATATTTGTGTGGTAAGATTATAGTACACTATACTAGCACAAAAGTCTAGTCTTTGAACCCTGGTGAGGTATACATCGCTAGTTTTGAGATTTTAATTATCCATTTTTGTTGTCAACTCTTTCAGTTTCAAGCATGTGAGATTGGCTTATCCTTAGTGTGTTTCAAACATCACATCAAGCACCCTCTTACTTTTTGTCTTTGGTCAGCGAGTACTAAAGAAATCTCACCATCCCAGATACAGTTTCAGTCCTGTTTATGTTTCTACAACATACTAAAGAAATCTGGCCATCCCAGATACAATTTCAGTAGTAGTTTGTTTTAGTAAGATATTATTTGCAGCTGTCGCCACTTCTAGTTGCACTCTGTATTCTTCTTCTTCTTCTTCTTCTTCTTCTTCTTCTTCTTCTTCTTCTTCTTCTTCTTCTTCTTCTTCTTCTTCTTCTTCTTCTTCTTCTTCTTCTTCTTCTTCTTCTTCTTCTTCTTCTTCTTCAGCGTTCCGAGCCATTGAGGTTCTTTGCTGCAGATACAATCTGTCTCCATTAATCTCTCTGGTTGACCTTCTCTTACCTGTCGTTATTGATAGTACTAAATTTCACTACCATTATGTAGCAATCCATATTCATTAGATCACGACCTGGTTACATCCTTATATGCCTCTCAACACATATGATGTTCCCTTTCTGGTCCTGCCCACCCTACTGGTTTCTGAGTTTGGAGAGGAGAAGGAAATCACTGCAGCACAGTTCTTGTGGGGATAGCACTTTAGCATCAGAGAGGGGGACAAGTCTCTACACCAACCTCACTCCAGTAGACAAGCTCCGTTCAGGGATGACTTGAATACTAATGGATGGAATTAAGAGCTAATACTCACAGTCTTTCTGAGCATTCACAACCAACCAATCCACCCAACATGCCATAATTGTTATCAGTGATGGTACCGCAGACAGCAGATCACATACGCCAAGACTGCCCAACATACAACATATTGAGGCAAACCTTTTGGCCTAGAGAAACAACAGTGGAAGATAAAACTATGGAGCACTGAGTTAACTAAAAAAAAACAGTTAAAATTCATGCAAGAGACAACATTTCAGTTATATACAAATTTCAAGTGAAAGAAAAAAGTAGTAATCAATAAATTATCAAACAAAAGCACAAGAAGTAGATGGTAAGCCTTACTAGAAAATGATCACAGGTAACAAAATAGATGTTGCGGCCAAAACCTTCATCAACACACACATGTATATAAAGTTATTATGCTGTTTCTTTGTTGTGGACTTGATACATATGTGATCGAATCCACGTGTTTGATTATAACCATGTGGCTAAACCGGAAATGTGTCTGTGACGGGACATAGTTATAATCTAACAGCTTTTTGTTTTTGTCTGTTGATGAAGGCTCTTTGCTGTAACACCCTCCATTATTTGTGATCATGTTTTGTAAGGCTACTTAGTCCACACCTCTTTGCCCTCTGTATTGATAGTAACTTTTGACTCATAATCATTTTCGTCATGCAGCAAGTCATTTCCCCAAATGTTACCAAGGTCCTTAACAGAAGCAAAAAATTGTAACCCTGTAATCTGCCAAGCATGTCATAAGAGGCCACTAAGGAAAGATGTTATGGGGCTGGCTACCCTATTCCATAGAAACCATTAGCTGCAAATTCCAACCAGCTATGAACAAGTCTCTAGAGAAATCATCATCCAGTGCCTTGCCATCTGGCGTGGGCGATCATGCCTCTCCACAAATTACGATCTCCAACATCATGGATCAATTTGTGTGTTGACTCACTTCCATGCCATGGCACAAGACTGTCAATAATCTTCTCACGCTGTTTCCTCTATCTCTCTTTCTGCAAATCTTTCCGGTTGTCATAAAATGTTGGTTTTTGTCTTCTCATAACATGGCAAAAAAAACAATGACTGCCTCTTTTCTGATGTTTGTGATAAGTTGTCTTTGTGACTCAGCTTCCCTTAAAACGTCCTGACTGCTCAGTTTGGATGTCCAATTAATTCTAGATAATTAAAGAAGCCAAAAAAAAAAAAAGATTAAAAGGTACTTGTACACCTTAGTGGAGAAGATGTGAGGGTGATCTTGCTAAAGGACATGGACAGGAGCCAAGTTAGGCTCATGTCAGTTATGAGTTAGGCTAATGTCAGTAAGGGGTTAGGCTCATATCAGTAAGGGGTTAGGCTCATGTCAGTAAGGGGTTAGGCTCATGTCAGTAATGAGTTAGGCTCATGTCAGTAATGAGTTAGGCTCATGTCAGTAATGAGAAAGGCCCATGTCAGTAATGAGAAAGGCCCATGTCAGTAATGAGTTAGGCTCATGTCAGTAATGAGAAAGGCTATGTCAGTAATGAGTTAGGCTCATGTCAGTAATGAGAAAGGCTCATGTCAATAATGAGTTAGGCTCATGTCAGTAAAGTTTTAGGCTCATGTCAGTAATGAGCTAAACTCAGCCAGCCAAGATGAAAGAAGGGTCTACTAAAAGTGTGACATAGAGCTGAAAAGGTTGCCATGCTCGGGGGCTTGCCTTATTGAATCACTATGTAAACAAAAGAACTTCCTGTTAAGTGTTCGACTTCCGTGGCTATACCATTCTGTGCATTCACGCCATGTCAGCGACGATGTACATCATATTTCAGCCGAAGTATCGTTCATTTTTCACATAACAAGATATATACCTCCGCAGTATGCACCTGATGAGATGTGGCGAGATATGTCAGGCAAGGAATCATGCAACATTTTATTCATTGCGAGTGTTTAAATTCATTTAAGAGAATACATTGTTTAGAGTTGAAACATTTCACCTATGAAAATTTCCAGAATTATGTATGAATTATGTTAGAAGTATATATGAATGGAGAAAGACAGCACGGGTGGGAGAAGTGAAAACAGAGAATTAGAGGCAGGGATGTACGAGGGTTAGTTAATAAGTAAGTCACAAATGGCTGTAGAAAAATAACTAAATATGATAACAACTTAAAACCAGTTAAAAAAAAAAAATATACATAACATTTTCCCTTTATTTCTCAACATAATTTCCACCAACATTGATGCACTTATCCCATCGTTTTATCAGTCCTCCCAAACCGACTGCATAGAACTGCGTGCTCTGTTTTCTAAACCACGTTTTCACTTCACATTCAACTTCGGCGTCACTCGCGAAATGTCTTCCGCCAAGGTGGGTTTTCAGTGGACTTAGCCCCTAGCGATTTCCCGCAAAATGGTGCATAGTTGGGTGGAAAAAGTTTTGAGGGCGAGTCAATAAGTAAGTCACACAGTTCTGTGGGATGGCCGGTAAATGAAAATCTTGAATTTTGTATACATGTGGTTGCCCAATCTGTTGTGTCCTGTTCTAAGGTGCAGAATAATGACTTGTTCTGGTCTGTCCATAATGTGGTAGTCGTCTTGAGCAGGTTTTGATGGCCTTCTTACTGATTTAATCATTCTTTTCTTTTGGTGGTATGTAATGGGCACATCAGGCTGTTCCTCTTTTGCTCCTTCCTTAGCCAATTGATCAGCTCTTTCGTTTCCGGGTACTCCACAGTGGGATGGTATCCACTGCATGGTGACCTTATGCTGACTGCTAAGTTCAGAAAGTAGTGTCCTTAGTACTGGCAATTTCCCAGACAGGAGCACCTTGAGCACTGATTTTGCATCTGTCAACAACACCACAGGCTGTGCACCATGGTTGGTATTTAGTAATTTCTCTGTTGCTATCTTGATTGCCTCAATTTCAGCATTATAGTTATGGCAGTTTTTTCCTGTTGGAACTCTGGCCGTGTCCCTAGTATTATTTGGGTATTCTATGTACACTCCCGCTCCTCCATTTCGAACAGCATTTTGTGCTGACCCATCTGTGTAGACTCGGATCCAGCGGTCCTGTGGGTATTCGTCATCAAGGAAGCTGAGAGTGGCTGTTCTGTGCTGCACACTGTTCTGTTCTTCCTTGTCAAATATTCCTCTCACTTTAGTCTGGATTTGTAGTAATAATCTATGTGCATCTTTCCATGGAGTTCGCTCTGGAATAGTTGTCAGGGGGATACCAACTATGGGCAGATCGGTGGTTTCTTTGCAGAGTCGTTTGGCCTGGTGGATAAAACTACTTCTTTTCAACCGCCCCATAGCTAAGTTTTCAAATCGGTTCTTCATAGGGTGGCCTGGCAAGCTGAGGAACTTTTCTGCTTGTATTAGCGTTTTCGTATCTCTGCGCTCTCTCAGTGCTTGGATCCTCCCCATTTTCTCCATTGCTACTATAGGGGTTGATCTCATCCCTCCTATGGTGACCTTGATCAGGTGAAGGTCTGTATTGCCTGTCATAAGTTTAAGTGTCTGATACTCAGCCCCTTCCATGTAAACTTCAGTTTGGGAAGCAGTGATGCTTTTTTTAACAAGGGTCAGTATCCCACCCTTTCGCCTGTCTTTTCGGTCAGATCGGTAACACTGGTAGCCTCTGATTTTGAAGGCTATATTTTCGTTAAGATGAGTTTCTTGTAAGCAACAAACGCTTACGTTTTCTTTGGCCAAGATGTTTTCTAATTATATTCTGTTTTTTTTTGACACCCTCAGCATTCCAGTGCATTATTTTAAGTCTCCTAGCAGTTATCAACATATTTCTTAGCGTGGTTGCGTGGCAACCTGATTTCTATGGTGAGCCTCCTGGCTGGCTGCCTCCATCTTCAGCACCTTTACTTTGCTTGAGTAGACTATGGTCTTACTCGACAAACGAAGTATGGCAATATCGGCCTATCAAGAGAGTTATGAGACAGGGATTTGTAATGTCTTCAGATCTCTTTTCCCCGCCGATTGCCACGTCATAGTATCATGAAGTATTTTCCTTTTACTAGAATTGCAAAACTATAAACTTTACACGGAAATTGATGGGTGCCGCCATTAGTAACGTGACATAAACAGCCTATCCTCGATTGCAATGCAATATCTATACAAACATCTGATGAAAAGAACAGGTCAGTAACGCCGAATTTACACATTCCAGATCCCAAATGGGAACACCCACATATTGATGTATCAAATTTAACGCTAATGTTTCCTTGTGAAGACTTAATACATTTAATAACATGCACTTCATCTCTGACCAGTAAATTATATAACACATATAAACAAACTTTGAAATCTGCTGTACAATCTCTAGAACAAAATTTTTTTGTTTGGTGGACATAATGATAAGGTTTTATGCTAAATCTCATCATTTCCCCTCAGTTGGTTACTGAGATATGGAAGTTTATATTGGGGCAGACAAAAGTAAACAGACTATAGGTAAAACAGTCCTTTATACAACACCACTCTCATGACAGCTTGCTGGAAAGCTCTCAATCTTTAGCCAGTTCCCCTGCCATATGCATTTTCATGCCCAGGGTGCCTTTAATGTGAAATGTCCACTGTTGTGATGGTATCCCCCGGCCTCACCTTTAAGAAACTATGTCTTCCATCCCCTGTACTTTTTTTTAACCACTTTGGTGTTTGGTTTGGCCACAGTTAAAGTATTGCACACATGTATATTATGATAACTGATGTTTACTGTAGCTGCATGCAAGCTGTAGTTGACCTTAGTTGCACACTTTTATGGTGGTGATTATTGATTGTTTACTGTTGCCTGTAGTTGTTTCTTGACATGTGTAGTTCCACGAAGCACATGTTAGGTGAATGTTGTTTACTGGGAGCATCCATTGACACTTGGTGTTCTACTGTTACTATCTATCTGTCATATGTTAACATTTAATGTTCTGTTTTCTATCATGCCGGTTCTGTGGCAAAGGGGTTATGGACACAATTTGTAATCCTGCATACTGCAGTCGAAACATAGCTGCAGGTGATTTGGCAGCAGCCAGCCTTGTGTTGGTTTTCATACAATGGTATGTGTGCCAGTTCAGAAAGCAGTGACAAACTACTGAATGTAAACTTGCCAAGAAATCAAAAACAGCAATAAAATGCCGGGGTTGATTGTGACGTCATGTTAAGGATATGCAACTAACTTTTTTTTTCTATCATATGTTGACATTTGGTGTCCTATTATATATCAGATGTTAACATTTGGTGTCCTATTATATATCAGATGTTAACATTTGGTGTCTTATTAAGTATCAGCTGTTGACATTTCTGCTATATTATCTGTATTTGACATTTGCTGTTATATATTATTTATAATATGTTGACTTTTGATGTTGTATATTATCTATAATATGTTGACATTTGCTGTTATATTATCTATATGTTGACTTTTTTTGTTATATATTATCTATGCTAAGTTAACATTTGATGTTATATATTATCTACGCTATGTTGATATTTTCTGTTATATATTATCTATAATATGTTGACATCTGCTGTTATATATTGTCTATAATATGTTGACATCTGCTGTTAAATATTATCTATGCTAAGTTGACATTTGATGTTATATATTGTCTATAATATGCTGACATTTGCTGTTAAATATCATCTATGCTAAGTTGACATTTGCTGTTATATTATCGATGATATATTGACATTTGCTGTTGTATTAACCATGATATGTTGATATTTGATGTTATTATAATCATGATATTTTTGCATTTGATGTTATATATTACCTATGATATGTTGACATTTGATGTTATATTATGCATGATATTTTGACATATGATGTTATATTATCTATGATATGTTGACATTTGCTGTTATATTAACCGTGATATATTGATATTTATGTTATTATAACCATGATATTTTGGCATTTGATATTATATTACCTATGATATGTTGACATTTGATGTTATATTATGCATGATATGTTGACATTTGATGTTATATTATCTATGATATGTTGACATTTGCTGTTATATTAACCATGATATGTGGACAATTGATGTTCTGTTATTTGATTCAACTAAAGCGTGTTCATGTGAGACTGGTTGCCTCATCTCATAGAAAGTTTAGTTTAGTTTAGTCGACGGATTAACATCACGGCACACGGGTGCAACCCATAAGTGCTCCGTTCTCCTCCTAACTCAAACCTGAGTCTGGAGAAACTCAGCTCAGTGCACGAACTCCGTAGCACCGGCGAGGATCCTGAAATACTTTGGGTAGATTTTTAACTCGAAATTTTGCCCGGGCAGCGCCGTCACGCTACTCTTTTTCGATTTCCAACTGCCAAGGGATTTTTTACGTGCGCAACAATACACACGGGCGTCCGATCTCACTACCCAGAGACCAGGGGGAATTTTTACTAGAAGTCCACATGAAAAAAAAAATCCAGGTCCTCACCGAGGCCTGAACCCGGGACCTCCAGCACTCGAGGCGGATACCATACCTCGAGACCACGCAGCCCCCCCCCCCCCCCCCATCCCCCCCATCCCTAGTGGTCTCCATGGCGAAGTGGTCAAGTGATCTCATAGAGAACTAGCAGCAAAATCCAACCAGCCATGATCAAGCCTATATAAGGCTGGCTGTGAGTCGGTTGAGAGTTTATGCTCCATTGGGAGATGGAAGGCTACAGAAGAGGATGTTGTTTGTTTGCTTATATCATTTAATTGCTTGTTGTTACTTGTGATTGTGAGTGGGTATGTGTGTGTGTAAGGAAGTGTATGCCATTGTAAGGATGTACAACTGTGTGAGTATTTGTCTATTTGAGTGTGTATGTGTGAATTATGTGATTATGTGTGTATGTGATTGTGTGGATGTACGACTGTGTGAGTATTTGTGTGTGAAAGTGTGTATGTGTCAGTTATATGTGTGTGTGTGATTGTGTGGATGTACGACTGTGTGAGTATTTGTGTGTGAAAGTGTGTATGTGTCAATTATGTGTGTATGTGATTGTGTGGATGTACGACTGTGTGAGTATTTGTGTATTTGAGTGTGAAAGTGTGTATGTGTCAATTATGTGTGTATTGATTGTGTGGATGTACGACTGTGTGAGTATTTGTGTGTGAAAGTGTGTATGTGTCAGTTATGTGTGTATGTGATTGTGTGGATGTACGACTGTGTGAGTATTTGTGTATTTCAGTGTGAAAGTGTGTATGTGTCAATTATATGTGTATGGGAAGGAGTGTGTATGTGTGTGCTTTGTTGTATGTATGGATTAGGATGTATGGGCATGACAGAGAGAGAGAGTATTACTTGATGTTGGTTTAATTTTATGTAATGTATATAAATATCAACTGTTTCGGGTGCCCTTAAGTTCATAGGAATAGCATGAGAAGTCAGTGTACAAGTATTAATCGTCACTCATAGAAGTTAAGAAAGGAAATAGAGGTTAGATAACATATCAGGCAATGTTGAAATCTTCTTCTTCCTTAAATTTTCCCTTTCAGACACCCACTCCTCCCTCCTCCCCACGCTCCCTCCTCTTCCTATGACTCCATACCTACCTCTATGTCTCTTCCTCCCCTTTCTTAATGAGCATGAGAGAGAGTGACAGTGAGAGAGAGTATGACTGAGTGAATTATTTAGTATGTTTGTGATTGTGAGTGGGTATATGTGTGTATGTAAGGATTGTGTGTGTGTGGGTGTAATTGTGTAGATTTACGACTATGTATTTGTGTATTTGTGTGTGGAAGTGTGTATGTGTCAATTATGTGTGTATGGGAAGAAGTGTACATGTGTGCTTTGTTGCATGTATGAATGAAGATATATGGGCATGAGAGAGAGAAACAGAGACACAGAGAGAGATGAAAAAGAGAATGTATTTATGTATCTATGTATGTGTATATATATATGTGTGGGTGTAGGTGGGTGTGTGGGTGTGGGTGGGTGGGTCTGTCTGTCTGTGAGTGAATGAGTGAGAGAGAGAGAGAGAGTACATTTTTGTTAGTGAGTTTGTGATTTTGAGTGAGTTTATGTGTATGCGAGGGAGAGTGTATTTGTGTTATTGAGTGTGTGCATGACTGTGAGAGTTTGTGTAAATAATGTAAGTATGCATGCTGGTATGTATTTATGTGTATGTGTGACTGCTTGCCTGCCTGTCTGTCTCATAACATAGTAATATGCATTGTTTATTTTCACAACATTCAATTGATAATGCTTTTTTTCCACATGTGAATGTTCCACACAATATATAATTGATGTATGAAAGAGGAGTGGTTGGAAGGGCTTAATGTAAGACAGGCCTACATGCCCAGTTGTGACTGAAAATAAAGTTTGTTTTCTCCTCTTTTCCTCCCTCCCACTCTCCCTCTTCTTCCCATGACTTCATACCTACACCCCCTCTCTCTGTCTCTGTCTGTCCGTCTGTCTCTTTCTTTCTTTGTGATTCTCAGTCTGAGAGCTTGCAGAATTTCCAATTGCTAAAGTGTTTAGCTGGGACGTTTCCACAGAAAGTTGTCTGTTTCAGTATGAACAATCAGAACAGACTAATCAAAAAGACCCTTTGCCTTTTACAGACTCTCTCTGTCTCTGTCTCTCTGTCTCTGTCTCTCTGTCTCTGTCTCTCTCTCTCTCTCTCTGATCCAATTGCTACAGACAAAAGTAACCAACAAATGTCACCCCCACATTTACCATGTGAGAGGCTGAAGTTTCCGCTGAGGCATTGGGAGTTTGGATGTTCTCAAGAAGCATTTATTGTCATCAGCAGCGCAACAAGGACGATGAGGATGAGGAGGATGATTTTGACGAGCTGTTTAACAACCATCAACCGAACACGTTGTTAGGCAGTCGCAGCAGCCTGGCTGTAAGTGCGTCATGGTGGGAGTGATGCCTGCATGTTTGGCCTGGGGTTGTGTGCTTGGTTTATCTGCTGGTGATGGTCTGGCTTTTGGCATGTGCCTGGCTTGTCTATTGTATTACTATTACTATCATTTAACTGATTCAATTCCGAAGGATAATATATCACCTCATGTGACTTCCCATTTACAGAAGGATGATATATTGCCATACCAGGGTCATCATGCTATTTGTTTTGTGGTATCTTCCGCAATTTTAAAGCTCAGTGAGCGGAAATTTACATTATAATACTTGTTCATTTGATTGTGATCTGGTAATTACAAGAATGGCGTACAAGCTGATATGAGGTTGGCGATCCCATCGCCCATACTGGCAAACTGATAAGGTGAGAAATGCATATTGCCACAGACAGTATTGCTACATTACCAATTGTAACACTTTGGTAATGGCTTTATAACTCTGTCCAAATCAACACATCATGTGTGTGCCATGTTTGGTGCATAACTACTTATTGTTTGGCATTGAATCAGTTCAACATGACATTGTTGCACTTTAAGAAAGCTGTGGGGTGTAGTCTGCATAAGATGTGTTTGTCTATCAATCAGTCAGTGCCAATGAGGAGCATACTGTTATGTCATTTCCATGTGGTTGTTGTGGCTGATTAGACTAATTCTTAATAAGCACCCATTACCGTTACAAATGGCGACGAAGTGACGCGCTTATTCTTCGGGGACACGCTGTTTAGTGTTTCCTTGTGGATTATGTCATGTTATTTCGTATTCGTTTATTGGAAGTTTTCAAAAGAAGCCACGGAAGGCAGGTGGTGGATGAAATTTTGAGGGCAGCTGACAGATGTTTGTTGGTTATGGTCTCAAGTTTTGCGACGGCAGGCAGAGGATCTCTTTCGTGAGACAATGGCTGCAGTCAAATGACCAGTACAGTTACTGCCATAGAGGAAAGCACCGGCAAACTACCACTTTAAAAATGCCTAGTACATTATGATTCACCTTAAGACTGATCATCGCAAGACAAGGACAGAGACATTAAAATTAGCAACATGGAACGTTAGGATGTTAAACGACGACGAAAAATTAGAGAAAATAAAACAAGAAATAGAAAGAGAAAAAATTAATATTTTAGGGATGTGCGAAACGAGATGGACAGGAGCAGGCATCAAGATAGATGAAGATTTTAAGATTATTTATTCTGGAGGTGAAGATCGACAAAGGGGAGTGGCAATTATTTTGGACCGGAAAACATCAAAATCTGTTCATGGATATTGGGCAGTGTCGGACAGAGTTCTGCTAGTTAAATTGAGTGGCAGACCTTTTAGCATAAATGTTATTCAAGTATATGCCCCAACAGGAGAATCCAGTGAAGATAGTGTAGAAGAATTTTATAATGACATAGAGTCTGCCTTAAAGAAATGTAAAAATTCAGAAATAAACATCATAATAGGGGACTTCAATGCAATAGTAGGAAATGAAGGTGATAGATACACAGTAGGAAACTATGGTTTAGGAGAGAGAAATGAAAGACGATACAGACTCGTAGAGTGGGCAAATGAACAGGAAATGATTGTAGGAAACACCTGGTTTAAGCAACACCCTAGAAGATAATGGACATGGAGGAGTCCTGATAGCAGGATCAGAAACCAGATTGACTACATTCTGATTAGCAGAAGATTTAGAAATGCACTAACAATAGCAAAACCAATTCCCAGTGCTGATTGTTATAGTGACCACAGACTACTTACAGGAACACTGAGGATAAAGTTGAAGAAAGTCAAGTATATAACAGGAAACACTAAATATTATTTGTGTACATTGAGTAATGACAAGGAAATACAAAACAAATTCAACATAGAAGTACAGAACAGATTTGAAATTTTGTCTGATCTAGAGATCCTATTTCAGGATGTGGATGATCAATGGGAAACGTTGAAGAATTCAATCAATGTGGCTGCAGAAACAACTATTCCAAAATTAAAGAAGGTGGGTCATAAGAAATGGATGACAGAAGAAATTTTACACCTAATGGAAACAAGAAGACTCAACAAAAATAATTCTGCCAAATATGAAGAAATTCACAGACAAGTCAGAATATTATGTAAGGAGGCAAAAGAAGCATGGCTTGAGGAAAAGTGCTTAGACATTGAAAAACAACACAACAGTCAAAATACCAAATTAGTGCACAAAAAAATTCAGGAACTTACTAATAAAAGAACAAGTACATCCAGGCTGTCTAAAAACTAAAGATGGCAAAATCATAATAGAAAAAGATCAGATTCTACATGTATGGTCAGATTATGTGAAAAACCTTTATAATGACAACAGAGAGGAACAGTATGATATCAGATTTAATAATGAAGGACCGCCAATTTTGAAGATGGAAGTTCGAAATGTTCTTAAGCACATGAAAGCTGGCAAGGCCCCCGGTGCAGGTAACATCACAACAGAAATGATTAAAGCTTTAGAAGAATTTGGACTAGAGCAAGTCACCAGACTGCTGAACACATTATATAATACTGGAGATATACTTTCTGAATTATGTAACTCTGTATTTATTGCAATCCCAAAGAAATCAGGAGCCTTGGAATGTGATCAACATGGAACAATTAGTATAATGAGTCACATCACAAAGATTTTGCTACGAATTATGCAAAGAGTGAGGAAGAAAATACAACCTGAAATAGGGGAAGAACAATGTGGGTTTGTAGAAGGAAAGGGTACAGTAAATGCTGTGTATATACTGCGAACAGTAATTGAATGTGCTATAGAAGTAAACAAGGATATACACTTTTGCTTTATTGACTACACAAAGGCTTTTGATAGAGTTAGACATGTCAACATGGTAGATATGCTTGCGGTTCTACAAATTGATGGGAAAGACATTAGACTTATAAAAAACATATTGGAAACAACAAGCTGCCATAAGGATTGAAAATGAAGTGGGACAATATCAACCTATTAAGAGAGGTGTTAGGCAGGGATGTGTAATGTCTCCAGATCTTTTTTCCCTATACAGTGAAAATATTTTCAGAAATGTAGAAGATATAAATGGAATCAGCATTGGAGGACGAAACATCAATAACATTAGATATGCAGATGATACAGTATTAATTGCAGACAATGCACAAGATTCTACAACAATTAGTAGACGCAGTTGTTGTACACACTGAGCAGCTGGAGTTGGAATTAAATTGTAAGAAGACACAGGTTATGGTCGTCACTATGAAGAACGAAATACCACAATGTAATATACAAGTAAATGGAAATATTCTTCACCAAGTGAATCGGTACAATTATCTTGGAACAGTCATAACATCTGATGGGAGATGCCCTGAAGAGATTAGAACAAGAATCGCCATGGCAAAAGTAGCCTTTAGCAAGATGAAAAACATTCTGACCAATAAAATGATGTCAATTGAAACGAGAAAAAGAGTGTTGAGGGGATACATAGAGCCTGTTCTTTTGTATGGATGTGAAACTTGGACAATGCGCAGTCAAGCTGAAAAACATCTGATGGCTGCAGAAATGTGGTTTCTGAGGAAAATGCAAAGAATACCATGGACAGACAGAAAAACCAATGACCAAGTACTACAGGAGACAAATAAAAATCGTAAATTGATTAGAGAAATTAGACGTAGTCAGTCAAAATTTTTTGGACATGTTATGAGAAGAAATGGATTGGAGAACTTAATGACAACTGGCAAGATCGAAGGGAACAGACCAAGGGGAAGACTGAGAAGAAAATACCTGGAAGGTTTGGCCACATGGCATTGACGAGACAGGAACACTGAGGTGATCCATGACGCTGGTGATCGAGTGAAATGGCGAGTCATGACTGCCCACGCTTTCCGGCATGGCACATGATTGATTGATTGACTCCTAGTACAGTATTTGCTATGTGGTTAGATTTAGCAAGACCTCTCCTTGTACAATAATTGCTAAGGGTTAAATTTAGCAAGACCTCTCCTAGTACAATAATTGCTAAGGGTTAAATTTAGCAAGACCGCTTTTCTAGTAAAGTAATTGCTATAGGGTTAAATTGATAAAGCCTATTCTCCTAAGACAGTGTGTGCTAAGGGATTAAATGTATCAAGCCCACTCTTCTAGGACAGTATCCGCTATAGATTATTGTTAGCAGGCCCTCTCTCCTGGAAGAACAGGAAAATATCTGATATAATCTTTAGCAAACCTACTGTCCTGTCTTTTATAGGTTATCTTTAGAAAGTCTGCTCTTCTAAGACAGTATTTGCCATATGATTACATTTAGCAAGCCCACTTTCCTAAGACCGTATTCGCCATATGATTACATTTAGCAAACTTACTCTGCTAAGACAGTATTTGCCATACCATTAAGCAATCCCTCTCTCCTAAGACAGTATTTGCCATATGATTACATTTAGCAAGCCCACTCTCTTAAGACAGTACTATATGATTACATTTAGCAAGCCCACTCTCCTAAGAGTATTTTCCATGTGATTACATTTAGCAAGTCCACTCTCCTAAGACAGTATTGTCCACGTGATTACGTTTAGCAAACCCACTCTTCTAAGACAGTATTTGTCATATGATTACATTTAGTAAGCCCACACACCTAGGGCATATTCTTTGGTATTATCTTTTATGTTTTTATTTGGTTTTGGGATTTTTGTATAAAGCACATTAACCCGCATTGCAAGGTATCCAGGTGACATACTCTTTTATTACACATATAGTGTGTTTCCTTTAACAGTTTTGGTGTATTTTTATAGTATTTTCAATGTATTTCCCTAACATTTTCAGTGAATTTCCTTAAGTGAGTATCCATAATATTTTAAGTGTATTTCTCTAATATTTTTAGTTTACTTGTCCCACTATTTTCAGTGTATTTTCTCTGTCATGTTCAGTGTATGTTACCCAGTATTTTCAGTTTGTTTGTTTCAACATGTTTATAATATTTTCCCCATCATTTTAGCGTGTTTTCCCCATTATTTTAGTGTATTTTCCCCATCAGTTTTAGTTTATTTTCCCCATCATATTAGTGTAGTTCCCCCACCAATTTCAATTGATTTTCTCCATCAATTTTAGTCTTTTTTTCCTATTGTTTTTGTGTATTTTCTCACATTTTAAGTGTATTTTCCACAAATTTTTAGTGCATTTTCCACATAATTTTAGCGTATTTTCCCCATCATTTTAGTTTATTTTTCCCATCAATTTTAGTTTATTTTCCCCATCATTTTAGTGTATTTCCCCCATCAATTTGAGTGCATTTTCTCCATCAATTTTAGTCTGTTTTCCCTGTTGTTTTTGTGTGTATTTTACATTTTAAGTGTATGTTCCACTTATTTTTAGTGAATTTTCCACATCATTTTTAGTGTATTTTCCACATTATCTTAGTGTAATTTGCCCATTATCTTTAGTGTATTTTCCCCCATCATTTTCAGTGCATTTCCCCATCATTCTCGGTGTCCCCAATATCTTGTAGTTTTCAGGTCTTGGTTCACTTGGCCTGATGTGGGCTTGTTTCCTCAGTTTATTTCAATCACACTTTTTTTTTCAACCCAGCATGTTTTTAGTATCTTACACATGTTTTTCACATAATTGTCTGTGCACATATGCATGTACGTATGTGTGTTTTGCACAAATCTCAACCACTTGTGCATGACATGTCAACGTCCTAATTCTTACGATGCTTTTTATAGCCTTTCAGGAATTCACTGTTGGATTCATATAGTTTATTCATCTAAGCTACCTCAGAAGTCGGAGTGGGTTTGGTGAGGCACTGGTAATAGAGAAAGCTAATCCAAACACAAAATTTATTTCAGTGCTCTAGAAGTAGTAGCACACATATGGACTATGCTTGAGTCAAAAGCGAATGAATGAAAAAAAAAGAAGACGACGAATAAATTAATCTGAACTAAGAATATACGAGGGTAAGTTAATAAGTAAGTCACAAATGGCTGTAAAAAAATAACTTACTATGATAACAACTTGAAACCAGTTTATTTTTATGCATACATTGCCCCTTTATTTCTCAACATAATTTCCACCAACATTGATGCACTTATTCCATCGTTTTATCAGTCCTCCCAAACTGGCTGCATAGAACTGCGTGCTCGCTTTTCTAAACCACGTTTTCACTTCACATTCAACTTCGGCGTCATTCGCGAAATTTCTCCCGCCAAGGTGGGTTGTCAGTGTTTATGCTGACAAATGTTTGTCCCGTAAAGTGGTGCATAGCTGGGTAGAAAACGTTACGAGTGCGAGTCAATAAGTAAGTCACACAGTTCTGTGGGATAGCCGGTGAATGAAAATAAAGCACACGGTTCTATGCAGCCGGTTTGGCAGGACTGATAAAACGATGAGATAAGTGCATCAATGTTGGTGGAAATTATGTTGAGAAATAAAGGGACAATGTATGTATAAAAATAAACTGGTTTCACGTTGTTATCATATTTCGTTATTTTTCTACAGCCATTTGTGACTTACTTATTAACTTACCCTCATATTTGAAAATACTTGCTATGCTGTGTTTGAAAGATAAGTCCTAGATTTTGTGTCGTATAGGCGCATTCTCTCTGTTATATCCCCACCTTACAGTGGTTTAGGTGTTTGCATGTTCCATTGACTCCAAAAGCTATGCTGACAAGTAGCACAGCTACTTTTTGGGTCGGGGATAGTAACCACACAAAAAGACACAAACCTGCTGCTTTGTAGGTAGACTGGAGACAGTCAAAGGCTAGGGACCAGACTAAAGGAGAGACTCAAACCTGCTGCCTTGAAGGTAGACTGCAGACAGTCAAAGGCTAGGAACCAGATGAGAAGCGACACAAACCTGCTGCTTTGTAGGTAGACTGGAGACAGAAAGAGGCTAGGGACCAGATGAAGAGAGACACAAACCTGCTGCCTTGTAGGTAGACTGCAGACAATCAAAGGCTAGGAACCAGATGAGGAGGGACACAAACCTGCTGCCTTGTAGGTAGACCGGAGACAGAAAGAGGCAGATTGTAAGTAGATAAAACTACAACGCAGTTCACTTTATGATGTCGTATAGGGGCATATTGTATGGGAAAACATTGTTTGGCTGTGAATGTTCCCTTCTTAAGACACAACTGACTGACCAAGAATGTTCACATACTAAACAAGTTGTTGGTTCTGAATGTTCACTTGTGAAACAAGTGGTTTGTTATGATTGTTTTCCTAGCAAACAAGTGGTTGGTTGTGAATGCTCACTTAGCAAACAAGTGGTTGGCTGGGAATGTTCACTTACTAAACAAATGGCTGGTTGTGAATGTTCACTTAGCAAACAGTTGCTCAGCATTGGATGTTCACTTACCAAATAAATGGTTGATCATGAAAATTCACTTACCAAACATGTAGTTGTCCATGAAGGTTCACTTACTTCCAATCTTCCCCCAAAGATCACACAAGGAGAATCTCAGCACAGTGCACCTTCTCCACAGTACCAGCCAGGATCCAGATGTGTATATAGCAGAAGCACACATGATGAAAAAACAATTTATTTATGAATGACTTTTCAAAATTTGTCAGTGTTTTGTTGGGCAGTGGGCGATTTGTTCTCTTTCCATTTCAAGTTGCTGAGTTGTTATTTTTCACATATGTAATGTGTGCTTGACAGACCGCCTTGCGTGGGTTTTTTATGAAATGGTATGGATGCTGGTCGTTCAGAAAGTAATGGCAAACTACTGAACGTAAACTTGCCAAAAGATCACAAACAGCCAGAAAACGCTATGGTTCTGCAACATCCTGTAAAGGATATGCAACAATTTTTAATGTGTCCTTGGGTTTTCAGAGCATTTAGCCCTTCTATGATAAGGCTAGATGTCCAATCCATTACCCCATGATAGGGGAAGTGGGGGGGCCTCCTTTTTCTTGCTTTTATGAAAATCAAAATGGACTTTATACTCCTCAGTTTCCCCACAACAAAACCATAATGGCAAACACCAACAGCGGTACACAATTTCACATTGATTGTTGTTGTTGTTGTTGTTTATACATTTGATGACTTTTAACAACAGGACAGCAGAGAGAGCATCTACAGTGTCTATAGTGATGCAGGGGAGGTCAACTATGGCCGGATATCTGTCACAGGGGAGATAATGTTCAAGCTGAACTACAACCACAAGAATAGTACATTGGAGGTTCATATTATACAGTGCAAGGACCTGGCCCCTGTGGATACCAAACACAATAGATCTGATCCGTAAGTGACTTTCCTATTCTTTTTTCGACTTTCACTGTTTAGTTATTTAGTCACAGTTTACGGCAAAGGGTCTCCCCATTATGCACCCTTCCTGTGCCAGTGAATATCACACAAAATGCTCCTCACTGCCCCAAGTAAAAAGTGGAACAGACCCCCCCCCCCAAAAAAAATGTTGTTTTTAAACATTCCCATTTGTATGGCTTGTTACACCCACGTTGGGTATTTATGATACCCATGTTAAAAAATGGCCTCAACGAGTCATGTATTATTGATTATTTTTCATGTGTTTTAATGCTTATTGTTCTTTTGTCATAAGAGATGTTGAATGAAAGAATGTATGAGAAGAAATAGAGAAGAAGGGCAGAATGTAGGACGGGCCTGCGTGCCCAATTCTTAACCCTTTGAAAATAAAGATTTTCGTTCGTTAAAAAAAAAAAAAAAAAAAGAATGCCAACACAAAAGTCCGCATGTAAAATACAGTTCATTGTTGATGGAAGTTGCAGTCACTAGAAAAACCAGCAGCCACACATTACTACATAAGGCAACCCAGTTAGTTCAGTGATCGGCGGGTCACCATTTTTCTGAACATGCTGTTCACGCAACAAACAACCACGGACAGGTGTAAAAGCACTCCACACTAAATTCACAGCTCACAGTGTCGCTCCACACACTCAACTCAGTAGCAGGGCGATGAAACCATGCACTACCAGTCCAGCATGAGCAAAATGCAAACCATAGCCACAAGCATAAACACTTCAGAGGCCGTAAAGCTCAACTGCCTATCCTCCATGTTGGAGACCGAAAGCCCTTTAACTGCTATGCCTTTCAGCACCAGGCTAGAAAGTTTTCTGGATGTATGGGGATCTCCATGGTGAAGTGGTTTAGCCGCCTGTCTCATGTCCTGAAGGCCATCAGTTCATTTCTGGACTCTGTCATTCAGTTCATAAGTGCATTTCCTGGAGACTCCTTAAGGTCGTCACTGGAGCTACAGACTTATGCTCTGTGCGATGCTTTTGGCAGGCCACTCTGTGGAAAGATACCAAGCCATATGGGGTAAAACATTGTGCAACAAAGTCCATCCTCTGGAAAGCTATGTATAGATGTGTATGTGTTCTGCATATGAGGAGGTGTTTGTTGCTTCTGCTAATTAATTGCTCATGGAGTCTGACTCTTGTGTGTTAGTTCTGCTGCTTCTAAATGTTAATGCATCTCGCAGTCTGGTAAATACAATTATATGCCAGAATTGTAGCAACATATACATTGTACAGACTGGGAGACACTTTCAGACAGCTTCAGGCAACACCTGGGGGATATCTCACAAAATTCTGACAAGTCTGTTACTAAATACTTCTGTTTCCTTGATCATAAGGGTTTTGCTGATGTATTTGTTGCTGACATTAAACCATGTTATTCTGACATGTCTGCCAAGCTTAAACTGGAAAGTTGCTTAATTACAACTATCATCATCATCATCTTCTACTTTTCCTGTCAAGCATCGTGGGTTTACAGCTATAGGCTGTGTTAATTAGGCAGGAATCAGTAGTGTCTTTGATACCACCATGTAACGTAATTGTTATTGCTTGCCTTTGTGTTATTATTTTTATCATGTCATTTGATTTTATACTCCTTCCCTTCTGTCATATTCATCTTTATGTATCACTTCCCTATTCACCTTCTATCTCTGTGGTTCACATTTGTTGTTTGATATTATATATGCTTTTCTTAATCATTTATTCTTACTTATTGTGTAGTTTTTTCAATATTTATTTTCCATTCATGTATTAATGTTGTCTAATATCGACCTGTCCTGCTGTATGGCAGTGAATCAAGGAATGTGAATGAACAAATTAGGAAGAGCTTGGATGAAATGAAGATGTGGTTTTTGAGATGTTTGTTGTGAATACCTTGATGGCCACAGTAAGTTAACAACGAGTGACTGGAAAAGACTATTGAAAGTAGAACATTAGATACAAATTTCTGAAGGAGACAATGTTTTTTTGTCATGTAATGAGAAGAGAGGCATGCTTTGAAGAACATCATGATCACTGGACAGATCAGCTTTGAGGAAGCAAGGGCAGAGGAAGAAATAAGATACTGATAGGCTAGGATGGTGACACTGAGAGTATCATCAATAGAATGATCCAGAATAACAAGGACCATTGAGATGCATGCCTTTGCCAGCTGGCAGGACACTTTGATGAGATGACAATGATTTCCATTCATATGACCTGTTGTCTTTGTGAGGCTTTGTGTATATGATTTTGTTGTTTCTCTGGAGAATCTCAGCATATTTATTTGTATTTAATTGTATCTTGTTATAAGCATAATTTACCTTTGGCATGAAGGTGTATGAGGCAGAAGAAATGGCGAGAGATTGCAAGGCTTTTCAACATGCCGTAATGAGAGTGACATGATCAGATTGACGTGATGAAAGTGCCGTGATGAGGGCGATGGGATGAGAGTGGCAGGATGAGAGCGATGTGATGAGATTGACATGATGTGAGTGTCATGTTGAGAGTGTCGTGATGAGAGCGATGTTATGAGAATGTTGTGATGAGAGTGTACTGATGAAAGTGCCATGATAAGAATGTCACAGGCTCTCATCATGGCACTCTCATCACATCACTCTGATCTGATGAGAGTGATGTGATGAGAGTGCCATGATGAGAGCCTGTGACATGATGAGAGCAATGTTCTACAAAGGACCTGCTACATCAGTGGTTCTCAACCTTTTTTGGCCCATGCCCCCTTCACCATATTTTTAGGACGTCATTCCCCCCCTTTCGTATTTCCTCCCTAAAAATTTCCCCCTGCCCCTACACAGTATACGTAATAATTGAAGCTAAATTTAATAGCACATACTAAAACAAGTCTAGACATGTACATAAAACGTGATTTGCGGATCTACTTACGTTCTAATATAAAATGAATTTCAGAAGGGTGATACGGACAGAACTGTAAAGTATGAAGGGAAAAACAATATCAAGTAATTGGTTCTTGTATTCACGCAGTCTAGAAATAATCTTTATTCCCCCCCCCCCCCCCCCCCCCCCCCGAAACCATAAAATTCCCCGGGGGGGGGGAAATTCCCCACCAGTTGAGAACCACTGTGCTACATAATGATAATCAAAATGGGGGTCTTGGTAGCCTAGGGGCAAGTCGATTGCCTACCAATCTGGTGGTTATTGGTTTGAACCTGCATCAAGGCAGATTTCTGTAATTGACCTAGGCTCCTAGATTGACCTAGCCTAAAATGGGTGCCAGGAAATGTCTTGGGGAGTAAAGGCGGCTGCCATGACACTGAGCACATCAGCCACCCAGTGCTGTTTGGTCTATACAATGATGGGACTAGCACCATATGCCCACTGGGCCTCATGGTGTCTACAAAGGCCTTTTACTTTTTTATTAAGGATAATCTTCAGCATGGTATTATGGTCGCATGCCTGATCACAGGCTCCTTCAACACATTTTTTACGGTGAATTGCACTGTGGTAAACGCTCCCAAGGCGGCCAGAGGAAATGCTTTAAAGACTCTATGAAGAAATCGCTCAAAGCTTTTGAAATTCAACTCGACACTTGGGAGACTGCTGCCAAAGGCTGACATTCATGGTGTACATCATTAAGTCAGGGGGTCATCACTTGTGAAGCGAACGGAACTGCAAGAGCTGTGAAAACAAAAGGCTGGACAAAACACCACAACACGAGATCCTCCTCCTGGAACATTAAGTATTCTTTACTCACATTGTCAAAGAACATTTTGAGCCAAAATAGCCTTACCAGCCATCTTAGAAACTCACGGCCCCAAACTTTCAACCCCACTGGATAAAATGAATGGTCATCATCATACTTGATAGACAAACACCAGTACTGTTTTGTTATGAGCATCATTCTCTGGTAATTCACATCTGGGAAGAGGTATATCAGCATGTAACTGGGTCATGAGTCAGCACAGCACATACGCACTGGCTGGGGTCAAGGCTGGGTCGATCATGTTCCCGCCACAGGTTTTCATCATCATCATGTGCCATGCCAATCAGCATGGGGGCGGTCATGTTTCACTATCTCACATGATCACCAGAGTCATGGATCAACTGTATGTCTTTGTCTTGATTATGCCATGTGGCCAAGCCATTAGATATTTACCTCTCTGTCTTCCCCTTGTTCTTTTCCCCTCAGTCTTGCCAGTTGTCACCAAATTCTCCAGTTTATTTCTTCTCATAATGTGCCCAACATTCTTTGACTATCTGCATCTAATTTCTGTAATCAGTTTACGGTTTTCATTTGCCTCTTGTGGACTTGGTCATTGGTTTTTCTGTCTGTCCATGGTATTCTTTACATTGTCCACTGCCACTAGATTTTATTTCAGCTTCCACTGTTTTATGTATTTCATTGCCAAGAGACTTGAGTGCCCAGAGGGGATCTAGCCAATGTTTAAAGTCCATGCTAAATTCCACATTATTTCCCAATTCAAGGTATGTGAAAACCTACCTGCTTCCAGACAAAACCCGA
Organism: Cepaea hortensis; assembly: GCA_963921405.1. Classification (NCBI taxonomy): domain Eukaryota; kingdom Metazoa; phylum Mollusca; class Gastropoda; order Stylommatophora; family Helicidae; genus Cepaea; species Cepaea hortensis. Next base: position 15,740,179 of record OY992886.1, on the reverse strand, counting down.
AGCAGCAAGAGAAAGACCAGAATCAAGAAACACACGCTGAGCCCCATCTTTGATGAAATATTGAAGGTCAGTACACAACTCTAATATTTTATGTGTTAGCAAAGTAGCTTGTAGATTGATGGTTATTCCACCGATTTAAGGTAGCTTATAGCATGGTGGTTACTCCACTGGTTTAAAGTACTTTGTAGATTAGTGGTTACTCTGCTGGTTTAGAATAGCTCATAGAATGGTGGTTAGTTCATTGGTTTAGATTAGCTCATAGAATGGTGGTTAGTTCACTGGTTTAATGTAACTTGTAGTTGGTGGCTACTCCATTGGTTTAGAGTAGTGTATAGCACATTGATTAGTCCACTGGTTTAGAGTAGTGCATAGTAGCTTGTAGCACAGTGGTTAGTTCACTGGTTTAGAGTAGCTTGTAGCATGGTGGTTAGCCCACTGGTTTAGAGTAGCTTGTAGTATGGTGATTAGTCTACTTACTGGTTTAGAGTAGTTCGTAGCATGGTGGTTAGTCCATGGTTTAGAGTCCACCACCACCACCACCCCCCCCCACCCTACCCACCCACCCACCACCACCACCACCTCCTCCTCCTCCTCCTCCACCACCTCCTCCTCCTCCTTTTCGTGCAGCTAAAGTGTTCTACGGGTTGAAATATCTAGTCTCAAGCCAACCCTCCCTAGTGGCCTCTGACAACACGCAGTTTACCGCATGTGGTAAAAGGCAGAAGTACTCCATAGTAACAGATAACACTTTTCCCAAAGTAAAAGTATTCTCATAGAAACAGATAAAAATAGTCCCATAGTAAAAGATAATAGTAGTTCCATAGTGAAAAGTAAAAGTAGTCCCATAGCAAAAGGTAGAAATACTCTCATAGTAACAGATAAAAGTAGTCCATAGAAAAAGTATTCCTATAGTAACAGATAACAAAGTCCCATAGTAAAATTAGTCCAGAAGTAAAAGTAGTCCCATGGTAAAAGGTAAAAAAATTATCCATAGTTAAAGGTATAAGTAGTCCCATAGTACAAATAATCATATAGTAACAGTCCCATAGTAAAAGGTACAAGCACATTGCACATACTAGGGTGTGCAGTGTTAAGCTTTTCCAGATTCTAGGCTATCAAATCAAATCAAATCAAATCAACTTTATTAAGGTCACAAATTGGGCGCGCAGGCCCGTCTTACATTCGGCCCTGACATAATAAGATGGCTAGCCAGTGCCCTTCCGTATCACCCATCCTGATGATGGTAGATGAGAAGAACCCACATCATGCAGACCCCGGCTTTCTATGTTTCTTTTCTACAGTGGTGGAAGCAAGGCACCACTAGTCCCCTGTTGCATCACTTCATAGACAGTTAGTAATTAACTTGGTATATGGTACGCCAACTCAGAGGCGGACATGCAACATAATGTTTCAGCTTTCTCACATGCCTGTGCCAACTTTGGGCTCAATATCAACTTGGAGAAGACTGTAGTTATGTACCAGCCAGCTCCAGGGAATAATCACACTGTGCCGAATATAAAAGTGAATGATCATAGACTAAGTGTTGTGGACAAATTCACCTATCTTGGCAGCACTGTGTCACAAGCTGCCACAATTGATGACGAAGTGAATGCAAGAATCTCCAAGGCCAGTGCGGCCTTTGGCAGACTGTACAAGAATGTATGGGACAGAACTGGAATAAGCCTGCAAACAAAGCTAAAAGTCTACAAAGCAGTTGTATTATCCACACTGCTATATGCTTGTGAAACCTGGACTGTTTATCAGCAACACGCCAGGAAATTAAACCACTTCCACACAGTCTGCCTAAGGAAGCTACTGAAGTTTAAGTGGCAAGACAAGATTCCAGACACTGAAGTCCTAGAAAGAGCATCCATGCCCAGTATCCACACAATACTGATGAAGAATCAGATTCGGTGGGCTGGTCACTTGACTCGCATGCCAGATCACAGGCTCCCTAAACGAATTTTTTACAGCGAACTGCATTGTGGTAAACGCTCCCAAGGTGGCCAGAGGAAACGCTTTAAAGACACTCTGAAAATCTCACTGAATGCTTTTGGAATTCATCATGACACCTGGGAGGCTGCAGCCAGAGACCGAAATTCATGGCGTGCATCATTACGCAAAGGTGCAGTCATATGTGAGGCAACCAGGACTGCAAGAGCTGTGAAGAAAAGGCAGGACATAAAAACGACTGCAGGAAATCCTCCTCCAGAAACGTCAAGCATTCCTTGCCCACATTGTCAAAGAACATTTCGAGCCAAAATAGGCCTTATCAGCCATCTTAGAACCCATGGCTCCATACCTTCAACCCCACTGGATGAAATGAATGGTCATCATCATTCTTGATGGACAAACAACAACAAACATATGGACCCCCAACAACTAGGAACCCTGACTTTGAAGAGTTAACATGTATTAGATGAGGATCTAGGGTAGTGCCGTGGTTAGCATGCTTGTCTTCCAACCTGGTGGCCGTGTCTTCGGATCCCCATCCAGGCAGATATTTTCTTTTAATTGATCTGTGCTCCTGAAATTGATTCTACCATTACCACTACCCCTTTCAACCTCTAGGAGAAGTTATATTAGGGTCCATCCCTGGCTCAGATTAATAATCCTGTGACTGAGCCAGTCATAAAGAGCGGCTGCCAACGGTTTTACCCCCACAAGCTTATTAATTTGAAGGTGGTTGTTGTCCATAGGGGGTATTGATGATTGTGCTGCCAGGTCAACTCAGGGTAAAATTGGTATTAAGAAGTGTCTTGGGAAGCTGCATGATATTGATCACATCAGCCCTGTACTGCCAGTTTGTCTATACAGGAAGGCCCAGGTTAATGTCGGGGTTACATTCTTGGAAAACACGACTTTAAGTGAAACGACGTATAGCAAAACACTATTTCCCATAGAATTAAATTAAATACAATGTATTTTGTATTGTTGATATTTAATGGCTAAATAGAGGTGGGTTGGAGGGAGAGTGGTAGAGTTATTGGGACGTAGAGACATTAAAACCACGACTCGCTCCAAAACTATCATTAGCACTGCTAGTACTGCTCTCACCCGCTTTCTTAACTAGATCTTCATAGAGAGACTTTACTTTCTCTTGAATAGCCATCTTGCTCACAGGCATATTCCTTTAGTTCTGGTCTTCAATCTAGATGGCCAATAGCGCTTCCATGTTGTCCATAAGAGTACTTCTGGTACGAGTGATCTTGGAAGCACTCAAAGGGGTTACATATTTAGCACAATGTTTGATTTTGTCAGCACCTGCACAAATTGTCCTTACCGTAGCCACTTTAGTAACGAATTACCAAATTTCGACGAAAATATGTTTGCGGTTTTGTTTGGCAACTTTTTCTTGTGTCTATTCTAAGCGGTAAGTAAACCCGTGAAGACCATTTTATGAGACTTACTACATTGTTATATTATGGATTATTAAATTTAGCACCCATTTTTATGCCTAATTTGTAATTTTGGACTATTTAAGTTGACAATAAATGTCACACTGAAATTATGAAGACCGCATGCTGTAATGTAATATTTACTAGTATTACAATGGCGGGATAAGGCAGTTTTTCTTGTCATACTCCAGCTATGAACATTTAATATTCTTATGGAATATTAAGAGCGACTACAATGATAATTAATTCATGTTTACATTGAACACCCATTATTGCATATATGTGCAATTTTTCATCACTCTAAACGGACCATATCATTGAACCTTAGCGAATGTGTTTTGGTCACAACTTCTCAAAATAGGAAAAGAGTATTTTCTCTTTGTGGATATTAAGTAATAAATTGACACACAGACATTAATATCTCAGCTTATAATTGACCTACAGACTTGAATAAGGTACCGTTGGATTTCTTGTTTCAAGAGGTATCCAACTATGCAGATTGCATAATTAAAAAGCAATTTAGAAAATGTTACTAAAGTGGCTACCTTACCGTAGTTGGAGGTAAACCATGGACTTTACCAATGTCAACAGCCCTATTGCCAGCCTCAAAATGACATAACACATCTAACTTCACCTCAAGAGTAACACTTTTCTATTCTCTTACAACCAGACACACTATCAGCACTTACTGTGCGCTTTGTGCTCATAATTATGGGTGATTACATGATAAAATCCTGGGAAAACGTACTGCACAAAATGTAAAATGGCGATGTTAACGCAGCATAGCAATACAGGTGACGACCTTATAGTGGAATGTAGAAACGTAAAGTGAAGTTATGTCCCATTGTGACAACGACGTTATAGCGAAACGATGTAAACCAAAGCGACGTATAGCGGGGCCTTCCTGTACAATTATGGGACTGGCACCATATGTCCAATGTTACTCAAGACAGAAACGGCTTCATTATTTTTTTACTTATGAGGTCACAGCTTTATAATTCTTTGGTTAAAGAGATGTCGCCCTTGATTCTTTCATGGCATGGGGTGATTGTCGTCTCCCTTTCCAACATCATTTCTGTCATGGGGGTGGGGTGATTGTCTCCCTTTCCCTCATCATGTCTTTCATGGAATGGGGTGATTGTCTCCCTTTCTCACATCTTGTATTTCACAACTTGAGGTGATTATCTCCCTTTCTCACATCCTGTATTTCACAAGATTAGGTGATTGTCTCCCTTCCTCACACCCTGTATTTCACAAGATAAGGTTATTGTCTCCCTTTCTGACATCCTGTATTTTGCAAGATTAGGTGATTGTCTCCCTTTCTCATGTCTTTAATGAGATGTGATTGTCTCCCTTTCTCACATCCCTATTTCACAAGATAAGGTGATTGTCTCCCTTTCTCAATCCTTTCATGAGATTATGGGGTGATTGTCTCCCTTTGCACATCATTTCTTTCATGAGAAGCATTGGTTGTCTCCTTTTATCACATCTTTTCTTTCATGAGAAGTATTGATTGTCTCCCTTTCTCGTATCCTTTCTTACATGAGAAATGTTGATTGTCTCCCTTTATTACATCATTTCCTTCCCTGAACATTCTGGGGACCAATTTTAGTGGTTTGTGTGGGGATCATTTGTCCTTCCGTATTTCACAGTCATCTCATCTCATCTCATCTCATCATGTTCCTATTGTACCTTGTGGTGTCCAGGTGAAGTATAAACATCGTGAGAGTGCCCGATTATGGGCTTCATATATCGATATTCCCATGGACTCTAGTCTGTACATCATTGCTTGTTGTGGTATGCTGTTGACTGGTAACCTACTTGCATGGCCAAACCATTCACAGTCATATATTGACCTAATTGCATAACTTTTATCTTCGCCATGCAAATAATTTCAGACTGTTCCAGGCGCATACTTTAGCAACGAGGCTCAAGTATGTAGACATTCTTCTTCAAGATGTTCCTGATTGTTGAAATTGACTTGTTGGTTTCAAGTTGTTTGCTTGTTCCAATTGTTTGTTTTCAAATTCAACAGGCAGTTGGAGTTACAAATTAATGTTTTGGAAATGCAGATGTGTGTCAGAAGGTGGGGGGGTGGGGGGGGGGGGGGGGGGGCACATGTCATGGACAAATTAGATAACAAATAAAGCAGTCTTAAACAGTGTCTAGCAAAGCATGCTTGCCTGCTGATCCTGTGGTCATATGTTCGAATCTTAATGGGTTTTTCTAAGTTGATCTGGAATCCCAGACGGCCCAGCCTAAAATAGATACCAGGAAATGTCATGGGAAATAAAGGCGGCCAGTATTGATCATATCATCCATTGCGTGCTGGGTTGGTCTGTACAAATACGGGGCTAGCACCACATACCCAGTTTTTCTCGGTGCGTGGAGATGAGTTCTTTGCTTAGATTGACATACAGACCTCCCATCATAAGGGTTTGGAAGTAATGTCCCCCTCTGTATTGACCTCCAGGGGTCGAGATCTGTGGAGAGATATAAACGTCTGTGCCAATTTAGCACATGCTGATGATGTAATACTGACCTCTGGCCATAAAGGCTTGGACATGATGACCTTAACTGATTCAGTGCCATGGGATGATGAATTGTCTTTTTCAAATTTCCCATAACTGCCATGGATTTATAAATCAAATTATTGTTAAAATATCTATACAGTAGTTTTCACTATGCAGCCAGTTTTAATTTGATATATAATACAACATGTCTGCTGCCATATTAACAACTTTTAAGTTAGAACTGTGACACACCCATACTTCTCATTCTCCGACACCTATTTTTGTTTGTTTGCTCCAAACCTACTTTTTAATTTGGCACTGAATCTGTTAAAATGCTGACCTGACAGAATCACCAATGTGGAGCACGTGGAGGGAACTACCAGCAGTTAGGATGGTTTGGCTTCAGTTGGTTGACAGCCTATTCTTCAGTAAGGAGATGAAGGAAGAACGAACGAATGTTTGCATATCCTCTACAGGACATCGCTGTCAACATCAGCATCTTTCAGCTGATTGTTGATTTCTTGGCAAGATTACGCTCAGTAGTTAGCCATTGCTTTCTGAGCGACCGGCTCACATAACCCCGTAAGTTACCGACACGATTAGAACCGCTACCGATTCTCGCCATCATCACGTTACTCATGAGAGTATATGGGATTACGGAGAAAGTCGCTAACCCTTAGGCCAGGGAGACCGACTGAAGGAAGAAAGGAAGAAGAAATATAGGCCTTCAAACAAAAAGATATGTCCCCTATATACTGACCACCAAAATACTGAATTTCAAAGTACTGACCCAGAATAATGACCTCCAAAATACTGACAGCCAGAATACTGACCTCCAAAATACTGACACTTAGAATACTGACCTCCGAAACACTGACCTCAAAATACTGACCCAGAATAATGACCTCCAAAATGCTGACCTCCATAATATTGACTTTCCAGCCTTTGAGGGTAAAAATAGAGCATTTTGAACACTACTAACAAATTAGAACAGCGATCTCCAACAGAATGTGTATACATAACTGCCATTACCTACTATGTGTCAGCGACTTGTGCGCTGCAGCTTTTCATGACTTCGCTACTTTCGCACTGCACGAAATAACAATTCATGACATTTGCGAAAGGAATGCAATTTATTCAGAGCCGACATTTGAATGGCTCTACGAGCGTTAGGTTTCATCATTGTTACACAATATGAATACATCAACGTGATGATAGATGATGTTAGCATTACACAATCTAAATGAACAGCCCTATGTTTACCTATGGCCTAGAAAGCTATCATATTGGTCAAGGATACGTCCTGCTCTCTCTACCGTCTCCAGTCAGTCCGTCCCGCAACACATTGCGTGGACCAGCACGGACACTTTACTCTCCGTGCAGTTGCTATTATTGCGTGCCTGGTCTTGCCAGCACGCTGGCTGGTGAGTTTGAGTAACCTGGCATATCACGGTTACTCGCAAGGACCAGCAACCCAATTGCTTGGGGAAAGCCCTCGCTCATCTGTACTCGTTTACCTCTGGTCTGACACAAATGTGTCTCCCTGTGAGGTTATTAATAGTACTCGTTGTCTTCCCTGTCTGGTGTCTCTCTATTAGACTAGTGTTAACTCCTTACTCCTGTAAGGTCTTATTGGGGATGCTGACAGGGTCCCCCTCCTCTCCGCGAAGTGTTACTTCCCTTTTCCTCATGTTTGTAACACTTCTTGGTCACAAAAGAAAAATTGGTTGTCCCAATTTTGTCAGATCTCCAATAAGTATAGAACTTTCTAGTTTGGGGATAAAACAATATCTTCTACCTTTATTCACAGTGTTCTATCTTTTCACTTGGCTAATTCAGTAGCCCATGTCTCAGTATAGTTGGTTCCATAGATATCTCAAGGATTGGTAGTGAACCGGAAACCGTTGTCTTATGACTTATGTCCTGGCTTCTGTCGTTTGACCCTATGTCTTTTGACTTCCACCTATTGACTTACGTCTTGACCTGTTCCTCATATTGCCCAAAATGACAACCCACACACTAGTTGACTCTATTATGAGTACAACACATGAGCACCACGTGTTCATGTTCCCCTCAATATCCTCTCCACCTCTATACACATAGTTCTACTGTTCACCTTCTTGCTTCCGCATGTGAAAAAGCTATATTCATTGTTACATTTAGGTTTCTAATAATTTATTGTGTCCCCTGAATTTAGAGTTATTGTTCTTTGAACTTATTGGTGTGTGCAACTTTTATGTGTTCGTTTTCCTGTTTGTTTGCGTGTTTTCTAATAAACTAAAGTGTACTTAACTCTCTAACATGTGTATGCGTTAGTGTACTAAACGTGTGTGTTCCTTCGAGCGCCGCAAATCGGTTTATTGTGGTTACAAACGTTCGTCATTTTTATTTGTGACCACAACTCCGTTTTCTGAAGCTCAAAGTAAGTTGTCTATGTACTCTGTTAAAGTGTGGCTGCAACACATATAAAAACCCTCGACAACACATTGAAAACACAGCTGACACAGACAAGTCAAATAAGACTTTTCCAGCGGTGGAAAAGAAAATTTTCCGCTGTCTTTCTCTCTCGCTCTCTTCCTTTCAATGTTTACTAAGTTTTTGCATTCTCTCCTCGCATTTTCTCTTCTTTCATTCATCTTTCATTCCCTTTCATACTGTTCTTTCAATCAATCATTCTCTCGTCATTAAAATATGTTTCATAGTATTACATACATAAACAATATATATATATACAATAAACGATTGGCTGATTTATAATAGTAATCACGCCAAATGACTGCGTTTTGTTTGCACGCGTCATGTCTATACAAAAATGTACATAGCTATAAGGATGGTTTGTCACCGATCCTGACGTAGTAACTTCCATAATTTGGTGTGCTGACCTAAATTACCCTAAAGGGAAATAATTTACTACTACTTTCATTTAAGCGAAATGGGTTAATTACCTTAAATGTTACTTGTGAAAAAGATGATGTTAATTCCTAAATGAATGGCGTTAGTTTTGAAATGATATGTTAGCTAAATGGATGTATAAATAATTATGATTATAAGTTAATTAACTAATATAAGATCTAATAATTGTATTTCTATAATGGATGTTTTAATAAATGGGTTATTAATTAAATGATGGTGATTTCTAACTAAGCAAATAAGAAAATAAAGTTATATATGCGTTTACACAATTTGTAATAAAATAAATAATAGAAAAATGAAGTTATAGATACTGTAAATAAAATAATATTGTACATCTATCACAGTTACATTTCTATATCTAATTACACTAAGTTGACGTCCTCCTCTGCGTTGTGAAGATGGAGCAAATCTCATAGTAGACTATTCTAACATAGTTCATTCAGCCAAAGTCTTTTATGCTCTCTTTGAAGGATAGTGTAATAATATAGTTGCCTACCACATTATGTAGGTACATAGCTAACCCTGGCATGTTCTTCGGGGTTTAAGCGTTGGTTAAATATATTCTAGATTCGGGGTCTAAGCTGGGTTCGCTGTCCTCTTGGCGTTAGGTCCCCTAATCTAACTTATGTGTGTGTCAGCGCAGGTTAATTATGCGTCTGTTCGTTACACTTTTCATAGCACTGTTCTATTCACACAAGTTATATATCAGGCGATAGTAACGCACTTACGATATGTCTTAGTCACCACACATGGGACATGGTTATTTAACATTACAGTGTCACTGTTTCTGGTGGTGTATGGTCGCTTCCTTCCTGTAACTCAGGTATTTGAATGGATGAAGGACGACTTAAAATGTCTGCAATCGTATTTAATCTCCCTTTTAAATGCTGGATAGTAAATGTGTAATTTTGGAGAATCAAAGCCCACCTGTAAATTCTATTGTTGGTAGGATGTCCAGATTGCATCACAGACAATGGAGAGTTATCGGATTGGATTACAAACTGTGCTCCTGCCAGAAATCGATGAAACTTTCTCACGCAATAGATCAAACTAAGGCCTTCCAATTCTGATGCTGAGTATCTTCCTTCAGCTGGAGTGATCTTGCGACTTACGTACATTACTGGATGGAACGTCCCGTCGTAGAACTGTCCTAGTATCCCAGATATGGATATGGCACTCGCGTCTGTGCATAAAAAATAAGTGAGTTTTGGATTAGGCATACGGAGTATAGGTGGAACGCTGAAACAATGTTTTAATTTCGATAACGCACTAATTAATCGTGCATCTTTTACAGATAACTTAGCCGAAGCTTTTAAGATGTTAGAAAAATTAATGGTGATTTCCGCCAGTTTTAAAAGTAATTTAGTATAGTGGTTTCCCAAACCCAGTAAACTTTGGACCTGTTTTTTTGGTCGTTGGTATTGTCAATTTCAGAATCTTAGTGACGATTCTGTCATTAGTTTTTAATTGGTCCCTGCAGATGGTATGTTAATTTGTTCCATGCCCAACTCTATTTTGGACGGCTTCGCTGTGAGTCCAAACAATCTCAACCTGTTGAAGACCTGTTGCCGTTTCAGTCGGTGTTTTGTCCCGTCTTTCGTCTGACTGCATGTGTTATTTCTACGTGTCGAGATATTTGTCGCCGTTACGTTTACTGTAGGAACTGGTAGTTCCATCTCGTCTAATCCTGTTGTGCTACTAGTTGTGTGTGTTGTTATCTAGCTAAGCGTGTTTGCGTTGTCGCTGTCGTGTGTCTCCCTACCTAGTGAAGTTGTGTTGTGTTCGTCTGTTGTCTCATTGCTTGGGGTTGGTGCAATCTGTTCGTCTGTCTGTCGTACTTTTTGTGAAACGTATGGTTTCAGGATGTTGATATGAAATATCTCTAAGTGTTCTTTTATCGATATTTCATGATCCGCATCTGATATTTTGAGTTCAACGTTGAGAGGCCCTTGGCAACATGTTAGTACCATGTTATAGTTATCAGTTAGTTGAATCACAGCCTTTTGGTTTGGTTTAAGGGGAATCGCTTTAGTACCCTTGTTTGGATAGTTTTGGTTTCCATCACTCGACACCTGCATTAGGGGTCCAGTAATATCGACCGCTATACCCTCAAGTGGTCTAGATGCTCTCACTGACCGTTGCACTTCGGTCTTTACATGCTTTTTCTTTCGTACTCGATGTTGACACACAGTACAAGAGCGACAGAAAGATTTTATGTCCGAACAAAATTTCGGCCAGTAAAATTGTGATAGAATTCTGGCTCGCGTTTTATGATAGCCCAAATGTTCAGCAAACGGTGGTGAATGTGCGATTTTTTAGCACCTTTTTCCGGTATGTTACAGGTAACACCGTCTGCTGAATTTCATGGTTATTATGTGTGTAATAATGCATGAGAATTCCATTAACCTTTTTAAAGTACCAGGAAGAATTTTTAGAAACTTTCTTTCGCTCACACAACAAGTTAAAATACGGTGTGAGTGTTTGGTCGGTGCTCTGTGCCTCGCTCAACTTTTGGCGAGTATTATTGATATCTGCATCACTTGGTGTTAGTAGCTGTAATGTTTCAGTTTGTAAGTCAGTATACCTTGTTTCTGTATCTGACTTAGTTACAGCGTTGGCTATATGTGTATCTTTCCAGGCTTTTATGTTGTCGTCTGTACATTCTTTCAATGCATCAAGACGTCCTAAAATAAGATCTATACATGGATCTTGAAGGATAGCGCACGTAAATGTGCCGGTAAGGAACGGGGTATTGATATGCGCTTTTGCCAGTGGATATTTCTCGATGGTGCCCGAGAAAGTACGGCATTTGACAAATTCACCCGTATAATCTTCTGTTCTAGCAAATTCTCTCCTTAATCCCAGTATAGTACTGCCGCTATCGACTAAGCATTGGCATGGTTTACCATTGACCTGTGCATCGTAGAACTTAAGGTTACCTCTGGAGGCACATGCTGCATTAGCTTCTTCATTTGAACATGATATTACGTGTCCACATTTCAATCTCCCCTCCGCATGAAATTGCTGGCATACTTTACATTTCTTAAAGTCTAAAATATCAGTTACAGATGATACACTCTGACATTCATTCTTTGGCAATACATTGACAAGTTCGGGATCTATGTCACTCTCATCGTCTGATGATGTATCGATGAGGGCTGCGTTGTTTGCCTTCATTCTCTGTCTCCCAAGACATTTATTACTATAATGGCCATAACTAGAACAAAAATAACATTTTACAGCACGTTTAAACGATGATCTTCTGCTTTCTTGCTTACTTATCACTTGTTCTAGGTGTGACGGATATGTGGGGTTCTTATCACACATCGAATACGCCGGGTGAAAAAGATTGCAATAATTACATCGAGGTGGTTTCAGGTATGGTTTGTCCTTTTTACTGTAGTCTTTCTGTTTGTAGGACCTATCAGGGACTCTATTTGCAAAAGCTGTAATTTCTGTGTCATATGATGTTGTTTTAAATATGTCCCGATTAGAGGAAAAATAAGCTGATCCCCGTTTCTCTAATTGTTGAATGGACTCAATATCTGACTGTTGTAAGATTTTGGCAAAAGGGGTAGGTACTGTAGAAACAACTTTGTCCATTACTATTAGTTCTTCTAGTTTTTCATAGCTGTTACCTACTTTGGCCGCCTTAGTCCATTTTTTAAATGTGCTCTGCACGTTAGAAATGTAGTCTAAGAACGTTTCAGTTGCTTTTGGTTTAATCTGTGAGAATTGAATTTGGTAACCAGTAGCGTCCAAAAGAAAATGTTGCATTATCCTATCATGTATGTACTGGTAATTGTTTCTAAGATCAGTAGGTATGGATTCTATTACTTTTAAAGGCTCCCCACTCAGGTTTCTCATGTAAATCATTGCCCAATCCTCTAAAGGTATTTTCTGTGTTTTTAGTTGGAACTCTATATTTTCAGTCCATGCACTGATTGAATCACCTACAGTGTATGGTTTAATAAGGCCCTTGTACTTACTAAATTTGTTTTGTTCTTCTTGGCTCTTTTGTTTGCTAGAGGCTATTTGTATGTTAGAATCTACCTCCATTTCCTTCATCTTTAGTTTAGTTTCTGAATCTACCTGTATCTGCTTTTCTTTGGTGGCATAAGTCTAACTGTTTCTGTTTGATAATTTGATCGGACTCTAATTGTTTCTGTTTGGTAGCCTCCTCGATCTCTTTCATTTCTTTTTGATGTTGCCTTTCTAATGCTCTTTCATCTCTGTCAAGAGCAGCTTTTCTTTCTGTTTCTTCTCTCTGTAGAGAAATTTTCCTTTCTGTTTCTTCTCTCTGTAGAGCTCTTTCTTCTTTATACTTTTGGTCCGCCCATTTTTCTAACTTATCTCCAGTGTGGCCCATGGCGATGCCCGCCTGGATACATTCATTTAGTGACGCCATTTTGTGGCGTAATGTTAATTCACAATGCTAATACAATAATATGCACAAAATAGTTTACAATAACATGTTAGTAAATGTACATCTTTCGCTGGAAAAGAAGATGCATGATTAAGTTAGAGCATATCAAAATATTCGGAAGATATACTCATCTAATTTGTTGGACAGTGCGGTACTTGGGATGTTCCACCGCAATCTTTCACACTACACACTGGTTTGATTTGCTGACACACGGGCTGCGTTCTGGTTAGTAGAGCAGCAAAAATTAGACACACGCTTAAGTTGTAAATACAAGCTCACAATTCATCATATTCTATCAAATATTTCATATTTCATAAAGTTGTTAATATAATTTCCTATTTCATGCGACTGGTGAATGAGAATGTGCTAAATAGTGATAAATGGTATTAATGATGAATGATATGATCGTCTGAATGATTGTTAGATGATAAATGAGATGATTAGTCGTATGGCCGTCAATGCCGTCTTGTCTTCGCCGTTAGACTTTGGCGTACCTTCGTTCTAGGCTGCAGTTCGTCGCTACTCTATTTACTGATTTCGTAGAATGGTGACATTGATGGCTGTATCACACGCAATGGAATGTACACGCTGGTTATGATGATAATGTTCACTGATGATTTTATACATTTCAATTGCTTTTAGTATCATACCACACTTTCTAAATAATATTGGTAGAATTTCACACTTTACCGATCTAATTTGGCTCAATTGTGGTTCACACTCCACAAAATTGGCGATCGTATAATTCACCACAAGAAAAAAATTAATTTATAGTATGTATCACAATAAATTTGTATTACTTTGCAATATATCACACATCAATCATGTTGAAACGTGCATTGAATTAATTCTGGTACAGAATTTTGTAATATCAATCGATAGCTAGCGTTCGTTCAGTGGTTTATAATACCACTTGCATGTTGGCGTTAACTGATCGTTGAATATTACTACAACTGCGTGCTATCACTGCTCAGAAACGTTCACTGAAATCTGACAGTAATTGTACTGTTGGCGTTTGTTTAATGTGCTCTGATACAAATTCGCCGCTGGCGTTGATTCTTTGACCATTCTGACACCAATTCGAGGTCTACTGGTGTTTATTCGAGCACTAATTTGCCGCTGGCGTTGATTCATTGACCACTTCTGATGCCAATTCGAGGTCTATCCTCACTGTATTATGGCGTTGGTTCACATCTTCTGACACCAATTCGAGGTCTAGCCTGTCAGCGACTTGTGCGCTGCAGCTTTTCAAGACTCCGCTACTTTCGCACTGCACGAAATAACAATTCATGACATTTGCGAAAGGAATGCAATTTATTCAGAGCCGACATTTGAATGGCTCTACGAGCGTTAGGTTTCATCATTGTTACACAATATGAATACATCAACGTGATGATAGATGATGTTAGCATTACACAATCTAAATAAACAACCCTATGTTTGCCTATGGCCTAGAAAGCTATCGTATTGGTCAAGGATACGTCCTGCTCTCTCTACCGTCTCCAGTCAGTCCGTCCCGCAACACATTGCGTGGACCAGCACGGACACTTTACTCTCCGTGCAGTCGCTATTATTGCGTGCCTGGTCTTGCCAGCACGCTGGCTGGTGAGTTTGAGTAACCTGGCATATCACGGTTACTCGCAAGGACCAGCAACCCAATTGCTTGGGGAAAGCCCTCGCTCATCTGTACTCGTTTACCTCTAGTCTGACACAAATGTGTCTCCCTGTGAGGTTATTAATAGTACTCAGTGTCTTCCCTGTCTGGTGTCTCTCTATTAGACTAGTGTTAACTCCTTACTCCTGTAAGGTCTTATTGGGGATGCTGACACTATGGACAGATCCCTTTCAAATTAATATTCAAAATCTGGCTGATTTGGTCATAGGATTATTAATCTGAGGGTGGGATGGGCCCTAATTATAACTTTCCTTTCGAGGTTAAACGGGTTAGAGGTAATAGATAAATTACATAAATGTGTATCACATGTCAATCTGATATTTAAATGTAGAAGTTAAGGGGAAACCACCACATTAATTTCTAAAGAATAGGTTTATGGGCAGTCACAAAGATTGGCTTATGGCGAGGTGTGGGATACATTGTTTGGAGAAAAAAGAATAAACTTCATACCAGTTTTCAGATTCTTGACGAGACATAAACACGTGGGAGTATTTGGGGAGGAGAGACTGACTACCAGCTTTTATTCTCTTTGTGTCAGTACCAACTAAGCATGACCGAACTGGAATCCCGGTCACTGTGGGTGACAGTCTGGCACAATGATCGCTTTGGCCGAAATGACTTTCTCGGAGAGGTCACCATACCTTTGGACTATTACAGCTACAATGAAAATGCTCCACAATGGTATCCTCTTCAAGAGCGGGTAGGTTTTATACATTTTGTGAGTTCAAAACAACATGTGAAGTGTGATTGACTTTTCCCTGTGAATCCCAACCATCATGTAATGTGTTTTGGTACTTTAGTAATTGGGTCAGAGAATACTAAAGAAGGGAGTCTCCGTGCCAAGTGGTCAAGCCTCAGGCTCGGGCTCTGAAGGTTGGCGGTTTGATTCTGGACCGCGTCCTTCGGTTCATGAGTGCATTTTATCTGAGACTCCTGAGGGTCATCGCTGGAACTACGGAGTTTGTGCTTTGTGCAACGCTTAAGGTGCTGCAGGAAGAGACTGAGATATATAAAACCTGGTGCAATGAAGTCGACCCTGTCGACGCTTAAGCAGCTTTTTTTTTACAATACAGAAATCTGGCTTTCCCTGTGGTAGCTTTCATTGTGTAGTTAGCCTCTTTGAGTCAGGCACTTTGATTTGTCATGGTGCTTATTTCCACCCTCAGACAAGTCTGTGTGAAGTACTGGCACTGGCCGCCTTGGCAGATGATAGTTATTGTGCTTTACCAAAAAATACATAATAACCTCTTTATAGCACAATGCCTGGGCTGAATTGTAGAGACCATGTGTTGCCCATGCAGCATGATCCCTCTCTCGGCCTGCCTAGTTTACTCTAGGGGAAAAGTAACATCAATACATCTGGTACAAGACAAGCTGCAGAAGCTGCCAAATCAGCTAAGCAATGCTCTAACTGTCCGCCTATCAGAGCTTCGATCCTAGACCAGTTGCTGACCAAGGCTTAGGACTGGTCTGCCCTGCCATGAGATTTGGTCTTTAGGTTGCATTTCCTCGCACTAGGATAAAGCTTGTACCCTCCCAGTTGCGCTTCTCTGCCCAAAGACTGTGTGAAGTGAACTTTGATATAATGTGTGTGAACATTGATATTATATATATATATATGTGTGTGTGTGTGTCTGTCGTGCGCATGTGTGCGTGCAGTTTTTTTCTCTTAATTTTTTCACTAAATTTGTGTCCAGTATCTATGTGTGTGAACTGAACTTTGACGCCATGTGTGTATGTGTGTGCATTAACTGTACTTTGATGTGATATCAGTGTGTGTTAACTTTTATGTGGTATGTGTCCACATGAACTTATTTTGAGTGTGTGTGTGTGTGTGTGTGATTTTGATGAGTTCATGTGTGTGCGTGTGCATACATGCATGAGTGAGTGGGTTCATTTTTGACCATCATTTGTTTGTGTTAACTAACATTTGATGTGATGTGTCTTTTGTTCTGTTTTATTACAAATGGGCATTGCTCTGTTTTATTACAAGTGGGTGCCTATTTATTTCATTAAAAATAAGTCTGAATTAATTTTATGACAAACGTAGGACTTTCTGTTTTATTACAAATGGGCATTTATCTGTTTTATTACAAAAGGGTGTCTTTTTGTTTAATTAAAAATGGATCTAAATTGATTTTATGACGAACGGGGGTCTTTCTATTTTATTAAAAATGGGCATTGATCTGTTTTATTACAAATAGACATTTTTCTCTTTCTATTTTATTACAAATGGGGAGATCTTTCTGTTCTATTACAAATGGGCATTGCTCTGTTCTATTACAAATAGGTGTCTTTTATTACAAACTGTGTCATTCCCTCCTATTTTCAGACACCGACTCAAGACCCTATGATGAGCTACAGGGGGGACCTATTCATTTCTCTCAAGTTTGTGACTCCTGACATGGTGGATGGCTCCCCCAAGAAAAAGTCTGGAACTCTGCGCAAGAAAACCAAAGAGAAAGAGAAGCCACTGTCAGGTCTTGGGGAGATACATGTCTTAGTCAAGGAGGCACAGAATCTCACAGCCATGAGAGGATCTGCGGGTTCAGATCCGTTTTGTAAAGGGTGTGTAGGAGTTAATTTGATCAATTTTGGGGATATCTAGTAGCCGTCCTGTGTGAAAGAGTTATGAATGCAATTTGCGATCCCACATACCGCGTTTGAAACTCAGCTGCGGCCAGTTTGAAAGCAGACCGCCCTGCGCTGGTTTTCATACAATGGTACGAGTGCTAGTCATTCTTTAAGCAATGGCAAACTATTGAACATAAAGTTGCCAAGAAATCACAAATAGCAAAAACATTATGGGGTTGACAGCGACGTTCTGTAAAGGATATGCATATATATATAAAGGTTATACTTTAACATGAGAAAACATCAAGCACACCAAAGGGTGACTTCTTTCTTTTTCTTCTCTTTGTTCACTATTGGAGTATAGGCCATCAGCAAACTCGAGCCAAGCTGTCCTTTATTTTGCTATCTGCTGCGGCTCCCTCAATGTTATCCCTCTGTAATTCCTCTATGTCTCTCATTCTTTTCTCTGTGTTATTTAGGTCTTCCTCTGTTTCGTGAAAAAGGTGTTCTTTATTTTTCCTTTTTTTAAAAAGTGTCTTGGTAACGTTTCCTAAACTTTTAAAAAATCATTGTGTACTTAATGAATTTCTCATTATCATATGGTGGTGTTAAATGTCGACGAAGAGGTTTTGTTTTGTTATTCTTATCAGATAAAATTGAGGAGTCTTAATCACCAATGTCTTCTTCAGGTCGGCTTCAGAACAGGTACCTGAATAAGAAGACGATGAAGAAGATATTTAACAGTGGTGTATAGCATTTTCATTCTGTTCATGTAGCCCCTACAGACATTAGTTTAAGCACTGTTGGGTAAGAATAATGATGCCAGGGATGATGTCTATGATGATGCTGCCAGTGATGATGTCTATGATGATGCCAGTGCTGATGTCTATGATGATGTCTATGATTATGCCTGTGATGAGGTCTATGATGATAATGCCAGTGGTGGTGTCCATGATTATGATGCCAGTGATGATGTCTGTGATGATGATGATGCCAGTGATGATGTCCATGATGATGATGATGCCAGTTATTATGTCTGTGATGATGCCAGTGATGATGTCTATGATGATGATGATGCCAGTGATGATGTCCGTGATGATGTCTATGATGATGATGATGCCAGTTATTATGTATGTGATGATGATGATGCCAGTTATTATGTCTGTGATGATGCCAGTGATGATGTCTATGATGATGATGATGCCAGTTATTATGTCTGTGATGATGCCAGTGATGATGTCTATGATGATGATGATGCCAGTAATGATGTCCGTGATGATGTTGATGCCAGTGATGATGTCCATGATGATGATGATACCAGTTATTATGTCTGTGATGATGCCAGTGATGATGTCCATGATGATGATGATGCCAGTTATTATGTCTGTGATGATGCCAGTGATGATGTCTATGATGATGATGATGCCAGTGATGATGCCAGTGATGATGATGCTGCCAGTGATGATGTCTGTGATGATGATGATGCCAGTTATTATGTCTGTGATGATGCCAGTGATGATGTCTATGTTGATGATGATGCCAGTGATGATGTCTGTGATGATGATGATGCCAGTGATGATGTCCATGATGATGATGATGATGCCAGTTATTATGTCTGTGATGATGCCAGTGATGATGTCTGTGATGATGATGCCAGTAATAATGTCTGTGGTGATGATAATGATGCCAGTAATGATGTCTATGATGATGATAGTGATAATGTCAATAATAATGATGCCCGTTATGATGTCTATGATGATGATGTCTGTGATGGTGATAGTGATGATGTCTATGATGATGATGATGATGCCAGTGATGATATCTATGATGATGATGATAGTGACTAGAGAGAAAAAAAAGCTGTTGAAAGTCACTTGCTGAAAAGGGCCTTCGAGAAGAACAAGGATCAGAGAGGAGGAGAAAGGAGAGAGATGTACAAGGGAACCAGATGGGGGCAATGGTAAGTAAGAAAGAAGGAGGATAAAAGGCAACAGGGGAGGCTGAAAGGAGAGCAAGCACAAATGGAAAGTGGTGGGGAAGGATAGAAGAAGGTGGAGTTGATGAAAAAGGAGGAGGTATGGGAGGTAGTGATGCAGGCAAAGAAAGGAGGAGGCATGGAAGGAAGCGATGCAGACAAAGAAAGGTGGTGCAGGGGATGATGTAAGGAGGTAGAGCATCCAAAGAAAGGAGACAGAGAATGATGGAAAAAGTTGGAGCTAGCAAAGACAGAAGGACGTGGGAGAGGATAGAAAGAAACTTAACAAATCAAGAAAGAATGAAGAGGAAGGAAGTTGGGAGACAATTGAAGAAGAAAGAGTGATGAAACAAGGATGAAGATGATGAGGATATCACAAGAATCAGTAAGAAAGGAAACACGAAAAAGTGTTGTGTCTGTTTAACCTTAGTTTACTGTGTCTGTTTAACCTTAACGTACTGTGTCTGTTTAACCTTAATGCACTGTGTCTGTTTAACCTTAGTGTACTGTGTCTGTTTAACCTTAGTGTACTGTGTCTGTTTAACCTTAGTGTACTGTGTCTCTGTAATCTTAATGTACTGCTGTAACCTTAATGTACTATGTCTCTTTTTTAACCTTAATGTACTGTGTCTCTTTTTTAACCTTAATGCACTGTGTCTCTTTTTTAACCTTTATATACTGTCTCTGTAACCTTAATGTACTGTGTCTCTTTTTTAACCTTTATATACTGTCTCTGTAACCTTAATGTACTGTGTCTTTTTTAACCTTTATGTACTGTCTTTTTTTAACCTTTATGTACTGTGTCTCAGTAACCTTAAGTTAGAACCTCATTCATTGTCTTCCATGGCCAGGTACCTGTTGCCTGACGAGTCCCACGGGAGCAAACAGAAGACCCCGGTTGTCAGAAAGACAACCAACCCTCAGTGGCAGCACATCCTAGTCTTTGAGGGGGTTGATCAGTGTCGGCTGCCCCAGCACGGCCTGGAGCTGACAATCTGGGACTTCGAGCGCTTGTCCAGTAATGATTTCCTCGGTGGAGTCCGGCTGAACTTGGGTCAAGGTCAGTTTTATTTGTTTATACTCTTCTTCTTCATCCTCCTCTTTTTCTGTTTCTTCTTCTTCTCCTTCCTCCTCTTCTTTTTCTTCTTTTCTATTTTTTCTGCTATAGTTCCTCTGACTCCTCATTCTCCTGCTTATCTTCCTTTCTTCTGCTCCCTTTGCCCTCCTACATCTTATTTTCCACTTCCTACATCTCATTTCTCATCCCCTCTCCCCAGAATCCCTCTCCTTCTCATTTTCTGCTCCAACTTGTTTAATGCAGTGGTACAGTAGCTAGTAGTCTTGCCTGCTCCCCCTGGTGGTCGTGGGTTCAAATTCATATCGGTAGGTCAGCATGGCCGAATGGGTAAGGATGCATGTTCTTAAAATGCCCGGTGTACTGATGCCGAGGTAAGGGGTTCAACCCCTACACCGGACAGCTGGATTAAAATGTTGACCCCCGGGATGGTTAACCCGGTCAACAAATGCCCGCAGAAGTCGGATGTGTCGGCCTAACGGCGCAAGAACGCAGCTTTGCTGCAAACAGGCACAACGCAATCACATCCGGAAAAAAAAAAAACTGGATGAACGCAGAAGAAGAAATGTTGACCTACCGTCCTTGACTTGGGGATGTAAATTATAAGTACCTCTGAGGTCAGAGCATCATGGCGAGGGACACTGTTAATAGGGAAAGCTAATCCACACATAAAATTCAGTCCAGCACAACTAGAAGTAATGTATGGACTACGCTTGAGTTCAAAGTGAGCGAGAGCCAAAAAAAAAATTCATATTGAAGCAGATTTTAAAAATTGACCTGGCTTTCCAGGTTGACCTGCCTAGGATGGGCTCCATAGAATATTGACCGCGGGCTACAGAATGGGCTCCATAGAATATTGACTGCAGGCTATAGAATGGGCTCCATAGAATATTTACAGGGGGCCACAGAATGGGCTCCATAGAATATTTACAATGGGCTACACAATGGGCTCCATAGAATATTGACAGCGGGTCACAGAATGGGCTCCATAGAATATTTACAGGGGGCCACAGAATGGGCTCCATAGAATATTTACAGGGGGCCACAGAATGGGCTCCATAGAATATTCACAACTGGCTACAGAATGGGCTCCATAGAATATTTACAGGGGGCCACAGAATTGGCTCCATAGAATATTTACAGGGGGCTACACAATGGGCTCCATAGAATATTGACAGCGGGCTACACAATGGGCTCCATAGAATAGTGACAGCGGGCTACACAATGGGCTCCATAGAATATTGACAGCGGGCTACACAATGGGCTCCATAGAATATTGACAGCGGGCTACAGACAAGAGGATCCACTTCCTTGTTCAGGTTTGATCCCATTTGTCTCAGTCTCTGTCCATAGAAAGTGTTGCACAGAGCATGAACTCTATAGCTCCAGTGATGATCTCTCTCTCTCTCTCCCTCTCTTTCTCCCTCTCTCTCTCTCTCCCTCTCTCTCCCTCTCTCTCTTCCTCTCTCTCTCTCTCCCTCTCTTTCTCCCTCTCTCTCTCTCTCTCTCTCTCTCTCTCCCTCTCTCTCTTCCTCTCTCTCTCTCTCTCTCCCTCTCTCTCTCCCTCTCTTTCTCCCTCTCTCTCTCTCTCTCCCTCTCTCTCTCTCTCTTCCTCTCTCTCTCTCTCCCTCTCTTTCTCCCTCTCCCCTCTATCTTTCTCTATTCCTTCCTCTCTCTCTCTTGTTACTTGTTTTATCTTGCTATAGTTTACAGATGGTGTTTTTAATGGTGGAGTTGACAATGATGATGATGATGATGATGATGACGACGATGTTGATGACGATAAATTATAAATAAGTATAGTCAGATTATGTTTCTCTCACAGGTTGTAATCAGGGCAAATCAGCTGACTGGATGGATGCCCGAGGGGAGGAGATTGAAGCCTGGCAAAGCATGATTGACCACCCCAACGAGTGGGTGGATGTCCAACTGCCCCTCAGAATCAGCATGAGCAAAGAGAGCACGAAGAAATAGTCCAGATATGGTTCCTTCTTCCGAAAAGGAATTGTACCTTGTGGAGCGTATGAAAAAATTACCATCCAAGGTACAGATGCTGTAATGGGTTCCACTTCTAAGGAACTGAGTTTCTTTGTGGATCAACTGCGGTTTGATGAGTCGAGGATTGTGTCTGTTGATCAGACCAGTGTGAGTGGCGACAGAGGCAGAGAACTGTACTCACACCTGGAGTCATTTACTCAGGAGTCGAACAACATAGAGGATGCTGATAGGGCAGAAGTGTTATCTAGTAGCGTATCTTCACATGTTCAGACGGAAAGTTTTGGGTTAGCACAGGCTTATGAACTTAGGCATCAGTTGCTTAGAGAGGACAGTTTTACTCTTAGAGAGGACAGTTTTACTCCTGGTTCGGAGAGACTGCTGCAGCATTTGCATGCCCAGAGTAGTACGTGTGATTCGTCATACAGCAAGAACCAACAAGTTATAGCAAACGCTGCAGAAGCTGTGGATTGTAATGTGATTAGAGGAAGTGTCTTTTATGGGGGTAGGAGACATTTCCAGGTGCCAGTTGACAAAGAAGCTTATAACAGCATGGAAAATATGCCAGTTGGTAACACATTTTACAACAGCAAAAATAATATGCCAGTTGGCAACAAAATTTATAACCATAATATTGTTTTCAATAAAGAACACAGTGTGCCAATTCTGAAAAGGGAGAAAATATGCAAAAGGAGAGATATTGCTGTATTAGAAGAGAACTTATCAATTACATCTGTTGAAGGGATTCACTCTGAGAGAAATATATTATCATGTTTTGAAAATAAAAATCATGCTGGATTAGGTCCTATAGCACCTTGTGCAGACTCAGACACTGACATTGTCAGCGACAGTCCCTGCTCTGCCCACTCAGACACTGACATTGTCAGCAAAAGTCCCTGCTCTGCTCACTCTGACAGTACATCTGGGTCTTCAGCGTCTTCATGTAAAGAAGCTTCTATGGTAATTCTTCAGACCAGTCCTGCTGGTGCTTCTCAGAATTATCCTGCCGCTGTGCCTGCAGTCACAGCCCCTGAGTCTTCCATGGGGACGAAGCCTGTTCATGAAGAAACATCAGTAGCATCCAAGCCAGGAGATTTTATCCAGCCATTTCCCAACTTCAGTTTGGCTCCACAGCCTCCTAGTCAAATCATCATCCATGATTTCCCACCAGGCCTGAACTCTTTTGAGAATGTTTCACAAATACAGACATTTGGGCAACACCAGCTTCCACACGTTTCAGAAATTGGGTCTAGTTATGATCAACCTCACCAAAGACCCTGCAGCATTCCACACACATTTTCTGGCAGGATCTCAAACACACCCGACATTGTTCTGCACAGATCTTCCGGCA
Source organism: Cepaea hortensis (assembly GCA_963921405.1). Lineage (NCBI taxonomy): Eukaryota > Metazoa > Mollusca > Gastropoda > Stylommatophora > Helicidae > Cepaea > Cepaea hortensis. The sequence continues at coordinate 15,716,284 of OY992886.1, read as the reverse complement.
TTACAGCACAAGCTACCAATGACAGTGAGAAAGGACCAGTTCTGGAGATTCAAGAACCTTCTACTTTCACTTCAGTTTCAGTTTTCTGGCCATCAACTTCTTGTCATGACAACGACGAATCACAAGATTCTCTAACAGTCTCTTTCAGTAGTGACCTTCAACCTGTAGTAGATTCTGGCATCTTAAATCTGTCAACTGCCAACACTGAACATGTAGTCTCACCTCCTGCTTGCCAGGCGCTCGAACCTGGGCATGAATCTGTCAGCAAAACAGATTCCCAGGGATATAAATTGTTACCAAGCATGCCTGATACTCACTTGATAGAGCCTGATGTTTCTTCAGTTGCAGCTCATGAAGTATCAGAATCAACATTACATCAATCGAAACATCAAGATTCCAGAAGATATCAGATGTTACCAAACTCGCCTGATAATCACTTGATAGAGCCTAATGTTTCTTCAGTTGCAGCTCATGAAGTATCAGAATCAACATTACATCAATTGAAACATCAAGATTCCCAGAGATATAAAATGTTACCAAACTCGCCTGATACTCACTTGATAGAGCCTAATGTTTCTTCAGTTGCAGCTCATGAAGTATCAGAATCAACATTACATCAATCGAAACATCAAGATTCTCAAAAAGTTAAAATGTTACCTAAATTGCCTGACACTCACTTGATAGCGCCTAATATTTCTTCAACTGTGGATAAGAAATTGCCTGCAGCTGGTGTGTCTAGGAAGTTGGCTTTCGAGGACTTACTGTATGAAGAGCTGAACCAGCTGAATTCAGACCTGGCCGTGCCTGTGTCGCCGCAGAGACGACATAGATCAGACTCTGGCGGCATTGACAGTCAGACAGCGACTGAGGCTTCAGAAAACAGCGGCATTCTGTCAATGTTCATCTCCTTTCTCCCGGCCGTGGACACTATGGAAGTGTTTGTTGATGGGGTTCTAGATCAGCTTATTCAAGCCCTGGTTGCTGAATTTCATGAGTTAACCGCTGCTAGACCTGCTGCGGGCCACAGTTCTATTCCACAAATAGCAGGTGTCCATTGTAAAAATACATGTGTCCCAGTTCAAGCTGATACATTGCCACGGCAGAATCTGACTTGTTCATATAAACCAAAGAAAGAAACACATCCCAATACAATTAAGGGCTTGTTATCAGCAACATCCAGAGACTTGCCATCAGAGATGCAGCCGTTGCTTCAGGCCAGACATCACTTAAACCAGGCTAGGCATTCTCCTGACACATCAGAGTCCAACAGTGAGCAGGATTATTACAGGAACATCTACAGAGTTGTGTCAAACCCAGACTTGTACCACAGTGTGCAAGAACCATCCAGCAGCTCGTATTCAAGTGTCCTGTGTGTGGAAGGACAGCTGATGAGACAAGGACAGAGTGTCCTGCAGAAAGCTGGTCGAGCAAACAGTCTAGAGATAAAGGCGAACATTGAAAGGGTAGGCATGCCATTACCAAGCAGAAATGGACAGGTAATTGAGATGGGTGATGTATCAAAAACAGGCACATTAACAAATCAAGGTTTTTATGCTTGCAAATACCCAGGGAAAACCAAATGGAATATAAATGACCCAGATTATATTCTCCCACCGTTTGGTAATATGAACACATCTTTACCGTCATGTAGAAATGGACAGGTAAAAGAGATGGATGATTTGTCAAAGGCAGGTATATCAACATCTCAAGACTTTCGTGCTTACAAATATCCAGGTAAAACCACAAGGAATATAACAGACCCAGATTATGTTCTCCCAGCATTTGGTAATGTGGACACATCTTTACCACCAGGTAGAAATGGACAAACAATTGAGAGGGATGATGTGTCAAAGACAGGTACGTCTAAAACTCTGGGTTTTTGTGCGTCCGAACATCCAGGGAAAGATGGATGGAATATAAATGACCCAGATTATGTTATCTTAGGCATGGATAGTCGGATTGAACACAATAAAAATATCCGTAGCTCTCTAGAAATTTACAGAAGCAGCTCAGAACTGTCCATGTCTAGTACCACTCTGAGTCATACATCTGCTGGTCTTAGAAACTCAGATCAATACCTGTTGAAATCTGCACGGAGAAACACCTGTGGCTCCTCCCGTCCAGACATTGCCTCCAGAATAGTGTCACATCCCCGGACAGGATGCCTCTCTTGTTACAGCCAAGACGCCAATCTGGACTACAGAGGACTAAGCACTTCTGACACAACTCAGTCACCAAGGAAATTGGCTTGTTCTGATGGAGACTCTACATCTGCGGATGAATGTTTCAGTGAAATGGAATGCAGCCTCCGAGGAAAGGATATCAATGCTATTGAAAATCTATCAGAAGAGTCAATCAAACATCACGAGTTCCTGAAGGAAGGTTTGCTCAGAAGTGTAAAAACAAGCACGGAATATTCATTAGACAATAGTCTGGCAGGTATAGACACATTCCCATATGAGATCTTGAGTGCCTCAAGTTTAACGTCTTCCAATCTATTGTCTGGTTCATTGAGAGAAAATTCTGCTCTGCTCACTAAACAACTCAGAAATATATCCCGCCCAACACCATTTTTTGCAGTAAAATGTGGTTTATTAGGAGAAATCGCACCAGACACTTCAGACAGTAAAAGCAGTTATGTAGAGCCTTGCAAATCTGAACAGCAGATACATATTACATCGCATGTGGAACGTAAACCACTAACATTACAGCCTGAGAGAGCCATTCCAGTTTTATCAGATTCCGTCCGCAAAAAAAAGTTGATCTTAATGAGGAAATCAGTGGAGGAATTGGAACCAGATGATCAATAATGAAATCATGTCAGATTTGAATAATTGCCAGCATATAACACAAACTGGTGGTACTTGTGCTACGTGTGGATTGCTTGGATGTGCTAGATGTGTGTCCAGTCGGCATGCAGTAGAGGCATTTAGCATGCATTTCAATATTGGCTGAAAGAGACAGAGTAATTATGGATGTGTCCTGAGTACCATAGCAGCTTCTTCCATCTTCAAATCCTACCATCCTTAGCTTCTGCCATCTTATCTCACCTTTAACTCCTCTCATCTGTATCTTATCTCACCTTCAACTTCTCCCATCTGCAGCTTCTCTCACCTTCAGCTACTCCCATCTGCAGCTTATCTCACCTTCAACTTCTCTCATCTATAGCATATCTCATATTCAATTTCTCCCATCTGTAACTTCTTCCATCTCCAGCTTCTCCCATCTGCAGCTTATCTTATCTTCAACTTCTCCCATCCTTAGCTTCTATTTGCAGCTAATCTCATCTTTAACTTCTCCCATATGTAGCTTATCTCATCTGCAACTTCTCCCATCTGTAGCTTATTTCATCTGCAACTTCTCCCATCTGTAGCTTATCTCATCTTTAACTTCTCCCATCTACAGCTTCTCCCATCTACATCTTCTCTCATCTATAGCTACTCCCATATTCAACTTCTCTCATCTTCAGTTTCTCTATCGCCAGCTTCTCCCATCTCCAGCCTGTAACTACAACCTATCTCCATCTGTCCCCAACAATATAGTGCCAGATCTAGTTATCTCTCTGGTCAGAGATACCACTGTTATAGTGTCGGATGCATCCACCTCAGTCATGGCAGTTGGGTAATCTCTTCTCCCCACCTCTTCCCCCTGCCCAATAAAGTATCTAAGTGACTGGGTTCCACAGATGTATAATTAAAATAAAAATATGACAAATTTATTTTATGGTAAAATATTGACACTATTCATTCAGGATTAGTGGTCAGTCTCCCCTAGCAGAGGTCAAAGAGTGTAGATGCTGATTGTTCCTGTTTTCAGCTAGTTAGTTATACATACGGACTGTCCTTACCTATGTCATGGCAACCAGTTTCATACTGGATTCCCCTACTCCAACAGTTCCATACTCCCCCACTCCAACAATCGAAGATTCATTATGAGGTGTTACACAATTAGCCACGCCAAATTGCCATTTATCGTCCATCTTCAGAAAACATGACACGGAAGGTTATTCAACATCTAAGAGTAGAAGAGGGAAGTCTCCATACATCTTCTCTTGTGTTGTTGTTCTAGAAATGTCTACAGCAGAATTCCAATGTTTGCAATGTATGTTGCTGTATTTGAGAGCTTGTACTCCACAGATGAAACATCACTTTTGATCAAGCTAGTTATACAGTTGTTGACAACAAATGTGTGAATACATTTAGTAATCTTGCCTTCATATCTTCATTTGTGCCTGCATAATAAGTGCCTTACAGTTTTGTCTTTTTCAGCCTGTGAATTCATATATTTACAAATTCCACATGTTTACGTAAGACATGAGAATATGTCATTGTTATGTATTGTGTACACACCATATTGTGTCACATCAATACAGAGCCTCTGTATTGTGCCACGAGCAGTGGCCAGCCCAGTTGCCTGCCAAGCTGGTAGTCATATGTTCAAATCATCCTGGATCTGGGCTTCTCTAAGTCACCCCCAGCACAACAAGGGTACTAAAATATGGGAAGTAGAAGTAGTAGGTTTGACGATATCTCCCGTCCAGTGCCAGTTATCTTTACAATTTTGGGGCCAGCACCCCTTAAGGCCTGGAAAAGCGTTCTTTAATTGACCTACATTTTGATATTCCCAACACATAACAAGGTGTAGACAAGTGGCTTCACTATAGTTTTTAACATGTTATGCTGCCTGTGTTATGTATACATGCACTCAAATATATTGACTGGCAAATGATTATGTGCCTTGTGTTGTTATTTCGTTCACATATTTCTGTTATTAAAACATCAAGTATCAACATTATATCACATATTTCTATTATTAAAACATCAAGTATCAACATTATATCACGTATGTTGTTTGTGGTTGAACTATGGAGATATACGTGTGTGTTGTTTGTGGTTGAACTATGGAGATATATGTGTGTGTTGTTTGTGGTTGAACTATGGAGATATATGTGTGTTGTTTGTGGTTGAACTATGGAGATATACGTGTGTGTTGTTTGTGGTTGAACTATGGAGATATACGTGTGTGTTATTCTCTCAACATCAACTTTTCTTGTGTTTCCCTTCACACTTGAATTCTGGCAAACACTCAGAATGGATCAGAAAAAAGAAAAACAGTCATAGAGTAGATTAAAGAACATTAAAAAGAACAGCAAAAAGCTCAGAAGAGGGAGGGATTCTCCTGAATCTAAAAAAATTGGAGCAAACTAGACATGGCCATTGTCATAAAATGTCATCTACTGCCCGTAGTCACGAACAGCTAAAAAATGCCGGGGTTGACTGCAACATCCTGTAAAGGATATGCAACTAACTTAACTGTCTATAGTATCTTCCAGTGTTGGAAAAGGGGAGTTTTAAGCCTGAAGAATTAAGGCCGCCTGGCTAGTAGTCGCCGCGAACTGTGCAGGTTAGGGTTTCATTTTGCAACATAGCTGGAAACGAAGAGACCAACAGATTGGCAAAGGAAAGTGGAAGACTACCTCAGCCTGAAATAGACATAATCTATGATGAGGCCAGGATATTGACAAGAAACAGTTATAGAATCAAGTGGACATTATAGCAGCCAAGCCACCAGACAGATGATGCATGTTACCAACTTTACAGAAGAGAACAAGTAGTAATCTTTAGACTCAACACAGGAAACTACAGGCTGAAGTAGCACATTTTTAATATACAAAAGATCGGAGGTACTAATGAAAGCAACTGGTAATATGACAGTTAAACTGTTGTTACAGGAGTCTAATGTATGCAGAACAGGGCACACTCCATGTAGATGTCAGCAAACTCAAGTTAACTTCTGCTTTCTTTGGATAGATTCATTTTGACGTCTGAAGAAGAAGAATGTGGGCAGCAATGACTGTTTTGAGTAATATTTATTTTATAGTTATTATTTGTAAGAAGAACTTAAGTCATTTGCACCAAACAGGCTCACAGGTGTTCATTTTGTGAAATGATTATAGTGTTTTGAAAGTAGTACATCTTGAAGCTCATAAACCAGGTAAAGTAATTCTCTTTGCTTGCAGTCGCGTCACACTGGCAGATTGGTGTTAGTTCATGTTAGGAACCTGATGTTAGTTCATGTTGGGAACTGGTGTTAGTTCACATTGGGAACTGGTGTTAGCTCATGTTAGGAACCAATCTGGTGTTAGTTCATGCTGGTAACTTGGTGTTAGCTCATGCAGGGAACCTGGTGTTAGTTCATGTTGGGAACTGGTGTTAGTTCATGCTGGGAACCTGGTGTTAGTTCACACTGGAACCTGGTGTTAGCTCACGCGGGGAACCTGGTGTTAGTTCACGCTGGGAACCTGGTGTTAGTTCATGCTGGGAACCTGGTGTTAGTTCACGCTGGGAACCTGGTGTTAGTTCACGCTGGGAACTGGTGTTAGTCCATGCTGGGAACCTTGTGTTAGCTCATGCTGGGAACCTGGTGTTAGTTCACACTGGAACTTGGTGTTAGCTCACGCGGGGAACCTGGTGTTAGTTCACGCTGGGAACCTGGTGTTAGTTCACACTGGGAACTGGTGTTAGTCCATGTAGGGAACCTTGTGTTAGCTCATGCAGGGAACCTGGTATTAGTTCATGCTGGGAACCTGGTGTTAGTTCACGCTGGAACCTGGTGTTAGCTCACGCTGGGAACCTGGTGTTAGTTCATGCTGGGAACCTGGTGTTAGTTCACGCTGGGAACCTGGTGTTAGTTCATGTTGGGAACCTGGTGTTAGCTTTGGGAACCTGGTGTTAGTTCACGCTGGGAACCTGGTGTTAGTTCATGTTGGGAACCTGGTGTTAGCTTTGGGAACCTGGTGTTAGTTCATGTTGGGAACCTGGTGTTAGTTCATGTTGGTGTAACAATACGTGTACAGAGGATCAACAAGTAAGTTCATTTTAAAACAGGTTTATTGATTTATGATGGCCGATACAAAATCCAGAGACCACTGAATATGATGTCTTGTCTTGTCCCAGCTTTAGCGGTCCCTACCCAAAAAAAAACCTACGTCACGACTTGAGCATCCTTCTTACTGTTCTATCAGGATGCTCAAGCGTGCTCTAATCTTGCACACCTAAGCCAATAACAGATATGGTATTCCTTCTGCTACACCTCCCTTTCTTTAAAAAGACTTTTCTTCTTCAAAAGTCTTAACTCCTAACCCCTTTATCCTATACCTTCTCTCCTTCCCCCCATAATTTCTCTAAGCCCCAAACTAACTCTATCTTAAGTAAATATTTCCTTCCAATTGTACCTCATTCCCGTGCCACATAGCAAACCACTATGAAGTTATATTTCTTCTTCGTTTCTGGCTCTTCATAACATAACATATATTATTTACATATCCTATCACAAAAACCCCTTCCTGTATAGGTATCTATTATACCTCAATAATATTTAAATCTCAGTTTTATACAATACATTATAACACATATGGGTACCTTTTTGAAATACTTCTTCTTCTCTTCATAAGCAATCCACTTAACCCTTCTTATCACGAACTCAAAAATTCAAAACTTTTCTGATACTACCTCAACTCTCTATTGTCATCACTAACCGTATTACCTCCACATTACTACTTCTCCACTTTCAACCAACCTAAAATCACTCGCATACGATAGGAAGACAAAGAATCGGTGGCCACCGGAATTTAAAAGAAGCAGAACTCTTTCTCACAAAAACCACACTCACCTAAACCACACTCACCTTTACTCCCCTATGTCATCTGAGACTTTATGTAATAAAGTCTAAAACAATTATATATCTCCCACAGTTCACTTATACCACTTATTATGGCAACAGTTTACGCTGCTATCTACAGCATCAAGCACCAACTATCAAAAATTTTATTCACTCCCAAATGTCTATATATTACAGACATTACACAAATCAAAAAGGTCCATCATCCCTCAAGACCTCTTTCTCCATTATACACATCACTTCACTAATTTTCTCCTATACCTCACTCAGAATTCCCTCTTAATCTCGCCGAAAACTTCAGCAACCCACTAATGTCCATTTAATCTATTTTCTCTGTGACCCCAGCACTCCACACTGAAAATTGTTTATTTCTCACTAACGTACTTACCCCCCTTTTTTATTGTATTGATATCCACAGTATATAGTTATTCTTCGAAGTAAAACGTGGCATTCAATTCATGTTTTACTATTTGTCTTCACACTGTCTGGCGTAGCACGTTACCCACTTCTTCTTCTATAAGCCAGCAATCTCGTGTCTCTTATGAAAGTACATCATGGCTCTAAATCCATGTTAACTTGCGACCCCGTGGAGACCATGTCGATCAGACACGTCGATCCTATTCCCATAGTCGACTTTAGAACGTCTGACTTTCTTCTTACCTCTATTCCCCATGCTCCGCTTCGGGACAACTTCAATATCTTTAGCTGAGGAAGTTGACATATCAGTCGTCGTACCTCTATTAACCATCATACTATTCCTTTCTTTAATACTTTTCCTCACCTGTCTCTTTTCGTCTTTGGTTCTCGTCTGTTTATCTTTCTTAATTTCAACCGTGTCTCCCTTAGTCAAGTGAGTTGGTTTTGATTGAGTCTCTACTAACTCGGTTTGACTTCCCTTTGTTATCTTGCTGGTTGGTTGTACCTGGACCTTTTTCTCTACTGTATCAACTTGTGTCTGTGTGTTCTCTTCTACCACTTCAATCACCTGTGTCTGAGTTTCTTGGTCTATCTTCTTAATTACCACCGTCATCTTCTTTTCCTGTTTAAGAGTCAGATTCACAACCAGCTTAGGAGTAGTTGAATTCCTATTTACGTTTTCTACTCTGTTCCTTGACCCTGACCTCAGATACTGTCTCCGTCTTTGTTCAAACCAGTCGTCACGTTTTTTCCTAGCAGTCTGCTATGGGATGGCCACTTCCATATTTTATTGGAAATGTCTCTCTCAGGACCATTCTTGTATCTATAACACCTATACCAGTCCGACCCTTCACCATTACATCTGTTCTCACCGTCTTTTACCCTATATACATCAGGCCTTGGTTCGTCATAACCGCAAAATCAGAACCATATTGTCTTCTGTCTTTATTAAGTAATGGCTGTCTCCTGTTATTCTTTCCTACTCTATTGCAGTCTACCTTAAATCTATAAGGCTCTTGTCTAGTTGTTCTGTTCTGCAACGTTTCCACAAAATTTTCTACTTCATTAACTGCTACTTTTAACTCTCTCAACCATGTACTGATACGTTTTAGTTCTATATGGAGGTAATTCATACTTATTTCTCTGTAATTTATATCAATCTTAAAACAATATGCCTACTTCTTCCTCTGTATATTTCTTGGTACCTAAAAAAAAAACTCGTCTTGAGCTTTGCTGAAATAATGTATGTTTCTCTACTGTGCTGTGTTGGGTCTGCCTTTTGCCATACCTTGTTGTTTCATGACTGTGTTGAGTTTACCTATTACCGTTCCTACCCCAGTCAAAACTTGTGCCAGTGAACTTTGTTCTTCTGCCATGCTGAAATATTTTACTATACACTTATACAAGCAAACTCACATTTATAACAATTTATCTAAATGATCTTATTTAAATCATATTAAAAAACATTCTCCTAGTAGTTACACTTTACTTAATTACCGTCAACCATGTCTTCCCTTGATCCAAGAGAAAAGTGAATTCACGTACGTTAGCTGAAAATTTCCTTGCCACGGTTCACGTATAACACAAACGTCTGGAGTCCGTATTGAAGCCATCCAACCGATTACGTAACTTCAGTGACATCCTTCTTCCAACGTCTCAGGTTTCGCTACTTTCAGCCCCTGGATGGGCCCCTACCAGTTTTGAGATTTCTTTTCACCCTAACAGGGCTCTTCAAGGCGTCGACTTGAAAGCGGCTCTAGCTCGATAAAGCGATTTAAGTTGGGTCCCCTCTTCAGCAAGCCGGCAACCCAATTTGCCAAACCACCTCCGAGGGTTCCCTATTGAGGTTTTCGCTTTGGTTGTTCAAAAACATTCTGATATGCTAGAGTTCAGTTCAGGATGAGCAAACGCGCCTGTACTTTCTCGTAATTTCCAAACGAAGGAGCAATAGGCTTGTCTCAATATAAGCTCTCTCGTGTTTCTTCAGGTACTCAAGGTCAAGGTTCAATGAGTATAACGGCTTTTGAGTTCTTCCTAAGTGATCTTGATAAACAGAAGATAACAGCTCCTTCAAAACGAGTTCTCCATTTAATTCGAGTTGTTTATAGCTGTCTTGAGATTTCTTTGCTCCTGGACCTGGACAATCCTAGTATGTAACTGGCTGACCTTCAAACGCAAGGTTAACCAACGGCTGTAATAATGGCAGGTCAAACTTCATAGCATTTTGACAAAAAAATCACGTTACTTCAAGTAGTTATGATGAGAAACAGCTTAGTAAAACTCCACAGGCAACCATGTTATGAAGATGGCTCCATCCAAAAATCCTGATGCGTATGACTTTAATTTAGGTGGTCCAAAAAATGAAGCATCATCAATTGAAAGTGGTCCGGTTTTGAACTCTTTTTGTTTAATTAATGTCTTCAAAATTTATTGAAGTTGGTAACAAATTTTTCAAGTAAGTTCGCTGTGGCATGTTGGTTCTCGTACTTCGCGTTATACACGACATCCAAGCAAAAATCGAACCCTGGTCACGGCACCAAAAATCCATCTGTAACAATACGTGTACAGAGGATCAACAAGTAAGTTCATTTTAAAACAGGTTTATTGGTTTATGATGGCCGATACAAAATCCAGAGACCACTAAATATGATGATGTCTTGTCTTGTCCCAGCTTTAGCGGTCCCTACCCAAAAAAAACCTACGTCACGACTTGAGCATCCTTCTTACTGTTCTATCAGGATGCTCAAGCGTGCTCTAATCTTGCACACCTAAGCCAATAACAGATATGGTATTCCTTCTGCTACATTGGGAACCTGGTGTTAGTTCATGTTGGGAACCTGGTGTTCATTAATGTTGGGAACCTGGTGTTAGTTCATGTTGGGAACCTGGTCTTAGTTCATGTTGGGAACCTCATTTGAGGTGAGGATGTTTGTTCATGCAACTTAGGCTCCCAAACCCCATAAAAAGGGTATCAGCAAATGTCCTGGCAACTAAAGATTGCTGCCATAAGACCACATCACCCACCAAGTGCCCATTAGTCCGCATGTAAGGAGTACCCAATACACCTCATAATGTGGCTTTACTGTTTTCTTTTTACGTCTTTTGTTTTTCTAATTTATTGTCTCACTTTTGCCTGCAAGACCAGTCTGCAGCAATGGAAGAACATCAGAGGATAGGGCAAAATGGTGAAATGTTCATAGTTCTAAAAGTAATGACCATAAACTCTAGAACCAAGACAAATGCTTTAAAAGGTACGAATGGAAGGATCATAATGGAACAATGATATTTAATAGATGAAAACAGTAGGCAAAAATAGATAAGAGAATTTTCTCTTAAACATCTGGTGTGCATCACTTTCGTATATTAAGTCGCCTGTTAATCACACCTTTAGAGACCAGGATGCAGTCGGCAGATTTGGGACTTCTGATGACCTCCACACAATGAGCAGTCCCATCCTTCAGCAATATTGCAAAGAGAACATCTCATATGTAAATGGAACATGAAATACAACTCAAACACATTATGGTACATTACCCATGGAAGTTTATTTTGAGTTTCAACTAGTCTAATTAAATCTACCACATTTTTCTGAACAGCAAGATAACCTCTGGAGAAAATTTTGAAATGAAAAACTGGCGACATTTATTTTAAAGCAAAAATATGGAGCTTTGAGTAGCCTTCTAGGTTTTCTTGTCTGCTCTGGGGCCAAGCAAGCAGTGACCAGGATCTAAATTACCATTATAATCATTAAGGACAAGTTAACACAACATGTCTGACTATAGCCATCATCATTCAGTTGGTATGGTCTTGTCAGAATTAACTTGTTCTGTACCAGCCTAAGACAGGTGTTGATGATTTGATCACGGCTTGCCAGGTATGCCATGATTTTAAAATTATCATTAGTATTTTTTTTAATGTCACAGCAAGAAGGTGTGAATAGGAAAATGTTTGAAACACTGCTATATTTACTGTTTTCTTTGAAGCCTGAGAAATGCTACAAAATGGAATTCCCTGTCTTTGAAGTGAATGAAATTATGCATTAAAAAAATGCTCTCTCTTTAAAGCCACGAAAATACTACATAAAGAATTCCCTCTTTGAAGCCACAGAAATACTACATAAAGAATTCTCTCTGAAGCCACAGAAATACTACATAAAGAATTCTCTCTCTCTGAAGCCACAGATGTTTAGTTTAGTTTAGTTTAGTAGAAGGATCAACATCACAGCACACGGGTGCAACCCATAAGTGCTCCGTTCTCCTCCTAACTCAAACCTGAGTCTGGAGAAACTCAGCTCAGTGCACGGACTCCGTAGCACCGCCGAGGATCCTGAAATACTTTGGGTAGATTTTTAACTCGAAATTTTGCCCAGGCAGCGCCGTTAGGCTGCTCTTTTTCGATTTCCATCTGCCAAGGGATTTTTTACGTGCGCAACAATACACACAGGCGTCCGATCTCACTACCCAGAGACCAGGGGAAATTTATTACTAGAAGTCCACGAGAAAAAATCCCGGCATCACCAGGGATTGAACCCGGGACCTCCAGCACTCGAGGCGGACACCAGAAGAAGCCACAGAAATACTACATAAAGAATTCCCTCTTTGAAGCCACAGAAATACTACATAATGGAATCCACATGCTTTCAAGGCAGAGAGGTGCCTTAGAAAATAAAGCTCATATGTTCTATTTAGTAATACATTAACAAATTGGAACATACTCAAACACAGTCTAATGTAAGATTGTTCTGGTCTGATATTGCCTCATCACTTATTCTATCACAATATGAGGCTCTACATTTATCCTTATTATAATATAATGACTAACTGTGCCTGCCTAACTAAACATATGTATCTGATAAGAGTCTTCTGTATGACATTTCACTGACATTCGAATGCCACGGATACAAATCATACATGTGTATGATACACATATGATCAACAGGTGCCATTATCTGCCTGGTCATGGTAACAATCCACTCTGACAATTACCTACAACATTATGTTTGACAGAAGATTGTATCTCTGATTCTCCACCTTTCTCTCTCTCTCCAAACAAAATTTCAGAAAGCTCCACTTCTACACTAAAAAAAACATGTTCTTACAACACTCACTGGTAATTCCATGAAAAGTAAAACTCAACAATGACATACAGTGATGCAAGTTTATGTTCAGTGTCCACATACACACAAACTAGTCAAATTATAATAAGAATGGTGACACAAGTAGATGCTGTACCGAACAGAAAATCAACAGAGATAAATGGTAACTAACCACAACGTAACTGCATGTATGTACACTGAATATATATACATATATATAAACATACTTGTGAAATATATTACTTCTGATTGATACACTTATTTTTACACCCACCTGACTTAGATGTATGGACCTGTGACTTTCTGTCATCTGCTATTACTGGACAAATGTGGAACCTGTCATTGATGCATAAGTTCTGTCAGTGAGTCGGTTCCCACTCTTCCCGTCCCTAGCAACGCACCATGCATGTCTGACTATTCTTCAAGTGTCCCAATGTGTCATTATCAATTCTTCACATGTGTTAAACAATATGTTAGTCGACAGATCATCCTCATTGCACATTGAACCATTCAGCCCATAAGTGCTCGGATCCCCTCCTCAGTAAATCCCGCAGCGTGTAGCGGCTAACAATACCAGTTTCATGTTGGTTTATTAATCTTCTTTGGCTTCCCACGTAGTATTCTTGTTTGGCCACATCTCTTTTAATTTTCTTTTCTTGCATCCTGACCATGGTTGCAGATTCACAGTCATCACTTGGTTCTTGCGATCGACGTACTTCTCGTAAAATCAATATTTCAGGTGGGATTGTATGTTATGTTTTGTTAGAGCATAATAAATTAACATGGTGTAAATCTGTTATCTCTGTCCAAGTAATACTCTTGTAAAATTGTTATAGATATTGTCATTTACCCCTTGAGTAGCTGGTGTGGCTTTCTGGAACAAAGTAAATTTACAAGAGATCATCATCATCATGTGCCCTGCTGACAGGTATGGGCGGTCAGGGTTCGCCATCTCACATAATCACCAGGGTCTTGGATCAGGGCTTGTGTTCTTGTCACTATTTTGCCATGTGGTCTTACCATCCAGATGTTTATCTCTCTGTCTTCCCCATGCTCTTTTACCATCAAGTTTGCCAGTTAGACATTATCAGAGATACAATGTTAAAATGTTGTAACTTCATCAGGGATATACAACATTCAGTTAAAGATAGTGTTCTGATGTAATAACTTCATCATGGATATAACATTCTGACAATCTCTGAGAAGGCTACAACATTTTTATACAACATTTCTGACAGGAATACAACATTTTGACATGATACTATTACCTGGAATACAGCTTTTTGATGACACTTCTACCACTGATTCAATATTCTGATACCATACTTTTGTCAAAGATACAACACCCTGGTTCAATATCTCTGTCAGATCAACACTTCATTTCCTAACCAACCAAATTTACACATCCCGAATCATTGGTTTAATACTTCTGGAGACAGTACTGAACCAACAATTTTGCAGGTGCTGCGACATTACTGAACCACCGATTTCACATATCCATAGATAATAGTCTTACTCATCTCACCCATCAACAACAGCATAAACTATGTGAATCTCTACCCCAACATGGTTGCCAACTATACAGTTTCTGTCAAAACATAGCTACAAAATATTATAGCCTCTGTTTCAATATGGCTTCAAACTATGAGATTCACTTTAGCTATAAACTAACAGACTGCCCAACATAGCTACCAACCAAAAGAATCTCTGTCCCATCATGGCTACAACTATGAGCCCACAACGCTTCCAGCTACGAGAATCTATCACAACATGGCTACGATCTATGAGAATCTCTGAGCCCACAATGCTTCCAGCTATGAGAATCTATCACTACATGGCTACGATCTATGAGAATCTATCACTACATGGCAACGATCTATGAAAATCTGTCCCAACATGCCTAACAATTATGTGAATCTCTGTCACAACATGACTACCAACTATGCGAATCTGTCTCAACATGACTACCAACTATGCCAATCTCTGTCTCAACATGACTACCAACTATGTGAATCTGTCTCAACATGACTACCAACTATGCAAATTTGTCTCAACATGACTACCAACTGTGAGAATCTCTGCCCATCTCTGTCCCAACATAATTAGCAATTCAACAGTTCTATGACTAGCTGGCTTCATGACATGATCAACACAAAACAAATGTCCATTTTACATGATGACATAGTGAGAATGCGAGCAGAATGCAATGCAACTACAAATTGTTATGAAAATGAAAATAAGTCTGTACAAAAACAAATGTTCCAAAACTTAAAAAAAAAGAAACACCTCTCTTTCTCACAGAAATGTAACTGAGTGCAAAACATTCTTATACAAAGTTATCCATTTTAAAAGGATATTCATCAAGAGAGCACCTTCCTACCTTCTTCCCAAAACACGTACTGTGTTACCAAGAATAACAATTGCATAAAAATTCACCAGGGGAAGAGGAAACAAGTAAATAACTGATCAAATAAACATTACAATTAATGATTGATCATATCTGGTGCTGAAATGATTAATCACATTTGTAGCTGATCATATCTGGTGCTAAAATGATACATCACATTTATAGCTGATCATATCTGGTGCTGAAACGATTAATCACATTTCTACAGGACAATCTAGCACAAGCTATGACTGGTCTCGTAACTGCAGGACAATCCAGTACAGACACTGGCTGATCATGTCTGAAATAAGTACAATCTGGTACATGTAAACACTGATTAATCATATGGTGTCAAAATAGACTATTCAGTACAAATAATTATTGAACAAACACTAGTGCAAATGATGATTGAACAATCACAGGTACAAATAATGATTGAACAATCACTGGTACAAATAATGATTGAACAATCACTGGTACAAACAATGACTGAACAATCACTAGTACAATTAATGGTTGAACAATCACTGGTACAAATAATGACTGAACAATCACTAGTAAAAAAAATGATTGAACAATCACTAGTACAAATAATGATTAAACAATCACTAGTCTGCAGCACAGACATCCTGGAAGACTGGAACTTTAAACATAAGAGTAATGGCAATAAACACAGCCACCATCATCACACAACTACACGCTTCCAACACCTGTACTAGAAATAAGTATTACAAAATGTACAAGTTAACAACCATCAACAATATTTTGTAGGATGTTCATTTTGATTTGCTTTCAATGTAATGATTTTCCACATGAAAATGTGTTTCTATTTGTAAAACCTTAAACCTAGATTCAATGATGTGAAACTATAGTAAATGTGTTTAACTAACAAATTCTATCCTTGAAACCCTGAACAATGACAATGAACAACCATTACAGATTTTGTGAACTCATTCTATATCAAGGCATCACTGTGGAGTTCCCTACATCTGTTCTTTCTTGTTCATACAAGATGCATCGTCACGGATCTCTCAGGGTTTATACCAATCAAGACCTCTTCACCTCCATGTGGGACAATCTGGGCAGACACTAGCCTGTGCTGTTGGACATCCTGGGCAGACACTAGTCTAGTGAACTAAGGGAAAATCAATGACAGTCTCCCCCACAATGATGGTAGACAACCAGCACCCAAGTCTTGCACTCACCACTTGCAGGGAGTCTCGGTGGCAAAGCATTCAAGCCATCTGCCATGTGCTCCAAAGACCATGAGTTTGCTTTCAGACTGCATCACTCAGACCATGAGTGCAATGTTCCTGGAGACTCCTAGCGATCATCACCAGAGCCTCAGGGTTTGTGCTTTGTAACGATGCTCTTGGCGGGCAGCTGACCATTTGGCAGAGAGATTAGCCAGCTGAGGTAACATCCAGTGCAATAAGTAAATCAGCCTTTAGCTCACAGCTTGGAGAACTCTTGGAGAGATTGTTGGGGATGAGTACTCTGGCCTACCATTGTGATAACTAAGTCATCACTTGTCATGATCCTTCAAGTCAAGCAGGAGTGAATTGAAATCAACAGAACTGGACCAGAACATGAAGTCCTCACTCACAGATAACTTCTGCAGGCAAGTGGAACGTGCGTTGGTCAAGTGTGATCAGTCACTCCCAGCTAGGATACAGATTCAGATAAGTACCCTTAATATTGTCATGTAGTGTGTTTCATGTAGTTTTGTGTCGGTTTGTGTTTGTTGTGTGCTGACGTAGGCTCTGGCTGCAACGTCCAGTTTGCTTCTTGTAATCGTGTTTCAGTAAAGCTCACAATCTACTTTTCGTTTTTTGGTGATTCATTCGTTGGTCAAGTGTGAGAGTACACTATCAACATATAGTGATGTCTTTAGTACTGTCAGACAGGTGCTGGAAAGCTATATCCACAAATCAAATCCATCCACAATCCAGCCATGGGTCATTGGGGTCCTATAATGTAAACTACCCATTTCAGTATTTGACAGGGTTAGACATATATTTGCTGGTCTCCGTGGCGAAGGGCTTACAGACATAATTCGTAAGTCTGCTTACCCAGCTGCAACCGATTTGGCAGAATACTGCGTTGCAATGGGTATTAACGAGTTGGTATGGGAGCTGATCGTTCAGAAATCAATGGCAAACTACTGAACGTAAACTTACCAAGTCATCAACAACAGCAGTAAAATGCTGATGTTGACAGCAATGTCCTGTAAAAATAATATGCAAAAAAAAAAAAAAAAAAAAAGACATATTTGCAGTGCTCATCTACTCTCCAATTATCTATTAAGTATTTTGGTGTAAGTTTTCAGAGATCATAAACTTAGCCTGTACAGCAAGTTATTTGGCCTACTCTTCCCAACTGCTATTAAGGATTTTTAGCGTGTGCAGTGTGCATGCGAGACCTCCTGGGGTTCCGCCCTTAACCAAGGAAGATAAAATACTAACCAGAACCAAGAGGTAAAAACATCCTCAAGATGCTTGTGTAAGAGGGGCTCCAAGTGGGTGTGAGCCCACTACATTCTAAGACAGAAGTAGATGCCTTCATTCTTGAAGCCATGCTGCCCCCTGGCTTAAATAAGTAAATAATTCCAATACTGTGAGGATATCATGGACATAATCTGACAACAGTGGTCCAATATCATGACATATAATTAGCTAGTCATGGATGGCTTTCAATAAATCACTTTCACTGCACATAGACACCTTAAGTGCTTCAGTTCCCCCCACAGATCACAGCAGGAGACTCACAGCACAGTGCACAAACTCTATATCACCAGAAGATCTACATACCATCATCACATGTGCTATAAAATATTCTTTATTTTTAGGTAACTTTACAACTAAAATTTAATACTGGCAGTTGCCTACTTCCATCATTTCAATTTGCAACTATTGAAGTATTTTTAATATGCACAAAGTACACATAGGTGCTCCTAGTTTGCTTCCCTTTATTTGAGAATGCTTATCATGGGGAATATTCCACCCTCAGATTTATGTCTGTAAAAATGCCAACAGTGCACTTTATGATTTGTACCATTGTTCTCAAGTTAGGGACGGACATCAAACATCTCAGCCACTTCATTCCCAAAAACCTAACACCATGAGAATATCGGAACATAATCTGACAACAGGATGAAAACATCTATTTAAGTAGCAATGTAGACAAAAATAGGAAAACTGGCGTAGGAATACAAACAGAGCAGCTGTCATAGCACTAGGACATGTATGGAAGTCAAAGTGAATCAAACTGTGCACCAAACTTAGAATGTTGAACTCTAATGTTAGCTCTGTATCACTGTATGGATCAGAAATATAGAGAACAACTATAACACTCATAAACTACATACATTCATTGACTGGTGTCTGTGCAGAATAGGACTATTTGAGTGACAGAATCACTAGTGTGACAGAATCACTAGTGTGACAGAATCACTAGTGTGACATAATCACTAATGTGACAGAATCACTAGTGTGAGGCCATGGAGAGGACTAGACAAATGACACTGAATCAACAGGTGGGGAACAGATGCTGTTGCTGGACAGGACACACACTGAGAAATCTGAGTAGAGTATATCTAAAAAGTCCATTCTCTGGAACCCCCAAGGCAAACAAAGTAGACTGAGACCCAAAACACGTGAGGAAGAGAATAAGAGTCAGAGATTAATAATGTGGGCAGGACATAGACGGAGAAGTAGAAGAGGCCAGCCATGTAAACGATGGGAAGAGGTAATAGCAGTCCATGGGAATCTCGATATATTAAGCCCATAAATGGGTGCTCTCCCGCTGTTTATGCTTCACCTCAACACCGTGAGGTACAAGAGGAACAAGATGAGATGATGAGATAAGATAAGATGAGATGGACAGAGCTCCATGAGACAACTTGAAGTGAGCAGGTTGATAGCCTGTATTCCAATGGGGGAATGAAAGGTAGCAGAAAAAGTTTGTAAATAAGACTAACAGAACTTAATCTCATTTAGATTGTGGAACTGGGCTGTTAATTAGATGCCTTTCCTCTGGAGAAAACAAGGCAAGGCCGAGAGAGGGATCATGCTGCATGGGCAACACATGTTCTCTGAATCCAAGCCCAGGCATTGTGTGATGGAATTCTGGCCTCATTCCAATCCACATACTTTTGTCTGTCAAGACGGCAAGGTGCCACTCACTCACTGTCAGACTATGTTTGGATATTTGCCACAGATTTAACATGTCTGAGATCTTATACAGCCTCTAGTATTATTATAATGGAATGGTAAAAAATTACAAGTAACATTGTGAAACATTTGTAACATTAAAGGGAATAAACAGAGGCAGAACAGATGATAAATGTTTTGCGTATCCTTTTACAGGACTTAACTGTCAACAGCAGCATCTTTCAGCTGTCTGTTGATCTCTTGGCAAGATTACGCTCAGTAGTTTGCCATTGCTTTCTGAGCGGCCGGCTCAGTATCCGCAAGTCACGAGCGAGGGTCGAACCACCTCAGTTCTCGCTCCGCTGCGAGACTCTGCGTGATAAACGGGATTACAGAGAGAAAGTGTTGTAACCCCACAGCCAGAGAGACCGGCAGAACAGATGATGGGAATCATAATGTTAATTTCTCTCCGATTTATTTGATGGTAAACAATCATGGACAGTGAATATACAATTGGAAGGTCCTTGAAAAGATCAATGAAAACAAGTCCACGGAAACTGTAGTGAACAATCAAACATATACATTGTTAAAAAAGGTCATAGGTATCAAAAATATACAATACATGTTGTAAAGTGGCTGTTAAAATGTTCATGGAAGGACAGATGAGGGCAAGAAGTGACGCAAAAAACATGAAGTCAATGGAAGAAAACAGTTGATGCTTGCTTCTGTGGAGCAAATAGTTGAAAATAGTTTATGATTGTTGCTATAAATGATAAGAAATAGTTTATGATTGTTTCTGTAAGGCAAAACTGTTAGGAATAAATTCATGATTGTTCCTGTTAAGGCAAATGTTAGGAATTATTTTATGATTGTTGCTGTAAGGCAAGTGTTAGGAATTATTTTATGATTGTTGCTGTAAGGCAAATGTTAGGAATTATTTTATGATTGTTGCTGTAAGGCAAATGTTAGGAATTATTTTATGATTGTTCCTGTAAGGCAAATGCTAGGAATTATTTTATGATTGTTCCTGTAAACAAATGTTAGGTAACAGTTTATGATTGTTCCTGTAAGGCAAATGTTAGGGAACAGTTTATAATTGTTGCTGTAAGGCAAATTTTAGGAATTATTTTATGATTGTTGCTGTAAGGCAAATGTTAGGAATTATTTTATGATTGTTCCTGTAAACAAATGTTAGGTAACAGTTTATGATTGTTCCTGTACGGCAAATGTTAGGGAGCAGTTTATGATTGTTGCTATAAGGCAAATGTAAGGAAACAGTTTATGATTGTTGCTGTAAGGCAAAAGTTAGGAAATAGTTTATGATTGTTGCTTAAGGCAAATATTAGGAATCAGTTTATGATTGTTGCTTTAGGCAAATATTAGGCATCAGTTTATGATTGTTTCTGTAAAGCAAATATTAGGAATCAGCTTATGATTGTTGCTTTAGGCAAATATTAGGAATCAGTTTATGATTGTTTCTGTAAGGCAAATATTAGGAAACAGTTTATGATTGTTTCTATAAGGCAAATGTTAGAAAATACAAGAGGAAGTCAATAAGTAAGTCACAAATGGTTGTAGAAAAATAACTAAATATGATAACTTGAAACCAGTTTATTTTTATACATACACTGTCCCTTTATTTCTCAACATAATTTCCACCAACATTG
Source organism: Cepaea hortensis (assembly GCA_963921405.1). Taxonomy (NCBI): domain Eukaryota; kingdom Metazoa; phylum Mollusca; class Gastropoda; order Stylommatophora; family Helicidae; genus Cepaea; species Cepaea hortensis. The sequence goes on along the minus strand of OY992886.1, from coordinate 15,694,888 downwards.
ATGCACTTATCCCATAGTTTTATCAGTTCTCCCAAACCGGCTGCATAGAATTGCGTGCTCTGGTTTTTAAACCATGTTTTCATTTCACATTCAACTTCGGCGTCATTCGTGTCCTTGAGAAAATTTTTCTACCCAGATATGCACCGCTTTACAAGACAAACATTTGTCAGCATAAACAGGAAGCATTTCCTTATGAATGTCCTTTGCAGGAAATCCTTTTTCCCACAAAAAACGCACAACAGCACGTTGCTCCTTGGTTGTACACTCCGTAAGTACAGTCGCCATTTTGTTTATGCACTGCGCATGAGACACCTAGCGCCACCTGACAAACGGGAATATAAAGTTTGATGTTGCTGTCATCTGACACCTGTAGAAAACACCAACTACATTTACTTGGAATCCCACAGATCTGTGTGACTTACTTATTGACTCGTGGTCTATTATTGTTGCTGTAAGGCAAATGTTAGGAAATAGTTTATGATTGTTCCTGTAAGGCAAATGTAGGAAACAGTGTATGATTGCCTCAGCAAGGCAAATGTTTAGAATCAGTTTATGATTGTTCCTGTAAGGCAAATGTTAGGAAATAGTTTATGATTGCTGTAAGGCAAATGTTAGGAAACAGTTTATGATTGTTGCTATAAGGCAAATGTAAGGAAACAGTTTATGATTGTTCCTGTAAGGCACATGTTAGGAAACAGTTTATAATTGTTGCTGTCAGGCAAATGTTAGGAAACGGGTTATGATTGTTCCTGTAAGGCAAATGTTAGGAATCATTTTATGATTGTTCCTGTAAGGCAAATGTTAGGAAACAGTTTATGATTGTTGCTATAAGGCAAATGTTAGGAAACAGTTTATGATTGTTACTATAAGGCAAATGTTAGGAAACAGTTTATGATTGTTCCTGTAAGGCAAATGTTAGGAAACAGTTTATGATTGTTCCTGTAAGGCAAATGCTAGGAAACCATTTATGACTGCTTTTATAAAGTGCATTGTATGATTGTTTCTGTAAAGGAAATGTAAGGCAAGTGTATGACTGCTTCCATTAGGCAGATGTTAGGAAACAGTTTATAATTATCTCTGTAGGGCCAATGATAGTGCACTAATGCATGCCAATTCACAAACAAAATACATATGAAGTAACACAATCAGATATATAACGCATGCAACACTATCAACTGTCCAACAAAGGATGTGTTCAGATATGACAATTTGATAACATGAATCAACACATTCCACGTAACAATGTAGTAAGAAATCATACATCCAGATATGACAATGTAGTTAGAAATCACACATCCTTATGTGATAAATGTCATTAAATATATTGAGATATCCCAATGCATTCAGAAATTACAAATATAGATGTAACAATGTATTAATGAACCAAAACACACAGCTGTAAAAATATGTTAAGAAACAACTTATTCAGTTATGGAGATTTTTTTCAACACCTCACATATGCAGATGTGACAATATGTTTAGAAATGAAATGTAAATTTGTGACATTATGTATAAATGTACAAATATGTATGACAATATGTTGAGAAACCTCACATACAAATGTGTCAAAATTTTAAGAAATCATACATCCAGATGTGCACCATGTTGTGAACACAGCATGACAATATGTTGAAAAATACAGATGTGACAATATGTCAAGACACACATAACAAACAATGTGGCAATATGTTGCGACAAATACAGATGTGATAAAGTGTTGGGAAACACATACAGATGTGACAATGTGTTGAGAAACCAAACACATATATGTGACATTATGTAAAGAAACTACAATACAAATATGTCAAAATGTTATGAAACCACACATACAGATGTGACTATGCTGAGAAACCAGACATGCAGATGTGACAATATGTTGAGAAACCACACATACAAATGTGACAATATGAGGAGAAACCACACAAACAAATGTGACAATATGATGAGAAACCACACAAACGGATGTGACAATATGTTGAAAAACCACACATACAGATGTGACAATATGTTAGAAACATACAGATGTCACAACACAATAAGATAAATGAAAGCACACGTTTAAATGTCATGTAAAAATGTACCCCTACTGCTATACCAAACGCAACATCTTTTAAAAGATGCCTGGTCATTTTATCTATACATAAAACCATACTAGGACTCAAACTGAGCGTCTAAAACAAACTAGCGCAAACGCAGGAAAACCAGGAATCATTCTGTCCGATCTTTCAACGACCATGGAATGAGTAAGTCTGGATGAATCAAAAACAACAACAAATGTCAACATCAAAATAGTAAAGGCCAAACAACACACTGAGATAATAATAACAACAACAACAACAACCATATGTACAGCATTGATCATATTAATTCTGTTTAGAAACCACATACCACACTCTATATGTAAGTCACACATTGTGTTATTTAAATGCACGAACTGTGTATTTAAATCATATTGTGTTTGCAGATCACATTAAGTATGTATTTAAGTCACATGGACCATGAACTTAAAACATATTTATCATGAACTTAAGACACATTGATCATGAACTTAAGACACATTGATCATGAAGTGAAGACACATTAACTGTTTATGTAAAACATTAGATATGTATTTACGCCACCTTAACCATGCACTTTAGCCTTATTAATCGTGTATTGAAATTCCAGTAACTGCACAGCTAGGTCTGAGTAAACATGTATTTAAGTCACATGAACCATGTATTTATGACTGACTGTCTATTTAAGTCACATGAACTATGTCATTAAGATATTAACCATGTTTTTTTAAACACATGAACTATGTATTTAAAATATTAACCATGCATTTAAACCACATTATCCATGTCTTTAAGACATTAACCGTGTATTTAATACACATGAACCATGTATTTAACACATAAACAATGTATATAAGTCACATGAACCATGTATTTAAGATATTAACCATGTATATAACACATAATGTATTTAAGTCACATAATTCATGTCTCAAACAAATTAACTATGTATGTAAGTCACATTAACTGTGTGTTTAAATCACATTGAACATATCTCTAACACATTAACCATGCATTTAAGCCACTATAACCAAGTACTAAAGTCACATTAACTGTGTGTTTAAATCACATTAACCATGTATTTAAACCACAATAAATAAGTACTAAAGTCTCATTAACCATGTGTTCACACCACACTAACACTGTACTTAAATTACACCATCCATCAGTTGCATAAACAAAGTGTGGCATGACAGCACACATTCAAAGCATGTCCTCTGAGTATCATCAGTGTTACTGTTTGAAAGACAGCTCATACAACAAATGTACATATCCCAGCTTCCTACCCAAGTCAACAAAGTGCAAATGCAAAATAACACTTTTCATAAACAAAAGACATGGCTCCCCAATCACAAACTGTACTGGCTCAGGGTATAAACATAATTTTGATTTTTGTTAATTCTGATATCATTTCATGTCTTTATCTCTTAGTGTACTTCATGTGGAGTCACGGAAGCATAGAGGTTAGTGCACTTGCTTGCCAATACTGTGGTATGGGTTCAAATCCTCCCCCCCCCCCCCCCACCCCAAGTAATTTCGACATATGCTTTACACCTGGGTTGTTAAGGCTTTTTGAATGTGTCCCAGACAATTTTTTTTTTTTTACTTTTCTGAGTTTTGACTAGAAAGGGAAACAAACAGTGAGGAAATGAGCACTTTATAACACGACCTAGTATATGTGACAGTCTATCACTTGACAGCACTTTGGTAGTCCTACCATAGAACCACCTCAAACATTTTATACTGCATGCCACTGTCAGTGGTTGGCATTCTGTGCCAGAAATACCAGCAGCCACACCATGTGGTAAAGGTACTATTTGGACTGTAGTCTCAAACATTGCTGAATGATTTACCAATTATGTATGAAATAGATATTTCATGTATCATCATCATCATCATCACACAGTGCCATCTCCACAATGGAGGTCAGCTGTAATGAGTCTTTAATATTTTCTATTTGTGGCACCCACAGACATTTTCCAGTCCATCTCTGGAAGTTGTTCACTCACAGGTAACACTGACTTCCCTTGCTTTCCTCCCGCACATACGTCAACAAGGAGACATATGTCTTTTTTATACACACAATGTGCTTGAATTGTCTGACCCTCAACTCATACAATAATGGTACGCTCTATCCCCAGTTGTGTAAGACCTTTCGCTGTATACATTAGGGACATATAAAGCAGAAGCAGAGACTGGAGATGGAACCCTAGACCACACTACTGGCGAGCCCCAGCTTAACCTCTATGCCACCTCAGCTCCAGCAGATATACTTAAGAGCAAAACAACATTTCAAAAACATTTTATTTTTAAAGCGATAACATTTCAAAAACAATAATGCATACAATGATAAATAAACTGGCCCATTTAGACAAGTGAATGTTTTGAAATTGTTAAGTAACAAGACTAAATGCATATAGCAAATGTGTGTGAACAAACATCAGATATGTACAATAAGGTATTTTTTTAACAGCTGAAAAAGCAGAATGCTGAAGGCAGAAATATGGGAACTGGTGGGTGGAGGAGAAGGCAACACAAGCAGGCACTATCTGGTGGAATGATGAATGTAAACTCTGAATCATAACAACAAATATTTACAACATACAGAAAACAATCATCTCAGTACTGCTTTATATTTCCATTACTTTGTTCTGGTTATTTGCAGGGGTGGGAGGAGAAGGAGCATGGGATATTACCTCATTCAGTTCCAAGAAGTTGTGACTTTAGTCTAGTTTATTACTTTCTAATGTATGGCGTAAGTTCTCTAGAGCTATAATAAAGCCTTTACCCTTGCCCACAGAAGCCTACTAACAGATCTACAATAAAGCCTTTACCCTTGCCCACAGAAGCCTACTAACAGATCTACAATAAAGCCTTTACCCTTGCCCACAGAAGCCTACTAACAGATCTACAATAAAGCCTTTACCCTTGCCCACAGAAGCCTACTAACAGATCTACAATAAAGCCTTTACCCTTGCCCACAGAAGCCTATCTAACAGATCTACAACAAAGCCTTTACCCTTGCCCGCAGAAGCCTAGCTAACAAACCTACAATAAGGCCTGGCCCACAACCAGGTGGTGACCCCCTGGGACTGCTGCCTTTAACCCCTTGTCCTTCTGGTAGACACCAACAATGAAACACAAACGTCCTAATTTTACAATGACCTGCAAGTGTTAGCAACCTTAACTGATCACCTCACAGAACTAATATACATTCAATAAACTAGACCTGTAACCACAGGTGCATATCAACTTTCAAATAACACACATAAATACACATATATGAGACATTTGTAGTAATTTGTACTGGATGCAGAGTAAAAGCAGTAGTAGTAATAGTTGCAACAGTGGTGGGCTAAAAGTGGTGGTAGTAAGAGGAGGAGGAAAGCAGCTTTACACATGTGTTTACATAAGCTTCCAATATTCAAAGAGTTATCATTGCACTGCCTTGCCAACAGGCATGGGTGATCATACTTCTGCACATCTCTTGTTGTCTAGCAGCTTGAATCAATGCATGTGTAGATTTATCTTGCTATGCCATGATGCAGGACTGTCAGAAAACTATACTCCAAGCATAAATTGGACACCACATCACAACCAGTACTGCAAACATGTGAATGGTGTCAGAACATGTAGCCCAACTGCTGTAGTGAAGGAAGAAACACATAAGCCTGGCATGTCATACAGACAGTATATATACCATATCCTGTTACATGTACACTCATTAGTTTATATTTTTATGGATCCAGTTCCAACATCTGGTGAAGGGGTTAGCGAACGCAATTTGTAATCCCACGTGTTAAATTTGCTGCAGACTTGGAAGCAAGCTGCCCTTGTGCTGGATTTTAACAATGGTATGAGCAACACGCTTACCGGCATGGCACATGATGAGTTGATGAGTGTCTGTCGTTCAAACCAGCAATGGCTCGCATACTACATTTAAAATCAACTACGGGCGATTTGTAAGCAGACCACGTTGTGTTGAATTTTAACAATGGTACGTGCGTCTGTAGTTCAGAAAGTACTAAATGTACACTTGTCTAGTAAATCACAAAGGACCAAACAATTCTGGGGTTAATTGTGATGACCTGTAAAGAACATGCAGCTAAGTTTTTAATGGATCCAGCGACACCTGGAATCCCCCCCCCCCCCCCAGCACAATACCATACAGTGATCCATGTAAGTATCCATCAGCTCTTGTGTTGTTCCATGTAAGTTATATCCATACAGTGATACATGTAAGTATCCATCAGCTCTTGTGTTGTTCCATGTAAGTTATATCCATGCAGTGATCCATGCAAGTGTCCATCAGCTGTTTTGTTCCATGTAAGTTATATCCATACAGTGATCCATGCAAGTGTCCATCAGCTTTTTTGTTGTTCCGTGTAAGTTATATCCATGCAGTGATCCATGCAAGTGTCCATCAGCTGTTGTGTTGTTCCATGTAAGTTATATCCATACAGTGATCCATGCAAGTGTCCATCAGCTGTTGTGTTGTTCCATGTAAGTTATAACCATACAGTGATACGTGCAAGTGACCATCAGCTTTTGTGTTGTTCCGTGTAAGTTATATCCATACAGTGATACATGCAAGTGCCCATCAGCTCTTGTGTTGTTCCATGTTAGTTATATCCGTACAGTGATACATGCAAGTGTCCATCAGCTCTTGTGTTGTTCCATGTAAGTTATATCCATACAGTGATACATGCAAGTGTCCATCAACTATTGTGTTGTTCCATGTAAGTTATAACCATACAGTGATACGTGCAAGTGACCATCAACTATTGTGTTGTTCCGTGTAAGTTATATCCATACAGTGATACATGCAAGTGCCCATCAGCTCTTGTGTTGTTCCATGTAAGTTATATCCATACAGTGATACATGCAAGTGTCCATCAGCTCTTGTGTTGTTCCATGTAAGTTATATCCATGCAGTGATCCATGCAAGTGTCCATCATCTGTTGTGTTGTTCCATGTAAGTTATATCCATGCAGTGATCCATGCAAGTGTCCATCAGCTGTTGTGTTGTTCCATGTAAGTTATATCCATACAGTGATACATGCAAGTGTCCATCAGCTCTTGTGTTGTTCCATGTAAGGTATATCCATGCAGTGATCCATGCAAGTGTCCATCATCTGTTGTGTTGTTCCATGTAAGTTATATCCATGCAATGATACATGCAAGTGTCCATCAACTATTGTGTTGTTCCATGTAAGTTATATCCTTGCAGTGATACGTGCAAGCGTCCATCATCTGTTGTGTTGTTCCATGTAAGTTATATCCATGCAATGATACATGCAAGTGACCAGGTGCTCTTGTGTTGTTCCATGTAAGTTATATCCATACAGTAATACATGCAAGTGTCCATCAACTATTGTGTTGTTCCATGTAAGTTATATCCATGCAGTGATCCATGCAAGTGTCCATCAACTGTTGTGTTGTTCCATGTAAGCTATATCCATGCAATGATACATGCAAGTGTCCATCAACTGTTGTGTTGTTCCATGTAAGTTATATCCATGCAATGATACATGCAAGTGTCCATCAACTATTGTGTTGTTCCATGTAAGCTATATCCATGCAATGATACATGCAAGTGTCCATCAACTGTTGTGTTGTTCCATGTAAGTTATATCCATGCAGTGATCCATGCAAGTGTCCATCAACTGTTGTGTTGTTCCATGTAAGCTATATCCATGCAATGATACATGCAAGTGTCCATCACTTGTTGTGTTGTTCCATGTAAGCTATATCCATGCAATGATACATGCAAGTGTCCATCAACTGTTGTGTTGTTCCATGTAAGTTATATCCATGCAATGATACATGCAAGTGTCCATCAACTGTTGTGTTGTTCCATGTAAGTTATATCCATGCAATGATACATGCAAGTGTCCATCAACTGTTGTGTTGTTCCATGTAAGTTATATCCATGCAATGATACATGCAAGTGTCCATCAACTATTGTGTTGTTCCATGTAAGTTATATCCATGCAATGATACATGCAAGTGTCCATCAACTGTTGTGTTGTTCCATTAAGTTATAACCATACAGTGATACATGCAAGTGTCCATCAGCTGTTGTGTTGTTCCATGCAAGTTAAGTCAGCTGCATTTTCTCTACAGGATGTTGCAATTAACCCCTGCATTTAATGACTGCTGGTCATTTACTGAGCAATTTTTTACATAAGTAGTTTGTCATTGCTTTCTGAATGACCACACCTCATAAATCAAAATCAAGTGATCTGCTTCTAAATTGCCCATATCTGATTTTGAACTCTCAACTCGGTATGTCGCAGAATTGCAAAACTGCATTTCACTAACCCCTATGTTCCCAATAAAGTGTACATTTATTTATAAATTAACAAATCACAACTCAGCAACAATTAAAGACAAATTTATACAGTTGGTATATACAGCTGAGGGTGAATTTTAACTATACGAATAAATCTGTCTATAAAATATTTATTGCATATATCAACATTTGTGAACCTTAAATGTGAATTTTATCTCATCTTTTAAAACAAAGAATGCAACTGGTATTGGGAGATTCACATGATATGGCAGAAGTTACACGTAAAACAGAATATCAAAATATATGCCATTTTTATGTTTACCAATCAGAATCTATGTACTGTAAACTGGTATATATGTTAATGTGTATTTCTAACAATAATCACAGTAAAATTATTCTTTTTTCCAGCCAGTTTCACCACATGTGATTTCTCTAGATTGTTACATCCCAATATCTGACTGTCTAATACTAGATTTGTTACACCACACTATTTTACTGCTTAATACACAATTTTCTCCAAGAATTGTTACATCACACTGTGTTACAGGTTTTATTTCACAATATCTTATGGTCTTAATATCCAGTTTTTGCATAGATTTGTTACACCACAATATCTGACTGTCTTAATACAGATTCTCCCCAGATTTGTTATAGCAAATCTTTACAGTCCTAAAATCCCTTTGTTTTTTTACATCCCAATATCTTACTATCTTAATACCGAGTTTTCCCCCTAGGTTTGTTATGCCACAATATCTTACTATTTTAATACCGTCATTTTCTCTCTCTCTCTCTCCCCCGCAATGTTTAAATATAATGTATTACAGTTCTAATACCCATGTTTTCAGATTTGTTACACCCCAATATCTTACCATTTTAATACCCAGTGTTTTTTCCAACAGATGCTGCAGTATTATACTGCCTTAAAGCCCAATAGTTTCTTGACATTTGCTATATTCTCTCACCATCTGAACACTCAGTTTTACAACCCCACTTTACAAGCCCAGCTTCTCTCTGATTTTGATGAAAACATGTGAACATTCACGACGTAAACCAATAGCAAAATATAAACACATCAAGATATACACATATACAAGGTTGCATAAGTTTCACTATAATTTGCATAAGTTTCACTTTCATGTCATACTGGCTGAATATGAGTCTCATTGCTGGTTTTTTGACATGGTTAAAACAACAAGAAATGAGTACAATGTATTTGTGACAGCCTGGGTTTGTCATGTTTTAACACACAAAGTCAGTCAATAAAGAACTCTTTTATGGGAATATGGTGCTATAGACCAATCGTCACTTGGTTGTTGAAGTGACCAGTGCCATTTTAATTCATGGAAATTTAATTACTTAAATTGAATTAACTCATTGTTTTTCTGTCATGAGGTAAAAATAAATTCATATTACATTTAAAGTCTTTCAAATTGTTAGTATTAAGTGCATCCGGGGTGGAATGGCAGCTTTCCTGCCTGTGACCATGGAAACCATGAGTACACGCCCGGTTAAGTATCTCACCAGAGTTATACTCCCTATGAGGGATCTCATTGGCCTGGGTTTTAGCCAATTAAAGACTTTGTTATTCAAGCCTAGCAAATCAAAGAATATGTCTGTAATTTGCTTTGACAAAGGCTGTGTACTTCCTAGGATAGAAGACAAAAGGCTAAAATGAATATTCCATGACAGATGGAGTTTGCAACTGTTTGTTTTCAAAAAGACATAAATTCACTGTTGTCTCTTATGTAATTATTCATGACAATTTGTTACAAATGCCATCTCTTTCATTTTACATAAATTAACATTATTTCACCGACTACCAACACAAGGTCTGTGAGGGCAACACTTTAATCTATAGGGAACTTTCAAAAATTAATAGGTCATTATGGTATGTACAACTATATTTCATTATTTTCAATTCTTTCACAATTGTATTTTTCTTCTGGTGTAAAGAATTATTTCTTCAGGTAGAAAAGGTTTATTTGCCCAATGACTTTGCCTATGTCCCTGTGTTTGCATAATGATATTTTAACAATGTTTGCTTTCATAATTATATTTCTTTTGATATGTAAAATTACATTCTCATTTTATCAAGGCAGAGAATTTGTTTGTGTAATGGTTACGGCACTACTCTGACAATGGCCCAAGTGCGGTCGGGCAAGGGTTTGATGTCAGCTCTCGACATTCACTACGAGGTCAAGACTGACAATCAATTCCTCCGTGCACTCAGGTCTACAAACTGATGGTCATACATGACATCACACCCCCCACAGCAAGTTCCTGTTGTGGGACTTTGACTAGTTTTACACAGAGAATGTTATTCCCAGCCAAATGTCAAATTGCCAGCATTGCTAGCAGGGCCCATCAGAGAAGCAAAGAGTAACATGGTAAACATTCAACTACCATGCAGGTCATAAGAGAAAATACAGGAGGGTTGGCATAAGGCCGGCTACCTCCCCATGAGGACAACTATATCTGCAAAAGCCAACCAATCTTGAACAAGTCTACAAAGAACCAGGCGTGAGTTGGTTGAAGGCCTACACTCTATCACAGGCGGCAGAAGAAGATATGCAGACTCTTATTTCCATGTCTTTGTGTACGTTAGAATATTGTCCCTGTTTTTCTTCTGGCATGGAGAATTGTATTTTCAAATGTTTCCTGTAAGCACACATACATTTATGTCTCTGGCTTGTTGAATTTTATTTCTGTCGCAGCAAGAAGTAGAGTCGAGGGATCTGCCCTCGGCTAATATCTGTCCTGTTCCGTTTCACTTTTGATGCGTTGCTAAATGTAAACAAGGCGGGGCCACATTGAATCTTAGACTGCCCGCTGGCTCCCATGTGAGATTCTGGTCCTTTGACGTAAATTTCCAGAGTGTACCGGTAGTCCCGGTCAATCTTGACCGGTCGCTCAAACATCACTGGGAGGATGACACCGGCGCCTTTAATGTGAATTGTCTCCATGACGATCTCCTTCTTCTTGCGGTAGAGAATCGTGTCCACCTGGTATTTGCCTTCACCTTGCTTCTTCGGGCCGTAAATGCTGAAGCCGTACAGATACAGGTTGTGGTCGACTGTGAAGGAGATTGCGTCAGCATGAGTTGCATCATTGATGTCTGATTTGTATAGTTCCTGGAATCTGGTGACCTAATGGGAAAGACAAGAAACAATATTTTATCCTGTGTGTTTGCTATAGATAGACTGATTTCATGTTTGAGATATTTCATTAGAGAAAACATATGTTATAGATAGACTGATTTCATGTTTGAGATATATTATTAGAGAAGACATATGTTAAAGATAGACTGATTTCATGTTTGAGATATTTCATTAGAGAAAACATATGTTATAGATAGACTGATTTCATGTTTGAGATATTTCATTAGAGAAAACATATGTTATAGATAGACTGATTTCATGTTTGAGATATATTATTAGAGAAGACATATGTTAAAGATAGACTGATTTCATGTTTGAGATATTTCATTAGAGAAAACATATGTTATAGATACTGATTTCATGTTTGAGATATTTCATTAGAGAAGACATATGAAACACTATCATGACACATAACGGTTGAACACAAAAGACACTCCACATCACAGAACTGTGAAATATTGGAGACATTTCCAGACAGAACACTGAAATATAGAAGACATTTCAAGACACAGAACAGTGAGATCTAGGAGACATTTCAAGAACAGGGAAATATGAGACATTTCAAGACAACAGTGAAATATGAGACATTTAAAGACACAGAACAGTGGAATATATGAGATATTTCAAGACACATAACAGTAAAATATAAGAGACATTACAAGACACATAACAGTGAAATGTATGAGACATTTCAAGGCATAGACCATTGAAATATATGAGACATTTCAAGACACAGAACAGTGAAATATAGGAGACCTGGGAAGGTTAACCCGGTCAACAAATGCCCGCAGAAGTAGGATGTGTCGGTCTAACGGCGCAAGAACGCAGCTCTGCTGTAAACAGGCACAACACAATCACGTCCAGAAAAAAAAAACTCCGGATGAACGCAGCAGAAGAAGAAGAACTATAGGAGACATTTAAAGACATAGAACAGAAAAATATACAAGACATTTCAAAACATAATAGAGACATACATGAGATATTTCAAGACACAACATTGAAATGTAGGAGACATGACAAAACAAATAGCGAAATACAAATAAGATCATTCAGGAAACTGAAGAGTATGACACATGAGACACTACGCACCCATAACACTGAAGCACATGAGACACTTCAAGACACAGGTCAGAGCAATTCTGAGACATTTCACAACACAGAATCGTGAAGCACAAGAATGACAAATTTTTTAGATCACAATAGCTGTTGGGGTGAAACCAGCATGCTTGTGTGGGTTAAACCAGCCTTATGAAACAGGTACCAGAGATTTCTATGAGGAAATGGCTAGAATGATGCAGGACATATCAACCTTCATGTGACTACTGGTCGCCAACATACAGGCTTAATGCCATGGTTCCAATAAGCGACAATGGCATAGAAGTAGGGCCGTGTCCTTTCATACCTGATCTTACTAAAGATAATAACCTCTGTCTCCAAATTTTAGAGGTCAATACTCTAACTCAGTGGTTCTCAACCTTTTTTGGCCTGTTCCCCCCTTCACCATATTTTTAGGACGTCATTCCCCCCCCCCTCACCATATTTTTACAGCGTCATTCCCCCCCCCCCCCCCCCCTTTTGTATTTCCTCCCTAAAAATTTCCCCCTGCCCCTACACAGCATACGTAATAATTAAAGCTAAATTTAATAGCACATCTAGACGTCCACATAAAACGTGATTTGTGGGTCTATTTAATTTATAAAATGAATTTTAGAAGGGTGAGACGTGCAGAACCGTAAAGTAGGAAGGGAAAAACAAGATCAAGTAATCGGTTTTTGTATTAACGCAATCTTGAAATAATCTTCATTTCTAACTACATGAGTACCACTACTGCTGAAATAAGACTCTGAACTAACTCACCATTTCAACATCTGCCCACATGTTTGTACTCGGCAGCCGGCTGTAGGTGTGAACTGAGGACCTGGACCTCAGGCTGGTGGTAGAAGAAATGGTTGACATGCCGTCGATGTCATCAGTTTTTGATGACACAATTTCTGGTGTGGGTGCTGGGACAGGCTGCTCGCGGTCCTCAAACAAATTCCTGGAGGTTACACTGTCCATCACATACCTGAGGAAGCATTCCATAAAGGTTATCCCATAGAAAAGTTACCTTGTTAACTTCTGAGTACTCTAAAACTACTGTGTCATTCACTCAGAACTACCATGTCAATTACTTAAAACTCTAAAACTACCACTTCACCAATTCCAAGACACCAAGTTGTATAAACTGGGATATAACTAAGACATCACCAATCCCAAGACATCAAGATGTATAAACTGGGATATAACTAAGACATCACCAATTCCAAGACATCAAGATGTATAAACTGGGATATAACTAAGACATCACCAATTCCAAGACATCAAGTTGTATAAACTGGGATATAACTAAGACATCACCAATTTCAAGACATCAAGTTGTATAAACCTGGGATATAACTAAGACATCACCTATTCCAAGACATCAAATTGTATAAAATGGGATATAACTAAGACATCACCAATTCCAAGACATCAAGATGTATAAACTGGGATATAACTAAGACATCACCAGTTCCAAGACATCAAGTTGTATAAAATGGGATATAACTAAGACATCACTAATTTCAAGACATCAAATTGTATAAAATGGGATATAACTAAGACATCACCAATTCCAAGACATCAAATTGTATAAAAGTGAACAAATTCAAATGAAAACTACAAAAATAACAAGAGGCAAACTACACATTGTGATGATGAATCCTGTCCATTTCAGAGTTGATTTTTAATTGTTATCATTACAATCTTAAATATAAGGCCAAAAGTTGGACTTTTCTGTTTTATTATTTCTGGGTGACCGCAACCATAGATGGCATGAAGTGAAGCATTGACACAAAACAGTCAATATAACTGTAGAAGACAAACTTAAATAACTCTTGCTGCACCAGGAAACTCATGACATGTGTACAGGTTACTCCATACATCGCTATCATTAAGTGAGTCTATGGTGCACTGTTTTGCCAAATCTATGGCCCAGAACAGTGGTTCTCAACTTTGGGGAATTTCCCCCAGGGGGAAATTTTAGGGGTTCTGGGGTGAGGGGGGTGTTAAGATTTTATTTTATAATGTAAGTAGACCCGCACATCACGTTTTATGCAGACGTCTAGACTTGTTCTAGTATGTCTTATTAAATTTAGCTTCCATTTTTTTATGTATACTGTGTAGGGGGGGGGGGGGGGGGTTATATAGGGAGGAAATACAAAAGGGGGGAAATGGCGTTCTGAACATATGGTGAAAGGGTGCATGGGTCAAAAAAGGTTGAGAACCACTGGCCCAGCACATCTGATTATGACATGCATTTTGTCAGGTTTCTTTTCCCTGGCCTTGAGTGTCTCTTGAGAAGATATAAGGTAGCAGGTTTGTATCTCTCTTCATCTGGTACCTACGCCTAGATTGTTGTACCTACGCCTAGATTGTTGTACCTACCCCTAGATTGTTGTACAACATTTGAATAAATCACCAAAAAACGAGAGGCAGAATCAGTCAGATTTACTAACACTCACAAGTAACAAGATGGACGTTATGGCCAAAGCCTTCATCAGCACACATAAACAACAAACACACTGATACAACTACATAAAAAAACTCTACACGAAAATCCCTATTTTTTTTTGGGGGGGGGGGGGTGTGTGTGTGTGTGTGTGTGTGTGTGAATGTATTATGAAAAAGTAAAGAACAAATCTATCATTTGTCGATGTAGTCACCACTGCGCTCAATGCAAGTCCTCCAGCGCCGATAAAGTGTTTGGATTCCTGTAGAACAAAAATGCTCTTGGTCGAGTGTGTAACCACTCTGGGGTCACTACTCGGTGTGCCTGACAGAAGTCATGCCATTTTGTAACTGCCTACTCCACTCATACACTTGCTGGACTGACAGGCATGCATCACCATACTAGACCTTCATTCGCCAATTAATTTCTATAGGTTTCACCCCTTCACTGATCAAATAACGGATAACAGAATGCTGCTCCTCTTTGGTGCATGTCAAAAGTGGGGTGGCCATCTTTAAACTGTCCTTATGTCCCCGTGTTCATCTGCACTGTGATGTCACATATTTAACACTCTTGACATCTGTTCAACTGCACTGTGATGTGGTGTGCTTAACACTCATGACATCCTTAACAACAACACTGACAGGTTACAAGATAATGGCACGGTTATTGTAATTTCTATCACACTTTTAAGGTTTTCATTTGAAGCTCCCTCGTGTATATACAAGTTTTTGTTCCCTTGCAGGGGACCCGGCATGTATGTATACTACCTGCAGCATTGCTCTTTGGGTCAATGGAATATGCAAGCCCTCTACCACTTCAAGATGGAGACAAAGAGGGGACTCTATACATTCTATTTTTATTGTATATCACTCCAGGCAGTTTTCATTACAACCCATTCTATCTGTCACTTTCTCTGTTCCATATTGCTACTATTTTAACTTTTCCACAGAAACTTTTTGGGCCAGAAAGAGAAAGTAACAACTGCTTGAACTAGAGATTACCAAAGAGCTGTGAGAAGCTTGTGGCAGGAAATAAGAGTCTGTATCTAAAGTTTGAAAATGTATCAACTGGGTCACCTACCTGTGGCTAACGGAGTCATCACGATATACGTAGAGACAGTCTTGAAGTGAGTCCATGATGTTCTCCTCTGAAGCCACTTGTTTCTTCTCCTCACAGAAGTTTTTTGCCCATTTGTCCACTACATCCTTCTTCAAGGTTTCATCTACAGTCACACCAGGCAAGGTTAGCACCTACAGAAATAAAAATATTGACTCATCATAAACATGGACAAATATGTATACAATTCGTTGAATTGACAATGTAACATACAGAAGGATTTGTTGTTTGAATCTTGACTACCCAATTGTTTGCTCTAGTGTGGATGGAGTGATGGATTCAGACAGGTGATGACCTGAGTAAGTCCCAGCAGACAAGCGGTACCACCTGTATATTACCAGGGCTCATATATCAGGCAAAGAATAGCAACACTGTAATCTACCATGTAATCTCTTTTCATTGTTCTCATTTTTTCATCTTTTTTCTTCTTCTCATCCTATGCCTTAATGTAGTCATTGGAGGATCTCCGTGATTATATATTGTGTTTTGTGTATGCATCTGTTCTGTAAAGCTGCATTACTTTGTGTTATTTTATATTGTAATCTACCATGCATGTCCTACAAGGCCACTAAGGAGGATTGGTGTGAGACTGGCTACCTCATCTCATTGATTGATTGATCTAGGAACCGACATCACAGCATTCGGGGCATTCCCATATGCGCTCCGTCCCCATCCACAGCAGCCAGCAAAGAGTTCCAACACCAATAGTACCAGTAGCAATCTGATTATATGTCCGTCTCGCCTTTCCTCTCAGCGTCGAGCAAATCCCCTCGTCACTCCTCGCTGTCTCATACTTGCCAGACCATGATGATCCATTTGCTCCTCCGAGGTGTGCACGTGCTCCCACAAGGCCGCAACCACGTCTGCCTTGTCATGTATCAATACTCCACCAAGTTTTGCTGAGCCAGCCAATCTGTCCGCCTGTTCATTCCCCAACACACCGGCATGCCCTGGAGAAAAGATCCAGGCGATGCTTGCCACCCGTGACCTCCGAAGCGAAGCAAGCCACTCTGCACGAAGCATGCCTGTCCTCACCTTCCTCAGCATGCTTTCTGAGTCAGTTAAAATCACAATGTGTGTGTGTATCCTATTCTCGATCCAGCGGAAAGCAGCAGTAACTGCCTCCACCTCCATTCTTAAGCTAGATGTTGTGGTATCATATGCCAGGCTCTCCTGCACCAAACGTTGGCCATTAGCTTTTGCTATGAACCTCA
Organism: Cepaea hortensis; assembly: GCA_963921405.1. NCBI lineage: Eukaryota > Metazoa > Mollusca > Gastropoda > Stylommatophora > Helicidae > Cepaea > Cepaea hortensis. The sequence continues at coordinate 15,677,516 of OY992886.1, read as the reverse complement.
TTGTTACCTCATCTCATAGAAAGCTTTAGCTGCATAAACCAACTCATCATGAACAGGTCTACAAAGGGCTTTGGCATGAGATGGTTGAGAGATCCAAGATTACAGGAGGCTCTTCCAGAAGAGGTGTGATGTGATGCAAGCAGCCTGGATGGCTGTTCACTTCCTTTCACCCAGAAAAATCTCCAGGATTGGCACATGGAATGTTATAACTGTGTATGAAGTAGGACTGAACAATATGGGAAGGATGTGGAGGAAGCTGCAGAAGATAGCCAAAGATAGGACATCTTGGCATGAGTGGGCTCAGGGTGTATGCTCCAATGGGGAATAAATTGTGGGAAAAGAAGAGCAACCAGTCCTACTTTCAGTACCTTTTCACAATGAAGACAGCAGCAGCAAAAGCAGCAGAAGACCATCACAACTGCATACTAATTTTCTTTCTTTCTTTCTCTCTCACTTCCCACCCACCCCCACACAGAGACTGGCAGAGATAAAGAAAGAGATAGAAAAGTCATAGAGAGAGAGAGAGAGAGAGAGAGAGAGAGAGAGAGAGAGAGAGAGAGAGAGAGAGAGAGAGAGAGAGAGAGAGAGAGAGAGAGAGAGAGAGAGAGAGAGAGAGAGAGAGAGAGAGAGAGAGAGAGAGAGAGACAGACAGACAGACAGACAGACAGACAGACAGACAGACAGACAAAGTAAGGAATAAGTGAATGTCTAAGATTTCTAGCAGCTTAATGAAAGATGAACCTACCTCATTCAAAAGCTCTCTGGTCAATATATCCATCCCTCTGGTTCTGATGACATCACTGTGGTTCTTTCTGATAAATGACAAGATTGTTTTCTCTTCCTCTGAGAAGCCGTACTTCCTGGTTTCCACTAGCAGGTAGCAAGCATTGTTTACCTGTGTACAAATGTATGAAGTAACCAATTCAATGTCCAAATTGTTGTTTGTAAATAACAGCTTAATATTTGTATTTCAACTCTGATCCTTTTTCTTCTTCTTAATTTCCTATTCACTCATTCTACTCTTCTCTCCCTCAAACAAATAAATGGAGATGATATATATAATGACTTAAATCCAGACACTGACGCCAAATATAAAATGACTGAATCAAGACACTGCCGACATATATAAGACACTGATGTCATATACAAGATAGTGATGACATATATAAAGTCAGACACATATATAAGTCACTGATGATATATACAACAACTAAAGTCAGACACTGAAGGCATACATCATGACTGAAGTCACATATTGATGAACTATATAACGAAAAGCAAGATATTAATGACATATACAAAAACTATCATCAGTTACTGAAGCCATATGCCATGCCTGAAGCGACAATAATGCCATAGGTCAGATACAAATTACCACAAATCAGTTAAATGGAGATGACCTGTAAAGTGACTGACGTCAGATGATCATCATGTGCAATGCCCAATGTTGTAGGTGTTCATATATCTCCACAGATCTCGTTCTTTGGTGCTGTGAATCAACGCTATTGATGATACTCCTCCATGCCATCTTCCTAGGCCACCCAGCATCATTTCCCTTGGTTGCCTTTGTCTCTTTTACCGCTGATCTTTCCTGTCATCATAACACTTTCCGATCTTTCTTTTCCCATCACATGACCCCAGAGCATTGTTTGTCTTTTTCTTTCTGAATTCAGATAATATATGCAATAACTGAATTATGCCACAAACAAGGGATGAGAATACAGATGCTGATGGCATCAATAATGACTGAAGTTAAATGTTGGGTATAGATGCAATCAATGATAGTCAAGTAACAAGTACATTTAAAGGACCTGTTGACACACTGGTACATGGTACTATACCCATATTTTTATAGATAAGAAAAGTCACGGCAGCAGTAGGATATAACAATAAGAAATAAAAACAGGTATGTGTCTAGGGAAAAAGTGAGAGATAATAAGCTAGCTAGATAGTTAGTTAGTTAGTCAGTTAGTTAGTCGACAGATCATCCTCTTGGCACATCGAATCATTCAGTCCATAAGTGCTCAGATCTCCTCCTCAGTAAATCCTGCAGCTTGTAGCAGCTAACGACACCAGTTCTGTGTTGGTTTATTAATCTTCTTTGGCTTTCTGCGTAGTGTTCTTGTTTGGCCACACTTCTTTTAACATGTTCTCAGTCTGACCATGGTTGTAGATTCAGTCATTTCTTGGTTCTCGCAAGCATCTTACTTCTCGTACAGCATTCAGTATACCAGCCTGGTCGAAGGCTCGTCTGCCCTCCATGGTAGCCTTACCTGCAAGCCTGCGCATTTCCTTGTACACTTGCATGCCCTGGCACAAAAATGAAACTAATCTTTGCCAGCCATGACCGCTCCAGAGACAACAGCCACTCTCTTCAGACCCACCCCATCTCTACCTTGCTGAGCATACGAGAGATACAAAACACAGACAGTGTACATGCCTTACAACCAACTCCATTACGGCAAACATAAATCACAGGGGAAACAATTATTTACATTTGCATATCTCTCACTTTTCCGCCAGAGTTACACACACCTAATAGTTTTTATTCCATATTTGTAGAGACCAATCGGCACCCGGTGGGCGACGTGGTCAGTACCAGGTCGGCCACCTCTACTTCCTGAGACATTTCTCCACTTTAGATTGGACCGTACCGAGAGCCCAGGTCAATTTTTAAAATCTACGATGACGTGGATTCAAACCCAAGAACACCAGGTTGGTAGGCCAACATCTAACGACAACCAGTTTTACTGGGATAACATGCTCATCATCAACAAACGATGCCAGATAGACATTCTCACCTCTAAACAACCTTGAAGAAACTGCAGGCATAACTGGCGAAGTCTGATTAAATCAAACCTATCTGCAGCGTGTAAGATACCAACAACAGTGGAGACGTGTAGCTTCTCATCTCCACAGTATATATGTCTGAAATAAACAGAACAGCTCACAACAGGGTGTCAAGCAAGACTTACAACAACATTCCTGTCATCTTATTTTCTGTCTCAGCTTCTTAACCTAACGGCCATGTTGGTGTAATGGTTAGAATGTGACTCTCACAATGTCATGAAAGCAGTCAGACAAGGGTTCAATGTCAGCTCTTGCCATTGAGGAAAAGATTGACCACCGTAAAAGATTAATCAACGTCCCCAAGTCAATTATGATAGGTCAACATTTTAGTCCTACTGTCCAGTGGAGGGGTTGAACCCCTTACCTCAGCATAAGCACACTGGATGTTTAAGAACACACATTCTTATCCATTCGGCCATACTGACCTACACTCAATCTTATAAAATGTGATACCCTTAAACACTTCACAAGCCAAAGCAGGTTCTTGCCAAAGAGCTTTTTTTTTAAAATGAACCTGCAAAAGGTTTTCTTCTTCTTCTTCTGCAGCCATAGATCATCTATTGGAACACAGACACTTAACCAACCTATGTCAAGCCACTCTTTCCCTTGCTATCCCATCTACCTCTCTTCATGTTTCCCCATATTATGCATCGATCTCTTATTCTCCTCTTCAAGTGCTTTTATGTCTTTATTTCACTTGCTCTGTCGGATCTACAGAAATGACTACCTATTTATATGATTTTCCTGTTTTCTCAATTTGTCTTATCCAGCGCCAGTGTCTATTCTTTACCTCTTGATCTGCTGGGATCTGTCCAGTTCTCTCCTTGAGCTCCACATTGGTGGATTTGTCGTACCACTTTAGTCCTATTTAACAAAGGCATCAATTAGTGAATGTTTGTTGTTTATGTGCAATAGATTGATCTTTGCCCATATTTCCAACAGTAGTAAAGTGAGAATTGAATATTCTTAGTCTGGTGCTAAGTGTAATTTCATCTGAGGTTGCACCAAGAGAGATCAGGTTATAATTTCCTTGATTTATTCTCATTATCTTTTTCCCACCCCTAAGTATTTTTAAGCCGGTTTCCCTGGTCCAGGGGTTACACGACTTTCTCCGTAATCCCGTATACTCTCGTGAGTAACGTGACGTGCGTGAGAATCGGTAGTGGTTCTCTTCGCGTCTGTAACTTGCGGGGTATGTGAGCCGGTCGCTCAGAAAGCAATGGCAAATTACTGAGCGTCATCTTGCTAAGAAATCAACAATCAGCTGAAAGATGCTGATGTTGACAGCGATGTCCTGAAAAGGATATGCGAACACACACAAAAAAAGTATTTTTAAACCTAATTGTTGTGACCTCTCATCCAATATGTTGAGCTTATCCTGCATTTGATTTCATTAAACGAAGAGCAATGTCATCAGCCAAGTCCAGATAATCAAGCTGCTTGGTCGGAGATCTCCACTTAAGTAGTTTCTGGCAGTGCTTCTTGTCTTCATAATCCAGTCTATGGTCAGTAAGAATAACAGAGGTGACAAAAGGCACCTCTGCCTCACTCCCGTTCTTATTTTGCCCCTATTAGTTTTCCCCTCACGGGGGAACTCTGCACCTCAAGTCTCTATATGTCATTCTTATTCAAATGAGCACTGTGGGATTTCATGATGATGTGAGTCCTAAGGATTTTTTACATGTGTAACAAGTCTTCCAAGTTTTTCACCCTAACATCATCTCCAAGTCTTTCTCCTTGGCCAAGAAGGCTAAACATTTGACCCACTACACCCGAGTCAAGGTGGGAGTAGGCCATCATTTTTCTCTTGTTTTTAAGAAAATCCAAACAGTCAACACCGTGGTCTGCTGACTGAGCCAGAGATGGACCTATCACCTGTCATCTACTACACCCTGTCATTATGCCCTTGCCTTATTATATGTGCCAATTCTGTGGCAAAGGAGTTACGGACGCAATTCGTAATTGCGCATGCCACATTCGAATCACAGCTGCAGACGATCACTTTGCATTGGTTTTCATAAAATGATATGAGTGCTAGCCATTCAGAAAACAATGGCAAACTACTGAACATAAGGTTGCCAAGAAATCACAAACAGCCAAAAAATGCAGGGGTTGACTGTGATGTCCTGTAAAGGAAATGCACCTTTTTTAAAATATATATGTGAGATCCTCCCAAATTAAACTCCTACCCTCAGTTGTGTTTCTACCATACAGTGGTAGAGGGGTTTGCATCTTCCAATGACCTCAAGAGCTATACCACTGGTAGCAGAGCTACTGGTAGAATCTTCCATGTTGGACAAGTCAGGGACCTGACTTAGACAGACACAAGCCTGATGTCTTGTAGGTAGATGGAGACAGTCAAAGGCTAGGGAAAGCAGCTTCGAAAAAATCTTTGTTGAAGTCAGATGTACTGAGCCACATGCTTGACAAACAGTACAAGGTAATTCACTTTATGGCGTGACTTTACACCACAATGGCAGTACCTACCACTGGATTACCTTCAGGTAGTCATAAGGATTTTGTACAGAACAATGCAGGCTAACACAAGACCTACCTGAGAAGCTCCCAGAAGCTGTCAGGACATATATCTGGTATATGATGCTCTTGCTTCTTGCCATCAGGTCCATTGAACATGCTCCTGAAAACTGCACTCTGCTGGGCCAGAGTGGCTTTGTGTGCCCCTATGAGTTCTTTCTTATCTCCAATAATGAACGTTACATCACAGCCCACCTGACTCTCAAGTTTGTGCTTGTTCTCTTCCAGAATGTTCTGAGGAAAACATTATGTTAGCAGTCTTTCAGCAAGCATATTGATCATAACAGACTGAATGACAACAGCAAATAGAGTGGGCGATGATACCAGAGTGGGGGATGACACCAGAGTGGGGGATGTCACCAGACAGGAAGGTGATGCCAGAGTGGGAGATGATATCAAAGTGGGAGACGCTATCAAAGTGGGAGACGCTATCAAAGTGGGAGATGATATCAAAGTGGGAGATGATATCAAAGTGGGAGACGATATCAAAGTGGGAGGTGACACCAGAGTGGGGGATGACACCAGACAGGAAGGTGATGCCAGAGTGGGAGACGATATCAAAGTGGGAGATGATATCAAAGTGGGAGACGATATCAAAGTGGGAGATGATATCAAAGTGGGAGAGGCTACCAGAGTGGGAGATGACACCAGTGGGAAAGGCTACCAGAGTGGGAAAGGCTACCAGAGTGGGAGATGATATGAGAGTGGGAGAGGCTATCAGAGTGTGAGATGACACCAGAGTGGGAGATGACACCAGAGTGGGAGAGGATACCAGAGTGAGAGATGACACCAGACAGGAAGGTGATACCAGAGTACAAGGTGACACCAGAGTGGAAGACGACATCAGAGTGGGAGATACTGAGAATGGGCAGATGAATTAAGAAGGAAAAGCCAGCAGGAGAAAAGAAGACACAACACATTATGTAGGTCCGGCACTTAGTGTGCCTGCCTACCAAGATGATCTGGGTTCAACCCCCACCAGAAATAGGATTATTTATATCTGACCAGTGCAGCTGTGGGGTCGACCCAGCCTCACACAAATGGGTACCAGAGAATTGTCAGAATATTCTGGGAAGTGGATGAGGAAGGAAACTGGCCAGCCCACCTCATGTCATTTCCTAAAAACACTGAGGTCTAATACTTCACATCCCAGCAGCAGTATCTGCTACGGAACTGCCTTTAAGTAGCTCAGGACGAAGCGACAAGAACAGAAAGCATACAAGGAAGGATCAAAAAGAAATCGAAGCCAGCATACATCAAGTTCAGGCAACAGTGAACAGTTCTCTTTGTTTAAACAATAAACATACCTAAAGAAATGTGCTATTTTACTACGCTGTCAATATGTACATCACTAGACTTACATTTCCTTCTTTAAATTAATTCCTAAGATTGACTAGGTCTCCCGATTAAAATTATAAAGTGAACAAGAATGCAAACAGTACAGTTAATTACAAGGAAGGCCAAAACAATACGGTTACCTGCATTACAAACAAGGCAGGGTAATTAGCAGATTAAAATAACATAATGAACTAGCATACAGTCAGGAAAGATTGATAAGAAAGAAAAGCAAAGCAATATGGTGAACTAGACTACAACAAAACAGGTTAATTAGAATGGAGATCACACAATATAGTTAGCTAGAAAGCATACAATAGAGATTAATTAGAAGGGAAACCATAACAATGTAGTAACATAGAACAGAAAACAACAAGGGTTAACTAGATGGGAGACCAATGCAACAAAGTGAAATCTTCTTCTTCCTTATTCTTTTTTCATGTGGCTTGCAGCACACCTAGTTCTATCAAACAATCAATCAATCAAGTGCCGTCTCCACAATGAAGGTTGGCTGCAATGGATCTCCAACACTGTCTGTCTCTCGCCTTGACTGTACATTCTGTCAGATTGCTGTTCGTCCATCTCTTGATGTTATCTTCCCACTTGTATCGTTATCTACCTATTGCTTGCTTGCCTTCAACCTTGCCCTTTAGTATGGTTTTTAAAAGTGTTATGACTTTTAACATGACCAAAATATTTCACTTCCCTCGTTTTTTATTTCTTTCATCAACTCTCTTTTTGTTCCCAGTTCTTCTAGAACCTCTGTATTTTATTGTTTTTGTTTCCATGAAATATGTCTATACATCTTTACAAGTCAGGTCTCAAACTTTGGTATGCATTTGTGTACGGTTTGTTTCCTATAGACAGATTTCACCCAAAGTAAGAGACTATCTTTGCTTTATTGACTACACAAAGGCTTTCGATAAAGTGAGACATGTTGACATGACAAGGATGCTTGAAGATCTACAAATGGATGGAAAAGACCTTAGACTTGTAAAAACATATATTAGAAACAACAAGCTGCCATCAGAGTTGATAACGATGTAGGTCAATATCAGCCTATTTAAAGAGGTCTCTGTGGCCAAAGGCTTGCGAATGCGGTTCAGGAGCCGCTTACCAGGCGTTCAAAATGCAGCCTCGACCGATTTGTGCAGCAGACCATGTCGCATTATGTTATAACGTGTTGATATGGGAGCCAGTCGTTCAGAAAGCAATGGCAAACTACTGAATGTAAAAACTTGCCTAGAACAGCTGAAAGATGCTGGTGTTGACTGCAATGTCCTGCAAGGGATATGCAACATTAAAAAAAAAAGGTGTGAGACAGGGATGTGTAATGTCTCCAGATCTTTTTTCCCTGTACAGTGAAAATATTTTCAGAAATATAGAAGATATGGAAGGAATCAACATTGGGGGACGATACATCAATAACATTAGATATGCAGATGATAGTCTTGATTGCAGACAATGAACAGGACCTGCAAAATTTAGTAGATGTGGTTGTTGCACACAGTGAACAACTAGGGTTAGAAATTAATATTAAGAAGACACAGATTATGGTCGTCACTGGGAAGAAGGAAATACCACAATGTGATATATGAGTAAATGGGCAGTATGAGTAAATTCTTAAGCAAGTGAATCGATAGTTTTTTCGGTACAGTCATAACATCTGATGGGAGATGAAGAGATTAGAACAGTGGTCCTCAACCTTTTTTTGGCCAGTGACCCCTTTCACCATATTTTCAGAACGTCATTCCCCCCCCCCCCCCCCCCCCCCCCCTTCGTATTTCCTTCCTAAGAATCCCCCCCCCCTGCCCCTACACAGTATACATAATAATGGAAGCTAAATTTAATAGCACATACTAAATAGACGTCTACATAAAATGTGATTTGTGGGTCTACTTACATTATAAAATGAATTTCAGAAGGGTGAGGCATACAGAACCGTAAAGTATAAAGGGAAAAACAATATCAAGTAATCGGTTCGTGTATTAACGCGATCTTGAAATAATCTTAATTCCACCCTGGAAGCCCTAAAATTCCCCCTGGAGTGGGGGGGGGGGGGGGGGAGAGAGAGAGAGAGAGACAGAGAGTGTTCCCCCACCGGTTGAGAATCACTGGATTAGAACAAGAATTGCCATTGCGAAGGCAGCCTTTTGCAAGATGAAAAACATACTGACCAATAAAAAGATATCAATTGATACGAGAAAAAGAGTGTTGAAGTGCTACATAGAACCTATACTTCTGTATGGATGTGAAGCGTAGACAATAAGCAGTCATGCTGAAAAACAGCCGATAGCTGTGGAAATGTGGTTTCTGAGGAAAATGCAAAGAATACCATGAACAGACAGAAAAACTAATGACCAAGTACTACAGGAGACACATGAAAATCATAAATTGATTAGAGTCATTAGATGTAGACAGTCAAAATTGTTTGGACATGTTATGAGAAGAAATGACTTGGAGAACTTGGTGACGACTGGCAAGATTGAAGGGAAGAGACAACGGGGAAGCCCGAGAAGTAAATACCTAGATGGCTTGGCCAAATGGCATGATGGAGACAGGAACGCGGAGCTGATCCACGACTCTGGTCACCGAGTGAGATTGCAGAACATGACCGCCCATGCTTATCGGCATGGCACATGATGGATGGATGGATGGAAGAGACTATCTACATGTGGGTAGATTATATTTCCAAACAATTTTGCCAGGGTAGTGACCTTATAGCCTGCTCTTAGCAATTTGCAACTGCCGTGAGATTTTTTATGTACACAACTTGCACAATGGATTTCTTGTTTCCCGCCCTTATCTGAGAAGGCAAAGTATCCAATCTCACTACCCAAGAGATCCAGGGAGGGGTGTGTGATGTCCTTAGACACCAATTACGGGAAAACTTCCCAGTACTGTGCTGAGATCAAACCCTGAACCATCTAAACCTAAAACAAGCAACATCTTGCCACTTCTGCCCTGAGTTAAACTGCATTTGGGCAGTCTGTCAGACTAGTTACTAGCTAACAAAAGTAACATCACAGCTCTCAAAACATGCCAATAAGTGGTCAGTCTCCTTCAGCATACATCAAAATGAATGAGCACTAACCACCACAGTGGTTGTTGTCTCTGGAACTGGTCACGGCTAGCAAAGATTAGTTTCATTTTCATGCCAGGGCATGCGGGTGTACAAAGGAAATGAGCAGACTGACAGGCTTGCAGGTAAGGCTACCGTGGGGGGCAGACATGTCATGGACCAGGCTGATATGCTGAATGCTCTACAAGAAGTAAGTCGTTTGCGAGAACCAAGTGATGACTGTGAGAACAGCAAATTAAAAGAGGTGTAGCCAAACAAGAACACTACGCAGGAAGCCAAAGAAGATTAATTAACCAACACAGAACGGGTGCCATTAGCTGCTACATGCTGCGGAATTTACTGAGGAGTGGATCCTAGCATTTATGGACTGAATGGTCTGATCTGTAATGAGGATGATCTGTCGGCTAACTAACATCCCGATAAAATCATCACTATGGCCAGAAAATGCCTCATGGGGAATCAAACCCCCAGACTCCTACACTTCTAGCTGCATGTGCTACCAATACACCCTTTCATAGCTCACACAAATTACTCTTACACAGCTACAATAAAAGCCAAGTCCCAAATATCTGTGTGTTGGCAACCTTCACCCAGGCAAAAGTCGGCTGACATATCCCATATATCCCTGTACTTAGATAAAGCTGGGTTGACTGATAAGGGAAGTATTCACTGCTGCTTCACAAACTAGAGATAACTTATACCCTCCCTGCTTTCTGGTGCAAAACAGACCTGAGTAAACACTCGACCTAAATATAACATGCAGAGGGAGTCGTGGTGGTGTAGTGGCTGGATGTTTGCCTGCAGACCCAGTGGTCAGGGGTCTGAATCCACGTCAAGTCAGATTTTACCAGGGCTACCTGGCCGACACAGCCTAAATTGGGCATCTGGAAATGTCCTGGGAAGTAAAAGGTGGCCAGGGTGACACTGACTACATGACCCATGAGAGCCGATTGGTCTATACAAATATGGCATAGCACTAAATGCCCATTGAACCTTAAAATGTGTGGATTCAAACCCAGGTCAATAGGCAAGCATCTAGTCACCATGGCATGTCTTCCATTAAACATATGGGAACAAAAACACAATATAATTAACAATAACAGCAATGACAACACAGAAAGATGGAGTCAAACAAAACATTTAACTGAATCAGAGATATAAAACAAAAAAGGCTGCAGGAAAACAGTGACTAAAATTGTGACACAATCTGAAGGCTAGTTAGATCCTTGAACCTACTTCACAGAACAAGAACTGAGCCAATGACAAGTGCCACCCAAGAATCAGGTCAAGTGAGGTGGTGTGCCTTACTGAAGAGATGCTCAGGTAGTTCACCAGCCTGTTGAACCTGCAGGCAACACTCAACCTGGCTGTGACGTGTGATATAAACTATGACCACTAGCACTTCAAGAGAAGAATACAAACAAAGAGTTTACTGAACACTGGGACTGAAGAAAACAGTGCCACATAAGATCAGAGACAATTATAATGCTAAGAATTTTAAAGAGATGTAGCTCCTCGTTGAAAGAAATGTCCAAAAGAAGGGTAGAGGTCAAGACTGGGATCTCCCTGGTGATGTGGTTAAGTTGCCTGCCTCATGCTCTTAAAGTCACATATTCATCTCTGGGCTCCATAATTCTGCTCACAAATAGTAATTTTTTCAGAGACTCTTTGGTTGTCATTGGAGCTATGGAGTTCATGCTGTGTGATGCTTTCAGCAGGGCTCTACAGAAAGAGAGTAAGCCATATGGGATGAAACCCGGTGCAATGAAGTTTTCTTACCTCAGAGAGCAAGATTGGAAGGGGAAAAAAATGTTACGGAGACAGTAGTGGGATTTCTGGTCTCCATACTACAATTAAATCAAATGTGGTAGATCCATAAAAACAATAGAAATGTAGATATACATAAAAGCATTAAGATCTTCATGAGGTATAGTATGTAAATCTTGCTTTTATGCAGAATTTCTGCCTAGGCTATTTGTTATATTGTCTATTGCTATATATCTATGTCATCAGCTCTCCCATATGATAGTGAGAACGACTTATGTGGTTATGTCCAACAAGAGAAAAGACTTAACATCATCCGATTAGGGTGCCTGCGGTGTATTCACAGCATCAGCCAGTCTAGTGTACTGTGCTGAATCATGACCTAGTTAAATCCTAATATGAGAGGTTCCACTACCAGATTTCCCGGTTGTTGAACCTGTAGAGGGGAAGGAGTGCTCTGCAAGAGTCCCTGAGGTGATGATACTTGGTCAGGAGAAAAGTCTCCAAGCTTGCCTCACTCCAAGAGATGCAAGTCCTGTTGAGGGTTTATGTGACCTGAATGCTAATGCACTGGACTTGAGAATTCAGTTCTCCAGAGGATTCATAACCATCCAACCAACCACCCAACCAACCAACCATCTCTTGGAAGAACAGAGTGACTAATGATAAAGTATTCATGCTCACTGATCAAACAACTGCACACATGCTTTTTGACAATAAGGAATGAAATGGCATGGTCATCTATCCTGCATGCCAGATGAACGCACTCCAGAAGATATTCTCTACGGGTAGCAAGCAAACAGTAGCAGAAAAACAAGAACATCTACAGCTATGATTCAAAGACACATGCTAGTCAGATAACAAAATATTGGATTTAAACACCACAATCTGGCAGAAAAAGGCTATGACCGTACAATAATGAGCTGCACTGTAAGGAATCATCCTGACCTCTGTGAAAGAAGACTCCTACAACAAGCAGAGAAGAAAGGAACCAGCTAAAAGAAACACCAGACAGCTTGACAACAAAATATTGAGGAACATCACAACATGGGAGGACAAGACTTCTCACCGTAACATGTGGGGCTGCACTCTAATAATCATCTTGAAGTCTGTGAGAGGAGATTACAACAACAAGCAGAGGAGAAAGGAATCTGTAGAAAGGGACACCAGACAGTTCTTAAGCTGTGGTCAGATAACTGAAGGAGGTTATGGTATTGCCATCCCAATTGCAGTCAATATCTTTTCTGTAGGGTTGGTTCTGTAGGTTTGTTGATTCATAGATTCTGAAACCTCTGGAAGTCTGGGTTTTATTAACTTCTTTAAGTCTGATGCATTAGTATTCAAATCGTCTGCGCCCTGAAAAGGGCTTGCAACTATCAAATTGAAGGTGTAGAGTCTTTTCTCCTGACACTGTTACCAAGGTACTATATTACAGAGCACTCCTTTCCCCTCCCAAGCCTAGAAACCAGTGGAGTGTCCTGCTTCACAGCCCGGTTACATCACACCCGAGGTACTAGAGCTTCACATCTGGATGACATGAAAATACAAATGTTGTCTTCCTTCCATAGACACTCTTAAATATATTGTTTTCCCCCATATTTAAAACCCAGATGAATAAACACCAAGCAGGTTTCCCTGAAAAGTATTCAATGTACCATAACATGTGCTAAGGGAATAGATCAAGTAGAAACTCACCTTCTGATCCATGCAATCAACCACTCCACTGTCATCTGACAGTTCAGAATTGTTGGAGACTTTGTCCATTTTGTCACTGTGGCTGGCCTTATGCATCCTGGATGGAGAAGGCCCAACACCTGGGTAGGTGTTCTCCACAACAACGGTTGTAGTTGGGGACGGAATGTTTGCAGTTTTTGTGATGACCAATTTACAGGGAAAATGACAATCACGTATGGCCAGATATCAGCTTCTGGGTATTTGTGGTATCACTGAAACAGAAATGGATATTGGAGACATGTAGAGCAAATTAAACAAAGTAATCGTAATCTTCACATGGTAGATGCTAAAAAATAAAGATACTTAATTCACTGCACTGGGTTTCACCCCATCTGGCTCAGTGTCTCTCCAAAGAACAGCAAGCCTCCTGCTGACAGGAGAGCATGGCACACAGCACAAACTCTGTAGCTCCAGCAGTTACTTGGGTCTTCAGAAAAATTGCACCCATGGTCTCAGCGATGCACTTAAAATTGAACACATGACCTACAGAGCCAGAGGCAAGCCGTTTAACCACTTGACCATAGATGCTGAAATTGAGGTGTGAAATGTTAGGCCTTCATATATTCTAAGCAATGTTCCCTACCTCACCTCCTTTTCCTTTCTAGACAATTCCCATAAATTTTTTCAATGATACAATACCCAGTTTAGGAAGCTGCGAGCCACGAGCTTAGTGATCAGACGATCACCTGCCGACCCAGTAGTTATGGGTTCCATCTGCATCGGAGTGGACTCAATTTTTTTTTAAACTGACCTTTCCTCTCAGGTCAACTCAGCTTAAAATGGGCATCAGAAAATGTTTTGGGAAGTAAAAGAAGAATTTATAATACTGAGAATATCACCCACTGATTGTCTATAACAAGTATGTGTCTAGCACCATATGCTGAATGCACTTCAGGTGTGTAAAAGAGTCCTTAACTAACTTACAAAGTGGGTTGACATCATGGTCATAGAGGTAGGGAACAAAACTGTCTGGCCACTGGGGGGGGGGGGGAGAGGAGGGAGAGAGAGAGAGAGAGAGAGAGAGAGAGAGAGAGAGAGAGAGAGAGAGGGGGGGGGGTGTGTTGAACCTGGACAACAAATGCCTGAAGAAGTCGGGTGTGTCAGTCGAAAGGTGCAAATATTGCAGCTCTGCTGTAAGCAGGCATAGCGGCAATTATGTTCAAAACAACATTCCAGACAAACACAGGAGGAGGAGGGGGGAGGAGGAGGGGGGAGGAGGAGACAAAGAAGAATACAAAGACGAATAAGAAGAATCTTGACCATCTGGCAAGCAATCACACCAACCACAATACAACCATGGCTTCTGCACAAATATGGCACACAGAAATGGTTGATGACACAAGGATGATTGCTTGCTTGCTTGTGTTCGCTGGCTATGAACTCCGGCGTAGAGTCCTGTATGTCGGATGAAGACATCCTGTTGTCCAACATCAGTGTGATGTCATACCGGAATGAGGTTTGCGTGAGTATCCGATGTCCCATGTCTGGCTTATTGGTGTGCAGACTGGTGGTTCCTCGCCATGCAGGCAGATACTCTGACTTCGGAGGAATCATCAATCCTACTGATGTTAGCCAGGTCCCTGAAGGGACCTGTTGCCCAGGGCGCACGGCGTGGACGTGTCAGCAGGTCTTGGCCAGTATAGATCCCGGCCCTGGTGCCTTGGAAACACCTCTGCGTCCCACAAGGATGATGATCTACAATCATTCACATACAGATGTTGACCAACAGGCACACAGACAAGCCTTTACATTATCGCCTGGCATATTCCTACCTTTCTCTCCCAGGCGAGATATACCCATGGCAGTGTAGCTGAAAGCAAGGTCTGTCACTGCTGAGATGTCAGGCTGAAGGATCAGTCTAACAAACACAAACCTGCTAACTTGCAGACTGACTGGGTGACTTACAGACTGGGTGACTTAGAAACAGACTGGGTGACTTGGAAACAGACTGGGTGACTTGCAGGCAGACTAGGGGAATGCAGTTTCAAGTGTTACAAGAGAAATGCAATGGACCACAAGGATTCTTTTTATTCTTATTTTTCTTTCTCTGTTTGTCTTGAGAATGAAGTTTGTTGTTTACAAACTTCACCATTTCTGTCCACACATCCAACTTCAGTATCGCAATGCAGTGGACCACATTTGCCCCTTATCTCAGCTTCACACATATGATTAATAGTTCGTTGTGGGTAATTTTATGTGGAGATTATAGTTATAGGGAATGCCCCCCCCCCCCCACCCCCAATCCCACCCTGACCCCATTATGTTTTGGAAAATAAAGACAGACACCTGTTAACGACACAATGAACAAACTAGCTGTTACAATAAATAAATAATACACAGATCAACATATGAAAGAAATAAATAAAAAGGATATAAACCTACAAAAACAACATCAGAAATGCTTGGGAGGAATAGCCAAAACATATACATATTTTACAAAATAGAAATCAACAGCATATCTAAAAATAAAATGAATACATTCAGAGCAAAATAACAAACTACAACCAATCTGAATAGGGAATGTAAGTAAGTGGACTAAAGAACCAGGTGCAAGGACAGATCTCAAAGACATCACACACAGCGAGAGAGCGGAAGCAACAGAATGCAGTGACATGTCTCAAAGGGGACATAAAAAAGGAAATATTTACAAAGGACCAAAACGAAAAGGAAGACACACCATAAAAACTTAGCTGTAGCCAACATGGATCGAGCAGGTTGAAAGGAAGTTTTTTTTTAAAGAAAACAGAAGGCTTTACAATTTTCAAAGCAGAGGCAATGGCCAATTCAGCCGACTTGAGAATCTCCATGTGCCAAAGGATCTTTTATGTACACAATAAGCTCACTGTACATATCTGTCACCATTAACTGAAATGCTGATTATGAAGGCTCTGTAACTTTCCATTCTGTGTGTGTGGGATCAGCTCAGATTTATTCAGTCACACTTTTGTCCTTACACTCTTTCAAGAAGATCAAGGGGAAGCGTGAAATGAGGCTTTTCTTTAATTTGTTTTTGAGCTGGATATGAACCTGATACATTTTGTGCTAGAGATTATATGTCAAACTGCCAAGCAAATCTGTTCCTAGAGGTATATAAAATACCTCCAAGCCACTCAGATCCCTAGAGGTAAATACCATACCTCTGTCACTAATTTCTAGAAATGGATACCATACCTCCAATCACTTTGATCCCTAGATATGGACACCACACCTCCAAGCCACTACAATCCACTGAAGTGCATGACATACCTCCAAGCCACTCCAATCCACTGAAGTCTGAAGTGCATGACATACCTCCAAGCCACTCCAATCCACTGAAGTGCATGACAACCTCCAAGCCACTCCAATCTCTATAGTTAGACACCATACCTCCAAGCCACTCCAATCCACTGAAGTGCATGACATACCTCCAATCCACTGAAGTCTGAAGTGCATGACATACCTCAAAGTCACTCCAATCCAATGAGGTGTATGATATACCCCCAAGCCACTCCAATCCACTGAAGTGCATGACAACCTCCAAGCCACTCCAATCTCTATAGTTAGACACCATACCTCCAAGCCACTCCAACCCGTAGAGAAGGATACCACCCCTTCAAGCCTCTCAGTTCCCTAGAGATGGATGCCCTACCATCAGGCCACTGATCCAGAGGCACTCCGATCCCTAGAGATCCAAGCCTTCAGGATCCCTAGAGACGGATGCATTACCAACAAGCTAGTGTGACTCTCTGTTCTGATAAAACTTGTTTATGGTGTCAAATAAAGCCAGGTTTTAAAAACAGGTTCAGCTTTCTGCAGTGAGTTCAACTGTACACTAATTTAAACTCAATCAATCAATCATGTGCCATGCTGGAAAACGTGGGCGGTCATGACTCGCCATTTCACTCGATCACCAGTGTCGTGGATCAGCTCAGTGTTCCTGTCTCGTCCATGCCATGTGGCCAAGCCATCCAGGTATTTTCCTCTCGGTCTTCCTCTTGGTCTGTTCCCCTCGATCTTGCCAAACTATATCATGAGAATCACCTAGCCAAGTGGCTAGAACGCTAGACTCCTATTCGCGAGACTCAGGTTCAAATCCTTGGTATCACTGTAAATTGATTTTATTGTCTGCAAAAAAAATCCTGCAACTTTACCATTCAGTATAGCTTTTATAAAAGTGTCATGCCTTTTATTGTGTCCAAAATAACTTGCCTCTTGTTTATTTTTTCAATCAGCTCTCAATTCGCAGTACATGATCTTTACAAAGGATAACACAATTCACAGTATGTATGGCTGGGATCTTTACAAATAAAAATAGGATGGAACAATTCACAGTATGCATGGCAGGGAGGGATCTTTACAATAAAGATAGAGTGACACAATTCACAGTATGCACGGCAGGGATCTTTACAATAAAGATAGAGTGACACAATTCACAGTATGCACGGCAGGGATCTTTACAATAAAGATAGAGTGACACAATTCACAGTATGCACGGCAGGGATCTTTACAATAAAGATAGAGTGACACAATTCACAGTATGCACGGCAGGGATCTTTACAATAAAGATAGAGTGACACAATTCACAGTATGCACAGCAGGGATCTTTAAAAATAAGAATAGGATGACACAATTCACATGGCATGGCAGGGATCTTTACAAATGACAAAAAGATGGCACATCCCACCCACTCGCCTCCCCTACTTCCAAATCCTGTGACGGTGTATCAGACATTTAGTCTACATAATATTGGAAAAATAACAAAAGAGGTCCTGTGTGCAAATTATCATGTTAAAACTCAAACCTCAGAAACTGATAAGAGCATGCCAGCTAAGCCCCTTCCCAGGATAAATTTCAAAATCAGAAAACCTACCCATGAAAGAATCTTTAGTGTGCATGATTCTCTATGATGTCAACATGCCCCAAAAGGATAAGAGCACTCGCTCTTAAACTTCCAGTGCACTGATGGCTCTAGGGCGTTCAATCCCTGTACCGGCAGTTACACTTAAATGTTGACTTCTTGTTGAGAAGGCAATGGCAAACTACTTAAGCAAAAATGCTTAGAAAATCAATCAAAGGGTTGACCACAAAGTCCTGCAAAGGATATGAAACAAACAATGATCCAAGTATAAATACACTTGGACCCTTGCCAGTTCTACAAAGCTCATGCAGTGTGCTGCGGTTCACCTCGTGTGATCTATGGAGAGAGACTAGTGCACTTATGGAATTACTCATGTGCAATCAAAGTGATCCTTGAGAAAGCAAACAATGACCTAACCAAAAAGCTCCTTTCGATAAGTATAACTGGATATTTAAAACAGTTTCTTAACGGTTTGTTGATCCAGGTCACAAACCTTATACACGTCTTGTACGTATTACACCAAGTTCTCCCTTTAACATAGGTGACATATACATTTATTTAACATTTCAACATTCACTGATGCATGACATTCACTGAATAGACTCAGGGATTATTTCAACAATGCAGACATTATATGAATTTAAAACGCTGCCCTTTAAAGTCTTCAAATTAATCAAGATTAGGGGAAGGGGAGAAATTAGGGTGGGAAATGGCAAACAAGAAAACTGCATTAACATTTCAAATATCTAACGCAATCCCAACTTGGTGAAATGCCATTCTAACAGAAGTTGCCTGTTCTAGCTATTAAAATGCCACCCTATGGTCAATAAAAGTATACAGAACCTGCAGGTTTTTTTCTTTTTTTTTCTTTCTGACATTGAAGTGTCTGTGGTTTCAGAGACAGACAAATCAATAGAGGAGACATGATGTCATCGCATATTTCCACATACAGACCTTTGGTAAATGTCAGATTCGTAGAGAATTAACTTACGAAATAAAGACAATTTCAGCTTAAAAGCAAGGGTACTACACATTTCTAATATGGTTAAGGTGGTCGCGTGTTCTAACACTACCATTGAGATGCAAAATGTTAAGGCTTCACATTTTCTAGTCTACGGCATAGGCTCAAAACGCAAAGATACTATCTGAATTAACAGATATCACACCTAACACTTATGTATTCTTCTTCTTCAGCGTTCCGTGCCATTGAGGATCTCTGCTGCAGATACAATCCGTCTCCATTCGTCTCTCTGGTTGACCTTCTCTTGCCAGTCGTTGATTCCAAGTGCTTGTAGGTCTGTATATGTATTATCTCTCCACCGTCTTCTTAGTCTACCTCGGGGTCTCCGGCCATTTATTTCCTTGAGTGTAAGCGAGTTTTGTTTCCCTATTATCTTCCATTCTTTCTATATGCCCCAGCCATTGTAGTCTATTAGCCTTCATGATACCAGTGATTAGCGGGAACTTAAACAGATCATAAATGTCTTTGTTACTTCTTCTTTTCCACTCTCCACTTTGTGTATCCCTAATGGGTCCAAAGATGCGTCTTAAAACTTTGTTCTCAAAGGTTTGTAACAAGGCTTCGTCTCCTTTCGTTGTACTCCAGGTTTCAGAGCCATACAGCACAACTGGTCTGATCAGTGTTTTGTATATTGTGATTTTGGTGTTACGAGATAGCGCCTTTGATGTTAGCAGATGTTGTAGTGCATAGTATATAACACTTATGTATTATAATAAGGATATTATTTCAGGTAATGGATTCTATGTTTGTGCATTCATGTCATTCGAGCAATTAAATACATATGATTCCACTATCTGTATTAGTATTTATGTTGTTATACTTTTCTTGGTATCTGTGCTGTTATACTTTTCTTTGTATCTGTGCTATATAATTTTCTTTGTATCTGTGCTACATACTTTTCTTGGTATCTGTGCTGTTATAGTTATACTGTTCTATCTGATACAGCTTAGCGTACACATTCCTGCTATGCCTGCTGTTTGTATGTAGCACTTTCCCACAAGCAACACCTCTACCACTGCTGCTGGGGCCTGGAGTGTTAGGTATTCACATATTTTAGGCCATGACACATGAGAAAGGGTGACCAATCCCTTCCTACCCAGACAATTCCCAGAAAACTCTTAAACTGGTCTGGTATCTGTTTTTATGAGGTGGGGTTTGACCCCAGAGTCATCCTAGTTGGAAAAAATGACCCTGCCTCTGCTGGGGATTAAACCTGAACCACCGTCAGGGCAGGCCATCACACTAACCGCTACGCCCTGCTGCTCCAAAGTAAAACTGGCATCCATAACTGATGTGATTATTTTTAAGAGGTTTTTTGTTGTTACACTGAAATATCAATCACTGGAGAACCCTGAGGCCAATCATAGAAATACTGGAACGGAATTAAAAGTGTGTATTTTATTTAATCTGCCGGCGCTGTGGTAAAAGGGTACAAACACAATTCATAATCCTGCATCTGAAACACAGCTGCCAGAGAATTGGAAGCAGACCGCCTTGCGCAGGTTTTCATACAATAGTGCCTGTCGCTCAGAAAGCAATGGCAAACTACTGAATGCAAACTTGCCGAGAAATCACACAAAGCCAACAAATTCTGGGGTTAACTGCAACATTCTGTAAATAACATGCAAATAACTTTTATTTAATCTGCAGATGTATGTAGAGTCAACGGTTGGAGTTATTCTAAGAGGAATCTGATACAACTAGGGTGCTATGTGGTTCACTTTCAGTGCTGCATGGTTGGTATAAGTACAATAAAATAAAGGACCCTGTCACACGACTTCCCCAGCATATGGTGCTAGATCAATATTGCACAGACCCACAGTATCATGCTGGCCGCCTTTAGTTCAAGACATTTCCTGGCACTCATTTCAGGCTAGGTCCACCTAGCAGCCCAAGACAATTTTAAAAATATTCCCCATAGGGGATCCGAACCCATAACCATCAGGACCCTCAGGTAAGTGTCTAGCCACCCACATAATTGGTGTACTTATAGTTAATTCATCAAGACAACAGTCAAACAACATCATAATTACATGCATACTATGTGCCCCCTTTAACAGGCTTGGCTTTCCAACTTCTACACCTATTTCAGAGGCTAAACATTGTTATACTTAACTGTAACTATATTATTAAACATTTTTTTCTGTTCAGGTTTTATGTTTAAATACTTGAGGCTTTGTAGCTGCAACGTCAATTACAGCCTCCCGTGTGCATGAACATTTACAATGCTGACATTGTATCACTTATATTGCCTTTTAAAAATGTTTAGATGTACGTCCTTTACAAGAAACTGCAATCAACTCTGGCATATTTATTGGCTGTTAGTGATTTACTGTGTAATTCTAGGTTCAGTAGTTTCCCGTTGCTCTCTACATGGCCGATACTCATACCAACGCAAAGCGATCTGTTTCCATATTGCCTACGGCTGATTTCGAAACCTGACCTGTCGATATGCCGGGGAATTGTAAAACTGCGGTCACTAACCCCTAAGCAAGTCTTTATTGAATAATCTGCCCAAGCCGGCATCTTTAACCAGCAAGCGAGTTCGTGCTTTACCCTCGGCGGCAATCTCGGAAGAAAATCACACTAGGACACGGGAGTCGGGGTTCGTATTCTTCATGATACCTGCGTCCTCGCAAGCCCCCTCGATGACGTACGCGAAAACCGACATTTACGTAGAGCCCAGATAACCTGCTGGGTAATCTCGCTGCAGATACTACGGCGGGGGTGTGAGGTGGTAGGCCCACGTCACATACTAGGGACGGTCAACAAGTGTTTGCACCCTAGAATGACATGATAACCTGCTTGAGAAATGGAGTCAAGGCGCCTACCTGACAACTAGCGTGCATCTTTAGTTTTTTTTTTTTTTTATTTTGCTTATCCTATTTACAGGACATCGTTGTCAATACCAGCGTTTTACTAGTGTTGGTGATGTCTTGGCAAGTTAACGTTCAGTAGTTTGCAATTGCTTCCCGAACGACCGGCTCCCATACCAACACGTTAAAACCCAGCGCAACGCGGTCTGCTGCCAAATCGATCGCAGCTGTTTCGAACGCAGCTAAGCGGTGTTACGAATCGCGTCCGTAAGCCCTTTACCATATAGTTCTCTACGCATTCATCATCGGCGGCTGTAACGTATGGGTAGTGAACGTAGTTTCATAATCCTGATATGTCGGTTCGAAGTAAGCTGCCGGCGATTTGGTAGCAGATAGCTTTGCGTTGATTTGTACAACAATATGAGCGTCGGCCGTTCAGAAAGCTATTGTTGTTTGTCCATCAAGAATGATGATGATTTCATGCAGTGGGGTTGAAGATATGGTGCCGTGAGTTCTAAGATGGCTGATAAGGCCTATTTTGGCTCGAAATGTTCTTTGACAATGTGGACAAAGAATGCTTGACGTTTCTGGAGGAGGATTTCCTGCAGTGGTATTTCTGTCCAGCCTTTTCTTCACAGCTCTTGCAGTCCTGGTTGCTTTACACGTGACTGCACCCTTGCGTAATGATGTACGCCACGAATTTCGGTCTTTGGCAGCAGTCTCCCAAGTGCCATGATGAATTCCAAAAGCTTTCAGTGAGATTTTCAGAGTGTCTTTAAAGCGTTTCCTCTGGCCGCCTTGGTAGCGTTTACCACATAGCAGCTCGCCGTAAAAATTCGTTTAGGGAGCCTGTGATCTGGCATGAGAGTTAAGTGACCAGCCCAGCGAATCAGATTCTTCATTAGTAGAGTGTGGATACTGGGCATGGACGCTCTTTCTAGGACTTCAGTGTCTGGGATCTTGTCTTGCCACTTAATCTACAATAGCTTCCTAAGGTTGACGGTGTGGAAGTGGTTTAATTTCCTAGCATGTCGCTGATAAACAGTCCAGATTTCACAAGCATATAGCAGTGTGGATAATACATCTTCTTTGAAGACTTTCGGCTTTGTTTGCAGGCTTATTACATTTCTGCCCCACACATTGCAAGAGAGCTATATTAACCTACTGAACGTGAAATTTCCTAGGAGTTAACACACAGCTAATAAGCGCATAAGAAGGCCAATACCAAAATTAGCAGGGTACTAATCAGAGAGTTGCTTTTTGCGGATGATGCTGCGATTACGACCCACTCTGAGGAAGAATTGCAACATCTACTATCTGCATTCTCCAATGCTTGTTCTGAATTTGGTTTAACAATTAACAAAAAGAAGACACAGATTATGTCACAAGGTGCACATGGTGTACCATCAATCTTTATTGACGACGCCAAACTGGAGATAGTAGACCATTTTACATATCTAGGATCAGAGGTAAATAGCAAATTATCCCTCGATCAGGAAATCAACATCAGGATTGGCAAGGCAGCAACAAATATGAACATGTTAGCAAAAAGAGTCTGGGAGAACAGGAAGCTTACTGCCAAAACAAAAGTCCTCGTCTACCAAGCCTGTGTCCTTAGTACTCTTCTTTATGGCAGTGAAACCTGGACAACTTACTCACGCCAAGAGAAACGTTTAAACAGCTTTCATATGCGGTGTCTGCGAAGAATACTTGGTATTAAGTGGCAAGACAAAATCACAAATACTGAAGTATTGGAAAGATCAGGTTGTGTGACGGTGTATTCCATGCTCAGTCTTCGTAGACTTAGATGGATAGGACACGTTAGGAGGATGGATGATGGTAGAATACCAAAGGACATCTTTTTTGGTGAATTACAGACGGGTAGGAGATCTCAGGGTCGGCCTCTACTACGATACAAAGATGTGTGTAAGCGGGACATGATTGATACAGGCATTGATAATGCACAATGGGAGCACGTCGCCGCTGAACGTGTTGCATGGAGGGCAACTATCATAAATGGAATAAAGACAAAGGAGAAAATGATTGCAGATAAAGCACACACAGAGTGTGAGAGACGTAAGATGGTGCAAAATGTGGAAATGACCATGTTTTCACATGCACCTACTGTGGGCAAACATTTGCAGCAAGAAATGGCCTTACCAGCCACACTCGCCACCGCCATGGATCGTAGTTATTGCCATATGACAGTTATTAAGCCTTTTTGAAGCACAAAAGACGGAAAGGTGCTAATGAATGATGAATGAATAAGCGCACAGGCTAGAAGTCGCGTGGCCGAAAAGTTCAGAGCGCTCGAGCTTAGACTCCCAGTGTGCCGACGGCGAGGTCATTTTCTCCCTACACCGGTCGGTTGGATTTAAAACTTTGGCTTCTCGTCCTGGACTTAGGGAGTGTAAATCACAAGTACCTCAGAAGTCGGAGTAGGTTGGTTCGCCCCATCGCGGGGAACACCGATAATAAGGAATGTTCGATCACACGCAAACTCACTCCAGTGTAGACTATACTCGAGTTCAAAGCGAGCGAGCGAACAGGGAAATAAAACGCCCAAGTTGATTGCGACGTCCTGTAAAAAAAAAAGGGGGGGGGGGGCATGTAACTAACTGCACGCATTCACTCCTCAAGGCGGCGAATTTCTCCGATCACGCCAATCAAAGTAATGACTAAAACATGTCAATCCCTGCGATTGATAAAATACCTAGAGAAATACTTCTGTAGGAAACGACGTCTATTGTCGCGATGGATAAAATACCTAGAGAAATACTCTCGTAGGAAATGACGTAAATCACAACGTTGGATTTAAAAAAAAACAACCTAGGAAATACTTCTATAGGAAACGACGTCTATTGTCGCGATTGATAAAATACCTAGAGAAACACCCTCCTAGAAAATGACGTAAATTACAACGATGGATAAAAAAAAAAAAACCTAGAGAAATACTTCTATAGGAAACGACGTCTATTGCCACGATGGATAAAATAGACAGAGAATACTTTTGTAGGAAATGACGTCAATCACAGCCATGAATAAAATACCTAGAGAAATACCCCTGTATGAAATGACGTCAATCACAGCCATGAATAAAATACCTAGAGAAATACTCTTGTAGGGAATGGCGTCAATCACAGCCATGAATAAAATACCTAGAGAAATACCCCTGTATGAAATGACGTCAATCACAGCCATGAATAAAATACCTAGAGAAATACTCTTGTAGGAAATGACATCAATCACAGCCATGAATAAAATATCTAGAGAAATACCCCTGTATGAAATGACGTCAATCACAGCCATGAATAAAATACCTTCATAATTTCTGTCTTAACACGAATATAGTCGACGTGGTTGAAACGGTAACAGCGCTATAGTTCTTAACCTTCTAGCTCTTAAACTTCCGATGCGCTGATAGTGGCGTATCGAGACCAACCCCACTGAACTTCACGTTGACTTCTCGTTCAGAAAGTAATAGCAAACCGCTGAACATATAATCCATCCATCCATCATGTGCCATGCCGGTAAGCGTGGGCGGTCATGTTCTGCCATCTCACTCGATCAACAGAGTCGTGGATCAGTTCCGTGTTTCTGCCTCGACCATGCCACAAGGCCAAGCCATCCAGATACTTGTTTCTAGGTCTTCCCCTTGGTCTGTTCCCCTCGATCTTACCAGTTGTCACCAAGTTCTCCAAATCATTTCTTCTCATAACATGCCCAAAAAATTGTGACTGTCTACGTCTAATGTCTCTGATCAGTTTACGATCTTCATTTGTTTCTTGAAGGACTTGTTCATTGGTCTTTCTGGCTGTCCATGGTATTCTTTGCATTTTCCTCAGAAACCACATTTCTACAGCCATCAGATGTTTTTCAGCCTGGCTGCTCATTGTCCAAGCTTCACATCCATATAAAAGTACAGGTTCTATGTAGCATCTCAACACTCTTTTTCTCGTTTCAATTGACATCTTTTTATTGGTCAGTATGTTTTTCATCTTGCTAAAGGCTACTTTTGCCATGGCGATCCTTGTTCTAATCTCTTCAAGGCATCTCCCATCAGATGTTATTACTGTTCCGAGATAATTGTACCTATTCACTTGTTGAAGAATATTCCCATTTACTTGTATATTACACTGTGGTATTTCGTTCTTCCTAGTGACATATAATGGCCTAGAAAATTCAGCCTGTGGTTGGGGTTGATCGCAAAGTCCTGCAAAGTATATGTAATTTTATTTAGTAATATCTCACTCAACACTTAAGTGTTATATCAGGGATACGTAGCGTGTATTATTATTTTAGGCAATGGATTAGTTTGTATAATTCTTGTCGTTCAAATAATTAAATGCATATCATACTTCCTACCTTCTGCGTTGGTATCCGTGTTGTTATGCATTTCTTTTTCATACTGCGTAGGTTATACATGCTAGGTCTACTTTTGTATGTACAACTTTCCACCAAGCAAAACAACATCTGTAATCATACCAATGACAAGCATACGTAAACAAGTCTATGGCACTCCTATAGTGAACTATGTTTGGGGCAACTTCGCTTTCGTGCCAAAACTATATCCCTTGAATTTGTCACCTGATAACGGTATAGTTACTGACTGCGAAAAGGGGTTTATTGATTTCTCACGGAGTAGGATGTGTTTATAAGATTTCAGTATGTGCCTGTATGACGCTGTACAAATGCTCGCAGATCTATGTAACCCCGAAACAGTATGTTAACTATACCAGATATTAACACGAAACGATAAGAGTCAACACGGAGGAATGGTGTCAGAGTGGTGGGTTCATGTCAAAATGAGACTTTTTTAATCAATCCGCTTGGTTGATTATCTTCTCCAGCTATTCTCCTTGCGTTGCTATCAATGTCTCTGAGATTTTCTTTCGCTACTGCTACTTCTGCTTCTCAACGCTAGGTCATCTAAATATTGTTTTGTTGTTTAAATCTGCCCTTATCCATTCCTGCCTGCTCCGTGGATAAGGCGTTACGAACGCAGTTTGTAATCCCGCATACCACGTTCGAAACACAGCTGTGGGCGATTTGGCATCAGACCGCCTTGCGTTGGGTTCTATAAAATGGTATGGGTGCCGGTCGTTCAGAAAGCAATGACAAAAACTACTGAGCATAAACTTGCCAGGAGATCGCAAACAGTCAACAAATGTCGGGGTTGACTGCGACGTCCTGTAAAGGATATGCAACTAACTTTATCCATTCCTAATTCTTTTTTTAACTTCTATATATTTTTCTTGGGCTGACTTTAGTAAC
Source organism: Cepaea hortensis (assembly GCA_963921405.1). Classification (NCBI taxonomy): domain Eukaryota; kingdom Metazoa; phylum Mollusca; class Gastropoda; order Stylommatophora; family Helicidae; genus Cepaea; species Cepaea hortensis. The sequence goes on along the minus strand of OY992886.1, from coordinate 15,650,268 downwards.
TCAAATTGTGTTATTGTTTAAATCTGCTTTTCTATTTTTCCTTTCTTCTATGTTTTGCAAGTGATCAGACGATATGCGTGAAGTATAATTGTGTTCTCCCTGTTTGAGGACTTCTATACATGACTGGTTCTAAATGCCTTCAACCAGCAGCTAGCAGTATTCTGGTACGCACCCCGCCTGCTAACTGTTCTGGTTGTAAATGCCTTCAATCAGCAGCTAGCAATCTTCTGGTACGCACCCCGCCTGCTAACTATTCTGGTTGTAAATGCCTTCAATCAGCAGCTAGCAATCTTCTGGTACGCACCCCGCCTGCTAACTGTTCTGGTTGTAAATGCCTTCAACCAGTAGCTAGCAGTATTCTGGTACGCACCCCGCCTGCTAACTGTTGCCAGACCCCGTGCCTAGAGACTCATCTCCAGCAGTCTCCGTTGTGAAGGCCAAACCGGCAGTCCCGCGCTCCGAAAGTTTATTTTCGGACTTGTCAATTTGTTCAAGCCTGCAGTTTTTTCCGGAGATTCCTAGGGGTCGCCACTAGAGCTACGGAGTTCGTGCTCTGTGCGACGCTTTCATCAGGCCGCTCTGTGGAAAGAGTCCCGATCCATGTAGGATCAAACCCAGTTTTATGAAGCCAATCCTCTTGCCTGTGAACCTGATAAAGGATCTGCGGCCACACAAGGTTCCTAGTTTCTTGATTTTTGAGAAATCCTATATGGTACTGATTTCTATGTTAAGGAGATGTATATATCTTATGTCAAAGCTCCTTAGTGGCTTCTTATGCAACGTAGGTTACCGTGTTACCATTCTGTGCTTGTCTTATTGGCCCTAGTAACACACAGACGTGGATCGGTATTTGTCCCAAACTAATAACACTGATTTTAATTGTACGTTTAGGCGTGATCCATTTCGATGACATTAAAACAACTGTGACTTCTTGTTCAAGCTGAGGTCTTTTTTTTTTCTCCCCACTTGCCCCAACTACTTACCTATTGTTTTCTCATATCCTTCTGTCTTGTCGCTATAACACCACCTCACAGACGCCCAGTTAGTTTCCAACAGTCTTGACAATAATGTATCGTTTCCATATATCTCTCACGTTGTACTTGGGTCTACCCAACTAAATCTCGTTAAGACAGTTTTCAATGTATCAACTTGTAGTTTATAGTATACGTCAGTGCATCCGTAACCGCCAACTAACATTTATCAATGAACAAAGTAGGTGTACGTAAAGGTCCTCAATGGGATCGACCAAGACGCACTACCTGTTACAGTTTCTGCACCCTTGATTTAACCCAGCCCGTGCTAGTCGGCTGTTACATGGAAATATGTACTACCCTGATAAACCATGGGGGTTAAAAGTACTAACACGTGAAAGGGGATGAGACAGAGAAACAACTGGGGTAGAGTGAGATAGAGAAACAACTGGGGCATGATGAGATAGAGAAACGTTTGGGACAAGTGGGACAGACTGAGATAACCCAACAACTAAGATACAATGAGACAAAGAAGCAGGGGGTACACAAAATGAGTCAGCAATATTTCGACGTGAGAGAGCGCATGTAACCACTGTTATGACATGAGACAAAAGACGACCGGAGAGAATGGGCTGTGAACCTCGTTTACTGTCTGCAGTTGTTCACTCCAGTGCGAATTGATTAAATCTAGTCCCGGTGACTTTGGTCCCATCTCTGTAGACAAGCAACGTGCTCATTAACTCTCCAGCGAAGTGTGCAATACACGGCTGCAGGTCACCTATCATCATATGTTCTCGATTTAAATCCAAATGTAGTTCGTATATGTGCTACTACTTCTAGTGCACTGGACAGATTTCAGCGTGTGGACTCGCTTTCCCTATATCAGTTTCCCTCGCCATAAGGCGAACCCACCCCAACTTCTGAAGTGCTTGTTATTTACGCCCCAAAGTCAATGACGAGAAGTCAATATGTTAGTCCGGTTGACCGGTGTAGGGGTGGAACCCGCTACCTCGGCATCAGAACACCGGATGTTTAGGAGTTAGCGCTCTTACCCATTCGGTCACGCCGACCTACTGGAGAATGTTACTGATCTGACAATTTCAGAAATTGATAACATGCCGACAACATAATATTTAAAGTATGCAGTGGGTTCCTGTGATACAGAGTGGTATTTTTTATAGTTATATGGAATTCGGGAAATGTGTCCAGATCTGCCTTGTATCATCTATGGACGGGGGGCACTTATGGAGGTATCCGTATGTGCGAGGGCGATCCTTTGCAAATCTCAAAGACGAGCGGTGTGGCAGCGCACCGCCAATGTTACATAGATAGTTCAAGCGCTGTGCGTGAACAGCCGCGTGTGATCTCAGGAGCCGGTTGGGCGCAAGTGGAGGTATTCGTGTGCAGCGTGCGGACCCTGGACAAACCTCACAGCAGGGGAAACGTGACTGAGAATTTACCTGTCTGTTTCCGGCCCAGAAGTCGTTGGGTTTGAATCTCTTCGTAGACTCGCAGTTTGCACAATACATATTGGTGTCTAATAATATCACAGCACCCCCCCCCCCCCCCCCATGATCTCTTGCCAAGTGAGATCAGATACCTATCATTGTTCAATTTCGGGGAAGGGGAGAGAAGAGGAAGAGCGAGAGAGAGAGAGAGAGAGAGAGAGAGAGAGAGAGAGAGAGAGAGAGAGAGAGATTAAGGACAGACATATAGACAGAGATAGGGAGAGGGAGCAGAGAGCGAGCGAAAGAGAGAGTCCAGAGTGCAAATTTCGTACAATTAACATTCCACGGCAGTTGGAAATCTCACAGAGGAGGTCGTAAGGCACACTCGTTTGCTGCCGGGTCCATAAGCAATGCAAAGAGAAGTACCACACCATGCATGTCGTAAGAGGCGACTAAGAAGGGTCGGTGTGAGGATGGCAACCTCATCCCGTAGGATACTCCAAAATCTAACCAATCGTGAACAAGTCTATAAAGGGGATGGCTTGAGTTGGCTGATGGTCTGTGCTCCGCTGTGAGATCAAGGGCAGAAAGCTGGGAGGAAGGCAGAAAGCTGGGGGGAGGGCAGAAAGCTGGGAGGAAGGCAGAAAGCTGGGAGAAAGACCGTCAGGCTACCTATCTCCTTAGCAAAAGTCCACCCATTTCTAGAATATCCGGTTATCCTGGAAGGGACCGTCTAGAGGAGGTTAGTAAACCCTGCACACCGGCACGCTGAAGTCGGGTTACGCTGACCCGATCTAGAGATACATAACCCGGCACGCCGCGCTCCACTCGGTTTCGGAACGAAGGGGGAGAGTGGACAAACATCCTCATGCTAGCCAGCTGAGGACGCCGGCTCGTGATAAAGCTTACCCAGTCTGACACATGCATGGACTCTATAGCATAAAAAGACCGTTAAAATTCAGGCGATTCTACAAAATATAAATAGATTATCCACACAGACAAGCCAGCAGGTGGTTTACAGCGCCAGCGTACAAGGAAAGTAAACAATCCGCAAACCCTAAAAACAAATATGGGGGTTGGCTGGTGACTGTACCAATCGCTGCACGACGCTGCAGCATGCTTACCTAGGGCGAACTTCTGGAGCCAGCATAGCAATTACCCCTATAGGGACAAGATTCAAGCACTGTTTATTCTGATTCACATTTACCATTAAATGTGTATGTGTTGGGTGGAGGGAGGGAAGTTGATCCATAGCCAAATGTATCACCTGCATTGCACCTCGTTTAGCCTTTCTGTTCTGCCGACTTCTGAGGTACTTGTAATTTACGCCCCCAAGCCAAGGACGAGATTTTATTCCAACTGACCGGTGTAGCGGTTGAACCCGCTACCTCGATATCAGCAAACCGGAAGTTTTAGAGCGAGCGAGCGTTCTTATCCATTTAGCCATTCTGACATCCGCATTCTCTTCTGAATTATTCACTGTCCGTGCTCATACATTCCGTCATTGTAACTATTCGCATTCAATGTAAATTATAATCTAGTTTCATCACTTTAAGCTTGAATCAGACAGAAGGAATGGATGTCTAGCTGGCAGAGTCCATAAATGTGTATCGCCAAAGAAGCGACACATATAGCGGGTTAGAACCTAGCATTAATTTTTTTGTTGTTCAGTTTGTCCTCAGACAATGACTACACCCAGTGCTCCCCCACCTTACATAGTTTGTCCTCAGACAATGACTACACCCAGTGCTCCCCCACCTTACATAGTTTGTCCTCAGACAATGACTACACCCAGTGCTCTTCCACCTTACAAAGTTTGTCATCATACACCACCGTCATGGTACTCGGGACATGCCCATGTGTGGAGGTATCCGTATGTGCGAGGGCGATCCTTCTACGATTACATATAGTTCTAATAGCCGGTTGGTTACACACGCCTCTCTGCTAGTGTAGAACTGGATCCCAGGTTCCACCGTAGTAGCCTCATGTAGTCATCTATCTGTGTTTCTCAGTGCAACGGGCGATCACTTATCAACAGTATAATTATCTCCCCGTTGTTGATACTTCCTATCTTTTGTGGGGGTCGTAATCCTTTACTCCCGTGTTCCACAAATTCGTTAGCTTCTTTTACTCCTCTCCTCCACAATATCGTAAACTGGGTGCCTGATAGGTTCTTTTCCTCCCAACCTCCAACATCTCGTAAATTGAGCACCTGCTTGCCCCCTTTACGCTTATCCTCCACAATCTCATAAACAGTACGTACTACCTTCATTCACTCCTATCTTTCATACTCTAGTAAACTGCATACTCTAGTAAACTGAGAACCTGCAAATGACTTATCGTCGGTTCTGGATTACAATGTCAGTTCTTGAATATATGAGAGAGAGAGAGAGAGAGAGAGAGAGAGAGAGAGAGAGAGAGAGAGAGAGAGAGAGCGAGCAAGCGAGAGAGAGAGAGAGAGAGAAAGAGAGAGGGGGGGGGGGGCATATAACATCCAACTTATGCACGAGTAAGGCGCCTGGCTGTGATCAATCTCGTGACATTCAAGTTAACTCCAGAACATACAGTCCAGAAATAGAACACAATAACGGCAACTACCTGTTCAGAAACCCGGAGAAGGACAAAAACAATACAATCTAAAGTCACCAACAGGTGCCTGCCTGCGCAGAATCAATGCACTAAAATGAAGCTCGTGAGTTAGGCTGGGCATATTCATGAGATGGTGAAAAGAGAACTATACAGACACACGTTGAGAAAACCAGTTCTGTTTGCAACCACACACGTCTTTTCAAAATGTTGACCTCTCGTCCTTGAAATGGGGACGTAAATTACAAGTACATCTGTACTCTGAAGTCGTAGACAGTCAAAATTTTTTTGTCACGTTATGAGAAGAAATAAATTGGAGAAGGGGGGGGGGGGCTGAGTGGTCTCCAGGTAGGGTGTCCGCCTTGAGTGCTGGAGGTCCCGGGTTCAGGCCCCGGTGAAGACCGGGATTTATTTAAAAAATCTACCTGGACTTCCAGTAATAAAATTTCCCCTGGTCTCTGGTAGTGAGATCGGACGCCCGTGTGTATTGTTGCGCACGTAAAAAATCCCTTGGCAGTTGGAAAACGAAAAAGAGTAGCCTAAAGGCGCTGCCCGGGCAAAATTTCGAGTTAAAAATCTACCCAAAGTATTTCAGGATCCTCGCCGATGCAACGGAGTTCGTGCATTGAGCTGAGTTTCTCCAGACTCAGGTTTGAGTTAGGAGGAAAACGGAGCACTTAAGGGTTAAACCGTGTGCGTGATGTTGATCCAACGACTAAACTAAACTATAAATTGGAGAACTTGGTGACAACTGGCAAGATCGAGGGGAAGAGAACAAGGGGAGGGCAGAGAAGTAAATACCTGGATGGCTTGGCCACGTTGTATGGTTGAGATAAGAACACTGAGCTGATCCACGACTTTGGTGATCGAGTGAGATGGCAAAACATGACCGCCCACGCTTACTGGCATGGCACATGATGATGATGAAGGGACGCTGGTAACCGGGAAAGCTGATCCACAAGCAAAATGCAGTCCAGTGCTGCTAGAAATATTGTGTACGGACTACGTACGAGCGAGTGAAAAACAAATCTACAAGGCTAATGAAATGTATCGTTCAGCTCCCTAAACAAAACGTGTACACAAATTAACAAATGGACAAGACAATTAAAGAGTAGAATACCATGGGAAACATATGAACAAAAAACAGTGTGGCAGCGGGAGGAGCCGGTATGCAGTGGTTGCGACCTATGCTCCATTGGTGAATAGAAGGAGGGAGTGGTGGTGTTCAAAAGCTGCCAACTCTACAAATATTGGTCGCCAGGACTAAAGGTCATTAATGTTGTTAAAATGCTGTTTAATGTTTAAGGGCACCCACTGCATTAGAACCCCACAAGGCCCACTTGCCAGATGGACTAAGGTCATTAATATTGTTACAATACTGTCTTAAAGTCGCTTAAAAGTCGACAGGGTCGAGTTCATTGTACCGGGTTTTATCCCATATAGCTTAGTTTTTTTGCGCAGAATGAGCTGCCGAAAGCGTCGCACAAAGCACGGACTCCGTAGCTCCAGCAACGACGCCCAGGAGTGTAAAAAGATTCACTCGTAAACCGAAGGTTGCTGGAGTTACGGAGTTCATGCTTTGTAAGACGCTTTCGGCAGGCCGCCCTGCGGAAAGAGACCGGGCCATATGGGATAAAACCCGGTTCAATGAAGTGGATCTTCTCGACTTTTAAGACTAAAATACTGTCAAATGTTTAAGAAGGGTACCCAATGCATTAGGACCCCCACAATGCCCACTTGCCAGGGGGAAGACTGACACCATGACCAGTCCGCCACTGTGGTAGTAGAGGGAAAGGAGGTACTATTTCAATAATATATAGGGTGCTTGTAAAGCCTCACTACACTTTGTATGTAGAACAAACTTGATAACGTCATCATAAAATGTGCTGCACAGCCAATTGTGAAGTAACATTTGCAGGAATGGCTGTCGTCTGCTGGAGTAATTCTATGGGGTTTCTTGGAATGAAATGTGTACAAAAATCATGTATACACAATTGAGGACCTGAAAGAAGCAATCAGAATTACCATTCAAGAAATAACAACAGACACGTTGCGGAAGGTATTTGACAATATGAAGAGACGTGTATAGTCATGTCTTGAAGTCCGTGGTGGACATTTCCAACATTTATTATGTTGTTGTCATTGCTACTTTCCAGCTTCCCCAAAATAGTGTTAGGCCACAGCAGTGACTATTGTTAACTTAATGAATTTTTAAGCACATTTTTTGACGACATCAAATTTGTTATATATACAAAGTGTATTGAGACTTTACAATCACCCACTTATTGAGTGTATTTATTCAACGTGAACCGGATATCATAAACAATCTAACGGGGCTTTTAAAAGGATGTTGTTCCCCAACGTGAAAAGAACTCATTCGAGGTGCGGCAGAGGTACTTGGCGAACTTGACTACCAAATAAAACACAAACAAGAGTTTGGCTGAGTTGTCTCGAGGTATGGTGTCCGCCTCGAGTGCTGAAGGTCTCGGGTTCAAGCCCCGGTGAGGGTCGGGATTTTGCCACCTGGACTTCTAGTAACAAAATTTCCCTTGGTCTCTGGGTAGTGAGATCGGACGCCCGTGTATATTGTTGTGCACGTAAAAAATCCCTTGGTAGTTGAAAATCGAAAAAGAGTAGCTTAACTGCGCTGCCTGTACAAAATTTCGAGTTTAAAATCTACCTAAAGTATTTTAGGACCCCTTCGCCGGTGCTACGGAGTTCATGCACTGAGCTGAGATTCTCCGGGCTCGGGGTTAAGTTAAGAGTATAACAGATCACTTATGGGTTACACCCGTGTGCCGTGATGTTGATCCGTCGACTAAACATAAAACACAAACAAAATGCGATGCACTTTTCCGTCAGAGCTTCTCAACCTGTTGTCCATGAGCTGTGTAGTGAATGTCATCGACACGGGCAGTTACAATTACCAAGGCCTGTTTACGCACAGCGCCATCTCAGCACAAGCTGAGAACCACGAGGCTTGCTTTCAACGCCCGAATGTCATAAATCACCGAGCATCGACAACACGCCATGACATTTTAGGGGTTCACGGACTAACACCCAGGGCCAGGAAAATTCGGTCATGGGACAGACGGTCAGAGTAACCGAGCAAAAACACGCTTAAAACAATGACGGGTCGTCGGCAACACATCTGACAACACCACGCAACCATTTATTGGCAACTTGTAATGTGGCGCAGGAAGGGGGATATGCCTGGGCACGGCGATTGACGGTTGTTCTGCCTCTGAAAATAAACGCCAATAAACACGACACGCGTGTTCTAGCAAGACCTTTTTTGCTGTCGTAGAAAAGTTTATAGAGGTGAATTTGTCTCGTCTGATTTATTTAAAGTGGAAAGAGGTGTTTCGGGGAGATCAACTGCACAAGCAGTGATATTGTTAAGTGTTGGAGAAATTTAAAAAAAAACAAAATAGGCAAAAAAGATAGAAGATACTTCTGAATGTAACTGTCGAAATGACAGCTAAATATTTGCTGCAAAAGTCTCCAACATACGCAGAACAGAGACAATTACTGTAGCCTAAATAGCTCCATTTGAGGACAAAATCTATGGAGATGTTAACAAGCTCAAGTTGGCTGCTGCTTTCTTTAAATATATTCATGTTTACATCTGAGGGTGTACGAAGAAGAGAAAGGACAAGAAGAACCTGCATTTATATTTATAAAAATAAAAACATCTTATGCAATAAGTCCTTATCTTTGGAACTTAGCAAACGATTCGCCCGTCTTACATAGAACCAATTTTAACATTTGCTGATTGTGAATTCTGCACAATTAGTTAACAAACACAAATAATAAATGCAGTGATACCCACACACACAAAAATGTTGTTTTAAAGAAAATGGAATATTGAAAATATCACGAAGACGCAAAAATCTAATGTTTTCAGATACCAAGACACAAAGTCATCTTTTGAGGGAAATGCGTCACAGCTAGTTTAATTGTGTAAGATTTGCTACCTTCAGACAGATTCCGAGTTAACGGGCTTAATCTACCCATGGATAGGTTTTCTTTCTTAAATATGTTGCCAAAGCATCTTTTGAGGGAAATGCGTCACAGCTAGTTACTCACCCCAACGGCCAGTATGCCCTACATCGGTACGTAATTGTGTAAAATTTGCTACCTTCAGACAGATTCCGAGTTAACGGGCTTAATCTACCCATGGATAGGTTTTCTTTCTTAAATATGTTGCCAAAGCAGCCGCATATGACCTACTCTTTATATGAGCTTCCAATTGCCTTATGTTTTTTAACATGCACGACTAGCATACGGGAACTCTTGTCTGTGCCCTTACACAAGAAGACTAGATATCTGATCTCACTACACAAAAGGTCAGGGGTCGTGGTAAATCATTACATACCGGTGGCACTTGGAACAATTCCCAGGCCTCCGCTGAATCTGAACCTGCTACCTTCTGTGCCAGAATCGGACATGGCAATCGCCCACCCACCCCTCTCCCGCTTTAAAGAGAACTTATAACGAACATCAGAAGTGACAGTTGATATTCCGGCTACATTATGAGAAGAGACAATGGAAATAGTGTTGTTCGACGGGTGAAGGAGGGTCCTGGCACTCCCGACATGTCCATAGGTGCTCAGGTGGTTTCTCCCCCCCCCCCCCCCCCCCACCTATTTCGAACAATATTTGCATCAGCGTCCGGTGGCTAATAGTGCTCGTTCTGTCTTGGCTGACGGGGTCTATTATTCTCCCGGTGTGCCCCCTCGTGTCCGGCCATGCCAATTCTTACTCCCAAGTCTCTTATTCTGAACAACGATGTGGATTCACGGGCGCCAAAGTCCTCCGCGCTCGACATCTCTCTAAGGTCATTAATAATATTCGCGTGATCCATAGGCGGGGTCATATGCAGGAGATGCAGAGCCAGCAAGTCCATCAACCAAGATGAAGGCGACTTTACGAATAGTGGGCATCCGCGGCAGCATTGCAGAAGTTAAACAGAATCAAGAACTTACGGCACAACACCAGCAAAAACATGAAACTAAACATGTTTAGAACACGCATCTTTCCCGTGGAGACATGCGGATGCAGCCATGGGCCATTTCACAAACATTAAAGTAAATTGGGACTTTAGAAATGAGTTACTAAGACATATGCTGCCATTCTACCAGATCTGAACTTCCAAGAAACTGGCTCAAGACTAGCATCATCCATTCATTCAGTAGCATGTCCTTTGCAGAACCTCGCTGCGATAACAACCTTCCGGAAAACCTCTCAATCATAAGCAAGATGTCCCGTGTCTAATACACCCATCTGGAGATCATCTGCCACATCCTGCACCCATCTTCTCTTTGGCCTTCCTCTTCCTCTCTTCCCAGGCATACACCCCTCCATTACTGTTCTCTCCAAACTTTCGTGACGTTTTAAGTGACCAAAATATTTCAACTGTCTTTTGTCTTTGTTTTATCGTCTTTAATTGCCAATCTTCTTCAATATTAAGCTCTTTAAGTATGGATATCTGTCATTGAGGTTTCTTGGCAAGTTTTGCAGAAGGTAGTTTGCCATTGCTTTCCTTCTGGGCAGTGACTGTGCTAGTCACTGGCCGTAGCCATTGTCACTACTAATGAGATCATCTGCCTATCGCCACAGAGTGCAGACCATTACCAACAACAATCTGTCGGCTGCTCTCTCACACTATCAAGCACCTGCTGCCATGACCAGCATCACGTCTCAGAAATGTAATCACTTTGGCCATATGAAATGTTAGTGGTTTACATGGAACAATAATGAAAGGTCTGGTTCTTGAAAGAAAAGGCTGGGGGCGGTGAGCATGAAGGTGTACACAGAACGGTACAGTTACAATGGACATGGAAGTTCATGAAGCAGGGGATCTGATAAAAGATCGAGAGCCATATCAGCTATACTTCATGAAAGCAACGTTCTGCAAATGGCTTTCTAAATTAACATTATACTGATTCACTATTTTTTTTTTTTGCGTTTGCTCGCTTTGAGCTCAAGCATAGTCCATACACATGCTATTATTTCTAGTGCACTGGACTGGTGTTTGCGTGTGGATTAGCTTTCCCTATTACCAGTGTCCTGCGCCATCAGGCAAAATCACTCCGACTTCTAGGGTACTTGTAATTTACATCCCCAAGTCAAGGACGAGAAGTCAACATTTTATCCAACTGACGGAGGCTAAACCCGCTACCTAGGCATCAGCACACCGGATGTTTAGGAGCAAATGCTCTTATCCATTCAGTCATGGTGACTTTCCAGCTTTCTAAATAAACATTATACTGATTAACTATCAACGGTATGATATAGAAGCTGAACACGGGTGGTAGTGATACGTATGTGTGCTGTTCATGCATATGGCCAAATCACGAAAGCTTTTATAGATACACTGCCCTGGACACACAGGGATCCGTGGTAATATTTTTTTTTTCCATGCTCGTTCGCTTTGAACACAAGCGTAGTCCATACACACTATTTATAGTAGTGATAGACTGAATTTTGCTTGTGGATTAGCTTTCACTATTAACAGTGTCCCTCGCCGTCAGGCGAACCCATTCCGACTTCAGAGGTACTTGTAATTTACGTCCCCAAGTCAAGAGCGACAGGTCAACATTTTAGTCCAGCTGTCTGGTGTAGGGGTTGAATCGTTTACCTCGGCATCAGCACAACGGATGTTTAAGAACACGTGTTCTTACCCATTCGGCCATGCTGACCTGTGTCCATGGTAATGACAGTATAGATGGGGTGGCTTCCAGTTCACCTTTGTTGGGCAATTTTCACGTAATCAAATCTCATCTGTTGGTGGTAAAGTAAATCTTCTCTGCCATCGATTTTACAATATGCAACCAGACAATGAAGAAACAAGATAAAAGCTGGAACTGCTGCTAAACCAGTATGCGACGTAGGGAGGCTAGCATCCATTTAGTTAGTTGCATATCCTTTACAGGACATAACAGTCATCCCAGAATATTTTGCTGTTTGTGATTTCTTGGCAACTTTACGTTCAGTAGTTTGCCATTACTTTCTCAACTACCGGCTCTCATACTATTGTGTGAAAGCCAACACAAGACGATCTGTTGCCAAGTCGCTCACAGTTGTGATTTGAATGCAGCATGCGGGATTACGAATTGCATCCCTAATCACTTCCCCACAGAGCCGGCTTAGCACCCATACACTTGGATATCTGCTAAGAGAGGGAGAGCACTTTTGGACCCGTCCCAAGTGTTAAAAAAAAAAATTTGACATCCATTAACCAGTAACTACTACAACCTGCCATACTACTACAACAGGACAGAAGAAACTCAAACATATTGATATATTCTCCTCGTATACCCTCCCCCTACGGGATTTAATCGTCACAGATAACAGGAAAGGTTACCAAATTACTGGGTACCAGCTACTCCCCCAGCAGACATCGCCGCAGGGATGTGGAGTGATGATGATTTCAACTACTTGATAACGGTGGTAAGAGATGAGGCGTTCTTCCTCACCGTCATTTTCCTCGCAGCTCATAGTGAAGGTTTATATCAGCATGCTACGTGTTGAGTGGATAAATGTCACATCCTGGTTTGAGATGCCTTGCATCACCCATATTTTGTTTCCAACTTCTCATATAGAATTATTCGCTCCTGTCACATAGTTAGCGTATATTGCTTGTCTTAAACGTATACTTGGTGTCAACTGTATTAGATGCAATGAACATTTCTCGTCCTCATAATCGATAAACATTTGAGGTGATTCACAAACACATGTGAATCACCAGAGTCATGAATCAGGTCTGTGTTTTTCCCTGGCTATGCCATTTGACCAAGTCATCTACGTATTGTATTTATCGAGCAGTCTTCCCTTGCTCTGTCCCATCAAGTTTGTCAGACATTGATCATGAATGTCTTGAAACAGAATTTCCAGATCAGACAACTGTTCTCTTCCTGACTAACTATTAGCAGACAAAGGCAACTGGTAAAAGGTAACGGTAATTCTACTTCTTCTTTCATCTTTACCGGCTCAGTGGCAAAGGGGTTGCGGACGCAGTTCGTAATCCCACATACCCACGTTCGAAACATAGCTGTGGGCGATTTGGCAGCACACCACCTTACATTGGTTTTTTTTACGAAATGGTGTAGGTACCGGTCATTCAGAAAGCTATGGTAAATTACTGAACGTAAACTTGTCAATAATGGGGTTGACTGCTAAGTCTGTAAAAGATATGCAACTAACTTTCTTTAACTTTCATCTTTATCTTCCAAAGGCCCTCATCAACTCATTCCAAATATCCTTGGCTATCCCATGCAGCATGGCACGTCCTCCCAATATTAATCATTTCTGCCTCTACTTTTCTTCTCTGTCTGTTTTTAGGTCTTAATCTATTTCTTCTGTTTTGTGGGTTCCAGACAAAAGACTTTATAGTTATACTGTCCCATTCATCATCAACGTCTTTACTTCACCCCCTGATTCACTGGCATTTGTCTGCTTAGCTCCGTGAGCTACACATTGGTGATTCTGTCATACTATGTTATAATTACAAATAATAAAAGATAACTGGGAGCGATGATTTGGTTCTATCCCTGCAGAAATGAAACAAGCATGTTAACAGCAGGCTCATGAGCTCTCCATGCAAGAGCAGCAAGACATGGCTGACTCTCAAGTTAGTTTGTCGCGGTTCCAACAGCAACGGGTCCTCCACATTATGCTCTGTTCCTGTGCCAGTGAATATCACACAAAATGCTCCTCACTGCCCCATGTGAAAAGTGGAACAGACAGGAGTCTCAACAAACCAACAGCTCTCACATGTACACTGTGCATAATGCCACCGCTAGAATCTCAACATAACTCTCAAGTGTCTTTCTCCTGTCCAGCTTTGAGGCAATTAATTTGAGATGTTTAATCGTGTATCACACAAGCACATAGCTATATATGCCAACCCGGGGGGTGGGGGTTATTTCACTGCACTATTCGAACACGAGAAAGCCAGTTCTTTCCCAACCCATTTGCTCCTGTCCCCAACTAGTGTCTGTTGGCAGGATGTGCCGAGGGGGAGGTCAAGAGAGGTCATGGTCAGCATGACCCATCTGTCATTTTAACTGTCATTTACTGCCAATATGGTACCTTGCTGTGTATGGTGGGATTGGGGGGGGGGGTGTCTTTAAGCCTGAGGAATTAGGGCCGCCTGGCTAGTGCAGTCGCTGCGAACTGTGCAGGTTAGGATTTTCTTTTTGCGCCCAACAGAAAATAATCCCACACCTTACCAAGGATTCTTCATAGCATGTGATGAAGTCTTATATGTATGTGGAAGTCAAATGGAAACCACCACATTAAATTTCCCAAGAATAAGTTTATCGACAGCCACAGAGATAAATTTATAGTACCATGACATGTGTAAACAATACTTGATTCCATTCTTTACACATGACTTGACAGTTAACATAGCTATCTGGGACGGAAAGCCATGACAACCAATGTTCAAAGCCAGGTTGGAAACTACCTTTGCATGCCCATCACAGAACAGCAGTTCGTTGTCGCAAACACAGTTTGCATTGCTCATTGAAAAGCACTGATCCAGAGAAGCCAACTGCACAATCCTATCAGCACACCTGAGGACTGTTCCTCAGGTGTCTCGTCCATGTTTGGAAAAGGTAAACAGTGGCACCCAGCTTGATGTGAAGTGGTTAACAGCAGGTAAAGGAACCATTCCTGTGCCTTTGTGGAATATGGTGATGAAAGTAGATGTAAAGAACCCTTTTCTAGTGCCTTGAGGTGTTCTTTTTTTCTTTTCGTTATCACATCTTGAACTTTAGCGTAGTCCCCACTGGATTTATTTGTGCATGTGAGCCAGCTTACCTTATTACCAGCTGTCCCCCCCCCCCCCTCGGGGGTCACGCAACCCTACTCTGATTTCTGAGGCACTTGTAATTTACGTCCCCAAGTCAAGGGAAGTCAACGTCTATGTCCAACAGACAGGTGTATGCAGTGAACCCACTACCCTGCCACCAGCACACTGGAAGTTTAAGAGCATGCGCTGTGAACATGTTGGCCACACAGCTTCCATTGGGGTGAGTAGAGTACTAGGCCCATACGTTAATACGAGGGTAAGTCAATAAGTAAGCCACAAATGGCTGTAGAAAAATAACTAAATATGATAACAACTAGAAACCAGTTTATTTTTATATATACATTGCCCCTTTATTTCTCAACATAATTTCCACCAACATTGATGCACTTATCCCATAGTTTTATCAGTCCTCCCAAAACTGCTGCATAGAACTGCGTGCTTTGTTTTCATTTACCTGCCATCCCACAGAACTGTGTGACTTACTTATTGACTCGCCAGCGTAACTTTTTCTACCCAGCTATGCACTGCTTTACGGGGCAGGGGCAAACATTTGTCAGCATAAACACTGACAACCCACCTTGGCGGGAGACATTTCGCAAATTACGTCGAAGTTGAATGTGAAGTGAAAACGTGGTTTAGAAAACAGAGCATGCAGTTCCATGCAGCGGTTTTGGGAGGACTGATAAAACGATGGGATAAGTGCATCGATGTTGGTGGAAATAATGTTGAGAAATAAAGGGACAATGTATGTATAAAACTAAACTGGTTTCAAGTTATCGTTTGGTTATTTTACTACAACCATTTGTGGCTTCTTTATTGACTTCCCCTCGTAGTTTAACCAGCACTCTGTTGGTGATGTCAATATAGCATTGGTTGTCTTTACTTTCTAGAACATTTCCTGATACCCTTTTAGGATGCGTTGACCTGGGAGCCCTGGTTAATCTTTAAGATATTCCTGCTTTATGGGGGGATTTAAACATATGACTACCGGGCAAGCAAACTAACCAATACGCTAGCCTGGCTCCCATTCGGAACATGGTCCATATTTTCTTTATCATTAGGGGCTCAATGAGTAATGTGATCAACAGCACACATTTTAATCAAATTTGTACACTATGGCAGCCAAAACAAAAGAAATAACTCATTTAACAATGTAACATAACAAAAATATAGCACGTTCTAGAGCACACAAACTACACACACCTACGCAACTAACACACAGAGTTCCCATTTACATACTACTATGGCATATAGGTAGTCACTATGGAAACAGTGACTGAGCTGTGAAATCACTGACTGATCTAACACAAGAAATAAATTAACAGGTACTGATGCTAGAGGAGAAGAAAGTTTTAGATAGGGATGTCTAATTGGTCATGTTTCTTCTTCTTCAGTGATCAACGTTTGCTATGAATTTATACCAGTTTAAGTCACAAACCACTGGAGGTCTCTACTAGTCCCCTAGGATGTGTCTCGAAGGGTCACTCCTGCAGGCTACATTTTCTTACGCAGTCTGGTGGTGTCAGGGCATTCTTGTAGGGCATGCTCTGGTGTTTGCTTTAGTGCTCCACATTAACAAGTGACAGATGTCTGCATGGCCCAATGAACAAGAACGCATATTAAACGTCCGGTGTGCTGATGCCAAGGTAAGGGGTTCAACCCCTATACCGGACAGTTGGACTAAAATGTTTACCTCTCGTCCTTGACTTGGGGGCGTAAATTACAAGTACCTCTGAAGTTGGAGTGGGTTCGCCTGATGGCGAGGGACACTGTTAATACAGAAAGCTAATCCACAAGCAAAATTCAGTCCAGCACTACTATAAGTAGTGTGTATGCACTACGCTTGAGTTCAAAGCAAGCAAGCCCAAAGACAAACAAAAAACTTCCCAGGAGATAACCCAGTAACTATTTTAGGCTGAATCCACCAGGTCAATTTATAAAACTTTGATTCAGGGATTCAAACATGACCTCCAGACTGGCAGGTAAGCATGCTACCCACTGCTACAGCAGCTCTCAGCCGAGTAGAAAGGGTATTTTTCTGGGAAGTAAGACGGCCCTCATGCATGACACTAACCATATCACCAATCAAGTGTTGTTTGGTTACAAAAAATTAACACAGGGCTATGTCCAATGTGCAATGTTGGCATGGATAGTGCCCATAATCTTCCTTTTTGTTTTAAAGTATATCTACTGTCAACTATCCCTAAATGACCAGTATTTACATATCCACATCTCTCCCTAATGTATTATTAAGGTTGCCATTCTCAAGTCTACCAGGATATATACTTAATCTTCCCATACACACACTTATCACTTCAATGCATCCTGCACATTCAAAACCTCACCATCACCCTGCTAAATCTGCCTACCGCTTACACTGGAAAACGCTAACCTTGAGCCCCTGCATTGTATGAAATAGGACCAATAAGCAACACATCCCATATCATATATATCGTATTTTTCATCCAAAAAGAAGTACAAATGTTTTTGGACAGCCAACGTGACTAGCAACGAGTGCCTGGAAGAGGCTAATGACAGCAAAACATATTAAACTATAAGAAAGAGACAATGCTCTTTGATTGTGTAACGTGAATGTAAACACTACAAAATGATGACAGAAAAACATTATATAATACTATAAGATAGAGACAATGCTCTTTGATCATGTAACAAGAACACAAGTACTAGAAAACTGATGACAGGAAGATCTGATGTGGAAGAGGCAGACAGAGAAAACTGTTGCTAGATGGCATAAGACCATACAGAACTGATCTACAACACCAGGATTTCAAATTTGTGATGATAATGATTCAACTGACTTACCCGCCAGGTATCCTTAGCTTGGACAGATGCTAATTATTAATAAGCCACAAGAAGTAACTGGTGTCCTGATTTGTGAAGTCAGTGAGTATTCAATGCTCAAGTTTAGCTCGGCTGATGTTACCAATTACGAAATCTCTCTTTCTGACATAACCCAAGGAAACTGGAAATAAATATTAATAATATTAATAAATGTGCAGCATAAAAACAGCAGATGCAAGCTGGAAAACTGGCAATAAAATCTACATATGAAGCAAACATTGCATGCCCACGTTGTTCAATACCTTTCCAGACCACTTTGGGGCTCTTCAGAGTGACCTTCGTACACATTAACTGAACATTTTCTTAATAATTTGATGAATTGTGTGGCCTTGAACCTTGGTGACGGATGAATAAATATATATATATCATCATCACTATCACGATCAAGTCACTTACTGGTGGGGATTAGCATAATCGTTGACAGTTCTCTCTCTCTCTCACACATACACAAAAGAATAACTCACTCCCGCCTCTCTCTTCCACTTTCTCTCAAACACACCTACATCCATCCATTCAGCAGCATGTCCTTTGCAGAACCTCGCTCCCATAACAACCTTCCGGAACACTTCTCGATCATAAGCAAGATGTCCCGCGTCTGATACATCCATCTGGAGATCATCCGCCACATCCTGCACCCATCTTCTCTTTGGCCTGCCTCTTCCTCTCTTCCCAGGCATTTACCCCTCCATTATTGTTCTCTCCAAACTTTTGTGATGTTTCAAGTGACCAAAATATTTCAATTTTCTTTGTTTTATCGTCTTTAATAGCCAACCTTCTTCACTATTCAGCTCTTGAAGTATGGATGCATTTGTTCTTTTCTTTACCCAAGATATTCTTAGAACTCGTCTATAAAATTTATATTCAAAGGCATTTATGCGCTGCTCAGCTTGTTTAGTAAGTGTCCAGGTCTCACGGGTGTTTGTTGCAATGGGAAAGATGTATGCTCTTAAAAAAATCGAATTTTTGTAGTTCTGTCTGTCCCACTCCATAATTTATTCAGTTGTTTTAGTCTTTGAAGAGCAATTGATAGTCATCGTTAAATTTCTTTCATTGTGTCACCGTTGTTGGTAATCAATTACCCAAGATATTCAAAATTTTCCACCACCTCCAATTTTTCCTCATTAACATATATTTCTTTCTCCATAGTGGTTTTATCTGTATGCATTATCTTTGTTTGTTTTTGTTTTTGCTATGTTAAGATATAAGTTGTGATTTAAACCCCCACTTGCTGAAATTGTGCAAGTAACATGAAGCAATCAATCTCAAACACTAAAGAAATAATGTATTCAACAAGATCATGAACACTGACGACACACACAAAACAGGAAGAAAATCAAGGTTTAAGAACAAAACTGTTTCAAAAAAATTCAAACAATACTGTGGATCAAGAAGAAAAGAAAAGCAGACATCCAACAAGGTACTAAACATCAAAGAAAACTAGTTCATAAACAATATCATGTTTCTGGAACAGAACATTTTGGCCAAATCAAACATCACAATATCATGTTTCTGGAACGGAACATTTTGGCCAAATCAAACATCACAATATCATGTTTCTGGAACAGAACATTTTGGCCAAATCAAACATCACAATATCATGTTTCTGGAACGGAACATTTTTGGCCAAATCAAACATCACAATATCATGTTTCTGGAACGGAACATTTTTGGCCAAATCAAACATCACAATATCATGTTTCTGAACGGAACATTTTTGGACAAATCAAGCATCACAATATCATGTTTCTGGAACGGAACATTTTTGGCCAAATCAAACATCACAATATGATGTTTCTGGAACGGAACATTTTTGGCCAAATCAAACATCACAATATCATGTTTCTGGAACGGAACATTTTTGGCCAAATCAAACATCACAATATCATGTTTCTGGAACGGAACATTTTTGGCCAAATCAAACATCACAATATCATGTTTCTGGAACGGAACATTTTTGGCCAAATCAAACATCACAATATCATGTTTCTGGAACGGAAAATTTTTGGCCAAATCAAACATCACAATATCATGTTTCTGGAACGGAACATTTTTGGCCAAATCAAACATCACAATATCATGTTTCTGGAACGGAACATTTTTGGCCAAATCAAACATCACAATATCATGTTTCTGGAACGGAACATTTTTGGCCAAATCAAACATCACAATATCATGTTTCTGAACGGAACATTTTTGGACAAATCAAGCATCACAATATCATGTTTCTGGAACGGAACATTTTTGGCCAAATCAAACATCACAATATGATGTTTCTGGAACGGAACATTTTTGGCCAAATCAAACATCACAATATCATGTTTCTGGAACGGAACATTTTTGGCCAAATCAAACATCACAATATCATGTTTCTGGAACGGAACATTTTTGGCCAAATCAAACACCACAATATCATGTTTCTGGAACAGAACATTTTTGGCCAAATCAAACATCACAATATCATGTTTCTGGAACGGAACATTTTTGGCCAAATCAAACATCACAATATCATGTTTCTGGAACAGAACATTTTTGGCCAAATCAAGCATCACAATATCATGTTTCTGGAACGGAACATTTTTGGCCAAATCAAACATCACAATATCATGTTTCTGGAACGGAACATTTTTGGCCAAATCAAACATCACAATATCATGTTTCTGGAATGGAACATTTTTGGCCAAATCAAGCATCACAGTGGTTTAGAAAGAACAGTAATAGAAGGTGTGGTTCCTGGAATGTGAGACAGGGGCAGACCAACATGTTGTACACAGGGCACAAAGACAGGCTATTCATTCAATATAAATGAGGCTGGAGAACTGGCAAGGATCTAGATTCTTTTCAGTCTTCTTTTTTCAACTTTTATCCACCACTGGAACATAGACCTTTAACTAACTCACTCAAGGTCTCTTATCCTTAACTGCGTGTGTTTCATTTTCACTCTGGAAACACAGTTTAAATATTACCTATATAAATTGCATCACTTTTGTTATGGAAAGAAAAATCATGGAAATTAACTTAAAACATATGTGTAAACTCAATGAGACACAAGCGTTCTGCACTCAAAATGGGAAAATTCTTCAACCTTTAAGATCTTGGTGGCATGTTATCATTCAATGTCACTTCAGAAATTGATTACAAAAGCTAAATTTAGGAAAAATGATCACAATGCTTTGTCTTTCTTCAAATCATAAGATTAACCCTTCGTATATTTCAACAGCTCTCTGCAAATCGGCACAGGGCAAATGTACACACTATTTTGGGTTAAATAGTAAAATTACTTTGATTAGTAGGGAGAGAACGACAGCAACTAAAAGTACTGAAAGTAAATTCACAAATTTCACAACCTGAAAGTGGCTGACAAAAAGTTAAAGCAATACTGTTACTGAATATTCAAACTTAAACCACAAATACCAGCTAAAAATGTAATGAAAATGACTAAGGATATTTGGGAAGCAGAGAACTGAGAGATCCTTCTCTGTTAATATTTATTTTTCGCTTTGAACTCAAGCTTAGTACATACACACTATTTTTATAGTAATGATGGACTGAATTTTGATGGGGTGAGTGGCCTCGAGGTCCCGGGTTCAAGCCCCGGGATTTTTTCACGTGGACTTCTAGTAACAAACTTTTCCCTGGTCTCTGGGTAGTGAGATCGGATGCTCATTATATTGTTGCACATGTACAAAATCCCTTGGCAATTGGAAATCGAAAAAGAGTAGCGTAACGGCGCTGCCCGGACAAAATTTTGAGTTAAAAATTTACCAAAAGTATTTTCAGGATCCTACGCGGTGCTACAGAGTTCACGCACTGAGCTGAGATTCTCCAGACTCAGGCTTGAGTTAGGAGGAGAACGGTGCACTTTTGGGTTACACCCAAGTGCCGTGATGTTGATCCATCGACTAAACTTATGTGTAGCCAAAAAGCACACAACAAATAGAATTGAAAATAAAACAACAGTACAACTTAACATGAAAGTTAACACAACATTTAATTATTCAACATACACCACAATTCTCTAGTGTGAAACTACTGGCACTGGTTTATAAAATATATAATATAATATACATATGTTATTTACAAACACAACTACTAGACAGAAGACACCAGGGTGACAATGTATGAATCATTAATCATATGGTATGATAATGATGTATCATTCTTATCATTCTACGTTGTTCGTATGTATAATTGCATGGTCCTGTCATTGATTGAATGCAGACAGCTAATAATAATATACTTGACTGTGCTAAGTGTTAAATAAATCCAAACAATAAACCACAATAACAAGGATTAACATCAGGACATCCTAGAAGAATGAGAAAGTGAGAAAGCAAGTGGACTGAGGGTTGCCCACCCACACAATTCAATGTTTATTTACCAACTCACAGCTATATATTATATAAAGATGCCGCAAATGAAATGCTTATAATTATAATTTACTTTATCCACCGATCCAGTGACATGCACCCTCAATTCGCCTATCTTAGATATATAAGTGATCTACAGCTCAAACGTGACGAATACTCCGCCACAACAATAACGAGACCTGACTACAAACGTGCTTCTCTTGTATTTATTAAAACTCCACAACCTGTTGACTGCTTCTATTAATAAACTTGACAATACGCATCGATCTAAGTCCAACTAAAAGCATATCACTGAAATTAACATCAATCTGATAAAAGTACGTGTTTAAACTTACTTTAAATCTTACTTTTGTCAGTTTAAAGGCAGTTTAAGGCAATCTGTGAAGCAAATATCCCACGAATCACGGCTGCTATCAAACAGATAGATCTTCTGACGGCGCCCACTTCTGCAAACGAAACTTGGCCAGGTAATCACAACGATGTAAGCCAAATGTGTCAGTTCTTTTGTTGTAGGTGGGGGTTGTCTTATTTCACTTGATATCAAATTTGAAAATGATCAACTCATTATAAATGTTGTTTAGAACAATTAATATTATGTAATAATAGGATAGACAGAATATAAAATGCACAATGTGTATAAGATCGTATAAATATACGTTTAAAGCATTGTCTAATTTTTTTTTTTATATACAAAAATGGATGATGCAATATACATGTATATGTCTGGGGTCTCTGTGGCTAGAGGAAATACGAACGCGGTTCATAATCCCACTTACCAGCATTCGAAACACTGCTGCGCGCGATTTGGCAGCAGGCCGCGTTGCACTGGGTTTTAACGAATTGGTATAATTGGTATAGGAGCTGGTAGTTCTCGGTCAGAAAGCAATGACAAACTACTAAATGTAAACTTTCCAAGACACCAACAACAGCAGTAAAGTGTCGGTGTTGACAGCGATGTCCTGTAAAAAGGATAGCCAATATATATATATATATATATATATATATATATATATATATATATATATATATATATGTGTGTGTGTGTGTGTGTGTGTGTGTGTGTCTCCATAGATAGTACAAAGCCTGGACTGAATTGTAGAGGCCATGTGGTGTTGCCCATGCAGCATGATACCTCTCTCGGCCTGCTTAATTTACTCCAGAGGAGAGGTGATACAAATATGTCTGGAACAAGACAAGATGCAGAACCTGCCGGATCAGCAAAGCAATGCTCTAACTGTCCGCCTATCGGAGCTTCGATCCTAGACCAGTTGCCGACCAAGGCCTAGGATCTGGTCTGCCCTGTCATGACATTTAGTCTTCAGGTTGCATTTCCTCCCACTATTATAAGGCTTGTACTCTCTCAATTGCACTCCTCCGCCTGAAGCCGTGGGCACACTGTTGGGTGTCGGGATTGGTGATCGACGCCGAACTGTCTGTTTCTCCCTCCTTCCCTCTCCCTCCCTCTCTCACCCCTCTCTCCACCTCTCTCTCTCTCTCTCTCTCTCTCTCTCTCTGTGAGTGTGTATTTCCCACTAATGAAACCCTTGATGGCCTGCCAACCATAGTGGAAGTAAACAAAGCCATCCAGCAACTTTCCAGCTGTAAGGAGCCTGGTCCTGACTCCATCCCAGCAGAGATATACAAGGCAGGTGGGCCGGTCCTAACAGAGCAGCTTCACCAAGTCTTTACAAACATATGGGTGAACAAGACCATGCCACAAGATTTCAAGGACGCGTCAATAGTCCACCTTTACAAACGTAAAGGAAACCGCCAATCCTGTGACAACCACCGAGGCATCTCCTTGCTCTCAATTGCAGTGAAGATACTCGCCAGAATTCTTCTCAATCGCCTCACGGCCGATCTCGATCAAGGTCTTCTTCCTGAAAGTCAATGTGGCTTCAGAAAAGAACGTGGAACTGTTGACATGATTTTCGCTGCAAGGCAGCCGAAAGAGAAATGTCAGGAGCAGAACTCTGAAATGTTCTCCACTTCCATTGACCTTACCAAGGCTTTTGATACAGTCAGCACAGAAGGACTGTGGAAGATTATGGCAAAATATGACTGTCCACAAAAGTTTGTCCAAATAGTGTGGCTATTTCATGATGTGGCTATTTCAAAGCGAGCGAATGCCAAACAAAAATAAAATCATCGCATACCCTGTGTCAAAGGCTCTATGGACATGCCCTTATGTACTGTTAACCAGATTATATGTAAGCAAGAGTACAGGAAAATGGTGAACTGTCTGAGCCCTTTCTTGTCACCAATGGAGTGAAGCAAGGATGTGCCCTGGCACCAACAGTGTTCAGCCTCATGTTTTCAGCTATGAGGACGAATGCCTTCGAGAACAACTACATTGGAATAGACATCAACTACCGCATGGATGGAAGGGTGTTCAATCTCAGAAGGCTGAAAGCTAAAACCAAAACTAACAGCGACACCGTCAGAGAGCTCCTGTTTGCTGATGATTGCGCTCTATTTGCAAACTCAGAGGCAGACATGCAGCACAATGTTTCAGCTTTCTCATATGCCTGTGCCAACTTTGGACTCAATATCAACTTGGAGAAGACTGTAGTTATGTACCAGCCAGCTCCAGGGAATAATCACACAGTGCCGAATATCAAAGTGAATGGTCACAGACTAAGTGTTGTGGACAAATTCACCTATCTTGGCAGAACTGTGTCACAAGCTGCCACAATTGATGACAAAGTGAATGCAAAAATCTCCAAGGCCAGCGCGGCCTTTGACAGACTGTACAAGAATGTATGGGACAGAAATGGAATAAGCTTGCAAACAAAGCTGAAAGTCTACAAAGCAATTGGATTATCCGCACTGCTGTATGCTTGGGAAACCTGGACTGTTTATCAGCGACACGCTAGGAAATTAAACCACTTCTACACAGTCTGCCTTAAGAAGCTATTTAAGATTAAATGGCAAGACAATATCCCAGATACTGAAGTCCTAAAAAGAGCGTCCATGCCCAGTATCCAAACTATACTAAGGAAGAATCAGATTCGCTGGGCTGGTCACTTAACTCGCATGAGAGATCACAGGCTCCCTAAACGAATTTTTTGTTGCGACGAGCGTTGTAGTAAACGCTCCCAAGGCGGCCAGAGGAAACGCTTTAAAGACACTCTGAAAATCTCACTGAAAGCTTTTGGAATTCATCATGACACCTGGGAGACTGCTGCCAAAGACCGAAATTCGTGGTGTACATCATTACGCAATGGTGCAGTCACTTGTGAAGCAACAAGGACTGCAAGCGCTGTGAAGAAAAGGCTGGACAGAAAAACCACTGCAGGAGACCCCACCCCCCCCCCCACCCACCCCCACCGCCCTGGAACGTCAAGCATTCTTTGCCCATATTGTCAAAGAACATCTCGAGCCAAATAGGTCTTTTCAGCCATCTTAGAACTCACAGCTCCATACATTCAACCTCACTGAATGAAATGAATGGTCATCATCATTCTTTATGGACAAACAACACACACACACACTCACACACACACACACATATATATATATATACACACACATCCACCCACACACACACATATCATTCAATATATATATATATATATTATATATATATATATAAAGTCCTTGTCTACCAAGCCTGTGTCCTTAGTACTCTTAGAACTCTATGGCAGTGAAACCTGGACAAATTACTCACACCAAGAGAACAATTTAAACAGCTTTCATATGCGGTGTCTGCGAAGAATTCTTGGTATTAAGTGGCAAGACAAAATCACAAATACTGAAGTATTGGAAAGATCAGGTTGTGTGACAGTTTATTCCATGCTCAGTCTTCGTAGACTTAGATGGATAGGACATCTTAGGCGGATGGATGATGGTAGAATACCAAAGGATATCTTTTTTGGTGAATTACAGATGGGTAAGAGATCTCAGGGTCGGCCTCTACTACGATACAAAGATGTGTGTAAGCGGGACATGATTGATACAGGCATTGATAATGCACATTGGGAGCAAGTCGCCGCTGAACGTGTTGCATGGAGGGCAAATATCAGAAATGGAATAAAGTCAAAGGAGAAAATTATTGCAGAAAAGTCACACACCAAGCGTTTGAGACGTAAGATGGTGCATGATGGTGGAAATGACCACGTGTTCACATGCACCCACTGTGAACGGACATTTACAGCGCAAATTGGCCTTATCAGTCACACTCGCTACCGCCATAGTTAAGAGTTATTATGCCTTTTTAAAGCACAAACTATCGTCTGTCAAGACGGCAAGGTGCCAATGTATGTATATATATATATATATATATATATATATATATATATATATATATATATATATATATATTATTTGGTTGCTTCGGGATTTGAGATTTGAAGATAGAGCACAACCCTCTACTGGCAACGCTGATCGTATTCTGGTACGAACCTTGGACCTTGTCCACGTCGGGCTGGAAGCACTAGACTCGAGGACTCGAATTTCGCTCTCGTTTGAGCTCGTCAGTAGTGCATATCCCCTGCTGGACTCGGGATCGAACCCCGGATTTCTGCCATGTGTGGAGGTTGTATATCCACTTGACCACGCGACTCACGCTAGACGTGACCAAACTATCACACTAGAATATCACGTCATCCATTGTAGGCTATAGCTCAAAGTTTGACCGATCGCAGCGATTGATATCCGCGTTCTTATCCATTCAGCGACTGACATGTGAAGGTGCTCCGTGGCGAAGTGGTCAAGCAGTCTGCTTCGCGCTCCGAAGGTGTGGGTTCGATTCCCGGCTACGTGTTTCGTTTCACGTGTGCATTTTTCTCGGAGACTCCTGGAGGTTGTCGCTGGAGCTACAG
Organism: Cepaea hortensis; assembly: GCA_963921405.1. Taxonomy (NCBI): domain Eukaryota; kingdom Metazoa; phylum Mollusca; class Gastropoda; order Stylommatophora; family Helicidae; genus Cepaea; species Cepaea hortensis. The sequence continues at coordinate 15,623,391 of OY992886.1, read as the reverse complement.
AGTTCGTGAGCGATGCTTTCTGAAGGTCGCCCTGTAGAAAGAGACGGAGCCATATGGGATAAAACCCGGGGCAATGAAGTAGACCCTGTCGACTTTTAAGACTTTTTTCAGACTGACATACGTCAATCGATGTGGCTCCGAATGATCAGGTCTTCTCGGTCTGGCAAGGCACACCAGCCCATATACGTGCTACTACTTCTAGTGCACTGTACTGATTTTTGCGTGTGGATTAGCTTTTCCTGTTACCAGTGTCCCTCGCCATCAGGCGAACCAACTCCGACTTCAGAGGTACGTGTAATTTACTTCCCCAAGTCAAGAACGAGAAGTCAACATTTTAGTCCAACTGACCGGTGTAGAGGTTAAACCCGCTACCACAGAATCAGTACACCGGGTGTTTAAGAACGAGCGCCCTTTACCATTCAGCCATGCTGACCGCCACGTCACCTCATAAACAAGTCTGAGAAGGCCGGTTGAATAAGGTTTACATTTATTTATTTATTTTCTTACAGCCGATTATAAACTGTGCAACATCCAGACATTCGCACACGTTGCAGACAGCACAGACGGGGGATAGTATATATGCATTTTCTAATGTGTGGACATGCCATTTGACCTATGCAAAACGTTTGCAATGACAGGAAATGGGTGTCGTGGGAGATGGGAAGCAACAGTGGGGAATGAACATGTGAGAAATGTAATATAAGTTCCATTGTCAGTCACTGTCAGCACCATTTCAGGAGGTCACCATGACCGAATGGATAACAACGATCGCTCTAAAACTTCCGGTGTGTTGATGCCGAGGTAGCGGGTTCAACCCCTACACCGGTCAGTTGGACTAAAATGTTGACTTCTCGTCCTTGACTTGGGAACGTAAATAACAAATACCGCAGAAGTCAGAGTGAGTTCGCCTATTGGCGAGGGACATTGGTAATAGGGTAGACTAATCCACACGCAACAATCAGTCTAGTGCACTAGCATGTGTATGGATTACGCTTGAGTTCATAGCGAGCGAATGCCAAACAAAAATAAAATCATCGTATACCTTGTGTCAAAGGCTCTATGAACATGCCCTTAGGTACTGTTCATCAAATTGTAATACTAGCCTTATTTTGCATAAACCAATCGAGATGCACGGTGGTTAATGTGTTCAATACCACGCCCACCACCTTTGCTTAAACCAATCGCGACATTTCCCATAAACCAATCGCGACACTCGGTGGTTAATGTGTTCAATACCACGCCCACCACCTTTGTTTAAACCAATCGCGACATTTCGCATAAACAAATCGAGATGCACGGTGGTTAATGTGTTAAATACCACGCCTGCCACCATTGCCTCCTATGATATTTTCTGGTACCTATTTTGAGCTGGGTCGACCTTGTAGCCCACTTGGGTGGATTCTAACACACGAGCACTAGACCGGCGGACTGGGCCACAGGGGCTCCCGAGACTGAACGAGGGGAAGACAAGTCACGAAATCACAAAAGAAAGACGGATAGTTTATTTGAGGGAGTCTCGGTTGCGAAGTGGCTACGTCGCCTGCCTCGCGCTCCAAAGGTCGTAGGTTCGATTCCGGGCTACGTTGTTCGCTTCACGAGTGCAATTTTTTTGGAAACTCCTAAGGGTCGTCGCTGAAACTAAGGAATTCGTGTTTTGTGCGACGCTTTCGACAAGTCGCCATGCGAAATGAGACCGAGCCATTTAGAATAAACCCCGATGCAATGACGTCGATTTTCTAGCCTTTTATACCATTTTTAAACATTTTATTTGAAACAAGGCAACTGGGACGTGCCAGGTTACATTTGGTAACTTACCCTGCTGCCCTCCTAGCTACGTCACGGCTGGACACTAGGATACACACTGGTCCAGCTAACAAAGGACGATCGACAAAGATCGGCACTGGGATTAAGCCTGCTCGGGACTACACACGTTGTGAGCTGCGAGATCGTACGAGGGTAAGTTAAAATAACTAAATATGATAACAACTTGAAACCAGTTTATTTTTATACATACACTAGCTGACCCGGCCCGGCTTCGCCCAGGCCCTGGAGGGAATCTATCTATCTATCAGTCTGCTTGTTTGTCTGTCTGTCTGGTTGACCCGGCCCGGCTTCACCCAGTCCCTGGTGGGGAGCATCTCATTTAATTCATATACGTAGTCATATAAGCCCTCCCGTTCCCGACTGTCTGTCTATCTGTCTGTCTGTCCCGGCTTCACCCAGTCCCTGGTGGGGAGCATCTCATTTAATTCATATACGTAGTCATATAAGCTCTCCCGTTCCCGACTGTCTGTTTATCTGTCTGTCTGTCTGACCCGGCCCGGCTTCACCCAGTCCCTGGTGGGGAGCATGTCATTTAATTCATTCATATAAGTAGTCAAATAAGCTTCCGTTCCCGACTATCTGTCTATCTATCTGACCCGGCGTGGTTTCGCCCAGCTCCTGGCGCACAGTAACTTAAAAGAATGTCCTTCCATACACCATTCATTATTTTTAATGAAAACTGTTTTTAATCACCGACATGACAGTTGATAAGTTTTGTAAGGAGAAAAAGATGGGTTAAAATGTTATGCATAATGCATTATTTTTATGCAAACTTTAAAAATACCTTAAAGATTATATCATTATTTAATATAACTCATATGCCTAAAAATAACTATAGACAAAGAGTTTAACAATAGTGCAGGTAAGTCCAACAATATGACTATAAAGTATATAGAAATGTTATTAAAAGTTATGCCCCTTGAAATAACTTTTCTAGAGTGAAGTCCCCCTGCTATATAGACATTATATAATGAAAATGGAAAAGTAAATGTTATTAAATAAGTAGAAGATTTTACATTAAGAAATTATTATAGTCGGTTTCACAGGAATGAAAGGAAGACGTGTAGAAAATTTCATCTCAATCGGATGTACCGTTATCGAACGCATCCAAGACCCACAAACCCACAAACAAACATACACTCTGTTTTATAGATATAGATTGTCCCTTTATTTCTCAACATAATTTCCACCAACATTGACGCACTTATCCCATCGTTTTATCAGTCCTCCCACACCGGCTACTTAGAACTGCTTGCTCTGTTTTCTAAACCGCGTTTTCACTTCACATTCAACTTCGGCGTCACTCGCGAAATGTCTCCCGCCAAGATGAGTTGTTAGTGTTTATGCTGACAAATGTTTGTCCCGTAAAGCGGTGCATAGCTGGATAGAAAACGTTGCGAGGGCGAGTCAATAAGTAAGTCACACAGTTCTTTGGGATGGCAGGTAAATGAAAACAAAGCACGCAGTTCTATGCAGCCGGTTTGGGAGGACTGATAAAACGATGGGATAAGTGCATCAATGTTGGTGGAAATTATGTTGAGAAATAAAGTGACAATGTATGTATAAAATAAACTGGTTTCAAGTTGTTATATTTATTTATTTTTCTACAGCCATTTGTGACTTACTTATTAACTTACCCTCGTAGTAGTTCCGTCATATGATGCTGGACAACCTTGCACACTTTAACTGGTGAATTCACAATTAAGCTTGGAATGAGTGAGCTATTTGTTTATCTGTTAAAAAAAATAGTTTCATGTCCTGTACATGACGTTGCAATAAATCATAGCGTCTGTGATATTCTAGAAAATTTTACGATCAGTGGTTTGATATCGCTTTCTGAACGACCGATCCCCATATCATTGTGAAAATCAACGCAAAGCGATCGGCTCCCAAATCTTCTGCCGCCGACTCCGAATCCGGTATGTAGGAATTGTAAAACTATGTTTACTACCGATAAGATAAGCCACAGATGCCATATTGCCTATCCGTGGTTGAGCTAAACCAGTGGTTCTCAACCGGTGGGGAATTCCCCGCCATGGGGGAATTTTAGGGTTTCCAAGGGGGAATTAAGATTATTTCAAGATCGCAATAATACAAGTACTTGATATTGTTTTTCCCTCTAAATTTTACGGCTCTGTACTTCTCGCCCTAATGAAATTTGTTTTATAACGTAAGTAGACCCGCAAATCACGTTTTATGTAGATGTCTAGACTTGTTCTAGTATGTGTTATTAAATTTAGCTTCCATTTTTGTGTATACTGTGTAAAAGGGGGGGGGATTTATAGGGAGGAAATTCGAAGGGATGTTGGGGGGGGGGGGGATGACGTTCTGAACATATGGTAAAGGGGGGCATGGGCCAAAAAAAAGGTTGAGAATCACTGAGCTAAACTATCATTTATGCTTGTGTGCGGGTAATGAATGGCTGATGGTTTTCTAGTGAATGCCGCTTCCATCGACGATGAAGTGTATTTTTTGTGCCGAACCTTTGTGCTGGCATTCTGGCAGCGGCATTATGCATAGTATACCTGTGCGAGCTGTTGGTTTGTCGAGACTCCTGTCTGTTCCACTTTTCACATGGGGAAGTGAGGAGCATTTTGTGTGATATTCACTGGCGTAGGAACGGAGCATAATGGGACGACCCTTTTCAGTGAAGTTGGAACCGCGACTAATTAACTAACTATCATTATCATGTTGAGTGTCCTTTGCAGAACATCGTTCTCACCCCAGCCCTCTGAAAAGTGTCTCTATTCTGTATCAGTTCTCCTGCCGCATGTATTTCCATGATCAGCGGCTGGCCGAGTGGCTAGAATGTCGGATTCTGCTTCGGGAAACCCGGGTTCGAATCCTCGAAAAAGGTGTAGATATGTTTTTTCTGTCGGGGGGGGGGGGGGGGGGAGGGGGAAGGGGGAGAGAAAACCCAAACCCGCACAGTTCGCGGCGACTGCACCAGCCATGTAGCCTTAATTCCTCAGGCTCGAGACCCCCCTGTCCTACACCGCAAGGCAATATAGTCAATAAATGACAGGTTATGACAGTGATGGTTCGCTGTCCACCTTTGAGCTGATCTCCCCCTCCTTCTTCTCCCGTGATCCGTGCCTCCAATCAATGTCCAGTTCAAATCACTATGACGTTTAAAAAAAAGTCATAAAAGTCGAGAGGATCGACTTTATTGCACCGGGTTTTATCCCATTTGGCTCGGTATCTTTCCGCAGAATGGCCTGCCGAAAGCGTCGCACAAAGCACGAACTCCGTAGCTCCAGCGACGACCGCCAGGAGTCTCCGAGAAAATGCAGCCGTGAACTGATATACGTAGCCTGGAATCGAACCCACAAACTTTGGAGCGCATGCCGTTTAATATAGATAAAGTAGTTCCGTTTCCGGGTATGAATAACATTAATAAAACTGCGGTGTGGAGATGTAAACAACATAAAATAACACGAAGCAACGCAGTTATACAGAAAACAATTGCGGAAAACACAGGACGTTGCCGCGACTAGCCTTCATCAGCAAATAAATACACAAAACACAGCAATCAGTGAGTGTCTTCCAAGTGTTTATATGTTGTGTTTTGTGTTAGTTTCTCATTCATCTATTTCGAGGCATAATATAGAGGACAATTAATGATATTTTAGCCCTTCGTTTTCTATCACTATGATACAAAGATACGATGCTGACTAAATGGTGCATTACAGAAACGTAAGAACGAAATTCGCTGAAATACACACATAAACCCGGTTGTATCCCTTGAATTAAGGGACTGAGTTGAGTCGAGAACCAACACCACATCACTCGGGACATTCCCATACATGTTCCGTTCTCACCTGCAACAGCCAGCGAAGAGTCCCAATACTACTGGGCACTTGCAATCTGAATATGTGCCCATGTGGTCTTTCCTTGGAGAGCTGTGTGTCGGTCAGATCCTCTGGTAACTCCCTGCAGCAACATTCTCTCAAGGCCACGATGATGTGTCTGTTCCGCTTCACTACCCCCATGATCCCAAAGGGCCATGACTACGCTTGCCGTATCGTGCACCAACATCCAACACTTAAAAACGTGTTCCCAGAAGGCATCAACAAGTTAGGGGACAAGTGGACAAAGTCTACGATAAGTTGCCAGGTATGGGGACTATGTGAGAAATAACACACACACAATTTCTGGTTTGGACTGTTGTACAAAAGTTATTCGTAAACTTCCTGTCACTTAATTACCCCCCTTCATGTGTATATGTATGTGTGCGTGCGTGCGTGTGTGCGTGTATGTCTGTGTGTGTGTGTGTGGAGAGAGAGAGAGAGAATTATTGAAATTATTAAAGAGCTATTTTTGAGCTTTATTGATTAACTAAGTAATTTGATAAGGTTAATCATTAAGAAATGGTTAGAATGGAAATTTACTGGGGAAGGTTAACCCGGTCAACAAATGCCCGCAGAAGTCGGATGTGTCGGCTTAACGGCGCAAGAACGCAGCTCTGCTGTAAACAGGCACAACGCAATCACGTCCGAAAAAAACTCTCTGGATGAACGCAGGAGAAGAAGAAGAAGAATGGAAATTAAAAAAGAAAAACTGATAGAAAGATCTGAAAAGGACAATCAGTTGGAACTTGTCAACACAGTAAACAAGCTACTAGGGTTGTGTACTATCACCCAATCTGTTCAACGTGTGCAGCAAAGTAATAGTAAGATCTATACAAGACGTATGGAACATAGCTGCGCGAGATTCGGCAGAGGATCGCGTCGCGCTGAGTAATTACGGAGGTATGTGAGCCGGTCGTTCAGAATGCAATGGTAAACTACTGAACGTAAAAAGTTACCAAGACATCAACAGCGGCTGACAAATGCTGGTGTTGACTACAATGTCCTGTAAAGGATATGCGGAAACAAAATACAAGACTTGCGTAGAATATCAGTTGATTCGTAAATGAAACGTAATTACAAGATTTGAGAGATATAATTGCAACAGAAAGACAAAACAAAGGACTTAGTCTAAATAACAGATAAACAGAAGTAATGGCTATTGCAAAGAAAAACTGGGAGAACCGATACCACAAAAGAGAACTAATAACACGATGACACTAGTATGGAGATATATCGTCCTTCTGTCCAAGGGAGAGGTCACATTTAGCGATATATTATCCTTCAGTACTGAATCAGTTAAATGAAGAATAGATTAACAAAGGCAGCAATTTACAAGATAAAGAATATTCTCAGCAATTTATCTGTGTCAATCGCGTTGAGGAAAAGAGTTCTTAGGGACAATATTGAGCCAATCCTGATGTATCGAAGTAAACTATGGACAGTCAGCAGACAAGTGAGGGATTATGTGGAAGCTGCGGAGATGTGGATTCACAGAAGAATTATGAGAACACCGTGGACGGATATAAAGAACAATGAAAATATCTTGAAGAAGTTAGATACCTTGAAAGAAGTTTGCTCAAAAAGATAAATGGTTACTCGCATCAGAAGAAGATAGTTCAAATTCTGTGGGAATGCCATGAGAAGGGAAAAAACTTGAGTTTGTTGTCACAACCGGGGCATTTGGAGGGGAGAAGCGAGAGGGTGAAACCAAAAGAGAAGATGTTGGACAGTTTGACATCACGGCATTGAGGAACATTGGTACCAGACATGATTGGCAGCAGCATACGAGACAGAAGGTTGTCGACATACATTAACCGCCAACGCCACGGACTAAAAGAAGATGGAGAAGAAATATGGTGCTTCTTCTTCTTCTTCTTTCGTTCGCTTGAAATATGTCTATATCTGCAATGTCGTCTCTTGCATGAATTGAACTGTTTTTTTCAGTTCACACAGTGGTCCATAGAGTTTATCTTCCACTGTCGTCTCTCTAGGCCAGAAGGTTTGCCTAGATATGTTATATTTTGGGCAGTCTTGGAGTATGTGCTCTGCTGTCTGCGACGCCAATCCACATGTGCACATGGCTGTTTCACCAATCTTGAATTTTGTATACATGTGGTTGCGTAATCTATTGTGTCCTGTTCTGAGGCGCAGAATAATGACTTGTTCTGGTCTCTCCATAACGTGGTAGTCATCTTGAGCAGGTTTTGGTGGCTTTCTGACTGATTTGATCATTCTTTTCTTTTGGTGGTATGTAACGGGCACATCAGGCTGTTCCTCTTTGGCTCCTTCCTTAGCCATTTGATCAGCTCTGTCGTTTCCGGGTACTCCACAGTGGGATGGTATCCACTGTATGGTGACTTTATGCTGACTGCTAAGTTCAGAAAGTAGTGTTCTTAGTACTGGCAATTTCCCAGAGAGGAGCGCCTCGAGTACTAATTTTGCATCTGTTAGTAGCACCACAGGTTGTGTACCATTGCTGTTATTTAGTAATTTTTCTGTTGCTATCTTGATTGCCTCAATTTCGGCATCATAGTTATGGCAGTACTTTCTTGTCGGTACTCTGGCTGTGTCCCTAGTATTATTTGGGTATTCTATGTACACTCCCGCTCCTCCATTTCGAACAGCATTTTGTGCTGACCCATCTGTGTAGACTCGGGTCCAGAGGTCCTGTGGGTATTCTTCATCAAGGAAGCTGAGAGTGGCTGTTCTGCGCTGCACACTGTTCTGTTCTTCCTTGTCAAATATTCCTCTCACTTTTGTCTGGATTTGTAACGATAGTCTATGTTCATCTTCCCATGGAGTTCGCTCTGGAATAGTTGTTAGGGGGATACCAACTGTGGGCAGATCAATGGTTTCTCTGCAGAGTCGTTTGGCCTGGTGGATAAAACTACTTCTTTTCAACCGCCCCATAGCTAGATTTTCAAATCTGTTCTTCATAGGGTGGCCTGGCAAGCTGAGGAACTTTTCTGCTTGTATTAGTGTTTTCGTATCTCTGCGCTCACTCAGTGCCTGTGTCCTCCCCATCTTCTCCATTTCCACTATAGGGGTTGATCTCATCCCTCCTGTGGTGACTCTAAGTGCTTGATTTTGCACCTTGTCCAGCTCTTGTAGTGTGGTTTTTTATGCTTAACACCACGCAGTTGACCCATATTCCAGGTGTGGTCGTATGCTCTGTTGGTAAACTTTGCTAAGTATTTTCGTACTGGCTCCCCATGTGGTTCCACTTAGCTTTCTCAGAATGGCTATTTTCCTTCTGGCTTTAGCTACTGATTTGTTGATGTGCTTTCTCCATGTCAGCCTGCCATCAAATGTTACTCCAAGGTATGTTGGTTCTTTATCATCTCTTAGGAGTTTTCCATTTATCTGGATGATCCCTGCCTTTTGTTTTGGAGAGAGGGTAAATAGGGTGGTGCTGCACTTGTCAGTGTTTATGCTGACACACCATCTATTTGCCCATGCAGCAAATGTATCTACAGCTCTTTGTAGCAATCTGGTGGCCACTGATGCATATTCATTTGTGCTCCATAGAACCAGGTCATCGGCGAACATTACCGCTTTAATTCCATGCGGTAGGTGAGCAACAAGATCATTGATGAAGATTAGAAAAAGTGTGGGGGACAAGACTCCGCCCTGGGGGACACCGTGACGCAGTAGTACTTTCTTGCTCTTGAGTCCGTCTATCTGTACTCTGGCTCTTCTGTTGTGCAAGTATGCTTTCACCCATTTGTACATTCTTCCATTGACTTTGCAGTTTCTCAGTTTCTTCATCAGACCTTCTTACCAGACTTTGTCAAAGGCTTTCTTCAGATCTATCCAGCACCAGCTTCTTCTCTTGGAATGCATCCTCAATTTCTTGAGAGAGATAGGTTGTCTGATCTTCCGTAGAGTAGCACTGCCTAAAGCCAGCCTGCTGTGGCACAAGGATGTTTTTACTTTCAATGTACCACTGCAGTCTGTGATTGATGATGCGCTCCAGTGTTTTGCAGAGACAGCTGATGAGGCTAATTGGTCTGTAGCTAGAGGCAATGGAACCATCTTTCCCTGATTTTAAGAGGGGTATCACGATTGTTTCTCTCCAGGCTTGTGGAACGCTGCCTAAGGTCCAGCTGTTATTGAAGATCTGCAACAGCTTTGTTTTGGCCTCTGTTCCTAGGTTCCTGATCATTTCATTGGAGATACCATCAGCTCCTGGTGACTTTCTCATTTTCAGTTTTGATATGGCTAGCTCCAGTTCACTGACTGTGATGGGTGCCTCCAGAACCTCATGTACTATTTCCTTCTGTCCTGTATGTTGTCGTTTCTCTCGAATCTCTTGTTGTTTCTCTGGACTAATTTTTATATTGTTATCTTGTGCGAATGAGTCCGCAAAATGGTCAGCTGCTTGCTTTCTTGTTAAGATTTTTCCATCTTTATGTAGCGCAATTTTTGAGTTTCTCCCTGCGCCCTCGTCATTAAGCTGTTTTATTATCTTCCACAATTTCCTTGTGTCTCTTTCAAAGTTCAGAGACTCCGTTTTCTCCTGCCAGCTTTCCCGTCTAGCCTGCAGCTTGGCCCTTTGAAATTTGGCTTTTGCATGCTGGAATTTATTGTGGTGCACTTGGCTGGGTGTGGCCTCTGCTTGCTTTCTACACACTTCCACATCATTATGCAACTGTTCCAGTTCACTACTCCAGTAGGATTTATATTGTTTACGGGCTCCTCTTGGTACTGTTTCTCGCGCTGCCTGTTGTCAGAGTCTAACAGGGGACAGCGATGCAGGGACATCGTTACGACCGCCAGGCGACTTAGCTCCCAGTAAGGGATGCAACAACTTCGTTGCGCCGCCAGGCGAATAGGAGTTACCGGCCTGCGAGATCGCTGGCTGACCAGCGGTCAGGCCGCCAACGCAAGACGCACGCCTGCCACGTGATGCCACGTCACGTTCACACATGTCAGAGTCTTAAACTTGGCTCGCTTTCCTAACAAGTGTGAGACAGTACAAATACAACGTGATTTGACGTAAGACTCAACGATACACCATTCAATGGATTTATTAACATATCAAATACAGAATGATGATCACAACAATATATAATGGATACTTTACAACTTACATCCACAATACAGTTCACAAGTCTGACTCGCAAGATGTCCAGACACTCGCCTTTCAATACAGAAACCATACAACGCCTTTCTCTCAATCACACGTCCGTCCTGTACCGTGTCCCCAGAGCTGTCTGGACCTGGTTCGCAACTTGCCTCCTGCCTGACGTGGCGTCACGTGGCAGGCGTGCGTCTTGCGTTGGCGGCCTGACCGCTGGTCAGCCAGCGATCTCGCAGGCCGGTAACTCCTATTCGCCTGGCGGCGCAACGAAGTTGTTGCATCCCTTACTGGGAGCTAAGTCGCCTGGCGGTCGTAACGATGTCCCTGCATCGCTGTCCCCTGTTAGACTCTGACACGCTCCCCCGGTAAAATCCATGAAAGATGTCGTCTTTCATGTATAATGTCTGTACCTGTTGGGTTAATAGTATACCCGTGTCAGAGTCTAACAGGGGACAGCGATGCAGGGACATCGTTACGACCGCCAGGCGACTTAGCTCCCAGTAAGGGATGCAACAACTTCGTTGCGCCGCCAGGCGAATAGGAGTTACCGGCCTGCGAGATCGCTGGCTGACCAGCGGTCAGGCCGCCAACGCAAGACGCACGCCTGCCACGTGACGCCACGTCAGGCAGGAGGCAAGTTGCGAACCAGGTCCAGACAGCTCTGGGGACACGGTACAGGACGGACGTGTGATTGAGAGAAAGGCGTTGTATGGTTTCTGTATTGAAAGGCGAGTGTCTGGACATCTTGCGAGTCAGACTTGTGAACTGTATTGTGGATGTAAGTTGTAAAGTATCCATTATATATTGTTGTGATCATCATTCTGTATTTGATATGTTAATAAATCCATTGAATGGTGTATCGTTGAGTCTTACGTCAAATCACGTTGTATTTGTACTGTCTCACACTTGTTAGGAAAGCGAGCCAAGTTTAAGACTCTGACACTGTAGTATGCATTTCCCAAACTCTTCAACTGCTTTATTTATGTCTTTCTCAGTGTTCAGGTTTCTAACCAGTATGCTGGTGCGATGCTTGTACATTGCCCAGTCTGCTTTCTTGTAGTTCCACCTCGAGAGGGTGGTGCTTTCACTTACAAGCTCATTTTCTACGGTTAGAAAGACTGGCCGATGGTCACTGCCACCAAGTTGTTTCCCAACAATTCGTGTAATGTTCCACTCCAGGTCTGGTGAATGAAAAGCCAGGCCAGGTGTAGTTGTAGAGTGCCATGATCTCGAGTAGAAAGTATGTGGGTCGGACGGCTTGTTAATCAAGATGAGTCTATTCTCATCCTGCCAGTCTTCCAGTCTCTCTCCTCTCTGGTCCATGTGATCATAGCCCCAGCTCTGCGAGTGGCTGTTGAAATCGCCACACACAATCATTTTTTCTTTTAGTGGTAGTGTGTCCAGTGCCTGTGGGCGGTCACTTGGACAGTAGTAATTGATCAGATGTAGGTCTGTATTACCTGTTTTAAGTTTAAGTGTCTGATACTCAGCCCCTTCCATGTAGACTTCGATTTGGGAAGCCATGATGTTATTTTTTACAAGGGTCAGTATCCCACCTTTTCGCCTGTCCTTTCGGTCAGATCGGTAACACTGGTAGCCTCTGATTTTGAAGGCTATATTTTAATTGAGGTGAGTATCTTGCAAGCAACATATGCTTACTTTTTCTTGGTCCAAGATTTTTTCTAATTCTATTTTTGTGTTGCTGACTCCCTCCGCATTCCAGTGCATTATTTTAAGTCTTCGTTTAGTATGGCCAGTCGTCCTATTCTCATGTCCCCTGGCTCCACAGGACATCTGAGAAGGACCTCCAGTAGTTGGGGTTGGACCCTTTCGAGACATAGGGCCCGGCACTGCACCTGCCTGTGGGTCCAAAGCAGGGCGAGCACCATAACTTTTAGCAGTAATCGACATATTCCATTTTGCGTAATTGCGTGGCATCCTGATTTCTGTGGTGCGCCTCTTGGCTGGTTGCCTCCGTCTTCAGCACCTTTCTTTACTAGAGCAGACTGTGGTCTCACTCGAGTGTAGATGTGTACGCGCGCACACACCTGTCTGCGCATGCATGTACGTGCATACACATCTAGAGCATACTGGTTATTTTCCGGCGCCAGAGACTCGCCGTCGCCCCTTCTCCTGTTAGTTTAAACAGGTCCGCCACGTGAAGGCCAGGAGTTGGACTTTTGCTGCACTGGTTATGTATTCACGAGCCATTGAGGTATTTAAGCAATGTTGGGCGCTCACCCCAACACCGCGCCTCGGCTACATACAGCAACATTTGGAACCCAATATGGTGCTAATACACATCCTCGTCTCACTTTTAGCTTTCTCTGTTCATAATTGTCCCACTTTTTTCAATATTGCAATTGCAGCTATTTGTGTCCAATATACACTTAAGATAGATACATTGTAGGCAATTATGGACTAGAGGAACGTAATGAACAAGGGTGCAGACTTGTACAGTTGGCAAAAGAGGATGATTTGATTATTGGAAACACCTGGTATCAACAATATCTAAGAAGATTATGGACATGGAGGAGTCCTGACTACATGATCAGAAACCAGAATGATTACATCCTTATCAACAAATGATTTCGAAATGCCTTAAAAGTCGCAAAAACTATACCAAAATACAGTGACCATAGATATACATATAATAAGCAATATACATATAAAACTAAAGGTCGAATATACAGCAAGAAACACGCAATTGTATCTACGTCCAGTGAAGAGTGAGGAGATAAAAGATAAATTCAACGTAGAGGTAAAGATATAATTGATGCATTGTCCGATCTGAAACTTCTATTTCAAGATTTCAGTGACAATTGGGAAATATTAAAGCTACTCTGTCAACCAGGTTGCATAAACAACTATCCTAAAAATGAAGATGATGGGACGTAAGAAATGGATGGCGAAATACACCTTAAAACTAATGGAAATAAACAGAAATAACAAAAATAACCGTGAACAAAATGGAGAGATTAACAGGAACATAGGAAATTGTGCAAAGAGGCAAAAGATGCATGCTTGAAAAACATTTCACGGAAATTGAAATCCAACACAACACCCGGAATACCAAATTAATAATTAATACAAAACAGAATTCATGACATCACTAAGTGAAGAAAATACAAATCAGCAGGTTATCTAAAAACTAAAGATGATAAAACCATAATAGAAAAAGATTAAATTTTAAATGCATAGTCAGATTATGTGAAAGACCTTTATGATGATACAAGAGAGGAATAGTACGGTATTTTAATTAATAATGTAGGACCATAAATTTTGAAGGTGGAAGTTCGGAATGCTCTTAACTATATGAAAACTGGTAAGACTCCGGGTCCAGACAACATCAAAACAGAAATGATTAACGCCTTAAAATTAATTATATAAATCTATATTTATTGCAATCCCGAAGAAATCAAGAGCCTTAGAATGTGATCAACATCGAACATTTAAGATAATGAGCCACATCACGAAGATTTCGCTCAGAATTATCATGCAAAGAGTTAGGAAGAACATACAACCCGAAATAGGAGAAGAACAATGTGGGATCGTAGAAGTCTGTTAGTTAGTTAGTTAGTCATAGTTCCAACCTCATAGCAACGGGTTGTCCCCATTATGCTCCGTTCCTGTGCCAGTGAATATCGCACAAAACGCTCCCCACCGCGCAATGTGAAAAGTGGCAAAGACAGGAGTCTCGACAAACAATAGCCCGCACAGATACACTGTGCATAATGCCGCCGCCAGAATGTAACACAATAGTCCCCAACGAAACACCCAGTTCATCTCTGATGGAATCGGCAGTCATCTTCCCATCTGGATGTTTCCTAGATGTTCACCCACACAGTCCACGAAAATACAGTTCATCGCTGATGGCAGTGGCAGTCAACCAGAAGCCCAGCAGCCACGCATTTCTGCATAAGGCAAAAACCGGTCAACTCTGGGACATAGCCATCTACCATCGCTCCGAACATGCAGTCACGTTCCAAAAAACCTCTAGCAGATTCAAAATCATTTCACACGAAACTCACAGCTCACAGTGTCGCGCCACGCACTCACTCAGTAGCAGGGCGACGGAACCATCAAGTTTCCTTAGTCGCCTCTTACGACATGAATGGTAGGCTACAGTGTTGCTATTCTTTGCTTCCCTTATGGGCCCCGGCAACACACGGGAGGTAGAAGTCAATGGTACAGTAAATGCTGTGTATATGCTGAGAACATTAATTCAGCGTTCAAAAGACGTTAACAAGGACCTACATCTTTGATTTATTGACTACACAAAGGCATTTCATAAACTAAAACATGTCAACATGGTGAAAATGCTTGCAGATCTACAAAATGATGGGAAAGACCTTAGACTTGTAAAAGAAAACATATATTGGAAACAACACACTTCCATAACGGTTGATAAGGAAGTAGATCAATATCAGCCTGTTAAGAGAGGTGTGAGACAGGGATGTTGTTTCTGAGGAAAATGCAAAGAATACCAATAACTATTTACTACAGGAGACAAATGAAAATGGTAAATTGATTAGAGAAATTAGACGAAGACAGTTAAAATTTTATGGGCATGTTATGAGAAGAAATGGATTGGAGAACTTAGTGACAACTGGCAAGATCGAAGGGAACAGACCAAGAGGAAGACCGAGAGGAAAATACCTGGATGGCTTGGCCACATGGCATGGACGAGACAGGAACACTGGGCTGATCCACGATTCTGGTGATCGAGTGAAATGGCGAGTCATGACACCCCCCCCCCCCCCCACGCTTTCCGGCATGGCACATGATTGATTGATTGAGGCAGGGATGTGTAATGTCTCCAGATCTTTTTTCCCTATTCAGTGAAAATGTTTTTAGAAATGTAGAAGATATGAGAGTAGTCACCATTGGGGGACATAACATCAATAACATTAGAATACGGATGATACAGTATTGATTGCAGACAATGAACCGAATCAGCAACATTTAGTAGATTGTTACACACAGTGAGCAACTAAGGTTAGAATTAAATTGTAAAAAGAAAGATTATGGTCGTCACTAAGAAAAGAGAAATACAGTGTAATATAAGGGTAAATGGGAATATTCTTAAACAAGTGTATCGGTACAACTATCTCGGAACAGTCCTAAGATCTGATTGGAGGTGCCTTGAAGAGATTAGAACAAGAATTGCTATCGCGAAGGTAGCCTTTTACAAAATGAAAACAACACAGAATAATAAAAACAATGTCAATTGCAAGGAGAAAAAGAGGCTTGAAGTGTCACATAGAACCTGTACTTTTGTATGGATGTGAAACTTTAACAGTGAGCAGACGAGCTGAAAAACATCTAATGGCAGTGACAATGTGGTTTCTGAGAACAATTCAAAGAATACAAATGACAAACAGAAAAACCAACGAGCAAGTCCTTCAAGAGGCATATGAAAACTGTAAACTGTTTAGAAAAATTACACGTAGACAGTCAAAATTTGTTGGGCACGTTATAAGAAGAAATAACTAGAGAACTTGGTGACAACTGGCAAGATTGAGGGGAAAAGAACCAGGGGAAAACAGAAAGGTAAATATCTGAATGGCTTGGCCACATGGCATGATCGAGAGAAGAAAACAGAGCTGATCCACGACACTGGTGATCATGTGAGTTGGGTAATCGACCGCCCACACTTATCGTCATGGCATATGATGATGATGATGATGATGATGATGATGATGATGATGATGATGATTATGATTGTCACCTGTTATTCCCGAGAGGAGATTGGAATCAACAAGCACATCTTTAAACTTAGTATCTGTTGGGATTATTGACTGACTTTTGTCTACACTCCTCTCTTCTGTCTTCCATTCCATATATCTATTTCTTTCTCTCTCTCTATTATTCCCTCAACACATACTCCGACAACAGTTCCTTTCAACGATAAGATAAAAGATTTATTAATAAAAACTATGTCTGGTGTATGTATGGATATTGTCTATGTTGTTGGTATGTTCTTCTAGTGTGGTTGCCAGATGTGAACTCTGAATGTCTATCAGCTGGGTTGCTTCTCGTCCTTTCATTCTTCAAGATCACAGGACAACACATCAAACAGGACAGAGCTCACCCGGGATGATCCGTATGCTTGAATCTGATGGTAAATCCGTTATTGAATGAAACAAAAACTGTTCACCACTGAGTCAAGGTACCGTAATAAAAGTCCCGTAAGTTTATGAATGCACCTGAATCTGTTTCATGACGATAAGTATCCATCATCGAAAAACCACCACATCGTCACAGTTCTTCTTATAGTCTTTTAGTAATAGCACTGTTCTTACTTGTCTATTCTTTCTTCATTATACATATAAGATGTATGTAGTTTTAAGTATCCCTGCTTGCCACAGTTTAACCTCTTTTCCTTTTTAAGGGTTTTAGTGGTATGTTCGTTTGAGCATACAGTGTTCTGTATTTGAATTGATTATTTCTTCATCTTAAAACCTGCTCATATTCTGTTTGGTCCCATGTAAGGATGTTATTTACTCAAGGGTATTCCTCTTCATCTCTTCTCTGCTTTCACTAGGAGATTGGAACCTGGAGAAGTATAACAAATCCAGTGATAAGGGTCTGCCACTTACTACTACTTATGCAAGTGTCCTTCTCCAGCCATAATGACAAGGCTTCCGAAGTGAACACCCGCATAAGACATATGAATTCACCAAAGTCTAAACTATCTACTAATAGAAAGCAATGGTAAATGCTATTCCTTCACATCTATATTCCTATGCTAAACTAAACCCTAATATATTAATACCTTATAAACATCCTAGTCTGAATTGGGAGTACTAATGCACAATAGATACACAAACGTTCATCCGAACGCAGCACAATCCCTTAACATAATCCTTCTCTCCCGAACTTTCAGAAACACACTCTCTCGACACAAAGACGTAGCCACTCTTTTATAGGTCATCTTTGCCGCATAGTCCTTGACATTGCTGGACACCTCACATCCAGACTGCATTATCATCGTTAGTGGAAAAATTACAGCTCTGAACCGTTTCACATCCATACCGCAATGTGCTGTCTAATTACCTCTCTGCTTTAGTCGCAAACCAATTTTTCCACTCGATATTTTACCTGCGCCGTTAGCCGGCCCCTTCTGTGTCTTGACCTATAAACACCTGCCTGGTCAACCCGTTGTTTGTTAACCCTTCTGCTTCGGTTGTTAACCCTTTTCCTACCTGGTTAGTCGGTGTATACAGTCTTCTATCTGGGAATCATTAACTCTCAGTATTTCACGACAATGATACACTTAAGCAAAGGGGCCTGTGCGGTAGTATCCTGATCTTTCTTCATGGATATGATACCGTCTATTTGTATCATTTTATTTATTATTTTTCTGTTTAAAGTAAACTTTTTTTGGGGTACAAAACTGTGTATTTGCAATGTGCATTGTGTGTGTGTGTGTGCGTGTGTGTGCGTGTGTGTGTGTGTGTGTGTGCGTGCGCGCGCGCGAGTGTTTGTGATTGTGTGACTTAGTTTTTTTTTTTTTAAACATTTGAGAATGCAACGAATACATTCATATACACATATGATAATATTACATTCATGGTATGGTGCATTTACCTACACATTACTTGATGATGATCGTGGTCGAGTAATCATTTGCTCGCATGCATACTAACATTCTTTCATACTCCAAGCATTCTCATTTACACTTAGTTTTATGTAAACACGTGTAACGGCCTCATTGAATGGATCATACATTGAACTTAAACATATATTGGGGGGCTGAATGGTCTCGAGGTATGGTGTCCGCCTCGAGTGCTGGAGGTCCCGGGTTTAGGCCCCGGTGAGGACCAGGACTTATTTAAAAAATCCACCTGGACCTCCAGTAATAAAATTTCCCCTGGTCTCTGGGTAGTGAGATCGGTCGCCCGTGAGTACTGCTGCGCACGTAGAAAAATCCCTTGGCAGTTGGAAATCGAAAAAGAGTAGCCTAACGGCGCTGCCCTGGCAAAACTTTCGTGTTAAAAATCTACCCAAAGTATTTTAGGATCCTCGCCGATGCAACGGTGAGTGCATTGAGCTGAGTTTCTCCAGACTCAGGTTTGAGTTAGGAGGAAAACGAAGCACTTATGGATTAAACCGTGTGCCGTGATGTTGATCCAACGACTAAACTAAACTAAACTAAACTAAACTTAAACATTGGTCAGATTTTTTCGTCCTAAACCTGCGACTGGCCTAGTAAGCCGGCGGGGGGTCTTTTCCTGCTCGAAGAAAACATAAGAAGTCATAAACGGACTGACACAATCTTCCTACCAACTCTATGCTACCAATGTCAAACCTGGACAATGACAGAAAAAGATAATAGAAAAACCAGAACAACATAAATGGGATTCCTGAGAAGATTACTCAGTGTATCAAGAAGATAGAAATGAAGGAATGAGGAAATCAGGACTAAAGTGGGGGTTATAGCAGCGTTAGATTACACCAGAAAATAGCAAGTATGGTTTGGCAATATGACTACATTACCAGCTAACAGTATACCACAGCAAGCAATGATGCATAGACCAAACGGAAGCAGAGGAAGAGGCCGGCCACGTAAACGATGGACCGAGGGAATTACAGAGTCCATGGGAATCTCGATACATGAAGCACATAAACGGGTACTCTCCCGCTGTTTATGCGTCGCCTCGACACCGCAAGGTACAAGAGGAACAAGATAAGATGAGATGATGCTCCCATTTTACAAAGTAAATTGCAAACAGGTATATGTGGCATTTGCTCGAGCGCGCGCACGCGCGCACGTATGCGAGAGATTGATTGATTGATTGATTGATTGATTGATCTAGGAACCGACATCACAGCATTCGGGACATTCCCATAAGCGCTCCGTCCCCATCCTCAGCAGCCAGCGAAGAGTTCCAACACTAATAGTTCCAGTAGCAATCTGATTATATGTCCGTCTCGCCTTTCCTCCGAGCGCCGAGCGTCGGCCAGATCCCCTCGTTTCACCTCGCTGTCTCATTCTTACCAGACTATGGTGATCCATCCGCTCCTCCGAGGTGTACACGTGCTCCCACAAGGCCGCAACCACGTCTGCTTTGTCATGCATCAATACTCCACCAAGTTTTGCCGAGCCAGCCAATCTGTCCTCCTGTTCATTCCACAGCACACCGGCATGCCCAGGAGAAAAAAAATCCAGGTGATGCTTACTACCCGTGACCTACAATGCACCCAAGCTGCCGGTTACAGAATCTATATGCACTGTGGCTAGAATATATGGCTTTAAAAAAACACAAGGCTAATTCATAAAGCCCACCTCATCTATTGACATACGGCAGAAGTCATGTGGATTAGTCTGATTGTCAGTGTGTATTTTGGTCACATTTCGTACTGCAGAGCTCAACGCATATAATTTAGTGTACTGATTATCAGATTACTATTGTTGTCACTGCTTCCTTTGGTGACGAGAGTTAGGTTTCCATGGTGTGGTGACTTTCACTATGTACTTACAATTTGATAGATGTTTTATTACATTGGTTTTGTTCCCTGTATACATGTATATACTGTTTTCGCCAGGAATGAGGCGCTGGATCTCTTGCCCCCGGGTAGATTGCGCCCGTTAGCTAATAAAGCGGCCAATCTAGGAGATGGAAAACTCCGATTATAAACCCCTAAGTTTAAGGTGGACCGACGTGCCGAGGACTGAATGGCCACGGGTGAGTTAGTCGTGAACGTGGAACGTCTGGTATGCGGGCGGGGCCAGGCGTATGGACTCCTGAGGGACATCCCCTGCCCCTTCCCTAGTAAGCAGGCAATGCTAGGGTGACCGTTTATTTCCTGCAATATCCAAACTTTGCCTATGGAAATATGGAATTATTTAAACACGGGAATCGTCGCCGGAGCTACGGGGCACGTGCTCTGCGCTTGACACATCTTTCAGAGAGAGAGAGAGAGAGAGAGAGAGAGAGAGAGAGAGAGAGAATGAGAGAGAGAGAGAGTGAGAGAGAAGAGAGGAGGGAGGGAGATATGGGGGGAGGGGTGGAAGGGAGGATGAGAGAGATAGAGATAACAAAGCCCAAATCAGACAAAGATTGTGAAGATAGCAGCACTGGGTAGTAACTTCGTCACAAGCACAATGGATTCATTTGGGGTGGGCGGGGTTGGGTTTAAACAAACATTTGTAGCATTTAAGGGAATAGCAGTGCGTCTGCTATTTCCCCCCTAGACAAATTAGCTTCATGGGTATACAAATAATAAATAATGGAGACTGCATTAAAGCAAAAGTTTCTTGATGCAAATCTTCTTGAAACTTCCAGATTATGATTTAGACAGATGTACCTGTTTTCTACTACTTAGATCTTAATTAAACTATTTGTATATCTTTTAACTTATAGCAACAATTTTGTAAAATAATGTATCTTTGTTGTAAAGTTGATTTGAAAATCAAGTCTAGTATTCTTACAGAATAAACTATTTAGAAATTAGTAGGTTACTTCCCTTAGTAAAATAAATACATAAAAACTTGCGCGCGCGCATATGAACAACGCGCATATTCTCAACACACACACACACACACACACACACACACACTCACACACATACACACATATGTACGCACAATAACTTACACACTCACCATATACACGCACACTCACATCACATATATACTATTGGGGTATAAGACTTCTCCACTTGGTGACGCCAAGCCGTCCCGACTTGCACTATTTCTGGCGGCTCTCTCAATGAATGTCCTCCCCATAATATTATCCATCCATGTCTCTAATTCTCTTATCCGTGTTTCTGTTTGCGCTCGCTCGTTTTGGACTCAAGTGTAGTCCATACACTTGGTTCTACTTCTAATGCACTGGACTGGTTGTTGCGTGTGGATTCATTCATTCAGTAGCATGTCCCTTGCAGAACCTCGCTCCCTTAATAACCGTTCGCCAAACTTCTCGATCATAAGCAAGATGTCGCGCGTCCGATACACCCATCTAGAGATCATCTGCCACATCCTGTACCCATCTTCTCTTTGACGTTTCTCTTCCTTTCTTCCCGGTCATATACCTCTCCATAATTGTTCTCTCCAAACTGTTATGACGTTTCAAGTGACCAAAATATTTCAATTTTCTTTGTTTTATCGTCTTTAATAGTCAACTTCTCCAATATTCAGTTCTTGTCGTATGGATGTATTTGTTCTATTCTGCATCCAAGATATACTCAGAACCCGTCTATAACATTTATTTTCAAAGACCTGTATGCATTTATGCAATATTCATCTTGTTTAATAAGTGTCTAGGTCTCACGGGCGTATATTGCAAAGGGAAAGATGCATGCTCTTAACAATCTAATTTGTGTCGTTCTATTTGTCCCACTTCACAATTTATTCATTTCTTTTATTTTATGAAGAGCAATAGATATTCGTCTTTTGATTTCCTGCATTCTGTCACCATTGTTGGTAATTAATGACCCAAGATAGTCGAAATCTTGTCCAAGGGTGTCCCATAGACTAGCGGACGAAAGGAGGCGTCTTTCATCTCCTATGATAGGGGATACTTCTACCCTACTAACTGCGCGTTGATTAGCTTTCCCTATTACCAGTGTCCCTCGCCATCAGGCGAACCAACTCCGACTTCTGGGATGCTGGTAATTTCCGTCCCCAAGTCAAGGACGAGAAGTCAACATTTTAGTCCAACTGACCGGTGTTGGGGTGGAACCCGCTACCTCGGCATCAGCACACCGGATGTTTAAGAACGAGCTCTCTTACCTATGTGGCCAAGGCGACCTCTTCCGTGTGTATGTAAGTGAAAGGGGTTTCTAGTCATACTATTGTCGGGTGTTCTCAAACTGTGTCCTATCTAATACCCGCATCTTTCTTCCGCCTCTTAATTAGCTGGAATTTGTCCTGATCTCTCCTCTTAAATATTTCATGTTCTTTGTAGGACGTTGTGATCAACCTCAAGTTGATTTTCTAAGCATTTGTAGATTAAGCAGTTTGCCAATGCTTTCTGAACGAGAAGTCACAATTTAAGTCCAACTTAACAAAAAGTAGGATTGAACTAAACATGGTACACTATCAAATGAGCAAGTATTCATTATGCTGTCCATTTCATTTCACTAAGTATTGACATTGCGTACGATGCCACGAAACAAAACAAATAACACGATAACTCTAATATGGCGGTATATTGTCCTTCTGTCCTAATGGGATTTCACATGTGACGATATATTATCCTTCTGCACTGAATCAGTTAATGCTGGAGTAAAGGTTGAACCGCCTGCCCCGCCATCATTGCACGGGAAGTTTAAGAGCGCTTTTATTCGTTCGACCCCGTTGAAGTATTGATCTCGTCATAAGATCCGCATTAATGATTTTGTCATAGAATTGTAGTCCTCCCATTCTATGCAGACACCGACTGCTGAATGCCTGCAATTTATAAATAATTGTGAACCTTTGTGCTGGCTCCGTGGCGAAGAAGTTACGGACGCAGTTCGTAATCCCGCATACCGCGTTCGAAACACAGCTGCGGGCGATTTGGCAACAGACCGTCTTGCGTTGGTTTACTGCACACAGTGAACAACTAGGGTTAGAATTAAATTGTCAGAAGACAGAGATTATGGTCGTCACTAAGAAGAAAGAAATACCACAATGTAATATAAGGGTAAATGGGATTATTCTTAAACAAGTGAATCGGTACAACTATCTCGAAACAGTCATAACAACTTATGTGAAGGGGGTGGGAGAAGGGGGGGGGGGGGTGCCTTGAGGAGATTAGAACAAAAATCGGTATGGCTAAGGTAGCCTTTTGTAGGATGGAAAACTCACTAACCAATAAAAGATGTCTATTGCCACGAGAAAAAGAGGTCTAAAGTGTTAGATAGAAGCTGTACTTTTGTATAGATGTGGAACGTGGACAATGAGCAGACAAGGTAAAAAAAAAAAAAGCTGATAGCAGTGAAAATATGGTTTCTGAGGAAAATGCAAAGAATACCAATGACAAACAGAAAAACCAATGACCAAGTCTACAAGAAGCATATGAAAACCATAAACTGATTAGAAAAACTAGACATAGACAGCCAAAATTTGTTGGCACGTTATAAGAAGAAATGAACTAGAGAACTTGGTGACAACAGATAAGATCGTGGGGGAAAGAACCATAGGAAAGTAGAGAGGTAAATATCTGAAAGACTTGACCACATGGCGTGAGCAAGAGAAGAACACAGAGTTGATCCACGACACTGGCGATCGTGTGAGATGGGGAATCGACCACCCACACTTATCGGCATATGATGCTGATGACGATGATACACTTAAGAAAATGGTTTGTGCAGTAGTATCCCTATCTTTCTTCCTGGACATCCGCAACAATACCGTTTATTTTGATCATTTTATTTATAATTTGTTTAAGGTAAACTTTATGTCGTACAACACAGTGTATCTGCAATGTGCCTTGCAAACAGGTGCACGCGGCGTTTGTTCCAGCGTCCGCTCGCGCTATGAGAGAAAAGGAAGGGGAAGATTGGGTGGGCGGAAAGATGGATGAGAGAGAGAGAGAGAGAGAGAGAGAGAGAGAGAGAGAGAGAGAGAGAGAGAGAGAGAGAGAGAGAGAGAGAGAGAGAGAACAAACCGCAATTCAAACAAAGATTGTGAAGTTAGCTGCATTGGGTAGTAACTTCATCACAAGCACAATGGATTCATTTGGGGTGGATGGGGTTGTTATTTTCTGTGGTGACTTCAACGCTAAAGGAGATCATGGGGAAACACTTCCTCCAATACACAAGGGGAGGAGCTCGAGACTGCACTGGAAACCATCGACCTGGTTTGTATCAACAGTGGCTGTGTCACCAGGACAGCAAGCCGTCCAGGCGATGAGGACAGTGCTATTGATCTGGCGCTAGTTTCACCTTCACTCACTACAGTGTGTAGATGTTTGGAGTATGCAATGGCAATCCTGACTCTCAGCCATAAGCAGATAGAAAGGATGGAAAGGATACAGAATGAAGCTATGCGCATTATTCTTGGATGTACAAGAGATACAGCATGCAGGGCGATGCGCTACCTTCTTGGTTTTCCAACCATTGAAGAGAGAATACAAGTTTGCAGGGCACGCGCCTACCTCAGAATTAACGCAAACACACAACATCCACTGCATAGTGAAATTAGGAAGGTGAAGGGCAGCAGGTTAAAAAGAGGACGGTCGTGGATGGGTCAAGCCGAAGACATTCTTCAACAGGTGTGTTCACTTGAGGACTTAGAACCTGGCGAGGAGTGGGTGCAAGTGCCAACAGACTTCTGCACATCCTTTTCAGTTTGCATCCAACTAGATAGAAAATGCAGACATGAAAATCCGGCTGCTGTTGAGGCTGAAGTACAAGCGTTGATTTTCGAGAATTCGCTAGACGGTGACGCGGTCATCTACACAGATGGGTCGGTCGTCCGACATGTGAGAAGCTCATGGGCCTTTACAGCTCGGGCCGGAGGGAGAATTGTGAAGGAGGACTCTGGTGCTTTCACTGAAACCACAAGTAGCCTGACCATGGAAGTCATGGCAGTAAGTAAAGCAATAACATGGCTCGAGACACAGACATTCACTAGGGCTTGTTTCCTTAGCGACTCAATGAACATGATCAAGAGGATAGAGGAGGGGTAGATCCGAAGAGAATGGTTGCTGTCTCTGAAGCGGTCTCGGCTGGCAAAGATTAGTTTCATCTTCGTGCCAGGGCATGCGGGAGTACAAGGAAATGACCGGGCTGACAAGCTCGCAGGTGAGGCTACTGTGGAGGGCGGACGCGCCATGGACCAGGCTGACATTATGAATGCTCTACGAGAAGTAAGACTTTTGCGAGAACCAAGTGATAACTGTGAATCTACAACCATGGTCAGACTGCGAGAACAGCAAATTAAAAGAGGGATGGCCAAACAAGAACACTACGCAGGACGCCAAAGAAGATTGATAAACCAACACAGAACTGGCGTCGTTAGCCGCTACACGCTGCGGGATTTGCTGAGGAGGGGATCCCGAGCACTTATGGACTGAATGGTTCGATGTGCAACGAGAATGATCTGTCGACTAACTAACTAACTATATATATCGTTTTATTTTGACAAATAAAGCATATACATTTGATGCAAGTTTGACAGCATTACAGTCTTGGCATGGTATAACCACCTACATATGGTGGT
This sequence comes from Cepaea hortensis, assembly GCA_963921405.1. NCBI lineage: Eukaryota > Metazoa > Mollusca > Gastropoda > Stylommatophora > Helicidae > Cepaea > Cepaea hortensis. Next base: position 15,597,476 of record OY992886.1, on the reverse strand, counting down.
TGAGTTATCATTCATTTCCATTCAAACCAAACCATTTAATAGAAAACCCTTCACACTTGGGCGTTTACAGGTAGAGAAGGAGGGAGGGCGATAAGGGAGGGGGAGGGATAATACGCGAGATAGAGATAACAAACGCCCAAACAGACAAAGATTGTGAAGTTAGCTGCATTGGGTAGTAAATTTGTTACAAGCACAATGGATTGTCATTTGGGGTGGGCATGGTTGAGGTTAAATAATCATTTGAATCATATAAGGGAATAGCAGTGTGTCTGCTATTTCCCTCCTAGAGAAATTAGAGAAACCTCTGAAAGAGAAAATAACAAACAATGGAGACTTTATTAAAGCAAAAATGTATTGATGAAAATCTTCTTGAAATTTCTAGATTACGTTGTATACAGATGTGCAAGTTTTCTGCTATTTAGAATTTAATTGCAATATTTTTATACCTTTTAACTTACAAGCAAAAATTTGGTAAAATGTATTCTTAGTTGTAAAGTTAATTTGAAAACCAAGTCTCGTACTCTTACAGAATAAACTATTGAGAAATGAGTTTGTTACTTCCCTTAGATGAAAAAAAAAAATAAATAAATAAAAACGCGCGCGCGTACACACACATTAGCAACAATATTTAAAACACACACATACACACACAGGCACGTACGCACAAAAACTTACACACTAACCACACACACGCACACTCACATCACATATATATTATTGGGGTATGAGACCTCTCCACTTATTCACGCCAAGCCGTCCCGACTTGCACCATTTCCGGCGGCTATCTCAATGAATATCCTCCTCCATATTATTATCCATCTGTGTCTCTAATTCTCTTATCCGTGTTTCTGTTTGCGTTCGCTCGTTTTGGACTCAAGTTTAGTCCATACACGTGATACCACTTCTAGTGTGCTGGACTGATTTTTGGGTGTAGATTCATTCATTCAGTAGCATGACCCTTGTAGAACCTCGCTCCCTTAATAACCGTCCGGAAAACTTCTCGGTCATAAGCAAGATGTCCCGCGTCCGATACACTCATCTAGAGATCATCTGCCACGTCCTGTACCCATCTTCTCTAGATAGCTAGAGAAGCTAGATGTCACATTTAGCAATATATTATCATTCGGCACTGAATCAATTAAATGAAGAAAAGACCAAACAAAAGTAGGATTTTATCAGATGAAGAATATTTTCAGCAATTTGTCTTTATCTATCGCGTTGAGGAAAGGAGTTCTTAGGGGGCTGAGTTGTCTCGAAGTATGGTGTCCACCTCGAGTGCTGGAGGTCCCGGGTTCAAACTCCGGTGAGGGCCGGGATTTTTTCACGTGGACTTCTAGTAACAAAATTTCCCCTGGTCTCTGGGTAGTGAGATCGGACGCCCGTGTGTACTGTTGAGCACGTAAAAAATATCCTTAGCAGTTGGAAATCGAAAAAGAGTAGACTAGCGGCGCTGCCCGGGCACAATTTCGAGTTAAAAATCTACCCAAAGTATTTCAAGATCATCGCCGGTGCTACGGAGTTCGTGCACTGAGCTAAGATTCTCCTAACTCAGGTTTGAGTAGGAGTAGAACGGAGCACTGATGGGTTACACCCGTGTGCCTTGATGTTGATCCGTCGACTAAACTAAACTAACTAAACTAGGGACAATATTTAGCTAATCCTGATGTACGGAAGCAAACCATGGACAGTTAGCAGACAAGTGGGGAATTAAGTGGAAGCTGCGGAGATGTAGCTTTATAGAAATATGATAAGAACCCCGTGGATGGATATAAAGAGCAATGAAATTATCTTGAAAGAAGTTAGATACCTTGAAATAAGTTAGCTCACAAAGAGGAACTGGATACTTGCATCAGAAGAAGGCAGTTTGGAACTCTTTGGATATGTCATGAGAAGGAAAAAGCTGGAGTTTAGTACATAGCACAACGGTACATTTGGAGAAGAGGAGTGACAGGGAAAGAACAAACGAGAAGATGTTGGACAGTTTGAAATCACGGCATGGAGGAACATAGGTACCAGATATGATTGACAGCATACGATACAAAACGCTGTGGACAGATATAATGGCCAACGCCGCGGACTATAAAAAGATAGAGAAGACATCTGGTGGTAAAACACATCCTCGTCTTACTTGTAGCTTTCTCTGTTCATAATTGTCCCACTTTTTTCAATATTGCAATTGCCGCTATTTGTGACCAATTTACACTTAAGATAGATACATTGTAGGCAATTATGGACCAGGGAACGTAATGAACGAGGCTGCAGACTTGTACACTTGGCAAAAGAGCACGATATGATTATTGGAAACTCCTGGCATCAACAATATCCAACGAGATTATGGACATGGGGGAGTCCTGATCATAAGATCAGAAACTAGAATGATTACATCCTCATCAACAGTCGATTTCAAAATGCCTTAAAAGTCGCAAAAAACTGTACCAAGTGCAGACTGCTACAGCGACCATAGATTATTATAAACAACATACATATAAAATTAAAGAAGGTCAAATATGCACCAAGAAACACGCAAATTTATTTACTTGCAGCGAAGAGTGAGGAGATAAAAGATAAATTCAACGTATAAGTAAAGAATAGATTTGATGCATTGTCCGATCTGGAATTTCAAGATGGCAGTGACCATTGGGAAATATTAAAGCTACTCAGCCAACGAAGTTGCATAAACAACTATCCCAAAAATGAAGATGATGGGACGTAAGAAATGGATGGCGAAATACACCTTAAAACTAATGGAAATAAAAATAAATAACAACAATAACCGTGAACAAAATGGAGAGATTAACAGAAACATAAGAAATTGTGCAAAGAGAAAAAAAGATGCATGCTTGAAAAACATTTCACGGAAATTGAAATCCAACGCCACACCCAATTAATAATTAATACAAAACAGAATTCACGACATCACTAAGTAAAGAAAATACAAATCAGCAGGTTATCGAAAAACTAAAGAAAAAGCCGGCTCCGTGGCCGAGAATTTAGCAGCTTTCTCCGCTAACCCCGAATACTCTCGTCACGTGACGCGACGAGAATTAGCAGTGGTTCGAATCGCAAAAGTGACATATGAGAGTATGGAGCCGGTCGCTCAGAAAGTCGTGGCGTGCTGATGAGCGTAATCTAGCCTAGGAATCAACATACAGCTGAAAGATGCTGGTGTTGACCGCAATATCCTGTAACAGGATGGAAACGCGGGGAAAAAAAAAAAAAAAGATGACAAAACCATAATAGAAAAAGATTAAATTTTAAATGCATGGTCAGATTATGTGAAAGATCTTAATGATGATACAAGAGAGGAACAGTACGATATTCTAATTAATAATGTAAGACCATCAATTTTAAAGATGGAAGTTCAGAATGCTTTTCACCATATGAAACTGGTAAGACTAAGGATCCAGACAACATCAAAACAGAAATGATTAAAGATTTAACATTAATTGTATAAATAAATCTATATTTATTGCGATCCCGAAGAAATCAGGAGCCTCAGAATGTGATCAACATGGCACAATTAGCATAATGAGCCACATCACGAAGATTATACTAAGAATCAGCATGCAAAGAGTTAGGAAGAACATACAACCGGAAATAAGAGAAGAACAATGTGGGATCGTAGAAGTCAAGGGTACAGTAAATGCTGTGTCTATGCTGAGAACACTAATTCAGCGTTCAAAAGACGTTAACAAGGACCTACATCTTTGATTTATTGACCACACAAAGGTGTTTGATAAACTAAATCATGTCAGCATTATGAAGATGCTTGCAGATCTACAAAATTATGGGAAAGACCTTAGACTTGTAAATTAAAACATATATTGGTGACACATGCCTGGGTTCACTATCAGTAAGGTGAGTGTCCGTGATAACAATTGGACAACATAAACAAGTTCACGGGGTTAAAGGGCATTCCCCGGAAAGAAATAAAAATAAGAAGATAAACGAAGAAGGTTGTGGGGCAGAGGGCTGCAAAAAAGGGTTAAAAAGACAGCGAAAAACATTGACGGGGAGAGTTGAGTGTTGGGAACCGACAGTAGAGGTCGGCGGTCCGGGGAAATTGAAGGATAGCGGAGTTAAGGAGAGAACTCCGAGCTGTGTTTTGTTCAGTGAGGAACAGTGGAGTTTTGGGACCCGAAAGTATAGGTCGGTGGTCTGCGAAAGTGAAGAAGAGGGGAGTTAGCGATAAAACTCCGCCTGTGATTTTCAGTGATAGGAATTCTGAGACTAAGGATTAAAGACTGAGACCGGTTATCAGCAGACATAGTGAATTGAAGCCTAGCCCTAGAGAGGGTCGGATAGTTAGCGGAGGCTTAGATCCATAGTGGGTTGGATCCAGTGAGTTTGGGCCGGAAGAGTAGCTAGTAAAACTGTCGTGGTGGATAATATTAAGTAGGCCTTGAGAAGGCAGTGTTATTAAGTGTTTGGTGGTGATGAAGATATATTCTGGGAGAATTATTGTTCCTGGATTTATGTGTTGTGTGGTTCCGTGTTAATTCAGCATTAAATGGAAATTATGTGCGCAAACTCAATCATGTTCACTGACTGGTTGAGGTATGTTGTAGTGGTGACTTGTGGTGTGAGACAGGTGGCTAGCTCATCTTCCACACTGCAGTAATATAGAAGGAGCAGTTTCATCTAGACAACGACCAATCTTCGTTTGGTACAAAAGAGTTTGTGTCAATTGGAAACAACAAACTTCCATAAAGATTGATAAGGAAGTAGATCAATGTCATCCTATTAAGAGAGGTGTGAGATAGGGATGTGTAGTGTCTCCAGATCTGTTTTCTCTATACAGTGAAAATATTTGTTTTTTTAGAAATGTAGAAGATATGGCAGTAATCACCATTGGGGGACATAACATCAATAACATTAGAATACGGATGATACAGTATTGATTGCAGACAATGAACCGGATCTGTAACATTTAGTAGATGCGGTTGTTGCACACAGTGAATAACTAGGTTTAGAATTGAATTGTAAGAAGGCACAAATTATGGTCGTCACTTGGAAGAAGTAAATACCTCAATGTGATATACAAGTAAATAGGCATATTCTTAAACAAGTGAATCAGTACAATTATCTCGGAACAGTCCTAAGATCTGATTGGAGGTGCCTTGAAGAGATTAGAACAAGAATCGCTATCGTGAAGGTAGCCTTTTGCAAGATGAAAACCATACTGGCCAATAAAAAGATGTCAAATGCAAGGAGAAAAAGAGGTTTGAAGTGTTACTTAGAAGATGTACTTTTGTACGGATGTGAAACGTTAACAGTGAGCAGGCGAGCTGAGAAACATCTAATGGCAGTGGAAATGTGGTTTCTGAGGAGAATGCAAAGAATACCATGGACAGACAGAAAAACCAATGAGCAAGTCCTACAAGAAGCATATGAAAACTGTAAGCTGTTTAGAAAAATTACACGTAGACAGTCAACATTTGTTGGGCACGTTATAAGAAGAAATTAACTAGAGAACTTGGTGACAACTGGCTAGATTGAGAGGAAAAGAACCAAAGGAAAGCAGAGAGGTAAATATCTGAATGGCATGGCCACATGGAATGATCGAGAGAAGAATACAGGGTTGATCCACGACACTGGTAATCGTGTGAGATGGGTAATCGACTGCCCACACTTATCGGCATGGCATATGATGATGATGATGATGATGATGATGGTGATGATGATGATGGTGATGATGATGATGACGATGATGATGATTATGATGATGACGATGATACACTTAAGAAAAGAGGTCGGTGCAGTAGTATCCTTATCTTTCTTCATGGATATGATACTGTTTATTTGGAGCATTTTATTTATTATTTTTTTAAAGTAAATTGTTTTGGGTACAAAACTGTATATTTGCCTTGTGCATGCGTGTGTGTGTGTGTGTGTGTGTGTGTGTGTGTGTGTGTGTGTATGTGTGTGTGTGTGTGTGACACTGAGTTATATTTTTAAGCATTTGAGAATGCAACAAATACATTCATATACACATATGATAATATTACATTTATGGCATGTTGCAATTACCTACACATTACTTGATGACGATGGTGGTGGAGTAATCATCTGCTCGCGTGTATACTAAAATTCTTTCACACTCCAGGCATTCTCATTTACACTTAGTTTTATTTAAACACGTGTAACATCCTCATTGAATGGATCATACATTAAAAACTGGTCAGAATTTTTAGTCCTAAACCTGCGACTGGCCTAGCAAGCCGGCAGCGGATTTTTTCCTGCTCGAAGAAAACATAAGTCATAAACGGACTGACACAATCTTCCTACCAACTCTATGCTACTAATGCCAAACCTAGACAATGACAGAAAAAGAAAGAAAGAAAGAAAGAAAGAAAGAAAGAAAGAAAGAAAGAAAGAAAGAAAGAAAACCATAACAACAGAAATGAGATTCCTGAGAAGAATACTCACAGTTTCAAGAAGAGACAAAATCAGAAATGAAGAAATCATAGCTAAAGTGGAGTTATAGCAGCGCTAGCTTAATCAGAAAACAGCAAGTTAAATAGTTTGGCCATATACAAGATTACCAACTAGCAGTATACCACAACAAACAATGATGTACAGATCAGACGGAAGCAGAGGAAGAGGCCGGCCACGTAAACGATGGAGGGAGGGAATTACAGAGTCCATGGGAATCTCGATACATGAAGCCCATTAACGGGCACTCACCCACCGTTTATGCTTCACCTCGACACCGCAAGATACAAGAGGAACAAGATGAGATGAGATGAGATGAGATGAGATGAGATGAGATTATGCTCTCATTTTACAAATTAAATTGCAAACAGGTACATGTGGCATTTGCTCGAGCGCGCGCAAGCGAGAGAGAGAGAGAGAGAGAGAGAGAGAGAGAGAGAGAGAGAGAGAGAGAGAGAGAGAGAGAGAGAGAGAGAGAGAGTGAAAGAAAGAGAGAAGAGAGAAAAGGAGGGAGGGCGATATGGGAGGTTGAGGGATAATACGCGAGATAGAGATAACAAACCCCCAAAACAGACAAAGATTGTGAAGTTAGCTGCATTGGATAGTAACTTTGTTACGAGCACAATGGATTGTCATTTGGGGTGGGCGAGGTTGAGGTTAAATAACCATTTGTATCATATAAGGGAATAGCAGTGTGTCTGCTATTTCCCTCCTAGAGAAATTAGACATTCGTTCCAGATAACATATAAACAATGGAGATTTTGAATAACGAAGACACAAACAATAGATTGCACGATTTATTGCCTGGCATATTTCGCTGCATCTCGTCAGGTACATACTGCAGAAATCACACAACTTACGTGAAATTAACTAGATAAATCCTTCAAGTTGAAATATACACAATTTCGCACAGTAATGTCACTTATCTACCACGGTAATTTTAAGCTGACTAACATGTCTTTCTGTTTACACAATTCTGGCTTGCGTTGATAGATCATAATTGCTTCTGCAAATTTTAACAAGCGAGTATTTTGTGTTCTAAACAACACGCGAAATGCAGTGTCTCTGGACACAACGTGACCACTGGCGACAATGTGTCTGCCGATTGAAGACGCCGGGAGCTTCCGGTGTGTCGGCTCCTCGCGGCTAGCCACTCCTGTGTGTTGTATCTTGTTGACCCATTGAGGTATGTGTTCTGACACCCGTTTGTTAAGCTGTCTCTCCGTTCGACCAATGTAAACGGCCTGGCATCTACATGTGAATTGGTAAATACAATTGTTTGTGGCGTACAGAGGAACAGGCTCTTTGACTGTTGGTGTAGGAATGGGATGAGATGAGATGAGATGAGATGAGATGAGATGAGATGAGATGAGATGATGCTCTCATTTTACAAATTAAATTGCAAACAGGTACATGTGGCATTTGCTCGAGCGCGCGCAAGCGAGAGAGAGAGAGAGAGAGAGAGAGAGAGAGAGAGAGAGAGAGAGAGAGAGAGAGAGAGAGAGAGTGAAAGAAAGAGAGAAGAGAGAAAAGGAGGGAGGGCGTGAGGCCACTGCAAAAACGCTCACACCACGTGGCTCGCACACTCCTCAGATGTACGGTCTACCCAAACTTCACAAGCCCGGCATCCCGCTAAGACCTATCCTGTCCATGGTTAACTCTGCACAACACCGAATGGCGAGATGGTTAACCGAAATGTTAAAGCCAGTACGACAGTCCTTCGATCCAAAAATACTCAGAGATACATTCCAACTGGTGGAATTATTGGATACTATGGACATAAATAACAAACACATGGCATCCATGGATATAGCCTCCCTATTCACTAACGTTCCATTAGAGGAGACAGTGAAAATAATAAGGGAACGCATTGAAGACAAACAACTAAAATTAGGCATACCAACACCTATTCTGGAGAGGCTACTACTACTATGTACCGCTGTGATGTTGTTTCCCCGAGAAGAGATTGGGATCAACATGCACATCTTTAAACTGATTATCTGTTGGGATTATTGACTGACTTTTCATTACAGGACACATAATTCTATCTTTCCGTCCAGTTGGGGAACACACACTCCACTGATACAAAGAAGTGGCCACTCTCTTTAGATCATCTTTGTCCCATCGTCCTTGACATTGCTGGACAAAGCAAATTCAGACTTCATTATCCCTTGTCAGTGGAAAATTTCTGATCTCGAACTTTTCCGTGGTTTAATACAACCAAACCGCATTCTGCTGTCCCGTCTTAGTCGCAAACCTACCTCCAGAACGCAATAGGCTGGTCCATGATACTGTCTGTCTTTGTAGCAAACCAATTTTTCCACTCTACATGTCACCTGTGTTGTAGTCGACTCTCCCGCCTTGACCTACATACACATGCGCTGGTCAATCCGTTGTGGTTATCCTTCTGTTTCATTAACCCTTCTCCCACCTCAACCTTGTCTGTGATCACCTTCTTATGATGCACTGTATACAGTCGTCGATCTGGGAATCACTAACATTCAGCATTTCACGACATAGGCCCCCTCTTAAGAGATTAGACCGCGTCGAATCTTTCTCGCTGTAGGTTTGATTCCCCTGATCCACAATCCTATTCTTCTTCCTCCGGAGCTGGATGTCTGGATATCAAATCCGCTCCTACATTCTCCTTACCAAGGATGTATTCCATTGTGAAGTCCAGTTGTAGCAACAACGTCCATCACATCCACCGTGCGTTGAGCTTCTGCTAAGTCGCTATTAACATCACGTGTTGATGATATGATTGGATCCTCACATGGCTCATCTCATTATCCAGTAGGCGCTCTAATTGACACCCTACTATACTACTAACGACTGAAACTAGTGTTGGCTCCTCGCTCCTGTACGTCCGGTCGACCTACTTTCGACTTGCGTCAGCGACGGCTCACAATACAAACGGATTGTCCCATCCTGATTGTAACACTGTTTCCATGTCCTCTTGGTTTCCCCCGGCTTTGCCTCTGGGGATGTTCCACCTCGTCCTCGATGGACCGAGTCGTCTTTCCCAAATCTCCTGGACTTTTGCTTCCAGGACCATCTTGGGCGATATTGTATCTGGTCAGCCCATCGTCGGTTAGAGTCCTGGGTAATTCTCGCCTTTCCCGACGTTACCCACCCCTTCTGAACTTGGTTACCGGTGAAACTTTCACTCTTGTCCTTTCCCTGACTTGTGATTTCCCTCCTCCTGTCGTTGGGTAAATCTGACCTATCACGTACTGTCCCATAGGTCCTCCTATGTTGTACTGGCGATCTCTGGTCTTCGTCTGGACTGGTAACCTTTGTCCCAATGGCTGCCATCACCATAAAGTGCGAAGCTTTGCTCCCGGATCTCTCTTCATATTTCCTAATGAGATGTCTAGGGAGATTTTTCTTCTCTTCCCCGATCCGTATTTTGTAGATGTTCTTGGACACCACCTTTTCCACAGGATAAGGTCCTTTCCATCCTACTTGGAGTATATTGGTCTCTGCTGGACTCCACACTTCCACTTTGTCTTCCACTTTAAGAGCTAGTTTTCTCTTAATTCGCTTGTTGGGTGGTGCTTTCTGGCACTCCGAACAAGACTTCACCCACCGGCGTACATCTCCGGTCATTCCTGGCCAGCAATAATGGCCGGATATTTTCTGCAAGGTCTCTCTGACACCCATATGTCGATTCTCGCCTATGATGTGTCCACTCTGAAGAATGTGAGGACGGTGGGTCTCTGGAACCACCCACTGCTCATGCAGGTTATCTCCCCTCCCAGCTCTCCGATAGAGTAGTTGATTCTTCAGAAAGTACTGTCCCCGTTCTGGTGGCTCAGCACTCCTTTGCAGCTTCCTGTAGCAAGGATGCAACGTAGTATCCTTCCTCTGGGCAGTATGCAATTCTCCTATCCCTGAGTTGTCGCATAGTGTCTCTGCCTCTTTTTCCTTCCCTTGAGATCCACTGACTACTGTTCCCTTGTGGGTTGGCTGTTTGGGCATCCCCAAAAAGACATATTTCGTGCCAATGATCATTGGGAATAGGGAGTCAGCTAATACAGCCGCAGGAATAATGCCCGTGACGTACCTGGATTTAATCTCCACCTTGGCGATTGGCAGCGTCATGGTAACAGCACTCCTCATTGCCGGCTTTAGCTCTATGGTCTCCCCTGTAAGTTGGTCTGGGCTTACCAAGCTGGCGTCTATCACCGCTTCCCCATCCAAACCTGTATCGTAGAGACAAGCAACCTGTTGGCCATTTACTTCAATCAGTTCAACCACAGGTGGTCTCTCTTGGTCCTGAGTGTCTTTCATCTCCTTGACCGTTTCCTTGCCTTCCTCTTTTGATGCCTCGAGGTTGGTTATGCAATTGGCATCGTTTGCCTTGCATCTGCAGTCCACAGTATTATGTGTTATCGACTGGCAGTGAGTGTACCATGTTCCCTTCCTAGGTTTCCGGGTGTCCTTTGTGTTCCTTTCTCCTTCGCCAACCTCAGCCTTGTCTGTGATCACCGATGTAGGAATCACTTTGCATGCTGCGAAGTAAGAACTTTTAGGTTTAGATCTGCAGTCCTTCGTGTTATGCGAGGCCGCCTTGCAAATCGAGCACCACTTCTCGGACCACTGTCGTTTCGCTTGAGAATTCGAGGTGCTCTGGGTTCCTACCTTCACCTTCTCTGAACTCTCCTCTGTGTGCTTTATATAAGGTTCCCCTTTTTCTCCTTCCCAGTTTTTAGGTTTCTTTTTCTCTGGTTTCTCCTGACCTTTGGTTTGTGTACTTAGTTCCTCAGTTTCACCATGTACTTCCACGAATCGTTCCGCCAGCTTATTCACAACATCAATCCGTTCCGCCCCTTGTTCTCCCAAGAAGGTTCTGAGAGGTTTCGACATTTTCTTTCGCATCTGGTCGACCACCATCATCTCTTCGAGACTCTCATAATCCCTCTTGAATTCTGCCAAGTCCATCCATTTCTGGAGATAGGATTTCAGCCTTAGACTATAGGCGGCGAATAATTCTCCCGGCTCTCGTCTAGACGATCTAAACTTCTTTCGATACGTTTGTGCTGTGACTTCATAATGTTTCATCAAAGCGGCTTTCAATTCCTCATACTGATTTTCCTGTCCTGGTGGTAGGCGTGTGTAGACCTCGTAGCCCGAACCACGTAAAGACTGGGATACTTTAAGAGCCCATCTGGTTCTATCCAGTCCCATAGCGACTGCCATAGCCTCGAACCGATCCAAAAACTGGTATATCTTCTCTTTATTTTCATCATAGACTGCCAAGGGAAACTTCATGGCCTGGTAACCCTGTCCACTCATGTAGGTTGCCCCAGGTGAAGATGAACTTCCTTCTGCTGCATCTATTTCACCCTTAGTTTGTGTCTTGAGTTCTAACTCTTTCAAGCGGTATTCATGTTCCATTTCTTGTCTCCTGGCATTCTGTTCCATTTCCAGTTTCTTGGTCTCCTGGTCCATTTTCTTGGCCTCTTGTTCCATTTCCAGTTTCTTGGTCTCCTGGTCCATTTTCTTGGCCTCTTGTTCCATTTCCAGTTTCTTGGTCTCCTGGTCCATTTTCTTGGCCTCTTGTTCCATTTCCAGTTTCTTGGTCTCCACCTCTATTCTTCTCACTTCCAACTCGGTCTTTCGCTCTTCTCGTTCCGCTTGACGAATCTCTCGCTCTCTTTCTTGTATGTAATCAGTTAAGTCTGAACCAGCCAACCCAATTTCTTCTCCGTTGGCCCTAAGTTCTGCTGTAGTTAGTTTGGGGGTGGCCATAGTTAAAGCAGGTAAGTCAGCACGTTGAGTAAAGACACCTCAAGGCAGTAAAGAGTACTCACTATAAACAGATAATCTACCTAGAACCTATATCATTTATCTATGCCTATCTAATATTATTAATCTACAACACCACACCGTACATCACAACCACTCTCTCATCCACAAGAGGAGATATAGGATAAAGACTTATGTAGACGTGTGACCGTGTAACTAGGTATGTAATGTCTTACCACCTATCCACCTTCACTCTGTCTGGAACTTTCTCACTGCAAAGTCACCAGCATTAATGAACTGTTTATACCATAAATGTAATGGCACCATATATCCAATGGACGTCCTTCCATTAAAAGTCATCAATATATACTTCTTCTTATTCCAATCAGTATGTCCCAACATGTAGGTACTCCGCTATGCCTGTGCCAATATACAGGTACCTCTCTCTGTGCATATGCCTTGTTATGCCTTAGGTCATATGAGTATATGTATGTATCCCGCTCGCTCCACCAATTATGTGATGTTGTTTCCCCGAGAAGAGATTGGGATCAACATGCACATCTTTAAACTGATTATCTGTTGGGATTATTGACTGACTTTTCATTACAGGACACATAATTCTATCTTTCCGTCCAGTTGGGGAACACACACTCCACTGATACAAAGAAGTGGCCACTCTCTTTAGATCATCTTTGTCCCATCGTCCTTGACATTGCTGGACAAAGCAAATTCAGACTTCATTATCCCTTGTCAGTGGAAAATTTCTGATCTCGAACTTTTCCGTGGTTTAATACAACCAAACCGCATTCTGCTGTCCCGTCTTAGTCGCAAACCTACCTCCAGAACGCAATAGGCTGGTCCATGATACTGTCTGTCTTTGTAGCAAACCAATTTTTCCACTCTACATGTCACCTGTGTTGTAGTCGACTCTCCCGCCTTGACCTACATACACATGCGCTGGTCAATCCGTTGTGGTTATCCTTCTGTTTCATTAACCCTTCTCCCACCTCAACCTTGTCTGTGATCACCTTCTTATGATGCACTGTATACAGTCGTCGATCTGGGAATCACTAACATTCAGCATTTCACGACAACCGCCAACATCCAATTCAATTTTCTAACTAAGTCATACCGCCAAATTGACGGAGTGGCCATGGGGAGTCCTCTTGGTTCTATTCTAGCGGACATCTTCATGGCACACTTAGAAGAAAAGAGATCCTCAGACATCAACAACTTGGCCTTTTACCGGCGTTATGTGGACGATATACTAATTATCACCACAGACGAGCTACAAGCAACATCGTTTCAGGCCACAATGAACAAGACGCATAAAAACATCTCTCTATCTATGGAACACGAACACAACGAAGCGTTACCGTTCCTAGATATTCTAATGAGACGTAGAGCAGACGGCACAATTCAAAGATCGGTGTACCGCAAAGAAACATGGACTGGCCAATACCTAAATTTTCAGAGCTTCACACCTGTCCAGTACAAACGGGGCTTAGTACGGACCTTGTTTGACCGTGCTAGAAAGATATGCACCCAGGACACACTGACAGAGGAATTTGAAACTCTGAAGAATGTCTTAAACCTAAATGGGTACTCCACAGGATTTATAAAGCGCCATTGCCAACAGCCCAAACCCAAAGCAGACGTAACTACAGTCCCTAAACTCAAGGTATTCATCCAGCTAACCTTTCGAGGGGATGACGTAATGCAACGTCTACAAGACCGGCTTACTACAGCAGTAGGTCGAACATTCTGTGCGGCAACTCCAGTCATTAGATGTAAAACCGTACCCATTCCTACACCAACAGTCAAAGAGCCTGTTCCTCTGTACGCCACAAACAATTGTATTTACCAATTCACATGTAGATGCCAGGCCGTTTACATTGGTCGAACGGAGAGACAGCTTAACAAACGGGTGTCAGAACACATACCTCAATGGGTCAACAAGATACAACACACAGGAGTGGCTAGCCGCGAGGAGCCGACACACCGGAAGCTCCCGGCGTCTTCAATCGGCAGACACATTGTCGCCAGTGGTCACGTTGTGTCCAGAGACACTGCATTTCGCGTGTTGTTTAGAACACAAAATACTCGCTTGTTAAAATTTGCAGAAGCAATTATGATCTATCAACGCAAGCCAGAATTGTGTAAACAGAAAGACATGTTAGTCAGCTTAAAATTACCGTGGTAGATAAGTGACATTACTGTGCGAAATTGTGTATATTTCAACTTGAAGGATTTATCTAGTTAATTTCACGTAAGTTGTGTGATTTCTGCAGTATGTACCTGACGAGATGCAGCGAAATATGCCAGGCAATAAATCGTGCAATCTATTGTTTGTGTCTTCGTTATTCAAATTCACTACGGGAAAACATTGTTTTGAATGGAGATTTTATTAAAGCAAAAATGTCTTGATGCAAATCTTCTTTAAACTTTTGGATTATGTTTTAGACAGATGTGCATATTTTCTGCGAGTTATATCACAATTGTACTATTTTATACTTTTTACTTACAAGCAAGTTGTATAAAATAATTTTTTCCTGGTTGTAATGTTAATTTGAAAATCGTGTCTAGTGCTCTTACAGAATAAACTATTTAGAAATTAGTAGGTTATTTCCCTTAATAAAAAAAATTAAAAACTTGCGCAAGCGCATATTAACAACGTGCATAATTCTCAACACACACACACACACACGCACGCACGCACGCACGCACGCACACACACACTTATGTACGCACAAAATCTTACTCACCAGACACACGCACAATCAAATCACATATATATTATTATTATTGGGGTATGAGACCTCTCCACTTATTCACGCCAAGCCGTCCCGACTTGCACCATTACCCGCGGCTCTTTCAATGAATCTCCTCCCCATATTATTATCCGTCTGTGTCTCTAATTCTCTTATCCGTGTTTCTGTTTGCGTTCGCTCGTTTTGAACTCAAGTGTAGTCCGTACACGTGATACCACCTCTAGTGCACTGGACTGATTTTTGGGTGTGGATTCATTCATTCAGTAGCATGTCCCTTGTAGAACCTCACTCTCTTATGACCCTTAACATCCATCATGTGCCATGTCGTTAAGCGGTTACGGTCACGTTTTGCCATCTCACTCGATCACCAGAATCGTGGATCAGCTCAGTGTTCTTGTTTCGACCATGCCACTTGGTCAAGCCATCCAGGTATTTACTTCCCGGTCTTCCCATTGGTCTCTTCCCTTCGATCTTGCCAGTTGTCACCAAGTTCTCCAAGTCATTTCTTCTCATAACATGCCCACAAAATGTTGACTTAGGGACAATATTGAGCCAATCCTGATATACGGAAGCGAATCACGGACAGTTAGAAGACAAGTGAGGAATTATGTGGAAGCTGCGGAGATGTAGGTTGATAGAAATATTATGAGAACCCTGTTGACGGATATAAAGAGCAATAAATATATCGTGAAAGAAGTTAGAAACCTTGAAAGAAGTTAGAAACATTGAAAGAAGTTAGAAACATTGAAAGAAGTTAGCTCACAAAGCGGAACTGGATACTCGCATCAGAAGAAGGCAGTTTAAATTCTTTGGGAATGTCATAAGAAGGAGAAAGCTGGAGTGTGTCGTCACAATGGGGCATTTGGAGAAGAGGGGTGACAGGGAGAGAACAAACGAGAAGATGTTGGACAGTTTGAAATCACGGCATGGAGGAACATAGGTACCAGACATGATTGACAGCATACGATAGAGAAGGCTGTAGACAGATATAATCGCCAACGCAATGGACTATAAAAAGATAGAAAAGAGATCCCGTGACAGAACTCTCTGTTCATAATTGTCCCCTTTTTTTCAATATTGCAATTGCCGCTATTTGTTTCCAGTATACACTTAAGATGGATACATTGTAGGTAAGTATGGGTTGGGCAAATGTAATAAAAGAGGTTGCAAACTTGCACAGTGGGAAAAATTGCACGATGTGATTATTGGAAACACCTGGTATCAACAACACCCAAGTAGATTATGGACATAGAGGAGTCCTAACCATCAGATCAGAAACCAGATTGATTACATCCTCATCAACAGAAGATTTCGAAATGCCTTAAAAATCGCAAAAAAAAAACAAAAAAAAAAAACGTTATCAAATGCAGACTGCTACAGCTACCATAGATTATTATAAGCAATATACATATTAAATTACAGACGATCAAATATATACCTAGAAACGCACAATTGTATCTACTGCAGTGAAGAGTGGGGAGATGAAAGATATATTCAACTTAGAGGTAAAAATCAGATTTAATGCATTGTCCAATCTGGATCTTCTATTTCAAGTAGCCCCTGACAAATGGGAAATATTGCAGAACTCAGACAGCAAGGCGGCATTAACAACTATCTCAAAAATGAAGCTGGTGAAACGTAAGAAATTGATGACGGAAAACATCTTAAAACAAATGGAAATAAGGGGAAATAACATAAATAGCCGTGAAAAATATGAAGAGATTCACAAAAAATTACGAAAATGTGAAAAGAAACAAAAGAAGGCACGCTTGAGATAAAATGAAGGGAAATTTAAATCCAAAACATCACTCAAAATACCAAATTAATGCACACAAAAATTCACGACATCGCTAAGAAAAGAACACACACGCTAGCCTGTTCAATAAAAACAAAACAAAAAACAAAAGATGACAAAATCACAATAGAAAAAGGTCAGATTTTATATACTTGGTCAGATTATGTGAAAGATCTGTATAACGATACACGAGAGGAACAGCATGATGTTTGGAATAAATAACAAAAGGACCATAATTTTGCAGATGGAAGTTCAGAATGCTCTAAACCATATAAAAACTGACAAGACTCCAGGTTCAGACAACATTCACGACAGAAATGATCAATGCCTTAGAAAAATATGGGATAGTCCAAGTCACCAGACCGACCAACATAATATATGACATTGGAGATATACCTCCTTAATCTGTAAATCTATATTTATTGCAATATCGGGAGCCTTGGAATATGATCAACATTGAACGATTAGCATAATGAGTCATATCACGAAGATTTTGCTAAGAATCATCATGAAAAGATTAAGAACGAATATACAAACAGAAATAGGAGAAGAACAATGTGGGTTCGTAGAAGGCAAAGGTAAAGTAAATGCTGTGTGTTTGCTGAGAACATTAATTGAACGTTCTATAGTAGTAAATAATTCAGGAACTTACTAATAAAAGAGCAAGAACATCAGCAGGCTGTCTAAAAACTAAAGATGGCAAAATCATAATAGAAAAAGATCAGATTCTACATGAATGGTCAGATTATGTGAAAAACTTTTATGATAACAGAGATGAACAGTATGGTATTCGATTTAATAATGAAGGACCGCCAATTTTGAAGATGGAGGTTCGGAATTTTCTTAAACATATGAAAGCTGGCAAGTCCCCTGGTTCAGATAACATCACAACAGAAATGATTAAAGCTTTAGACTAATATGGAATAGATCAAGTCACCCGACTGCTGAACGCATTATATGATACAAGAGATATACCTTCTGAATTATGTAATTCTGAATTTATTGCAATTCCTAAGAAATCAGGAGCCTTGGAATGTGATCAACATAGAACAATTAGTATAATGAGTCATATCACGAAAATTTGCTACGAATTATCATGCAAAGAGTGAGGAAAAAAATACTGTACAACCTGAAATAGGGGAAGAACAATGTGTGTTTGTGGAAGGAAAGGGTACAGTAAATGATGTGTATATGCTGCGATCAGTTATTGAACGTTCTATAGAAGTAAACAAAGATATACATCTTTGCTTAATTGACTACACAAAGGCTTTCGATAAAGTAAGACATGTCAACATGGTAGATATGCTTGCAGATCTACACATTGATTGGAAAGACATTAGTCTTATGAAAACCATATATTGGACACAAGAAGCTGCCATAAGAATTGATAATGAAGTAGGACAATATCAGCCTATTAAGAGAGGTGTGAGACAGGGATGTATAATGTCTCCAGATCTTTCTTCCATATACAGTGAAAATATTTTCAGAAATGTAGAAGATATAGATGGAATTATCATTGGAGGACGAAACATCAATAACGTTAAATATGTGGATGATACAGTTTTGATTGCATTGTACACAGTGAAAAACTATGGTTAGTATAAATTGTAGGAAGACAGAGATTATGGTCGTCTCTAAGAAGAATGAAATACCACAATAAGGGTAAATGGGTATATTCTTAAACAAGTGAACAGGTAAAACTATTATATCTAGGAAAAGCCATAACATCCGATGAGAGGTGCCTTGAAGAGATTGAAATAAGAATTAGTATGGCGAAAGTAGCCTTTTGCAAGATGGAAAACATACTGACCTATACACAGACGCCAATGGCAAAGACAAAAAGAGTGTTGAAGTGCTACATAGCGGGCCGATCCCCACCTTTCGAAAAATAAAGGCGAGATAATGAGCAAGCTACATGCTCAGGTCTGATACAAGTTCGAAGGCTCTCAGCTGGGGGATATGAGAGATTCCCGGATGAGAGGGTCAGGCCGTTTCTCGTTCACCGCTGCACGAAGGTAAGGTGCTGAGCCGGCAGCACAAGTAGCCTACCTCGTGAGCGAGTACAAAAAGTCAAAAAGTGCCCCAGTCGAAGAAAATGGCTGCGAAAACTGTATCTAACTCATAGAGAGTGTAGACAAAAGTGGAAGAACGTCTCAATGACGCAAAATGGAACGCACAGCGAGCAAACCTATTGCGTGGTCCGAAGTCAAAAGCAAAAGCTTACCGAGTGGGTGTCGCTTGCAGTCTGACCATCCCTGGGGTGTGCTTGAGCGATCAGTGGCAAACGAGTTGCCCAACACATGGAAGTGAGGAACTAAAGCAGCCATGAGCAGGACGTGGCAACTCCTCGGGTGAGCCCAGTCACAGAGCAATATGTGCCGGCTCTGCAATTATGGAAGCCTTCTTGGATAGCGAGTTAATGCTCATGGCCTGCCCCTGCCTTCCCTTGAGGGCCGACCACGATGTCGTTCATCGTTCTATCTTGACCAGCTGAGATGTTAGCGACATCACAACAGTCCAACGTGCCTCGAAACCAGAGGATGGCTAACCTCATTAAAAAATGCCCGCTGAAGTCGGAAGTGTCGTCCTACGGGTGGCAAACTAAAAATTGACACTACGCAATTACGTCCGAGTGAAATGTCTCGTCCGAATGTCTCTCGTGCTAGGAACAGCTCTGACTACCTAGTTTCCGAATGCCGCTCTTGTTCGGAACAGCTCTGACTGGGTAGTTTTCCGAATGTCTGTTGAGCCTGGAAAAGCTCTGATGGGCGCAACGACAAGCACATGTCCGAAAACTCGCTGAGTGGATGCCGTCTGCAAACCTGTCTGGTTTGTGCGGGAATGACCCGGGGAAACGAAATGACCAATATATTGAAGTGAGGATTTAAAGCAGCCATGAGCAGGACGTGACGATCTCCCTCGGTGAGCCCAGATCCAGGGCGTTATGTGTCGGCCCTGCAACTATGAAAGCAACCTTGGATGGCGGAAAATGCTATGGACTGTCCCTGTCTTCCTTTGAGGGATGACCGTTGTCTTCGACCGTTCAACCTTGGCCAGCATGGTTGCAGATGGCGCCACAAAAGTGAGAGTCTCCCAGAAATGCTACCTGGTCAAAAATGCACGCTAAAGTCGATGTGTTGGCCTACGGGTTCCGGCCCAAGGGCGCATAACAGACACACCACAATCACATCTGAAAAAACACTCCGGATGAACGAAAAGAAGAAGAAGAACCTGCACTTTTGTATGGATATGAAAAGTGGACAATGAGCAGGCAAGCTGAAAAACCTCGTATGGCAGTGGAGATGTGTTTTCTGAGGAAAATACAAAGAATGCTAATGACAAACAGAAAAACCAACGAGCAAGTCCTACAAAAAGCATATGCAAACCGTAAACGGTTTAGAGAAATTAGACGCAGACAGTAAAAATTTGTTGAAACAAAAATGAACTAGAGAACTTAGTGACAACTGGCAAGATTGATGAGAACAGAACACGAGATAATCAGAGAGGTAAATATCTGAATGGCCTGACCACATGGATGGTCGAAACAAGAACACAAAACTGATACACGACTCTGGTGATCGTGTGAGTTGGCAAAATGACCGCCCAAGCTTACTGACATGGCATATGATGATGATGATGATGATGATGATGATGATGATAATGATACACTTAAGAAAATGGGCATGGGCAGTAGTATCCTTATCTTCCTTATTGGATATCCGCATTGATACCTTATATGTGGATCATTTTATTTATTATTATTATTATTTTTTTTTTTTTACCGCAAAACCTGCACCTCGTAATAACCAACCTCGCATAAGGCAGGCTGGACGAAGTCGAATTTAAAATGTTCTTTATTCGAATTAACGAACGATCTTATTTTTTAAGTTAAACTTTTATTGTGTATAAAACTGTATTTGCAATGTGCTTTGTGAGTGTGTGTGTGTGTGTGTGTGCGTGTGTGTTTTTACATTTGTAAATAAATTCATATACACATATGATAATATTACATTCATGGCATGGTGCAATTACCTAAACATTACTTGATGATGATGGTGGTGGAGTAATCATCTGCTCCCATGCATACTAACATTATTTCATACTCCAGGCATTCTCAGTCACACCTAGTTTTATTTAAACAAGTCAAACGGTATCACTGAATGGATCATACATCATAACATTACAACAAGCATCCCAGTTTGCAAAGTAAAATGCAAACAGGTATACATGGCATTTGCACAAGCGCGCTAGAGAGAACTAACAAACGAACGAAAAAACTTTTCATTTAAAGGGTCACAAATTGGGCACGCAAGCACGTCTTACATTCGGCCCTTCCAATCACTCATCTATCTTACATCAGATAACTATTGTGCATGTTACATTCACATAGGGAAAAACATGATCTAATAAATGTTGTTAGTATAAACAATCAATATTAACATGTTATGAGACAGACAGGCAGCCAGACACACAAACGCAGCGCGTGCATACAGACAGACAGACAGACAGACAGACCAGACCAGACCAGACCAGACCGGACAGACAGACAGACCAGACCAGACCGGACAGGACAGGACAGACAGACAGACAGGACAGACAGACAGGACAGACAGACAGACAGGAAGGACAGGAAGGACAGACAGGAAGGAAGGACAGCCAGCCAGCCAGCCAGCCAGCCAGCCAGCCAGCCAGCCAGCCAGCCAGCCAGCCAGCCAGCCAGCCAGCCATACATACATACATACATACATTCATTGAATGTGTCTGTCCATGAGGCAGACATTGCCTGGAACTATGACAGAGTTCATTGAATGTGTCTGTCCATGAGGCAGACATTGCTTGGAACTATGACAGAGTTCATTGAATGTGTCTGTCCATGAGGCAGACATTGCCTGGAACTATGACAGAGTTCATTGAATGTGTCTGTCCATGAGGCAGATATTGCCTGGAACTATGACAGAGTTAATTGAATGTGTCTGTCCATGAGGCAGACATTGCCTGGAACTATGACAGAGTTCATTGAATGTGTCTGTCCATGAGGCAGACATTGCCTGGAACTATGACAGAGTTCATTGAATGTGTCTGTCCATGAGGCAGACATTGCCTGGAATTATGACAGAGTTCATTGAATGTGTCTGTCCATGAGGCAGATATTGCCTGGAACTATGACAGAGTTCATTGAATGTGTCTGTCCATGAGGCAGATATTGCCTGGAACTATGACAGAGTTCATTGAATGTGTCTGTCCATGAGGCAGACATTGCCTGGAACTATGACAGAGTTCATTGAATGTGTCTGTCCATGAGGCAGACATTGCCTGGAACTATGACAGAGTTCATTGAATGTGTCTGTCCATGAGGCAGACATTGCTTGGAACTATGACAGAGTTCATTGAATGTGTCTGTCCATGAGGCAGACATTGCCTGGAACTATGACAGAGTTCATTGAATGTGTCTGTCCATGAGGCAGATATTGCCTGGAACTATGACAGAGTTCATTGAATGTGTCTGTCCATGAGGCAGACATTGCCTGGAACTATGACATAGTTCATTGAATGTGTCTGTCCATGAGGCAGACATTGCTTGGAACTATGATATAATATGCCTTCTCTATGTTACTATTTCAGAAGTCATGTCTTTTTTTTTTTTTTTGGTTTGTTATCATTACAGATATGTCTTCTGTTATCATTTCACATCTCAAATGTCATGTCTTCTCCTGTGTACCCAGGTGAGCATCGTGATGTGGTTATACTGGATGTGGACAGCAAGGACCATTCTGTTGGGCTCAATTGTCCACAATTAGCTTTCGTAGAACCTGAGTTCCTCAACGCAATATCCAGATTACTCTCAGACAATGGTGAGTGAGTGCACAAAGTTTTGTGTGTGTGTCTGAAATTCCATTCTGACTTGCCTGGGTCACCTTAGTCTTGTCTTGCATACAGCTGGGTCACCTTACAGTCAGTCTTGTCTTGCATACAGCTGGGTCACCTTACAGTCAGTCTGTCTTGCATACAGTTGGGTCACCTTACAGTCTGTCTTGCATACAGTTGGGTCACCTTAGTCTGTCTTGCACACAGCTGGGTCACCTTACAGTCTGTCTTGCATACAGCTGGGTCACCTTACAGTCTGTCTTGCATACAGATGGATCACCTTACAGTCTGTCTTGCATACAGATGGATCACCTTACAGTCTGTCTTGCATACAGATGGATCACCTTACAGTCTGTCTTGCATACAGATGGATCACCTTACAGTTTGTCTTGCATACAGATGGATCACCTTACAGTCTGTCTTGCATACAGCTGGATCACCTTTCATTCTGACTTATTTTATATTGTTTATATTCCTATGATGTGGAGATGTCAGATACCTGAAGTTCTTGTTTATTCCTATTTTATCATTGTTCCTATGATATGAATAAAATTAGTGGAACTGCGGTAAAGCTGTGGAAATGTAAATAATATAAAATAACACAAAGTAATGCATCTTTACAGAACAAAATTATGAAAAATACAGGACGTTGCAGCGACTAACCTTCATCAGCAAACAAATACATACACAAAACAACATATAATAACGGAGAAGAGCCTCCAGTGACTACATTAAGGTATAAGAACGGGATGAGAAGAATAAAAAGATGAAAACAAGAGAAGAATGAACCATGACCAACAGACTCTTTAGGGTGTCTATATAAGAGCATTAAGGTGAAATTCATGTTAGTATCACAGCCTGAGATTCTGAAATAAGTAGCAACAAGTGTTTCAAATTTTCATTTTCTCTTAATTGTTTTCATCTTTTTATTCTTCTCATCCTGTTCTTATGCCTTAATGTGGTCAATTGAGATTCTTCTCTGCCATTATAAGTAGTGTTTTGTGTATGTATTTGTGTGCTGATGAAGGCTAGTCACCACAACATCCTGTAGTTTGTGTAATTCTGTTCTGTAAAGTTGCATTACTTTGTGTTATTTTAGATTGTTTACATTCCTATGATGTGGAAGTGTCAGGCACCTCAAGTTTCTGTTTATTCCTACTTTGCAGGGGTCTTCATCCTGAACCTGGCCAGTCGAGATGAAAGCATCAAAGAAGACATCATGCAACGCGTGTGCTCAACCTTCCCAACGTGTGCATCCATTGCTCTCAAGGAGGACATCAATACGGTGGTGTTTGCCAGCAACAAGTCGGCCGACAGCCCCTGCTTCGAGTCCAACAACCTGACACACAAGTGCTGTACAATGGATGAACAGATCAAGTCCACGTGGAAGGACACGAATGTGGAAGTGGAAGACATGATGTCTGCTTTGACATTTGTTGACGGGAGTGAGTATGTGTCTGGATTTTAGCAATACTGTTTGGAGAAGAGATGGGGCACCAGCAGATAGATCTTGTGTCTCTGGAAATACTTTGGTGGTTATCTGACACTGTTTGGTGGTTGGCTGACATTTATTAGTGGTTAACTGACAGTTTGGTGGTTGGCTGACTGTTTGGAGAGGGGATGGGGCACCAGCAGATAGATCTTGTGTCTCTGGAAATACTTTGGTGGTTATCTGACACTGTTTGGTGGTTGGCTGATATTTATTAGTGGTTAGCTGACAGTTTGGTGGTTGGCTGACTGTTTGGAGAGGGGATGGGGCACCAGCAGATAGATCTTGTGTCTCTGGAAATACTTTGGTGGTTATCTGACACTGTTTGGTGGTTGGCTGATATTTATTAGTGGTTAACTGACAGTTTGGTAGTTTTCTGACACTTATTAGTGGTTAGCTGACAGTTTGGTGGTTTTCTGACACTTATTAGTGGTTAGCTGACAGTTTGGTGGTTGGGTGACACTTATTAGTGGTTAGCTGACAGTTTGGTGGTTTTCTGACACTTATTAGTGGTTAGCTGACACTATTTGGTGGTTAGCTGACAGTTTGGTGGTTTTCTGACACTTATTAGTGGTTAGCTGACAGTTTGGTGGTTTTCTGACACTTATTAGTGGTTAGCTGACACTATTTGGTGGTTAGCTGACAGTTTGGTGGTTTTCTGACACTTATTAGTGGTTAGCTGACAGTTTGGTGGTTGGCTGATACTTATTAGTGGTTAGCTGACAGTTTGGTGGTTGGCTGACACTTATTAGTGGTTAGCTGACAGTTTGGTGGTTTTCTGACACTTATTAGTGGTTAGCTGACAGTTTGGTGGTTTTCTGACACTTATTAGTGGTTAGCTGACAGTTTGGTGGTTTTCTGACACTTATTAGTGGTTAGCTGACAGTTTGGTGGTTTTCTGACACTTATTAGTGGTTAGCTGACAGTTTGGTGGTTTTCTGACACTTATTAGTGGTTAGCTGACAGTTTGGTGGTTGGCTGATACTTATTAGTGGTTAGCTGACAGTTTGGTGGTTAGCTGACACTATTTGGTGGTTAGCTGACAGTTTGGTGGTTGGGTGACACTTATTAGTGGTTAGCTGACAGTTTGGTGGTTGGGTGACACTTATTAGTGGTTAGCTGACAGTTTGGTGGTTGGGTGTGACACTTATTAGTGGTTAGCTGACAGTTTGGTGGTTGGCTGATACTTATTAGTGGTTAGCTGACAGTTTGGTGGTTGGCTGATACTTATTATTGGTTAGCTGACACTATTTGGTGGTTAGCTGACAGTTTGGTGGTTGGCTGATACTTATTAGTGGTTAGCTGACAGTTTGGTGGTTGGCTGATACTTATTAGTGGTTAGCTGACAGTTTGGTGGTTAACTGACACTGTTTGGTGGTTGGCTGACTGTTTAGAGAGTAGATACCCCAGTAGGTGAATCCCGTCCCTGGAAGTACTTTGGTGATTGGCTGATATTGAATGTTGGAGCTGCCGTTATGGTACCACGACTGTGTTATGTGTTGGTTATATTTTCTAAATGTTATTTGTAGACGGGAACATGAAGAAGTACTGATGTTATGCTGTATATCAGGTTCATAAATCCTGTTTGTTTAGATGCGAGGATAATTTCCATTGACTTGTAAATAGATCCACACGATGCCAGTGTGCATGAGCATCACATAAGCAATCAGGACCCTTGTACACACGTCCAGGTGTGTTGAAGACATGATGCTGCTAGACCCACATCTTGTAAGCAATAAAGACCCTTGTACACACGTCCAGGTGTGTTGAAGACATGATGCTGCTGGACCCACATCTTGTATAGACCACTTGGTGCTCCAGGCCTGATGGTATGGTCAGTATCACACTGCCCGCCTTCATTTCCTGGTACCCACTGGACACTGGCTTGACCTGGTCAGTTTTGAAGATCTACTTCAGTGGAGATTCCAACCGGTGATAACTGGGCTGGCAGTTTAGCCACTCACTACACATCTTACAAATAAGTAAACATAGGTTGAGATAGTGTGTGGTTGGTTCAGCACATTGACTGTAACATCAGACATTGACTGTAACATCAGACATTCTGGACTGTAACATCAGACATTCTGGCATTGACTGTAACATCAGACATTGACTGTAACATCAGACATTCAAACATTGACTGTAACATCAGACATTGACTGTAACATCAGACATTCTGGCATTGACTGTAATATCAGACATTGACTGTAACATCAGACATTGACTGTAACATCAGCACATTGACTGTAACATCAGACATTCTGGCATTGACTGTAACATCACACATTGACTGTAACATCAGACATTGTAACATCAGACATTCTGGCATTGACTAACATCAGACATTGACAGTAACATCAGCACATTGACTAACATCAGACATTGACTGAAACATCAGCACATTGACTGTAACATCAGCACATTGACTGTAACATCAGCACATTGACTGTAACATCAGACATTGACTAACATCAGCACATTGACTGTAACATCAGACATTGTAACATCAGACATTCTGGCATTGACTGTAACATCAGCACATTGACTAACATCAGACATTGACTGTAACATCAGCACATTGACTGTAACATCAGACATTGTAACATCAGACATTCTGGCATTGACTGTAACATCAGCACATTGACTAACATCAGACATTGACTGTAACATCAGCACATTGACTGTAACATCAGCACATTGACTGTAACATCAGACATTCTGGCATTGACTGTAACATCAGCACATTGACTAACATCAGACATTGACTGTAACATCAGACATTGAATGTAACATCAGCACATTAACTGTAACATCAGACATTGACATTGATTGTAACATCAGCACATTGACTGTAGCATCAGCACATTAACTGTAACATCAGCACATTAACTGTAACATCAGCATATTGACTCTAACATCAGACACTCTGGCAGTATCAGTATTTGCTAGCAGTGCTGTCTGCCAGCTGGCTCCTGTGATGGTCTAGGCTGTTGGCACAGGTTTTGTCACACAATCTACAGGTTGGTCTAGGCTGTTGGCACAGGTTTTGTCACACAATCTACAGGTTGGTCTAGGCTGCTGGCACAAGTTTTGTCACAATCTACAGGTTGGTCTAGGCTGCTGGCACAAGTTTTGTCAAAACCTACAGGTTGGTCTAGGCTGCTGGCACAAGTTTTGTCACACAATCTAATCTATAGGTTGTGGTCTATCAGGTCAAATTTATAACTCTGCCCCAAAGCGGATTTGACTCCTTAACTACCCGGCATAGAGCTACTATGCTACATGTTTTTCTCTTCTCCTAACCACGCCACATTAACAAGCTTACTATACAACGCTCAGCCAACCACGCCACATTAATGAACTTGCCATACAACCACGCCACATTAATGAGTTGAGTTAAGAACTGACATCACTGCACTCAGGACATTCCTATACGTGCTCCGTCCCCTTGTTCAACAGCCAGCGAAGAGTCATACTACTAATCGTTCCCACCGCTATCTGATTTAAAGTTCTCCTGGTCTTTTCTCTCAGTTTTGAGATTCTTCCAGAACCCCTGCAATCTCATTCTTTCCACATATGGGTTCTCAATCTGTTCCTCTGCCTTCTCCACCTGTTCCCACAAGCGCACGACCACCTCCCCCTTGTCCATTGGCAAAATACCACCAAGAGGTGCATTCCCTGCTAGCCTATCAGCCTGTTCATTCCCCCATACACCCGCACGGCCAGGGCATATCCATACAATTCTCACGATCTGTGACCCCTGAAACGACGCGAGCCATTCCACACGAAACATTCCTTTCTCCACTTTGCTAAGCATACTCTTTGAATCCATAATGAATACGTGTGTTGCAGACCACACCACATTAATTTAACAAACTTACTATACAACTCTCGGCCAACCACACCCACCACATTAACAAACTTACTATACAACTCTCGGCCAACCACACCCACCACATTAACAAACTTACTATACAACTCTCGGCCAACCACACCCACCACATTAACGAACTTACTATACAACTCTCGGCCAACCACACCACATTAACAAACTTACTATACAACCCTCAGCCAACCACACCACATTAACAAACTTACTATACAACTCTCGGCCAACCACACCCACCACATTAACAAACTTACTATACAACTCTCGGCCAACCACACCCACCACATTAACAAACTTACTATACAACTCTCGGCCAACCACACCCACCACATTAACAAACTTACTATACAACTCTCGGCCAACCACACCCACCACATTAACAAACTTACTATACAACTCTCGGCCAACCACACCCACCACATTAACAAACTTACTATACAACTCTCGGCCAACCACACCCACCACATTAACAAACTTACTATACAACTCTCGGCCAACCACACCCACCACATTAACAAACTTACTATACAACTCTCGGCCAACCACACCACATTAACAAACTTACTATACAACTCTCGGACAACCACACCACATTAACAAACTTACTATACAACTCTCGGCCAACCACACCACATTAACAAACTTACTATACAACTCTCAGCCAACCACACCACATTAACAAACTTACTATACAACTCTCAGCCAACCACACCACATTAACAAACTATACAACTCTCAGCCAACCACACCACATTAACAAACTTACTATACAACTCTTGGCCAACCACACCACATTAACAAACTTACTATACAACTCTCTGCCAACCACACCACATTAACAAACTTACTATACAACTCTCAGCCAACCACACCACATTAACAAACTTACTATACAACTCTCGGCCAACCACACCACATTAACAAACTATACAACTCTCAGCCAACCACACCACATTAACAAACTATACAACTCTCAGCCAACCACACCACATTAACAAACTATACAACTCTCAGCCAACCACACCACATTAACAAACTATACAACTCTCAGCCAACCACACCACAATAACAAACAAAGATGTGCTCATACATTTTGACTGAGATCTGAATGTTCAAGGGTGCCTCAGAAAAATGTGGGTGGCTGAATAGATAGAGGCACAGTGACAGATGTGTGGCTGATTGATTGAGGCACAGTGACAGACATGTGTGGCTGATTGATTGAGGCACAGTGACAGAGATGTGTGGCTGATTGATTGAGGCACAGTGACAGAGATGTGTGGCTGATTGATTGAGGCACAGTGACAGACATGTGTGGCTGATTGATTGAGGCACAGTGCCAGCCTGACAGAGACGTGTGGCTGATTGATTGAGGCACAGTGCCAGCCTGACAGAGATGTGTGGCTGATTGATAGAGGCACAGTGTCAGCCTGACAGATGTGTGGCTGATTGATTGAGGCACAGTGCTAGCCTGACAGAGATGTGTGGCTGATTGATTGAGACACAGTGCCAGCCTGACAGAGATGTGTGGCTGATTGATTGAGGCACAGTGCCAGCCTGACAGAGATGTGTGGCTGATTGATTGAGGCACAGTGACAGACATGTGTGGCTGATTGATTGAGGCACAGTGACAGACATGTGTGGCTGATTGATTGAGGCACAGTGACAGACATGTGTGGCTGATTGATTTAGGCACAGTGACAGAGATGTGTGGCTGATTGATTGAGGCACAGTGACAGACATGTGTGGCTGATTGATTGAGGCACAGTGACAGAGATGTGTGGCTGATTGATTGAGGCACAGTGACAGACATGTGTGGCTGATTGATTGATTGAGGCACAGTGCCAGCCTGACAGATGTGTGGCTGATTGATTGAGGTACAGTGCCAGCCTGACAGAGATGTGTGGCTGATTGATTGAGGCACAGTGCCATCCTGACAGAGATGTGTGGCTGATTGATTGAGGCACAGTGCCAGCCTGACAGAGATGTGTGGCTGATTGATTGAGGCACAGTGACAGAGATGTGTGGCTGATTGATTGAGGCACAGTGCCAGCCTGACAGAGATGTGTGGCTGATTGATTGAGGCACAGTGACAGAGATGTGTGGCTGATTGATTGAGGCACAGTGTCAGATGTATGGCTGATTGATTGAGGCACAGTGCCAGCCTGACAGATGTGTGGCTGATTGATTGAGGCACAGTGCCAGCCTGACAGAGATATGTGGCTGATTGATTGAGGCACAGTGCCAGCCTGACAGAGATGTGTGGCTGATTGATTGAGGCACAGTGACAGATGTGTGGCTGATTGATTGAGGCACAGTGACAGAGATGTGTGGCTGATTGATTGAGGCACAGTGCCAGCCTGACAGATGTGACTGATTGATTGAGGCACAGTGACAGATATGTGTGGCTGATTGATTGAGGCACAGTGCCAGCCTGACAAATGTGTGGCTGATTGATTGAGGCACAGTGCCAGCCTGACAGAGATGTGTGGCTGATTGATTGAAGCACAGTGCCAGCCTGACAGATGTGTGGCTGATTGATTGAGGCACAGTGACAAGTGTGGCTGATTGATTGAGGCACAGTGCCAGCCAGACAGAGATGTGTGGTTGATTGATTGAGGCACAGTGACAGATGTGTGGCTGATTGATTGAGGCACAGTGCCAGCCAGACAGAGATGTGTGGCTGATTGATTGAGGCACAGTGACAAGTGTGGCTGATTGATTGAGGCACAGTGACAAGTGTGGCTGATTGATTGAGGCACAGTGCCAGCCTGACAGAGATGTGTGGCTGATTGATTGAGGCACAGTGACAGACATGTGTGGCTGATTGATTGAGGCACAGTGACAAGTGTGGCTGATTGATTGAGGCACAGTGACAAGTGTGGCTGATTGATTGCGGCACAGTGACAAGTGTGGCTGATTGATTGAGGCACAGTGACAAGTGTGGCTGATTGATTGAGGCACAGTGACAAGTGTGGCTGATTGATTGAGGCACAGTGACAAGTGTGGCTGATTGATTGAGGCACAGTGACAAGTGTGGCTGATTGATTGAGGCACAGTGACAAGTGTGGCTGATTGATTGAGGCACAGTGCCAGCCAGACAGAGATGTGTGGTTGATTGATTGAGGCACAGTGACAGATGTGTGGCTGATTGATTGAGGCACAGTGCCAGCCAGACAGAGATGTGTGGCTGATTGATTGAGGCACAGTGACAAGTGTGGCTGATTGATTGAGGCACAGTGACAAGTGTGGCTGATTGATTGAGGCACAGTGCCAGCCTGACAGAGATGTGTGGCTGATTGATTGAGGCACAGTGACAGACATGTGTGGCTGATTGATTGAGGCACAGTGCCAGCCTGACAGAGATGTGTGGCTGATTGATTGGGGCACAGTGCCAGCCTGACAGAGATGTGTGGCTGGTTGATTGAGGCACAGTGCCAGCCTGACAGAGATGTGTGGCTGATTGATTGAGGCACAGTGACAGAGATGTGTGGCTGATTGATTGAGACACAGTGACAGCCTGACAGATGTGTGGCTGATTGATTGAGGCAGTGACAGAGATGTGTGGCTGATTGATTGAGGCACAGTGACAGAGATGTGTGGCTGATTGATTGAGGCACAGTGACAGATGTGTGGCTGATTGATTGAGGCACAGTGCCAGCCTGACAGAGATGTGTGGCTGATTGATTGAGGCACAGTGCCAGCCTGACAGAGATGTGTGGCTGATTGATTGAGGCACAGTGCCAGCCTGACAGAGATGTGTGGCTGATTGATTGAGGCACAGTGCCAGCCTGACAGAGATGTGTGGCTGATTGATTGAGGCACAGTGCCAGCCTGTGTGTGGCTGATTGAAGCTGATAGTGTTTGACTTTATATTGTGCTACTAGTGTCATGATTGGACAATGACAGAGAAGCAAAGAATATTAGTGAGACAAGAGGAGAAATGATATACAATTAGAAACATGTATTACACGACCTGTGTAAGACTTGTATTAATTAGCATGAGTTCAGAAAGTGAAATAAATTTACATAAATAAATGTGAAAATAAGTCTCTCAAGATGTGCAGAATATGTGGAATGTTTGCACAACCGGACCCCAAGGATGTAGCTTTCCCTGATCAGTATACGGATTGGATGCTTGGTCTTCAGGGTGAAACTCTATGAGACCTTGTGTGGGTGCGGTACACCCTCAGCCATTGCAGCATCATTCATTATCTGCTGCTGTCACACAACATTCCAAACAAATCAGGGGAATTGTGACATTGCAGAGACAAACCATCAGTAAACCACACACACAAAAAAAGGGAAGGGGGGGGGGGGGAAAATTGTGACGTTAGAGAGACAAACCATCAATAAACAAAACAAAAAAAAAAAAAAAGCAAACACAGTCATTGAGGCATAATAAACAGAATTAATAAAAGGTATGCATTCCTGTCTCAGAAGTGCTGTTGTCATGTTTGTTAAATGTATGTATAGATATTCATCTGTTGTCAGTTGTGTGTATAGCTATTCATCTGTTGTGTGTATAGATCAACACTGTTCTGTGTTGTCAGTTATTGTGTGTAGAGATTAACACTGTTCTGTGTTGTCAGTTATTGTGTGTATAGATTAACATTGTTCTGTGTTGTCAGTTATTGTGTAGAGATTAACACTGTTGTCAGTTATTGTGTGTAGACATTAACACTGTTCTGTGTTGTCAGTTATTGTGTGTATAGATTAACATTGTTCTGTGTTGTCAGTTATTGTGTGTAGAGATTAACACTGTTGTCAGTTATTGTGTGTAGAGATTAACACTGTTCTGTGTTGTCAGCTATTGTGTGTAGAAAACACTGTTCTGAATTGTCAGTTATTGTGTGTATAGACTAGCAGCAAACACAATATCTCGCTTGATCATCCCGACAGCTTCTTCCATCTTCTGTGCCAGGGTTCTGTCCCCAATCAGACGGGCAGCGTTGCGCACATCTACCAGGGTCTCATGCAGGCGCTGAATGGTGCGCACTATAATCCCTTCTTGGACATCAGTCAAGTTTGTGATCTCAGAAAAGGGCTGCAAAGAAAAGTGCAGTGACGAATAAACTGGATGCATTGATGAAAATTATATGGGCTACTTTACTAGTATCATGTCTAGAAAACTAAACTATACTTTATTTAAAGAAGAATGTTGTGATGTGGTTCTATAGAAGGATGTTGTGATGTGGTTCTACAGAAGGATGTTGTGATGTGGTTCTATAGAAGGATGTTGTGATGTGGTTCTACAGAAGAATGTTGTGATGTGGTTCTACAGAAGAATGTTGAGATGTGGTTCTATAGAAGGATGTTGAGATGTGGTTCTATAGAAGGATGTTGTGATGTGGTTCTACAGAAGAATGTTGTGATGTGGTTCTACAGAAGAATGTTGAGATGTGGTTGTACAGAAGAATGTTGAGATCACCTTGAACAGATAAAAAGGGTGATGAAATCACCATGACCGAAATCAACTCAGAAAGAGAACTGGTCACTCATATCAGAAGTACAAAATCCACATTGTCTGGACATGGCAGGAGAATATCTCATGGACATTGTCTGGGGATGGACATTGTCTGGACATGGCAGGAGAATATCTCATGGACATTGTCTGGACATGGCAGGAGAATATCTCATGGACATTGTCTGGACACATCAGGAGAATATCTCATGGACATTGTCTGGACATGGCAGGAGAATATCTCAAGGACATTGT
The DNA here is from genome assembly GCA_963921405.1 of Cepaea hortensis. Lineage (NCBI taxonomy): Eukaryota > Metazoa > Mollusca > Gastropoda > Stylommatophora > Helicidae > Cepaea > Cepaea hortensis. The sequence goes on along the minus strand of OY992886.1, from coordinate 15,563,765 downwards.
CTGGGGATGGACATTGTCTGATGATGGACATTGTCTGGACATGGCAGGAGAATATCTCATGGACATTGTCTGGACATGGCAGGAGAATATCTCATGGACATTGTCTGGACACATCAGGAGAATATCTCATGGACATTGTCTGGACACATCAGGAGAATATCTCATGGACATTGTCTGGACACATCAGGAGAATATCTCATGGACATTGGACACATCAGGAGAATATCTCATGGACATTGTCTGGGGATGGCAGGAGAATATCTCATGGACATTGTCTGGACACGGCAGGATAATATCTCATGGAGATTGTCTGGACACGGCAGGATAATATCTCATGGACATTGTCTGGACACGGCAGGATAATATCTCATGGAGATTGTCTGGGGATGGCAGGAGAATATCTCATGGACATTGTCTGGACACGGCAGGATAATATCTCATGGAGATTGTCTGGACACGGCAGGAGAATATCTCATGGACATTGTCTGGACACAGCAGGATAATATCTCATGGACATTGTCTGGGGATGGCAGGAGAATATCTCATGGACATTGTCTGGACACGGCAGGATAATATCTCATGGAGATTGTCTGGACACGGCAGGATAATATCTCATGGACATTGTCTGGGGATGGCAGGAGAATATCTCATGGACATTGTCTGGACACGGCAGGATAATATCTCATGGACATTGTCTGGACACGGCAGGATAATATCTCATGGAGATTGTTGTGACAACAAGAAAGTTTAAGGAGGAGAAAAAGGCAAGTCCTAGAGGAGAGAAGCTAGACATGTGACACAGTGGTATGGGGAAATGGATAGGAAACAACTGAACACTGTAAAGAAACTCAACCAGGTCTCAGTATGGCAAAACTATTCCCCAGATTTACGACCCCTGGGGAAGTGGGAGGCTTTCATTATAGGGATTATGGTGTGTGTGGGGGTCTATTCTGTTTATATGAAACATATAGCACTTTAAAACTAATATTCCTCTTTCTTGCAAGACACGGTTTCTCTGAGTAAGACTCACTGATTCCCGAGAATCTGATAAAATCTGTGGTTCAAATTAGTGCATTCCAAAATTGAGAATTTTCTTGGAGAGCTCGGTGGGTTGTGCTTTTTAAACATTTAAAAACATCCAGGCACTACCAGCGCCATCATTCATACCCTGGGCTCTCACTGAGAAGACGAGGTCGGTCCAGACCAAGAAGTATTCTATGCTTCATCTCTGCAGCGTAGAGCATTGATCTATTTCAAGTCCAGATGACTTGTTATTTCTATAATTAAAGAGAGTGACCATAAGAGCCAGATCAAATCTAAGGTCAACCAGAAAGTAAGGACTGACCAACGATTCAGAGCTGATACAAGAAGGTCTACATATGGAGAGAAGTCACACCAACCAGGACTTACAGATCCAGTCCAGGACGAGACAGCGCTACCCGAACCCCTGATCCAGTCTAGTGTCTTGAGGGAGACAATCACAGCCGCCAGATGACCCCAAATTACATACAAACCAAATCACAGACGTGTTCTCACCCATCTGGCAACATCTTCGTGATGAACTCGCCCACCAGCCTATTCGAGAACAGAGACACCTTTCTGTTGTCATCTCTTGTTTTCTTTATCTTTCCACAGAGACAAGGTCGCCAATAAATCTTCTTTCATTTATTAGTTCAACATGGCCTGTTGTTTTCTTGCCTGTGATAGATAGTCACTAAGTCTGTACTCAACTGTCCAGAACCATTAGTGGGCGGCGGCATTATAACAGGGGGACAAAAGGATCAAATATTCCCAGATAATATATCAGCAAATAATCCCACACCCATCTTGCCATCTTCTTTGAGAGAAGAGACTGGACAAACATGATGACCGGCACTAAACAAACTGGACTACAACAAGAAGGAGAAATACTAGAAAGGGTAAAGAACTAAACCAGGTGTCTTACCATTCCTCTGGCCCACTAAACCAGGTGTCCTACCATTCCTCTGGCCCACTAAACCAGGTGTCTTACCATTCCTCTGGCCCACTAAACCAGGTGTCTTATCATTCCTCTGGCCCACTAAACCAGGTATCTTACCGGCCCACTAAACCAGGTGTCTTACCATTCCTCTGGCCCACTAAACCAGGTGCCTTACCGGCCCACTAAACCAGGTGTCTTACCATTCCTCTGGCCCACTAAACCAGGTGCCTTACCATTCCTCTGGCCCACTAAACCAGGTGTCTTACCATTCCTCTGGCCCACTAAACCAGGTGTCTTACCATTCCTATGGCCCACTAAACAAGGTGTCTTACCATTCATTTGGCCCACTAAACCAGGTGCCTTACCATTCCTCTGGCCCACTAAACCAGGTGCCTTACCATTCCTCTGGCCCACTAAACTTGGTGTCTTACCATTCCTCTGGCCTACTAAACCAGGTGTCTTACCATTCCTCTGGCCCACTCTAATGCAACTTCCATGAGACCAAAGTGAAACTGTTCCTTGAAGTCCTCTACGGGCATGAGCATACCCACTTGTTTCTGTAGTCTCCCGATCATGTCTGCCTTCTCAAGGATCTGTTCTCTGCCCTAGTGATACACAGACCACAAGTTTCTCAACTCGTCATACTGAACATGTCTCTCTCATCTAGTGGTCACATGAACATATCTCTCTCATTCAGTGGTCACATGAACATGTCTCTCTCATCTAGTGGTCACATGAACATGTCTCTCTCATCTAGTGGTCATACTGAACATGAATCTCTCATCTAGTGGTCACATGAATATGTCTCTCATCTAGTGGTCACATGAACAATTCTCTCTCATCTAGTGGTCACATGAACATATCTCTCTCATCTAGTGGTCACATGAACATATCTCTCTCATTCAGTGGTCACATGAACATGTCTCTCTCATCTAGTGGTCACATGAACATGTCTCTCTCATCTAGTGGTCACATGAACATGTCTCTCTCATCTAGTGATCATACTGAACATGAATCTCTCATCTAGTGGTCACATGAACATGTCTCTCTCATCTAGTGGTCACATGAATATGTCTCTCTCATCTAGTGGTCATATGAACATGTCTCTCTCATCTAGTGTTCATATGAACATGTCTCTCTCATCTAGTGGTCACATGAATATGTCTCTCTCATCTAGTGGTCACATGAATATGTCTCTCTCATCTAGTGGTCATATGAACATGTCTCTCTCATCTAGTGGTCACATGAACATGTCTCTCTCATCTAGTGATCATACTGAACATGAATCTCTCATCTAGTGGTCACATGAACATGTCTCTCTCATCTAGTGGTCACATGAATATGTCTCTCTCATCTAGTGGTCATATGAACATGTCTCTCTCATCTAGTGTTCATATGAACATGTCTCTCTCATCTAGTGGTCATATGAACATGTCTCTCTCATCTAGTGGTCATACTGAACATGTCTCTCTCATCTAGTGGTCATACTGAACATGTCTCTCTCATCTAGTGGTCACATGAACATGTCTCTCTCATCTAGTGATCATACTGAACATGAATCTCTCATCTAGTGGTCACATGAACATGTCTCTCTCATCTAGTGGTCACATGAATATGTCTCTCTCATCTAGTGGTCATACTGAACATGTCTCTCTCATCTAGTGGTCATATGAACATGTCTCTCTCATCTAGTGGTCATATGAACATGTCTCTCTCATCTAGTGGTCATACTGAACATGTCTCTCTCATCTAGTGGTCATATGAATATGTCTCTCTCATCTAGTGGTCACATGAACATGTCTCTCTCATCTAGTGGTCATATGAATATGTCTCTCTCATCTAGTGGTCATACTGAACATGACTCTCATCTAGTGGTCACATGAACATGTCTCTCTCATCTAGTGGTCATATGAACATGTCTCTCTCATCTAGTGGTCATATGAACATGTCTCTCTCATCTAGTGGTCATACTGAACATGTCTCTCTCATCTAGTGGTCATACTGAACATGTCTCTCTCATCTAGTGGTCACATGAATATGTCTCTCTCATCTAGTGGTCATATGAACATGTCTCTCGCATCTAATGGTCACATGAACATGTCTCTCGCATCTAATGGTCACATGAATATGTCTCTCTCATCTAGTGGTCATACTGAACATGTCTCTCTCATCTAGTGGTCACATGAACATGTCTCTCTCATCTAGTGGTCACATGAATATGTCTCTCTCATCTAGTGGTCATACTGAACATGTCTCTCTCATCTAGTGGTCATATGAACATGTCTCTCTCATCTAGTGGTCACATGAACATGTCTCTCTCATCTAGTGGTCATACTGAACATGACTCTCATCTAGTGGTCACATGAACATGTCTCTCTCATCTAGTGGTCACATGAACATGTCTCTCTCATCTAGTGGTCACATGAACATGTCTCTCTCATCTAGTGGTCACATGAACATGTCTCTCTCATCTAGTGGTCATACTGAACATGACTCTCATCTAGTGGTCACATGAACATGTCTCTCTCATCTAGTGGTTAGTTAGTTAGTTAGTTAGTCGACAGATCATCCTCGTTGCACATCTGACCATTCAGTCCATAAGTGCTCGGATCCCCTCCTCAGCAAATCCCGCAGCGTGTAGCGGCTAACGACGCCAGTTCTGTGTTGGTTTATCAATCTTCTTTGGCTTCCTGCGTAGTGTTCTTGTTTGGCCACCCCTCTTTTAATTTGCTGCTCTCGCAGTCTGGCCATTGTTGTAGATTCACAGTCATCACTTGGTTCTTGCAAAAGTCTCACTTCTCGTAGAGCATTCAGAATGTCAGCCTGGTCCATGGCGCGTCCGCCCTCAACAGTAGCCTCACCTGCGAGCTTGTCAGCCCGCTCATTTCCTTGTACTCCCGCATGCCCTGGCACGAAGATGAAACTAATCTTTGCCAGCCGAGACCGCTTCAGAGGCAGCAACCATTCTCTTCGGATCGACCCCTCCTCTATCCTCTTGATCATGTTCATTGAGTCGCTAAGGAAACAAGCCCTAGTGAATGTCTGTGTCTCGAGCCATGTTATTGCTTTACTTACTGCCATGACTTCCATGGTCAGGCTACTTGTGGTTTCAGTGAAAGCACCAGAGTCCTCCTTCACAATTCTCCCTCCGGCCCGAGCTGTAAAGGCCCATGAGCTTCTCACATGTCGGATGACCGACCCATCTGTGTAGATGACCGCGTCACTGTCTAGCGAATTCTCGAAAATCAACGCTTGTACTTCAGCCTCAACAGCAGCCGGATTTTCTTGTCTGCATTTTCTATCTAGTTGGATGCAAACTGAAAAGGATGTGCAGAAGTCTGTTGGCACTTGCACCCACTCCTCGCCAGGTTCTAAGTCCTCAAGTGAACACACCTGTTGAAGAATGTCCTCGGCTTGACCCATCCACGACCGTCCTCTTTTTAACCTGCTGCCCTTCACCTTCCTAATTTCACTATGCAGTGGATGCTGTGTGTTTGCGTTAATTCTGAGGTAGGCGCGTGCCCTGCAAACTTGCATTCTCTCTTCAATGGTTGGAAAATCAAGAAGGTAGCGCATCGCCCTGCATGCTGTATCTCTTGTACATCCAAGAATAATGCGCATAGCTTCATTCTGTATCCTTTCCATCCTTTCTATCTGCTTATGGCTGACAGTCAGGATTGCCATTGCATACTCCAAAACAGACATGACCAGCCCCTCGTACAGAAGACATAGATGGCGCTGCTCACAGTTTGCTGCCGCCATCACCCGCATCGCTGCCAAACCCCGCTTGGCCTTTGTTATCACCTGGTCTATGTGCACATTATAAGCAAGGCTTCGATCAAACCGTATCCCCAGGTAATTCATTGCCTGCGTTCTTTCCACCGTCTCTGAACACAGCATTACAGTTGGTGTTGGATTGTTGACAATATGATTATTCAACGAGAACCAAGTCACTGTTGCCTTTGTTGGGTTGACCATTGCCCCAGCTTCATCACACCAAGTACTTATGCGATTGAGTTCGGTTTGTAGCTCCACAGCAACCTCCTCTCTATCCTTACCCTGACGATACACTAAAACATCATCGGCATATGACAATGTCCTGCCAGGTCCAGTGATCTGCTCACTGGTGATTCTCACTGTGTAGGCGTTGAACAGTACCGGAGATAATGGTGATCCCTGTGGTAGGCCAGGATATATTGTTGTTGGTTCCGAAGTCCAACTGCCACATCTAAAAACTACTTTCCGTTGGAAGAGAGCTGCAGCGATCCAACTAAGGAGGAATGGACTTACGTTTAGTTCAAGAAGCTGAAACATTAAAAAATCCAGTGGTACTCTGTTGTATGCGTCCTCAAGATCAATCGCTGCAGCAACGGTTTCAGTGCCTGAGTGGAAACCTTCATAGACATCATGGGCAAAGACTGCTGCATTGGTCCAGGTTTCTCTTTTTGGACGGTACCCACCCAGGGTAGGTGGGAACACACCTTGCCTCTCTAGTTGGCTTGATATTTTCCTGGCAATTACCTTCTCCAGCAGCTTGCCTATTGTATTCTGCATGGTTATAATTCGATATCCCTGAATTTTCTTGTGGTCTTTGTCAGGCTTCGGCAAGGGAATCAGATAGCTGTGTAACCATTCCTCCTTGATGCTAGCACTCCCTATACTGTTGTTGTACATGTCTGCTAGTTTCTCTAGCTCATTGTCGGTACACCTATTTATGTCGTCGTATCTTATGCCATCAGGACCTGGAGCACTGTTTTTTGATCGTCGAAGCACAGCCTTGATTTCTTGCACTGTCACTGTGTCTTCATCCGAAGTGTTCTGGGCCTTGCATCTGTCTGAGGTGACCTCCTTGGCCAGATTCCGGCCTCCCATGTCTGTCTGGTTGCTCTGCTCAAGGTAGCGTTCAAAGAGGGCTTTGCCCTTGTCCTCGTCAGTCCTCTGCCAGATGAGGTCAGCACCTTGGAAGTCAGAAATGCTCTTATTCTTGACTACACCACTCATGCTTTTATGTAGTCGCCAGAACAATTTCAGTGACTTGTCTGTGCTTACTCTTTGACACACCTCTGCCCATTTTTCGCTTTTAACCACCGTGACCAGTTTTTTGAAATAGCTTACTTTTGTGTGCATCTCTCTTTCTAAGTGCAAGCAGGGACTAGGATGACCAGCTCTGTTCTTCTTGGCATTTTGCCATCTCCTTACAGCACTACGCTTATCCACCCAAGCCTTCTCCACCTCGAAACTCCACCACGGTGGCTGCTCCCAGCTTTTTTTCCTTTTCTTCCTGCCCTGAAACGTTCTGCGCTTGTCACGTCTTATTTTACTCACCACATCTTGCCCTGTACTGTCATACTGGAACGTCTTTACCTTTAGCTTGTGCTGCCTGGTTCTGCCTTTCTCCACCAATATGCTGCATGGGTGGTGGTCGCTGCCATGGTGTCCTAGGACACCCCATCTACACACTGTAGTGAGTGAAGGTGAAACTAGCGCCAGATCAATAGCACTGTCCTCATCGCCTGGACGGCTTGCTGTCCTGGTGACACAGCCACTGTTGATACAAACCAGGTCGATGGTTTCCAGTGCAGTCTCGAGCTCCTCGCCTTGTGTATTGGAGGAAGTGTTTCCCCATGATCTGCCTTTAGCGTTGAAGTCACCACAGAAAATAACATTTCTCTCGTGGCCTAATATGCCACTTAAGCACTGCCACTTCTGGGCGTCCACACTCGCATTGCGGGCATAAACATTAACCAACACGAATGGTGTACTGGAATGAACTCTCAACGCCTGTATTTGTATATCGTCACTGTTCCAACTGGACATGTCTAGCTCTGACGCCACCATGCTGTCGCGAACGAGAATCGCCGTTCCCAGATGTCGTCTGTTATAGAAACATTTGAAGCCGGCAATTCGGAGTAGCTGATCGCCCAGTCTCGTCTCCTGGAGTGCTACAATGTCGTTCCTGTAAACTAGGGTTTCTAAAATAGAGCCCCGTTGTTTTACACTGGCACAGTTCCAATATAGAATACGGATGTTCCTGAGTCCTAGACGGTGACACTTGAGTCTAAAACGTCTCAAGCCACCGCACTTACCTGGCTTCTTTTTCCCTGCGCGGCTACCACGCCGCTTCGGTATGTTGACTGCTGATCGTTCGGAAAACACACGTTGTTCCGCCATGTTGAAAAAACGTAAACACTGACTTTTGATTGAGAACCACACACGCTGCTGAAAATTCACTCAAGGATGGCTTCGCTCGATGCACGAACTCCGTAGCACCCGCGCAGATCTTGAGTAGAAACTCCTGGTTTTACATCCTGGCACACCAATTACACGCAAGAAATGAATAAATCCATCCCTTACGCGAAAAAGTTAACGAACACAAAACAACACGACCGTCCGTCGCCATCTTGAAACCGGAAATCCTTGAAACCGGAAATCTAGTGGTCATACTGAACATGTCTCTCTCATCTAGTGGTCATATGAACATGTCTCTCTCATCTAGTGGTCATACTGAACATGACACTCATCTAGTGGTCACATGAACATGTCTCTCTCATCTAGTGGTCACATGAACATGTCTCTCTCATCTAGTGGTCATATGAACATGTCTCTCTCATCTAGTGGTCATACTGAACATGACTCTCATCTAGTGGTCATATGAACATGTCTCTCTCATCTAGTGGTCATACTGAACATGACTCTCATCTAGTGGTCACATGAACATGTCTCTCTCATCTAGTGGTCACATGAACATGTCTCTCTCATCTAGTGGTCACATGAACATGTCTCTCTCATCTAGTGGTCATACTGAACATGACTCTCATCTAGTGGTCACATGAACATGTCTCTCTCATCTAGTGGTCACATGAACATGTCTCTCTCATCTAGTGGTCACATGAACATGTCTCTCTCATCTAGTGGTCATACTGAACATGAATCTCTCATCTAGTGGTCACATGAATATTTCTCTCTCATCTAGTGATCACATGAACATGACTCTCTCATCTAGTGGTCACATGAACATGTCTTTCTCATCTAGTGGTCACATGAACATGTCTCTCACATCAAGTGGTCATCTGAACATGTCTCTCTCATCTAGTGGTCATATGAATATTTCTCTCTCATCTAGTGGTCACATGAACATGTCTCTCTCATCTAGTGGTCACATGAACATGTCTCTTATCTAGTGGTCATATGAACATGTCTCTCATCTAGTAGTCACATGAACATGTCTCTCATCTAGTGGTCACACGAACAAGTCTCTCTCATTCAGTGGCAAAATGAATATGTTTCTTACCATGGTGCACCATTCACAACCATTATCTCACCATGATGCACCATTCATAAACACACTATCTCACCATGGTGCAACATTCATAGACATTATCTGACCATGGTGCACCATTCCTAAACACATTATCTCACTAAAGTGCACCATTCATAAACACACTAACTCACTTCAGTGCACCATTCATATACACACTATCTCATTATGGTGCACCATTCATATACACACTATCTCACCACAGTGCACCATTCATATATACACTATCTCACCATGGTGCAGCATTCATATACACTATCTCACCATGGTGCACCTTTCATATACACACTATCTCACTATGGTGCACCATTCCTACAACATATCACCATGGTGCACCATTCCTAAAACAACATATCACCATGGTGCACCATTCCTAAAACAACATATCACCATGGTGCACCATTCCTAAAACAACATATCACCATGGTGCACCATTCCTAAACACACTATCTCACTACAGTGCACCATTCATATACACACTCTCTCACTACAGTGCACCATTCATATACACACTATCTCACTACAGTGCACCATTCACATACACACTATCTCATTATGGTGCACCACTCATATACACACTATCTCACTACAGTGCACCATTCATATACACACTATCTCACTACAGTGCACCATTCATATACACACTATCTCATTATGGTGCACCACTCATATACACACTATCTCACTATGGTGCACCATTCACATACACACTATCTCATTATGGTGCACCACTCATATACACACTATCTCACTATGGTGCACCATTCACATACACACTATCTCATTATGGTGCACCACTCATAAACACACTATCTCACCATGGTGCACCATTCATAAACACACTATCTCACCATGGTGCACCATTCATATACACAAAAGAGTACATTGCTTCTCTGCCAAGTTCACTTCTGTGAAACTGGGATCCACCCCTTGCCAACATGCAACAATATTCTCTGCCATTTCCATTCCTTAAGTTCTTTAGACTAAATAATAAAATTCAGTGACTGAAAATGATGATGAAAGAGCAGCAAAGCAGTCTCAGTTTGAAACTTGGCTTAACCGGAAAATGGCAAAAGAAATCTCTCTCTCTCTCTCTCTATATATATAAAATTAAGATTAAGATTAAGAGCAGAATAGGGCAGGCAAAGACAGCATTTCAGAAAATGAAGAGTATCTTATGCAATAAGTCGCTATCAATGAATGTGAGAAAGAGAGTACTAAAATGCTATATAGAACCAGTTTTGCTGTATGGCAGCGAATCTTGGAATGTAAATGAACAAATTAGGAAGAACTTAGAAGCAACAGAGATGTGGTTTTTAAGACGAATGTTGCGAATTCCTTGGACTGCCAGAATAACTAACAACGATTGCCTGAAAGAGGCTAATGAAACTAGAACACTATATACAACAATAAGAAAGAGACAAACATCTTTCTTTGGTCATGTGATGAGAAGAGAGGCATTGGAGAACATCGTGACAACTGGAAAGATTGAGGGGAAGAGAGGCAGAGGCAGACCAAGAGAAATGATGCTGGACGGACTGAGACGGTGGCATGGAGGAATATCATCAGCAGAGTTGATCCAGAACACCAAAGACCGAGATCTGTGGAGAGCCATGAACGCCTACGCCAGCCGGCACGGCCTTGATGATGATATATATATATATATATATATATATATATATATAGAGAGAGAGAGAGAGAGAGAGAGAGACAGACAGACAGACACACAGAGAGGCTAACACACACACACCTGCACAGATGACCTACCTTGTATATATATATATATATATATTGATATGGAGAGAGACAGGCAGACACAAACACACAGGACCTACCTTGACTAGTGTGTCATCCAGTCTCGGCTCTGCACAGTTTTTCATCTCAAACACAAAACAAGACAGGAGAGCCACGATGTCCGCAGGGTGCAGCTCCATGAACACACCAGCAAACACCAGCTCTGTGATCATCAGCTCGTGGTTGCTCATCTCGCAGGCCACCCTGCCCTTCAGTTGCACAGCTCCGTGTGCATCAATGTAATTGAGCAGCTTCAAGACCTACAGAAACCAGGTCCACAAATATTCACTGTGTCTCCACTTGTCTGTAGTGTATGTAATTCATTAATGTACACAAACATTCACTGTGTCTCCACTTGTCTGTAGTGTATGTAATTCATCAATGTACACAAACATTCACCGTGTCTCCACTTGTCTGTAGTGTATGTAATTCATCAATGTACACAAACATTCACTGTGTCTCCACTTGTCTGTAGTGTATGTAATTCATTAATGTACACAAACATTTACTGTGTCTCCACTTGTCTGTAGTGTATGTAATTCATCAATGTACACAAACATTCACCGTGTCTCCACTTGTCTGTAGTGTATGTAATTCATTAATGTACACAAACATTTACTGTGTCTCCACTTGTCTGTAGTGTATGTAATTCATTAATGTACACAAACATTCACTGTGTCTCCACTTGTCTGTGGTGTATGTAATTCATCAATGTACACAAACATTCATTGTGTCTCCACTTGTCTGTAGTGTATGTAATTCATCAATGTACACAAACATTCACTGTGTCTCCACTTGTCTGTAGTGTATGTAATTCATCAATGTACACAAACATTCACCGTGTCTCCACTTGTCTGTAGTGTATGTAATTCATTAATGTACACAAACATTTACTGTGTCTCCACTTGTCTGTAGTGTATGTAATTCATTAATGTACACAAACATTCACTGTGTCTCCACTTGTCTGTGGTGTATGTAATTCATCAATGTACACAAACATTCATTGTGTCTCCACTTGTCTGTAGTGTATGTAATTCATCAATGTACACAAACATTCACTGTGTCTCCACTTGTCTGTAGTGTATGTAATTCATTAATGTACACAAACATTTACTGTGTCTCCACTTGTCTGTAGTGTATGTAATTCATCAATGTACACAAACATTCACTGTGTCTCCACTTGTCTGTAGTGTATGTAATTCATTAATGTACACAAACATTTACTGTGTCTCCACTTGTCTGTAGTGTATGTAATTCATCAATGTACACAAACATTCACTGTGTCTCCACTTGTCTGTAGTGTATGTAATTCATTAATGTACACAAACATTCATTGTGTCTCCACTTGTCTGTAGTGTATGTAATTCATTTATGTACACAAACATTTACTGTGTCTCCACTTGTCTGTAGTGTATGTAATTCATTAATGTACACAAACATTCATTGTGTCTCCACTTGTCTGTAGTGTATGTAATTCATTAATGTACACAAACATTTACTGTGTCTCCACTTGTCTGTAGTGTATGTAATTCATCAATGTACACAAACATTCACTGTGTTTCCACTTGTCTGTAGTGTATGTAATTCATCAATGTACACAAACATTTACTGTGTCTCCACTTGTCTGTAGTGTATGTAATTCATTAATGTACACAAACATTCACCGTGTCTCCACTTGTCTGTAGTGTATGTAATTCATCAATGTACACAAATATTCACCATGTCTCCACTTGTCTGTAGTGTATGTAATTCATTAATGTACACAAACATTAACTGTGTCTCCACTTGTCTGTAGTGTATGTAATTCATTAATGTACACAAACATTTACTGTGTCTCCACTTGTCTGTAGTGTATGTAATTCATCAATGTACACAAACATTTACTGTGTCTCCACTTGTCTGTAGTGTATGTAATTCATCAATGTACACAAACATTTACTGTGTCCCCACTTGTCTGTAGTGTATGTAATTCATTAATGTACACAAACATTCACTGTGTCTCCACTTGTCTGTAGTGTATGTAATTCATCAATGTACACAAACATTAAATGTGTCTCCACTTGTCTGTAGTGTAATTAATTCATTAATGTACACAAACATTCATTGTGTCTCCACTTGTCTGTAGTGTATGTAATTCATTAATGTACACAAACATTCATTGTGTCTCCACTTGTCTGTAGTGTATGTAATTCATCAATGTACACAAACATTCATTGTGTCTCCACTTGTCTGTAGTGTATGTAATTCATTAATGTACACAAACATTCACTGTGTCTCCACTTGTCTGTAGTGTATTGTAATTCATTAATGTACACAAACATTCACCATGTCTCCACTTGTCTGTAGTGTATGTAATTCATCAATGTACACAAACATTCATTGTGTCTCCACTTGTCAGCAGTGTATGTAATTCATTAATGTACACAAACATTCACTGTGTCTCCACTTGCCTGTAGTGTATGTACTTAATCAATGTACACAAACATTCACTGTGTCTCCACTTGTTTGTAGTGTATGTAATTCATTTATGTACACAAACATTCACTGTGTCTCCACTTGTCTGTAGTGTATGTACTTAATCAATGTACACAAACATTCACTGTGTCTCCACTTGTCTGTAGTGTATGTAATTCATCAATGTACACAAACATTTACTGTGTCTCCACTTGTCTGTAGTGTATGTACCTAATCAATGTACACAAACATTCACTGTGTCTCCACTTGTTTGTAGTGTATGTAATTCATTTATGTACACAAACATTCACTGTGTCTCCACTTGTCTGTAGTGTATGTAATTCATTAATGTACACAAACATTCACTGTGTCTCCACTTGTCTGTAGTGTATGTAATTCATCAATGTACACAAACATTTACTGTGTCTCCACTTGTCTGTAGTGTATGTACTTAATCAATGTACACAAACATTCACTGTGTCTCCACTTGTTTGTAGTGTATGTAATTCATCAATGTACACAAACATTCACTGTGTCTCCACTTGTCTGTAGTGTATGTAATTCATCAATATACACAAACATTCACTGTGTCTCCACTTGTCTGTAGTGTATGTACTTAATCAATGTACACAAACATTCACTGTGTCTCCACTTGTCTGTAGTGTATGTAATTCATCAATGTACACAAACATTTACTGTGTCTCCACTTGTCTGTAGTGTATGTAATTCATCAATGTACACAAACATTTACTGTGTCTCCACTTGTCTGTAGTGTATGTAATTAATCAATGTACACAAACATTCACTGTGTCCCCACTTGTTTGTAGTGTATGTAATTCATCAATGTACACAAACATTCACTGTGTCTCCACTTGTCTGTAGTGTATGTAATTCATCAATGTACACAAACATTCACTGTGTCTCCACTTGTCTGTAGTGTATGTAATTCATCAATGTACACAAACATTTACTGTGTCTCCACTTGTCTGTAGTGTATGTAATTCATCAATGTACACAAACATTTACTGTGTCTCCACTTGTCTGTAGTGTATGTAATTCATCAATGTACACAAACATTTACTGTGTCTCCACTTGTCTGTAGTGTATGTAATTAATCAATGTACACAAACATTCACTGTGTCTCCACTTGTCTGTAGTGTATGTAATTCATCAATGTACACAAACATTCACTGTGTCTCCACTTGTCTGTAGTGTATGTAATTCATCAATGTACACAAACATTTACTGTGTCTCCACTTGTCTGTAGTGTATGTAATTAATCAATGTACACAAACATTCACTGTGTCTCCACTTGTCTGTAGTGTATGTAATTCATCAATGTACACAAACATTTACTGTGTCTCCACTTGTCTGTAGTGTATGTAATTCATCAATGTACACAAACATTTACTGTGTCTCCACTTGTCTGTAGTGTATGTAATTAATCAATGTACACAAACATTCACTGTGTCTCCACTTGTCTGTAGTGTATGTAATTCATTAATGTACACAAACATTCATTGTGTCTCCACTTGTCTGTAGTGTATGTAATTCATTTATGTACACAAACATTTACTGTGTCTCCACTTGTCTGTAGTGTATGTAATTCATTAATGTACACAAACATTCATTGTGTCTCCACTTGTCTGTAGTGTATGTAATTCATTAATGTACACAAACATTTACTGTGTCTCCACTTGTCTGTAGTGTATGTAATTCATCAATGTACACAAACATTCACTGTGTTTCCACTTGTCTGTAGTGTATGTAATTCATTAATGTACACAAACATTCACCGTGTCTCCACTTGTCTGTAGTGTATGTAATTCATCAATGTACACAAATATTCACCGTGTCTCCACTTGTCTATAGTGTATGTAATTCATCAATGTACACAAACATTCACCGTGTCTCCACCTGTCTGTAGTGTATGTAATTCATTAATGTACACAAAAATTTACTGTGTCTCCACTTGTCTGTAGTGTATGTAATTCATTAATGTACACAAACATTTACTGTGTCTCCACTTGTCTGTAGTGTATGTAATTCATCAATGTACACAAACATTTACTGTGTCCCCACTTGTCTGTAGTGTATGTAATTCATCAATGTACACAAACATTTACTGTGTCCCCACTTGTCTGTAGTGTATGTAATTCATTAATGTACACAAACATTCACTGTGTCTCCACTTGTCTGTAGTGTATGTAATTCATCAATGTACACAAACATTAAATGTGTCTCCACTTGTCTGTAGTGTAATTAATTCATTAATGTACACAAACATTCATTGTGTCTCCACTTGTCTGTAGTGTATGTAATTCATTAATGTACACAAACATTCATTGTGTCTCCACTTGTCTGTAGTGTATGTAATTCATCAATGTACACAAACATTCATTGTGTCTCCACTTGTCTGTAGTGTATGTAATTCATTAATGTACACAAACATTCACTGTGTCTCCACTTGTCTGTAGTGTATGTAATTCATTAATGTACACAAACATTCACCATGTCTCCACTTGTCTGTAGTGTATGTAATTCATCAATGTACACAAACATTCATTGTGTCTCCACTTGTCAGCAGTGTATGTAATTCATTAATGTACACAAACATTCACTGTGTCTCCACTTGTCTGTAGTGTATGTACTTAATCAATGTACACAAACATTCACTGTGTCTCCACTTGTTTGTAGTGTATGTAATTCATTTATGTACACAAACATTCACTGTGTCTCCACTTGTCTGTAGTGTATGTACTTAATCAATGTACACAAACATTCACTGTGTCTCCACTTGTCTGTAGTGTATGTAATTCATCAATGTACACAAACATTTACTGTGTCTCCACTTGTCTGTAGTGTATGTACTTAATCAATGTACACAAACATTCACTGTGTCTCCACTTGTTTGTAGTGTATGTAATTCATTTATGTACACAAACATTCACTGTGTCTCCACTTGTCTGTAGTGTATGTAATTCATTAATGTACACAAACATTCACTGTGTCTCCACTTGTCTGTAGTGTATGTAATTCATCAATGTACACAAACATTTACTGTGTCTCCACTTGTCTGTAGTGTATGTACTTAATCAATGTACACAAACATTCACTGTGTCTCCACTTGTTTGTAGTGTATGTAATTCATCAATGTACACAAACATTCACTGTGTCTCCACTTGTCTGTAGTATATGTAATTCATCAATATACACAAACATTCACTGTGTCTCCACTTGTCTGTAGTGTATGTACTTAATCAATGTACACAAACATTAACTGTGTCTCCACTTGTCTGTAGTGTATGTAATTCATCAATGTACACAAACATTCACTGTGTCACCACTTGTCTGTAGTGTATGTAATTCATCAATGTACACAAACATTTACTGTGTCTCCACTTGTCTGTAGTGTATGTAATTCATCAATGTACACAAACATTCACTGTGTCTCCACTTGTCTGTAGTGTATGTAATTAATCAATGTACACAAACATTTACTGTGTCTCCACTTGTCTGTAGTGTATGTAATTCATCAATGTACACAAACATTCACTGTGTCTCCACTTGTCTGTAGTGTATGTAATTCATCAATGTACACAAACATTCACTGTGTCTCCACTTGTCTGTAGTGTATGTAATTCATCAATGTACACAAACATTCACTGTGTCTCCACTTGTCTGTAGTGTATGTAATTCATCAATGTACACAAACATTCACTGTGTCATCAGTAGTGTGTAGTTGGGACTACAAACATCAGTAGTGTATAGTTGGGACTACAAACATCAGTAGTGTATAGTTGGGACTACAAACATCAGTAGTGTATAGTTGGGACTACAAACATCAGTAGTGTATAGTTGGGACTACAAACATCAGTAGTGTATAGTTGGGACTACAAACATCAGGAGGGTAAGGGTACAGTCTGGCAGTGTACAGTTGGGACTACAAACAAACTGCGAGAGGTCCCTTGCTGCCAGCTTTCAACGTGACGATAGCATCAGGTGATGATGATGATGATGACAGAGGTTGAGTTTCTGTGGTTATATGATCTTGACAGAAGGTAACAGTAACCTCATAGTACATACACACTCATTCTCTCATGACCTGCCTATATAGTAAAATATGCAGTTTTATACACATCAAACAATAGTTCTTCCTCATTTCTTCTTCTCCTTTCTATAGCCTGTGCTGTGTGATGTAGGTCATGATGCGTTCCTCCAGCCTCCTGTCTCTCATACAATTCTTGCTTCCTTCTTCTCCTTCAAATTTGTTGTTTTGATTTCATTTGCCTGTTGAAACCAGATTTTCCAACGTATATGATTTGGATGACGTAATGCAACGTCTGCAGGACCGGCTCATCACAGCAGTTGGGCAACTCCAGTTATCAGGTACAGAACCATACCGACTCCACCCCAGCAGTAAAAGAACCTGTAGCTTTGTATGCCAAATCAAATTGTATTTACGAATTTACTCGCAAGTGCGAGACCATCTACATCGACAGAACAGAGCGACAGTTACATAACAGGGTTTTGGAACACATTCCGAACTGGGTCGACAAGATAATACACACAGACAACGTTAGCCTAGGTAGGCCGACACACCGTAACAGTCCCGCTTCATCGGTCGTGAGACATGTGCTCGAGAGTGGTCATGTGGTTGAGAGAGACCGTGCCTTCCATGTGTTGTTCAAAACATAAAGTAGTCGCTTGTTACAGTTTGCAGAAGCTATATTGATCAAACTACGTAAACCGGCCTTATGCAAGCAGAAAGACATGTTAGTCAGTTTAAAATTACTGTGGTAGACAATCAACATTACTGTGCGAACATGCGTATATTTCAGCTTGAAGGATTTATCTAATTAATTCACGTAAGTTGTGTGATTTCTGCAGTATGTACCTGACGAGATGCAGCGAAATATGCCAGGCAATAAATCGTGTAATCTATGGTTTGTGTCTTTGTTATTCAAATTCACCACGGGAAAACATTGTTTTGAATATATGATTGCATCAAGGGACAGTGAATGGCGTGACCTGCCGCCTTCTACACCTACTGTAGGCTGGCTCATTGCATGATGATGATGATAAGAGACATGATTATGTGACTCCAACACCAGTCTTTGGGATGAGAACCCTGATGATGATGATGATAGTGATGATCATGATGATGAAGATGACTGGAAACAGTGGAGTAACATGATTATATGAATCCAACACCAGTCTTTGGGATGAATACCATGATGATGGTGATGATGATGATGATGACGATGATGAATCAGTCACAGCACCATCATAATCACATGAACTTGACTGTATGAACACAAAAAGATGATCTGACCTCAACTCTCTGAGTATATTCTGGCAACAGTGCCAAGCTTTCATCTGACAACAAATACTGTAACCTCCTGAACTCATGTCTCAGCTGCATGTTTCTGTGGTGTTCTGAAAACTAGAGAAATAACACAATCAGTTAGTTGAGCTGACAGGACAATGAAAGTGTTGAGTGTAGTCATGACACTTCTATGTTATTCCCCATGGGACACAGGACAATGACAGTGTTGAGTGTAGTCATGACACTTCTATGTTATTCCCCATGGGACACAGGACAATGACAGTGTTGAGTGTAGTCATGACACTTCTATGTTATTCCCCATGGGACACAGGACAATGACAGTGTTGAGTGTAGTCATGACACTTCTACGTTATTCCCCATAGGACACAGGACAATGACAGTGTTGAGTGTAGTCATGAACACTTCTATGTTATTCCCCATGGGACACAGGACAATGACAGTGTTGAGTGTAGTCATGAACACTTCTATGTTATTCCCCATGGGACACATGACAATGACAGTGTTGAGTGTAGTCATGACACTTCTATGTTGTTCCCCATGGGACACATGACAATCACAGTGTTGAGTGTAGTCATGACACTTCTATGTTATTCCCCATGGGACACATGACAATGACAGTGTTGAGTGTAGTCATGACACTTCTATGTTATTCCCCATGGGACACATGACAATGACAGTGTTGAGTGTAGTCATGACACTTCTATGTTGTTCCCCATGGGACACAGGACAATGACAGCGTTGAGTGTAGTCATGACACTTCTATGTTATTCCCCATGGGACACAGGACAATGACAGTGTTGAGTGTAGTCATGACACTTCTATGTTATTCCCCACGGGACACAGGACAATGACAGTGTTGAGTGTAGTCATGACACTTCTATGTTATTCCCCATGGGACACAGGACAATGACAGTGTTGAATGTAGTCATGACACTTCTATGTTATTCCCCATGGGACACAGGACAATGACAGTGTTGAGTGTAGTCATGACACTTCTATGTTATTCCCCATGGGACACATGACAATGACAGTGTTGAGTGTAGTCATGACACTTCTATGTTATTCCCCATGGAACACAGGACAATGACAGTGTTGAGTGTAGTCATGACACTATGTTATTCCCCATGGGACACAGGACAATGACAGTGTTGAGTGTAGTCATGACACTTCTATGTTATTCCCCATGGGACACAGGACAATGACAGTGTTGAGTGTAGTCATAAACACTTCTATGTTATTCCCCATGGGACACATGACAATCACAGTGTTGAGTGTAGTCATGACACTTCTATGTTATTCCAAATGGGACACAGGACAATGACAGTGTTGAGTGTAGTCATGACACTTCTGTTATTCCCCATGGGACACAGGACAATGACAGTGTTGAGTGTAGTCATAAACACTTCTATGTTATTCCCCATGGGACACATGACAATGACAGTGTTGAGTGTAGTCATGATACTTCTATGTTATTCCCCATGGGACACAGGACAATGAGTGTTGAGTGTAGTCATGACACTTCTATGTTATTCCCCATGGGACACAGGACAATAACAGTCTTGAGTGTAGTCATGACACTTCTATGTTATTCCCCATGGGACACAGGACAATGACAGTGTTGAGTGTAGTCATATCACTTCTATGTTATTCCCCATGGGACACAGGACAATGACAGTGTTGAGTGTAGTCATGAACACTTCTATGTTATTCCCCATGGGACACATGACAATCACAGTGTTCAGTGTAGTCATGACACTTCTATGTTATTCCCCATGGAACAAAGGACAATGACAGTGTTGAGTGTAGTCATGACACTTCTATGTTATTCCCCATGGGACACAGGACAATGACAGTGTTGAGTGTAGTCATGACACTTCTATGTTATTCCCCATGGGACACAGGACAATGACAGTGTTGAGTGTAGTCATGACACTTCTATGTTGTTCCCCATGGGACACAGGACAATGACAGTGTTGAGTGTAGTCATGACACTTCTATGTTATTCCCCATGGGACACAGGACAATGACAGTGTTGAGTGTAGTCATGACACTTCTATGTTGTTCCCCATGGGACACAGGACAATGACAGTGTTGAGTGTAGTCATGACACTTCTATGTTATTCCCCATGGGACACAGGACAATGACAGTGTTGAGTGTAGTCATGACACTTCTATGTTGTTCTCCATGGGACACAGGACAATGACAGTGTTGAATGTAGTCATGACACGTCTATGTTGTTCCCCATGGGACACATGACAATGACAGTGTTGAGTGTAGTCATGACACTTCTATGTTATTCCCCATGGGACACAGGACAATGACAGTGTTGAGTGTAGTCATGACACTTCTATGTTATTCCCCATGGGACACAGGCCAATGACAGTGTTGAGTGTAGTCATGACACTTCTATGTTGTTCCCCATGGAATACAGGACAATGACAGTGTTGAGTGTAGTCATGTACACTTCTATGTTATTCCCCATGGGACACATGACAATGACAGTGTTGAGTGTAGTCATGACACTTCTGTGTTGTT
Organism: Cepaea hortensis; assembly: GCA_963921405.1. Classification (NCBI taxonomy): domain Eukaryota; kingdom Metazoa; phylum Mollusca; class Gastropoda; order Stylommatophora; family Helicidae; genus Cepaea; species Cepaea hortensis. The sequence continues at coordinate 15,542,353 of OY992886.1, read as the reverse complement.
CCCCATGAGACACAGGACAATGACAGTGTTGAGTGTAGTCATGACACTTCTATGTTGTTCCCCATGGGACACAGGACAATGACAGTGTTGAGTGTCGTCATGACACTTCTATGTTGTTCCCCATGGGACACAGGACAATGACAGTGTTGAGTGTAGTCATGACACTTCTATGTTATTCCCCATGGGACACAGGACAATGACAGTGTTGAGTGTAGTCATGACACTTCTATGTTGTTCCCCATGGGACACAGGACAATGACAGTGTTGAGTGTAGTCATGACACTTCTATGTTGTTCCCCATGGGACACAGGACAATGACAGTGTTGAGTGTAGTCATGACACTTCTATGTTGTTCCCCATGGGACACAGGACAATGACAGTGTTGAGTGTAGTCATGACACTTCTATGTTGTTCCCCATGGGACACAGGACAATGACAGTGTTGAGTGTAGTCATGACACTTCTATGTTATTCCCCATGGGACACAGGACAATGACAGTGTTGAGTGTAGTCATGAACACTTCTATGTTATTCCCCATGGGACACATGACAATGACAGTGTTGAGTGTAGTCATGACACTTCTATGTTATTCCCCATGGGACACAGGACAATGACAGTGTTGAGTGTAGTCATGACACTTCTATGTTATTCCCCATGGGACACAGGACAATGACAGTGTTGAGTGTAGTCATGAAAACTTCTATGTTATTCCCCATGGGACACATGACAATGACAGTGTTGAGTGTAGTCATGACACTTCTATGTTATTCCCCATGGGACACAGGACAATGACAGTGTTGAGTGTAGTCATGACACTTCTATGTTATTCCCCATGGGACACAGGACAATGACAGTGTTGAGTGTAGTCATGACACTTCTATGTTATTCCCCATGGGACACAGGACAATGACAGTGTTGAGTGTAGTCATGACACTTCTATGTTGTTCCCCATGGGACACAGGACAATGACAGTGTTGAGTGTAGTCATGACACTTCTATGTTATTCCCCATGGGACACAGGACAATGACAGTGTTGAGTGTAGTCATGACACTTCTATGTTGTTCCCCATGGGACACAGGACAATGACAGTGTTGAATGTAGTCATGACACGTCTATGTTGTTCCCCATGGGACACATGACAATGACAGTGTTGAGTGTAGTCATGACACTTCTATGTTATTCCCCATGGGACACAGGACAATGACAGTGTTGAGTGTAGTCATGACACTTCTATGTTATTCCCCATGGGACACAGGCCAATGACAGTGTTGAGTGTAGTCATGACACTTCTATGTTGTTCCCCATGGAACACAGGACAATGACAGTGTTGAGTGTAGTCATGTACACTTCTATGTTATTCCCCATGGGACACATGACAATGACAGTGTTGAGTGTAGTCATGACACTTCTGTGTTGTTCCCCATGAGACACAGGACAATGACAGTGTTGAGTGTAGTCATGACACTTCTATGTTGTTCCCCATGGGACACAGGACAATGACAGTGTTGAGTGTCGTCATGACACTTCTATGTTGTTCCCCATGGGACACAGGACAATGACAGTGTTGAGTGTAGTCATGACACTTCTATGTTATTCCCCATGGGACACAGGACAATGACAGTGTTGAGTGTAGTCATGACACTTCTATGTTGTTCCCCATGGGACACAGGACAATGACAGTGTTGAGTGTAGTCATGACACTTCTATGTTGTTCCCCATGGGACACAGGACAATGACAGTGTTGAGTGTAGTCATGACACTTCTATGTTGTTCCCCATGGGACACAGGACAATGACAGTGTTGAGTGTAGTCATGACACTTCTATGTTGTTCCCCATGGGACACAGGACAATGACAGTGTTGAGTGTAGTCATGACACTTCTATGTTATTCCCCATGGGACACAGGACAATGACAGTGTTGAGTGTAGTCATGAACACTTCTATGTTATTCCCCATGGGACACATGACAATGACAGTGTTGAGTGTAGTCATGACACTTCTATGTTATTCCCCATGGGACACAGGACAATGACAGTGTTGAGTGTAGTCATGACACTTCTATGTTATTCCCCATGGGACACAGGACAATGACAGTGTTGAGTGTAGTCATGAAAACTTCTGTTATTCCCCATGTGACACATGACAATGACAGTGTTGAGTGTAGTCATGACACTTCTATGTTATTCCCCATGGGACACAGGACAATGACAGTGTTGAGTGTAGTCATGACACTTCTATGTTATTCCCCATGGGACACAGGACAATGACAGTGTTGAGTGTAGTCATGACACTTCTATGTTATTCCCCATGGGACACAGGACAATGACAGTGTTGAGTGTAGTCATGACACTTCTATGTTGTTCCCCATGGGACACAGGACAATGACAGTGTTGAGTGTAGTCATGACACTTCTATGTTATTCCCCATGGGACACAGGATAATGACAGTGTTGAGTGTAGTCATGACACTTCTATGTTGTTCCACATGTTTGCTGGTGTGTTCGTGGAGCTGCACCCAGCGGACATCCTGGCTCTCCTGTCCTGTTTTGTGTTTGAGATGAAAAACTGTGCAGATCCCAGACTGGATGACACACTAGTCAAGGTAGGTCATGTGTCAACTACAACAGTTGACTTCTATTCAGATCTGTCTTTTGCATTTCAATGGTGCTTAATATTATACACACAGCTTTGCCCTTCTATTCTTACTCTTTAATCCATTTCAGTTGGTTCCAATTTAGATGATTTCTGGATACACTTCCTGTCTGAGTACACGTCCCATCAGTCAGCACTTCCTGCCTGAGTACATGTCCCATCAGTCAGCACTTCCTGCCTGAGTACATGTCACATCAGTCAGCACTTCTTGTCTGAGTACATGTCCCATCAGTCAGCCCTTCCTGTCTGAGTACATCTCCCATCAGTCAGCACTTCCTGTCTGAGTACATGCCCCATCAGTCAGCCCTTCCTGTCTGAGTACATGTCCCATCAGTCAGCCCTTCCTGTCTGAGTACATGTCCCATCAGTCAGCACTTCCTGTCTGAGTACATCTCCCATCAGTCAGCCCTTCCTGTCTGAGTACATCTCCCATCAGTCAGCCCTTCCTGTCTGAGTACATGTCCCATCAGTCAGCACTTCCTGCCTGAGTACATGTCCCATAAATCAGCACTTCCTGTCTGAGTACATCTCCCATCAATCAGCACTTCCTGTCTGAGTACATGTCCCATCAGTCAGCCCTTCCTGTCTGAGTACATGTCCCATCAGTCAGCCCTTCCTGTCTGAGTACATGTCCCATCAGTCAGCACTTCCTGTCTGAGTACATGTCCCATCAGTCAGCACTTCCTGTCTGAGTACATGTCCCATCAGTCAGCACTTCCTGTCTTCGTACATCTCCCATCAGTCAGCACTTCCTGTCTGAGTACATGTCACATCAGTCAGCACTTCCTGTCTGAGTACATGTCCCATCAGTCAGCCCTTCCTGTCTGAGTACATGTCCCATCAGTCAGCACTTCCTGTCTGAGTACATGTCCCATCAGTCAACACTTCCTGTCTGAGTACATGTCCCATCAGTCAGAACTTTCTGTCTGAGTACATGTCCCATCAGTCAACACTTCCTGTCTGAGTACATGTCCCATCAGTCAGCCCTTCCTGTCTGAGTACATGTCCCATCAGTCAGAACTTCCTGTCTGAGTACATGTCCCATCACTCAGAACTTCCTGTCTGAGTACATGTCCCATCAGTCAGAACTTCCTGTCTGAGTACATGTCCCATCAGTCAGAACTTCCTGCCTGAGTACATGTCCCATCAGTCAACACTTCCTGTCTGAGTACATGTCCCATCAGTCAGCACTTCCTGTTTGAGTCATGTCCCATCAGTCAGAACTTCCTGTCTGAGTACATGTCCCATCAGTCAGAACTTCCTGTCTGAGTACATGTCCCATCAGTCAACACTTCCTGTCTGAGTACATGTCCCATCAGTCAGAACTTCCTGTCTGAGTACATGTCCCATCAGTCAGAACTTTCTGTCTGAGTACATGTCCCATCAGTCAACACTTCCTGTCTGAGTACATGTCCCATCAGTCAACACTTCCTGTCTGAGTACATGTCCCATCAGTCAGAACCTCCTGTCTGAGTACATGTCCCATCAGTCAGAACTTCCTGTCTGAGTACATGTCCCATCAGTCAACACTTCCTGTCTGAGTACATGTCCCATCAGTCAGCACTTCCTGTCTGAGTACATGTCCCATCAGTCAGCACTTCCTGTCTGAGTACATGTCCCATCAGTCAGAACTTCCTGTCTGAGTACATGTCCCATCAGTCAGCACTTCCTGTCTGAGTACATGTCCCATCAGTCAGCCCTTCCTGTCTGAGTACATGTCCCATCAGCCAGCACTTCCTGTCTGAGTACATCTCCCATCAGTCAGCACTTCCTCACATTTACTTCCACATGTACTAGTTGTAGATGGGTGCCTTCAATAGTTTTATGTCTCGTATTCACTTTGGCTATGTGATTCAGGCGGAGTTGTGGTGAAGAGTTTACAAATGCAATTTGAAACACAGCTGCGGGCGATTTGAAAACAGGTTGCCTTGCCTTGGTTTTCAAACAATGATATGAGTGCTGGTTGTTTAGAAAGCAATGGCAAATGACAACGTAAATTTCCCAAGAAATAATAAACAGACTAACATTGCTGGGGTTGATTGCAACGAACTGTACAGGATGCGCTAGTAACTACTGATGCAATATAGCAGGTGTATTGTTGTGCTGGTTAGAACGTTATACTGTACAGGATGCGCTAGTAACTACTGATGCAATATAGCAGGTATGTTGTTGTGCTGGTTAGAACGTTATACTGGCAATGGCATGAGCAGGGTTAGACAGGGGTTCGAGGCCAGCTCTCATCATTCGCTACAGGAGGGGCATGCTGGCCACCTATTCCTCTGTGCACCCAGTCATGTCTACATGTGATGGTCGTAGCACGTCACATAGTCACGACAGTCTCCTACACAAGTGTGATGGTCGTAGCACGTCACATAGTCACAACAGACTCCTACACAAGTGTGATGGTCGTAGCACGTCACATAGTCACAACAGTCTCCTACATAAGTGTGATGGTCGTAGCACGTCACATAGTCACAACAGTCTCCTACATAAGTGTGATGGTCGTAGCACGTCACATAGTCACAACAGTCTCCTACATAAGTGTGATGGTCGTAGCACATCACATAGTCACAACAGTCTCCTACATAAGTGTGATGGTCATAGCACGTCACATAGTCACAACAGACTCCTACACAAGTGTGATGGTCGTAGCACGTCACATAGTCACAACAGACTCCTACACAAGTGTGATGGTCGTAGCACGTCACATAGTCACAACAGTCTCCTACATAAGTGTGATGGCCGTAGCACGTCACATAGTCACAACAGTCTCCTACATAAGTGTGATGGTCGTAGCATGTCACATAGTCACAACAGACTCCTACACAAGTGTGATGGTCGTAGCACGTCACATAGTCACAACAGACTCCTACACAAGTGTGATGTTCGTAGCACGTCATATAGCCACCTACACAAGTGTGATGGTCATAGCACGTCATATAGCCACCTACACAAGTGTGATGGTCGTAGCACGTCATATAGCCACCTACACAAGTGTGATGGTCGTAGCACGTCACATAGTCACGACAGTCTCCTACACGAGTGATGGTTGTAGCACGTCACATAGTCACGACAGTCTCCTACATAAGTGGGATGGTCGCAGCACGTCACATAGTCACGACAGTCTCCTACATAAGTGTGATGGTCGTAGCACATCACATAGTCACAACAGACTCCTACACAAGTGTGATGGTCATAGCACGTCACATAGTCACGACAGTCTCCTACACAAGTGTGATGGTCGTAGCACGTCACATAGTCATGACAGTCTCCTACACAAGTGTGATGGTCGTAGCACGTCACATAGTCACGACAGTCTCCTACATAAGTGTGATGGTCGTAGCACGTCACATAGTCACGACAGTCTCCTACATAAGTGTGATGGTCGTAGCACATCACATAGTCACAACAGACTCCTACACAAGTGTGATGGTCGTAGCACATCACATAGTCACGACAGTCTCCTACACAAGTGTGATGGTCGTAGCACGTCACATAGTCACGACAGTCTCCTACATAAGTGTGATGGTCGTAGCACGTCACATAGTCATGACAGTCTCCTACATAAGTGTGATGGTCATAGCACATCACATAGCCACAACACACTCCTACACAAGTGTGATGGTCATAGCACGTCACATAGTCACGACAGTCTCCTACACAAGTGATGGTCATAGCACATCACATAGTCACAGCAGACACTTACACAAGTGTGATGGTCGTAGGACATCACATAGTCACAACAGACTCCTACACAAGTGATGTTCGTAGCACGTCACATAGTCACAGCAGACTTCTGCACAAGTGTGATGGTTCTATTACATCACATAGCCTCTGTAGACTCCTGCATTCAGGTCTACACTAGTGTGATGGTTCTAGCACGTCACATAGTCACAACAGTCTCCTACACAAGTGTGATGGTCGTAGGACATCACATAGTCACAACAGACTCCTACACAAGTGATGTTCGTAGCACGTCACATAGTCACAGCAGACTTCTGCACAAGTGTGATGGTTCTATTACATCACATAGCCTCTGTAGACTCCTGCATTCAGGTCTGCACAGTGTGATGGTTCTAATACGTCACATAGTCACAACAGTCTCCTACACAAGTGTGATGGTCGTAGCACGTCACATAGTCACAACAGACTCCTGCAGAGTTTGCTGTATATCCTTTACAGGATGCTGCAATCAACCCCAAAATGTGTTGACTTTTAGTCATTTTCTGGGGGCAATCTTAGTTCAGTAGTTTGCCATCATTTTCTGAACAGCCGACGCCTCGTGCCACTGAAATCAAAGCAAAGCGATCCATTTCCAACTCTCCCATGGCTGATTTGGAACCCTGGTCTCGATTATGTCAGAGAATTATGAAAAGACATCTGAATATTCCCTAAGCCACAGGTTTCTCCCTCAACAATCACACCATCAACGCACCCACATCAGTCGGCAGATGAGTGATATAAACACAATGTCTTATCTGGGCATCACCTTTGACAGAAACTTGTGGTATAAGTATGACATAACAATGATATAGACATCGTCAGAACAAAATTCACCATTGACAGAAACTTGTGGTATAAGTATGACATAACTATGAGTGATATAGACATCGTCAGAACAAACACACATAACCACAAACTGTATGTTTAAAATGTGACAAGCTAGAGCTGGAGATAGTATTAAACACCAACAACTGTCTCTCATGTACATGCTCTTGCTATAACCACAAATGTGTTTAAAATGTGACAAGCCAGAGCTGGAAACAGACATAAACTGTCTCTCATGTACATGCTCTGCTATAACCAGAGACTGTATGTTTACAATGTGACAGAACACAGCAACAAGGACAGACATTGCAGCTGAAATATGTCCATAAATTATTTACACCCTCTGGGTATTTTCCACTGGTTAATTGTTGAATAATTGAAAGGTTATTAGCTTAAACACAGACTGAACATGAGACAGCACATTACATGTTCCTGAAATTGAGGGCACCGCGTGCAGTTAAAGCTGGAAAAACTCTTGTCTAGGAACTGCAGAGCTCGGAACTCTTCCACTAGCTCGATGTCCCGGAGTTTGAGATCATTGATTGGATGAAGTCCTGGCAGACCTGCTGGATGAGCTTCACTTAGACGCAGCAGCTCTTGTGTTGCCATGGTCACGCATCGGTCAGGTGGATCATCTCTGCCACCAGTGGAGAGAAATGAACATGTTAAACCACCTCCACACATGATACTATCATCACAATCAAATACTAGTATTCCCTTCGTTATCATCATCATCATCAGGGCACCAATCAAGGACCCATGTCTGTAGCACATTTATCCAGTTAACCTCAATCTCTATGCTATAATGATTGTATACAAGCTGTCTCTGTAGCACATTTAGCCTCAATCTCTATGCTATAATGATTGTATGTAAGCAGTTTCTGTAGCACATTTATCCAGTTAACCTCAATCTCTATGCTATAATGATTATATACATGCTGTCTCTGTAACACCTCACACCCATCGACACAAGAATGTGCCATGATGTTATTGATACCATATTTACAACCAGGTCAAAGGTCAGTGACCCATTTCCCCACCTTGATGGGGACTGGAACCAGGACCTGTAGGCCAGCAGGCTAGTGTGCTATCTACTTGCCCACCATGGCTCCCACCTTAGTTATGGCACTGTGTACAATGATGATGAACTTGTGACGTACTTGAATCTGGGCAACTCTCTCCGTGCGCAGTCACTCTGGATGCCTTCTGCATCTATCTTGATGACCTTGGTGGTGATTCTGGCAATGTCCTGACTGGTGAGGTCAACAACAACTTGCCAGCTTGGTCCTTCAGGAAGAAACAGGCTGGTTGCCAGGACTGGTTCCACTTCTGCAACATCAGGACAACACAGCAGTTAAACAAGTCATTAACTGTCACATAATAAACACCGGTGGTTACTGCCGGAACTTCCACACAAATAAATACATTCATTTAGTACAAGTGAAGTCATGAACAACAGAAACATGGCCACATCTGCTTACTCAATGCTTATGGTGGTTACTGCCAGAACTTCCACACAAATAAACACATTCTGTTAGTACAAGTGAAGTCATGAACAACAGAAACATGGCCACATCTGCTTACTCAATGCTTATGGTGGTTACTGCCAGAACTTCCACACAAATAAACACATTCTGTTAGTACAAGTGAAGTCACGAACAACAGAAACATGGCTACATCTGCTTACTCAATGCTTATGGTGGTTACTGCCAGAACTTCCACACAAATAAACACATTCTGTTAGTACAAGTGAAGTCATGAACAACAGTAACATGGCTACATCTGCTTACTCAATGCTTATGGTGGTTACTGCCAGAACTTCCACACAAATAAACACATTCTTTTAGTACAAGTGAAGTCACAAACAACAGAAACATGGCTACATCTGCTTACTCAATGCTTATGGTGGTTACTGCCAGAACTTCCACACAAATAAACACATTCTGTTAGTACAAGTGAAGTCATGAACAACAGAAACATGGCTACATCTGCTTACTCAATGCTTATGGTGGTTACTGCCAGAACTTCCACACAAATAAATACATTCTTTTAGTACAAGTGAAGTCATGAACAACAGAAACATGGCCACATCTGCTTACTCAATGCTTATGGTGGTTACTGCCAGAACTTCCACACAAATAAACACATTCTGTTAGTACAAGTGAAGTCATCATCAACAGAAACATGGCCACATCTGCTTACTCAATGCTTATGGTGGTTACTGCCAGAACTTCCACACAAATAAACACATTCTGTTAGTACAAGTGAAGTCATGAACAACAGAAACATGGCCACATCTGCTTACTCAATGCTTATGGTGGTTACTGCCAGAACTTCCACACAAATAAACACATTCTGTTAGTACAAGTGAAGTCATGAATGCCACATAGTGGTCATGCTCACACGCACCACCTAATGTGAATTAGGAGATTCCCAGTCTAACAATAGAATGACTTGACGACTAGAAACTTAGGACGACGTAATCATCGTCAGGGACAGCAGGAGGTGACTTCGAGAAAGGACATCAAGACGGCTGTGTGTGTTTTCCCCTGAAAGCTCCGTGAGCAAAAGGTTTGATCATTTAGGGCAAGGCATTGTTACTGAGGAAGGGATATCGCCTGTTTATATAGCATTCTTGTCATACTCAGGACCGGGACATATATCAAGTATAGACAACGAGTTATTTTGGACATTAGCTGCAATATGCTTTAGGAGATTGGGTAATTATAGAATTAGATGAACGGCCAAGTTGTATTAACATATATAACGTCCCGTACCCGTGTCAGGGGCCCGTTATATGATACAGCAGCATTGTGTTCATTTTGTCTAAAAAGAGAGCAGATCCGAAATAAAAGGATTTATCTCAAAATTATATCAGTCTTCAAGGTGAGCGACTTTTGTTACATAAATTCATTCAAGTTTGAGTTATAATGCTTCGGCGGTGGAATGCACGTCGAGACAATGAACAACAGAAACATGGCCACATCTGCTTACTCAATACTTATGCCTCATATGCTCTCTCGCAATTATGCAAATGATGGACAATGATAATAAAATTACGCAAACAGTTGCTGAGATTGTCATGTAGAGAGACTTTAGGTATTGACAGCCACAGATGTTACAAGAGTGTTGATCAACGATGTAAGGAGAAGGCCAGTGAAACTCCGGTAGCATATTCACAGAAGAGGTAACATTATGACAGAAATTAGCCAGATACAGACAAATGCTGGGCAAGAAAGGCCAGGAAGACAGTTTGTTGAAACATCTCGGTGGCTTCAGATTAATTATTTCCTTCTCTAATAAGGTATAACAAAGGGAAGAATGAAACCTATGTGCACTTCTCACGTTCCACAATGCAACAAAATGAAACTGATAGACAAGACAGCACCAGCGTCTGTCTGTACCCAGTACACAGAAATAGTTCATGCTCAATAAACCAGATTTGTGGCTTTTTATACACAACAATGACGAGACCAAAACACATGAGCCTGACATGCAGGCTGCTTTACTGTCATAGCCTTGTAGTCAACTAAAGTATGTCTGTGTTAGTGAATTAGAGAAACCATTTATGCCATCAATATTAGCTTTACAACTGAACTGAAGTATGCCTGTGTTTGTGAATTAGAGAAACCATTTATGCCATCAATATTAGCTTGACAACTGAGCTGAAGTATGCCTGTATTAGTGAATTAGAGAAACAATTAATGCCATCAATATTAGCTTGACAACTGAACTGAAGTATGCCTCTATAGGTGGAGTAGAGAAACCATTGTTGCCATCAATATTAACTTTACAATTGAACTGAAGTATGCTTGTATTAGTCAATTAGAGAAACAATTCATGCCATCAATATTAGTTTGACAACTGAACTGAAGTATGCCTGTATTGGTGAAGTAGAGAAACCATTGTTGCCATCAATATTAACTTTACAATTGAACTGAAGTATGCCTGTATTAGTGAATTAGAGAACAATTCATGCCATCAATATTAGCTTGACAACTGAACTGAAGTATGCCTGTATTAGTCAATAATGCAATCAACATTAGCTTGACAAATGAACTTGAATGCCTGTACTAATGAATCTGTAAATTAGAGAAACAATCTTATCTAATCAAGATTAGCTTGACAACTGAACTGAGTGTTCCCAAACTCTGAACTCAGTGTTCATTGTGTTGCTACTCAACTGGCAGCCAAGAGATGCTGAACTAACGGACTAACCTGTCTGTGCTTTCTTGACATGTTCGGATCCCTTCTCTGCAATGACCAGCGTCCTGAACTTTCTCTCATTGCCAGCCCCCATGGTGGAAGTGAGGAGAACCCCCAGCACTGCCTGGCCCAGTGGACGCCTGACCATCACAACCCTGCCTGGAGACAGAGTCTTGACTGCCATCGGGTGACTAAATATCACAGACTGAGGGCGACGGTGGAAGAGAGAAAGAACAAGACACGGTTAGAACAAGTTACCTACAGAAGGAAACAATTATATACGACAAGACAGAACAATATGTGTCTGCCTATGGTTATCACTGGAAATACACAATCAAGATGAACAAACTTTATTTTCAAAGGGTAACAAATTGGGCACGTAGGCCCGTCTTACTTTCGGCCCTTCCAATCACTCATCTTTCGTTCATCATAGGAAAGAAAACATTCTCCCACCCATCCCATAATCCACATACACTCCCCACCTACATACCCTCCACCTCCCACACACCCCCAACCACCCAGCCAAACACACAACCCCTCACCCACACACACACCCCCCTGCCAACCCACATACACATCCTCCTGCCAACCCACATACACATCCCCCTGCCAACCCACACATCCCCCACCCACCCACACATCCCCCACCAATCTTCCAACCTACACACACTCACCCACCCACACATCCTCCACCCACCCACCCACAATCACCCATCTCCCACCCACAATCACCCATCTCCCACCCACATACACATCTACCCACAACCCACACATCCCCCCACACATATCTCTAACCCAACCGCACACCTCCACCCACACACATCCCCCACCCACACACATACCCCACCCATCCACACATCCTCCACACCACTAACACACACACACACCCACACATCCCCTCCCACCCACCCATACACATACCACCACCCACATCCCCGAACCCATACATCCCTCATATGCACACACAATCCCCACCCATACACACATTTCCCACCCACCCTCACACACACCCATCCATCACCCACACATCCCCCACCCAAGCACGCATCCCCCACATCTCCCCAGTCACACACACACACATCCCCCACCAATACACATCTCCCCACACACACCTCCATTCCCCAACCCATACATACCCTCCACCCACACACCCATCCCCCAACCCACATACACATCTCCCCACACCCCCACACATACCCCCATCCCCACACACATCCCCCACATACACACATCCTCACATCTAGACACATACATAATGCCTCACGTAATCACTGACACTAATATGAACAAACTCCCACACTTTACACACACATACACTGACAATTATCGTGAGCATTTCACAAAAATGTAAAAAAAAAAATGGAGAAAAAAAATTATACATATATATTGTGTAACGTAAAAAATAGTGATGCTCCCACACATCAAGACAGGCACACACACACACTCACTCTCTCTCAATCACACTCACTCTCACTCACTCTACAGTAAAGTGCATGTGTTAATAGTATACATGATAAAATCAAGTGGCATTCAAAATGACAATATGAAAGATGAGAAAGATGATTAGATAAAGTCACCAATGGAAAGAAACAATAACATACCAGAAGAAACAACAATGTATGCCTAACATTACTGTCATTGGAAATAAATAGTAAAGATAATTAGAAAAAGTTGCCAAATGAAAGAACTAAAGATAAAATGTTTGCAATCGGGGAACAAAATAACGTAAACAATATCATTCTAAGTACACACAAAAGACACAAAACTGCTGAAAACCACAGCGGAAGGAAAGGTGGAAAGTAGATATGTAAGAGTGATTTTCAGTGTGATGGACAGGAAAGATGATGATCATGATATAGACAGGAAAGGTGAGAACATCATGAGATGATGGACAGGAAAGATGATAACATCATGAGATGGACAGGAAAGATGATGCATCATGATATGAACAGGAAAGATGATAACACCATGAGATGGACAGGAAAGATGATAACACCATGAGATGGACAGGAAAGATGATAACACCATGAGATGGACAGGAAAGATGATAACACCATGAGATGGACAGGAAAGATGATAACATCATGAGATGGACAGGAAAGATGATAACATCATGAGATGGACAGGAAAGATGATAACACCATGAGATGGACAGGAAAGATGATAACACCATGAGATGGACAGGAAAGATGATAACACCATGAGATGGACAGAAAAGATGATAACATCATGAGATGGACAGGAAAGATGATAACATCATGAGATGAACAGGAAAGATGATAACATCATGAGATGGACAGGAAAGATGATAACACCATGAGATTGACAGGAAAGATGATAACATCATGAGATGGACAGGAAAGATGATAACACCATGAGATGGACAGGAAAGATGATAACACCATGAGATGGACAGGAAAGATGATAACATCATGAGATGGACAGGAAAGATGATAACACCATGAGATGGACAGGAAAGATGATAACATCATGAGATGGACAGGAAAGATGATGTAATCATGGCAGCAGACATACAGAGCTGGAGATCCATTAACATTGACCAACAACTTAGTCATATCTGGTCTGAATGAATCAAGGTCTTAATTGTGTTTGGTCTAGGTGGAACTATTCCTGAGTTGTTGTCTTGTGGAACTGACATTTGATGTTGTGGGTAATCAGGACAGTGAATCTGGTTCATGTACATAATGTGTGAACATCTCTAGTTTCTCTCTCTCTCTCTACAATATATTGTCCCTGCCTCTGTATATAATGTGTGTACATCTCTAGTTTCTCTCTGTACAAGATAGTGTCCCTGACTCTGTACATAATGTGTGTACATCTCTAGTTTCTCTCTCTCTCTACAATATATTGTCCCTGCCTCTGTATATAATGTGTGAACATCTCTAGTTTCTCTCTGTACAAGATATTGTCCCTGACTCTGTACATAATGTGTGTACATCTCTAGTTTCTCTCTCTACTAGATATAGTCCCTGTCTCTGTACATAATGTGTGAACATCTCTAGTTTCTCTCTCTACAAGATATTGTCCCTGTCTCTGTACATAATGTGTGAACATCTCTAGTTTCTCTCTGTACAAGATATTGTCCCTGTGCTGCTTCTATTGTAAGTTTCTCACTCTATCTCTGTACATAATGTGTGAACATCTCTAGTTTCTCTCTCTCTCTCTACAATATATTGTTCCTGCCTCTGTACATAATGTGTGAACATCTCTGGTTTCTCTCTGTACAAGATATTGTCCCTGTCTCTGTACATAATGTGTGAACATCTCTAGTTTCTCTCTGTACAAGATATTGCCCCTGTCTCTGTACATAATGTGTGAACTACTCTAGCTTGTCTCACTGCAAGACATTGTCCCTGTCTCTGTACATAATGTGTGAACTTCTCTAGTTTGTCTCACTGCAAGACATTGTTCCTGTCTCTGCACATAATGTGTGAACTACTCTAGTTTGTCTCACTGCAAGACATTGTCCCTGTCTCTGCACATAATGTGTGAACATCTCTAGTTTCTCTCTCTACAAGATATTGTCCCTGTCTCTGTACATAATGTGTGAACATCTCTAGTTTCTCTCTCTACAAGATATTGTCCCTGTCTCTGTACATAATGTGTGAACATCTCTAGTTTCTCTCTCCACAAGATATTGTCCCTGTGCTGCTTCTAATGTAAGTTTCTCACTCTGTCTCTGTACATAATGTGTGAACATCTCTAGTTTCTCTCTGTACAAGATATTGTCCCTGTATCTGTACACAATGTGTGAACTTCTCTAGTTTCTCTCTCTCTACAAGATATTGTCCCTGTCTCTGTACATAATGTGTGAACATCTCTAGTTTCTCTCTCTGCAAGATATTGCCCCTGTCTCTGTACATAATGTATGAACTACTCTAGTTTGTCTCACTGCAAGACATTGTCCCTGTCTCTGTACATAATGTGTGAACTACTCTAGTTTGTCTCACTGCAAGACATTGTCCCTGTCTCTGCACATAATGTGTGAACTACTCTAGTTTGTCTCACTGCAAGACATTGTCCCTGTCTCTGTACATAATGTGTGAACTTCTCTAGTTTCTCTCTCTACAAGATATAGTCCCTGTCTCTGTACATAATGTGTGAACTACTCTAGTTTGTCTCACTGCAAGACATTGCCCCTGTCTCTGCACATAATGTGTGAACATCTCCAGTTTCTCTCTCTTCAAGATATTGCCCCTGTGCTGCTTCTAATGTAAGTTTCTCACTCTGCCTCTGTACATATTCTGTACAAAATAGTGTCCCTGTCTCTGTACATATTCTGTACAAGATATTGTCCCTGTCTCTACATATTCTGTACAAGATATTGTCCCTGAACTGTTTATAATGTCTCTGTAAATATTCTGTACAAGAAATGTTCCTATATAGTTTCTAATGTCTCTGTACATATTCTGTACAAGAAATGTCCCTGTATAGTTACTAATGTCACTGTACATATTCTGTACAAGAAATGTCCCTGTATAGATTCTAATGTCTCTGTTTTTCATTCTGTCTCTTTGGATGACATCAACAGCTTTTCACAAGCATCTCATTTCATTAACCTTGATCTTCCTCTAATACAGAGGTTCTCAACCGGTGGGGAATTCCCCCCCCCCCCCCCAGGAGGGAATTTTAGGGTTTCCAGGGGGGGAATTAAGATTATTTCTAGATTGCGTTAATACAAGAACTGATTACTTGATATTCTTTTTCCCTTCATACTTTACAGTTCTGTATGTATCACCCTTCTGAAATTCATTTTATAACGTAAGTAGATCCGCAAATCATGTTTTATGTGGTCGTCTAGACTTGTTTTAGTATGTGCTATTAAATTTAGCTTCAATTATTACGTATACTGTGTAGGGGCAGGGGGAAATTTTTAGGGAGGAAATACGAAAAAGGGGGGGGGGGGAGGATGACGTTCTAAAAATAAGGTATGGGGGGGGGGGGGAATGACGTCCTAAAAATATGGTGAAGGGGGGCACGGGCCAAAAAAGGTTGAGAACCACTGCTCTAATATGTTTTGGTCAGAAGTCATATTTGGTACTGGTAACACAGCAGTGAGATAGGAATCAGTAAATGAGGAAGAAATGAGGAATACAATACCTGGATATGCTTCTGTAGGCGGAAATATTCACTACACTGCTCATAATATTTCTCCAGATCTAGAGAACACAAGTAGCACTCAATGTTCTGAATGCCGGCCATCTGCTTCTTCAGCTGTTCTAGGGACTGCTTGTGGACCGCTACGTCCTTCTGGTTGTGGAACTCTGAGAAGCTTCTCTTGATCATGTCCTGAACCCGCAGCTGCTCCACTCTCATCAAGTTCAGGATCATGGTGTAGGTCAGACGGAACTGGGACTGCAGAAGTGTGGGCTTTCCCTAGAATAGAGTCAATAGCAAACACACTGACACATCAAGTTCAGGATCATGGTGTAGGTCAGACGGAACTGGGACTGCAGAAGTGTGGGCTTTCCCTAGAATAGAGTCAATAGCAAACACACTGACACATCAAGTTCAGGATCATGGTGTAGGTCAGACGGAACTGGGACTGCAGAAGTGTGGGCTTTCCCTAGAATAGAGTCAATAGCAAACACACTGACACATCAAGTTCAGGATCATGGTGTAGGTCAGACGGAACTGGGACTGCAGAAGTGTGGGCTTTCCCTAGAATAGAGTCAATAGCAAACACACTGACACATCAAGTTCAGGATCATGGTGTAGGTCAGACGGAACTGGGACTGCAGAAGTGTGGGCTTTCCCTAGAATAGAGTCAATAGCAAACACACTGACACATCAAGTTCAGGATCATGGTGTAGGTCAGACGGAACTGGGACTGCAGAAGTGTGGGCTTTCCCTAGAATAGAGTCAATAGCAAACACACTGACACATCAAGTTCAGGATCATGGTGTAGGTCAGACGGAACTGGGACTGCAGAAGTGTGGGCTTTCCCTAGAATAGAGTCAATAGCAAACACACTGACACATCAAGTTCAGGATCATGGTGTAGGTCAGACGGAACTAGGACTGCAGAGGTGGGGGATTTCCCTAGAATAGAGTCAATAGCAAACACACTGACACACCAAACACACTGACACATCAAACAGAGGGTAAACACTGACACATCAAACAGACAGCAAAGACTGACATATCAAACAGAGAGCAAACACACTGACATCAAACAGAGAGCAAACACACTGACATATCAAACAGAGAGTACACACACTGACACATCAAACAGAGAGCAAACACAGTGACATATCAAACAGAGAGTAAACACACTGACATCAAACAGAGAGTAAACACACTGACACATCAAACAGAGTAAACACACTGACACATCAAACAGAGAGCAAACACACTGACTGCCATGATCGAGTTTACAGAGTTGTGGATCACGGCAGGATTGTGGATAAAGCGTGGTCTGTAGAGGAGTCTGTGTAAAGTGACCCACCACGAGCATTGGTCACTAAAGCATGGAAAGCACTCGGGACATTTTGCGAAAGGACAAAACGTCACTTTCAAATTAGTTGGGCTTGGGCCACTGTCGAGTTTAGATGTGGTTCCTGGCTCCGTAGCATGACTACACAATGTGCCGCTACATTATTAGTTAGTTGATAGTCATTGTGTGTTCTCTAAGTGTTAGTATGAGTGGTGAGCGTGGGTATAAATGACATTGTTTATAAATGGCAGTGTTGACAATACTTGGAAAACAAACAAGTGGAAACAGTGTTCGTGTGATGTTCTTGAGGACGTGTTGAGTTCTGTTTCGAATAGCTGGTTGGTATCAAATGTACAGTGGAAGAGACGAAACCTAGCCTAGTACAATAGTAGAGATGGCGATGATGAGAAAACCAGGCCATCATCTTGAGATATCAATGAAATGGCGCAGAAGTACGTCCGCACAGAGAAGAGGTGCATGTCATAGAAAGGATGAGCTGTCCGCACATGAGTTGCTATGAACGCAGAGTCGTCGAGATTGTAAGCTAGACTATGTCGATAAGATCATGGGTATCAACACAAGTATTAAAGATTGTAAGCTAGACTATGTCGTATAAGATCATGGGTATCAACCC
This sequence comes from Cepaea hortensis, assembly GCA_963921405.1. Classification (NCBI taxonomy): domain Eukaryota; kingdom Metazoa; phylum Mollusca; class Gastropoda; order Stylommatophora; family Helicidae; genus Cepaea; species Cepaea hortensis. The sequence continues at coordinate 15,523,857 of OY992886.1, read as the reverse complement.
AAGTATTACAGATTGTAAACTAGACTATGTCGCATAAGATCATGGGTATCAACCCAAGTATTAAAGATTGTAAACTAGACTATGTCGATAAGATCATGGGTATCAACCCAAGTATTAAAGATTGTAAGCTAGACTATGTCGATAAGATCATGGGTACCAACCCAAGTATTAAAGATTGTAAACTAGACTATGTCGATAAGATCATGGGTACCAACCCAAGTATTAAAGATTGTAAACTAGACTATGTCGATAAGATCATGGGTACCAACCCAAGTATTAAAGATTGTAAACTAGACTATGTCGATAAGATCATGGGTACCAACCCAAGTATTAAAGATTGTAAACTAGACTATGTCGATAAGATCATGGGTATCAACCCAAGTATTAAAGATTGTAAGCTAGACTATGTCGATAAGATCATGGGTATCAACCCAAGTATTAAAGATTGTAAGCTAGACTATGTCGATAAGATCATGGGTACCAACCCAAGTATTAAAGATTGTAAGCTAGACTATGTCGATAAGATCATGGGTACCAACCCAAGTATTAAAGATTGTAAACTAGACTATGTCGATAAGATCATGGGTACCAACCCAAGTATTAAAGATTGTAAACTAGACTATGTCGATAAGATCATGGGTACCAACCCAAGTATTAAAGATTGTAAACTAGACTATGTCGATAAGATCATGGGTACCAACCCAAGTATTAAAGATTGTAAACTAGACTATGTCGATAAGATCATGGGTATCAACCCAAGTATTAAAGATTGTAAGCTAGACTATGTCGATAAGATCATGGGTATCAACCCAAGTATTAAAGATTGTAAGCAAGACTATGTCGATAAGATCATGGGTACTAACCCAAGTATTAAAGATTGTAAACTAGACTATGTCGATAAGATCATGGGTATCAACCCAAGTATTAAAGATTGTAAGCTAGACTATGTCGATAAGATCATGGGTACCAACCCAAGTATTAAAGATTGTAAGCTAGACTATGTCGATAAGATCATGGGTACCAACCCAAGTATTAAAGATTGTAAACTAGACTATGTCGATAAGATCATGGGTACCAACCCAAGTATTAAAGATTGTAAACTAGACTATGTCGATAAGATCATGGGTACCAACCCAAGTATTAAAGATTGTAAACTAGACTATGTCGTATAAGATCATGGGTATCAACCCAAGTATTAAAGATTGTAAACTAGACTATGTCGTATAAGATCATGGGTACCAACCCAAGTATTAAAGATTGTAAACTAGACTATGTCGATAAGATCATGGGTATCAACCCAAGTATTAAAGATTGTAAACTAGACTATGTCGTATAAGATCATGGGTATCAACCCAAGTATTAAAGATTGTAAACTAGACTATGTCGTATAAGATCATGGGTATCAACCCAAGTATTAAAGATTGTAAACTAGACTATGTCGTATAAGATCATGGGTATCAACCCAAGTATTACTCCCCCGATGTGTCTCCACCTTGACGTGGTGGGGGAGCTTGCGTGTCCCATCGACCCCATTTTGCTTGCCGATGGGTGAAAAATTACATATCGGACAGCTTATGGGATAGGGACCAGACTAAGAGAGACACAACCTGCTGCTCTGCAGGTATAGACTGAGGATAGCAGTCAAAATTTAAATCAGGTGCACGAAGGCAGAATTTCTTGGTTCGGACAAAACTCTTAAGGCTCCCTGTCGAGGGCTGTGGCTGAACGCCTCTAAGCCACAAACCCTCGGATCTGAGAGCCAGGCCGATACCCGTCTACCGGAAAATAGAAACGTGATACTGAGCAAGCTACATGCTCAGGTCTGATACATGTTCGAAGGCTCTCAGCTGGGGGATATGAGGGATTCCCGGATGAGAGGGCCAGACCGTTTCCCGTTCACTGCTGCACGAAGGTAAGGTGCTGAGCCGGCAGCACATGTAGCCTACCTCGTGAGCGAGTACAAAAAAGAAAGAAAAGTGCCCCAGTCGAAGGGCGTGGTTACGGAAACTCTGTATCTAACTCATAGAGAGTGTAGATATAAGTGGAAGAACGTCTCAACGCAAAATGGAACGCACGGCGAGCGTACCTATTGCGTGGGTTGAAGTCACAAGCAAAAGCTTACCGAGTGGATGTCGCCCGCAATCTGACCGCTCCTGGTGTGTGCTTGAGCGATCAGTGGCAAGCGGGATGCTCAACACATGGAAGTGAGGAACAAAAGCAGCCATGAGCAGGACGTGGAAACTCCTTGGGTGAGCCCAGTCTCAGAGCAATATGTGCCGGCTTTGCAATTATGGAAGCCTCCTCGGATAGGGAGATGATGCCCATGGTCTGCCCCTGCCTTCCCTTGAGGGCCGTCCGCGATATCGTTGATCGTTCTATCTTGACCAGCTGAGATGTGGGTGACATTACAACAGTCTGACGTGTCTCGAAACCAGAGGAAGGCTAACCTCACTAAAAAATGCCCGCCAGAAGTCGGAAGTGTCGGCCTACGGGTGGCAAACTAAAAATTGACACTACGCAATTACGTCCGAGTGAAATGTCTCGCCCGAATGTCTCTCGTGCTAGGAACAGCTCTGACTACCTAGTTTCCGAATGCCGCTCTTGTTCGGAACAGCTCTGACTAGGTAGTTTCCGAATGTCTGTCGTGCCTGGAACAGCTCTGATGGGCGCAACGACAAGCACATGTCCGAAAACTCGCTGAGTGGATGCCGTCTGCGAACATGTCTGGTTTGTGCGGGAATGGCCCGGGGAAAACAAAATGACCAATATATTGAAGTGAGGATTTAAAGCAGCCATGAGCAGGACGTGACGATTTCCCTCGGTGAGCCCAGATCCAGGGCGTTATGTGTCGGCCCTGCAACTATGGAAGCAACCTTGGATGGCGGAAAATGCTATGGACTGTCCCTGCCTTCCTTTGAGGGATGACCGTTGTCTTCGACCGTTCAACCTTGGCCAGCATGGTTGTAGATGGCACCACAAAAGTGAGAGTCTCCCAGGTATGCTACCTGGTCAAAAAAGCACGCTAAAGTCGATGTGTTGGCCTACGGGTTTCGGCCCAAGGGCGCATAACAGACACACCGCAATGACATCTGAAAAAACACTCCGGATGAACGAAAAGAAGAAGAAGAACCCAAGTATTAAAGATTGTAAACTAGACTATGTCGTATAAGATCATGGGTATCAACCCAAGTATTAAAGATTGTAAACTAGACTATGTCTTATAAGATCATGGGTATCAACCCAAGTATTAAAGATTGTAAACTAGACTATGTCGTATAAGATCATGGGTATCAACCCAAGTATTAAAGATTGTAAACTAGACTATGTCGTATAAGATCATGGGTATCAACCCAAGTATTAAAGATTGTAAACTAGACTATGTCGTATAAGATCATGGGTATCAACCCAAGTATTGTTGATGCCTATATATCATAAAGTGCTAATTAAACCATGCATGAGTCATAGGCGTAGTAACAAGAAACATGTCGCTTATGGACTGACACATCGAACAGAGAGCAAACACTGACACATCAAACAGAGAGCAAACACTGACACATCGAACAGAGAGCAAACACTGACACATCAAACAGAGAGCAAACACTGACACATCAAACAGAGAGCAAACACTGACACATTGAACAGAGAGCAAACACTGACACATCGAACAGAGAGCAAACACTGACACATCAAACAGAGAGAAAACACACTGTCACATCGAACAGACAGAAAACACACTGACATATCCCATAAATAGCAAACACAAGTCAGAAGAAGATGATCGCGGAGGAGATGCATGGGCAATGTCAAACTGGATCTAAATGAGATTTTCGCTGCCAAGTGGAGTGGAGAACTGTGAGCAGAGCGAAATGACAGGCAAGATGTACAGACAGGACGGAGCTCTTCAGTCACATTGTACCAACAATAAATGACGGGTGAGCTTACAGCACTGACATTTAGATACCACGGAAGTAGAGCCTGAGGCAGCCCTGAGTCAACTACCCAACTATTGTGTCCATGTCCTTGAGTCATCTATCTAAGTATTATGTCCATATTGTTGAATCAACTATCCAACTATTATGTCCATGTTGTTGAGTCAACTATCCAACAATTACATCCATGTTGTTGGGTCAATTATCCAAAAATTATGTCCATGTTGTTGAGTCAACTATCCAACAATTATGTCAATGTTGTTGAGTCAACTATCCAACAATTATGTCCATGTTGTTGAGTCAACTATCCAACAATTATGTCCATGTTGTTGAGTCAATTGTCCAACTATTATGTCCATGTTGTTGAGTCAATTATCCAATAATTATGTCCATGTTGTTGAGTCAACTATCCAACAATTATGTCCATGTTGTTGAGTCAATTATCCAACAATTATGTCCATGTTGTTGAGTCAACTATCCAACTATTATGTCCATGTTGTTGAGTCAACTATCCAACAATTATGTCCATGTTGTTGAGTCAATTATCCAACAATTATGTCCATGTTGTTGAGTCAATTATCCAACAATTATGTTCATGTTGTTGAGTCAATTATCCAACAATTATGTCCATGTTGTTGAGTCAATTATCCAGCAATTATGTCCATGTTGTTGAGTCAATTATCCAACAATTATGTTCATGTTGTTGAGTCAATTATCCAACAATTATGTCCATGTTGTTGAGTCAATTATCCAACAATTATGTTCATGTTGTTGAGTCAATTATCCAACAATTATGTCCATGTTGTTGAGTAAATTATCCAACAATTACATCCATGTTGTTGGGTCAATTATCCAACAATTATGTCCATGTTGTTGAGTCAATTATCCAACAATTATGTCCATGTTGTTGAGTCAATTATCCAACAATTATGCCCATGTTGTTGAGTCAATTATCCAACAATTATGTCCATGTTGTTAAGTCAATTACCCAACTATCATGTCCTGTTGTTGAGTCAACTATCCAACAATTATGTCCATTTTGTTGAGTCAACTATACAACTATTATGGAATCTGATATTACGTGAATGTAGTATATCTAGTTACCTCTACCTGTGTACAACAGTTCCAGTTATAGAGCAAGAGATAAGTCAACAAATGGACAGATCACATAACACAAGTCAACAAATGGACAGATCACATAACACACATCAAGAAATGGACGGATCTCATGACACAAGTCAAGAAATGGATGGATCTCATGACACAAGTCAAGAAATGGACAGATCACATGACACAAGGCATACAAACAGACATATCACATGACACAAGTCAACAAATGGATGGATCACATGACACATGTCAACAAATGTGCAGATCACATGAAAAAAGTCACCAAATGGATAGATCACATGATAAAAGTCACTAAAAGGACAGATCACACGACACAAGGCAACAAACAGACAGATCACATGACAGAAGTCAACAAATGAACAGATCACATGACACAAATCATGTGACACCGGTTGTATGAAGTCAAGGACCCTGTAACACACCTCAAACTGCTCTGGGCATATGGTACTACGAGGGTAAGTTAATAAGTAAGTCACAAATGGCTGTAGAAAAATAACTCAATATGATAGCAACTTTAAACCATTTTATTTTTATACATACATTGTCCCTTTATTTCAACATAATTTCCACCAACATTGATGCACTTATCCTATCATTTTATCAGTCCTCCCAAACCGACTGCATAGAACTGCGTGCCCTGGCTTCTAAACCACGTTTTCACTTCACATTCAACTTTGGTGTCATCCGCGAAATGTCTCCCGCCAAGGCGGGTTTTCAGTATTTATGCTGACAAATGTTTATCTCATAAAGTGGTGCATAGCTGGGTACAAAAAGTTACGAGGGCGAGTCAATAGTAAGTCACACAGTTCTGTGGGCAGGTAGGTAAATGAAAACAAAGCACACAGTTCTATGCAGCCAGTTTGGGAGGACTGATAAAACGATGGGATAAGTGCATCAATGTTGGTGGAAATTTTGTTGAGAAATAAAGGGACAATGTATGTATGAAAATAAACTGGTTTCAAGTTATGTGTAGTTATTTTTCTACAGCCATTTGTGGCTTACTTATTAACTTACCCTCGTACATGTGTAGAGACCAATCAGCACTCATTTTACATGTGTACAGACCAATCAGAACTCCGTGTATATGTGTACAGACCAATCAGAACTCCATGTATATGTGTAGAGACCAATCAGAACTCAGTGGACATGTGTAGAGACCAATCAGAACTCAGTGTATATGTGTAGAGACCAATCAGAACTCCATGTATATGTGTAGAGACCAATGAGAACTCCGTGTATATGTGTAGAGACCAATCAGAACTCCATGTATATGTGTAGAGACCAATGAGAACTCCGTGTATATGTGTAGAGACCAATGAGAACTCCGTGTATATGTGTAGAGACCAATCAGAACTCCATGTATATGTGTAGAGACCAATCAGAACTCCGTATACATGTGTAGAAACCAATCAGAACTCCATGTATATGTGTAGAGACCAATGAGAACTCCGTGTATATGTGTAGAGACCAATCAGAACTCCATGGCAGACATAATCAGTGCCAAGCCGGCCACCGTGACCTCCACAGACGTGTCCTGGTACCCAGGTGAGGCTGCCTGGACCTGACAACACAAGTAAGTCCAGTTTTCAACATTCAAATCCGCCCCGATTAGGATCAAACCCACGACATCGGGACCAGTAGGTACCTGTCTGGACAAAACAACTCCAGGAGTCTTACATGATTGGACTCTAGCCACCACAGCTCCAGGAGTCTTACATGATTGGACTCAAGCCACCACAGCTCCAGGAGTCTTACATGATTGGACTAAAGCCACCACAGCTCCAGGAGTCTTACATGATTGGACACAAGCCACCACAGCTTCAGGAGTCTTACATGATTGGACACAAGCCACCACAGCTCCAGGAGTCTTACATGATTGGACTCAAGCCACCACATCTCCAGGAGTCTTACATGATTGGACTCTAGCCACCACAGCTCCAGGAGTCTTACATGATTGGACTCAAGCCACCACAGCTCCAGAAGTCTTACATGATTGGACTCAAGCCACCACAGCTCCAGGAGTCTTACATGATTGGACACAAGCCACCACAGCTCCAGGAAACTTATGTGATTGGACTCAAGCCACAACAGCATCAGGAGTCTTATGTGATCAGACTAAATACAAACCATGTGAGACATGAGCTCAAGAATGTAGACTCCACATACCCCATATACTACACAGCAGAAGTGGGGAAAAACAACCACTAGGAGACGAGAGGCTGGCACAAGACAAACTGACATACCAACATCAAATAGTGCAGGGAGATGAGAGATTGGCACAAGACAAACTGACATACCAACATCAAATGGTGAAGGGAGATGAGAGGCTGGCACAAGACAAACTGACATACCAACATCAAATAGTGCAGGGAGATGAGAGATTGGCACAAGACAAACTGACATACCAACATCAAATAGTGCAGGGAGATGAGAGATTGGCACAAGACAAACTGACATACCAACATCAAATGGTGAAGGGAGATGAGAGGCTGGCACAAGACAAACTGACATACCAACATCAAATAGTGCAGGGAGATGAGAGATTGGCACAAGACAAACTGACATACCAACATCAAATAGTGCAGGGAGATGAGAGATTGGCACAAGACAAACTGACATACCAACATCAAATGGTGAAGGGAGACAAGAGACTGGCACAAGACAAACTGACATACCAACATCAAATAGTGCAGGGAGATGAGAGATTGGCACAAGACAAACTGACATACCAACATCAAATAGTGCAATGAGATGAGAGATTGGCACAAGACAAACTGACATACCAACATCAAATGGTGAAGGGAGACGAGAGACTGGCACAAGACAAACTGACATACCAACATCAAATAGTGCAGGGAGATGAGAGATTGGCACAAGACAAACTGACATACCAACATCAAATGGTGAAGGTAGACGAGAGACTGGCACAAGACAAACTGACATACCAACATCAAATGGTGCAGGGAGACGAGAGACTGGCACAAGACAAACTGACATACCAACATCAAATGGTGAAGGGAGACGAGAGACTGGCACAAGACAAACTGACATACCAACATCAAATGGTGCAGGGAGACGAGAGACTGGCACAAGACAAACTGCCTGTCAGCAACCTACTTGCGACAGGTAATTCAGGACTCCCTACTTTTGCACGACACGAATCAATAACTCATGTGGTTTGCAAAAGGATACATTTTTATTTAGAGCTAATTACAAACAAGCTCTGCGAGCGGAATACTTCATGGATAATCAACAACATGGTATGTTTCACAGATGCAATGAAGCGATGAAATTAATGATACTATTTACTAATTGGAATCTAAAGCCTAGCTAACACTATTGCTGATAAACTATATAAGGTTCCTAGCGAACACGTCTGCTCTCTATCCGTCCTTGTCCCAGTCTGAGGCACGCTTCTAGTTGCGTGTTGAACCACGGACATTCAGTCCTCCGTGCGCTGGCGAGTTTGCGTGCGTAGAGTCCCAGCACGCTTGGTCAGTTAACTAAAGTAACTGGGATTCTCCAGTTACTCGTTGAGAGGCGAGTTCCCTATACTCTTGGGAAACCCTCGCTCATAAGCACTCAATGACCTCTTAGTTGACACGAGTGTGTCCTGTTGTCAAGCTAAATATAGTGCCTGTGTCTCTCCTGTCTGGTGTTCTCTGTATAGCTCCATCTTAACTCTCTAAGCTCCTGTGTAGATCTTTGACACTGACATACCAACATCATATGGTGCAGGGAGACGAGAGGCTGGCACAAGACAAACTGACATACCAACATCAAATGGTGAAGGGAGACGAGAGACTGGCACAAGACAAACTGACATACCAACATCAAATGGTGCAGGGAGACGAGAGACTGGCACAAGACAAACTGCCTGTCAGCAACCTACTTGCGACAGGTAATTCAGGACTCCCTACTTTTGCACGACACGAATCAATAACTCGTGTGGTTTGCAAAAGGATTATGACTCTCTTAAGGTAGCCAAATGCCTCGTCATCTAATTAGTGACGCGCATGAATGGATTAACGAGATTCCCACTGTCCCTATCTACTATCTAGCGAAACCAGAGCCAAGGGAACGGGCTTGGTAGAATCAGCGGGGAAAGAAGACCCTGTTGAGCTTGACTCTAGTCCGACTTTGTGAAGACACATGAAGGGTGTAGCATAGGTGGGAGCGCAAGCGCAATTGAAATACCACTACTTTTATCGTTTCTTTACTTATTCAGTCTCTCGGTAGAGATTTGTTCGCAGCAGACGAGCATAATCTCCGGCGGGTCTATTCTCGCTGGTCGCGAGATCCGCACAGTGGAAGTATGGGAGATTTGCGTGCAAATAGACAGGCAATATCTCCTGCGGTAGCTATGGCGGACCTATTCCCGCTGGTCGCGGGGGCCGCTATAAGTCAGGTGGGGAGTCTGACGATAGTGCACGCTTTACACAGGTCCAGACACTTGTGATTGACAGATGTGCGCGCCCTCATGGTCCGGGCTCGTACAAGGCCCTCACCTGTGGGACATGGCTGAACGCCTCTAAGCCGGGTCCCTTGGGTGTCAGGGTCTGGCCATAACTCGCCACCGGCTCGTGGTGGTGAGGTCTCGGTGGATTGACGCTGAGCCGCCAGCGTCTGCAGCCTACCTTGTGCCAGACGTATTGGTTACCCATTCCTCTGGAATACACAAGACTAGGCCGAGGGAGGGGTCATGTCGTTTGGGCATCACATGATCTCTGAAGCTCTGCCCAGACATTGTGATGGAATATTGGCCACATTCCACTCACATACTTTGGTCTGTCAAGACTGCAAGGTGTCTACTACATTTTTATTTAGAGCTAATTACAAACAAGCTCTGCGAGCGGAATACTTCATGAATAATCAACAACATGGTATGTTTCACAGATGCAATGAAGCGATGAAATTAATGATACTATTTACTAATTGGAATCTAAAGCCTAGCTAGCACTATTGCTGATAAACTATATAAGGTTCCTAGCGAACACGTCTGCTCTCTATCCGTCCTTGTCCCAGTCTGAGGCACGCTTCTAGTTGCGCGTTGAACCACGGACATTCAGTCCTCCGTGCGCTGGCGAGTTTGCGTGCGTAGAGTCCCAGCATGCTTGGTCAGTTAACTAAAGTAACTGGGATTCTCCAGTTACTCGTTGAGAGGCGAGTTCCCTATTCTCTTGGGAAACCCTAGCTCATAAGCACTCAATGACCTCTTAGTTGACACGAGTGTGTCCTGTTGTCAAGCTAAATATAGTGCCTGTGTCTCTCCTGTCTGGTGTTCTCTGTATAGCTCTATCTTAACTCTCTAAGCTCCTGTGTAGATCTTTGACACTGACATACCAACATCAAATGGTGAAGGGAGACGAGAGACTGGCACAAGACAAACTGACATACCAACATCAAATGGTGCAGTGAGACGAGAGACTGGCACAAGACAAACTGACATACCAACATCAAATGGTGCAGGGAGATGAGAGACTGGCACAAGACAAACTGACATACCAGCATCATATGGTGCAGGGAGACTAGGGACTGGCACAAGACAAACTGACATACCAACATCAAATGGTGCAGGGAGATGAGAGATTGGCACAAGACAAACGGACATACCAACATCATATGGTGCTGGGAGACGAGAGATTGACACAAGACAAACTGACATACCAACATCATATGGTGCTGGGAGACGAGAGACTGGCACAAGACAAACTGACATACCAACATCATATGGTGCAGTTCAGACATCTCTGGCACATCTCCCTTACAGAGGAGAATCACGGTGCCAGTAGTGTCAAGCCCTCTCCTCCCCGCTCGACCTGCCATCTGTATGTACTCTCCAGGCAGCAGGTTGCGGAAGTTGATGCCGTCATGTTTGCGGATGCTGTCAAAAATGACTGTTCTAGCTGGCATGTTAACTCCCATTGCAAATGTTTCTGTGGCAAAGAGGATCTGGACAGCACAAGATAAAGAAGACATCACTGAACATGCATGGACCAATGTAATCACTCAATTTGTATGCAGCAGTGTAATCACTCAATTTGTATGGAGCAATATAATCACACAATTTGTATGGAGCAATATAATCACACAATTTGTATGGAACAACGTAATCACACAATTTGTATGGAGCAATGTAATCACACAATTTGTATGGAGCAATATAATCACACAATTAGTATGGAGCAATGTAATCACACAATTTGTATGGAACAATATAATCACACAATTTGTATGGAGCAATATAATCACACAATTTGTATGGAGCAATATAATCACACAATTTGTATGGAGCAATATAATCACTCAATTTGTATTGAGGAATATAATCACACAAATTGAATGGAGCAATATAATCACACAATTTGTATGGAGCAACGTAATCACACAATTTGTCTGAGCAATATCATCACACAATTTGTATGGAGCAACGTAATCACACAATTTGTATGGAGCAATATAATCACACAATTTGTATGCAGCAACGTAATCAAACAATTTGTATGGAGAAATGTAATCACACAATTTGTATGGAGCAACGTAACCACACAATTTGTATGGAGGAATGTAATCATACAATTTGTATGGAGCAATATAATCACACAATTTGTATGGAGCATTATAATCACACAATTTGTATGGAGCAATATAATCACACAATTGGTATGGAGGAATGTAATCACACAATTTGTATGGAGCAATATAATCACACAATTTGTATAGAACAATATAATTACACAATTTGTATGCAGCAATGTAATCACACAATTTGTATGAAGGAATGTAATTACAAAATTTGTATGGAGCAATGTAATCACACAATTTGTATGGAGCAATGTAATCACACAATCTGTCTGGATCAATTGTAATCACACAATTTGTATGGAGCAATTGTAATCACACAATGTGTATGGAGCAATATAATCACACAATTTATATGCAGCAATGTAATCACACAATTTGTATGGAGCAGTGTAATCACTCAATTTGTATGGAGCAATGTAATCACACAATTTGTATGGAGCAACGTAATCACACAATTTGTATGGAGCAACGTAATCACACAATTTGTATGGAGCAATGTAATCACCCAATTTGTATGGAGCAATATAATCACACAATTTGTATGGAGCAATGTAATCACAATTTGTATGGAGGAATGTAATCACACAATTTGTATGGAGCAATATAATCACACAATTTGTATGGAACAATATAATCACACAATTTGTATAAAGGAAGGTAATCACACAATTTGTATGGAGCAATATAATCAAACAATTTGTATGGAGCAATATAATCACACAACTTCTATGGAGCAATATAATCACACAATTTGTATGGAGGAATGTAATCACACAATTTGTATGGAGGAATGTAATCACACAATTTGCATGGAGCAATGTAATCACACAATTTGTATGGAGCAATATAATCATACAATTTGTGTGGAGCAATATAATCACACAATTTGTATGGAGCAATATAATCACACAATTTGTATGGAGCAATATAATCACACAATTTGCATAGAGCAATATAATCACACAATTTGTATGGAGCAATATAATCACTCAAATTGTATGGAGCAATATAATCACACAATTTGTATGGAGCAATGTAATCACACAATTTGTATGGAGCAATGTAATCACACAATTTGTATGGAGCAACGTAATCACACAATTTGTATGGAGCAATGTAATCACCCAATTTGTATGGAGCAATATAATCACATAATTTGTATGGAGCAATATAATCACACAATTTGTATGGAGGAATGTAATTACACAATTTGTATGGAGGAATGTAATTACACAATTCGTATGGAGGAATGTAATTACACAATTTGTATGGAGCAACGTAATCACACAATTTGTATAGAGCAACGTAATCACACAATTTGTATGGAGCAATGTTATCACACACTGAGCCATGGTTCATTTACTGCTTTCATTGTATCCTGGCCACATTGATTGGTTCCTCCAGTCACATGATATGTTTAGTCAGGCACTGCGTAAGTATAACTGTACAGGCCACTCTAACCATGGAACTTGTGTGAATCTAGTGGCCACTCTAACCTGTGGAACTTGTGTGAATCTAGTGGTCACTCTAACCATGGAACTTGTGTGAATCTAGTGGCCACTCTAACCATGGAACTTGTGTGAATCTAGTGGCCACTCTAACCATGGAACTTGTGTGAATCTAGTGGTCACTCTAACCTGTGGAACTTGTGTGAATCTAGTGGTCACTCTAACCATGGAACTTGTGTGAATCTAGTGGCCACTCTAACCATGGAACTTGTGTGAATCTAGTGGCCACTCTAACCATGGAACTTGTGTGAATCTAGTGGCCACTCTAACCTGTGGAACTTGTGTGGATCTAGTGGTCACTCTAACCATGGAACTTGTGTGAATCTAGTGGCCACTCTAACCTGTCAAATTTGTGTGGATCTAGTGGTCACTCTAACCATGGAACTTGTGTGAATCTAGTGGTCACTCTAACCTGTCGAATTTGTGTGGATCTAGTGGCCACTCTAACCTGTGGAACTTGTGTGGATCTAGTGGCCACTCTAACCATGGAACTTGTGTGGATCTAGAGGTCACTCTAACCATGGAACTTGTGTGGATCTAGTGGTCACTCTAACTATGGAACTTGTGTGAATCTAGTGGCCACTCTAACCTGTGGAACTTGTGTGGATCTAGTGGTCACTCTAACCATGGAACTTGTGTGGATCTAGTGGCCACTCTAACCTGTGGAACTTGTGTGGATCTAGTGGTCACTCTAACCTGTGGAACTTGTGTGGATCTAGTGGTCACTCTAACCTGTAGAACTTGTGTGGATCTAGTGGTCACTCTAACCTGTGGAACTTGTGTGGATCTAGTGGTCACTATAACCATGGAACTTGTGTGAATCTAGTGGCCACTCTAACCTGTCAAATTTGTGTGGACCTAGTGGCCACTCTAACCTGTGGAACTTGTGTGGATCTAGTGGTCACTCTAACCATGGAACTTGTGTGGATCTAGAGGTCACTCTAACCATGGAACTTGTGTGAATCTAGTGGTCACTCTAACCTGTGGAATTTGTGTGGATCTAGTGGCCACTCTAACCTGTGGAACTTGTGTGGATCTAGTGGCCACTCTAACCATGGAACTTGTGTGGATCTAGAGGTCACTCTAACCATGGAACTTGTGTGGATCTAGTGGTCACTCTAACCTGTGGAACTTTTGTGAATCTAGTGGTCACTCTAATCTGTGGAACTTGTGTGGATCTAGTGGTCACTCTAACCTGTGGAACTTGTGTGGATCTAGTGGTCACTCTAACTGTGGAACTTGTGTGGATCTAATGGTCACTCTAACTGTGGAACTTGTGTGCATCTAGTGGTCACTCTAACTGTAGAACTTGTGTGCATCTAGTGGTCACTCTAACCATAGAACTTGTGTGGATCTAGTGGTCACTCTAACCATAGAACTTGTGTGGATCTAGTGGTCACGTATAGGTGGGGGATGTGTAGTTGAGAGTTGGCGGATATTGGGTGGGTGAGTGGGTGTAGGTTGGCTGATGTGTGTGTGGGTGGGTGAGGAAAATTGTGAGGGTGCGGGATGTATGTGTGGATAGGTGCGGGATGTGTGGGTTGACGGGGGTATGTGTGTGTGGTTTTGTGATGTGTGTTTTGCTGGGTGGTTGCGGGTGTGTGGTTGGGTGGTGGAGAATATGTGGGTGGGTGTGTCGGTAATGGGATGGGTGAGGGATGTATGTGTGGGTTGGGAAATGTGTGTGGGTGGGGGATCAGTGGGTTTGTGGTGGCATGTATGTTTGCCTGAGTCTGTGTGAGTGCGTGGAGGTATGTGTGGGTGGGTGGGCGTGTGGTGGGTGGGGGATGTGTGGGTGGCTGCGGGGTGTGAGGGTGGATGGGGGATGTGTCTCACAACATTGCAATATGCACTGTTTATGTTTACAACTTTCATTTGACAATGTTTTTTTTTTCCCATGTGAATGTACCATGCGTAATATGCATAGTTTATGCTTACAAAATCCATTTGACAATGTTTTTGTTTTCCCTATATAAATTTAACATGCACATTTGATGAATGAAATATGAGTGATCGAAAGGGCCGAATGTAAGACGGGCCTGCGTGCCCAATTTGTTACCCTTTTAAAATAAAGTTTGTTCGTTCATTCTGTTATATCCAAGTATGGGTACAGTCTGTGGTATGTTGTCCCCCGGGCAACCTGACCTCACCTACAGCAATTGCTGTCCTCCAGGCAGTCTGGTTATCTGACCTCACCTACAGAAATTGCTGTCCTCCAGGCAGTCTGGTTATCTGACCTCACCTACAGAAATTGCTGTCCTCCAGGCAGTCTGGTTACCTAACCTCACCTACAGCAATTGCTGTCCTTTGGGCAGTCTGGTTACCTGACCTCACCTATAGCAATTGCTGTCCTCCAGGCAGTCTGGTTACCTGACCTCACCTATAGCAATTGCTGTCCTCCAGGCAGTCCGGTTACCTGACCTCACCTATAGCAATTGCTGTCCTCCAGGCAGTCTGGTTACCTGACCTCACCTATAGCAATTGCTGTCCTCCAGGCAGTCCGGTTACCTGACCTCACCTACAGTAATTGTTGTCCTTTTGACAGTCTGGTTACCTGACCTCACCTATAGCAATTGCTGTCCTCCAGGCATTCCCATTACCTGACCTCACCTACAGCAATTGCTGTACTTTTGACAGTCTGGTTATCTGACCTCACCTACAGAAATTGCTGTCCTCCAGGCAGTCTGGTTATCTGACCTCACCTACAGCAATTGTTGTCCTTTTGACAGTCTGGTTACCTGACCTCACCTACAGTAATTGTTGTCCTTTGGACAGTCTAATTACCTGACCTCACCTACAGCAATTGCTGTCCTTTGGACAGTTTGGTTACCCAATTTCACCTTCAGCAAACATCAGCTACAATCACATTAATGCCATGTCTTTCTATCGCCAGCTGAAAGCTTACCTTGACCAGCCCCTTCTGAAACAACATTTCCACAACCTCTTTCAGTATTGGCAGTACTCCGCTGTGGTGGATGCCGAGTCCCCTCTTCAGCAAATCCTCAAATTGTAGCACCTGAAATTGAGGCAGTTTGGTTCACGAGTTATATTGAGAAAACACATGTTCAGCACATCATCTAAAACACACAATACATCTGTCAGCACATCATTTACAAAACAACATATCCATCAATTACATAATTTACAAAACAACATATCAATTAAGTACATAATTTACAAAACATCCATTAAGCACATAATGTGAAAAACGAAACAAATCTCAGCATTTCATTTACAAATTAATTTACAAAATCCCTAAATCTTTGTGTGGTCCTTCCCAGGTTCTGGCAGAGGTATGGGGCAACTGAGTACCCACTCTTGTTCAATGATGCCGCTCTTTCTGCTCTTGTTGTAATTACTTGCCAATTCCAGCAACTTCTTCAATGATGCCACTCTTTCTGCTGTTGTTGTAATTACTTGCCAGTTCCAGCAACATCTTCAATGATGCCACTCTTTCTGCTGTTGTTGTAATTACTTGCCAGTTCCATCAACTTCTTCAATGATGCCACTCTTTCTGCTGTTGTTGTAATTACTTGCCAGTTCCACCAACATCTTCAATGATGCCACTCTTTCTCCTATTGTTGTAATTACCCGCCAGTTCCAGAAACTTCTTCTCAGAACACAAACATGTTCATATTGATTGAGGTCTGAACTGTGACGCTGTTTCCAGCCTGTCACTGGGCAGCCTAGATCTCCCTCACTGTCACTGGGCAGCCTAGATCTCCTCCACTGTCACTGGGCAGCCTAGATCTCCTCCACTGTCACTGGGCAGCCTAGATCTCCCTCACTGTCACTGGGCAGCCTAGATCTCCTCCACTGTCACTGGGCAGCCTAGATCTCCCCCACTGTCACTGGGTCTTCTGCCTCCATTCCCTTGGTCCTGCACTAATGTGACACTGTTTCCAGCCTGTCACTGGGTAGCCTAGATCTCCCCCACTGTCACTGGGTCTTCTGCCTCCATTCCCTTGGTCCTGCACTTATCTGAGACAGCCGTTCTGCAGCGCTGTGTCCACTTGTGTGATGAGTGAACTAAGCCTTACCCTTATAATAATTGCACGATTCAGGTCCTTAAGATCCATGCTCTCCTCATTACATTTTCTATACAGATGTTGAATACATAAGGGGAGAGAATGCAGCTGTCTTACTTCCATTTGCCCTTCCAACCAGTTTGATGTTTAACTGGCTACTCTGACAGTTGCTTGTTGTTCATAATTCAGTTAAGTAGATCAAATGTGCTGGAAACTCCATATCTGCCATGATGTTCCACAAAGAAGCAAGTATGAAGTTCTACACAGAACACTCTGCATTTCTCAAAGATGGTTCTCATGGCCAAGATATGGTCCCTGGTTCTGAACAATGAAACAAATAGATAACAGATATGGCCCCTGGTTCTGAACAATGAAACAAACAGATAACAAATATGGCCCCTGGTTCTGAACAATGAAACAAACAGATAACAAATATGGTCTCTAGTTGTGAGCAATGAAACAAACAGATAACAAATATGGCCCTTGGTTGTGAACAATGACACAAACAGACAATGAAACACTAAAACAAGAGATGCACTCACCTGAGGTAAGCTTCTGTCCGATCCCTTCAGTTTGGAGATACACTTGTGAAAGAAGATGTGAATCTCACTCTTCTCCACAGCCGTGGTCAGATCCACACTTTGCAAGTTGGCAGAGTTTTCTTCAATCTTTTTCTTGGAAAATGTGAAGGCTACAACAGGCAACTTGTCTTTCTTCCTGAGCATTTCTATCACAGACAGCCAGGTGTTCTTGTCCTGTTTCATGCAACATTATTCAAATAGATATTACTCAATGTCCTCAATGCACAATTATCACTACAGATTAAAATCTTCTTCTTCTCCTGCCTGAACTACGGCAATACAGTGCCTCAACTCTGTAGTAGAGACCAGGATGTCACTGGCTGTATACAAATGTTCGTGTTTGTGGATAGGTGTCCTCTTTTTGACATTTAGCCTGATCTGATGTGGCATACTCTGTGTTCAGTACCAAATGGCCAGGGATTAACCAGGTGCTCCACTATCTGGCAAGGATGATTACTGCCTCACACTCAGTCCACACTTTGGACAGTTGAGAAAGGATACCTGTGGTTTGAGCGTCTGCCCCTTGTGGAGGCCCCAAATCTGTGGCACGAGTGGCTGCCACTTGTGGAGGCCCCAAATCTGTGGCATGAGTGGCTGCCACTTGTTGAGGCCCCACATCTGTGGCATGAGTGGCTGCCACTTGTTGAGGCCCAAACTGTGGCATGAGTGACTGCCACTTGTTGAGGCCCAAACTGTGGCATGAGTGACTGCCCCTTGTGGAGGCCCCACATCTGTGGCATGAGTGACTGCCCCTTGTGGAGGTCCCACATCTGTGGCATGAGTGACTACCCCTTGTGGAGGCCCCAAACCTGTGGTATGAGTGGCTGCCCCTTGTGGAGGCCCCAAACCTGTGGTATGAGTGACTGCCCCTTGTAAAGGCCCCAAACCTGTGGCATGAGTGGCTGCCACCTGTGGCATGAGTGGTTGCCACATGTGGAGGCCCCAAACCTGTGGCATGAGTGACTGCCCCTTGTGGAGGCCCCAAATCTGTGGCATGAGTGACTGCCCCTTGTGGAGGCCCCAAACCTGTGGCATGAGTGACTGCCCCTTGTGGAGGACCCAAACTTGTGGTATGAGTGGCTGCCCCTTGTGAAGGCCCCAAACCTGTGGCATGAGTGGCGGCCACCTGTGGATGCCCCAAACCTGTGGCATGAGTGACTGCCCCTTGTGGAGGCCCCAAATCTGTTGAACTTGTGTGAATTTAGTAACCACTCTAACCATGGAACTTGTGTGGATCTAGTGGCCACTCTAATCTGTGGAAATTGTGTGGATCTAGTGGCCACTCTAACTGTAGAACTTGTGTGGATCTAGTGGACACTCTAACATGTGGAAATTGTGTGGATCTAGTGTCCACTCTAACATGTGGAACTTGTGTGGATCTAGTGGCCACTCTAACTGTAGAACTTGTGTGGATCTAGTGGCCACTCTGACTGTAGAACTTGTGAGGATCTAGTGGCCACTCTAACTATAGAACTTGTGTGGATCTAGTGGACACTCTAACCTGTGGAACTTGTGTGGATCTACTGACCACTCTAACTGTAGAACTTGTGTGGATCTAGTGGTCACTCTAACCTGTGGAACTTGTGTGGATCTAGTGGACACTCTAACCATGGAACTTGTGTGGATCTAGTGGACACTCTAACCATGGAACTTGTGTATATCTAGTGGACACCCTAACCATGGAACTTGTGTGGATCTAGTGGACACTCTAACCATGGAACTTGTGTGGATCTAGTGGCCACTCTAACCATGGAACTTGTGTGGATCTAGTGGCCACTCTAACCATGGAACTTGTGTGGATCTAATGGACACTCTAATCTGTGGAACCTGTGTGGATCTACTGACCACTCTAACTGTAGAACTTGTGTGGATCTAGTGGTCACTCTAACCTGTGGAACTTGTGTGGATTTAGTGGACACTCTAACCATGGAACTTGAGTGGATCTAGTGGACACTCTAACCATGGAACTTGTGTATATCTAGTGGACACCCTAACCATGGAACTTGTGTGGATCTAGTGGACACTCTAACCATGGAACTTGTGTGGATCTAGTGGCCACTCTAACCATGGAACTTGTGTGGATCTAGTGGCCACTCTAACCATGGAACTTGTGTGGATCTAATGGACACTCTAATCTGTGGAACCTGTGTGGATCTACTGACCACTCTAACTGTAGAACTTGTGTGGATCTAGTGGCCACTCTAACCTGTGGAACTTGTGTGGATTTAGTGGACACTCTAACCATGGAACTTGTGTGGATCTAGAGGACACTCTAACCATGGAACTTGTGTGGATCTAGAGGACACTCTAACCATGGAACTTGTGTGGATCTAGTGGCCACTTTAACCATGGAACTTGTGTGGATCTAGTGGACACTCTAACCATGGAACTTGTGTGGATCTAGTGGCCACTCTAACCATGGAACTTGTGTGGATCTAGTGGACACTCTAACCATGGAACTTGTGTGGATCTAGTGGACACTCTAACCATGGAACTTGTGTGGATCTAGTGGACACTCTAACCATGGAACTTGTGTGGATCTAGTGGACACTCTAACCATGGAACTTGTGTGGATCTAGTGGCCACTCTAACCATGGAACTTGTGTGGATCTAGTGGACACTCTAACCATGGAAGTTGTGTGGATCTAGTGGCCACTCTAACCATGGAACTTGTGTGGATCTAGTGGACACTCTAACCATGGAACTTGTGTGGATCTAGTGGCCACTCTAACCATGGAACTTGTGTGGATCTAGTGGCCACTCTAACCTCAAGATTCATTCATAGGTCATGATCATTT
Source organism: Cepaea hortensis (assembly GCA_963921405.1). Classification (NCBI taxonomy): domain Eukaryota; kingdom Metazoa; phylum Mollusca; class Gastropoda; order Stylommatophora; family Helicidae; genus Cepaea; species Cepaea hortensis. The sequence continues at coordinate 15,503,297 of OY992886.1, read as the reverse complement.
AGCAGTGACATACTGTCACTGTAACAATGGCATGGTGTTGGCATTTCTATGACACAATCAAGGTTGTAATTCTATTCTAGGTTATGGTTGACTGCCAGGACATATGTGTGAGGTTATGGTTGATACCAGGCTAAATGCCAGGACATATGTGTGAGGTTATGGTTGATACCAGGCTAAATGTCAGGACATACGTGTGAGGTTATGGCTGACGTCAGGCTAACTGACACGACATACGTGTGAGGTTATGGCTAACTGCCAGGACATATGTGTGAGGTTATGGTTGACTGCCAGGACATACATAAGAGGTTATGGTTGACTGCCAGGACATACGTGTGAGGTTATGGTTGATGACAGGCTAACTGCCAGGACATACGTGTGAGGTTATGGTTGACTGCCAGGACATACGTGTGAGGTTATGGTTGATGACAGGCTAACTGCCAGGACATACGTGTGAGGTTATGGTTGACTGCCAGGACATACGTGTGAGGTTATGGTTGACTGCCAGGACATACGTGTGAGGTTATGGTTGACTTCCAGGACCTACATGTGAGGTTATGGCTGATGACAGGCTAACTGCCAGGACCTACATGTGAGGTTATGGCTGATGCCAGGCTAAATGCCAGGACATACGTGTGAGGTTATGGTTGACGTCAGGCTAACTGACACGACATACGTGTGAGGTTATGGCTAACTGCCAGGACATATGTGTGAGGTTATGGTTGACTGCCAGGACATACATAAGAGGTTATGGTTGACTGCCAGGACATACGTGTGAGGTTATTGTTGATGACAGGCTAACTGCCAAGACATATGTGTGAGGTTATGGTTGATGACAGGCTAACTGCCAGGACATACGTGTGAGGTTATGGTTGACTGCCAGGACATACGTGTGAGGTTATGGTTGATGACAGGCTAACTGCCAGGACATACGTGTGAGGTTATGGTTGACTGCCAGGACATACGTGTGAGGTTATGGTTGACTGCCAGGACATACGTGTGAGGTTATGGTTGACTTCCAGGACCTACATGTGAGGTTATGGCTGATGACAGGCTAACTGCCAGGACCTACATGTGAGGTTATGGCTGATGCCAGGCTAAATGATAGGACATACGTGTGAGGTTATGGTTGACTTCCAGGACCTACATGTGAGGTTATGGCTGATGACAGGCTAACTGCCAGGACATACGTGTGAGGTTATGGTTGACTGCCAGGACATACGTGTGAGGTTATGGTTGACTGCCAGGACATAAATGTGAGGTTATGGTTGATGACAGGCTAACTGCCAGGACATACGTGTGAGGTTATGGTTGACTGCCAGGACATACGTGTGAGGTATGGTTGATGACAGGCTAACTGCCAGGACATATGTGTGAGGTTATGGTTGATGACCGGATAACTGCCAGGACATACGTGTGAGGTTATGGTTGACTGCCAGGACATATGTGTGAGGTTATGGTTGATGACCGGATAACTGCCAGGACATACGTGTGAGGTTATGGTTGACTGCCAGGACATACGTGTGAGGTTATGGTTGATGACAGGCTAACTGCCAGGACATACGTGTGAGGTTATGGTTGACTGCCAGGACATATGTGTGAGGTTATGGTTACTGCCAGGACATACCTGTGAGGGGTTGCCTTGCCTGATTCCTTTAGCACCGAAGGTCTGGGAACTCTTGCTGGCTCTTTCCTTTTTAGCCATGACAGCTTTGTTGTATCTATTATTGTTAATAAAGAATTGGGTTAATGTCACTCAATCTGTCAACATGAATGGATGTGATTAACTTGAGTGATTGGGTTAATGTCACACAATCTGTGTAGGTGTGTCCACTGTTTCTGCAGGAGATGTTAGAATGTATGTATGTCCACTATTCCTGCAGGAGATGTTAGAATGTATGTACGTCCACTATTTTTGCAGCAGATGTTAGAATGTATGTACGTCCACTATTCCTACAGCAGATGTTAGAGTGTATGTATGTTAACTATTCCTACAGCAGATGTTAGAGTGTATGCATGTTAACTATTCCTACAGCAGATGTTAGAGTGTATGCATGTTAACTATTCCTACAGCAGATGTTAGAGTGTATGTATGTTAACTATTCCTGCAGCAGATGTTAGAGTGTATGTATGTTAACTATTCCTACAGCAGATGTTAGAGTGTATGTATGTTATCTATTCCTACAGCAGATGTTAGAGTGTATGTATGTTAACTATTCCTACAGCAGATGTTAGAGTGTAGGCATGTCCACTATTCCTGCAGCAGTTAGACTGTATGTATGTCCACTATTCATACAGCAGACGTTAGAGTGTATGTATGTCCACTATTCCTACAGCAGATGTTAGAGTGTATGTATGTTAACTATTCCTACAGCAGATGTTAGAGTGTAGGCATGTCCACTATTCCTGCAGCAGTTAGACTGTATGTATGTCCACTATTCATACAGCAGATGTTAGAGTGCATTTATGTCCACTATTCCTGCAGCAGTTAGACTGTATGTATGTCCACTATTCATACAGCAGATGTTAGAGTGCATTTATGTCCACTATTCCTACAGCAGTTAGACTGTATGTATGCCCACTATTCCTGCAGCAGATGCTAGAGTGTATGTTTGTCCACTATTCATACAGCAGATGTTAAGAGTGTATGTTTGTCCACTATTCATACAGCAGATGTTAAGAGTGTATGTTTGTCCACTATTCATACAGCAGATGTTAAGAGTGTATGTTTGTCCACTATTCCTGCAGCAGATGTTAAGAGTGTATGTTTGTCCACTATTCATACAGCAGATGTTAGAGTGTATGTTTGTCCACTATTCATACAGCAGATGTTAAGAGTGTATGTTTGTCCACTATTCATACAGCAGATGCTAGAGTGTATGTTTGTCCACTATTCATACAGCAGATGTTAAGAGTGTATGTTTGTCCACTATTCATACAGCAGATGTTAAGAGTGTATGTTTGTCCACTATTCATACAGCAGATGTTAAGAGTGTATGTATGTTAACTATTCCTGCAGCAGATGCTAGAGTGTATGTTTGTCCACTATTCATACAGCAGATGTTAGAGTGCATTTATGCCCACTATTCCTACAGCAGTTAGACTGTATGTATGCCCACTATTCCTGCAGCAGTTAGACTGTATGTATGCCCACTATTCCTGCAGCAGTTAGACTGTATGTATGCCCACTATTCCTGCAGCAGTTAGACTGTATGTATGCCCACTATTCCTGCAGCAGATGCTAGAGTGTATGTTTGTCCACTATTCATACAGCAGATGTTAAGAGTGTATGTTTGTCCACTATTCATACAGCAGATGTTAAGAGTGTATGTTTGTCCACTATTCATACAGCAGATGTTAAGAGTGTATGTTTGTCCACTATTCCTGCAGCAGATGTTAGAGTGTATGTTTGTCCACTATTCATACAGCAGATGTTAAGAGTGTATGTTTGTCCACTATTCCTGCAGCAGATGTTAAGAGTGTATGTTTGTCCACTATTCATACAGCAGATGTTAAGAGTGTATGTTTGTCCACTATTCCTGCAGCAGATGTTAAGAGTGTATGTTTGTCCACTATTCATACAGCAGATGTTAAGAGTGTATGTTTGTCCACTATTCCTGCAGCAGATGTTAGAGTGTATGTTTGTCCACTATTCATACAGCAGATGTTAAGAGTGTATGTTTGTCCACTATTCCTGCAGCAGATGTTAAGAGTGTATGTTTGTCCACTATTCATACAGCAGATGTTAAGAGTGTATGTATGTTAACTATTCCTGCAGCAGATGCTAGAGTGTATGTTTGTCCACTATTCATACAGCAGATGTTAAGAGTGTATGTTTGTCCACTATTCCTGCAGCAGATGTTAAGAGTGTATGTTTGTCCACTATTCATACAGCAGATGTTAAGAGTGTATGTTTGTCCACTATTCCTGCAGCAGATGTTAGAGTGTATGTTTGTCCACTATTCATACAGCAGATGTTAAGAGTGTATGTTTGTCCACTATTCCTGCAGTAAATGTTAGTGTGAGAAAACAGAGAACAGTAAGAGTGAATGTCTACACAGTTGTGAGAAAACATGACAGAACAACAAGAGTGAAACCTACCCAGTTGTGAGAAAAATGAGTTGAGTTGAGTTGAGCTAAGAAACGACATCACTGCACTCAGGACATTCCCACAAGCGCTCTGTTTCCTCGTTCAACAGCCAGTGAAAAGTCATACTGCTAATCATTCCAAGTGCCATCTGATTAAAAGTTCTCCTGGTATTCCCTCTCAAGTATTGAGATTAATCCAGAATGCCTGCCGATCCCCTGCCATATCATTCTCGCCATATACAGGTTCTCAGCTTGTTCCACCGCTTTCTCCACCTGGTCCCACAGGCGCCTGAACACTTCTCCTTTGTCCATAGGTAATCTACCACCGAGAGGTCCATTCCCTGCCAGCCTATCAGCCTGTTCATTCCCCCGCACTCCCACATGACTAGAACAGAAAATCCATACAATTCTCACAATCTGTGACCTCTGAAAAGAGGTGAGCCATTCCACACGAAACATTCCTTTCTCCACCTTACTAAGCATATTCTTTGAATCCGTAATGAATACAATGTGTGTTGCAGCAGTCTCCTCCAATCATTGGAAGGCTGATGCTACTGCCTCCACTCCATTCTCATGCTGGAGGTCGTAGTCTCAAATGCCAGACATTTTCAAGCATCATCAATTAGCCTTCGCAATGAAACCCCAACCATTACATTTGTTTCCCACCTCTGACCCATCAGTGTAGATCACTATGTCACTTTGATGTGTGTTATTCTGGATCAGTTGTTGCACCTCAAACTCTGTGCGACCCGCTGCCCATTCTCTGCTGGATCAGTTGTTGCACCTCAAACTCTGTGCGGCCCGCTGCCCATTCTTTGCTGGATCAGTTGTTGCACCTCAAACTCTGTGCGGCCCGCTGCCCATTCTCTGCTGGATCAGTTGTTGCACCTCAAACTCTGTGCGACCCGCTGCCCATTCTCTGCTGGATCAGTTGTTGCACCTCAAACTCTGTGCGACCCGCTGCCCATTCTCTGCTGGATCAGTTGTTGCACCTCAAACTCTGTGCGACCCGCTGCCCATTCTCTGCTGGATCAGTTGTTGCACCTCAAACTCTGTGCGGCCCGCTGCCCATTCTCTGCTGGATCAGTTGTTGCACCTCAAACTCTGTGCGACCCGCTGCCCATTCTCTGCTGGATCAGTTGTTGCACCTCAAACTCTGTGCGACCCGCTGCTCATTCTCTGCACTCATGACCCACTGTTACTATTACCTAGTGCCAGTCCATCATGTCTTCCGGAACTTCAACCCATTCTTTTTCACGATTGATGGTTTCTATTTCACACACCTGACTGATAGATATTTCTGCCTGTGCCATCCAGGACCTGCCACGTCTTAGTCTATGACCCTTGACCATATCCATGGCTTCATGCAGCGGGTGATCCTTATCTGCAGCAACTCTTAGGTACCATTTGGCCTGAAGGACCCTATGCCTATCTGTCATTGTTGGTAGTGCCAGGATATGCCTCATGCATATAATTGGTGTGTCCTTTGTGCATCCCAGGATTACCCGCATGGCAGCATTCTGTATGCACTCCAACCTTTCAAGTTGGTTCTTTCATACTATCAGCAGCCCCAAACCATACTCAATGACATATTATTAACTGCTGAAAGATCCTGTAAAGCATCCTCTGATCTACCCCGGTTGCTGCCCTCAATGCATTAAGTCCCCTACCAGCCTTCACCACCAAAACCTCCACATGATCCTTATAAGACATACACCTGTCGAAGGTGATTCCCAAGTAATTAAATTTACTCTCTCTACTGAGAGGACGTCAGTTAGTTAGTTAGTTAGTTGCGGTTCCAACTTCACGGCAACGGGTCGTCCCCATTATGCTCCATTCCTGTGCCAGTGAATATCACACAAAATGCCCCTCACTGCCCTATGTGAACAATGGAATAGACAGGAGTGTCGGCAAGCCAACATCCCGCACAGTGCATAATGCCGCAGCCAGAATGCCAATACAAAAGTCCTCCAAGAGAAATACAGTTCATTGTCAAGGGAAACGGCAGTCACCAGAAAGACTTCATTGACCCGGGTTTTATCCCATATGGCTAGGTCTCTTTCCGCAGGGCAACCTGAGACTCCCAGGAATCTCCTGAAAAATGCACTCATGAACCGAAAAGGCAAACCAGCCAATCCAGCAACAGCCGGCCGCCATCATTCCGAATTCAGTTCATGCCACAAACTGCTAACAGATGTAAAATCATTCCACGCAAAAGTCACAGCTCACAGTGTCACACCACGCACTCACTCAGTAGCAGGGCGACGGAACCATAGCCTCCTTAGTCGCCTCTTACGACGTGCATGGTAGGCAACAGTGCTACTATTCTTTGCTCCCCCGTATGGGCCCCGGCAACACACTGGCGATGTGTGAGAGGACGTCCATTCATTGTAATACTAATACATGAGATATCTGCCTTCACAATTTGTATATCCAGGGAATACCATACAACCGATGCCTTGTCTGGATTTATTACAGCCCTGTGTCCCTGCACCACTCTGCCACTCTGTTTACTGCCACCTGTAAGTCTTCCACCAAACTGGCCCTGTCTCTGCCCTGTCTGTACACCAGCACATCATCTGCAAATGTCAAGATTCTACCAATTCTTGGTGCCTCAACTGCTGCAACTTTGCTGGTGTATACATTAAAGAGCAAGTAAGAAAACTGAGAGAACAGTGATGGTGAAACCTACCCAGCTGTGAGAAAGCTGCCAGCAGCATCCACCAACAGGAAGAGCTCGCTGCAGGTTTTGCTGCTGTTGCCGGTGTAGAGGTAATGTTCTAGGGGCACTGGTCTCTTGCTGGTGCTGACTACGTAGATCTTCTTCTTCTTTGTTCGCCTGTGACAAAACAGAAAACTGGTCACACAAAAGTAAATTATTTGTGCATCTATTCATGATGACAGCGTGTGACTTTCAATATAACAACATTCTGGCCTTATCAGTTATAATGAAATGTGCCAGAAGAAAAGCAGTGAATATTTGTGAACATGTAGCCAGCAGAGAGTCCACTTTGCTCTGACTGAATGTGGCAGATTTTGCTACATAAAAGGAAGCTGATCCTTCTGCCTTTAACCTGTAACCTTTGCTACATACATTGTGCATTTCTCAGCAGAAACATATTTTCAGTTACAATTACTCCAAATAACATTTCTATCAAGTCAAGAAAAAATATTACACTACTGGCAGATCCTTATAACAAGTCACATTTATCATGAATACACACCCAATCCCAGACTTTTGTGACTGTGTGAGATGGCGAACTATGACTGCCATACTTATCAGCATGGCACTTGATGATGATCAAAGCTACAAACTCTAAGGATTGTCAACTAACACACACACACACACACGAGGACCCACCCGACCCAGTCGGCAAACTCCATGGTGTTTGGAACTGTGGCACTCAGCAAGATCACGCTGACATGGTCGGGCAGCATGATCAGAACTTCCTCCCACACAACCCCTCTCTCGGAGTCATTGATGTAGTGAACCTCATCGAATATGACCCACTCCAGGTCACGGATGATGTCTGAGCCGTTGTACAACATCGACCTGTGACAACACAAACACGTTATTCAACATAGACCTGTGGCCGTACCAGTTATACAACATAGACACATGACTGTATCAATAGTTATACAACATAGACCTGTGACAGTATCAATAGTTATACAACATAGACCTGTGACAGTATCAATAGTTATACAACATAGACCTGTGACAGTAAAAATAGTTATACAACATAGACCTGTGACAGTATCAATAGTTATATAACATAAACCTGTGACAGTAACAAACGTTATACAACATATACCTGTGACAGTATCAATATTTATACAACATAGACTTGTGACAGTATCAATGCATTATACAACATAGACCTGTGACAGTATCAATACATTTACAACATAGACCTGTGACAGTATCAATACATTATATAACATAGATCTGTGACAGTATCAATATATTATACGACATAGACCTGTGACAGTATCAATATTTATACAACATAGACTTGTGACAGTATCAATACATTTACAACATAGACCTGTGACAGTATCAATACATTATACAACATAGATCTGTGACAGTATCAATACATTATACAACATAGATCTGTGACAGTATTAATATTTATACAACATAGACTTGTGACAGTATCAATACATTATACGACATAGACCTGTGACAGTATCAATGCATTATACAACATAGACCTATGATAGTGTCAATACATTATACAACATAGACTTGTGACAGTATCAATGCATTATACAACATAGACCTGTGACAGTATCAATATTTATACAACATAGACTTGTGACAGTATCAATACATTTACAACATAGACCTGTGACAGTATCAATACATTATACAACATAGATCTGTGACAGTATCAATACATTATACAACATAGATCTGTGACAGAATCAATACATTATACAACATAGATCTGTGACAGTATCAATACATTATACAACATAGATCTGTGACAGTATTAATATTTATACAACATAGACTTGTGACAGTATCAATACATTATACAACATAGACCTGTGACAGTATCAATGCATTATACAACATAGACCTGTGACAGTATCAATGCATTATACAACATAGACCTGTGGCAGTATCAATGCATTATACAACATAGACCTGTGACAGTATCAATGCATTATACAACATAGACCTGTGACAGTATCAATGCATTATACAACATAGACCTGTGAAAGTATCAATGCATTAAACAACATAGACCTGTGACAGTATCAATGCATTATACAACATAGACCTGCGACAGTATCAATATTTATACAACATAGACTTGTGACAGTATCAATGCATTATACAACATAGACTTGTGACAGTATCAATGCATTATACAACATAGACTTGTGACAGTATCAATACATTATACAACATAGACCTGTGACAGTATCAATGCATCATACAACATAGACCTGTGACAGTATCAATATTTATACAACATAGACCTGTGACAGTATCAATGCATTATACAACATATACCTGTGACAGTATCAATGCATTATACAACATAGACCTGTGACAGTATCAATATTTATACAACATAGACTTGTGACAGTATCAATGCATTATACAACATAGACCTGTGACAGTATCAATGCATTATACAACATAGACCTGTGACAGTATCAATACATTATACAACATAGACCTGTGACAGTATCAATGCATTATACAACATAGACCTGTGACAGTATCAATGCATTATACAACATAGACCTGTGATAGTATCAATATTTATACAACATAGACCTGTGACAGTATCAATGCATTATACAACATAGACCTGTGACAGTATAAATATTTATACAACATAGACCTGTGACAGTATCAATGCATTATACAACATAGACCTGTGACAGTATCAATATTTATACAACATAGACTTGTGACAGTATCAATGCATTATACAACATAGACCTGTGACAGTATCAATGCATTATACAACATAGACCTGTGACAGTATCAATGCATTATACAACATAGACCTGTGACAGTATCAATGCATTATACAACATAGACCTGTGACAGTATCAATGCATTATACAACATAGACCTGTGACAGTATCAATGCATTATACAACATAGACCTGTGAAAGTATCAATGCATTAAACAACATAGACCTGTGACAGTATCAATGCATTATACAACATAGACCTGTGACAGTATCAATATTTATACAACATAGACTTGTGACAGTATCAATGCATTATACAACATAGACTTGTGACAGTATCAATGCATTATACAACATAGACTTGTGACAGTATCAATACATTATACAACATAGACCTGTGACAGTATCAATGCATCATACAACATAGACCTGTGACAGTATCAATATTTATACAACATAGACCTGTGACAGTATCAATGCATTATACAACATATACCTGTGACAGTATCAATGCATTATACAACATAGACCTGTGACAGTATCAATATTTATACAACATAGACTTGTGACAGTATCAATGCATTATACAACATAGACCTGTGACAGTATCAATGCATTATACAACATAGACCTGTGACAGTATCAATACATTATACAACATAGACCTGTGACAGTATCAATGCATTATACAACATAGACCTGTGACAGTATCAATGCATTATACAACATAGACCTGTGATAGTATCAATATTTATACAACATAGACCTGTGACAGTATCAATGCATTATACAACATAGACCTGTGACAATATAAATATTTATACAACATAGACCTGTGACAGTATCAATGCATTATACAACATAGACCTGTGACAGTATAAATATTTATACAACATAGACCTGTGACAGTATCAATGCATTATACAACATAGACCTGTGACAGTATCAATATTTATACAACATAGACTTGTGACAGTATCAATGCATTATACAACATAGACCTGTGACAGTATCAATATTTATACAACATAGACTTGTGACAGTATCAATGCATTATACAACATAGACCTGTGACAGTATCAATATTTATACAACATAGACCTGTGACAGTATCAATGCATTATACAACATAGACCTGTGAAAGTATCAATATTTATACAACATAGACCTGTGACAGTATCAATGCATTAAACAACATAGACCTGTAACAGTATCAATGCATTATACAACATGGACCTGTGACAGTATCAATAAGTTATTTTCTCATCTGTCAGATAGTGACAGTATCAATAAGTTATTTTCTCATCTGTCAGACAGTGACAGTATCAATAAGTTATTTTCTCATCTGTCAGATAGTGACAGTATCAATAAGTTATTTTCTCATCTGTCAGATAGTGACAGTATCAATAAGTTATTTTCTCATCTGTCAGATAGTGACAGTATCAATAAGTTATTTTCTCATCTGTCAGATAGTGACAGTATCAATAAGTTATTTTCTCATCTGTCAGACAGTGACAGTATCAATAAGTTATTTTCTCATCTGTCAGATAGTGACAGTATCAATAAGTTATTTTCTCATCTGTCAGATAGTGACAGTATCAATAAGTTATTTTCTCATCTGTCAGACAGTGACTGCATCAAGCTAGGCTGGACAAGTATCGGGCAGTGCTCTGTTTGTGTAAACTGTGAAGCACATGTTCTGCAGTATCAGTGATACATGTCCAATAATGTGATTTCTTGTACCTCTAAATGACTTCAGCTGCAATTCTTCCACTTGGTTTCCACTTCAAGTATTAAAAAACTCTTCTATTCTGGTTCATGGATGTATTGGAAGAAATATACATTTGTATATACATTGTTTTCTTCTAACAGATCTACACAATTACTATGCTCTTTGCAGTTTCTGTTCCAATAAAGCTGTTTCTGTTTCAATGATGAATCCAGCTCTATTATTTGCTCGTTCAGCTTCATGAATTCCAGGGTAAATATATGAATTGATGCCATGTTAGACTCATTAGTTTTATTTGTCTTTTTCCATCCAATCTATTAATATTTATTGATAGCCATGCCACAGATATCATTGGTACATATACATTTTTTGGGCTATTTGTTTAAGTTCTAATTTTGAAATTGATTGACAGGTCAAGGGCATGTAACTCTAGAATAAGTCAGGTTGTTCTCCTTGATGGTTCAGTGTGAAATCAATATTCACTGCCGACTTACCGACCTGGTGCTGCATCAGGAAGCCCTTCGCCCGATAGATCCCATCCTACCTGGTGAGATAGATCCCATCCTACCTGGTGAGACAGATGCCCATTTGACTGAGCTCTTGAGGCTGCCCTAAACATAACACAGAGGGTAGATTTTACTTGTGAAGTAATCAGCCTTCAGCTGTAGTCAACATCTGCTCTCTATTGTCTGCGGATCCTACCTGAGGATCTCTGTGGTCATGATGAGGCATCTGCTGACTAATATCTATGGGTCCTACCTGAGTATCTCTGTGGTCATGATGAGGCAGGCTGCGGTCTGGTTGAGCTGCACATCACCTGTGACCAGGCCCACATCTCCAAACGTCTGCTTGAAATCTCGAAACTTCTGATTGGAAAGTGCTTTGATTGGGGATGTGTAGATTGTCCTAGATGTGATAAACAACAATTTATTGACTGTACTCTGTAACCATTTCACTGACTGTACTTTGTGAACAATTCACTGACTGTACTCTGTGAACACTTTATTGATTGTACTCTGTGAACAGTTTATTGACTGTACTCTGTGAACAGTTTATTGACTGTACTCCGTGAATAGTTCATTGACTGTACTCATAATAACAGATAATGTCAGTTAGAATAATGTTATTCACAGATAGCATCAGTTGAAATAATGTTACTCACAGATAACTCCAGTCACAATAGCATTACTCACAGATAACTTCAGTTAGAATAATGTTACAGAAAACTTTGGTTGGAATAATGTTACTCACAGATAACTTCAGTCAGAAGAGTGTGAAGATGGTAGATAAACTGACAACTTTAGTTAAGATGAATGTGCAAACTGGCAGATACATTCACCGATAACTTTAGCCTGAAGAATGAGAAGAGAGTTGATAAAGTAAATCAAAGAAAATTATAATTAGAGAAGTGTGAAGACGATAGACATAATCACTGATTAAGGCAGATAGAGGAATGTGGAAATAATTGATAAACCTGGATAATTTCAATTAATGGTATTGCTTTCAAAATACAGCAATAATATATTCCCAACAACCTGACTAAATGCCATCAGTTTTATTACAAGAAAACATCAGTACATGGCTCGGAGCTGTAAACATAATCCAGGTGTCAGGAATTGTATGAACTTTGTCATATGCTTGAGTAATTTTAAATTACTCCTATGTCCAGTAACTGTACTCACTTTGTCATATGTTTAAGTCTCATCTCATCTTATCATGTTCCTCTTGTACCTTGCGGTGTCGAGGTGAAGTATAAACAGCGGGACAGTGCCCGCTTATGGGCTTCATGTATCGATATTCCCACAGACTCTGTTATTCCCTGCGTCCATCGTTTACATGGTCGGCCTCTTCCTCTACTTCCATCTGGTCTGTACATCATTGCTTGATACTGTTAGTTGGTAACCTACTTGCATGGCCAAACCATTTGACTTGCTGCCTTCTAATAAAATCTAGTGCAGCTACAACCCCCACTTTATACATTGAGTATTCTTCTCAGGAATCTTATTTCTATTGTGATTTTTCTTTTCTCTTTTTCTGTCATTGTTCAGGTTTGGCACTGATAACAAAGAGTTGGTAGGAAGATTGTGTTAAGTAACTGTACTCACTTTGTCATATGTTTAAGTGACAGTGCAATAGCATACTCAGCCACAACTGTTTTGCCCGCTGACGTGTGGGCAGCCACAAAAACACTGTCATGACTTTCAAGTCTCAAAATTGCTTGTTTCTGGAATATGTCCAGCTCAAATGGCCACTGAAATGGAAGAGAAAAATCAAATAGATGAACGCTGACTGCAATCAGTATGTACACAAGCAAGCAGTGTCTGTCACTGTGTGAAGCTGGCATTCCCTATGATTTGTTTCTAGTCAAAGAACTGGGTGCCCCACCTGGCACAATGAGTGTTCCCCTGTAAAAAGTACTGTAGATAACAAAAGCCCCACCTGGCACAATGAGTGTTCCCCTGTAAAAAGTACTGTTGATAACAAAAGCCCCACCTGGCACAATGAGTGTTTCCCTGTAGAAAGTACTGTAGATAACAAAAGCCAATCAAAATTCATTTAACAATGTTTTTCTCTTAAGTGAATCTAACATGCACTATTGATGAACGAAAGATGAGAGGTTGGAATGTAAGACGGGCCTGCGTGCCCAATTTGTGACCCTTTGAAAATAAAGTTTGTTCATTCTCTTCCCCTCCAGCTTGTCACACTCTATTTCATTTTCCCTATCCTCAAGATGTGTCCAAAGAATGTGATTGGCTACCTCTGGTGTGATTGGCTACCTCTGATGTGATTGGCTACCTATAATGTGATTGGCTACCTCTGATGGGATTGGCTACCTCTGATGTGATTGGCTACCTCTGATGTGAATGGCTACCTCTGATATGATTGGCTACCTCTGATGTGATTGGCTACCTCTGATGTGATTAACCCATTTTCTTCATCAGTTGCTATCTTCCAAGATGTCTTCAATGCTTTGTTTAATCTGTCCAGGTGCCCTCATCATCTTCAAGTCATATCTCACTAACAAGTTGGTTGCATGATCATTAATGGACCCCAGTATACTCTATATGTTTGTGATTTGCTAGACTATTTTTACATTCAGTAGTTTGCCAGTGCTTTCTGAACAACTGACGCTCATGCCATCAAAATCAAAGCAAAGCTGTCTGCTTCCACCTGTGGCTGATTTCAAACCCTGGACTCGTATGTCGAGGAACTGTGTAACATGATTGACTTCAATATTCTTGTTCAGAAAGCAATGGCAAACTGTGTGACACTGTGACACAATTGACTTCAGCATTCTTGTTCAGGCAGCAATGGCAAACTGTGTGACACTGTGACACAACTGACTTCAGCATTCTTGTTCAGAAAGCAATGGCAAATTGTGTGACACAACTGACTTCAGCATTCTTGTTCAGAAAGCAATGGCAAACTGTGTGACACAACTGACTTCAACATTCTTGTTCAGAAAGCAATGGCAAACTGTGTGACACAACTGACTTCAATATTCTTGTTCAGAAAGCAATGGCAAACTGTGTGACACAACTGACTTCAATATTCTTGTTCAGAAAGCAATGGCAAACAGTGTGACACTGTGACACAACTGACTTCAGCATTCTTGTTCAGAAAGCAATGACAAACTGTGTGACACTGTGACACAACTGACTTCAATATTCTTGTTCAGAAAGCAATGGCAAACTGTGTGACACTGTGACATGACTGACTTCAGCATTCTTATTCAGAAATCAATGGCACACTGTGTGATACTGTGACATGACTGACTTCAATATTCTTGTTCAGAAAGCAATGGCAAACTGTGTGACACTGTGACACAACTAACTTCAATATTCTTGTTCAGAAAGCAATGGCAAACTGTGTGACACAACTGACTTCAGCATTCTTGTTCAGAACGCAATGACAAACCACTGAACATAAATTGCCAAGAAAGTCATCCTGGGGTTCATCACCACATCCAGCAAATGACATGCACATTTGAAAAACTGTTGTCACAATCTTTAAATATGTGCAGTGCTAAAAGATAGAATTGTGAAGTCCATCAGGATTTGTACAAGCCAAAATTACTTGAAAGACAGTGCTGGAGTAAATTAATATCATGCCATTTATGTTGAAATAGTCAACCAGGCCAAGTCTTGTGTTCTGGTGATAACATAATTTGACCAATCGTTAAACCGTGCTCACACATTGCTATAAATGACTGGAACCATGCATATAGTTGTTTGCTACAATTGTGCAGCTGATGACTGCTGAATATATCCCCAGTAACTGAAAACTTCATCTCACTTTTGGTTCTCTTTGAGTTTCTTGGCTCCACTGTGCAAATTTCAAAGTTGTTCATCAATTTTTCAATTTTTCCGAGTTTTTCATAACCTTGAGAGTCTACATTGTTATTTGTGGGTTTCACCCACTGTACGGGTCTCTGAATAAAGGGAATTAATTACCAGCTCTATTCATACAGCAATCCTGAGTTGAAATATTCAAAGTTTGGCATTTGTTTTAATTTCTTTATATCCCAGTGCTATGTAAGCTGATGACATCCTAGTGTTACATAAACTGATGACATCCTAGTGTTATGTAAACTAATGACATCCTAGTGTTACATAAACTGATGACATCCTAGTGTTACATAAACTGATGACATCCTAGTGTTACATAAACTGATGACATCCTAGTGTTACATAAACTGATGACATCCTAGTGTTATGTAAACTAATGACATCCTAGTGTTACATAAACTGATGACATCCTAATGTTACATAAACTGATGACATCCTAGTGCTATGTAAACTTATGACATCCTAGTGTTACATAAACTGATGACATCCTAGTGTTACATAAACTGATGAGATCCTAGTGTTACATAAACTAATGACATCCTAGTGCTATATAAACTGATGACATCCTAGTGCTATGTAAACTGATGACATCCTAGTGCTACATAAACTGATGACATCCTAGTGCTACATAAACTGATGACATCCTAGTGCTACATAAACTGATGACATCCTAGTGTTACATAAACTGATGACATCCTAGTGTTATGTAAACTGATAACATCCCAGTGTTACATAAACTGATGACATCCTAGTGCTACATAAACTGATGACATCCCAGTGTTACATAAACTGATGACATCCTAGTGTTACATAAACTGATGACATCCCAGTGTTACATAAACTGATGACATCCTAGTGCTACATAAACTGATGACATCCTAGTGTTACATAAACTGATGACATCCCAGTGTTACATAAACTGATGACATCCTAGTGTTACATAAACTGATGACATCCCAGTGTTACATAAACTGATGACATCCTAGTGTTATGTAAACTGATGACATCCTAGTGTTACATAAACTGATGACATCCTAGTGCTACATAAACTGATGACATCCTATTGTTACATAAACTGATGACATCCTAGTGTTACATAAACTGATGACATCCTAGTGTTACATAAACTGATGACATCCTAGTGCTATGTAAACTTATGACATCCTAGTGTTACATAAACTGATGACATCCTAGTGTTACATAAACTGATGACATCCTAGTGTTACATAAACTGATGACATCCTAGTGCTACATAAATTGATGACATCCTAGTGCTACATAAACTGATGACATCCTAGTGCTATGTAAACTGATGACATTCTAGTGTTATGTAAGCTGATGACATCCTAGTGTTATATTACCAGATGACATCCTAGAGTTATGAAAGCTACATAAATTGAGGACATCCTAGTGTTATATTAACAGATGACATCCTAGTGTTATGTAAGCTGATGACATCCTAGTGTTATGTAAGCTGATGACATCCTAGTGTTATGTAAGCTGATGACATCCTAGTGATATGTAAGCTGATGACATTCTAGTGTTATGTAAGTTGATGACATCCTAGTGTTATGTAAGCTGATGACATCCTAGTGTTATGTAAGCTGATGACATCCTAGTGTTATATTACCAGATGACATCCTAGAGTTATATTACCAGATGACATGCTAGAGTTATGAAAGCTCTGCAAGACTTAGAATACCACTATTTCATTGACAATATCAACACTGCCATGTGAAACTGCCTGCAGACGGTGAAAGGTGTCTAGTGCCAAACCTTGTATGCCATGTCAGGTATCCTCTTGTAGAAGTCATCAACTGGACAGCTCACGTCTATCTGCACTGCCCACTGCTCCTTCGGTACCACCTCCTTCTTTACTGGAGGTGAATCCTCAGGTTTGACTGCATCTTCAGTCTGCAGGACAAGATTACCATAAATGACATCTTAAAACTGTATGACAATATTATCATAAATGACATCTTCAAGTTGCATGACAAGATTACCATAAACGGCATCTTAAAGCTGCAGGACAAGATTACCATAAATGACATCTTAAAACTATATGACAATATTACCATAAATGACATCTTCAAGTTGCATGACAAGATTACCATAAATGGCATCTTAAAGCTGCAGGACAAGATTACCATAAATGACATCTTAAAACTGTAGGACAATATTACCATAAATGACATCTTCAAGTTGCATGACAAGATTACCATAAATGGCATCTTAAAACTGTATGACAATATTAACATAAATGACATCTTCAAGCTGCAGGACAAAATTATGATAAATTACATCTTCAGGCTGCATGAAAAGACCAGGATAAAATAATCTTGTCCTGCAGTTTGAAGATGTCATTTATAGACTACACCAAAAGACAAGGATAACTATATATGCTGTCATTTCTCACATACCTGAACACACACACACAATATATATATATGCTGTCATTTGTCACATACCTGAACACACATACACAATATAACTATATATGCTGTCATTTGTCACATACCTGAACACACACACAATATATATATATATGCTGTCATTTGTCACATACCTGAACACACACACACACAATATATATATATATGCTGTCATTTGTCACATACCTGAACACACACACACAATATATATATATGCTGTCATTTGTCACATACCTGAACACACACACACAATATATATATATGCTGTCATTTGTCACATAACTGAACACACACACACACAATATAACTATATATGCTGTCATTTGTCACATTCCTGAACACACATACACAATATAACTATACATGCTGTCATTTGTCACATACCTCAACACACATACACAATATAACTATCTTTGCTGTCATTTCTCACATACCTGAATACACATACACAATATAACTGTGTATGCTGTTATGAATCACATACCTGAACTAACTTTTCAAGACTCTCACTTCTGGGGAGTTCAGTTGTCTTGGTCTGTTTACCAAACATAAGAAAAGGAAAGGAAACCATAAGTCTTGATTCAAGGTATGTACATTTATAAATCATACTTTAAGGACACAATTCCTGATAGCATGGCATTCAATGTGACCAACAAAGAAATAAACATTGCAACAAGTACAACTGGCATACAGCAGTGATTCAGGGGGAGTCCACTCCTGCTGGCTGAACTTGTGCTGTGTCCAGGTAAAACAGAGTAGTCCTCCTCAAATACTGGCTATATGGTGCTGGCTTCACGTGTGTATCGACCAATCAGCACTTCCTCGGTGATGTGGTAATTGTGTGTATAGACCAATCAGCACTTCCTCGGTGATGTGATCATTGTGTGTATAGACCAATCAGCACTTCCTGGGTAATGTGGACATTGTGTGTATAGACCAATCAGCACTTCCTGGGTAATGTGGACATTGTGTGTATAGACCAATCAGCACTTCCTCGGTGATGTGGTAATTGTGTGTATAGACCAATCAGCACTTCCTCGGTGATGTGATCATTGTGTGTATAGACCAATCAGCACTTCCTGGGTAATGTGGACATTGTGTGTATAGACCAATCAGCACTTCCTGGGTAATGTGGACATTGTGTGTATAGACCAATCAGCACTTCCTGGGTGATGTGGACATTGTGTGTATAGACCAATCAGCACTTCCTGGGTGATGTGGTAATTGTGTGTATCGACCAATCAGCACTTCCTGGGTAATGTGGACATTGTGTGTATAGACCAATCAGCACTTCCTGGGTAATGTGGACATTGTGTGTATAGACCAATCAGCACTTCCTCGGTGATGTGGACATTGTGTGTATAGACCAATCAGCACTTCCTGGGTGATGTGGTAATTGTGTGTATAGACCAATCAGCACTTCCTGGGTAATGTGGACATTGTGTGTATAGACCAATCAGCACTTCCTGGGTAATGTGGACATTGTGTATATAGACCAATCAGCACTTCCTGGGTGATGTGGTCAAGATGTGTATAGACCAATCAGCACTTCTTTGGTGATGTGGACATTGTGTGTATAGACCATCGGCACATCTTGGGTGAGAGGAAGACAAGAAAATTAATAGCTGGAAAATGAATAACCAGAAGACAGAGAGACTCACACTGTCTATTTGTGACAGCTACTGGAACTGACTGACTGACAGGCACCTTGCCGTCTTGACAAACGATAGTTTGTCAAATGGAGTAATACCTCTCCATAACACAAAGCCTGGGCTGAATTCAGAGACCATGTGCTGCCCATGCAGCATTATTCCTCTCTCGGCCTGTCTAGTGTACTTCAGAGGAAAGGTAAAACGATACGTCTGGAACAAGACAAGATGCAGAAGCTGCCAGATCAGCAAAGCAATGCTCCAACTGTCCACCTGTCAGAGCTTCAATCCTAGACCAGTTGCCAACAAGGCTTAGGGCCTGGTCTGCTCTGCCATGACATTTAGTCTTTAGGTTGCATTTTCTCACAGTAGGATAAGGCTTGTACCCTTCCAATTGCGCTCCTCTGCCCGAAGCCATTGGCACAATGTGGGGTGTCGGGTTTGGTAAGCGTTGCCCAACATTCGATGCTAACAGACGCAGGTAGTACCGTCTACTGTCATATGGTAGCTCAGAGTCATATCTAAGACCTGACATAGGATCTGAGCACATATGGACTAAATCAGTGGCTCTCAACCGGTGGGGACATCCCACTGGGGGGGGGGGGGGGGGGGGGATTTTAGGGTCTCCAGAGGGGGAATTAAGATTATTTCAAGATCGCGTTAATATAAGAACCGATGCTACTGGAACTACCAAAGCACGTAGCAGTGAGCATACATGCTACAGAAACTGGTGTACAGTTTCGACATCCTCATATGATATAGGAGACACTAACATGAAGGATGAGGCAACCATTAAACATCCTGGCTATGATTGAAGCTATGATCTTGGTAGACAGAAGATGAAGCATGTATAACCAAATGGAGGTGTAAGTATCTCTATGTTTTGGCATCTTCTGTGGGAGACAGAGCCTAGACAGGTATGTCCTGAGAGTTGTGAGGTCGTGTGGGAGACAGAGCCTAGACAGGTATGTCCTGAGAGTTGTGAGGTCGTGTGGGAGACAGAGCCTAGACAGGTATGTCCTGAGAGTTGTGAGGTCGTGTGGGAGACAGAGCCTAGACAGGTATGTCCTGAGAGTTGTGAGGTCGTGTGGGAGACCCTAGACAGGTATGTCCTGAGAGTTGTGAGGTCGTGTGGGAAGGCAATGCCCAGTACAATATCAATGGCCCCAATATCCTATTGACAGAAACATTACATAAACTGTAGAATGGCCTAGGGGTTAACGTCTTTCTCCGTAATCCCGTATATTCTCATCAGTAACGCAGCTGCGTGAGAATCGGCAGCGGTCTGTGCCACGCTGGTATCTTACGGGGGTATGTGAGCCAGTCGCTCAGAAAGCAATGGCAAACTACTGAGCGTAATCTTGTTTAGTACATCAACAGCATCTGAAAAATGCTAGTGCTGACTGCAACGTCCTGTAAGGGATATGCAACAACAACAAAAAGAAAAAGAAGTAATCAGGCAGAGCATAGACAGGTATGTCCTGAGTATTGTGAGGTCATGCTGGAAGGCAATGTCCAGTACAATATCATGGCCCCAATATCCTATTTACAGAAACGTTACACAAACAGCAGAAATAACCAGAGGTTTTCTGCAGCAGCTGTTCACTGTACCTCTTCATCCTTCCCAGCCTGCCTGTTTGGCTGATCAACTTTCTCCTCATCATCACTGGACTCCAGATCAAGGTCATCTACCCCAGCCATAATATCGGCCAGACTAATCAAAGCTGGGGTACCAACAGGGTCAACAGCCTCAGAAACTGCTTCCTGTGTGCTGCTGGTGATGTTGCCAGGTATGTGCTTAAATTTCATGCCTGACTTAAATCCCGGAGGGACAGAGAGATACTGGCTGTCTGAAGCAGACAAAAAACACAGAAACCAAACTCACATGTCTCAAGTAACCATGTTTCTTCCTAAAGTGAATAATAAATTGTTTTTATCTCTGGTTTACAATAACATTTTTAACCAAAGTAACTACTGATTTGTCTTATGTAAATTCTTTCCTAAAAATAAACAATACTTCTTAAAAGCTAAACAGGTCTTCTGAAAGTAAACATTATCTATTCTCAAAGTAAATATTACTTTTCCAAAAATAATATCCAGTAACAAAGAAAATATTACAAAAGAAAGTAAATTCATGATTATAGTATAAAGGAAGTTCCATCTTCTGTGTTCTATCTGTCAGGCAGTGACTGTAGCTAAGGATGTGACTGTAGCTAAGGATGTGACTGTAGCTAGAAAGTGACTGTAGCTAAGGAAGTGACTGTAGCTAAGGAAGTGATTGTAGCTAAGGAAGTGATTGTAGCTAAGGAAGTGACTGTAGCTAAGGAAGTGATCATAGCTAAGGAAGTGACAGTCGCTAAGGAAGTGACTGTAGCTAAGGAAGTGACAGTCGCTAAGGAAGTGACTGTAGATTAGAAATTAGGTGTAAATAAATAAGTGACTGAAGATAAGGAAGTGACTGTGGAAAAGGAATGCATCTGTAGATCTACAAATCAATGATGTCATCTGGTGAACAGATCTACAAATCAATAATTACAAGTAACGAACAGATCTACAAATCAAAGATTACAAGTAATTAACAGATCTGCAAATCAATGATTACAATGAACAGAACTAAAAATCGAAAATTACAAATGATTAACAGATCTAATTATTAATGATTACAATGAACAGATCTACAAATCAAAGATTACAAATAATGAACAGATCTACAAATCAAAGATGTCATGTTGTGAACAGATCTATAAATCAAAGATGTCATGTTGTGAACAGATCTATAAATCAAAAATTACAAGTAATTAACAGATCTACAAATCAAAGATTACAAGTAATGAACAGATCTACAAATCAAAAATTACAAGTAATGAACAGATCTATAAATCAAAAATTACAAGTAATGAACAGATCTATAAATCAAAAATTACAAGTAATGAACAGATCTACAAATCAATGATTACAAGTAATGAGCAGATCTATAAATCAAAGATGATAAATAATGAATGGATCAACTGTTGACAAAAGCAAATGTACATAATTGTGTTTAAAGTAACTTCCAAGGCTCCTACCATCAGATGAACAGATCTACAAATCAAAAATTACAAGTAATGAACAGATCTATAAATCAAAAATTACAAGTAATGAACAGATCTATAAATCAAAAATTACAAGTAATGAACAGATCTATAAATCAAAAATTACAAGTAATCAACAGATCTATAAATAAAAAATTACAAATAATAAACAGATCTATAAATCAAAAATTACAAGTAATGAACAGATCTACAAATCAATGATTACAAGTAATGAGCAGATCTATAAATCAAAGATGATAAATAATGAATGGATCAACTGTTGACAAAAGCAAATGTACATAATTGTGTTTAAAGTAACTTCCAAGGCTCCTACCATCAGATGAACAGATCTACAAATCAAAAATTACAAGTAATGAACAGATCTATAAATCAAAAATTACAAGTAATGAACAGATCTATAAATCAAAAATTACAAGTAATGAACAGATCTATAAATCAAAAATTACAAGTAATCAACAGATCTATAAATCAAAAATTACAAATAATGAACAGATCTATAAATCAAAAATTACAAGTAATGAACAGATCTACAAATCAATGATTACAAGTAATGAGCAGATCTATAAATCAAAGATGATAAATAATGAATGGATCAACTGTTGACAAAAGCAAATGTACATAATTGTGTTTAAAGTAACTTCCAAGGCTCCTACCATCATCCAGGTTCAGTGCTGAAGAGGATAGACTTGGGTTTCGTGATTCCTGAAGCAGGTCGTCGACATCCAGCCCTCCTAAACAGAATACAATATGGCAACATTTACAATCTCATCTTATACCTCCAGCTGACAGCAGAATGATACAACTATTGTGTTCTGGTTTGTATCTGTTCATAAAATCTTCCCAAAGGAAGAAACTCAGAAAGTCAGAAGTCAGGGTCATTAGTTAACTCATGAACTACCAGCAGTTGATACGCTGGAACAAGTAAACATCAGCAGTAACTCATGCAAACTACTCAAATATAACCAGAATCTTGTGATATCAATAAGCTAGCCATTCCACCTGAAGTGGCACGCAATTCAACCTAGACAGACTTGTATGTCTGTGCAGCATATGGGGGGGGGGGGGGGGAGAACACTGGCTGAAAGTGGCATGCAATTCAACCTAGACAGACTTGTATGTCTGTGCAGCATATGGGGGACCACTGGCTGAAAGTGGCATGCAATACAACTTAGACAGACTTGTATGTCTGTGCAGGATATGGGGGGGGGGGGGGGGGGCACTGGCTGAAAGTGGCATGCAATTCAACCTAGACAGACTTGTATGTCTGTGCAGCATATGGGGGGGGGGGGGGGGGTGGGGGTGGGGGGGGGGGGTGGAGACTGACTGAAAGTGGCATGCAATTCAACCTAGACAGACTTACACATCTGTGCAGCATATGGAGGGCCACTGACTGGCTGTCAACTTAGTTATATACATCAAAATGGATTGCTGTGTTGTCTCAAGTAGTAACTCTGAAATAACATGCAGATGCTCCCATCTTTGGTACAGAATGCTTCTCCATCTCAATGTTCCTATACTGTTACAGTCTACAGATTGAGTCTGTAATTACAAACTGTATCCACGTAACTGGACAGACTGTACACGGAGTATATCAACCAGGCAAATAAGACAGCATATATGCATATATTTTCTTTCTTTTTTCCCTGCCTATCCTTTACAGGACATCGCTGTCAATATCAGCATCTTTCAGCTGATTGTTGATTTCTTGGCAAAATTATTCTCAGTAGTTTGCCATTGCTTTCTGAGCGACCGGCTCATATACCCCATAAGTTACGAACACGGTGAGAATCGCTACCGATTCTCGCGCAGGTTATGTTCCTCACGTGGATATACAGATTTACGAAAAAAGACGTTAACCCCTAGGCCAGGGAGACCAGCTACGCATAAATTACAGGTCACAAATACTGGCACTTGGAAACACTGGCACAAAAATCTGGCCTACCTTCTAACAAACATTAACTAACATGGTTACATGAGTTGGCATTAAGCATACACATGTTACAAAACTTCACATACACTGACTCAAGTACTGAAAAACATGTTTCATACATTGGCTGAAGTACTGAAAACATGTTTCATACATTGGCTGAAGTACTGAAAACATGTTTCGTATATTGACTGAAGTACTGAAAACACTTGTGCTTTCACACATCGAGTATGCCCTGGCCATCCTCACTGTCAGCCCTACACAGATTGGAAAACTTGAAAAGGTACAAAACAAAGCCATGCGCATCATTTTGGGCTGCACGAGAGACACCAGCTGTGTAGCAATGAGATACCTCCTTGACTTCCCGACAATGGAACACAGGATCAAGATCTGGAGAGCTTGTGCATACTTAAAAATAAGTGCAGATGAGCAGCACCCTCTGCATGACGCTATATTCAGAGAAAAGGGTGACAGGCTAAAGAGGGGCAAGTCATGGATGGGTCGGGCGGAAGATGTCGTCAGACAGGTCTGCAGTCTTACCAGTATCAACCCCGGCAAGGAATGGGTGCCGGTGCCTCCAGCTTTTAAGTGTACCTTCTCCTGCATTATCCCACTTGACAGACGGTGCAGAGAGCAGAACCCTGCCGCTGTCAATGCAGAGGTTAACGCGCTCATCTATGAACACTCAGATAGCCCCGAAATGCTCATCTATACAGATGGATCTGTTGTAAAGCAGCAGAGAAGTGCGTGGGCATTTACAGCCCGTTCAGCGGGCCGAACCGTTCAAGAATCCAGTGGTGCCCACTCTACGACCACGAGCAGCATGACGATGGAGGTGATGGCTGTTACACAGGCTTTCATATGGCTGGAATCACAGCTTTATACCAACGTGTGTGTACTAAGTGATTCAATGAGCATGATTCAGAAGGTCGAAGCTGGATCTGTACGTAGACAGTGGACTGAGTCGCTGCGGAAGTCTGTTGTCCGTAAAGTCACCTTCATCTTCGTCCCGGGACATGCGGGAGTCGAGGGAAATGAACGAGCTGATAAACTGGCTGGCTCTGCACCCCCTGTAGATGGCCAGCCCATGGATCGTGCCGATGTTATTAACGTCCTCAAAGATATGGCGAGAACAGAGGACTTTGACGTCAGTGATTCCACATCGCTGTCCAGGATGAAAGACTTGGGAGTAAGAATCGGCACAGCCAGACGCGAGAGGTACATCGGGAAAACAAAGCGCCTCATCAACCAACACAGAACTGGCACTATTAGCCACCGGACGCTGATGCATATGCTGGGGGGGGGGGGGGGGAGGATCTGAGCACCTATGAACATGTCCGGAGTGCAATAAAGATACCCCAACTGATAACTGAAAACATGTTTTATACATTGGATGAAGTATTTAAAAAATGTTTGATACAATGACTGGAGTATTTCAACAGATTTCATGTATTGACTGAGTGAAGTGTGAAGTGTGTTAACACAATTCCTGGACTATTATAAATGTTTCATACATTGCATAAAGTAGCAAATAAATTGTACAATGTACCCTGGTGTCATTGCTACACTCCATCTTAAGCATGCAAATCTTCACCATCACATTCAAACTGAAATTTGCCAGTTGAAAATGTTCACAAGTTTCTATCCAAATATCAGCTTGTAGAGTGTATTATAATTAAATACTAACACAATTTCTCACAGATTCTATTATAATTAAATACTAAAGTTCTCATAGATTCTATTATAATTAAATACTAAAGTTCTCATAGATTCTATTATAATTAAATACTAAAGTTCTCACAGATTCTATTATAAATAAATACTAACAGAAAGCGTTTACAGATTCTATTATAATTAAATACTATCAGAAAGTTCTCACAGGTTCCATTATAATTAAATACTAAAGTTCTCACAGATTCTATTATAATTAAATACTATCAGAAAGTTCTCACAGATTCTATTATAATTAAATACTAACAGGAAATTCTCACAGGTTCTATTATATATAAATACTAACAGAAAATTATCACAGATTCTATTATATATAAATACTAACAGGAAATTCTCACAGATTCTATTATATATAAATACTAACAGAAAATTCTCACAGATTCTATCTTATATATAAAAAAGACTGTATGTATGTGTGTGTGTGTATGTCCTTTATGCGTTAGCGAACGGTCCATCCGATTGAGATGAAATTTTCTACACGTCTTCCTCTCATTACCGCGCTGCCAACTGTCATATTTTTTTAGTGTGAAATCGGCTACTTACTTAATATTATTTCATTTTTCATTATAATTTATATATAGCCAGGGGACTTAACTCTAGAAAAGTTATTTCAAGGGGCATAACTTTTAATAACATTGCTATATATATATTGTTGCATCGTTTTCAAAGATTTATAAACTCTTTGTCTATAGTTATTTACGGGCATATGAGTTATAATAAATCATGATATAATCTTTAAGGCATTTTCAAAGTTTTCATAAAAATAATGCATAATATTGTAACTCATCTTTTTATGCTTAAAGAAGTTATCTACAGTCATGTCGGTGATTAAAAAGTTTTCATTAAAAATAATGGATGGTGTGTGGAAGGACATTCTTTTAAGTAACTTTTTTGTTGTTGTATGAATTTAATGAGACGCTCCCCGCCAGAAGCTGGGCGAAGCCACGCCGGGTCAGATAGATAGACAGACAGACAGACAGATAGTCGGGAACGGGAGCTTATATGACTACTTATATGAATTAAATTAGATGCTCCCCACCAGGGACTGGGTGAAGCCGGGCCGGCTCAGACAGACAGACAGACAGACAGACAGACAGATAGTCGGGAACGGGAGCTTATATGACTACATATATGTATTAAATGAGATGCTCCCCACCTTTTCGGTGCAGTTATCTACAGGCATATGCGTTATAATCCTCCTCCTCCTCCCTCTTCCTCCTCCCTCCTCTTCCTTCCTCCTCCGCCCTCCCTCCTCCTCCTCCCTTCTCCCCCTCCTCCTCCCTTCACATCCCTCCTCCTCCTCCCTCTCCTCTTGCTCCTCCCCCTCCTCCTTCTCCCTCCTCCTCCTGCATTCTCCTCCTCCTCGCTCCTCCTCCCTCTCCATCCTCCTCCTCCTGCGTTCTCCTCCCTCCTCCTTCTCCCCCTCCTACTTGCTCCTCTTCCTCCTCCCTCCTCCTCCCTACTCCTCCTCCTCCCTCCTCCTCTCGGGAAAGGGAACGGGAGCTTATATGACTACTTATATGAATTAAATGAGATGCTCCCCACCAGGGTCTGGGCGAAGTCGGGCCGGGTCAGCTAGTTATATATAAATACTAACAGGAAATTCTCACAGATTCTATTATATATAAATACTAACAGAAAATTCTCACAGATTCTATAATATATAAATACTAACAGGAAATTCTCACAGATTCTATTATATATAAATACTAAAGTTCTCACAGATTCTATTATATATAAATACTAACAGGAAATTCTCACAGATTCTATTATAATTAAATACTAAAGTTCTCACAGATTATATAATATATAAATACTAACAGGAAATTCTCACAGATTCTATTATATATAAATACTAACAGGAAATTCTCACAGATTCTATTATATATAAATACTAACAGGAAATTCTCACAGATTCTATTATATATAAATACTAACAGGAAATTCTCACAGATTCTATTATAATTTGCTACTAACAGAAAGTGATGCTCACAGCCTCTAGGCCAGCCTTCAGTCTTGGAACGCTCATGGGTTTTTTAAAACAGGAATTCACATCTCAAATTCTAAAGTTAGAACTAAGAAACTTCACCTGGCCAGAAAGGTAGATTAATATTTGACCCGCGCACATCTTGTGAAGACTTTATACTGTGTAACTCTGGGGCTCGTCTCAATGACAAAGAATTTCTGGAAGTTTCCGCACTGTCTGGAATTAGTTCCTACAAGACAATAAACAGCTCTGTTATGTAACACAGAAGCAAATAACAATAATGTCACATCAGTCTTGATCTGGTCAATCATAAATGTGTGTCTCCATGCCACGCATACTCTGCATCCTAAAATGGATTATGAATGAGAAAGAAAGAAAGAAAGAAAGAAAGAAAGAAAGAAAGAACACAATGTAGCACTACCTCTGTTTACAAAGCTTTGAAGTTGACAAGTAGAGCTGTTTACCTGACTCTCTGGCTATGAGTTGTGCCACAAGCAGTGATGTGCTTCAACTGCTTCCCATGATGTCATCTTGTCATCTGTACTGCACAGATCACCTGACTCTCCAGCAAACTTTCCCATTCCAATTGTATACAGCTGGACTGAATCAATGACAGGGTACTAAAAAGAGTGTCATGATATGCTTTGTGACAGCAGAGTAGTGTTTACTGTTGACACAAATATTGTTGCAACTGCACGGCTCAAAGAATCCTTCAACAACAATGCTGAGAGACAGCCAGAGACATCTGGGATGTGAGGCTACTTCAGGGTGACAACAATCAGCCTGGCTGAGGGGAAGACAAAGGTATTACCCAGGGACAAATAATCATTCACTAGAAACGTGTCTAAATCTGCAACGTTGTCTCCTGAATGAAACTCACTATCTTTTTTTAGTTCACTCAGTGGTCAATAGAGTTCTTCACTAGGCCAGAAAATTTGCCTAGATATGTTGTATTTTGGGCAGTGTTGGAGTATGTGATCTGCTGTCTGTGACCCAATCCACATGTGCACATGGCTGAGTCACCAATCTTGAATTTTGTATACATGTGGTTGTGTAATTTAGTTGTGTCCTGTTCTGAAGCGCAGAATAATAATTTGTTCTGGCCTGTCCATAAAATGGTAATCGTCTTCAGCTGGTGTTGGTGACTTATGATTGATTTGATCATTCTTTTCTTTAAGTGGTATGCAATGGCACATCAGGTTATTCTTCTGTTGCTCCTTCCTAAGCTAGTCGATCAGCTTTCATTTCCAGTTACTCAACACCTTACGTGCTGCTATATTCCAGCTTCTTCAAAAGGTATAAAAGAGTACAGGTATTTATGGTTCCAATGGCCAGTTGGTCAGGCACACCTCAGCCTCATCTTCTACAACGGTCCTTCCTGCTGGAGCTGAACTGGATTCCTGATTCCATCCGTCATAGCAGCATGTGGTCATGGGTTTCTCTCTCTCCATGTGACAGGGAATGATTTAGTCACAGTATCATGTTGATACCCTGACCTGATATCTCTCGCTCCATGTGACAGGGAATGATTTAGTCACAGTATCATGTTGATACCCTGACCTGATATCTCTCTCTCCATGTGACAGGGAATGATTTAGACAGTATCATGTTGATACCCTGACCTGATATCTCTCTCTCCATGTGACAGGGAATGATTTAGACACAGTATCATGTTGATACCCTGACCTGATATCTCTCTAATACATGTGCTGATGCTATCTCTCTCTCTCTCTCTGCCTCCCTCAATCGCATGCTTGCGCACATACATACACACATGGCAGGTATTAAATGCACAAGATGTTCATTTTATAAATGCACTTTTTGCTTGTCCAGTTTTGGTCTGTACCTGTGCCATGCATCTTCTCTCTGATGTGATCCGTGGGCTTCGATAATTGAATGCCCGTACTTGCTCCAGTCTAAAACCATTGGCTTTAACTGTACATGTAGGCATGATCCACTTCTGTGATATTACTAGTACTGATGTTTTTCTAACAATGAAGCTGCGACCCATTGTGTCCACTTTCTATAACCACTGTGGCATTTCCTGTAGTTCTTTCTGACTTGTTGCTATAGATATGGAGTCATCAGCATAACATCATTTATTTATATGCTTGCTTGCTTCTTGCTTCTGTTCGTTGGCTTGAGCTCCAACGCGAAGTCCTGTATGTCGGATGAAGACATCCTGTTGTCCAACATCAGTGTGGTGTCATACAGGACCTGAGGTTTGCGTGAGTATCTGTTGTCCCATGTCTGGCTTATTGGTGTGCAGACTGGTGGTTCCTCGCCGTACAGGCAGACACTCTCTGACTTCGGAGGAATCGGCGATCCTACTGACTTTAGCCAGGACCCCGAAGGGACCTGTTGCCCAGGACGCTCGACGAGGACGCGTCAATAGGTCTTGGCCAGTATATAACCCGGCCCTGGTGCCTTGGAAACACCTCTGCGTCCCATTTATTTATATTATGACCATCAAGATAGCTGGCTATAAAAGATGGTGTGGTGTTTACCAAACAAGAAACCCAAGGACTGTTTACCCCAGGCCAGTGGACAGGACATCACTTTGAAGATAAGGGGGAAACCTGGGTGAACCCACAAACATGCTAGATGTGCTCAAAATGTCTCAGCAGCTGGAAATAACCAATAGTAGGTTGACTTTGCCACTGCCTGGGCAACATGACAAAATTGTAAAACCTGCCCACACAATGTTGTTAGTGTTAGCACCTGTGCTTCTTAAATACTCAGCTGTGGATCCACGATAGTGCTGTGGAGTTGGTGCACTGTGTGACATGCTTATGGAGCAATGCAAGTGTGGAAGGAACGTGATACCTTAGAAACCAGATCGGACAAGACCAAATGTGATATTACTCGACCAACATGTTCATAAATAACGAGCAGAATCAAGTTAGCAGCCAATACCTCTGTGTAACCTAAGAGCTCGCCGGTGGTGCGATTTCTTTCAACTTTGATCGTGGTCTGAGATGGACATGTGTCCACATGAAACAACTTATCAACCTCGGGTTGTCGAGAGATCCGCCTGAAAGAAAGAATATGTTGCTTAGCCATCGCAAAGACACCATAAGGTAATATTCTCATTGTTTTGAGCATTCTTCAAGAGTATTTTCAATAGCGACTGTGTAAAGTTACTGTCCTTAACTGTGCATTGTTGTTATAAATCATGCATATCTGTTTTCTACCTCCATACCCATCTTCAGGAAATGAGAGTGTGAAGAAATATAACACATACATGTATTAAAGCATGCTTTACTCTCATTGGCACCTTTCCGTCTTGACAGACGATAGTTTGGTACATTGTGCTTCAAAAAGGCTTAATAACTACGATCCATGGCGGTGGCGAGTGTGGCTGGTAAGGCCAATTCTTGCTGCAAATGTTTGCCCACAGTAGGTGCATGTGAAAACATGGTCATTTCCACCATTTTGGACCATCTTACGTCTCTCACGCTCTGTGTGTGCTTTATCTGCAATCATTTTCTCCTTTGTGTTTATTCCATTTCTGATAGTTGCCCTCCATGCAACACGTTCAGCGGCGACGTGCTCCCAATGTGCATTATCAATGCCTGTATCTATCATGTCCCGCTTACACACATCTTTGTATCGTAGTAAAGGCCGACCCTGAGATCTCCTACCCGTCTGTAATTCACCAAAAAAGATGTCCTTTGGTATTCTACTGTCAGAGCCTAACATGGTATAGCTGTGCAGCAACATCGTTGCGACACCCGGCTGACAAGATTGTTACCTGACACGCGACCAGCGGTCAGGCTGACGACGGGCGCACGCAGGACACGTGACACCACTAGAGGCAGTGGGCAGTTGGCGTGCTAAGGTCAGACCGAGCTGGGACTGGAGACCGGACGGACATGTGCGATGAGAGCAAGGCGTTTGTATGAATCTCCGTGACTGCAAGCCGAACGACTGATATCTTGAGCGTCAGACCTATGAGCTGTATTGTGGTTGTGAGCGTCGTGAGTTATATATTGTAGATTGCTGTAATTATCGTTCTGTATTTAATGTGGCAATAAATCCATAGAACTTGTGTTACTGTGTCTTCCGTCGAATCACGTTATACTTGTACTGTCTCACACGTGTTAGCCAACGAGCCAATTATAAGACCCTGACATGTGTGGACGTGGGTTGCTCGTCCTTGTTTAAGAACCTAATATATGTAGACGTGTGTTGCTCGTCTTTCGTATTTAAAACTATAATTCTTGAACTTGTGAAATTTGTCAAGGTTATAGCTATGTAAATGTGATCGTGAAAGTCTCAGTATGATCCATTATTACATTGTTTAAATATGTTTAAAACCATTATTAAATGTGCAGTACATATTGTTTGATCCTGTAAACGTGTAAAACATTTGTGATTTGTGAAACTTGTCACCGTTTGACCTTGTCGACATTATTATTTTGTCGCCATTTTGACCTTGTCGCCATCTTGTAAACTTGATGTCTATGTCCTTACTGAATGTCATCTTGATGTAAGTGATGTGTCATCAATGTTATTGAGTGTTCAAATACAGATAGATTGTCTTTGTGCATTGAGTTTGTGGAACGCAAAGAGTTTTGGAAAGAGTGTAACTTCTGTTGAGAAAAACACTGTTGACGACAAATTTACGACATACAATTACACTCGACGCCATCCAAACCTAGTCAACACTTAGTGACTTGCAGGCACACACCAACAAATAGACGCTAACTTATTTTCTTCCAAAAATAAAGCAGGTTTTTTTCGTACCATCCATAACCTTGCCGTAGAGGTCATTAGTGGTTCCGAAGTAACGACCCTACAGTTTTCTAGCCCGATTGTTTTGCCAACTACTTATCGCAAGCAAGCTTTACATCTTGCTCACGATATACCTTTTGCAGGTCATATGGCATATGTTAAAACCAGGTCAAGACTTTTGACACAGTTTCATTGGCCAAAATTTTGCAATGACATAAGAACATATTGCAGAAGTTGTGATACATGCCAGAAACTAGTAAAGAAAGGTAAACACCCACAGGCAAAGTTACAAGTCACTGACTTAGCCAGTCGACCCTTTGAAAAATTATCAGTTGACATTGTGGGCCCTCTTAGTCATACAACTACAAGAGGGAATAAATATATTCTAACTTTTGTTGATCAATGTAGTAGATGGCCAGAAGCGATCCCGCTAAAGAACATTACTGCCAACGACATCATGGAAGTGTTCTTCCATATTTTCTCCCGAATTGGATTTCCAGATACTATCCAGTCTGATAGAGGCACTCAGTTTATTGCCGCATCCACCCAAGCTTTCACTAAAATGTTAGGAGTGAAGCAAGTTTTCAATACCCCCTATCATCCTCACTCTAGTGGGATTATAGAAAAGCTTAATGGGGACCTGAAGCACATGCTTGCCAAAGTAACTCAAGATCACCCCAACAACTGGGATGTATACTTACCAGCTGTCCTTTTTGCTTATCGCGAGGTACCACATTCTAGTACCGGTTTCTCTCCTTTTGAACTAATCTATGGTGCAAAACCACGAGGCCCATTAACAATTTATCACCAAATGTTAACTGATTCTACTCCAATACGGAAACCCATATCATCATTTGTGTATGTAACATCATTGCGTGAAAGGATTATTAAATCATGTGAAATTGCTAAAAATGCACTTAAACTATCTGGTGCTACTTACAGACAGTACGCAGACAAAGGTAACAAGACTATAACATTGACACCTGGACAGGACGTTCTACTACTACTACCTAGTGACAGGCAGCTACTGACTGATTCTTGGCAGGGACCTTTTAAAGTGACAAGACAAATCTCACCTGTAGACTACGAAATCCTAATAAAAGACAAACACAAAATATTTCACATAAATATGCTAAGACCATACCACAACAGAGACAACGAACAAGACGATACGACAGCTTGCACCGTGATAATAGATCACGAAGATGACGATTCTAGCGACGAGATTCCAACACCTACATTAGACACGACAAACTGCTTAAATGAGATCAAGATCAATCCAAACTTAAGTCAAGCAGAGACAAACAGTTGCAAACAGTTGATACAACAGTACAACACCATCTTTTCAGACAACCCAGGACAAACAGAATTAGTACAGCATCACATCACACTCACATCAAACACACCAATAAGATGTAGACCATACACAATACCATTACACTACAAAGAACAGTTACATCAAGAAATTATAAACTTAGAGAAAAACAACATCATCAGACGATCCTTATCAGACTTCTCTTCACCCATGGTCATTGTACGCAAAAAGGACAAGACAATACGACTTTGCATCGACTACCGAAAACTGAACAAAATAACTGTTTTAGATCTTGAACCAATGGCAAACACTGACGATCTTCTAACAGAACTGACTGACGCTAAGTTCTTTACGACGCTTGACATGTCTAAAGGTTACTGGCAGATTGCTGTACATGAAGACAGCAGACATCTAACAGCTTTTGCCACGCCTTGGGGACTGTACGAATGGTGCAAACTTCCATTTGGGCTAGTCAATGCCCCAGCCACATTCGTACGCATGACACGACTCCTCCTATCTGACATTCCTAATATCATTTGCTATATTGACGACATCTGTGTTCACACAGAGACAATGACGGAACATATAAAGACACTAGAACAGACACTAGAACGTATCAGACAGCACGGACTGACAGTGAAGCCTTCAAAGGTGAACATGGCTTACCAAGAGATATCATTTTTGGGGTACAGAATATCCAATGGCTTTGTCATGACAGACAACAAAATTGTCTCCAAAATTCTAAAACTGTCACTCCCGACTAATAAGAAACAAGTCCGGAGTTTGTTGGGACTGATCAATTATTACAGGCAATTCATTCCTGATTTTTCAGAACTGACCGAGGTTTTTTCTAACTTACTAACCAAGGATAAGCCTGAAAAAGTTGTACACGATGAATGCCTACGAAATGCATTTCATAAAGTTTTGACATACTTTTCTGATAAGAATTCGAATAATCTCATCCTTAAATTGCCCAACATTCGTTTACCTTTCAGATTGAGAACAGATGCTAGCTCCGTTGCGATTGGGGCAGTCCTGTTGCAGGAATACAACAACATCCTGCATCCCATTTGTTTCATATCAAGAAAGCTAAGGCCTAGAGAGCGGGCATGGTCCATTCCGCAATTAGAGGCACTTGCCTTAGTAGAAAGTGTGACGAAACTATCCAGATACCTTCTAGGACGTCACTTTATCATCGAAACTGACAACAGTCCATTACGGTATATAAATGCCGGAGTACCATCCAACAATATGATTGCTCGCTGGTCCTTGAAGCTTCAAAATTACAGTTTCGAGGTTCGTCACATTTCTGGCAGAATCAATACAATTGCCGACCTTTTGTCCCGTTGTCCAACCGACCCAGTAAGCAATGTCTGAGTGCAGAGTGTACTAATACACTCAGAACAACACAGCCACCAATGAGTGAATGTTTTCTATTCACCTACTGTGTAAGGTCTATAATTGTAATTGTGATACGGTAAAAAAACCGACATGTATAATATACTTATTTTAATCAAGCCATGTAATGAGTGTAGTATAATTGTGTAGTGTGTGTTAGAAAGAGAACATTATTAATTGTAAATATACACCAAGAACAGTGTCACAGACGCTTAACCACTTACCAGAAGCGAACTTTACCATTTAACAGTGACAGCTGTGAGTGACTTTCTTCACCGTGATATTTTAACGACGTGTGCAAATGTGGACTGAACAATGACTTCTACACCACTTCTGCATTGAATTTAATCCAAAATGTTTGACAATTGAACATCGGAAATAAGAACATTCAATCTTTATCCAGAAGTTGTGAACACATCGGAAATAAGAACATTCCATCATAATCCGATAGTTGTGATACTAGAACATCAAACACGAACTTTGAGAACATTTAACTATCCGTTACAAAAGAAAACGGGAGCATTTGTGGTCAAACAGCAACTAAATTTTGCGTTTCGTGTGTACTTCCTGTGTAATTTAAAAAGTATAGCAAAATTAGCAGACGATATACAAATATTCAAAAACTTATGACGATTGTAAAATCCTTTTGAATCTATAAAATATAATACACCAATTGGGTACTTATTTAAATCGATTAGTGTAATCTTAGAATCATATCTTGATTAATGTATTCATATTACCGACTTTTTCTCGTTAATATGAAGAAACGTCAAGCAATGACGCTAAGAAATTAAATAATTATTGTCATTTATTGAATTTCTTGATTTTCAAAATTACTTCCCTTGCATTTACGAATTACACCAAGGGCCATAATTTGAAACATATTCATTAATGTGTATTGTATAAATAGACATTTTGTTGCTCAAAGGGTTAACACACCGGGTAGGCGTCCACCAAGCATGGCAGAGAGCTGCCAACATTGCAAACCAACATAAGAGCTCCTGGCCAAATGAGGTCAGAGTTTGAGTGTTTAATGCGACTTATGTAAAGTCGTATTTCAGTCTGGCTAGATGGCTGTTGCAAGACAACCATATTATTACGTTTTTTTCAAATTGCTGCGAAGTAGATGCGTGAAGCTGGTAACTACTGATCTGACTGGGTATTAGTGCAATGGAGGTAACCAGCCATCAGGGGGATGAAACCTAAGTTGTGTTAAAAGTTGTACTTCATTTGTCATTTCACTGCAACTTACATTTTTTGTATATATTTCCATGCCATATATGTATTTTCATGCATAACACTGGGAAAGAGTAGTCTCTGACATGAAGTTAACACTACCCCAGTATATACAGACATCATGAATGAAAGATGACATCTTTCATTGAGGTACCCGGGGAGAATGTCAGAGCCTAACATGGTATAGCTGTGCAGCAACATCGTTGCGACACCCGGCTGACAAGATTGTTACCTGACACGCGACCAGCGGTCAGGCTGACGACGGGCGCACGCAGGACACGTGACACCACTAGAGGCAGTGGGCAGTTGGCGTGCTAAGGTCAGACCGAGCTGGGACTGGAGACCGGACGGACATGTGCGATGAGAGCAAGGCGTTTGTATGAATCTCCGTGACTGCAAGCCGAACGACTGATATCTTGAGCGTCAGACCTATGAGCTGTATTGTGGTTGTGAGCGTCGTGAGTTATATATTGTAGATTGCTGTAATTATCGTTCTGTATTTAATGTGGCAATAAATCCATAGAACTTGTGTTACTGTGTCTTCCGTCGAATCACGTTATACTTGTACTGTCTCACACGTGTTAGCCAACGAGCCAATTATAAGACCCTGACACTACCATCATCCATCCTCCTAACGTGTCCTATCCATCTAAGTCTACGAAGACTGAGCATGGAATACACCGTCACACTACCTGATCTTTCCAATACTTCAGTATTTGTGATTTTGTCTTGCCATTTAATACCAAGTATTCTTCGCAGACACCGCATATGAAAGCTGTTTAAACGTTTCTCTTGGCGTGAGTAAGTTGTCCAGGTTTCACTGCCATAAAGAAGAGTACTAAGGACACAGGCTTGGTAGACGAGGACTTTTGTTTTGGCAGTAAGCTTCCTGTTCTCCCAGACTCTTTTTGCTAACTTGTTCATTGTTGTTGCTGCCTTGCCAATCCTGATGTTGATTTCCTGATCGAGGGATAATTTGCTATTTACCTCTGATCCTAGATATGTAAAATGGTCTACTATCTCCAGTTCGGCGTCGTCAATAAAGATTGATGGTACACCATGTGCACCTTGTGACATAATCTGTGTCTTCTTTTTGTTAATTGTTAAACCAAATTCAGAACAAGCATTGGAGAATGCAGATAGTAGATTTTGTAATTCTTCCTCAGAGTGGGTCGTAATCGCAGCATCATCCGCAAAAAGCAACTCTCTGATTAGTACCCTGCTAATTTTGGTCTTGGCCTTCAATCTCTGAGCATTATAGAGGCCACCATCTGAGCGTGAGTGAATGTATATACCGTCATCCTGATCACGAAAGGCATATTTCAGTAGAAGTGAAAAGTATATCCCAAAGAGGGTGGGGGCTAGTACACAACCTTGCTTAACTCCACTCTTGATTTCAAATTCTTCTGAAGTTGAGCCATCAAACTTGATTATACCCTTCATGCCTGTGTGGAACGATTCCACAATGGACAGAAGAGTTGGTGGGCAGCCAATCTTCTTTAGTGCTTTGAACAGACCCTCACAACTGACCAAATCGAATGCCTTTGTGAGGTCAATGAAGGCAATAAACAGTGGCTGATTTTGTTCCCGGCATTTTTCTTGCATCTGTCGCAATGAAAATATCATATCAATGGTAGACCGGTTCTGACGGAAGCCGCACTGTGATTCGGGGTAGACTTGATCTCCCAGGACTTGAAGTCTGTGCAGGACAATTCTGGCAAATACTTTCCCAACAATACACAGAAGTGAGATACCCCTATATTTGTTACAGTCGCTCCGATCTCCCTTGTTCTTGTACAGCGTTATGATGTTTGAATCTTTGAAATCCTGTGGGACTTGTCCTTCTCGCCAGCATAGCTCTATTAGCTGGTGGATCTGTAGAGCGAGTGTGTCTTGCCCACTCCTGATCACCTCTATTGGAATCCCATCCTTACCTGGAGCCTTGCCAGATGCAAGCTCATTTATAGCACACTTAACTTCTGTTATACTCTATACTCTTTACTCTATCACACACAATACAACATAAATTTATTAGATGCATGTTATACACCACATCACACACAATACAACAGACATTTATTAGATGCATGTTATACACCACATCACACACAATACAACATACATTTATTAGATGCATTTTATACACCACATCACACACAATACAACATACATTTATTAGATGCATGTTATACACATCACACACAATACAACATAAATTTATTAGATGCATGTTATACACCACATCACACACAATACAACATACATTTATTAGATGCATGTTATACACCACATCACACACAATACAACAGACATTTATTAGATGCATGTTATACACCACATCACACACAATACAACATACATTTATTAGATGCATGTTATACACCACATCACACACAATACAACATATATTTATTAGATGCATGTTACACACCACATCACACACAATACAACAGACATTTATTAGATGCATGTTATACACCACATCTATAACAGTAAAGGGAGTTAGCTTAGGAGTGGAGAGTTAATGAATGCTGCGCATTCATTAACTAGTGGGAAATCATAGTTAGTGAACGTGTATGCACGAATGGGTAGACGTATCCAGGGCTTGCACACACGTCACTGGGGACTTGGGATTCAACTAGGAGAACAGTAAAGATGTCCGTGTTTACCATCACTAGTTTGAAGATGTATGATTTCAACCAATAAACGCATGTTTATAGAACAGACGAGACTTGTCCACTATATCGACACGAGCCATCTTCTACACACAGCCTTATCATATCACCTGTACTACTGTTATATAGGCTGTTTTGGTGCCGTCGACCTCAAGATCTCAAACATGGGACGTCGCGGAGATTGTTGACTAAAGCGAAGATTGTTTTGTCTACGTCTGGAGACGAATGTTATGGAAATTCTCAAGTAAATTATAAGAGACGCAACAACTGAAAGCCCGCCCAGGGGTAGTTGTTGTGATTTCTCAGTGTTTGTTAAGGGGATTCTAAGTCAAGGTCAGAAGGTTTGCTAATCTTGTTTTATAGAGACTGATAATTTTGATATACCTGACTCACCAATATACAGGGCCTTGATCGCTGATATACGCTGTTTCTTTTGTAGAAGTCAAGAATTGCTATTTTACATTGAAATTTGTAAATGATGTAATGATGTCGTCACCGCTAGATACATCTTACAACTTATAAAGTAACCTTGTACCTCGGGAAATAAATTATGTCTACGCCCGAATGATTAGCTCCAATTGGAACAGAGAAATCTCGAGAATGATAAAATTTATAAGCATGATCTCAGCTCACGGGACTGTTAGAGGTTAAATCAAGGTCGATTTTTGCTTTCTGAACTTCTCGAATCAAGGTCGTCAACAGTCACTTCAGCTGAGTGAAGACATTAAATCTGTTTAACTTGTCTCTAGTCAAAATTTGTTTCAGTTGATTTGAACTGACCGTTGTTGGAACGCCACATAACACGTAATGTTCCGAGTGATGAAACAGAGTGGCCATCGTCAGGCTTGAATCAATCCATTGTTGACCTGCTTGTTTTTTTTTGAAACGTATGGATGTTCCAGATATGCTGCCGTGGAATCTGGTTTTGCTGGAACTGTTAACCGTTATCGTTTGAACTATAGTGAAGGTGACCTTGCTTGTCTGAAGGTAAAGTCCAGAGTTTTTAGCCAACGCTTAAAGTCAATCGATCAGTCAATCAATCGATCAATCAGTCAGTCAGTCAATCAATCAGTCAATCAAGCAATCAATCAGTCAGTATTGTCTCGATCGTTGCAATTTCAAGTCCAGACGAGCACAATCAGCGGCATGAAAACGACTAGAAGGAACCGACTTCGATTGAAGTGAGAAATCCAGAGGCTCTTCTTTTGCTGTTCCTTTCAAGTTGGTCGATTAGAGTCCACTTTCATCAAGATCCTCGATTGGAATTTTTTTCATCAAGATTGTCGATTAGAGTCCACTTTCATCAAGATCCTCGATTGGAATTTTTTTCATCAGGATTGTCGATTAGAGTCCACTTTCAGCAGGATCCTCGATTGGAATTTTTTTCATCAGGATTGTCGATTGGAGTCACTTTCAGCAAGATCCTCGATTGGAATTTTTTTCATCAGGATTGTCGATTGGAGTCACTTTCAGCAGGATCCTCGATTGGAACCTTTTTCATTAAGTTTGGGTAATGGTTAATTTTAGATTAGTTAAGAACATACTAAATTGAACAGAATATTTCTTGCAACTTACTTTAAAATAATATTGTTTGAAAATAATTGTATATTATATTGCTTGGTAATTTCTATTATAGATTTTTTAGGATGGAGCCCCAGGATTTTTCTCAAGTACTGAGTGGAGTTGGTGGGGCAATATCAAAGTTGGACGCAGTATTAAGACAGCAAAGTGTAATCAGTGATGTCGAGAGATTTAATGGACAGGCGAACCAGTTTAAGAAATGGGTTATTTCTATTGAGAAACATGCTTATCTAGTGAACGCTACAGATGAGGATAAAAAGAATTTAGCATATAGAACTAGTACAAGTCCTGTTTCAGACCATATAAGAAGAAAACTAGAAGCTGGAGGAGATGAAACCTGGGAACAATTCAAAAACGACCTGGCACATAAATACGCAGAAATTACTGATCCACAACACGCATTCTCAGTGTTGCGACAAACGAGACAAAGTACTACAGAAAGTGTACAGCTATACAGTGATAGATTAATCAATTTAGCTGAAAAGTCATTTTTGGGACAGAATGTACGAGCTGAAGAAGTGGAACGGATGTTGGTGGGGATTTTTGTTGATGGGATTAGGTCAGATGGACTGAAATTTAAATTATTGAGAGAGAATCCTGCAAGGTTGTCACAAGCGGTAGATATCGCTATACAAGAAGAAAGCTTGAGGAGAAGGTTTAGATTGAGGGTAGGACGAGAGTTAGGTAGTAGTTCGGAAGATAGAATTGAAGAACCTATGGAAATAGGACAGTATAGACATGGATGGAGAGGAAGACGAGGAAAAATACAGATGGTACAAGGAAACAGTAACGTATATAATCAAGGTAGAGAAGGACAAGTGAGAAATACTGTAAGAAACATGGTGGGTAACACAAATAACACAAATGTGGTTTGTTGGGGATGCCACCAACGTGGGCACATTTTTCGCTTCTGTGGTAACAGACGTGTCTCATTGAATACACAAAATAATAGAGGTGCTCAGAATAGTACACAGAATAGAACTACAAATAGTAGATCAGCAAATGGGAATTATGGAGAAGTGCAGAGAAATTTTAGAAGGTCAGGAAATCAGGGAAATTGGCATCCCGCTTACTGAACAGGATCGGCAGTAGGGGGGAAGATAGTAAGATCCAAAAGATGAATCAATGTATTAAAAACCCAAATGATGAGTATAATAGGACATTTAGAAATAAAAAACATAAGAAGTTATCTCCCCAAGTTGAGATAAAACAGTTGTCACTAAATATGGTTGATCCTAGCTCATGTATAGTAGAAATAGGGAAATATAAAGTTAGAACATTAGTTGACTCGGGAGCGCAAGTTAGCGTGATTAAAGAAACATTTTTATATCGAATGTTAAAAAATTGTAAAATATTTAGAATTCAGGAGAATCTTCATTTGGTAACGGGACACAAATTAGAAGTGCTTGGACAAACAATGATAAATTTTAAATTAGGAGGGATAAATGTTAGGTATATGTTCCATGTGGTCAAGGATTTAAATAGAAATATGATATTGGGTAGAGATTTTTTATTGAAAAATGGGGTGAGACTTTTTTTTGATTTGCATAAATTAAAATTCCAAGGTGTTTACGTAGATTTAGAAGAGGATATGCATGTGTCGACACTAGTTAGAGTCAAAACGACCATGAATTTGAAACCACAAACGGTTAATTTAATACAGGCAAAAATGAAAAAAAAATCCGTACTTTTCGGTTGGACAAACAGTTAAAATAACGGAATTAGAGAGAGAAATAATACAGGAACCTGGCTTAGAAGTCACCGATGGGTTAATAGTACTAGATAAACATCTCAGCTTTCCAGTGATGCTCCTAAATAATACAGGAAAAAATATTACATTATATAGAGGTTGTGTAATCGCTAAAGTAGAGTATAGTGAGAATAACATGTTAACTATAGAAAAAGGAAACATATTGGGAAATAGTTATTCAGAAACTCCCATGATTAGAAATAATGTCAGAAATAAGTATAAAAGAAGCTGGAAAAGACGAAATGATGAATTGATCCATACATTTAAGAAACATCCATCTCAAATAAATACAGTTGACAAAAAGACAAGAGAACAAGAATTGTTGTCACAATTAAAAGCTCTACCGGAGAATAGAGAAGTATTAGAAAAATTGGTGAAAGAAAATCAAGACGTTTTTGCAGTTAGTGATTTAGAATTGGGTAGGACAAAAACAGTTACAATGGAGATAGATACGGGAGACCATCCACCAATTAGTTTAAAACCATATAGAACTCCATTAAGAAATAGGGAAGTTGTTGAAAAGGCAATAGAAGATATGTTGAAAGCAGGGATAATAACAAGATCAAAGTCAGAATGGTCATCTCCGGTCGTAATTGTGGCCAAACCTGATGGTTCGAGTAGGTTCTGTTGTGACTATCGGGCGTTGAACAAAATCACTAAGAATGTAGCGTACCCACTCCCGGTGATTGATGATATTTTGGGGTTGCTTAATGGCTCCACATTCTTCACGACGCTAGACGCAAGGTCAGGATTCTGGT
This sequence comes from Cepaea hortensis, assembly GCA_963921405.1. Lineage (NCBI taxonomy): Eukaryota > Metazoa > Mollusca > Gastropoda > Stylommatophora > Helicidae > Cepaea > Cepaea hortensis. The sequence continues at coordinate 15,459,420 of OY992886.1, read as the reverse complement.
GTATCCCGATGTCGGAAGACGCTCAAAAGAAGAGTGCTTTTTGTACTCATATGGGGTCTTACGAATTCGTACGCATGCCATTCGGGGTTCGAACTGCTCCGTCTCACTACATGCTCTTAATAAATGAGGTATTAGAGGGTATGCAAAAGTTTGCATTAGCATACATAGACGACATTCTGATATTTACAGGAGGAGATGTGGATGATCATTTAAAACATATTAGATTAGTATTTGACAGATTAAGAATACATGATGTTAAATTGAAGCTTAGTAAGTGCCAGTTTTTAAAAACAGAAACAAAATATTTGGGGTATATTATAAATAGAGAAGGAATCAAACCAGACCAAGACAAGATAAAGGCTATTAAGGAATTACCTACTCCAACTAACATAAAGGAAGTGCGTGCGTTTATAGGAACATGTGGGTATTATAGGCGGTTTGTCCCAGGGTTTTCGAAGATTGCAGAACCAATTACTAATTTAACGGGCAAATACGCTAGATTTAAGTGGGATGATGAATGTCAAAAAGCGTTCGAGTTTTTAAAAAATAGCTTAACAGTGGTACCACTATTGACACATCCAGACTTGAATAAACAGTTAATATTATATACAGATGCTTCGGATAATGCTATAGGAGCGTGTTTGGTTCAACCATATGAAGGAAAAGAATCTGGAATACCAGGGGTTAAAAATGAAAGGCCAATCTATTTCTTGTCTCATAAACTTAGCAAGTCTCAAAGGAAGTGGCCGATTATTGAGAAAGAAGCTTATGCTATACACTACGCTCTTCAAAAACTAAATTACTACTTACATAACGCCAATTTCATTATTAGAACAGATCACATGCCATTAAAGTCTATATTAGAAGCACCAATACAAAATAGGAAAATACAAACGTGGGCATTGAATCTACAGGGATACAATGCTAAAGTGGAATATGTTTCAGGAAAACATAATACATGCGCCGATCTGTTGTCTAGAATCCCGTATCCACAGTCATCAGGAAACACAGAAGATGAAGGAGAACCAGAAATAGACGATCGAAACTGGCAAGTAAATATATTAGATTCTGCCATAATAAATAGAGAAGACTTTGATAGTTTACCGTCGGATCAAGAGTCTGAACCTAGAACGGAAGACCCACGTTTATCACAATTTAATATGAAAGATGAACAAGAATTAGATCCAAAAATAGTACAGATAAAAAGAAAACTGAAAGAAACAGGGGAAAATAGTTTTAAAAGAAAATTTGTAGAGCTACAAGAAGACAATCAATTATATTATATCAGTGAAAAAGGTGAGGGATTAAGAAAATATATTCCGAAACATTTAGAACGAGAAGTTTTAAAGGCATATCATGATAATAATGGTCATTTTGGACGAGATAAGTTAGTTAAGTCTATTAGCAGTAAATATTACTGGCCGAATTTATTTAAAAGTGTATATGAATATGTTGAAGCATGTGAAAAGTGTAGGTTAAGAAACATGAAGATAATTAAATGTCCCTTACAAGATACCGATATTCCTCAATTTCCAATGCAGAAAGTAAGTTTGGATATTTCAGGTCCTCATCCAAAAACATTATCGGGAAACGTATACCTACTACATATCGTAGATTCATATAGTCTTTGGCCGGAAGTTTATCCAATTCCAGACAAGAGTGCTGATTCAGTTATAAATATGCTGTTACAAGAATTTATACCAAGGTTTGGGTGTCCACAAATAATACTTACAGACAATGGGAAAGAATTTGTAAATAGAAAGTTTGAGAAATTGGTAAAAGATTTGAATATAAAACACATTAAGACTTCATATTACAGACCATCTTCGAATGCCAAAAATGAGCGACAACATAGGACATTATACAACATACTAGCGAAAAATGTAGAAGAACACGATATGGATTGGGATCTTTATTTGGGAATAGCATTAGGGGCGATCCGTACACACCAAAATGAAGGAACAGGTTTCTCACCATTTTACCTAGTACATGGGAGAGAACCAATATTACCAATTGACAATTTATTAAAGCCTAGGAGAAAATATATGGGGGAAGATTTTCAGGAAACAAGGTTGCAAGAAATGCACAAAGCACATATACGTTTAAGAAATAATATAATTAAGGCTCGAGAAAGACAGAAGAAATACACAAATAAAAATGCACACTTACAAGAGTTCAACATAGGTGATAGAGTTTATTACAAAAAAACATAGGAAAAATTCTAAGTTTGATGCTCATTGGGTGCCGGGATATTATATTTTAGAAAAAAAGGGTCCAGTATCATATACTATTAAGAATCAAGTTACAGGGCATGTTGCACGTTCACATGTAGAGCACTTAAGACGGGATAATGAGGAAAAAGATACAGAGAATAATAATAATAATTATTATTCAGAAGAAATATTGTCAGATGGACAGATTGTCAGACAAACGGAATATCCAATACCTATAGAGAATGGGAAACAAGTAACAACAGCATCTACTACAGCTGAACAAGAAGAAACAATACCAAAAACAGTCATGACAGAGGAAAACAACACGTATGACGGTTATAATAGTGAAGAATCAATCAAGGAAGAAATAGAAGCTCCATTTATGAATACAAGACAGGCAGTAAAAAGAAAGTTAGATAGACAGAAAGAAAAAGAAATTAAGAGGCAAAGGAAGTTTAGAGTGAATTCTTCAAGTGATGAAGATATGCCACTGTTTGAAAATTTATTAAGACGTCAAGACAGAAAAATTAGATTGGATTTAGAAAGGAAGAGATTAGCGGTTGCTAGTAATGGCTATACAGATGCGGAACAAGAGATGGATGAAAAGTCAGAAACTGATGAAGATGCTGATATGAAAGAAGATAGTTCTCCTCAGGAGGATGACGACATTGATGTAGATATTGCACTTATAGAAAAAAATTTGAAGCTATTAAGAAAATGGAGAAGGGATAAATAGCGTGGTAGAATATTCTGCAGATTGCAGATAGAAGAAGAAGTTAGACACGGTATTTCTGAATTTCTAAAGAAGGAAGTTGACAAATAACTTAGTCAAGAGTTGTCGGGATGAGTAGACTTATTGATATGTGCTTTATTATCATTTTGATTTTTAAGTTGAAGTGTTGAGTTTTTCTTAGACGGAAAATAATTGATTAGTAGTCATAATATGTATCTATATATATGGTCTTTCATTTCATCACATATGTTTAATTTGGTTAATGTGTGGGGATAAAGAAGATGTCAAAGAATGAGGGGGTTGATATTGTTTAGTCTGTTGTTTGACTTCAATTGTTCTTTATAAAATGTGAGGATAATTTAACTTTGCTTTTATTGAGTTATCCTGGGTGTGTTTAAAATGTTTCCTAGCTTGACGTTAAGTTATGGGGAAAATGAAGACTTGTTTTTGGGAACTTACAGAAAATGTGAAACAGACGACTTAAAGTTGAGTTGTTTAACGTATATAACGTTTATAAATAGAAATTGAGGGTGAAACATGATTGAGTTAAGGGGGAAGTTGTGGTGATTAGCGAAGGGACTCAGTATGTTGTAATGGAGGAGTATATTTAAAAGTGGCTGGGGGTATCAGCAACAATTGATAATGACATGTGGCTTAGAAAGAGTTAAAATGGGGGATTGAATTAGGGACTACATTAGACGGGTTGTATTGCAAATACGTGGATTGAAATAGGAGCTGGGTTGAACAGCGTTTAATGGGAGAATATGGGGGGGGGGAATGCCAGGTTGAATTTTGGCATATAAATAAGTAGACACTGGAAGAAGAAGACTGTACGTAACAGTATACTAATAGTTTGGAGGTATTGAAGGAAAGGTTGAATTTGACGAGGTGAATAATACAAAAGGGTTGTAGTTTTGGATCAACTTTTTGATAACAACAATTATTATTGACGGAAATGAAGATAAATTTTAGAAACTTTATTTTTATAAAGTTTTGAGAATGCATGGGAAGAGAAATGTGATTACTTCTTACTTTTTCTTTACTTTCTATTTTTTTTTAGGTGCGCACCTAACCAACTTAACTAAACTTTTCTGTCTATCCTGGAATAGCGAGAAAGTGAATAAGTGAGAAAAAGATAAGGGAAATATCTTCAATTTTTGTCAATCATAATTTAGATGGACACTTTAAAAGCAGTTCGCTTATAGAGAGTTTTGTAGAGAGTTTTTGTGGAGAACTTTATAACGGATTTTGTAAAGAGTTTTGCATTGTTGATATTGTATGTATGTCTCTGCTTAGCATTTGGCTATGATGAAATAGGAGGGTGAGATTTGAGTTAGGAAATATATGGAATTGTTGGGCAGCTGTGGTATAGAGTCGTAGAGTAAAGTGGTTAAGAGTTGGGATTGAGACTTTTTCAGGGAAAAAGTCTCCTTGAAGAAGGGGAAGTATATATAACAGTAAAGGGAGTTAGCTTAGGAGTGGAGAGTTAATGAATGCTGCGCATTCATTAACTAGTGGGAAATCATAGTTAGTGAACGTGTATGCACGAATGGGTAGACGTATCCAGGGCTTGCACACACGTCACTGGGGACTTGGGATTCAACTAGGAGAACAGTAAAGATGTCCGTGTTTACCATCACTAGTTTGAAGATGTATGATTTCAACCAATAAACGCATGTTTATAGAACAGACGAGACTTGTCCACTATATCGACACGAGCCATCTTCTACACACAGCCTTATCATATCACCTGTACTACTGTTATACATCACACACAATACAACATACATTTATTAGATGCATGTTATACACCACATCACACACAATACAACATACATTTATTAGATGCATGTTATACACCACATCACACACAATACAACATACATTTATTAGATGCATGTTATACACCGGCTTTGTGGCCGAGGGGTTAGCAGCTTTCTCCGCTAACCCCGAATACTCTCGTCACGTGACGCGACGAGAATTAGCAGTGGTTCGAATCGCAAAAGTGACTTATGAGAGTATGGAGCCGGTCGCTCAGAAAGTCGTGGCGTGCTGATGAGCGTAATCTAGCCTAGGAATCAACATACAGCTGAAAGATGCTGGTGTTGACCGCAATATCCTGAAACAGGATGGAAACGCGGAAAAAAAAAAAAAAAATGTTATACACCACATCACACACAATACAACATACATTTATTAGATGCATGTTATACACCACACCACACACAATACAACATACATTTATTAGATGCATGTTATACACCACATCACACACGATACAACATACATTTATTAGATGCATGTTATACACCACATCACACACAATACAACATACATTTATTAGATGCATGTTATACACCACATCACACATGATACAACATACATTTATTAGTGTCACAAAATAAAACCTTGCGTTTAACCAATGATTAATATAGAGGCTTTCTGATTAAACGGACTATCTGCCAGCGACAACTATTTTAACTAACAGAAAAAACAAATCGGATGTCAAAATCCCAGGACAATATTTGTAGTTGCACGTGTACATCTGGTCGACGGATGGGGAGCATTCGGTGGTGATTGAGACAAATCCCGGCATCGCTTTGACAGTTTGTCAACATTTGAATACAGATGGAACCCGTGGGATCATGGTGGCAATCGGATGTCGGCCATCACGTCGGGCAAAATTAACAGTTGCAGATGTGTAGAGGAAGTGAATGAGCTGAATCATACAGCTTTGACAGATTATAAACAAGTCGGATTGGAAGCGGAAGTACTCAGCTCGGAAGAAAACAGTCCGTCTGTCTATTTATAGTTTCCGGAAATCAAGGAGATTGGCAGCTTGTTGGGGAAAACTGTTGTCGGGATCATACAGTAACTCGTTAGTTTGTTGGGGAGGTCAAAACAAGTGATGACAACTTTGACAGTGACTAAGCCAGGGAAAAGGGATTCTTGACAATGGATGATATGCCCAAATAACACCTGCAGGACGTCAACCATGTCACGTGACCAATTTTAGGTTTTGCCATAAACCATGATTGGAGATGGGGAGTTGACCAAAACCGTGGATTATGATGGACGTGTTTGTGGGAGAGCTCTACAGTGTTAGATTAATTTAATATTAACTAGCATGTGTCGTTATGGCAAAGTGTAGTAGTCATCCCGGAATGAGGCGGTTTTGCATAAGGTAGTCAATATAGTCTATTAGTTCTAATTAATATAGACTGTAGCCTTGTTAAAACTATAGTGTGATGATTAGCACTGTTAGTGGAAAACTAGTTAGAGTAGAATAGTGATATTGGCTCTGCTAGGGTGAATAGAATACTGAGGTTGCACTCTGTTTATTGGTCTTTCCTTATCATAGCCTGATTCGGACGTAGGTGAGAAGCTATAAGGCTCTCTGACAGAGTAGTTAGCTGTAAAATAACAGAGCAGGGTAATAAGCTTACACCCAGCCGGTAGGATCAGTGACTAGTGCTCTCACATGATGTGTTGGTTTTCCCACAGGTTCCCCACCAGTTACTAGGAAACTCAACACTGGTTTTGAAGAAGTGCACTCCAATTGGACGACCACCAGTTGGACTCTAAAATGATTCTTACGGAAAAGGAATAACGTCCGAGAAGAAAGATGGTATATGTTTACGCTGGACTCATACTCAGAAGGGTTCACCATGGCATGGCCCAGAAGAGCCAGCCAATATAACGACTCCTGCGTGGTATGGTTCACATAGGATGGGTGATGATTGTTGATATATCACACATCAGACAAACATTGTTTAAGGAACGAGAACATTAACGGATAAGTCACATCGTGTGCTAGATTCCAGTGTAATATTACATAGGACATATACTTGAATCTATATGAACACTAGTTAGGATCAAGTGTAGAAACATTAACAGTAAAACCTAAATACACTACAAAGGATTTGTGCATTCTTTAGGACCGATAGGAACTTACAAAGTTAGTTGACAATCAGTCCGTAATCAATCTGTACTTACAAACAGTATCTATTTCGGATGATCATGAAGATGGATTACCAGGTGGCTACAGATGACAGTCAGTATCCGGCAAGAGGGTTTCGACACCGGGTGAGGTGCACAGGTTATGATTTAATGTGCTGTGGTGTGCCCTTGCAATGAAGAAACTATGCTATTATCTGAAAGTCCGATCATACACACAGTATAGAACACATCACGCATTTTCTTCGCATACACGTCTCATATACGTTACACTTTTCTTTTAATAAATTAATCTTTATTAATTTTTAGAAGCAAGAGTTGTTGAGTATGTTGCGTTGGGGAAGTATGAGAGGGGGCATAGTATGACAGTGAGAGAGTGATAGGAAAAGGTGTCCACGGGCTGATGGAGTGTGTTGGACGGAAGCTGGTGGATTCTCCAGGATATTGATAGGGAAAAAAATATTATAATGTGGGTGTTGACTCTCTTCACTCCAGGGACAACACTTTAAAGGAGGACACGACAATTAGATGCATGTTATACACCACATCACACACAATACAACATACATTTATTAGATTCATGTTATACACCACATCACACATTAGTTAGTTAGTTAGTTAGTCGCAGTTCCAACTTCACAGCAACGGGTCGTCCCCATTATGCTCCGTTCCTGTGCCAGTGAATACCATACAAAACGCTCCCCACTGCCCAATGTGAAAAGTGGAAAAGACAGGAGTCTCGACAAACAACAGCCCGTACAGATGCACTGTGCATAATGCCGCCGCCAGAATGTCAACACAATAGTCCCCCACAAAACACCCAGTTCATTTCTGATGGAATCTGCAGCCATTTTCCCATCTGGATGTTTCCTAGATGTTCACCCACACAGTCCACGAAATACAGTTCATCGTCGATAGCAGTGGCAGTCAACCAGAAGCCCAGCAGCCACGCATTTCTGCATAAGGCATAAACCGGTCAACTACATCACACATGATACACTACAATGATACCCAATGTTTCCGGTCTGACTATGTACTTGGCATGTTATATACCACATCATACATGATACACTACAATGATACCCAATGTTTCCTGGTCTGACTATGTACTTGGCAAGTTTGTCAGCGCATGGTTTTCTGCACATTTCTATCATAAATCACATGGTTGCTGTTGTTAGATGTCTCCCAGCATGTCTGCTGATTGCCCATGTGTTGCATGCACACACACCACTATAGGTTCTATAGAACTCTTCAATACATCTCCATCTCTCTCTCTCTCTCTCTTTTACTCTTCTCTCTCTCTCTCTCTCTCTCTCTCTCTCTCTCTCACACCACACACTCTCTCTTCTCTCACTCTCTCTAACACACACACACACACACACCACACACACACTCACTCTCTCTCTCTTCTCTATCACTCACTCTCACTCTCTCACACTCGCTCGCGCATGCACGCGCACACGCACATGCGCGCATGTACGCACACACACACCCACTATAGGTTCTGTAGAGCTCTTCAATTCTTGTTCTCACTGCAAGTGACACCTGTGCGTGAAATCAACCAACCAATCAACATTCTTGCATTCAATATGTTCCCACACATAATCTATCCCCTTCTTCAGCAGTCAATGAAGAACTCCCAGGCTGATGGTACTTGTGGCAGTCTGACTGATGGTTCAACTACATTTTCATATTTTTACAACTTATACTGGTCATGTGACTAAAACCCATCATTTGGTGCCAACAGATAGCAGATAGTACCGTCTACTGTTATATAGTACCTCAGTCATATGTGACTAAATCCCAACATTCTGCACCAACAGATAGCAGGTAGTACCGTCTACTTTTATACAGTACCTCAGTCATATGTGATTAAATCCCAAAATTCTGCACCAACAGATAGCAGATAGTACCGTCTACTGTTATACAGTACCTCAGTCATATGTGACTAAAACCCATCATTCGGCGCCAACAGATAGCAGATAGTACTATCTACTCAGTCTTGTTCAGTCATGTGTGACTAAGACCGGACTTATTTGTTTTTTATATTTATTCACTAGCGACCCTATTCCTGTATGTCACAAACTCCAAAAATACACCATGATGTGTTTGGACCAGTGTGGGTGTTTGGTGATTTTGTTTGGTTGAGCAAAACAGATTCAACAATCTAACTGAACTCTCATGACAGCTCAAAGGAAGTTACAAAGCAAAAACACAGGAACAAGCTCAAAACGCAGCAAACACTGTACTCAATGCAAAAACACAAGAACAGGCACAAAACACAACAAACATGGCACTCAATACAAAAAGCCCACAACAAAAAGCCCACAGGTGGGCTTGTGTCAATTACCTCTGACATGTGGTGAAGTCATGAATTGGCAAGCTGCCAATGTCTGTCAGATACTTTTCAACCTCTTTTTCCCATGATGGTATCACAGGTGGTATGCCAGCAGGAATCTGGGGATTCACACAGCATTCAATGTTGAGACACCTGACATGAATCTCTGGATTCACATAGCATTTTATGTTGAGACAGTTGACAGGAATCTCTGGATTCACATAGCATTTTATGTTTAGACAGTTGACAGGAATCTCTGGATTCACATAGCATTTTATGTTGAGACAGTTGACATGAATCTCCGGATTCACATAGCATTTTATGTTGAGACAGTTGACAGGAATCTCTGGATTCACATAGCATTTTATGTTGAGACAGTTGATAGGAATCCATTTACTGCTGCCTAACCAACACCTCTTTCTCTCCCAAGCAACCTTTAGTATCAAATAATTATTTTTGTGCCCCTCACTAGTTCACAGTGCCCCTCTTACAGATTCATGGTGCCCCTCTTTTAGATTTACAATACACCTCTTATAGATTCATACTTCACCTCTAAGCAAATCTACTCCTCACAGTTTCACAGTATACATTGAAGTGAATCCACCCCCCATTGTTACAGATTCACAGTGCATGTCTAAGTGAATCCACTCGCCACTCTTACAGATTCAGAGTGCATGTCTAAGTGAATCCAATTCCCCACTCTTACAGATTCACGGTGCATGTCTAAGTGAATCCACTCCCCACTCTTACAGATTCACAGTGCACGTCTAAGTGAATCCACTCCCGACACTTACAGATCCACAGTGCACGTCTAAGTGAATCCACCGAGCACTCTTATAGATTCACAGTGCATATTTAAGTGAATCCACTCCCCACTCTTATAGTTTCACAGTGCACGTCTAAGTGAATCCACTCCCCACTCTTATAGATTCACAGTGCATGTCTAAGTGAATCCACTCCCTACTCTTATAGATTCACAGTGCACATCTAAGTGAATTCACTCCCCACTCTTATAGTTTCACAGTGCACGTCTAAGTGAATCCACTCCCCACTCTTATAGATTCACAGTGCATGTCTAAGTGAATCTACTCCCTACTCTTATAGTTTCACACTGCATATCTAAGTGAATCCACTCTTATAGTTTCACAGTGCACATCTAAGTGAATCCACTCTCCACTCTTATAGATTCACAGTGCATGTCTAAGTGAATCCACCCTTATAGTTTCACAGTGCACGTCTAAGTGAATCCACTCCCCTCTTATAGATTCACAGTGAACATCTAAGCAAATCCACTCCCCACTCTCACAGATTCAGTGCACATCTAAGTGAATCCACTCTCCACTCTTATAGTTTCACAGTGCACATCTAAGTGAATCCACTCTCCACTCTTATAGTTTCACAGTGCACGTCTATGTCTCCCCCACTCTTATATATTCACAAACTTAATTTGTCAGCAATCATGATTATTTGAACTCACCGTCAGCGGTGGGAATCTAGCAGAAGATGAACTCTGTCCCCTGATGTGTAGTGCAGGCAACAGTTCTAGATGACCATTACTTCCAGTCTCAATGAGGTCAAAGATCTTATGTAAATTAGCTCTGTCATCTAGGCATGTCATTTTCTCACATCTGTAAGAGAGTTAGACAAGTGTATTGTATTAAAAACTCACCTTAAACATAGTAACAACCAATGAATAATACAAAATCAGTTTGCGAGAGAAAGCCATAAAGTAACATAAATGTTAGTATAAAGTGCATGGAAGAGAATCTTCATTCTCATTATGTACCGTGCTGATAAGCGTGGGCAGTCATGTTTCGCCATCTAACACGATCCACCAGAGTCATGGATCACCTCCGTGTTCTTGTCCCAACCATGCCAGGTGGTCAAGTCATCCAGATATTTACTTCTCTGCCTGCCCCATATTCTTTTCCCCTCAATCTTGCCCTCAAGTTCTATAGTTTATTTCTTCTCATAATGTGCTCATTTTGATGTCTGTGTCTAATGTTAGAAGAGAATGGACAATACAAAAATCTTATTACAAGACACAAACTGGCTCTGAAGCTATACCCCATGTTGGGGTCATGAGGACCAAGCAGATTACATATGTGCAATAGCGATAACAAAATGGCTGCCCCACTATCTATTTGCACCAAGGAAGAACAATGAGGCATTATTTTTTTATTTTTTTTTTGTGGTCAGAGTGTAAAACCTTTAAAAATCTGCAGAAGAATGATGGTTCAGTATGGAGATGGTTGCTTGAGTAGGAGAGAGACTGAATGGATGAGGAAATGCGAGGAAATGCAACCCAAAGACAAAATAAGTCATGGCAGGGCAGACCAGGCCCTAAGCCTTGGTTGGCAGCTGGTCTAGGATCGAAGCTCCGACAGGCGGACAGTTAGAGCATTGCTTTGCTGATCCAGCAGCTTCTGCAGCTTGTCTTGTTCCAGATTATAGGTGTCAACTTTCCTCTGGAGTGAACTAGGCAGGCCGAGAGAGGGATCATGCTGCATGGGCAACACATGGTTTCTTTATTTTAGCCCAGGCTTTGTGCTATGGAGAGGCACTCCATTTATCATTTACTATACAATTTTCTGATGTATCAGTAAAAGCGTCTTCAAGTTGCTGTTGAAATTCAAAGCACTTTCCAGGATCGTGAGTGTTAATAATATTAATCCTGGGGCTAGATTTGTGTTTAGCTGTGTAGATTCTCTTTGGTCTCAGTCTAACCCTTGCAACAACCAAAGAATGATCTGTATCACAGTCAGCACTGTGGTAACTTCGAGTTAATGATTTTAATGATTCGAGTTATGGTTCAGATGTTGTCTCCATGTGATAATGAAGTCCAGCTGATGCCAATGGCCGGATCTTGGATGTTTCCATGTGACCTTATGCAACTCTTTTGTTTTAAAAAAGGAGTTTGTAATACATAGGTCATTTCTAGTGCAATGCTCCAGCAGCCTTTGCCCATTATCATTCATGCGACCGATGTTGTATTTTCCAAGGCACACTGGCCATGAACTCGAGTCCTTGCCCACACGAGCATTGAAATCACAGAGCATATAAATGTAGTCGGATTTTGGAACTGACTTGATCACAGAGTCTAGCTCCTCATAGAACGAATCCTTCACATCATCAGAGGAAGCGAGTGTCGGTGCATATGCAGTGATAATGGTGGCAAATCCACAAGAGGTTGCCAAGCGCAGGGATAATGATCTTTCATTACCTCCAGCTGGGATATCAATCATTCCCAGTAGCAAATTCTTCACTGCAAAGCCCACACCATGTTACCTTTTTTCTGCCTGCCCTCTACCCTTCCAAAAAAAGGTGTAATTGTTTTCCCTTAGTGACCCTTCCTCAGCGAGGCGAGTCTCCTGCAGGCCAGCAATATGAATGTTAAGACGATTGAGTTCAGCATCAATCACAGCCGTTTTTCTCACATCGTCAATATTTGTCAAGTCAGTGGAAAATCCTGGACACATGGTTCTTACGTTCCAGGTTGCAAGCCGTAGCTTGAGGTTTCTATTATTATTTTTATTAGTACTGGTGCATTGGTTTTACAGAATGCGATTCAGATTTTGTCCTAGCCCCAAGCACCCATTGAAGCAGGCAGGCTGTGGAGGATTAGCACCCAATTGGCCGGGGGCTGCCCAGCTTGAGGCGGGCGGTAGCTGATCAGTGACACCTGTAGGTGTCTCCCACCATCAGAGGCAATGCGTGGCGCCCCATGTCTACGTCAACTGACAAGGACTTATAACCCGTAATAGTTGCCTCTTGCTTTGATTCCGAGACCGGTTAAGACCAGGGATGGAGTTATTGCCTCTCCATAGCACAAAGCCTGGGCTAAAATAAAAAAACCATGTGTTGCCCATGCAGCATGATCCCTCTCTCGGCCTGCCTAGTTCACTCCAGAGGAAAGTTGACACCTATACATCTGGAACAAGACACGCTTCAGAAGCTGCCGGATCAGCAAAGCAATGCTCTAACTGTCCGCTTCGATCCTAGACCAGCTGCCAACCAAGGCTTAGGGCTTGGTCTGCCCTGCCATGACTATTTTGTCTTTGGGTTGCATTTCCTCGCACCAGGATATTGTTATATAGTGTGACAATATACTGTTTAAAACAGCATTGGTGTTCAGTTTCATTGTGTTATTCGTGAACATAAGATGGAGGATGTGAGAGAGTCAAATAGAATATCTAGTCAACAAGTCACTCATAAATCAGTTCAATTATCAACATGTTATATTATACTAATGAAACTTGAGGACACACCATGTAAACCCATATTTCAGGCCCTGACACTTCCAATGTCAAAGCTTTACTGCTGACATCTTCAATTGGTGTTAACCACAGCTAACTCATTGTACTATGACAGTTATTATTGGGAACCACAGCATCACACATCATTAATGACCCACAGCATCTGACATCATTAATGTCCCACGTCAAATGTGACAGTATTATTGACCCATGGCAACTGAAATATTTTCTATCAAAGCATCCTGTCCAATATGGCGGATAGTCAGTTGAGCTGTAAAGGCCTCTGGAATGGTTATGCTTCTGGCCACAGCTTGCTTAGGCATTTTCCTCATGTTGGACTGGTAGTACATGGTTCCGTTGACCAGCTACTGAGTTAAGTGCTTGGAGCGACACTGTGAGCTGTGGATTTTGTGTGGAATGGAATGGTTTTACATCTGTCTGAGGTTTTATATTGTGAACTGCATGTTCATAAAATGGTGGCAGCCAGTTGCTGAACTAGCTAGTTTTGCATTATGCAGTGATGTGTGTGAAGCTGCTGCTTTCCTAGTGACTTCCACTTCCATCCACGATGAACTGTAACTGTAATGTTGGCTTGGTGGTGGCAGACTGTGTAAGTGTTGGCTGGCATTCTGGCAGCGGTCTCATGCATGTACTTGCATGTGAGTGCCGTGGGTTTATCGGTATTGCTGTTTCTTCCAATTTTTACATAGGGCAGTGAGGAGCATTGTATGTGATATTCACTGGCACAGGAACGGAGCATTATAGAGTTAACTTGAGTTAACGATTAACCTTTTTGGCGCATTTGTAGCTATTTCAGAATTATCGCCCTTTTTTTTGCTCTTCACTTTCTTTTTTTTGTACTTTCGCGAACTTTTTCCTGCGTCGTCGCACGATGACTTCCGGTTTGACATGTACTGCTAAAAGACCCAAAAAAAACGAAAGGAGTTTGGTACGATGAAAGGGACGTTATTCTCATATATTTAGCAGTGGTTCTGCTAGCTAGCCGCCAAATTATTACACCATAAAAACGATTTATCTGGATTTTATATGGTTCTTTTCACGATTAGTAAGGTAATTTGTCTTATAACTCCTGACTATGAAAGATTAATTCATTTTTTCGTGCATATTTGAATCCCCCGTTCAATTTTACATAAATATGAAGAGTTTCAACATTGCAGGTGTTTGCACACGATCAGGACAAAATATTTCGTGACACCGCCTTGATAAGACAAAATTCAAGATGGCGGCGCCCATACCATATGATACAATAGTACTAAACTTTAGCGGACCTATATTTATTTATAATTAGAACTGGTAATTTAAGTACTAACATTAAACAGAATACAAGTGTCATGTGTAGCAGTAATGTATCTGTGTACTTGCATAATATTTCAACATTTTACATGACTGAAAATAATTTTGAAAGCCAGTTTTCAGACCCTTCTGTAAACTTGTAAGGTGTTACAGTTAAGTAAGGAGTACTTTTTCTAAGCTGCGTTACAGCACTTAATTATTTACATTTAAATGCAGTACTGTAAAATAAGTTATATGTTTTAAATAAGTTAGTATTTAATTATTAATTGCTGACAATTAGATACAGAACAGTGTGCTGTAATTACTGTAATTGTAGAGCAGAAGTAGAAATAGAAATCAATTTTTAGTGAACAGTTAATTATTTAATATTTTAATTTTTTTATTATTTAATATCTTAATAATTAATTAACTGCTGCTTAATTTGTGCAACAGTCACAAACTTAGTTACTTACATTAATGTTTATAATATTTAATCAACAAAAGAAAGCTGTCGCAATGCAGTTAGTACATTAAGACAATATGATACATTTTCATGAATTGTTCTTTCACTAACGACGAACATTCCACATGACATTTAATTAATATAATAAATATGCAGCTATTTTTAACTAGCAATTAGGTCACAGCACATCATAACAAAAAGTCTTATAAGTCAAGTGCATCTTTGTCAGAGACTCTGAGACTCTTGTGCTTTGTACGATGCTTTCGCCAGGCCGCTGTGTGGAAAGAGACTGAGCAAACCTGGTGCAAATGAAGTTGATCCTCTCATTCCTCTCGACATTCTATCAAAAGAGGAATATTACCTTTACTTTCCTGTTACCAAATCATAAGTAGAAACCCCATTTTAAAATATTCTCTGTATATGCAAATACTAATAATAATCATCATCAAGTGCTGGCTGGCGTAGGCGTTCATGGCTTTCCACAAATCTCGGTCTTTGGTGTTCTGGATCCTAATACTAAATTATATTATACACCTGCGTTATACACCTGAGAGAAGTGATGAGTCTCGTTCATGCCAACGAACCAGGCATGCTAATACAGGAAAGTACTCTTACTAATAATTTAATATATTAAAAAAATTAGTTGTGAAACACAAAAAGCAATTAACCAAAGAATGGCCATCACTTGTGACACTCTTTCTTTAACCATTTCCTGTGACATTCAAGATTCTGATTGTCACACCTTTGCCACAGCCTGTGTCAATTTGATAAAACAATTCAGATGCACACCTTCCTGTGGTAAGTTTCTATATATTTGAATAACGAAGACACAAACAATAGATTGCACGATTTATTGCCTGGCATATTTCGCTGCATCTCGTCAGGTACATACTGCAGAAATCTGAAAATATAAAAAAGATAAAATTACACAGAGTAATGAAGCTTACATAAAAGAATAACGAAAAACAAATGCCTACACAAAATACAATAAATAATCACGGAGAAGACCCTCCAGTGACTACATTGTTAATTACGTCACGGCACATCCTATAAAAAAATAAAACATACATCAAGGTAGGCCTCGCCGCCCCGGACGCAATGATATATGGCACAATGTTGTCCGTTTAAAAATAAACAAGCCACGGTAATAGAAGGCAAATATTAATCAATTGGCGGCCATTTTAAATTGTTAATTAGGTCACGGCACATCCTATAAAAACAATAAAAAATACCCCAAGTTAGGCCTCGCCGCCCCGGATGCAATGAGATATGGCACAATGTTGTCCGTTTAAAAATAAACAAGCCACGGTAATAGAAGGCAAATAATAAACAGTTGGCGGCCATTTTAAATTGTTAATTAGGTCACGGCACATCCTATAAAAAAAATAAATAATACGTCAAGTTAGGCCTCGCCGCCCCGGACGCAATGAGATATGGCACAATGTTGTCCGTTTAAAAATAAACAAGCCACGGTAATAGAAGGCAAATAATAAACAGTTGGCGGCCATTTTAAATTGTTAATTAGGTCACGGCACATCCTATAAAAAAAATAAATAATACGTCAAGTTAGGCCTCGCCACCCCGGACGCAATGATATATGGCACAACATTGTCCGTTAAAAAATAAACAAGCCACGGTAATAGAAGGCAGAATTTCTCAAGTTTCCGATCTTAGGGCCGCGATAAATCCTGACTTATCAGTTAATTCATCATTGTGCTTCCTGTTGTTAAATTACGTCACCATATAATTCATAACTCCGCTTAGAATCAACGTAGTCTTCGTTGAGATACCGTTGGATTCGTCTCGTCAAGCTCTATCTAACTGGTATGATTTCATAAGTAAAAACCCAAATTTTAAATATTGACCAAAATACCTAGCATTTGCCGTGAAGTTGGAACCGCGACTCTCTAGTTTTGTCAAGCTGTGATGGTTTCATAATTAAAAACCCAATTGTAAAAACATGATCAAAATTGTTAGACTAAAGTAGCAATAAATGAGGCGGTGCGGTTGACACTTACAGGCTGAATATACGGCAGCAGATAGAAGGACAAGTGAAAACGAAAGACCTGCTACAGTGTGAGTTGACGCTTTACACTTCTGTGTACGCCGCCATCTTTGACAACACTGCTGCAAAGTGGTATAGCCAGCCGAAAATAGGTATACACTGTCGCAAAATATTGAAGTTGAAGAGCAGCCGGAAGGTAGTTTGTGTGTTGTTCACAGCTAAGGTACAAGCACAAACAACAAGGACAACGACATTGACTGAACGTCTCATACGGCAGGGGAAAGACGCCCGGGGTCATCCGCCCCTAGAGAATGTCCAGTAGGTAAATGGGTCGAAACATTCGGGGAATGGGGACCGCTTCTGATGATCAGAACCCACCCCAAGCGTGTTTGCTCCGTGGCTGAGTTTTTATCACTGATTTATGACCAGTCCATCAGACAATCCGGATAGACGGACGGACAATCTGGAAAGAGAGACTGAAGACTGACGCCCTGGAAAGAGTGGCATTGCTGCAACGCAGTGGTGGAATTGACCCAACCGGTAAAATGGTGGAGTTGACAGCAGACCCCTAATGCTGTATAAAGTCATTGTCATCGTCAAATGAAAGTACAAGTATATGCTTCTTATATCCTCCGAAATGAGAGAACATGAAAGATCCAACAGTGACCACATGTTGACGATTCAGACCGTCGAACCGACCTTGACCTCAGCCGAACGACCGGGCAGGGCATGAGTCTGTGGTAAAAGCTTCGTCTCCTACCGGGGAATGAGAATTCACGCTGGACGAAAGAAGTGAGAGAGTACGTCACAGGAGAATAAACAGCACTCCCGTGAAAGGGATATCAATAAGACGTTAGAGGATCTCACCCAAGGAGAACCCCACAGAGCTGAGAAGACAAGTCAAAGTCCCCGGTGACGCACCCGAGCAACCTTCCGAGAGTCTCAGTGCGAAGATCAATCCCCCCCCCCCCCGGCCACCGAGATGGCAGAGTGGGTGCGATTAGATGAGACGTTATCCCGCGTTTTAGAGGATGAGCTAAAACACACGCCACTAGAAGAGAAGGTGCAAAAGTTCGGAGAGATTGTATACCTCCACTCGCTGCGTCAGTTTGGTAGCAGCGAGAGAAAGGAAGCAGCAAGCCCAAAGAAGACTAGACCGCAGAAGGTGCTAGAGGAGGTAAAGGCACAGAGTCAAGCCGATCATGAGAAAGGAAGCAGCTAGCCCGAAGAAGACTAGACCGCAGAAGGTGCTAGAGGAGGTAAAGGCACAGAGTCAAGCCGATCATGAGAAAGGAAGCAGCTAGCCCGAAGAAGACTAGACAGCAGAAGCTGTCAGCGGGGGTAAAGCACAGAGTCAAGCCGATCATGAGAAAGGAAGCAGCTAGCCCGAAGAAGACTAGACAGCAGAAACTGCCAGCGTGGGTAAAGACACAGAGTCAAGCCGCTCGAGTCAAGCCGATCATGAGAAAGAGGGCTTGCGCCAGGTGTGGCAACATCTGAAAGCCAGACACAATGCCCTCTATTTAGCGGAAAGGTTCTGCAAGAACAGGTGGAAAACTCGGAAGGAACGTGAGAAACTCTCCCCGGAACCATACAAGATTGCTTGGGACTTGTTCGAGCAGCCGTGATCCGGCATCCTCAATGTCAGCAATGAGGAGCTGGAGAACAACCTCGTGACGATGTACTCCAATGCCCAGCGGGACGTCCCACTCGGAGAAATTGAGGGGCTCAAATGGCCGGATAAACCAACTGTGGGTTTCAATGCCAAGCATCCGTTCTGGGGCGAGGTGGTTTCGGTGATCAAAAAGGCACGTGGAAAGTCTGCACCGGGGCCCAACGGTGTGCCTTACACAGTATACAAGAGGTTCCCGAATGTCCTTAAGAAACTCCACCGGATACTTAAACCCGCGTGGAAACACAAGCACATCAGCGCGGAGTGGAAGAAAGCCAACGGAATCTACATTCCCAAAGAGAAAAACTCGACCAGTATTGCCCAATTTAGGCTGATCTCTCTCCTGAACGTCGAGGGGAAAATATCCTTCTCAGTCATGACTATCCGAATCACGACGTACTTGATGAGGAATAAGTACATCGACACGGCGGTTCAAACAGGGGGGATACCTACCTGGTGTATGTCTAGAAAACGACACCATGATCTGGGAAGCTATCCAGAGAACGAAGATGAAGAAGGAGGAACTCCACGTGATGTGGTTGGATCTGGCCAACGCGTACGAGTCAGTTCCCCCACCAGATGTCGAGGCATGCACTCAAGATGTATCACGTGCCAGAGGAAATTGGAGCAATACTTCTCGGGCTTCTCTTTCCGTTTCTCGACCAAGACGTTCACTACCAGACCGATCGACCTGCAGGTGGATATTGCCATGGGATGTACGATCTCGCTGATATTATTTGTCATGGCCATGCAGGTGATCCTGGTGCGGCATCCGGCTACGCACACGGTACGAAACTCAGCGAGGAAAGAAAAACTTTCCGCCACTGAAGGCCTTCGTGGACTATACGACAATCATGACACCGAAGGAGTGTGATACTCGCAGCATCCTCCACAGACTAGATGAACTGCTTTCCTGTTGCAGAATGAGCTTCAAGCCCAAGTAATCAAGAAGTCTGTCGATCGTGGAGGGTAGAACAGCGGAAAGGGCGTTCATAGTTGCCGGGCAAGCAATTCCCACTGTGATAGAGCAACCGGTAAAGAGTCTCAGTCGTGTGTACGATGCAACCCTGACGGACAGGAACGCGGTGGTAGAGATACAAGAAGTGTCTGCGAACGGTCTGCTGATCGATCTGCCGACGGAGTCTGGTTAAAGCGGTGACTGCAGGGCGAATAACAATCTCTCAACTAAGAGCAAGAACTTGCACTGTCTCGTGTCGACTCCATAGCCTCCCCTCCGAGCGAGGGTAGTGCATTTAATTACATGACTGTTCGGTGGGGCAATCGCCGAACGGTCTGCGTACCATTGACCAAAGCAGGCTGACAGGCAAATTCAAGATCTGTTGTCTCCAATTCATGTTTATTCTGAAACTCCTGTGGTCGCTGCTGATATATGATATACGCACGACCACGGTGAAAACGATGTAGATGAAAATAAACAAGTACATAAGGAAGTGGCTTGGAGCACCATCATGCCTCACGACGGTCGCACTATATTGTAAGCAGAGTAAGTTCGTCCTCCCGTTCTGGTCCCTCATGGAAGAATTAAAAGTAGGAAAAGCCAGAGTCGCGATGATGCTGTGCGAGTCTCCAGATGAAGCAGTCAGTACCTCACAGCCCGCCTTGAGAACGGGAAGGAAGTGGCAAGTCGTCGAAGCAGTCGACGATGCCTAGGCAGCACTCAAGCTGAAGGGGGTGATGGGGGGGGGGGGGGCACCATGACAGAACTCCGATGTGGTCCAAGGCGACGACTAAGGAATGCAGAGACATGGTGGTCCAGGAGATCCGCGAGGGAGAGGACGAAGAGAGAGTACAAATGGCTGACCAACAGGCGCAGCAGGGCCAGTGGATGTCATGGGAAGAGATAGTGCAGAAATCCCTGACCTGGAATGAGATATGGCGTATGGCACCACCGCCCTTAAGTTTCGTCGTCCGAACCCTCTACGATGTCTTGCCATCAGCTGCCAACCTGGTCAAGTGGGGTAAAGCCACCGACCCGTCCTGTCCCCTCTGTAGAAAGGTCCAGACAGCGAAGCACGTATTGTCCGCATGCAAACCCAAGACCGATTCACATGGCGTCACAACAAAGTCTTCGCTGGGTTGGCAGCCATAGTGGATGTAGCCAGAATGCAGGCGAACAAAGGAGCCAGGCCGAGGCCGCTGTGAATTTACTTGGCCGAGCCGGGCAACAATGCAGAGACAAGGAAGGCTGCTCTGCGGACTGACCGTTTTCGATGGCGTGGGTGACTGGGAGCTGTCTGTGGACCTAAAGGGTTGTGGGGGAGTACCCTGTGGTGATCCGAGAGTTTGGCTTGCCACCTAACATCGTACTTCACTCCTCGTCCGCCAAATAGCTAACGCTGAATGAGCTGACAGTCCCATACGAGTCAAATATGGAGGAGCAGTACCTGTACAAGATGGAGAAGTACGGTAACACGGTTGCTAGTCTCAGACAGGACGGGTACACTGTCAGGTTATGCGCTGTTGAGGTAGGCGCAAGAGGTCTCGTCTCCCACTCCGTGTATGATGTGTTAAAGCAAATGGGCATACAAGGACCAGCAAGAACTCAGGCATAAAAACAACTGGGCCAGGCAGCCGAAAAGGCCTCGTCTTGGCTGTAGAACTGCCGAAACATGGATTGGGACATTGCCCACCGACCTTCACCACGAACCCCCAAGTATATCTTTTACCTCTTACCACAGGGCCATCCATGTAGATGATTACATCACCTTGTAGCGAACTGTCGTAGATCAATTGTTGCATCTCCCATTCACTGCAGCCTGCCGGCTAATCCCGGCATTTACGATCCAATGTTATATTTTTATTATGACCCTGTACCTCCCTGACTTTACCCCTGGCATTCTGACCCACTCCTCTACTCCACCAATGTTCCCAAAAAGCCACTGAGGGAGGCTAAGTCGCAAAGACAACCTATAACAGACATTAGAAAGAGGCAATCCTAATTTTGTGACGTTATTATGAGAAGACAAAAAAAATGGAACATGCGACAACCGAGGAGATTTGCGGAAAGAGAGATAGAGGTAGACGGCGATAGAAAATTCTGGAGTCTGTGTCATGGCACGGAAGGGAGTCAGCACACGAATTGATAAAAGAAGTAACAAATTGATACATGCTGTTAGTGTGTAACAGACACTGACCAAACGAAAGCGGACCAAACACACACAACCAAAAAAGCACTGACCATACGAATACATGCCATTGTAGGTAGCAAGATTTGAAGAAGCGTGATTACTCACGCCAGTTGGTAAGGCACATGAGAATGATGGACAGCCAATAAAAATAAGACCCATATACAACATATGGAAATCACTGACCAAATGAATACGGACTAAACAAATACTCACCGAACAAGAACTGACCAAACATACAAGGACCAAACACACACTGACCAAGCATACACTGACCAAACATACACGGACCAAACACACACTGACCAAGCATATACTGATCAAAAATACACTGGCCAAACAAACACTGACCAAACAAACACGGACCAAACACACTCGGACCAAACACATACTGACTAAACACACACTGACCAAACAAACACAGACCAAACACACTGAACAAACAAATACTGACCAAACACACACTGACCAAACCTACACGGACCAAACACACACTGACCAAACCTACACGGACCAAACACACACGAACCAAACAAACACTGACCAAACACGCACTGACCAAACAAACATGGACCAAACACACACTGACCAAACAAACACGGACCAAACACATACTGACCAAACAAACACTGACTAAACACACTCTGACTAAACACATACGAACATAACACACGCTGACCAAACACACATTGACCAAACAAACACGAAAAAAACACACGCTGACCAAAAAAACTGACTAAAAACACACTTACCATACACTCACACTGACCAAACACTCATTGACCAAAGACTCACTGACCAAAAACTCACTGACCAAACACAAACACTGACCAAACACACACACTGACCAAACATTCACTGGCGAAACACTGACCAAGTACACACGGACCAAACACACACTGACCAAACACACACTGACTAAACAAACACGGAAAAAACACACACTGACCAAACAAAAACTGACTAAAAACACACTTACCATACACTCACACTGACCAAACACTCACTGACGAAACACTCACTGACCAAACACACACACTGATCAAACACACACACTGCCCAAACACACACTGACCAAACACACACTGACCAAACACACATTGACCAAACAAACACGGAAAAAACACACGCTAACCATACAAAAACTGACTAAAAACACACTTACCATACACTTACACTGACCAAACACTCACTGACCAAACACTCACTGACCAAACACTCACTGACCAAACACTCACTGACCAAACATACACACTGACCAAACACACACTGACCAAACACTCACTGACCAAACACTCACTGACCAAACACACACACTGACCAAACATTAACTGACCAAACACTGACCAAATACACACGGACCAAACACACACTGACCAAACACACACTGACCAAACACACACTGACCAAACACACACGGACCAAACACACACGGGCTAAACACATACGGGCTAAACACACACGGACCAAACACACACGGACCAAACAAACACTGACCAAACAAACACTGACCAATCGCGCACTGACCAAACACACACGGACCAAACATACACGGACCAAACAAACACTGACCAAACAAACATTGACCAAACACACACTGATCAAACAAACACTGACTAAACACACACTGACTAAACACATACGAACACAACACACGCTGACCAAACAAACACAGACCAAACACACATTGACCAAACAAACACGGAAAAAACACACGCTGACCAAACAAAAACTGACTAAACACACACTTACCATACACTCACACTGACCAAACACTCACTGACTAAACACTCACTGACCAAACACACACTGACCAAACACACACACTGACCAAACATTCACTGACCAAATACTGACCAAATACACACGGACCAAACACACACTGACCAAACACACACTGACCAAACTCACACTGACCAAACACACACTGACCAAACAAACACGGAAAAAAACACACGCTGACCAAACAAAAACTGACCAAACACACACTGACCAAACACTCACTGACCAAACACTCACTGACCAAATACACAGACTGACCAAACATTCACTGACCAATTACTGACCAAATACACACGGACCAAACACACACTGACCAAACACACACTGACCAAACCTATACGGACCAAACCTATACGGACCAAACACACACGGACCAAACACACACGGACCAAACACACCCGGACGAAACACACACTGCCAAAACAAACAGTGACCAAACACACAATGACCAAACACACACGGACCAAACACACATGGACCAAACACACACTGACCAAACAAATACTGACCACACACACGGACCAAACACACACTGAACAAACAAACACTGATCAAACATACACGGACCAAACACACAAGGACCAAACACACAATGACTTAACAAACAGTGCCCAAACACACACGGACCAAACAAACACTGACCAAACACACACTGAACAAACACTGAATAAACAAACACTGATCAAAGTCACACTGACCAAACAAACACTGACCAAACACACACTGAACAAACAAACACTGAATAAACAAACACTGATCAAAGTCACACTGACCAAACAAACACTTACCAAACACACGCTGATCAAACAAATATACTGACCAAACAACATTGATCAAACACTGATCACACACACACTGACCGAACACACACTGACCAATCACGCACCCACCAAACAAACACTGATCACACAAACACTGACAAAACACACACTGCACACACTGACCAATCACACAATGACCAAACACACACTGACCAAACACACACTAACCAATCACACACTCACCAAACAAACACTGATCACACAAACACTGACCAAACTCACACTGACCAATCACACACTCACCAAACAAACACTGATCACACAAACACTGACCAAACACACACTGACCAATCACACACTCACCATACAAACACTGACCAGACAAGCACACTGACAAAATACACACTGACCAAACAAGCACTGACAAAAGAGACACTGACCAAACAAGCACTGACCAAACAAACAGGGTCAAAACATTGACAACATTCACACCGCTTAAGGGCGTTTAAAGTTATTTATTGCACCGGGTTTTATTGAATATGGCTCTGTCGTTCGGTGAAAGCATCGTGCAAAACCGAACTCCGTAGCTCCAGCGATGATCCCCAGGAGTCTACGAGAAAACTGCACTCGTGAACCCAATGGCGGAACCCGGAATCGGTACTTCAATTTTAATTCACCGCAACAAAGAAGAATCCCTTCGAGCCTCATTTGCATCGGTGGACTGCTAGACCGATCGATGGATGTTTTTAGGTTTTTGGGCCCTCACTGTCGACGACAGTGAGGGCCCTACGGGCCCAAAACTAAAAACAACATCCATCGATCGGTCTAGCAGTCCACCGAACACTAAACCGGAAAATGAACGCCGGACCGATGCAAATGAGGCTCGAAGGGATTCTTCTTTGTTTGCGGTTGTTTGCGGTGAATTAAAATTGAAGTACCCCGGAATCTACCCCACACCACGAAAAAAACACTTAATCCATACACATTTCGGAAAAAACACGTTCCATTTTACGGGACGAAAAAAAAAACGCTGATGCATATGCTGGGGGGAGGATCTGAGCACCTATGGACATGTCCGGAGTGCAACGAAGATACCCCAACTGATAACTAACTAACTAACTACCCCACAACCTTCGGAACGCGAGGCAGGTGGCTTTACCCTCATTCACTTTTGCGTGAACCAAGTGATGACTGTGAATCTACAACCATGGCCAGACTGCGTGAACCAAGCGATGACTGTGAATCTACAACAATGGCCAGATTGCGAGAGCAGCAAATTAAAAGAGGGGTGGCCAAACAAGGACACTACGCAGGAAGCCAAAGAAGATTGATAAACCAACACAGAACTGGCGTCGTTAGCCGCTGCACGCTGCGGGATTTGCTGAGGAGGGGACCCGAGCACTTATGGACTGAATGGTTCGATGTGCAATGAGGATGATCTTTCGACTAACTAACTAACTATAACCCTCATTCACGCCGTTTGAGAGTGAACATTTTAATTAAAAAAACACTTCGTGTCGGAGAGCGGATTATTGCAGTATATTTCATTTATTTGTTTCGCTGAGTTTGCGGTGAACAATTTTAACCGACCCGTCTGCAGACTGTGAAATCCGTGAGTAAACTTCAAAATAAAAATGTCCATGAGCACTGGTCAGACGGGTCGGTGATTTGTGGAGTACACACGGACAGACAGCGGGCATCCCGTTGTTTTACTCCAGTCTAACTTTGTTAAACATTGAGTGCCGATTGTTTAGGATGCCCAGTTACAGAGGAGTCACGTTGTCCGCGGTAAGTATATGATGTGTAACTGTCATTGTTCAACACATACAATAAATAATACAGATACTGAATCTTACAGGCATCCGCAGACATGTTTGCACAGACAGATTGTACAAGTAGAGACATGTCTTACAATAAAAGAACTCCACGCAGTTAATATACATATAAATTATAAATGTACATCTAATGCATGCAAACAGCACACATTTATGTAAAGCACACCTCAGAGTCATCATAGCCATCATATACCTTCTGTTCACCATCATCAAGTGTCATGCCGGCTGGCGTAGGAGTTCATGACTCTCCACAGATCTCCATCTTATGTTTTCTGGATTCTGCTGCTGATATTCCTCCATGCCACCGTCTCAATCCGTCCAACGTAATTTCTCCTGGTCTGCCTCTGCCTCCCCTCCCCCCCTTGATCTTTCCAGCTGTCACGATGTTCTCCAATGCCTCTCATCACATGACCAAAGAAAGCTGTTTTCCTCTTTCTTATTGTTGTATATAATGTTCTAGTTTCATTAGACACTTTCAGGCAATCGTTGTTAGTTACTTTGACAGTCCAAGGAATTTGCAACATTTGTCTCAGGAACCACCTCTTTCTAATTTCTTTATTTGTTCATTTACATTCCAAGATTCACAGCCATACAGCAAAATAATATAGTACTTCAGCACTCTTACATTTAGTGATAGTGACCTGTTGCATAAGATACTTTTAATTTTCTGAAATGCAGCTTTAGCTTACCCTATTCTGATCTTAATCTCTGTTGTACATCTTCCATCTGATGTTTTAAATGCTCCTAGGTATTTAAAATTATCCACTTAGTTAAGAATGTTCCTTTCTGTTTCCATTTCACATTTTGGTGTCACCTATTTCTTTATTTTTCTTTATCCTACTCACTTGAAGTGGCTCGTGTTATTGCTATTATTTGAACTTTTGCAAAACATTAATTTCCAAGGTTTTTCTGATGTTTTTCTGATGTTCATTTCATCCAGTCAGATGACCACAAATATTTGCAGAGATTGAAAGAGGTGGAAGAAACCCGTAGCAGCTATTAATGATGTCCACAGATTTTTTCAGCAATCGGCTAGGAAACATGGAGTCAGTACTGCAGCATTTAGGTGAGTCAGATAGCTATGATTTCATTATTACAGCTAGAATTTGAGCAACCTAATTTTAGTATTGCTCAATAGGTAGTTAGAACCTCTGAAAAAAGTGTTTTTATCAGAGAAGTCCCCAGAATTATGTGCACAAACTGCCTCAGCATGTGGCCGCACCCCCCCTCCCCCATGCACAATATGCATGCAGAAAGAACACTTGGGATCATAGACGCCCTATGGCGAAGAGCCCCTAATGCCACCCTTGATTTTATTGCTGCCAAGGTAAAGCAGTGCAGAATAAAACTCTTAAGATGGGTAGAGTCATTAGATGGACAAATGCAAAAGACCCTTGTTGGGTATGTGATCCATCATGGAACCAAGGTAGGGCAGATTCTGGCTGAGAGGAAGAAATCTGTGCAGAAGGCTGTTGTTCAAAGAATTGACACTGCAATTAGGCTGTTGTATGAGGAGGTGATATCTCTATATATAGTGTCCATGAATATGATAGAGAATTCTTGACTTCTGAGCATAATTGAACATGTGAATCGGCTGTGAATGGTTTATTAGTAGTGAATGGTTTTATTATTGATGTAATGTTGTGAACAGTGCTTTGTGTGTACACAAACACATACATAGTTAGATCTCTATTGTTAATCTCAAATAATTTACTTTAGTTATTTTACTTTTCAAAATATGAATGGTGGTTAATTTCTTCAGAACATGCACTATAATAGCAAATACAAGTGGCTTTTGGTACAATTTTATTTCCGCAGACTGAAATATAATTTTTATAATTTATTAAGTGATCCTAATATTTCAGTTATATAGTCAGTGCAAAAAGCACTCCAGTTTTCTTAAATGCTTCACTGACTACAAATGTGTACAATCAGAACAGGCATTGTGCCTTTCAGTGCATTTTCAATGTGCAAAATGTATATATACAAATACATGTAGGGTTTCCGTGGTTCATTTCAGATGTCTGTTTCTTCTAAAGAATTAAGATTTCACAAAAAATTAATTGCTGGCTATCATTTAATTTGAGCTTCAAAATGTTCAATATAAAAAGAAATAGTATGTCGTGAGGTACTCTTGACCTGTCAACCAGCATATATAGGGCTTACTTCAATCATGTCACAGATTGTGAGAATTGTATGGATATTTTGCTCTGGCCATGCGGGTGTATGGGGAATGAACAGGCTGATAGGCTAGCAGGGAATGCATCTCTTGGTGGTATCTTGCCTATAGACAAGGGGGAGGTGGTCGTGTGCTTGTGGGACCAGGTGGAGAAGGCGGATGAACAGATTGAGAACCCATATGTGGAAAGAATGAGATTGCGGGGGATCGGCAGGGGTTCTGGAAGAATCTCAAAACTGAGAGGGAAGACCAGAACATTTAATCAGATAGCGGTGGGAATGATTAGTAGTATGACTCTTCGCTGGCTGTTGAATGAGGGGACTGAGCACGTATGGGAATGTCCTGTTCATTATGAACCAAATCTGTTGGCCATTTTGGTTGCTTCGTTATGTGTCATTATTTGCGGTTCCAACTTCACGGCAACAGGTTTTCACCATTATGCTCCGCTCCTGTCCCAGTGAATATAGCACAAAATACTCCTCACTGCCCCATGTGTTATCTCAGAACGTGTAATATGACAAGTATTTTGCTTTATGCTTGTTTTGTCAGCCCACAGTAATACATATAATTGCATGGTTCAGCCTAAAAACCTTTGATTTTTAAACAACTTAATATTTATAAAATGTGTTGGCACCCATTGCACTATCGCCGCTACTCTTCAATCTGGCTCTAGAGAAAGTTGTAAGGAAGGTAAAGGAGGAATGTGATATTGGAGGAACATCCAAGCTGCTTGGTTATGCAGATGATATAGATATTATAGGGCAAAGTGAACAAAAGACATTGGAAATATTGACTCACTTAAGGGAAAAACCCAACAGATGGGGCTGGTTATCAACCAAGATAAGACAGAATATATGGTAATTTCAAGAGACGGAATGGCTAGAAACTCTGGCCACATACAAATAGATAATATGACCATTAAAAGAACGGAAACATACAAATACCTGGGTACAATCTTCAACTGCTCCAACATCATAAGAGAAGAAATACAAACTAGAATCAACTCCGGAAATAAGATATACTATGCACTACAACATCTACTAAAATCAAAGGCGCTATCTCGTAACACCAAAATCACAATATACAAAACACTGATCAGACCAGTTGTGCTGTATGGCTCTGAAACCTGGAGTACAACGAAAGGAGACGAAGCCTTGTTACAAACCTTTGAGAACAAAATTTTAAGACGCATCTTTGGACCCATTAGGGATACACAAAGTGGAGAGTGGAAAAGAAGAAGTAACAAAGACATTTATGATCTGTTTAAGTCCCCGCTAATCACTGGTATCATGAAGGCTAATAGACTACAATGGCTGGGGCATATAGAAAGAATGGAAGATAATAGGGAAACAAAACTCGCTTACACTCAGGAAATAAATGACCGTAGACCCCGAGGTAGACCAAGAAGGCGGTGGAGAGATAATACATGTACAGACCTACAAGCACTTGGAATCGACTGGCAAGAGAAGGTCCACCAGAGAGACGAATGGAGACGGATTGTATTTGCAGCAAAGAACCTCAATGGCTCGGAACGCTGAAGAAGAAGTCGGCACCCATTGTCACTTTTTTACAAGATCAAAATGTGATATAAAACCAGAAGAATTGCTTTTTAAGTTCATTTCAATGGAATTCACAGTACAGTAGCATGCCAGTTGTCATTTATGACAATAGTAATGTCTAGATTGTCACCACCACTATTCACTAAATGTCACCAGTCTGTGCAATAAATGTCACAAGTACTATATGAAAAAGTATACTTGGAAGAATCTGAATGACAACTGTATAGTTCAGTGGCGTGTAATATTGAGACACATTTATTGTGCTGTAAGTTTGTCGAAGTAATGCATGGGAAAACTTGCCAACCAGGCACAGCTATAAATTATAGCCTATAATTCTAAAACTCAAGAAATATGCCAGCAGCAGGACTTTATATATTAAATGAATTGTGTACCATATACTGTTGATTTTATTTAAAGTGAGAAACATGTTTACATCATTATTATTCTTTAACATATGATCTGACCTCATGAAAAAAATTAAGTGGGTAGCAAAATATGCAGCTTTCAATGTAAATGTATGCAACAATTGCTGGCATGCTTATCATAGACACTGACACTATAATTTTATTGTGGGACGGCAAAGCTAAACAAATAGAATGTTATAATTTATTATTGCAAGATGTGACCTCATGGAAATAATTTAAATGGCCTCATAATAAACACAGCAGTCAGCTTCTAAAGTAAATCATAATACACTCTATTAATACAGCCCATACAAACCAAACATATTGATCTCTATGGGACAAGAAAGCAGAACAGATGGTGTCACTATTTTATTATATCATATGATTTGAATTGGTGAAAGATTTAACCCTTTACAGGGCACAGGTTTTTCCTTTTTGTAACTCTGAATGGGCAACATTTTCAGGTTTCCCGTCAGATTTAGGGTTACGTTAGTAAAAATATTACATCTAAGCTGTTGGTGAAAAGTTTTATTTAAATTACAAAATGAAGGAAAATGAGTGCATATTTATTATTTTACTCACATGTGAAATAATCCAATGTTGCCTGCATGTTGGTTACATTTGTTGGAACCCGTGCTCAATCATTTATTTGTTTGATCTTTTTTTGTCTAGCATACTCATTTGTTTGATCGGCAATCGATGTAAAAGTCTCAGAGATCCGAAATATGTACACCGCTTAAGCCGATATCACTATCTAGCTCCGATTCAGCCAACTTCGTGCACTTCAATGTCACTTAAATTGAATCAGTGAAATCTCCGCTACCACGTGATGAATGGTCGAAATCCATTTTCAAAAACAAAGTATAAAAACCCCCAAAACTATTTTAAAAATCCAGTCAAATTTAAAGAAAACATTTGCAAAAGGGGCCCACATTATCAAGTTATCGACAACACTAGACGTAAACAATGGGAAGTTTCGCAAAGTCTCGTGATCGCATGATTACAACACTTAGGTGGTGTCACGGACGCTTTCGGTCATTTTACCTGTTTGGGAGTAAAGTTTTTGACAGCTGTGCCCTGTAAAGGGTTAATAATGTAACTGATTAATAAGTTACTCAATTATGATGTCATAGAATAATGTTTGTTTATGCAGACTAAATGGTGGTTTGCAGACTAAACCATGGTTTGGTTATTTACTTTTTCTAAAATGCATGATTTGGCATTTTACAAAAATTGAAAGCCACCACATTTTACCGGCTTCGTGGCCGAGGGGTTAGCAGCTTTCTCCGCTAACCCCGAATACTCTCGTCACGTGACGCGACGAGAATTAGCAGTGGTTCGAATCGCAAAAGTGACTTATGAGAGTATGGAGCTGGTCGCTCAGAAAGTCGTGGCGTGCTGATGAGCGTAATCTAGCCTAGGAATCAACATACAGCTGAAAGATGCTGGTGTTGACCGCAATATCCTGAAACAGGATGGAAACGCGAAAAAAAAAAAAAAAAAAAACCACAAATATTTTATTTATGGAATAAATAAACTTTATTTAATGTCATAGACTACTGAGATTTTCCTAACTAAATCGTGCCTGGATAATGTAATAACAGTTGAACAAT
The DNA here is from genome assembly GCA_963921405.1 of Cepaea hortensis. NCBI lineage: Eukaryota > Metazoa > Mollusca > Gastropoda > Stylommatophora > Helicidae > Cepaea > Cepaea hortensis. The sequence goes on along the minus strand of OY992886.1, from coordinate 15,427,211 downwards.
ATACACAACTATAGGAAAAAGACACTCACTACACTTTCTGTTACCCATAGCTTTCCACACTGATTCTGTCTTGACTGTGAACAGTTTAGTCAGTTCAGTCAGTTCAGTTAGTTCACTTCAGTCAGTTCAGTTCAGTCAGTTCAGTTCAGTCAGTTAGGTCAGTTCAGTCAGTCAGTTCAGTCAGTTCGTTCATTCAGTCAGTTCAGTCATGTCACTCTGTCAGTTCAGTCATGTCACTCTGTCAGTTCAGTCAGTTCAAACTATCAGTTCAGTCAGTTTGGTCAGTTCAATCAGTTCAGTCAGGTTAGGTCGTTCAGTTCAGTCACTTCAGTCAGTTCAGTCAGACAGTTCAGTCAGTCAGTTTAGTCAGTTAGTTCAGTCAGTTCAGTCAGGTCAGTCAGTTCAGTTCGGTCTGTTCAGTCAGTCCGTTAAGTCCGTTCCTTCAGTCAGTTCCGCCAGTTCATCGATTTTGTTCAGTCAGTTCAGTCAGTTCAGTTCAGTCACTTCAGTTCAGTCAGTTCAGTCCAGTCATTCCAGTCAGTTCAGTCCAGTCAGTCCATTCGGACAGTCCAGTCAGTCAAGTCAGTTCAGTCAGTTCAGTCAGTTTAGGTCAGGTCAGTTCAGTCAGTCCAGTCAGTTCAGTCTGTTCTGTCAGTCAGTACAGACAGGTCAGTTCAGTTCAGTCACTTCAGTCTGTTCAGTCAGTTCAGTCACTTCAGTCATTTCAGTTCAATCACTTCAGTCAGTCAATTCAGTTAGTCAGTTCGTTCAGTCAGTTCAGTCAAATAAGTCAGTCAGTTCAGTTCAGTCAGTCTGTTCAGTCCGTTCAGTCAGTTCGTTCAGTCAGTTTGTTCAGTCATTTCGTTCAGTCAGTTCAGTCCAGTCAGACAGTCCAGTCAGTTCAGTCAGTTCAGTTCGTTCAGTTCAGTTCAGTTGTTTCACTTCATTCAATTCAGTTCAGTCAGTTCTGTCACGTCAGTCAGTTCATTTCAGTCAGTTCAGTTCAGTCACTTCACTCAGTCCGTTCAGTCAGTCACTCAGTTCAGTTCAGTCAGTCAGTTCATTCCATTCAGTCCAGTCAGTTCAGTCAAGTCAGTCCAGTCAGTCTAATCAGTTTAATCAGTTCAGTCAGTTTAGTCCGTTCAGTCTGTCCGTTCAGTCAGTCCGGTCAGTCAGTAGGTTCAGTCTGTCTGTTCAGTCTGTTTGTTCAGTTCAGTTCATTCAGTTCAGTTCGTTCAGTTCGGTCAGTTCAGTCAGTTCAGTTAAGTTCAGTTCAGTTCAAACACTTCAGTTCAGGCAGTTCAATCAGTCAGTCAGTTCAGTCAGTCAGTTCAGTTCAGTCAATTCAGTCAGTAAGTTCAGTCAGTTCTGTCATTTCACTGTCAGTTCAGTCAGTTCAGTTCAGGTCGTTCAGTTCAGGTCGTTCAGATCAATCAGTTCAGGTCATTCAGTTCAGTCAGTTCAGGTCGTTCAGTTCATTCGGTTCAGGTTGTTCAGATCGGTCAGTTCAGGTTGTTCAGTTCAGTTCAGTCACTTCATTCAGTTCAGTTCAAACAGTTCAGTCACTTCAGTCAATCCGTTCAGTTGTCTGTTCAGTCATTCCGTTCATTCAGTCAGTTCAGTCAGTCAGTCAATTAGTTCAGTTACGTTCAGTCTGTCAGGTCAGTCCAGTCAGTCCGGTCAGTTCAGTCACTTCAGTTCAGTTCAGTTCAATCAGTTCAGTCAGTTCAGTTCAGTTCAGTCAGTCAGGTCAGTTCAGTCAGTCAGTCGCTCAGTCAGTTCAGTCTGTTCGTTCAGACAGTTCAGTCAGTTCGTTCATTGTCAGTTCTGTCAGTTCAGTCATTTCACTCTGTCTGTTCAGTCAGTTCAGTCATTTCACTCTGTCAGTTCAGTCAGTTTAGTCAGTTCAATCAGTTCACTTCAGTCAGGTCAGGTTGTTCAGGTCATTCAGTTGTCAGTTCAGGTCGGTCAGTTCAGTCAGTTCAGGTCGGTCAGTTCAGGTCGTTCAGTTCAGTCAGTTCAGGTCATTCAGTTCAATCAGTTCAGTCACTTCAGTCAGTTCAGTTCAGACACATCACTCAGTTCAGTCAGTCAGTTCAGTCAGTCAGTTAAGTCAGTCAGTTTAGTCAGTTAGTTCAGTCAGGTCAGTCAGTTCAGTTTGTTCAGTTCAGTCAGTTCAGTCAGTCCGTTAAGTCCATTCAGTCAGTTTGTTCAGTCAGTTCCGTCAGTTCAGCCATTTCATTCAGTCAGTTCAGTCACTTCAGTCACTTCAGTTCAGTCAGTTCAGTCCAGTCAGTCAAGTCAGTTCAGTCACTTCAGTTCAGACACGTCAGTTCAGTCAGTCAGTTCAGTCAGTCAGTTCAGTCAGTCAGTTTAGTCAGTCAGTTCAGTCAGGTCAGTCAGTTAAGTTTGGTCAGTTCAGTTCAGTCAGTCCGTTAAGTCCGTTCAGTCAGTTCGTTCAGTCAGTTCCGTCAGTTCAGCCATTTCATTCAGTCAGTTCAGTCAATTCAGTCAGTTCAGTCAGTTCAGTCACTTCAGTTCAGTCAGTTCAGTCCAGTCAGTCAAGTCAGTTCAGTCAGTTCAGTGAGTTTAGGTCAGGTCAGTTCAGTCAGTTCAGATGTCAGGTCAGTTCAGTTCAGTCAGTTTAGTTCAGTCAGGTCTGTCAGTTAGTTGTCAGCTCAGTTCAATCAATTCAGTCAGTTCCGTTCAGTCAGGTCAGTCAGTTCAGTCACTTCAGTTCAATTCAGTCAGTTCAGTCAGTTCAGTTCCAACAGTTCAGTCAGGTCAGTCATTTCAGTCAGTCAGTTAAGTCAGTCAGTTCAGTCAGTCAGTCCAATGTCAGTCCGTTCTGTCAGTCCTTTCAGTAAGTCTTTTCAGCCAGTCCGTTCAGTCAGTCTGTTCAGTTCAGTCTATTCAGTTCAGTCCGTTCACCTTAGTCCGTTCAGTTCAGTTCGTTCAGTTCAGATCGTTTAGTTCAGTTCAGTTCGTTCAGTTAGTTCAGTTCAGTCAGTTCAGTTCAGTCAGTTTAGTTCAGTCAGTTCAGTCAGTTCAGTCAGTCAGTTCAGTCAGTCAGTTCATTCAGTCATTTCAGTCCAGTCAGTTCAGTTCAGTCAGTTCGGTTCAGTCAGTCGGTTCAGTCAGTTCAGTGAGTTCACTGTCAGTTCAGTCAGTTCACTTCAGGTCGTTCAGTTGAGTCAGTTCAGGTTGTTCAGTTCAGTCAGTTCATGTCGTTCAGTTAAGTCAGTTCAGATCGTTCAGTTCAATTCAGTTGTCACTTCAGTCAGTTCAGTGCAGTCAGTTCAGTCACTTCAGCCAGTTCAGTTCAGTCACTTCAGTCAATTCAGTTCAGTCACTTCAGTCAGATCAGTTCTATAACGTCAGACACAGCAGTCAGTTCAGTTAGTTCAGTCACTTCAGTTCAGTTTAGTCAGTTCAGTCAGTTAGTTCATTCAGTTCAGTCAGTCCGTTCAGTCAGTCCAGTTTATTTCGTTCAGTCACGTCAGTCAGTTCAGTTCAGTCACTTCAGTCAGACAGTTCAGTCAGTCAGTTTAGTCAGTTAGTTCAGTCAGGTCAGTCAGTTCAGTTCGGTCAGTTCAGTCAGTCCGTTAAGTCCGTTCCTTCAGTCAGTTCCGCCAGTTCATCGATTTAGTTCAGTCAGTTCAGTTGTCAGTTGTCAGTTCAGTTCAGTCACTTCAGTTCAGTCCGTTCAGTCAGTTCAGTCCAGTCATTCCAGTCAGTTCAGTCCAGTCAGTCCATTCAGACAGTCCAGTCAGTTCAGTCAGTTTAGGTCAGTTCAGTCAGTCCAGTCTGTTCAGTCTGTTCAGTCAGTCAGTACAGACAGGTCAGTTCAGTTCAGTCACTTCAGTCTGTTCAGTCAGTTCAGTCACTTCAGTCATTTCAGTTCAATCACTTCAGTCAGTCAGTTCAGTTAGTCAGTTCGTTCAGTCAGTTCAGTCAAATGAGTCAGTCAGTTCAGTCAAGTCAGTTCAGTTCAGTCAGTCTGTTCAGTCCGTTCAGTCAGTTCGTTCAGTCATTTTATTCAGTCAGTTCAGTCAGTTCAGTCCAGTCAGACAGTCCAGTCAGTTCAGTCAGTTCAGTTCGTTCAGTTCAGTTGTTTCACTTCATTCAATTCAGTTCAGTCAGTTCTGTCACGTCAGTCAGTTCATTTCAGTCAGTTCAGTTCAGTCACTGCACTCAGTCCATTCAGTCAGTCACTCAGTTCAGTCAGTCAGTTCATTCCATTCAGTCCAGTCAGTTCAGTCAGTTCAGTCAGTCAGTTCAGTCCAGTCAGTCCAGTCAGCTTAATCAGTTTAATCAGTTCAGTCAGTTTAGTCTGTTCAGTCTGTCCGTTCAGTCAGTCCGGTCAGTCAGTAGGTTCAGTCTGTCTGTTCAGTCTGTTTGTTCAGTTCAGTTCATTCAGTTTGTTCAGCTCAGTTCGTTCAGTTCGGTCAGTTAAGTTCAGTTATGTTCAAACACTTCAGTTCAGGCAGTTCAATCAGTCTGTCAGTCAGTTCAGTTCAGTCAATTCAGTCAGTCAGTTCAGTCAGTCAGTTCTGTCATTTCACTGTCAGTTCAGTCAGTCAGTTCAGTCAGTCAGTTTAGTTCAGGTCGTTCAGTTCAATCAGTTCAGGTCATTCAGTTCAGTCAGTTCAGGTCGTTCAGTTCAGTCGGTTCAGGTTGTTCAGTTCGGTCAGTTCAGGTCGTTCAGTTCAGTTCAGTCACTTCATTCAGTTCAGTTCAAACAGTTCAGTCACTTCAGTCAATCCGTTTAGTTGTCCGTTCAGTCATTCCGTTCATTCAGTCAGTTCAGTCAGTCAGTCAATTAGTTCTTCTTCTTCTTCGTTCATCCGGAGTTTTTTTTTCGGATGTGATTGCGTTGTGCCTGTTTACAGCAGAGCTGCGTTCTTGCGCCGTTAGGCCGACACATCCGACTTCTGCGGGCATTTGTTGACCGGGTTAACCTTCCCGGGGGGTCAATTAGTTCAGTTACGTTCATTCTGTCAGGTCAGTCCAGTCAGTTCAGGTCAGTTCAGTCACTTCAGTTCAGTTCAGTTCAATCAGTTCAGTCAGTTCAATCAGTTCAGTCAGTTCAGTTCAGTTCAGTCAGTTAGGTCAGTTCAGTCAGTCAGTCGCTCAGTCAGTTCAGTCAGTTCGTTCATTCAGTCAGATCTGTCAGTTCAGTCATTTCACTCTGTCAGTTCAGTCAGTTCAGTCATTTCACTCTGTCAGTTCAGTCAGTTTAGTCAGTTCAATCAGTTCACTTCAGTCAGGTCAGGTTGTTCAGTTCAGTCAGTTCAGGTCATTCAGTTGTCAGTTCAGGTCGGTCAGTTCAGTCAGTTCAGGTCGTTCAGTTCAGTCAGTTCAGGTCATTCAGTTCAATCAGTTCAGTCACTTCAGTCAGTTCAGTTCAGACACGTCAGTCAGTTCAGTCAGTCAGTTCAGTCAGTCAGTTGAGTCAGTTAGTCGGTTCAGTCAGTTCAGTGAGTTCACTGTCAGTTCAGTCAGTTCACTTCAGGTCGTTCAGTTGAGTCAGTTCAGGTCGTTCAGTTCAGTCGGTTCAGGTTGTTCAGTTCGGTCAGTTCAGGTCGTTCAGTTCAGTTCAGTCACTTCATTCAGTTCAGTTCAAACAGTTCAGTAACTTCAGTCAATCCGTTCAGTTGTCCATTCAGTCATTCCGTTCATTCACTCAGTTCAGTCAGTCAGTCAATTAGTTCAGTTACGTTCAGTCTGTGAGGTCAGTCCAGTCAGTTCAGGTCAGTTCAGTCAGTTCAGTTCAGTTCAGTTCAATCAGTTCAGTCAGTTCAGTTCAGTTAGGTCAGTTCAGTCAGTCAGTCACTCAGTCAGTTCAGTCAGTTCGTTCATTCAGTCAGTTCTGTCAGTTCAGTCATTTCACTCTGTCAGTTCAGTCAGTTCAGTCATTTCACTCTGTCAGTTCAGTCAGTTTAGTCAGTTCAATCAGTTCACTTCAGTCAGGTCAGGTTGTTCAGTTCAGTCAGTTCAGGTTGTTCAGTTCAGTCAGTTCAGGTCATTCAGTTGTCAGTTCAGGTCGGTCAGTTTAGTGCAGTTCAGGTCGTTCAGTTCAGTCAGTTCAGGTCATTCAGTTCAATCAGTTCAGTCACTTCAGTCAGTTCAGTTCAGACACGTCAGTCAGTTTTGTCAGTTAGTTCAGTCAGGTCAGTCAGTTCAGTTTGGTCAGTTCAGTCAGGTCAGTCAGTTCAGTTTGGTCAGTTCAGTCAGTTCAGTTCAGTCAGTCCGTTAAGTCCGTTCAGTCAGTTCGTTCAGTCAGTTCCGTCAGTTCAGCCATTTCATTCAGTCAGTTCAGTCACTTCAGTTCAGTCAGTTCAGTCCAGTCAGTCCAGTCAGTCAAGTCAGTTCAGTGAGTTTAGGTCAGGTCAGTTCAGTCAGTTCAGTCAGTTCAGATGTCAGGTCAGTTCAGTTCAGTTCAGTCAGGTCTGTCAGTTAGTTGTCAGCTCAGTTCAGTCAATTCAGTCAGTTCAGTTCAGTCAGTTCCGTTCAGTCAGGTCAGTCAGTTCAGTCACTTCAGTTCAATTCAGTCAGTTCAGTCAGTTCAGTTCTGTCAGTTCAGTTCTGTCAGTTCAGTTCTGACAGTTCAGTCATGTCAGTCAGTTCAGTCAGTCAGTTCAGTCAGTCAGTCAGTCAGTCCAATGTCAGTCCGTTCTGTCAGTACTTTCAGTAAGTCTTTTCAGCCAGTCCGTTCAGTCAGTCTGTTCAGTTCAGTCTATTCAGTTCAGTCCGTTCACCTTAGTCCGTTCAGTTCAGTTCGTTCAGTTCAGATCGTTTAGTTCAGTTCAGTTCGTTCAGTTCAGTTCAGTTCAGTCAGTTTAGTTCAGTCAGTTCAGTTAAGTCAGTCAGTTAAGTCAGTCAGTTAAGTCAGTTCAGTCAGTTCATTCAGTCAGTTCAGTTCAGTCAGTTCAGTTCAGTCAGTTCGGACTCAGACACATCAGTCAGTTCAGTTAGTTCAGTCACTTCAGTTCAGTTTAGTCAGTTCAGTCAGTTAGTTCATTCAGTTCAGTCAGTCCGTTCAGTCAGTCCAGTTTATTTCGTTCAGTCACTTCAGTCAGTTCAGTTCAGTCACTTCAGTCAGACAGTTCAGTCAGTCAGTTTAGTCAGTTAGTTCAGTCAGGTCAGTCAGTTCAGTTCGGTCAGTTCAGTCAGTCCGTTAAGTCCGTTCTTCAGTCAGTTCCGCCAGTTCATCGATTTCGTTCAGTCAGTTCAGTTCAGTCAGTTGTCAGTTCAGTTCAGTCACTTCAGTTCAGTCTGTTCAGTCAGTTCAGTCCAGTCAGTCCATTCAGACAGTCCAGTCAGTCAAGTCAGTTCAGTCAGTTCAGGTCAGTTCAGTCAGTCCAGTCTGTTCAGTCAGTCAGTACAGACAGGTCAGTTCAGTTCAGTCACTTCAGTCTGTTCAGTCAGTTCAGTCACTTCATTCATTTCAGTTCAATCACTTCAGTCAGTCAGTTCAGTTAGTCAGTTCGTTCAGTCAGTTCAGTCAAATGAGTCAGTCAGTTCAGTCCAGTCAGTTCAGTTCAGTCAGTCTGTTCAGTCCGTTCAGTCAGTTCGTTCAGTCATTTTATTCAGTCAGTTCAGTCAGTTCAGTCCAGTTAGACAGTCCAGTCAGTTCAGTTCGTTCAGTTCAGTTCAGTTGTTTCACTTCATTCAATTCAGTTCAGTCAGTTCTGTCACGTCAGTCAGTTCATTTCAGTCAGTTCAGTTCAGTCACTGCACTCAGTCCGTTCAGTCAGTCAGTCAGTTCATTCCATTCAGTCCAGTCAGTTCAGTCAGTTCAGTCAGTCAGTTCAGTCCAGTCAGCTTAATCAGTTTAATCAGTTTAGTCAGTTTAGTCCGTTCAGTCTGTCCGTTCAGTCAGTCCGGTCAGTCAGTCCGGTCAGTCAGTCCGGTCAGTCAGTAGGTTCAGTCTGTCTGTTCAGTCTGTTTGTTCAGTTCAGTTCATTCAGTTCGTTCAGCTCAGTTCGTTCAGTTTGGTCAGTTCAGTCAGTTCAGTTAAGTTCAGTTCAGTTCAAACACTTCAGTTCAGGCAGTTCAATCAGTCAGTCAGTTCAGTTCAGTCAGTTCAGTTCAGTCAATTCAGTCAGTAAGTTCAGTCAGTTCAGTCAGTCAGTTCTGTCATTTCACTGTCAGTTCAGTCAGTCAGTTTAGTCAGTTCAGTCAGTCAGTTCAGTTCAGGTCGTTCAGTTCAGTCAGTTCAGGTCGTTCAGATCAATCAGTTCAGGTCATTCAGTTCAGTCAGTTCAGGTCGTTCAGTTCAGTCGGTTCAGGTTGTTCAGTTCGGTCAGTTCAGGTCATTCAGTTCAGTTCAGTCACTTCATTCAGTTCAGTTCAAACAGTTCAGTCACTTCAGTCAATCCGTTCAGTTGTCCGTTCAGTCATTCTGTTCATTCAGTCAGTTCAGTCAGTCAGTCAATTAGTTCAGTTACGGTCAGTCTGTCAGGTCAGTCCAGTCAGTTCAGGTCAGTTCAGTCACTTCAGTTCAGTTCAGCTCAATCAGTTCAGTCAGTTCAGTTCAGTTCAGTCAGTTTGGTCAATTCAGTCAGTCGCTCAGTCAGTTCAGTCAGTTCGTTCATTCAGTCAGTTCTGTCAGTTCAGTCATTTCACTCTGTCAGTTCAGTCAGTTCAGTCATTTCACTCTGTCAGTTCAGTCAGTTTAGTCAGTTCAATCAGTTCACTTCAGTCAGGTCAGGTCGGTCAGTTCAGTCAGTTCAGGTCGTTCAGTTCAGTCAGTTCAGTTCATTCAGTTCAATCAGTTCAGTCACTTCAGTCAGTTCAGTTCAGACACATCAGTCAGTTCAGTCAGTCAGTTTAGTCAGTTAGTTCAGTCAGGTCAGTCAGTTCAGTTCGGTCAGTTCAATTCAGTCAGTTCAGTCAGTCCGTCTGTTAAGTCCGTTCAGTCAGTTCATTCAGTCAGTTCCGTCAGTTCAGCCATTTCATTCAGTCAGTTCAGTCAGTTCAATCAGTTCAGTCACTTCAGTTCAGTCAGTTCAGTCCAGTCAGTCAAGTCAGTTCAGTCAGTTTAGGTCAGGTCAGTTCAGTCAGTTCAGTCAGTTCAGTTCAGTCAGTTCCGTTCAGTCAGGTCAGTCAGTTCAGTCACTTCAGTTCAATTCAGTCAGTTCAGTCAGGTCATTCAGTTCAGTCAGTCAGTTCAGTCAGTCAGTTCAGTCAGTCAGTCAGTCCAATGTCAGTCTGTTCTGTCAGTCCTTTCAGTAAGTCTTTTCAGCCAGTCCGTTCAGTCAGTCTGTTCAGTTCAGTCTATTCAGTTCAGTCCGTTCACCTTAGTTCGTTCAGTTCAGATCGTTTAGTTCAGTTCAGTTCGTTCAGTTCAGTCAGTTCAGTTCAGTCAGTTTAGATTAGTCAGTTCAGTTAAGTCAGTCAGTTAAGTCAGTCAGTTAAGTCAGTCAGTTAAGTCAGTTCAGTCCAGTCAGTTCAGTTCAGTCGGTTCAGTTCAGTCAGTTCGGTTCAGTCAGTCGGTTCAGTCAGTTCAGTGAGTTCACTGTCAGTTCAATCAGTTCACTTCAGGTCGTTCAGTTGAGTCAGTTCAGGTTGTTCAGTTCAGTCAGTTCATGTCGTTCAGTTAAGTCAGTTCAGATCGTTCAGTTCAATTCAGTTCAGTCACTTCAGTCAGTTCAGTGCAGTCAGTTCAGTCACTTCAGCCAGTTCAGTTCAGTCACTTCAGTCAATTCAGTTCAGTCACTTCAGTCAGATCAGTTCTGTAACTTCAGACACATCAGTCAGTTCAGTTAGTTCAGTCACTTCAGTTCAGTTTAGTCAGTTCAGTCAGTTAGTTCATTCAGTTCAGTCAGTCCGTTCAGTCAGTCCAGTTTAGTTCGTTCAGTCACTTCAGTCAGTTCAGTTCAGTCACTTCAGTCAGACAGTTCAGTCAGTCAGTTTAGTCAGTTAGTTCAGTCAGTTCAGTCAGGTCAGTCAGTTCAGTTCGGTCAGTTCAGTCAGTCCGTTAAGTCCGTTCTTCAGTCAGTTCCGCCAGTTCATTGATTTCATTCAGTTAGTTCAGTTCAGTCAGTTGTCAGTTCAGTTCAGTCACTTCAGTTCAGTTCAGTCCAGTCAGTTCAGTCCAGTCAGTCCATTCAGACAGTCCAGTCAGTCAAGTCAGTTCAGTCAGTTTATTGTCAGTTCAGGTCAGTTCAGTCAGTCCAGTCTGTTCAGTCAGTCCAGTCTGTTCAGTCAGTCAGTACAGACAGGTCAGTTCAGTTCAGTCACTTCAGTCTGTTCAGTCAGTTCAGTCACTTCAGTCATTTCAGTTCAATCACTTCAGTCAGTCAGTTCAGTTAGTCAGTTCGTTCAGTCAGTTCAGTCAAATGAGTCAGTCAGTTCAGTCCAGTCAGTTCAGTTCAGTCAGTCTGTTCAGTCCGTTCAGTCAGTTCGTTCAGTCATTTTATTCAGTCAGTTAAGTCAGTTCAGTCCAGTCAGACAGTCCAGTCAGTTCAGTCAGTTCAGTTCGTTCAGTTCAGTTCAGTTGTTTCACTTCAGTTCAGTTGTTTCACTTCATTCAATTCAGTTCAGTCAGTTCTGTCACATCAGTCAGTTCATTTCAGTCAGTTCAGTTCAGTCACTGCACTCAGTCCGTTCAGTCAGTCACTCAGTTCAGTTCAGTCAGTTCATTCCATTCAGTTCAGTCAGTTCAGTCAGTCAGTCCAGTCAGCTTAATCAGTTTAATCAGTTCAGTCAGTTTAGTCCGTTCAGTCTGTCCGGTCAGTCAGTCCGGTCAGTCAGTAGGTTCAGTCTGTCTGTTCAGTCTGTTTGTTCAGTTCAGTTCGTTCAGTTCGTTCAGCTCAGTTCGTTCAGTTTGGTCAGTTCAGTCAGTTCAGTCAGTTCAGTTAAGTTCAGTTCAGTTCAAACACTTCAGTTCAGGCAGTTCAATCAGTCAGTCAGTTCAGTCAGTCAGTTCAGTTCAGTCAATTCAGTCAGTAAGTTCAGTCAGTCAGTTCAGTCAGTCAGTTCAGTCATTTCACTGTCAGTTCAGTCAGTCAGTTTAGTCAGTTCAGTCAGTCAGTTCAGTTCAGTCAGTTCAGGTTGTTCAGTTCAGTCAGTTCAGGTCGTTCAGATCAATCAGTTCAGGTCATTCAGTTCAGTCAGTTCAGGTCGTTCAGTTCAGTCGGTTCAGGTTGTTCAGTTCGGTCAGTTCAGGTCGTTCAGTTCAGTTCAGTCACTTCATTCAGTTCAGTTCAAACAGTTCAGTCACTTCAGTCAATCTGTTCAGTTGTCCGTTCAGTCATTCCGTTCATTCAGTCAGTTCAGTCAGTCAGTCAATTAGTTCAGTTACGTTCAGTCTGTCAGGTCAGTCCAGTCAGTCTAGTCAGTTCAGGTCAGTCCAGTCAGTTCAGGTCAGTTCAGTCACTTCAGTTCAGTTCAGTTCAGTCAGTTAGGTCAGTTCAGTCAGTCAGTCGCTCAGTCAGTTCAGTCTGTTCATTCAGACAGGCAGTTCAGACAGTTCAGTCAGTTCGTTCATTCAATCAGTTCTGTCAGTTCAGTCATTTCACTCTGTCAGTTCAGTCAGTTCAGTCATTTCACTCTGTCAGTTCAGTCAGTTTAGTCAGTTCAATCAGTTCACTTCAGTCAGGTCAGGTTGTTCAGTTCAGTCAGTTCAGTCGTCAGTTCAGGTCGTTCAGTTGAGTCAGTTCAGGTCATTCAGTTCAGTCCGTTCAGGTCGTTCAGTTCAATTCAGTTCAGTCAGTTCAGTGCAGTCAGTTCAGTCACTTCAGTCAGTTCAGTTTAGTCACTTCAGTCAATTTAGTCAGTTGAGTCAGTCAGTTGAGTCAGTTCAGTCAGTCAGTTCAGTCAGTCAGATTAGTCAGTTTAGTCAGTTCAGTCAGCCTGTTACTTCAGTCATTTCAGTCAGTTCAGTATGTTCAGTAAGTTGAATCAGTCAGTTCAGTCAGTTCATGTCGTTCAGTTCAGTCAGCTCAGGTCGTTCACTTCAGTCAGTTCAGTTCAGTCACTTCAGTCAGTTCAATTCAGTCACTTCAGTCAGTTCAATTCAGCCACTTCAGTCAGTTCAGTCAGTTCAATCAGTCAGTTCAATCAGTCTGTTCAGTCAGTCATTTCAGTCAGTTCAGTCAGTCATTTCAGTCAGTCATTTCAGTCAGTTCAGTCAGTCTGTTTAGTCACGTCAGTCAGTTAGTTAGTTAGTCGACAGATCATCCTCATTGCACATCGAACCATTCAGTCCATAAGTGCTCGGATCCCCTCCTCAGCAACTCCCGCAGCATGTAGCGGCTAACGACGCCAGTTGTGTGTTGGTTTATCAATCTTCTTTGGCTTCCTGCGTAGTGTTCTTGTTTGGTCACCCCTCTTTTAATTTGCTGCTCTCACAGTCTGGCCATTGTTGTAGATTCACAGTCATTACTTGGTTCTCGCAAAAGTCTTACTTCTCGTAGAGCATTCAGAATTTCAGCCTGGTCCATGGCGCGTCCGCCCTCCACAGTAGCCTCACCTGCGAGCTTGTCAGCCCGCTCATTTTCTTGCACGAAGTTGAAACTAATCTTTGCCAGCCGAGACCGCTCCAGAGGCAGCAACCATTCTCTTCGGATCGACCCCTCCTCTATCCTCTTGATCATGTTCATTGAGTCGCTAAGGAAACAAGCCCTAGTGAATGTCTGTGTCTCGAGCCATGTTATTGCTTTACTTTACGTCAGGCTATTGTGGTTTCAGTGAAAGCACCAGAGTCCTCCTTCACAATTCTCCCTCCAGCCCAAGCTGTAAAGGCCCATGAGCTTCTCACATGTTGGACGACCGACCCATCTTTGTAGATGACCGCGTCACCGTCTAGCGAATTCTCGAAAATCAACGCTTGTACTTCAGCCTCCACAGCAGCCGGATTTTCTTGTCTGCATTTTCTATCTAGTTGGATGCAAACTGAAAAGGATGTGCAGAAGTCTGTTGGCACTTGCACCCACTCCTCGCCAGGTTCTAAGTCCTCAAGTGAACACACCTGTTGAAGAATGTCTTCGGCTTGACCCATCCACGACCGTCCTCTTTTTAACCTGCTGCCCTTCACCTTCCTAATTTCACTATGCAGTGGATGTTGTATATTTGCGTTAACTCTGAGGTAGGCGCGCCCTGCAAACTTGTATTCTCTCTTCAATGGTTGGAAAATCAAGAAGGTAGTGCATCGTCCTGCATGCTGTATCTCTTGTACATCCAAGAATAATGCGCATAGCTTCATTCTGTATCCTTTCCATCCTTTCTATCTGCTTATGGCTGAGAGTCAGGATTGCCATTGCATACTCCAAAACAGACATGACCAGCCCCTCGTACAGAAGACATAGATGGCGCTGCTCACAGTTTGCTGCCGCCATCACCCGCATCGCAGCCAAACCCCGCTTGGCCTTTGTTATCACCTGGTCTATGTGCACATTATAAGCAAGGCTTCGGTCAAACCGTATCCCCAGGTAATTCATTGCCTGCGTTCTTTCCACCATCTCTGAACACAGCATTACAGTTGGTGTTGGAGTGTTCAGTTGAGTCAGTTCAGGTCGTTCAGTTCAGTCAGTTCAGGTCGTTCAGGTCGTTCAGTTCAATTCAGTTCAGTCACTTCAGTGCAGTCAGTTCAGTCACTTCAGTCAGTTCAGTTCAGTCAGTTCAGTCAGTCAGATTAGTCAGTTCAGTCAGTTTAGTCACAGTTCAGTCAGCCTGTTACTTCAGTCAGTTCAGTACGTTCAGTAAGTTGAATCAGTCAGTTCATGTCGTTCAGTTCAGCCAGTTCAGGTCGTTCACTTCAGTCAGTCAGTTCAGTCACTTCAGTCAGTTCAGTTCAGTCACTTCAGTCAGTTCAGATCAGTCACTTCAGTCAGTTCAATTCAGCCACTTCAGTCAGATCAGTCAGTTCAATCAGTCTGTTCAGTCAGTCAGTTTAGTCAGTTCAGTCAGTCATTTCAGTCAGTTTAGTCAGTTCAGTCATCCATTTCAGTCAGTTCAGTCAGTCATTTGTCAGTTCAGTCAGTCTGTTTAGTCACATCAGTCAGTTCATTTCAGTCAGTTCAGTCAATTCAGTTCAGTCACTTCAGTCAAGTCATTACGTTCAGTCAGTCTGTTCAGTTCAGTCAGTTCAGTTCAGTCAGTTCAGTTCATTCAGTTATTTCACTGTCAGTTCAGTCAGTTTAGTAAGTTCAATAAGTTCAGTTCAGTCAGGTCAATCAGTTCAGTTCAGTCAGGTTAGGTCGTTCAGTTCAGTCAGTTCAGGTTGTTCAGTTCAGTCAGTTCAGGTCGTTCAGTTCAGTCAGTTCAGTTCAATCAGTTCAGTTACTTCAGTCAGTTCAGTTCAGTCAGTTCAGTCAGTCAGTTCAGTCAGTCAATTTAGTCAGTTAGTTCAGTCAGTTCAGTCAGGTCAGTCACTCAGTTCAGTTCGGTCAGTTCAGTTCAGTCAGTCCATTAAGTCCGTTCAGTCAGTTCGTTCAGTCAGTTCAGTTCAGTTCAGTCAGTCCATTAAGTCCGTTCAGTCAGTTTGTTCAGTCAGTTCTGTCAGTTCAGCCATTTCGTTCAGTCAGTTCAGACAGTCCATTCAGTCAATCCGTTCAGTCAGTCCGTTCAGTCAGTCAGTTCAGTCAGTTCAGTCAGTTCAGTTCCATGAGTTCAGTCAGTCAGTTCAGTCAGTCAGTTCAGTCATCTAATGTCAGTCAGTTCTGTCAGTCCTTTCAGTCAGTCCGTTCAGTTTAGTTCGTTCAGTTCAGATAGTTCAGTTCGTTCAGTTCAGTCAGTTAATTTCAGTCAGTTAAGTTCAGTCAGTTCAGTCCAGCCAGTTAGTTCAGTCAGTTTAGATCAGTCAGGTCAGTTCAGTCAGTCAGTTCAGTCAGTGCAGTCAGTCAGTTCGTTCAGTCAATTCAGTCAGTTTGTCCAGTCAGTTAAGTCAGTTCAGTCAGTTCAGTTCAGTCAGTTCACTCAGTTCAGTCAGTTCACTCTGTCATTTCAGTCAGTTCACTCAGTCAGTTCAGATCGTTCAGTTGAGTCAGTTCAGGTCGTTCAGTTCAGTCAGTTCAAGTCGTTCAGTTCAGTCAGTTCAGGTCGTTCAGTTCAGTCAGTTCAGGTCGTACAGTTCAATTAAGTTCAGTCACTTCAGTCAGTTCAGTGCAGTCAGTTCAGTCAGTTCAGTCACTTCAGCCAGTTCAGCTCAGTCACTTCAGTCAGTTAAGTTCAGTCACTTCAGTCAGTTCAGTTCTGTAAGTTCAGTCAGTTCAGTTCATTCACGTCAGTCACTTTAGTTCAGTCACTTCAGTCAGTTCAGTGAGTCAATTGAGTCAGTTCAGTCAGTCAGTTCAGTCATTCAGTTCAGTCATTCAGTTAGTTCAATCAGTCAGATCAATCAGTCAGTTCAGTCAGTCAGTTCAGATCAGTCAGTTCAGTTCACTTAATTCAGTCAGTCAGTTCAGTCAGTTAAGATCAGTCGGTTCAGTCAGTTCAGTTCAGGTCAGTTCAGGTCTGTTCAGTTCAGTCAGTTCATTCAATCAGTTCAGTCAGTTTAATCAGTTCAGTTCAGTTCCGTCAGTTCATTTCCGTCAGTTCAGTCAGTTTGTTCATTCAGTCAGTTCAGTCAGTTCAGTCAGTCAGTTCAGTCAGTTCAGTCAGTCAGTTCAGTCAGTCAGTTCAGTTCAGTCAGTTCAATCAGTTCAGTTCAGACAGTTCAGGTCATTCAGTTCACTCAGTTCAGGTCGTTCAGTTCACTCAGTTCAGTTCAGTCAATTCAGTCAGTTCGTTTAGTCAGTTCAGTCATTTCAGACAATTCAGTCAGTTCAGTCAGTTCAGTCAGTCAGTTCAGTCAGTCAGTTCAGTCAGTCAGTTCAGTCAATTCAGTCAGTCAGTTCAGTTAGTACAGTCTATTCAGTCAGTTCAGTCAGTCTGTTCAGTCAGACAGTTCAGTCAGTTCAGTCAGTCAGTTTGATCTGTCAGTTTGATCTGTCAGTTCATTCTGTCAGTTCGTTCAGTCAGTTCGTTCAGTCAGTTCGTTCAGTCAGTTCATTCAGTCAGTTTGTTCAGTCAGTTCAGTCAGTTCGTTCATTCAGTCAGTTCAGTCAGTTCAATCAGTCTGTTACTTCAGTCAGTTCAGTACGTTCAGTAAGTTCAGTCAGTCAGTTCAGTCAGTTCAGGTCGTTCACTTCAGTCAGTTCAGTTCAATAACTTCAGTCAGTTCAGTTCAGTCACTTCAGTCACTTCAGTCAGTTCAATCAGTCTGTTCAGTCAGGTGAGTTCAGTTCAGTCAGTTCAGTCAGTTCAGTCTGTTCAGTCAGGTGAGGTCAGTTCAGTCGTGTAGCCAGTTCAGTCAGTCTGTTTAGTCACGTCAGTCAGTTCAGTCATTTTAGTCAATTCAGTTCAGTCACTTCAGTCAGTTCATTCCGTTCAGTCAGTCTGTTCAGTTCAGTTAGTCTGTTCAGTTCAGTCCATTCAGTTCAGTCCGTTCACTTCATTTCGTTCAGTTCAGATATTTCAGTTCAGTTCAGTTCAGTTCGTTCAGTTCAGTCAGTTCAGTTTTCAGTTCAGTTCAGTTCACTCAGTTCAGTTCACTCAGTTCAGTTCAGTCAGTTCAGTTCAGTCAATCAGTTCAGTCAGTCCGTTCAGTCAGGTAGGTCAGTTCAGTCAATTCAGTCAGTTCAGTCAGTCATTTCAGTCAGTTCAGTCAGTCTGTTTAGTCACGTCAGTCAGTTCAGTCACTTCAGTCAGTTCAGTTCAGTCACTTCAGTCAGTTCAGTTCAGTCACTTCAGTCAGTTGAGTTCTGTAACTTCAGTCAGTTCAGTCAGTTCAGTTCATTCACTTCAGTTGAGTCACTTCAGTCAGTTCAGTCAGTCAGTTGAGTCAGTTCAGTCAGTCAGTCAGTTCAGTCAGTCAGATTAGTCAGTTCAGTCAGTTTAGTCAGTTCAGTCAGCCTGTTACTTCAGTCAGTTCAGTATGTTCAGTATGTTCAGTAAGTTGAATCAGTCAGTTCATGTCATTCAGTTCAGTCAGTTCAGGTCGTTCACTTCAGTCAGTTCAGTTCAGTCACTTCAGTCAGTTCAGTTCAGTCAGTTCAGTTCAGTCAGTTCAGATCAGTTCAGATCAGTCACTTCAGTCAGTTCAATTCAGCCACTTCAGTCAGTTCAATCAGTCTGTTCAGTCAGTCTGTTCAGTCACTTTAGTCAGTTCAGTCAGTCATTTCAGTCAGTTTAGTCAGTTCAGTCAGCCATTTCAGTCAGTTCAGTCAGTCAGTTCATTTAGTTCAGTCAGTCTGTTTAGTCACATCAGTCAGTTCAGTCAGTTCATTTCAGTCAGTTCAGTCAATTCAGTTCAGTCAGTTCAGTCAGTCTGTTCTGTTCAGTCAGTCTGTTCAGTTAAGTTAAGTCTGTTCAGTTCAGTCCGTTCACTTCAGTCCGTTCAGTCCAGTTCGTTCAGTTCAGATAGTTCAGTTCAGCTCAGTTCGTTCAATTTAGTTCAGTCAGTCAGTTCGTTGATTCAGTTTGTTCAGTCAGTTCATTCAGATAGTTCATTCAGTCAGTTCGTTCAGTCAGTTCAGTCGTCAGTTCAATTCAGGTCGTTCATTTGAGTCAGTTCAGGTCAGTCAGTTCAGGTCATTCAGGTCGTTCAGTTCAATTCAGTGCAGTCAGTTCAGTCAGTTTAGTGCAGTCAGTTCAGTCACTTCAGTCAGTTCAGTTCAGTCACTTCAGTCAGTTCAGTTCAGTCACTTCAGTCAGTTCAGTTCTGTAACTTCAGTCACTTCAGTCAGTTCAGTTCATTCACTTCAGTTGAGTCAATTCAGTCAGTTCAGTCAGTCAGTTGAGTCAGTTCAGTCAGTCAGTTCAGTCAGTCAGATTAGTCAGCTCAGTCAGTTTAGTCAGTTCAGTCAGCCTGTTACTTCAGTCAGTTCAGTATGTTCAGTAAGTTGAATCAGTCAGTTCAGTCAGTTCATGTCATTCAGTTCAGTCAGTTCAGGTTGTTCACTTCAGTCAGTTCAGTTCAGTCACTTCAGTCAGTTCAGATCAGTCAATTCAGTCAGTTCAATTCAGCCACTTCAGTCAGTTCAGATCAGTCAGTTCAATCAGTCTGTTCAGTCAGTTTAGTCAGTCATTTCAGTCAGTTCAGATCAGTCAGTTCAATCAGTCTGTTCAGTCAGTTTAGTCAGTCATTTCAGTCAGTTCAGTCAGTCATTTCAGTCAGTTCAGTCACTTCAGTCAAGTCATTACGTTCAGTCAGTCAGTTCAGTTCAGTCAGTCTGTTCAGTTCAGTCTGTTCAGTTCAGTCCGTTCACTTCAGTTTGTTCAGTTCAGTTCGTTCAGTTCAGTTTGTTCAGTTCAGTTTGTTCAGTTCAGATAGTTCAGTTCATTTCAGTTCAGTTCGTTCAGTTCAGTTTTCAGTTCAGTCAGTTCAGTTCAGTCAGTTCAGTTCAGTCAGTTTGTTCATTCAGTCAGTTCAGTCATTTCAGTCAGTTGTCAGTTCAGTCAGTTCAGTCAGTCATTTCAGTCAGTTCAGTCAGTCTGTTTAGTCACGTCAGTCAGTTAGTTAGTTCGTTAGTCGACAGATCATCCTCATTGCACATCGAACCATTCAGTCCATAAGTGCTCGGATCCCCTCCTTAGCAACTCCCGCAGCGTGTAGCGGCTAACGACGCCAGTTGTGTGTTGGTTTATCAATCTTCTTTGGCTTCCTGCGTAGTGTTCTTGTTTGGTCACCCCTCTTTTAATTTGCTGCTCTCACAGTCTGGCCATTGTTGTAGATTCACAGTCATTACTTGGTTCTCGCAAAAGTCTTACTTCTCGTAGAGCATTCAGAATGTCAGCCTGGTCCATGGCGCGTCCGCCCTCCACAGTAGCCTCACCTGCGAGCTTGTCAGCCCGCTCATTTTCTTGTACCCCCGCATGCCCTGGCACGAAGATGAAACTAATCTTTGCCAGCCGAGACCGCTCCAGAGGCAGCAACCATTCTCTTCGGATCGACCCCTCCTCTATCCTCTTGATCATGTTCATTGAGTTGCTAAGGAAACAAGCCCTAGTGAATGTCTGTGTCTCGAGCCATGTTATTGCTTTACTTACTGCCATGACTTCCATGGTCAGGCTACTTGTGGTTTCAGTGAAAGCACCAGAGTCCTCCTTCACAATTCTCCTTCCGGCCCAAGCTGTAAAGGCCCATGAGCTTCTCACATGTTGGACGACCGACCCATCTTTGTAGATGACCGCGACACCGTCTAGCGAATTCTCGAAAATCAACGCTTGTACTTCAGCCTCCACAGCAGCCGGATTTTCTTGTCTGCATTTCCTATCTAGTTGGATGCAAACTGAAAAGGATGTGCAGAAGTCTGTTGGCACTTGCACCCACTCCTCGCCAGGTTCTAAGTCCTCAAGTGAACACACCTGTTGAAGAATGTCTTCGGCTTGACCCATCCACGACCGTCCTCTTTTTAACCTGCTGCCCTTCACCTTCCTAATTTCACTATGCAGTGGATGTTGTATATTTGTGTTAACTCTGAGGTAGGCGCGTGCCCTGCAAACTTGTATTCTCTCTTCAATGGTTGGAAAATCAAGAAGGTAGCGCATCACCCTGCATGCTGTATCTCTTGTACATCCAAGAATAATGCGCATAGCTTCATTCTGTATCCTTTCCATCCTTTCTATCTGCTTATGGCTGAGAGTCAGGATTGCCATTGCATACTCCAAAACAGACATGACCAGCCCCTCGTACAGAAGACATAGATGGCGCTGCTCACAGTTTGCTGCTGCCATCACCCGCATCGTAGCCAAACCCCGCTTGGCCTTTGTTATCACCTGGTCTATGTGCACATTATAAGCAAGGCTTCAGTCAAACCGTATCCCCAGGTAATTCATTGCCTGCGTTCTTTCCACCATCTCTGAACACAGCATTACAGTTGGTGTTGGAGTGTTGACAATATGATTATTCAACGAGAACCAAGTCACTGTTGCCTTTGTTGGGTTGACCATTGCCCCAGCTTCATCACACTAAGTATTTATGCGATTGAGTTCGGTTTGTAGTTCCACAGCAACCTGCTCTCTATCCTTACCCTGACGATACACTAAAACATCATCGGCATATGACAGTGTCCTGCCAGGTCCAGTGATCTGAAATGACTTTCTGAATTTCTGATGTCAGTCAGTTCAGTCAGTTCAGTTCAGTCAGTTCAGTTCAGTCAGTTCAGTTCAGTCAGTTCAGTCAATTCAGTTCAGTCAGTTCATTCCGTTCAGTCAGTCTGTTCAGTTCAGTCTGTTCAGTTCAGTTCAGTCTGTTCAGTTCAGTCCGTTCACTTCAGTTCGTTCAGTTCAGTTCGTTCAGTTCAGTTCGATCAGTTCAGTTCGTTCAGTTCAGATAGTTCTGTTCATTTCAGTTCAGTTCAGTCAGTTCAGTAGTCAGTTCAGTTTTCAGTTCAGTTCAGTTAAGTCAGTTCAGTCAGTCAGTTCGGTCAGTTCAGTTCAGTCAGTCCATTCAGTCAGGTCAGTTCAGTCAGTCAGGTCAGTTCAGTCAGTTCAGTCAGTCATTTCAGTCAGTTCAGTCAATCTGTTTAGTCACATCAGTCAGTTCAGTCAGTTCAGTTCAGTCACTTCAGTTCAGTCACTTCAGTCAGTTCAGTTCAGTCACTTCAGTCAGTTCAGTCAGTCTGTTCTGGTCAGTCAGTCTGTTCAGTTCAGTCTGTTCAGTTCAGTCCTTTCACTTCAGTTCAGTCCTTTCACTTCAGTTCGTTCAGTCAGTCAGTTCAGTCAGTTTGTTCAGTCAGTTCGTTGATTCAGTTCGTTGATTCAGTTCGTTCAGTCAGTTCGTTCAGTCAGTTCATTCTGTCAGTTCGTTCAGTCAGTTTGTTCAGTCAGTTCATTCAGTCAGTTCAGTCAGTCAGTTCATTCATTCGGTTCATTCATTTGGTTCAGTCAGTTCAGAGAGTTCAGTCAGTTCAGTTAGTTCACTGTCAGTTCAGGCAGTAGTTCAGTCAGTTCAATTCAGGTCGTTCAGTTGAGTCAGTTCAGGTCGTTCAGTTCAGTCAGTTCAGGTCGTTCAGTTCAATTCAGTTCAGTCACTTCAGTCAGTTCAGTCACTTCAGTCAGTTCAGTTCAGTCACTTCAGTCAGTCAGTCAGTCAGATTAGTCAGTTCAGTCAGCCTGTTACTTCAGTCAGTTCAGTACGTTCAGTAAGTTGAATCAGTCAGTTCATGTTGTTCAGTTCAGTCAGTTCAGGTCGTTCACTTCAGTCAGTTCAGTTCAGTCACTTCAGTCAGTTCAGTCACTTCAGTCAGTTCAGATCAGTCACTTCAGTCAGTTCAATTCAGCCACTTCAGTCAGTTCAGTCAGATCAGTCAGTTCAATCAGTCAGTCAGTTCAGTCAGTCATTTCAGTCAGTTTAGTCAGTTCAGTCATCCATTTCAGTCAGTTCAGTCAGTCATTTCAGTCAGTTCAGTCAGTCTGTTTAGTCATGTCAGTCAGTTCAGTCAGTTCATTTCAGTCAGTTCAGTCAATTCAGTTCAGTCACTTCAGTCAAGTCATTACGTTCAGTCAGTCTGTTCAGTTCAGTCAGTCTGTTCAGTTCAGTCTGTTCAGTTCAGTCCGTTCACTTCAGTTCGTTCAGTTCAGTTCGTTCAGTTCAGATTGTTTAGTTCAGATAGTTCAGTTCATTTCATTTCAGTTCAGTTTTCAGTTCAGTTCAGTTCAGTCAGTTCAGTTCAGTCAGTTCAGTTCAGTCAGTCAGTTCACATATTTCACTGTCAGTTCAGTCAGTTTAGTAAGTTCAATCAGTTCAGTTCAGTCAGGTCAATCAGTTCAGTTCAGTCAGGTTAGGTCATTCAGTTCAGTCAGTTCAGGTTGTTCAGTTCAGTCAGTTCAGGTTGTTCAGTTCAGTCAGTTCAGGCCGTTCAGTTCGGTCAGTTCAGGTCGGTCAGTTCAGTCAGTTCAGGTCGTTCAGTTCAGTTCAATCAGTTCAGTTACTTCAGTCAGTTCAGTTCAGTCAGTCAGTTCAGTCAGTCAATTGTCATTTAGTTCAGTCAGTTCAGTCAGGTCAGTCACTCAGTTCAGTTCGGTCAGTTCAGTTCAGTCAGTCCATTAAGTCCGTTCAGTCAGTTCGTTCAGTCAGTTCAGTCCATTAAGTCCGTTCAGTCAGTTTGTTCAGTCAGTTCCGTCAGTTCAGCCATTTCGTTCAGTCAGTTCAGACAGTCCATTCAGTCAAACCGTTCAGTCAATCCGTTCAGTCAGTCCATTCAGTCAGTTCAGTCAGTTCATTCAGTCATTTCAGTCAATCTGTTTAGTCACATCAGTCAGTTCAGTCAGTTCAGTTCAGTCAGTTCAGTCAATTCAGTTCAGTCACTTCAGTCAGTTCAGTTCAGTCACTTCAGTCAGTTCAGTCAGTCTGTTCTGGTCAGTCTGTCTGTTCAGTTCAGTCTGTTCAGTTCAGTCCTTTCACTTCAGTTCAGTCCTTTCACTTCAGTTCGTTCAGTCCAGTTCGTTCAGTCCAGTTTGTTCAGTTCAGATAGTTAAGTTAAGTTCAGTTCGTTCAGTCAGTCAGTTCAGTCAGTTTGTTCAGTCAGTTCGTTGATTCAGTTCGTTCAGTCAGTTCGTTCAGTCAGTTCATTCTGTCAGTTTGTTCAGTCAGTTCATTCAGTCAGTTCATTCATTTGGTTCAGTCAGTTCAGTGAGTTCAGTCAGTTCAGTTAGTTCACTCAGTCAGTTCAGTCAGTTCAGTCGTCAGTTCAGTCAGTTCAATTCAGGTCGTTCAGTTGAGTCAGTTCAGGTCGTTCAGTTCAGTCAGTTCAGGTCGTTCAGGTCGTTCAGTTCAATTCAGTTCAGTCACTTCAGTCAGTTCAGTTCAGTCACTTCAGTCAGTCAGTCAGTTCAGTCAGTCAGATTAGTCAGTTCAGTCAGTTTAGTTAGTTCAGTCAGCCTGTTACTTCAGTCAGTTCAGTCAGTTCAGTACGTTCAGTAAGTTCAGTAAGTTGAATCAGTCAGTTCAGTCAGTTCTTGTCGTTCAGTTGTCAGTTCAGGTCGTTCACTTCAGTCAGTTCAGTTCAGTCACTTCAGTCAGTTCAGTTCAGTCACTTCAGTCAGTTCAGGTCAGTCACTTCAGTCAGTTTTTTCAGATCAGTTTGTTCAGTTTAGTTCGTTCAGTTCAGATAGTTCAGTTCGTTCAGTTCAGTCAGTTAAGTTCAGTCAGTTCAGTCCAGCCAGTTAGTTCAGTCAGTTTAGATCAGTCAGGTCAGTTCAGTCAGTTCAGTCAGTGCAGTCAGTCAGTTCGTTCAGTCAATTCAGTCAGTTTGTCCTGTCAGTTAAGTCAGTTCAGTCAGTTCAGTCAGTTCACTCTGTCATTTCAGTCAGATCGCTCAGTCAGTTCAGTCAGTTCAGTTCAGATCGTTCAGTTGAGTCAGTTCAGGTCGTTCAGTTCAGTCAGTTCAGGTCGTTCAGTTCAGTCAGTTCAGGTCGTACAGTTCAATTAAGTTCAGTCACTTCAGTCAGTTCAGTGCAGTCAGTTCAGTCACTTCAGCCAGTTCAGCTCAGTCACTTCAGTCAGTACAGTTCAGTCACTTCAGTCAGTTCAGTTCTGTAAGTTCAGTTACTTCAGTCAGTTCAGTTCATTCACGTCAGTCACTTTAGTTCAGTCACCAGTCAGTTCAGTGAGTCAATTGAGTCAGTTCAGTCAGTCAGTTCAGTCATTCAGTTCAGTCAGTTCAATCAGTCAGTTCAATCAGTCAGTTCAATCAGTCAGTTCAGTCAGTTCAGATCAGTCAGTTCAGTTCACTCAATTCAGTCAGTTAAGATCAGTCAGTTAAGATCAGTCAGTTTGGTTCAGTCAGTTCAGTTCAGGTCAGTTCAGGTCTGTTCAGTTCAGTCAGTTCAGTCAGTTTAATCAGTTCAGTTCAGTTCCGTCAGTTCAGTTCCGTCAGTTCAGTCACATCAGTTCAGTCAGTTTGTTCATTCAGTCAGTTTAGTCAGTCAGTTCAGTCAGTCAGTCAGTCAGTTCAGTCAGTCAGTTCAGTCAGTCAGTTCAGTCAGTCAGTTCAATCAGTTCAGTTCAGACAGTTCAGGTCATTCAGTTCACTCAGTTCAGGTCGTTCAGTTCACTCAGTTCAGTTCAGTCACTTCAGTCAGTTCGTTTAGTCAGTTCAGTCATTTCAGACAATTGAGTCAGTTCAGTCAGTCAGTTCAGTCAGTCAGTTCAGTCAGTCAGTTCAGTCAGTCAGTTCAGTCAGTTCAGTTAGTACAGTCAGTTCAGTCAGTTCAGTCAGACAGTTTAGTCAGTCAGTTTGATCTGTCAGTTCATTCTATCAGTTCAGTCAGTCAGTTCAGTCTAGTCAGTTTGCTCAGTCAGTTCGTTAAGTCAGTTCATTCAGTCAGTTTGTTCAGTCAGTTCAGTCAGTTTGTTCAGTCAGTTCAGTCAGTTCGTTCATTCAGTCAGTTTAGTCAGTTCAATCAGTCTGTTACTTCAGTCAGTTCAGTACGTTCAGTACGTTCAGTCAGTCAGTTCAGGTCGTTCAGTTCATGTCATTCACTTCAGTCAGTTCAGTTCAATAACTTCAGTCAGTTCAGTTAAGTCACTTCAGTCACTTCAGTCAGATCAGTCAGTTCAATTAGTCTGTTCAGTCAGTTCAGTCAGTTCAGTTCAGTCAGTTCATGTCGTTCAGTTCAGTCACTTCAGTCAGTTCAGTTCAGTCACTTCAGTCAGTTCAGATCAGTCAGTTCAAACCAGTCACTTCAGTCAGTTCAATTCAGCCACTTCAGTCAGTTCAGTCAGATCATTCAGTTCAATCAGTCTGTTCAGTCAGTTCAGTCAGTCAGTTCAGTTCAGTCGGTGTAGTCAGTTCAGTCATTTCAGTCAGTCTGTTTAGTCACGTCAGTCAGTTCAGTTAGTTTAGTCAATTCAGTTCAGTCACTTCAGTCAGTTCATTCCGTTCAGTCAGTCTGTTCAGTTCAGTTAGTCTGTTCAGTTCAGTCCGTTCATTTCAGTCCGTTCACTTCATTTCGTTCAGTTCAGATATTTCAGTTCAGTTCAGTCAGTTCAGTTTTCAGTTCAGTTCAGTCAGTTCAGTCAGTTCAGTTCAGTCAATCAGTTCAGTCAGTCCGTTCAGTCAGGTAGGTCAGTTCAGTCAATTCAGTCAGTTCAGTTCAGTCAATTCAGTCAGTTCAGTTCAGTCAGTTCAGTTCAGTCAGTTCAGTCAGTCATTTCAGTCAGTCATTTCAGTCAGTCAGTTCAGTCAGCCAGTCATTTCAGTCAGTTCAGTCAGTCTGTTTAGTCACGTCAGTCAGTTCAGTGCAGTCAGTTCAGTCACTTCAGTCAGTTCAGTTCAGTCACTTCAGTCAGTTCAGTTCAGTCACTTCAGTCAGTTGAGTCACTTCAGTCAATTCAGTCAGTTCAGTCAGTCAGTTGAGTCAGTTCAGTCAGTCAGTTCAGTCAGTCAGATTAGTCAGTTCAGTCAGTTTAGTCAGTTCAGTCAGCCTGTTACTTCAGTCAGTTCAGTATGTTCAGTATGTTCAGTAAGTTGAATCAGTCAGTTCAGTCAGTTCATGTCGTTCAGTTCAGTCAGTTCAAGTCGTTCACTTCAGTCAGTTCAGTTCAGTCACTTCAGTCAGTTCAGTTCAGTCAGTT
Organism: Cepaea hortensis; assembly: GCA_963921405.1. NCBI lineage: Eukaryota > Metazoa > Mollusca > Gastropoda > Stylommatophora > Helicidae > Cepaea > Cepaea hortensis. The sequence goes on along the minus strand of OY992886.1, from coordinate 15,401,641 downwards.
CAGATCAGTCACTTCAGTCTGTTCAATCAGTCTGTTCAGTCAGTCTGTTCAGTCAGTTTAGTCAGTTCAGTCAGTCATTTCAGTCAGTTTAGTCAGTTCAGTCAGCCATTTCAGTCAGGTCAGTCAGTTCAGTCAGTTCAGTCAGTCTGTTTAGTCACATCAGTCAGTTCAGTCAGTTCATTTCAGTCAGTTCAGTCAATTCAGTTCAGTCAGTTCAGTCAGTCTGTTCTGTTCAGTCAGTCTGTTCAGTTCAGTTAAGTCTTTTCAGTTCAGTCCGTTCACTTCAGTTCGTTCAGTCCAGTTCGTTCAGTTCAGATAGTTCAGTTCAGTTCAGTTCGTTCAATTCAGTTCAGTCAGTCAGTTCGTTGATTCAGTTTGTTCAGTCAGTTTGTTCAGTCAGTTTGTTCAGTCAGTTCATTCAGTCAGTCAGTTCGTTCAGTCAGTTCATTCAGTCAGTTCGTTCACTCAGTTCGTTCAGTCAGTTCAGTCATCAGTTCAGTCAGTTCAATTCAGGTCGTTCAGTTGAGTCAGTTCAGGTAATTCAGTTCAGTCAGTTCAGGTCATTCAGGTCGTTCAGTTCAATTCAGCGCAGTCAGTTCAGTCAGTTTAGTGCAGTCAGTTCAGTCACTTCAGTCAGTTCAGTTCAGTCACTTCAGTCAGTTCAGTTTAGTCACTTCAGTCATTTGAGTTCTGTAACTTCAGTCACTTCAGTCAGTTCAGTTCATTCACTTTAGTTGAGTCACTTCAGTCAATTCAGTCAGTTCAGTCAGTCGAGTCAGTTTAGTCAGTCAGTTCAGTCAGTCAGATTAGTCAGTTTAGTCAGTTCAGTCAGCCTGTTACTTCAGTCAGTTCAGTATGTTCAGTATGTTCAGTAAGTTGAATCAGTCAGCTCAGTCAGTTCATGTCATTCAGTTCAGTCAGTTCAGGTCGTTCACTTAGGTCAGTTCAGTTCAGTCACTTCACTCAGTTCAGTTCAGTCACTTCAGTCAGTTCAGATCAGTCACTTCAGTCAGTTCAATTCAGCCACTTCAGTCAGTTCAGATCAGTCTGTTCAGTCAGTTCAGTCAGTTTAGTCAGTTCAGTCAGTCAGTTTAGTCAGTTCAGTCAGCCATTTCAGTCAGTTCAGTCAGTCTGTTTAGTCACATCAGTCAGTTCAGTCAGTTCATTTCAGTCAGTTCAGTCAATTCAGTTCAGTCACTTCAGTCAAGTCATTACGTTCAGTCAGTCTGTTCAGTTCAGTCTGTTCACTTCAGTTTGTTCAGTTCAGTTTGTTCAGTTTAGTTTGTTCAGTTCAGATAGTTCAGTTCATTTCAGTTCAGTTCGTTCAGTTCAGTTTTCAGTTCAGTTCAGTTCAGTTTTCAGTTCAGTTCAGTCAGTTCAGTTCAGTCAGTTCAGTTCAGTCAGTTTGTTCATTCAGTCAGTTCAGTCATTTCACTGTCAGTTTAGTCAGTTCAATCAGTTCAGTTCAGTTCAGTCAGGTCAATCAGTTCAGTTCAGTCAGGTTAGGTCGTTCAGTTCAGTCAGTTTAGTCAGTTCAGGTTGTTCAGTTCAGTCAGTTCAGGTTGTTCAGTTCAGGCCGTTCAGTTCAGTCAGTTCAGGTCGGTCAGTTCAGTCAGTTCAGGTCGTTCAGTTCAGTCAGTTCAGGTCGTTCAGTTTAATCAGTTCAGTTACTTCAGTCAATTCAGTTCAGTCACTTCAGTCAGTCAATTTAGTCAGTTCAGTCAGTTCAGTCAGGTCAGTCACTCAGTTCGGTCAGTTCAGTTCAGTCAGTCCATTAAGTCCGTTCAGTCAGTTCGTTCAGTCAGTTCCATCAGTTCAGCCATTTCGTTCAGTCAGTTCAGACAGTCCATTCAGTCAATCCGTTCAGTCAGTCTGTTCAGTCAGTCAGTTCAGTCAGTTCAGTCAGTTCAGTTCTGTGAGTTCAGTCAGTCAGTTCAGTCAGTCAGTCAGTTCAGTCATCTAATGTCAGTCAGTTCTGTCAGTCCTTTCAGTCAGTCCGTTCAGTCAGTCCGTTCAGTCAGTCTGTTCAGTCAGTCTGTTCAGTCAGACATGCTCCACTGCTGTGGAGCTTCATGAATTATTTCTAGGGACAGTGGTAGCTGGTAGCTTCATGAATTATTTCTGGGGACAGTGGTTGCTGGTAGCTTCATGAATGATCTCTAGGTACAGAGGTAGCTGGTAGCTCTGCAGGTTATCTATAGATCTGCATAACTAGGTCTGATGCAATCAGCTGGGTATGGCTTGTACATTCGCACAATGGGTATATGAAGAAGGAACAGTGTGAAAATGTCATTTAGGATCGGTGAGACATTCATGAGTGAGAATGGCCAGTCATATAATTCAATGCTGATGGAGTGGGAGGGGGCTGGCTACAACTGTCAGACCATTAGCACACCCACTGTCAGTGTCAATCAGGGTGACTTGTGTTAGACTAAGTACTTGTAGTTCTGGGTGTCAGGACCTAGAGAAGGCTTCTCCATGCCTGGAGCACCAATGGGTGTCAGGACCTAGAGAAGACTTCTCCATGCCTGGATCATCAATGGGTGTCAGGACCTAGAGAGGGCTTCTCCATGCCTGGATCACCAATGGGTGTCAGGACCTAGAGAAGACTTCTCCATGCCTGGATCACCAATGGGTGTCAGGACCTAGAGAGGGCTTCTCCATGCCTGGATTACCAATGGGTGTCAGGACCTAGAGAAGACTTCTCCATGCCTGGATCACCAATGGGTGTCAGGACCTAGAGAAGGCTTCTCCATGCCTGGATCACCAATGGGTGTCAGGACCTAGAGAAGGCTTCTCCATGCCTGGATCACCAATGGGTGTCAGGACCTAGAGAAGCCTTTTCCACGCATGGATCACCAATGGGTGTCAGGACCTAGAGAAGGCTTTTCCACGCATGGATCACCAATGGGTGTCAGGACCTAGAGAAGGATTTTCCACGCATGGATCACCAATGGGTGTCAGGACCTAGAGAAGGCTTCTCCATGCCTGGATCACCAATGGGTGTCAGGACCTAGAGAAGCCTTTTCCACGCATGGATCACCAATGGGTGTCAGGACCTAGAGAAGCCTTTTCCACGCATGGATCACCAATGGGTGTCAGGACCTAGAGAAGGCTTCTCCATGGCTGGATCACCAATGGGTGTCAGGACCTAGAGAAGGCTTCCCCATGCCTGGATCACCAATGGGTGTCAGGACCTAGAGAAGGGTGCATAACTCCGGGGCCAGAATAAGACTAAACATCATAGTTAATACATAACTCTGGTGCCTCCGGGGCCAGAATATGACAAAACAGCGCAGTTAAAACATAACTCCAGGGCCAGACTATAACAAACATTGCTGACAACTTCGAGTACAGAAAATATAATTTTTCTACCCTACAACCCCCCCCCCCCCCCCCCCCTCCCCCACGCAACTGTTAACTGCGATGTTTTGTCATATTCTGTCCCTGGAGTTATATATTGATTGTGATGTTTTGTTCTATTCTGTCCCTGGAGTTATATATTAATTGTGTTTTGTCATATTCTGTCCCTGGAGTTATATATTAATTGTGTTTTGTCATATTCTGTCCCTGGAGTTATGTATTAACTGTGATGTTTTGTTATATCCTGTTCCTGGAGTTATATATTAACTGTGATGTTTTGTCATATTCTGTCCCTGGAGTTATATATTGATTGTGTTTTGTTGTATTCTGTCCCTGGAGTTATATATTAACTGTGATGTTTTGTTATATTCTGTCCCTGGAGTTATATATTAACTGTGATGTTTTGTTATATCCTGTTCCTGGAGTTATATATTAACTGTGATGTTTTGTTATATCCTGTTCCTGGAGTTATATATTGATTGTGTTTTGTCATATTCTGTCCCTGGAGTTATATATTGATTGTGTTTTGTTGTATTCTGTCCCTGGAGTTATATATTAACTGTGATGTTTTGTTATATCCTGTTCCTGGAGTTATATATTAACTGTGATGTTTTGTTATATCCTGTTCCTGGAGTTATATATTAACTGTGTTTTGTTATATCCTGTCCCTGGAGATTTTAATGATCTGTGATGTTTTGTTATATCCTGATGTTATCCGTAATGTTTATACTTAAGTGGGGAGAGAATAATATAATTAATGTACACTGAAGTTCTGAATGTGTTGTTGTTTCAGCCACAAGCAGTGACGGCAATTCTGCTCGCAGGGACTTCCTCAGCTATGCCCTGTCCCTGATAAGTCACCATGATGAGCACTCAGACTGCCTGCCTGTAATTGACATCACTGTGCTCAGACATACAGCCTACGTGTTTGACGCCCTCATCTGCTACATGTGCACAGCTCCTGACTGAGATGTGGAGGCTCTGAGAGATGGCGTCTCCGTCACGTCCTGGCAGGACGGCGAAGAAGGCGAGGAGCAGCATGAGGAACTGTTGGTTAATTGTTTGTGTATGTAGCAGCTTCTTTGTGTGTGTGTACATAACTGGTTAATTGTTTGTGTATGTAGCAGCTTCTTTGTGTGTGTGTACATAACTGGTTAATTGTTTGTGTATGTAGCAGCTTCTTTGTGTGTACATAACTGGTTAATTGTTTGTGTATGTAGTAGCTTCTTTATGTGTGTGTACATAACTGGTTAATTGTTTGTGTATGTAGTAGCTTCTTTGTGTGTGTACATAACTGGTTAATTGTTTGTGTATGTAGCAGCTTCTTTGTGTGTGTACATAACTGGTTAATTGTTTGTGTATGTAGCAGCTTCTTTGTGGGTGTGTGTACATAACTGGTTAATTGTTTGTGTATGTAGTAGCTTTTTTGTGTGTGTGTACATAACTGGTAAATTGTTTGTGTATGTAGCAGCTTCTTTGTGTGTGTGTACATAACTGGTTAATTGTTTGTGTATGTAGCAGCTTCTTTGTGTGTGTGTACATAACTGGTTAATTGTTTGTGTATGTAGCAGCTTCTTTGTGTGTGTGTACATAACTGGTTAATTGTTTGTGTATGTAGCAGCTTCTTTGTGTGTGTGTACATAACTGGTTAATTGTTTGTGTATGTAGTAGCTTCTTTGTGTGTGTGTACATAACTGGTTAATTGTTTGTGTATGTAGCAGCTTCTTTGTGTGTGTGTGTACATAATTGGTTTATTGTTTGTGTATGCAGCTAGCAGTTTGTCAATGTAGTTAGTTTCTATCTATACAGTGTTAGAAGGAGATAGCGAAATGAAGTGTTTAATTTTTCATTTGAGTCAACTTTCACTAAGTTTTTGATGTCCAACACAGCTTTATTTCAAAACAATGTTTTCCCGTAGTGAATGTTAATAATGAAGACAGAAACAATAGATTGTGCAATTTATTGCCTGGCATATTTTGCTGCATTTCGTCAGGTACATACTGCAGACGTCCTGCATCATCGATTGCACGGCCAAGTTTTGGAAACCGGTCACATAATTGATAGAGGCAATGCGTTTCGTGTTTTATTTAACACAAAATAGTCGATTGGTAAATTTTGCAGAAGCCATCATGATTAATCTACACAGGCCATTTTTGTGCAAACAGAAAGACATGATAGTCAGTTAAAAATTTCCTTTGTAGACAACTGAAATTACTGTGTGAACATGTTTATATTTCAGCTTGAAAGATTGATCTAGTTAATTTACTTTATGTTGCGTGATTTCTGCAGTATCTATCTGACAGCTTTATTTACCCAAACCTTAGAATATATATCAACAAAATTGATCTCATCCTCTTATCCCTGACACACTTCCTGTCTCTTCTCTGTGCCCATGCCATTCAAGTACAGAGTACTTAATCTGTACTTAGATGAGATATGCGTGCCTAGAGTTCAATGTGCTATTTTTCAGCACATCAGTTATTGACTTCTTTGTAATTTTTTAATGTAATGATATGTATCTTTTTGTTTTTGTGTGTGCTGATAAAGGCCTTGTGGTGACAGCGTCCACTGTCTCTCAGTTCCATTGTGTTTGCTGATAAAGGCTTCATGGTGACAGCTGATCTGTCAGCTTGGTCCATTGCTGGTCTGCTTCCTGAAGTAGCCCAGCTCACCAGTTGGTCTGCTTCTTTCCTCTGACACCTGCGTGCCCTGGCACACAAATGACATCTTGGTCAGTCTTGATCTCAGAGATTTAAGCCGACTCCTGGCCCAGCCCACCTTGATCTTGCTTAGGATACTTAAGTTGTCTCTCCAACCTGGCCATCATAGCCCACGAGCTGTGTGTCCACACAACAACCTGGCCATCATAGCTCACGAGCTGTGTGTCCATACAACAAGCTCATCTCTCCAACCTGGCCATCATAGCCCACGAGCTGTGTGTCCACACAACAACCTGGCCATCATAGCTCACGAGCTGTGTGTCCACACAACAAGCTCATCTCTCCAACCTGGCCATCATAGCCCACGAGCTGTGTCCACACAACAACCTGGCCATCATAGCCCATGAACTGTGTCCACACAACAAGCTCATCTCTCCAACCTGGCCATCATAGCCCACGAGCTGTGTCCACACAACAAGCTGGCCATCATAGCCCACGAGCTGTGTGTCCATACAACAACCTGGCCATCATAGCCCACGAGCTGTGTCCACACAACAAGCTGGCCATCATAGCCCACGAGCTGTGTGTCCATACAACAACCTGGCCATCATAGCCCATGAGCTGTGTGTCCACACAACAAGCTGGCCATCATAGCCCATGAGCTGTGTGTCCACACAACAACCTGGCCATCATAGCCCACGAGCTGTGTGTCCACACAACAAGCTGGCCATCATAGCCCACGAGCTGTGTGTCCACACAACAAGCTCAGCTCTCCAACTTGGCCATCATAGCCCATGAGCTGTGTGTCCATACAACAAGCTGGCCATCATAGCCCATGAGCTGTGTGTCCACACAACAACCTGGCCATCATAGCCCATGTGCTGTGTGTCCACACAACAAGCTGGCCATCATAGCCCATGAGCCGTGTGTCCATACAACAAGCTGGCCATCATAGCCCATGAGCTGTGTGTCCACACAACCTGGCCATCATAGCCCATGAGTTGTGTCCATACAACAAGCTTATCTCTCCAACCTGGCCATCATAGCCCATGAGCTGTGTGTCCACACAATAAGCTCATCTCTCCAACTTGGCCATCATAGCCCACGAGCTGTGTCCACACAACAAGCTGGCCATCATAGCCCACGAGCTGTGTGTCCATACAACAACCTGGCCATCATAGCCCACGAGCTGTGTGTCCACACAACAAGCTGGCCATCATAGCCCATGAGCTGTGTGTCCACACAACAACCTGGCCATCATAGCCCACGAGCTGTGTGTCCACACAACAAGCTGGCCATCATAGCCCACGAGCTGTGTGTCCACACAACAAGCTCAGCTCTCCAACTTGGCCATCATAGCTCATGAGCTGTGTGTCCATACAACAAGCTGGACATCATAGCCCATGAGCTGTGTGTCCACACAACAACCTGGCCATCATAGCCCATGAGCTGTGTGTCCACACAACAAGCTGGCCATAATAGCCCATGAGCTGTGTGTCCACACAACAACCTGGCCATCATAGCCCACGAGCTGTGTGTCCACACAACAAGCTGGCCATCATAGCCCACGAGCTGTGTGTCCACACAACAAGCTCAGCTCTCCAACTTGGCCATCATAGCTCATGAGCCGTGTGTCCATACAACAAGCTGGTCATCATAGCCCATGAGCTGTGTGTCCACACAACCTGGCCATCATAGCCCATGAGTTGTGTCCATACAACAAGCTCATCTCTCCAACCTGGCCATCATAGCCCATGAGCTGTGTGTCCACACAATAAGCTCATCTCTCCAACTTGGCCATCATAGCCCATGAGCTGTGTGTCCACACAAACTCATCTCTCCAACCTGGCCATCATAGCCCATGAGCTGTGTGTCCATACAACAAGCTGGCCATCATAGCCCATGAGCTGTGTGTCCACACAACAACCTGGCCATCATAGCCCATGAGCTGTGTGTCCACACAACAACCTGGCCATCATCGTCCATGAGCTGTGTGTCCACACAACAACCTGGCCATCATAGCCCATGAGCTGTGTGTCCACACAACAACCTGACCATCATAGCCCATGAGCTGTGTCCATACAACAAGCTCATCTCTCCAACTTGGCCATCATAGTCCACGAGCTGTGTCCACACAACAACCTGGCCATCATAGTCCACGAGCTGTGTCCACGCAACAAGCTGGCCATCATAGTCCACGAGCTGTGTCCACAACAAGCTGGCCATCATAGTCCACGAGCTGTGTGTCCACACAACAAGCTGGCCATCAGTTAACGAGCTGTGTGTCCACACAACAAGCTCATCTCTCCAACCTGGCCATCATAGCCCATGAGCTGTGTGTCCATACAACAAGCTGGCCATCATAGCCCATGAGCTGTGTGTCCACACAACAAGCTGGCCATCATAGTCTACGAGCTGTGTGTCCACACAACAAGCTGGCCATCAGTCCACGAGCTGTGTGTCCACACAACAAGCTGGCCATCATAGCCCACGAGCTGTGTGTCCACACAACAAGCTCAGCTCTCCAACTTGGCCATCATAGCCCATGAGCTGTGTGTCCTTACAACAAGCTGGCCATCATAGCCCATGAGCTGTGTGTCCACACAACAACCTGGCCATCATAGCCCATGAGCTGTGTGTCCACACAACAAGCTGGCCATCATAGCCCATGAGCCGTGTGTCCATACAACAAGCTGGCCATCATAGCCCATGAGCTGTGTGTCCACACAACCTGGCCATCATAGCCCATGAGTTGTGTCCATACAACAAGCTCATCTCTCCAACCTGGCCATCATAGCCCATGAGCTGTGTGTCCACACAATAAGCTCATCTCTCCAACTTGGCCATCATAGCCCATGAGCTGTGTGTCCACACAAGCTCATCTCTCCAACCTGGCCATCATAGCCCATGAGCTGTGTGTCCATACAACAAGCTGGCCATCATAGCCCATGAGCTGTGTGTCCACACAACAACCTGGCCATCATAGCCCATGAGCTGTGTGTCCACACAACAACCTGGCCATCATCGTCCATGAGCTGTGTGTCCACACAACAACCTGGCCATCATAGCCCATGAGCTGTGTGTCCACACAACAAGCTGGCCATCATAGCCCATGAGCTGTGTGTCCACACAACAACCTGGCCATCATAGCCCATGAGCTGTGTCCATACAACAAGCTCATCTCTCCAACTTGGCCATCATAGTCCACGAGCTGTGTCCACACAACAACCTGGCCATCATAGTCCACGAGCTGTCCACACAACAAGCTGGCCATCATAGTCCACGAGCTGTGTGTCCACACAACAAGCTGGCCATCAGTCTACGAGCTGTGTGTCCACACAACAAGCTGGCCATCAGTCCACGAGCTGTGTGTCCACACAACAATCTGGCCATCATAGTCTACGAGCTGTGTGTCCACACAATAAGCTCATCTCTCCAACCTGACCATCATAGCCCACGAGCTGTGTGTCCACACAACAACCTGGCCATCATAGTCCATGAGCTGTGTCCACACAACAAGCTGGCCATCATAGTCTACGAGCTGTGTGTCCACACAACAAGCTGGCCATCATAGTCTACGAGCTGTGTGTCCATACAACAAGCTGGCCATCATAGTCTACGAGCTGTGTGTCCTCACAACAAGCTGGCCATCATAGTCTACGAGCTGTGTCCAAACAACAAGCTGGCCATCATAGTCCATGAGCTGTGTGTCCACACAACAAGCTGGCCATCATAGTCTACGAGCTGTGTGTCCACACAACAACCTGGCCATCATAGCTCACGAGCTGTGTGTCCACACAACAAGTTCATCTCTCCAACCTGGCCATCATAGCCCACGAGCTGTGTGTCCACACAACAACCTGGCCATCATAGCTCACGAGCTGTGTGTCCACACAACAAGCTCATCTCTCCAACCTGGCCATCATAGCCCACGAGCTGTGTCCACACAACAACCTGGCCATCATAGCCCATGAGCTGTGTCCACACAACAAGCTCATCTCTCCAACCTGGCCATCGTAGCCCACGAGCTGTGTCCACACAACAAGCTGGCCATCATAGCCCACGAGCTGTGTCCATACAACAACCTGGCCATCATAGCCCACGAGCTGTGTCCACACAACAAGCTGGCCATCATAGCCCACGAGCTGTGTGTCCATACAACAACCTGGCCATCATAGCCCACGAGCTGTGTGTCCACACAACAAGCTGGCCATCATAGCCCATGAGCTGTGTGTCCACACAACAACCTGGCCATCATAGCCCACGAGCTGTGTGTCCACACAACAAGCTGGCCATCATAGCCCACGAGCTGTGTGTCCACACAACAAGCTCAGCTCTCCAACTTGGCCATCATAGCCCATGAGCTGTATGTCCACACAAGCTCATCTCTCCAACCTGGCCATCATAGCCCATGAGCTGTGTGTCCATACAACAAGCAGGCCATCATAGCCCATGAGCTGTGTGTCCACACAACAACCTGGCCATCATAGCCCATGAGCTGTGTGTCCACACAACAAGCTGGCCATCATAGCCCATGAGCCGTGTGTCCATACAACAAGCTGGCCATCATAGCCCATGAGCTGTGTGTCCACACAACCTGGCCATCATAGCCCATGAGTTGTGTCCATACAACAAGCTCATCTTTCCAACCTGGCCATCATAGCCCAATAGCTGTGTGTCCACACAATAAGCTCATCTCTCCAACTTGGCCATCATAGCCCATGAGCTGTGTGTCCACACAAGCTCATCTCTCCAACCTGGCCATCATAGCCCATGAGCTGTGTGTCCATACAACAAGCTGGCCATCATAGCCCATGAGCTGTGTGGCCACACAACAACCTGGCCATCATAGCCCATGAGCTGTGTCCATACAACAAGCTCATCTCTCCAACTTGGCCATCATAGTCCACGAGCTGTGTCCACACAACAACCTGGCCATCATAGTCCACGAGCTGTCCACACAACAAGCTGGCCATCATAGTCCACGAGCTGTGTGTCCACACAACAAGCTGGCCATCAGTCTACGAGCTGTGTGTCCACACAACAAGCTCATCTCTCCAACCTGGCCATCATAGCCCATGAGCTGTGTGTCCATACAACAAGCTGGCCATCATAGCCCATGAGCTGTGTGTCCACACAACAAGCTGGCCATCATAGCCCATGAGCTGTGTGTCCACACAAGCTCATCTCTCCAACCTGGCCATCATAGCCCACGAGCTGTATCCACACAAGCTGGCCGTCAGTCCACGAGCTGTGTGTCCACACAACAAGCTGGCCATCATAGTCCACGAGCTGTGTGTCCACACAACAAGCTGGCCATCATAGTGCACGAGCTGTGTGTCCACACAACAAGCTCATCTCTCCAACCTGGCCATCATAGCCCACGAGCTGTGTCCATACAACAACCTGGCCATCATAGCCCATGAGCTGTGTGTCCACACAAGCTCATCTGTATACATGTTGGTTGTAGTTAGACATCTTGTGATTATGTAGATGTGTGATGTTGGTTGTAGTTAGACATCATGTGATGTTGGTTGTAGTTACACATCTTGTGATTATGTAGATGTGTGATGTTGGTTGTAGTTAGACATGTGATTATGTAGATGTGTGATGTTGGTTGTAGTTATACATCATGTGATGTTGGTTGTAGTTATACATCATGCGATGTTGGTTGTAGTTATACATCATGTGATGTTGGTTGTAGTTATACATCATGTGATGTTGGTTGTAGTTAGACATGTGATTATGTAGATGTGTGATGTTGGTTGTAGTTAGACATGTGATTATGTAGATGTGTGATGTTGGTTGTAGTTAGACATCATGTAATGTTGGTTGTAGTTAGACATCATGTGATGTTGGTTGTAGTTAGACATCATGTGATGTTGGTTGTAGTTACACATCTTGTGATGTTGGTTGTAGTTAGACATCTTGTGATTATGTAGATGTGTGATGTTGGTTGTAGTTAGACATCATGTAATGTTGGTTGTAGTTAGACATCATGTAATGTTGGTTGTAGTTAGGCATCATGTGATGTTGGTTGTAGTTAGGCATCATGTGATGTTGGTTTTAGTTACACATCTTGTGATTATGTAGATGTGTGATGTTGGTTGTAGTTATACATCATGTGATGTTGGTTGTAGTTAGACATCTTGTGATTATGTAGATGTGTGATGTTGGTTGTAGTTAGACATCATGTAATGTTGGTTGTAGTTAGACATCATGTGATGTTGGTTGTAGTTAGACATCATGTGATGTTGGTTGTAGTTAGACATCATGTGATGTTGGTTGTAGTTAGACATCATGTAATGTTGGTTGTAGTTAAACATCATGTGATGACATGTCTGTGTTGATGTACAGAGAGAAAGAAATGTTCAGTGACCCCCATCAAGGATGATAAGGAGGAGCGCTGGCCGCTGAAGCTGGTGGTCTTTGTGGAGGACGTCAAAACTGGGCAAAGTGCTCAAGGTATTCTCACCTGTCTGCCTGCCTGTCTGTCTGCCTGCCTGCCTGCCTGCCTGCCTGCCTGCCTGCCTGCCTGTCTGTCTGTCTCTCTATATATATTATATTTCTGTTTTCTTGTTTGTTTTTGTGCTGTCTTGATGTTGATTTCATTCCCACAGTTCTCCTATTTTTAACTTATCTGTTAACATGCTTGTGTAAACATGACAGAAATATATGATTGCCAGTTGTATCAATATGATGGATCAGTAGTGGTTTTACAAATAACAGACAAATAGTTGGCTTTGTAAATAAGAGAATGATAAATAGATGGATGTTGTAAACATGCTAGGGTGAAGTGATTGTTGGCGTCTACAAATGTGACAAGAGTTTGTAAATGTTGATATAAATAAGAGAATGATAAATAGTTGCATGTTGTAAACACGCTAGGGTGAAGTGATTGTTGGCGTCTACAAATGTGACAAGTTTGTAAATGTTGATATAAATAAGAGAATGATAAATAGTTGCATGTTGTAAACATGCTAGGGTGAAGTGATTGTTGGCGTCTACAAATGTGACAAGAGTTTGTAAATGTTGATATAAATAAGAGAATGATAAATAGTTGCATGTTGTAAACACGCTAGGGTGAAGTGATTGTTGGCGTCTACAAATGTGACAAGAGTTTGTAAATGTTGATATAAATAAAAGAATGATAAATAGTTGCATGTTGTAAACATGCTAGGGTGAAGTGATTGTTGGCGTCTACAAATGTGACAAGAGTTTTTAAATGTTGATATAAATAAGAGAATGATAAATAGTTGCATGTTGTAAACATGCTAGGGTGAAGTGATTGTTGGCGTCTACAAATGTGACAAGAGTTTGTAAATGTTGTCTTGTAGGATGATGGAGCCTGTGTGGCTGTGAGGTTCAACAGGGACACAGATGTGGCAGACTGCAGCAAAGATATTTCACTGCTCCAAGACTGTCGCTTGCTGAGGAAAGATGAGTTACAGGTAGAGGTTTGAATCTTACACTTATCAGTACTTGAAATGTGTTGAAGTATACATTCGTTGACATCTAAAATGATGGTGGTAGACCATGGATTGATATCTCTGGGGATAGTGGTAGCTGGTAGCTTCATAAATTATCTCTAGGGACAGTGGTAGCTGACAGCTTCATGAATTGATATTTCTTAGGATAGTGGTAGCTGGGAGCTCCATAAATTAATATGTATAGGGACAGTGGTAACTTCATGAATTGATATATCTAGGGACAGTGGTAGCTTGTAGCTTCATGAATTATCTCTGGACAGTGGTAGCTGGTAGATCCATAAATTAATATGTCTAGGGACTGGTTTCTTCATGAATTGATATATCTAGGGACAGTGGTAGCTGGTAGCTTCATGAATTATCTCTAGGGACAGTGGTAGCTGGTAGCTTCATGAATTATCTCCAGGGACAGTGGTAGCTGGTAGCTTCATGAATTATTTCTAGGGACAGTGGTAGCTGGTAGATCCATAAATTAATATGTATAGGGTATTCTGAGATCCTGTCAGTCCTGACACTCCTAGTCAGTAGTCTCTAGTCTTGAGATCTATAACATAGGGCTCCTTGTGAGAGCTTGAAAGAAAGTCAAGAATGTGTTATATCAGTTCTACATCAGCGCAATCCTAATTAAAACATATCATAACACAAACATATACAATGACCAGTCTGGCCAAGTTTATCTTCCAGCTCTACGGTGTTCACCATCCTCCTTCTCCCTACTGTCTTTAGTCTGGGACGGGCTTTTCAATTGTCTCACACGCCTGTAATGATTACATTTCTGCCGCCCCATGTCCATGTCGCTAATGCAGAAATTCTGTGTCGTACAGCCGCTCCGTCCAATGTTAGTTTAGCAGCTCACAGGGTCGGTAAGTGTATTATACCAATGCCAGGTCATCCGGGCTTACAAGCCGTGACCAATAGCTGTGCCAGGTTTCCATGCATTACCGTGGACGCACGCCCACAATACACTGAGAAAGTTTAGCACCATATACCCCATGACCTTTGTGGGTAATGTCTGTACCATTACACCTCTGCTACAAATGCAATCGATGGTTAGTGTGCCAATGCGCACACCATAATATAACACGTCATATTGATAGGCTAGCATATGACAATCAATATACCAAACATGAAATACACATAAAACATTAATTAAACTAGACATATTATGATACTTTAACATAATAGCATAATGCACTAGTTAGTTTGTGAAATTACACATACATACATCCAACATATCCGTAAACATTATGTTACTTCAAGATGGACATATGATGATACTCACATAATAGCATCAGGCATTATTAATGAGTACTAATATTGTATAGCTACCAAATGAGATATACAACAAGTCTAATTGAAGTTACCACACAGACCAGCTATATTTGCTGAGCTGCCCGGTTTAATCACCTGCTGTTGTAAGAATTAAATAAATAGTCAGTTGACTATATTCTGTACAACAAATGCACACACCAAAAAAGCAACTAGTCTAGTTTAGAAAGAGATGGCAAGCATCTGCTACGACACCTCAAGTATATCTAGACAAGACCTGCCTTCCATAAGTTTCTACTTCTCAGAAGAATAACACTTTAAAGCAATATGATATTGAACGCAGAACTTAGAAAGAACACTCAAGTAATCTATGACAATGATAGTTCTTGCAATAACCTAGATCAGAAATAGACTGAAAATCGGTCCATCCATCTAAGAAACTAAGAGAATTACTAAGGGACTAGTTACTAAGAAATAATTCCTAGAAGCCAACAAAAAAAATCATGCATATGACTACAGACATTGAGATAGTTCCTACCTGTTCTGAAGTCACACTTAATCTAACATAAAACAGGCTAGGGACCCTTATTTAAGCTGAGTCAAGCAGACAGTATTACCTCCTTGGCATTCCCGTCATAAATTCTTCTTATCTCCTCCTGACAGTAATTGCCCTTATCATTGCAATTAACTCCAAGTCTGTCCAGTCATAAAAATTCTTTTAACCACTAACCCTCACCATAGTGTCACACCTGGATGGTTTTGCGTTGCCAGCCCCAGATCAGTTTCACAGTCTTATCAGTGATTTCACACCTTGCAGAGTCTGCCAGTCCGAGTGGACCGGGCTTGTGTACCGCCCTGGGGCCATTATCTCTCCCTGTGTCAATGTTGTTCACGCCTGGGTGGTTTCCTACCTGTGCTTATCAGGTGTCAGCCTGGTCAGTTTTAATTACACAGTCCATGGCCCCTTCATTGTTGATTCAGCATGTCTGGGTCAGCAGTTTCCCAAGGTGTATACTAATTATCTAGTTGCCATTTTACTTGCCATCTGCAAGCTTACGTCATGGCTAGAGGCTTTTTGTGAATAATCTTACCTCACGACTAGATAATTTTGGAGTAGTGTGATTAATTCATTCTTTCTCAATTTGGCCTCTCAAATTTGGAGACCGAGAAAAATATAAAGGATGTTAAGGCGGCCAATTCGTGACAGAGCTTTCCCCTTAAAAAAAAAGTTTCTGCCAGAAATCTTTTGTCAAAGCACGCCGTACATCCCAGAATAATGCTTAAGCACTCTCCGTTCTGTATCTGCCTAAAGGTTTCCAATATTCCTTGTGGCAGTGGGTTGTCCTGCATCTGCATAAAGATGTTCCATTTCCATAACCCAAAGATACACGGGATAGATCCTTGTACCTGGTTTTAGGCCGGGATTCCATGCAATAGCTTGGTAAAATCCGGTAATTGTCAGAAGGTTGTAATTTTACCCCTCTGGGAAAGATCACAATCAACGGGATTCTTCTACGCCTCTGGGCAGCAATTGTTTTACACCATTCACTCACGTGATTTACTCCTTTCAGCCGAGGATGTACCCGTAGTGAGGTCTTGCATAAGCTGGCCACAGCAAAGCTTGTCTCCGTGATATTCCTCCATCCATTATAGATTCTCAACTGATCCATCAATAACTTCCTTTTGAAAGGAATAATGTTATACATCATGGTCCCATGATGTAAATTCAACTGGCGCTTTCCTCCTTCAAAGTCGGGAGTAACAATCGTCCCTCCTCGGTGTCGCGGTTTCTTCCCCTGATAATCAGTTAATGGGCTGAGTTTCTCTGCATTAGAGTTTCGTGTGAAAACCGTGCTAGAAAGTGGAATTTTAGTGTGCCAAGTTGTCCTGCCTTGAGAAATAACATAGTTACTCCAGGGCGATAAAGTGGTGTTACTTTTGAATAAAGTATCCACAAATAGCTGATCTACTCCTATCAAATCGACCTGACTGAAGGGTAGATTGAGTCCTAAGAGTGTTGATTCCAAACCACTCTTGACTTCTGTTACTTCAGGTTCCTGTTGCTGGAATTCCCTGATAACTTCAGCTAATGAGATGATAGGCGTTTCTTCCTCCATCTTGTGCAAAGAATTTTCTTCTTTAGCAACTACAGACAATGGTGTCTGCACAATATCAGAGTCCATATTCTGGCTCCTGGCAATTCCTTGTGTTTCCTGAGTCTCCGAACTGGTATACTGTGAGATAACAACTGGAAATGTTTCCTGATCTGGATGTTCCTCTCTGGTCATGCTTTCATGGGCTAAGTCCAGTTGAGGTAAATCCTGTGATGGGCTGTCTAAGCAATCCATCACAATAGGTAAATGATTTGAACTGAAATCTAGTGTCTTGTCCTGAGCTGCAGCCTCAAAGATCACAAGGGGTTCCGGGTCATCCTTCATCCCACTGTCAGTCAAATTTAATCCCACTTCTTCCTCGACTGGGCTGAAGGGAATAATAAAGTCGGTTACCTTTCGATCTCCAACCTCCTTAAAAGATGTCCTCAGGTCATCTTCCTCTTGAGTTTCACCTCTCGTTGAAGTAAAATGAGATTCCTGGGAGTCTTGTACTGGCAAACCGTAGTGCAAACAGTTGTCCTCTGGGTAACTGTTACTAGGTAAATTATCTGAACTGATAATTAGTGACTCTTCCCGCGTTGCAGCAGTGAAATTCACCTGGGATTCTGTTCCTTCCTTCCTCCCTATTTCAGTCAGATGTAATTCCACTTCGTGATTCTGTGACCAGAAGGGAATGTGAGAATCGGCTAGGTCTCCGCCTGCGACCTCATTAAAGGTTGTCTTCAGTTCCTCTTTCTCTCGAGATTCATTTCTCATAGAAGTCAAGTGGTTTTCCTGAAGGTCCTGTACTGTTAAACCACCATTGCCGTGGTACAAACAGTTATCACGTTTGTGACTGTTTGAAGTGCCCTTGGCACGTTTTTTCTTCCCTCTTTTCCGTTTAGGACTGGGTCGAATGAGAACCTGTAGTTCCCGGTCCACTAACTCTGATTCCGCGGTGGTTGGCAACGATGTCCCTTCCTTCCTGGTTGGGTGAACATCCGTATCTCCTACCTTATGTTCCGCTAGAAAGGTTAGCTTCTCCACATTGACTGTTTCCATATGCTGTTTATTAATCTCTGCTTCTTCAGTTTTGCTACGCTCTTGTGCTCCAAAGAACTCATCATTTTCTTTAAACATAATTTCTTCTTCTTGGTCCCACCATTCTAACTCAGCTGTGATATACATTTCTAGTTGCTCCCCCTTTAAGCCTTTTCTTATGCCCCACCCTTTCGCGGACTCTGAGAAATCTGCGCGCGCCTTCATGTCCTCTTCGGGATTCCGGTAACGTAAGGCCATAATTGCAAAGGACTATATTCAGGTAAGCTCCTATGTATATATCAAAAATCAGATCTAAGCTAGAAAGACAAGAGTTAACTACTGACAGTCTACGCTATCCAATGTGTATAGTTTAGCCTCAGCAGTGAAAGACAACTGAAAATAATATTCAAGTAGTACCTGGCGACAGCAGTGAAGTAAGTGTGAGAGATATACTACACAGTAATCAACAGTAATATTTATCTAAATAAACATTAAAATGCACTGCATACATGTCAAAATTAACATGGCATATATTAGCATAAAATTGCAAATTAGTCAAGCAGTTAAATCATCAAACACATCAATGTAAATATGATTAAAGTGTTCAATTATCAATAAATGATTAATGGTAACACTAATTGATAATAGTTAAAAACAGTTATCAATAAATGATAGATGATGGTAGTTTTCTCATAAGTTCTTATCTGTTATAAACTTTTGAAAAGTTATATTTATACTCTGTAACTTCCTCAACTAAAATTAGCTACATCTGATGATAGTCTATTTTGATGACTGAAGATTACAAGAGTTAACTTTTAAAATCGTATGTCTAGGGTCTAGTAGAATCACTATGATTACTAGAATCCTGGTTCAGGATCCCGGACGAGCCCCCAATCTGTCAGAAGTCGGGGTGCCCCACCGGCTAGATGAATGTATTATTCACTGGCGAGCAACCCCAGATAGTCAGAAACTGACTAGGGACAAAATCTATATGGCTGAACTACAGATTAAGCCCTTGAATATCCAACGTACAGTTCCTAGTGGCTCGTTACAAAATTGAAATGAACTGTGCTGAATATTCGCCAAGGATCAGGAAAGAGAAGTTTAGCTGAGATAGATGTTTAAGTCTAAATATATGAATATAGACGACTATTCTCAGTACAGGTTTTTCTCCCTGACTGCTCCCTTCCTTGGTGTGTAAGTGAACCCCCACCAATGTACACACACAACACGTATGCACAATTGGAATTAAAAGATAACGACAGAACTATGAGTTACAATACTACAACATTTATTTACTAATCATGATCATAGACATCTGATGGTTCAAGATGAGGATGATGAAATCATATAACATATTGTGATGAGAAACATTACGTAACTTTACTTGTTACTTCATCTATCTGGAACTGTGGTCCAGATCCCCACTCTCCAGTAGACTCAACAAAAGAAAAAGAACAGCTTGCCGGTATTCTGAGATCCTGTCAGTCCTGACACTCCTAGTCAGTAGTCTCTAGTCTTGAGATCTATAACATAGGGCTCCTTGTGAGAGCTTGAAAGAAAGTCAAGAATGTGTTATATCAGTTCTACATCAGCGCAATCCTAATTAAAACATATCATAACACAAACATATACAATGACCAGTCTGGCCAAGTTTATCTTCCAGCTCTACGGTGTTCACCATCCTCCTTCTCCCTACTGTCTTTAGTCTGGGACGGGCTTTTCAATTGTCTCACACGCCTGTAATGATTACATTTCTGCCGCCCCATGTCCATGTCGCTAATGCAGAAATTCTGTGTCGTACAGCCGCTCCGTCCAATGTTAGTTTAGCAGCTCACAGGGTCGGTAAGTGTATTATACCAATGCCAGGTCATCCGGGCTTACAAGCCGTGACCAATAGCTGTGCCAGGTTTCCATGCATTACCGTGGACGCACGCCCACAATACACTGAGAAAGTTTAGCACCATATACCCCATGACCTTTGTGGGTAATGTCTGTACCATTACACCTCTGCTACAAATGCAATCGATGGTTAGTGTGCCAATGCGCACACCATAATATAACACGTCATATTGATAGGCTAGCATATGACAATCAATATACCAAACATGAAATACACATAAAACATTAATTAAACTAGACATATTATGATACTTTAACATAATAGCATAATGCACTAGTTAGTTTGTGAAATTACACATACATACATCCAACATATCCGTAAACATTATGTTACTTCAAGATGGACATATGATGATACTCACATAATAGCATCAGGCATTATTAATGAGTACTAATATTGTATAGCTACCAAATGAGATATACAACAAGTCTAATTGAAGTTACCACACAGACCAGCTATATTTGCTGAGCTGCCCGGTTTAATCACCTGCTGTTGTAAGAATTAAATAAATAGTCAGTTGACTATATTCTGTACAACAAATGCACACACCAAAAAAGCAACTAGTCTAGTTTAGAAAGAGATGGCAAGCATCTGCTACGACACCTCAAGTATATCTAGACAAGACCTGCCTTCCATAAGTTTCTACTTCTCAGAAGAATAACACTTTAAAGCAATATGATATTGAACGCAGAACTTAGAAAGAACACTCAAGTAATCTATGACAATGATAGTTCTTGCAATAACCTAGATCAGAAATAGACTGAAAATCGGTCCATCCATCTAAGAAACTAAGAGAATTACTAAGGGACTAGTTACTAAGAAATAATTCCTAGAAGCCAACAAAAAAAATCATGCATATGACTACAGACATTGAGATAGTTCCTACCTGTTCTGAAGTCACACTTAATCTAACATAAAACAGGCTAGGGACCCTTATTTAAGCTGAGTCAAGCAGACAGTATTACCTCCTTGGCATTCCCGTCATAAATTCTTCTTATCTCCTCCTGACAGTAATTGCCCTTATCATTGCAATTAACTCCAAGTCTGTCCAGTCATAAAAATTCTTTTAACCACTAACCCTCACCATAGTGTCACACCTGGATGGTTTTGCGTTGCCAGCCCCAGATCAGTTTCACAGTCTTATCAGTGATTTCACACCTTGCAGAGTCTGCCAGTCCGAGTGGACCGGGCTTGTGTACCGCCCTGGGGCCATTATCTCTCCCTGTGTCAATGTTGTTCACGCCTGGGTGGTTTCCTACCTGTGCTTATCAGGTGTCAGCCTGGTCAGTTTTAATTACACAGTCCATGGCCCCTTCATTGTTGATTCAGCATGTCTGGGTCAGCAGTTTCCCAAGGTGTATACTAATTATCTAGTTGCCATTTTACTTGCCATCTGCAAGCTTACGTCATGGCTAGAGGCTTTTTGTGAATAATCTTACCTCACGACTAGATAATTTTGGAGTAGTGTGATTAATTCATTCTTTCTCAATTTGGCCTCTCAAATTTGGAGACCGAGAAAAATATTCTGGGATGTTAAGGCGGCCAATTCGTGACACAGTGGTAGCTGGTAGCTTCATGAATTATCTCCAGGGACAGTGGTAGCTGGTAGCTTCATGAATTATTTCTAGGGACAGTGGTAGCTGGTAGCTTCATGAATTATCTCCAGGGACAGTGGTAGCTGGTAGCTTCATGAATTATTTCTAGGGACAGTGGTAGCTGGTAGCTTCATGAATTATTTCTAGGGACAGTGGTAGATGGTAGCTTCATGAATTATCTCCAGGGATAGTGGTAGCTGGTAGCTTCATGAATTATTTCTAGGGACAGTGGTAGCTGGTAGCTTCATGAATTATTTCTAGGGACAGTGGTTGCTGGTAGCTCTGCAGGTTATCTATAGATCTGCATAACTAGGTCTGATGCAGTCAGCTGGGTATGGCTTGTACATTCGCACAATGGGTATATGAAGAAGGAACAGTGTGAAAATGTCATTTAGGATCGGTGAGACATTCGTGAGTGAGAATGGCCAGTCATATAATTCAATGCTGATGGAGTGGGAGGGGGCTGGCTACAACTGTCAGACCATTAGCACACCCACTGTCAGTGTCAATCAGGGTGACTTGTGTTAGACTAAGTACTTGTAGTTCTGGGTGTCAGGACCTAGAGAAGGCTTCTCCATGCCTGGAGCACCAATGGGTGTCAGGACCTAGAGAAGACTTCTCCATGCCTGGATCATCAATGGGTGTCAGGACCTAGAGAGGGCTTCTCCATGCCTGGATCACCAATGGGTGTCAGGACCTAGAGAAGACTTCTCCATGCCTGGATCACCAATGGGTGTCAGGACCTAGAGAGGGCTTCTCCATGCCTGGATCACCAATGGGTGTCAGGACCTAGAGAAGACTTCTCCATGCCTGGATCACCAATGGGTGTCAGGACCTAGAGAAGGCTTCTCCATGCCTGGATCACCAATGGGTGTCAGGACCTAGAGAAGGCTTCTCCATGCCTGGATCACCAATGGGTGTCAGGACCTAGAGAAGCCTTTTCCACGCATGGATCACCAATGGGTGTCAGGACCTAGAGAAGGCTTTTCCACGCATGGATCACCAATGGGTGTCAGGACCTAGAGAAGGCTTCTCCATGCCTGGATCACCAATGGGTGTCAGGACCTAGAGAAGCCTTTTCCACTCATGGATCACCAATGGGTGTCAGGACCTAGAGAAGCCTTTTCCACGCATGGATCACCAATGGGTGTCAGGACCTAGAGAAGGCTTCTCCATGGCTGGATCACCAATGGGTGTCAGGACCTAGAGAAGGCTTCCCCATGCCTGGATCACCAATGGGTGTCAGGACCTAGAGAAGGGTGCATAACTCCGGGGCCAGAATAAGACAAAACATCATAGTTAATACATAACTCTGGTGCCTCCGGGGCCAGAATATGACAAAACAGCGCAGTTAAAACATAACTCCAGGGCCAGACTATAACAAACATTGCTGACAACTTCGAGTACAGAAAATATAATTTTACTAGCCTACAACCCCCCCCCCCCCCCCCCCCCCCCCACGCAACTGTTAACTGCGATGTTTTGTCATATTCTGTCCCTGGAGTTATATATTGATTGTGATGTTTTGTTCTATTCTGTCCCTGGAGTTATATATTAATTGTGTTTTGTCATATTCTGTCCCTGGAGTTATATATTAGTGTTTTGTCATATTCTGTCCCTGGAGTTATGTATTAACTGTGATGTTTTGTTATATCCTGTTCCTGGAGTTATATATTAACTGTGATGTTTTGTCATATTCTGTCCCCGGAGTTATATATTGATTGTGTTTTGTTGTATTCTGTCCCTGGAGTTATATATTAACTGTGATGTTTTGTTATATCCTGTTCCTGGAGTTATATATTAACTGTGATGTTTTGTTATATTCTGTCCCTGGAGTTATATATTAACTGTGATGTTTTGTTATATCCTGTCCCTGGAGATTTTAATGATCTGTGATGTTTTGTTATATCCTGATGTTATCCGTAATGTTTATACTTAAGTGGGGAGAGAATAATGTAATTAATGTACACTGAAGTTCTGAATGTGTTGTTGTTTCAGCCACAAGCAGTGACGGCAATTCTGCTCGCAGGGACTTCCTCAGCTATGCCCTGTCCCTGATAAGTCACCATGATGAGCACTCAGACTGCCTGCCTGTAATTGACATCACTGCGCTCAGGCATACAGCCTAAGTGTTTGACGCCCTCATCTACTACATGTGCACAGCTCCTGACTGAGATGTGGAGGCTCTGAGAGATGGCGTCTCCGTCACGTCCTGGCAGGACGGCGAAGAAGGCGAGGAGCAGCATGATGAGGAACTGTTGGTTAATTGTTTGTGTATGTAGCAGCTTCTTTGTGTGTGTGTACATAACTGGTTAATTGTTTGTGTATGTAGCAGCTTCTTTGTGTGTGTGTACATAACTGGTTAATTGTTTGTGTATGTAGTAGCTTCTTTGTGTGTGTGTACATAACTGGTTAATTGTTTGTGTATGTAGCAGCTTCTTTGTGTGTGTGTACATAACTGGTTAATTGTTTGTGTATGTAGTAGCTTATTTATGTGTGTGTACATAACTGGTTAATTGTTTGTGTATGTAGTAGCTTCTTTGTGTGTGTACATAACTGGTTAATTGTTTGTGTATGTAGCAGCTTCTTTGTGTGTGTACATAACTGGTTAATTGTTTGTGTATGTAGCAGCTTCTTTGTGGGTGTGTGTACATAACTGGTTAATTGTTTGTGTATGTAGTAGCTTTTTTGTGTGTGTGTACATAACTGGTTAATTGTTTGTGTATGTAGCAGCTTCTTTGTGTGTGTGTACATAACTGGTTAATTGTTTGTGTATGTAGCAGCTTCTTTGTGTGTGTGTACATAACTGGTTAATTGTTTGTGTATGTAGTAGCTTCTTTGTGTGTGTGTACATAACTGGTTAATTGTTTGTGTATGTAGCAGCTTCTTTGTGTGTGTGTGTACATAACTGGTTAATTGTTTGTGTATGTAGTAGCTTATTTATGTGTGTGTACATAACTGGTTAATTGTTTGTGTATGTAGTAGCTTCTTTGTGTGTGTACATAACTGGTTAATTGTTTGTGTATGTAGCAGCTTCTTTGTGTGTGTACATAACTGGTTAATTGTTTGTGTATGTAGCAGCTTCTTTGTGGGTGTGTGTACATAACTGGTTAATTGTTTGTGTATGTAGTAGCTTTTTTGTGTGTGTGTACATAACTGGTTAATTGTTTGTGTATGTAGCAGCTTCTTTGTGTGTGTGTACATAACTGGTTAATTGTTTGTGTATGTAGCAGCTTCTTTGTGTGTGTGTACATAACTGGTTAATTGTTTGTGTATGTAGCAGCTTCTTTGTGTGTGTGTACATAACTGGTTAATTGTTTGTGTATGTAGCAGCTTCTTTGTGTGTGTGTGTACATAATTGGTTTATTGTTTGTGTATGCAGCTAGCAGTTTGTCAATGTAGTTAGTTTCTATCTATACAGTGTTAGAAGGAGATAGCGAAATGAAGTGTTTAATTTTTCATTTGAGTCAACTTTCACTAAGTTTTTGATGTCCAACACAGCTTTATTTCAAAACAATGTTTTCCCGTAGTGAATGTTGATAATGAAGACAGAAACAATAGATTGTGTGATTTATTGCCTGGCATATTTTGCTGCATTTCGTCAGGTACATACTGCAGACGTCCTGCATCATCGATTGCACGGCCAAGTTTTGGAAACCAGTCACATAATTGATAGAGGCAATGCGTTTCGTGTTTTATTTAACACAAAATAGTCGATTGGTAAATTTTGCAGAAGCCATCATGATTAATCTACACAGGCCATTTTTGTGCAAACAGAAAGACATGATAGTCAGTTAAAAATTTCCTTTGTAGACAACTGAAATTACTGTGTGAACATGTGTATATTTCAGCTTGAAAGATTGATCTAGTTAATTTACTTTATGTTGCGTGATTTCTGCAGTATCTATCTGACAGCTTTATTTACCCAAACCTTAGAATATATATCAACAAAATTGATCTCATCCTCTTATCCCTGACACTCTTCCTGTCTCTTCTCTGTGCCCATGCCATTCAAGTACAGAGTACTTAATCTGTACTTAGATGAGACATGCGTGCCTAGAGTCCAAGTGCTATTTTTCAGCACATCAGTTATTGACTTCTTTGTAATTTTTTAATGTAATGATATGTATCTTTTTGTTTTTGTGTGTGCTGATAAAGGCCTTGTGGTGACAGCGTCCACTGTCTCTCAGTTCCATTGTGTTTGCTGATAAATGCTTCATGGTGACAGCTGATCTGTCAGCTTGGTCCATTGCTGGTCTGCTTCCTGAAGTAGCCCAGCTCACCAGTTGGTCTGCTTCTTTCCTCTGACACCTGCGTGCCCTGGCACACAAATGACATCTTGGTCAGTCTTGATCTCAGAGATTTAAGCCGACTCCTGGCCCAGCCCACCTTGATCTTGCTTAGGATACTTAAGTTGTCTCTCCAACCTGGCCATCATATCCCACGAGCTGTGTGTCCACACAACAACCTGGCCATCATAGCTCACGAGCTGTGTGTCCATACAACAAGCTCATCTCTCCAACCTGGCCATCATAGCCCACGAGCTGTGTGTCCACACAACAACCTGGCCATCATAGCTCACGAGCTGTGTGTCCACACAACAAGCTCATCTCTCCAACCTGGCCATCATAGCCCACGAGCTGTGTCCACACAACAACCTGGCCATCATAGCCCATGAGCTGTGTCCACACAACAAGCTCATCTCTCCAACCTGGCCATCATAGCCCACGAGCTGTCCACACAACAAGCTGGCCATCATAGCCCACGAGCTGTGTCCATACAACAACCTGGCCATCATAGCCCACGAGCTGTGTCCACACAACAAGCTGGCCATCATAGCCCACGAGCTGTGTGTCCATACAACAACCTGGCCATCATAGCCCACGAGCTGTGTGTCCACACAACAAGCTGGCCATCATAGCCCATGAGCTGTGTGTCCACACAACAAGCTGGCCATCATAGCCCATGAGCTGTGTCCACACAACAACCTGGCCATCATAGCCCACGAGCTGTGTGTCCACACAACAAGCTCAGCTCTCCAACTTGGCCATCATAGCCCATGAGCTGTGTGTCCATACAACAAGCTGGCCATCATAGCCCACGAGCTGTGTGTCCATACAACAACCTGGCCATCATAGCCCACGAGCTGTGTCCACACAACAAGCTGGCCATCATAGCCCACGAGCTGTGTGTCCATACAACAACCTGGCCATCATAGCCCATGAGCTGTGTGTCCACACAACAAGCTGGCCATCATAGCCCATGAGCTGTGTGTCCACACAACAACCTGGCCATCATAGCCCACGAGCTGTGTGTCCACACAACAAGCTCAGCTCTCCAACTTGGCCATCATAGCCCATGAGCTGTGTGTCCATACAACAAGCTGGCCATCATAGCCCATGAGCTGTGTGTCCACACAACAACCTGGCCATCATAGCCCATGTGCTGTGTGTCCACACAACAAGCTGGCCATCATAGCCCATGAGCCGTGTGTCCATACAACAAGCTGGCCATCATAGCCCATGAGCTGTGTGTCCACACAACCTGGCCATCATAGCCCATGAGTTGTGTCCATACAACAAGCTTATCTCTCCAACCTGGCCATCATAGCCCATGAGCTGTGTGTCCACACAATAAGCTCATCTCTCCAACTTGGCCATCATAGCCCACGAGCTGTGTCCACACAACAAGCTGGCCATCATAGCCCACGAGCTGTGTGTCCATACAACAACCTGGCCATCATAGCCCACGAGCTGTGTGTCCACACAACAAGCTGGCCATCATAGCCCATGAGCTGTGTGTCCACACAACAACCTGGCCATCATAGCCCACGAGCTGTGTGTCCACACAACAAGCTGGCCATCATAGCCCACGAGCTGTGTGTCCACACAACAAGCTCAGCTCTCCAACTTGGCCATCATAGCTCATGAGCTGTGTGTCCATACAACAAGCTGGACATCATAGCCCATGAGCTGTGTGTCCACACAACAACCTGGCCATCATAGCCCATGAGCTGTGTGTCCACACAACAAGCTGGCCATAATAGCCCATGAGCTGTGTGTCCACACAACAACCTGGCCATCATAGCCCATGAGCTGTGTGTCCACACAACCTGGCCATCATAGCCCATGAGTTGTGTCCATACAACAAGCTCATCTCTCCAACCTGGCCATCATAGCCCATGAGCTGTGTGTCCACACAATAAGCTCATCTCTCCAACTTGGCCATCATAGCCCATGAGCTGTGTGTCCACACAAACTCATCTCTCCAACCTGGCCATCATAGCCCATGAGCTGTGTGTCCATACAACAAGCTGGCCATCATAGCCCATGAGCTGTGTGTCCACACAACAACCTGGCCATCATAGCCCATGAGCTGTGTGTCCACACAACAACCTGGCCATCATCGTCCATGAGCTGTGTGTCCACACAACAACCTGGCCATCATAGCCCATGAGCTGTGTGTCCACACAACAACCTGACCATCATAGCCCATGAGCTGTGTCCATACAACAAGCTCATCTCTCCAACTTGGCCATCATAGTCCACGAGCTGTGTCCACACAACAACCTGGCCATCATAGTCCACGAGCTGTGTCCACGCAACAAGCTGGCCATCATAGTCCACGAGCTGTGTCCACAACAAGCTGGCCATCATAGTCCACGAGCTGTGTGTCCACACAACAAGCTGGCCATCAGTTAACGAGCTGTGTGTCCACACAACAAGCTCATCTCTCCAACCTGGCCATCATAGCCCATGAGCTGTGTGTCCATACAACAAGCTGGCCATCATAGCCTGTCAGAAGTCGGGGTGCCCCACCGGCTAGATGAATGTATTATTCACTGGCGAGCAACCCCAGATAGTCAGAAACTGACTAGGGACAAAATCTATATGGCTGAACTACAGATTAAGCCCTTGAATATCCAACGTACAGCTCTAAGTGGCTCGTTACAAAATTGAAATGAACTGAGCTGAATATTCGCCAAGGACTAGGAAAGAGAAGGTTATCTAGGGTAGATTTTTAAGTCTGAATTAAAGTTTAAAGACAACTATCCTAGTACAGGTTTTTCTCCCTGACTGCTCCTTTCCTTGGTGTGTAAGTGAACCCCCACCAATGTACACACACAACACGTATGCACAATTGGAATTAAAATATAACGACAGAACTATGAGTTACAATACTACAACATTTATTTGCTAATCATAACAATAGACATCGGATGATTGTCAATATGAGGATGATAAAATCATATAACATATTGTGATGAGAAACATTACGTAACTTTACTTGTTACTTCATCTATCTGGAACTGTGGTCCAGATCCCCACTCTCCAGTAGACTCAACAAAAGAAAAAGAACAGCTTGCCGGTATTCTGAGATCCTGTCAGTCCTGACACTCCTAGTCAGTAGTCTCTAGTCTTGAGATCTATAACATAGGGCTCCTTGTGAGAGCTGTTCTGTAGTCAAACTTAATCTGACATAAAACAGGCTAGGGACCCTTATTTAAGCTAAGTCAAGCAGACCATATTATCTCCTTGGCATTCCCGTCATAAATTCTTCTTATCTCCTCCTGACAGTAATTGCCCTTATCATTGCAATTAACTCCAAGTCTGTCCAGTCATAAAATTTCTTTTAACCACTAACCCTCACCATAGTGTCACACCTGGATGGTTTTGCGTTGCCAGCCCCAGATCAGTTTCACAGTCTTATCAGTGATTTCACACCTTGCAGAGTCTGCCAGTCTGAGTGGACCGGGCTTGTGTACCGCCCTGGGGCCATTATCTCTCCCTGTGTCAATGTTGTTCACGCCTGGGTGGTTTCCTACCTGTGCTTATCAGGTGTCAGCCTGGTCAGTTTTAATTACACAGTCCATGGCCCCTTCATTGTTGATTCAGCATGTCTGGGTCAGCAGTTTCCCAAGGTGTATACTAATTATCTAGTTGCCATTTTACTTGCCATCTGCAAGCTTACGTCATGGCTAGAGGCTTTTTTGTGAATAATCTTACCTCACGACTAGATAATTTTGGAGTAGTGTGATTAATTCATTCTTTCTCAATTTGGCCTCTCAAATTTGGAGACCGAGAAAAATATTCTGGGATGTTAAGGCGGCCAATTCGTGACATAGCCCATGAGCTGTGTGTCCACACAACAAGCTGGCCATCATAGTCTACGAGCTGTGTGTCCACACAACAAGCTGGCCATCAGTCCACGAGCTGTGTGTCCACACAACAAGCTGGCCATCATAGCCCACGAGCTGTGTGTCCACACAACAAGCTCAGCTCTCCAACTTGGCCATCATAGCCCATGAGCTGTGTGTCCTTACAACAAGCTGGCCATCATAGCCCATGAGCTGTGTGTCCACACAACAACCTGGCCATCATAGCCCATGAGCTGTGTGTCCACACAACAAGCTGGCCATCATAGCCCATGAGCCGTGTGTCCATACAACAAGCTGGCCATCATAGCCCATGAGCTGTGTGTCCACACAACCTGGCCATCATAGCCCATGAGTTGTGTCCATACAACAAGCTCATCTCTCCAACCTGGCCATCATAGCCCATGAGCTGTGTGTCCACACAATAAGCTCATCTCTCCAACTTGGCCATCATAGCCCATGAGCTGTGTGTCCACACAAGCTCATCTCTCCAACCTGGCCATCATAGCCCATGAGCTGTGTGTCCATACAACAAGCTGGCCATCATAGCCCATGAGCTGTGTGTCCACACAACAACCTGGCCATCATAGCCCATGAGCTGTGTGTCCACACAACAACCTGGCCATCATCGTCCATGAGCTGTGTGTCCACACAACAACCTGGCCATCATAGCCCATGAGCTGTGTGTCCACACAACAAGCTGGCCATCATAGCCCATGAGCTGTGTGTCCACACAACAACCTGGCCATCATAGCCCATGAGCTGTGTCCATACAACAAGCTCATCTCTCCAACTTGGCCATCATAGTCCACGAGCTGTGTCCACACAACAACCTGGCCATCATAGTCCACGAGCTGTCCACACAACAAGCTGGCCATCATAGTCCACGAGCTGTGTGTCCACACAACAAGCTGGCCATCAGTCTACGAGCTGTGTGTCCACACAACAACCTGGCCATCATAGCCCATGAGCTGTGTCCACACAACAAGCTCATCTCTCCAACCTGGCCATCATAGCCCATGAGCTGTGTGTCCACACAACAAGCTGGCCATCATAGTCTACGAGCTGTGTGTCCACACAACAAGCTGGCCATCAGTCCACGAGCTGTGTGTCCACACAACAATCTGGCCATCATAGTCTACGAGCTGTGTGTCCACACAATAAGCTCATCTCTCCAACCTGACCATCATAGCCCACGAGCTGTGTGTCCACACAACAACCTGGCCATCATAGTCCACGAGCTGTGTCCACACAACAAGCTGGCCATCATAGTCTACGAGCTGTGTGTCCACACAACAAGCTGGCCATCATAGTCGACGAGCTGTGTGTCCATACAACAAGCTGGCCATCATAGTCTACGAGCTGTGTGTCCTCACAACAAGCTGGCCATCATAGTCTACGAGCTGTGTCCAAACAACAAGCTGGCCATCATAGTCCATGAGCTGTGTGTCCACACAACAAGCTGGCCATCATAGTCTACGAGCTGTGTGTCCACACAACAACCTGGCCATCATAGCTCACGAGCTGTGTGTCCACACAACAAGTTCATCTCTCCAACCTGGCCATCATAGCCCACGAGCTGTGTGTCCACACAACAACCTGGCCATCATAGCTCACGAGCTGTGTGTCCACACAACAAGCTCATCTCTCCAACCTGGCCATCATAGCCCACGAGCTGTGTCCACACAACAACCTGGCCATCATAGCCCATGAGCTGTGTCCACACAACAAGCTCATCTCTCCAACCTGGCCATCGTAGCCCACGAGCTGTGTCCACACAACAAGCTGGCCATCATAGCCCACGAGCTGTGTCCATACAACAACCTGGCCATCATAGCCCACGAGCTGTGTCCACACAACAAGCTGGCCATCATAGCCCACGAGCTGTGTGTCCATACAACAACCTGGCCATCATAGCCCACGAGCTGTGTGTCCACACAACAAGCTGGCCATCATAGCCCATGAGCTGTGTGTCCACACAACAACCTGGCCATCATAGCCCACGAGCTGTGTGTCCACACAACAAGCTGGCCATCATAGCCCACGAGCTGTGTGTCCACACAACAAGCTCAGCTCTCCAACTTGGCCATCATAGCCCATGAGCTGTATGTCCACACAAGCTCATCTCTCCAACCTGGCCATCATAGTCCATGAGCTGTGTGTCCATACAACAAGCAGGCCATCATAGCCCATGAGCTGTGTGTCCACACAACAACCTGGCCATCATAGCCCATGAGCTGTGTGTCCACACAACAAGCTGGCCATCATAGCCCATGAGCCGTGTGTCCATACAACAAGCTGGCCATCATAGCCCATGAGCTGTGTGTCCACACAACCTGGCCATCATAGCCCATGAGTTGTGTCCATACAACAAGCTCATCTTTCCAACCTGGCCATCATAGCCCATGAGCTGTGTGTCCACACAATAAGCTCATCTCTCCAACTTGGCCATCATAGCCCATGAGCTGTGTGTCCACACAAGCTCATCTCTCCAACCTGGCCATCATAGCCCATGAGCTGTGTGTCCATACAACAAGCTGGCCATCATAGCCCATGAGCTGTGTGTCCACACAACAACCTGGCCATCATAGCCCATGAGCTGTGTCCATACAACAAGCTCATCTCTCCAACTTGGCCATCATAGTCCACGAGCTGTGTCCACACAACAACCTGGCCATCATAGTCCACGAGCTGTCCACACAACAAGCTGGCCATCATAGTCCACGAGCTGTGTGTCCACACAACAAGCTGGCCATCAGTCTACGAGCTGTGTGTCCACACAACAAGCTCATCTCTCCAACCTGGCCATCATAGCCCATGAGCTGTGTGTCCATACAACAAGCTGGCCATCATAGCCCATGAGCTGTGTGTCCACACAACAAGCTGGCCATCATAGCCCATGAGCTGTGTGTCCACACAAGCTCATCTCTCCAACCTGGCCATCATAGCCCACGAGCTGTGTCCACACAAGCTGGCCGTCAGTCCACGAGCTGTGTGTCCACACAACAAGCTGGCCATCATAGTCCACGAGCTGTGTGTCCACACAACAAGCTGGCCATCATAGTGCACGAGCTGTGTGTCCACACAACAAGCTCATCTCTCCAACCTGGCCATCATAGCCCACGAGCTGTGTCCATACAACAACCTGGCCATCATAGCCCATGAGCTGTGTGTCCACACAAGCTCATCTGTATACATGTTGGTTTTAGTTAGACATCTTGTGATTATGTAGATGTGTGATGTTGGTTGTAGTTAGACATCATGTGATGTTGGTTGTAGTTACACATCTTGTGATTATGTAGATGTGTGATGTTGGTTGTAGTTAGACATGTGATTATGTAGATGTGTGATGTTGGTTGTAGTTATACATCATGTGATGTTGGTTGTAGTTATACATCATGCGATGTTGGTTGTAGTTATACATCATGTGATGTTGGTTGTAGTTATACATCATGTGATGTTGGTTGTAGTTAGACATGTGATTATGTAGATGTGTGATGTTGGTTGTAGTTAGACATGTGATTATGTAGATGTGTGATGTTGGTTGTAGTTAGACATCATGTAATGTTGGTTGTAGTTAGACATCATGTGATGTTGGTTGTAGTTAGACATCATGTGATGTTGGTTGTAGTTACACATCTTGTGATGTTGGTTGTAGTTAGACATCTTGTGATTATGTAGATGTGTGATGTTGGTTGTAGTTAGACATCATGTAATGTTGGTTGTAGTTAGACATCATGTAATGTTGGTTGTAGTTAGGCATCATGTGATGTTGGTTGTAGTTAGGCATCATGTGATGTTGGTTTTAGTTACACATCTTGTGATTATGTAGATGTGTGATGTTGGTTGTAGTTATACATCATGTGATGTTGGTTGTAGTTAGACATCTTGTGATTATGTAGATGTGTGATGTTGGTTGTAGTTAGACATCATGTAATGTTGGTTGTAGTTAGACATCATGTGATGTTGGTTGTAGTTAGACATCATGTGATGTTGGTTGTAGTTAGACATCATGTGATGTTGGTTGTAGTTAGACATCATGTAATGTTGGTTGTAGTTAAACATCATGTGATGACATGTCTGTGTTGATGTACAGAGAGAAAGAAATGTTCAGTGACCCCCATCAAGGATGATAAGGAGGAGCGCTGGCCGCTGAAGCTGGTGGTCTTTGTGGAGGACGTCAAAACTGGGCAAAGTGCTCAAGGTATTCTCACCTGTCTGCCTGCCTGTCTGTCTGCCTGCCTGCCTGCCTGCCTGCCTGCCTGCCTGCCTGCCTGTCTGTCTCTCTCTCTATATATATTATATTTCTGTTTTCTTGTTTGTTTTTGTGCTGTCTTGATGTTGATTTCATTCCCACAGTTCTCCTATTTTTAACTTATCTGTTAACATGCTTGTGTAAACATGACAGAAATATATGATTGCCAGTTGTATCAATATGATGGATCAGTAGTGGTTTTACAAATAACAGACAAATAGTTGGCTTTGTAAATAAGAGAATGATAAATAGATGGATGTTGTAAACATGCTAGGGTGAAGTGATTGTTGGCGTCTACAAATGTGACAAGAGTTTGTAAATGTTGATATAAATAAGAGAATGATAAATAGTTGCATGTTGTAAACACGCTAGGGTGAAGTGATTGTTGGCGTCTACAAATGTGACAAGTTTGTAAATGTTGATATAAATAAGAGAATGATAAATAGTTGCATGTTGTAAACATGCTAGGGTGAAGTGATTGTTGGCGTCTACAAATGTGACAAGAGTTTGTAAATGTTGATATAAATAAGAGAATGATAAATAGTTGCATGTTGTAAACACGCTAGGGTGAAGTGATTGTTGGCGTCTACAAATGTGACAAGAGTTTGTAAATGTTGATATAAATAAAAGAATGATAAATAGTTGCATGTTGTAAACATGCTAGGGTGAAGTGATTGTTGGCGTCTACAAATGTGACAAGAGTTTTTAAATGTTGATATAAATAAGAGAATGATAAATAGTTGCATGTTGTAAACATGCTAGGGTGAAGTGATTGTTGGCGTCTACAAATGTGACAAGAGTTTGTAAATGTTGTCTTGTAGGATGATGGAGCCTGTGTGGCTGTGAGGTTCAACAGGGACACAGATGTGGCAGACTGCAGCAAAGATATTTCACTGCTCCAAGACTGTCGCTTGCTGAGGAAAGATGAGTTACAGGTAGAGGTTTGAATCTTACACTTATCAGTACTTGAAATGTGTTGAAGTATACATTCGTTGACATCTAAAATGATGGTGGTAGACCATGGATTGATATCTCTGGGGATAGTGGTAGCTGGTAGCTTCATAAATTATCTCTAGGGACAGTGGTAGCTGACAGCTTCATGAATTGATATTTCTTAGGATAGTGGTAGCTGGGAGCTCCATAAATTAATATGTATAGGGACAGTGGTAACTTCATGAATTGATATATCTAGGGACAGTGGTAGCTTGTAGCTTCATGAATTATCTCTGGACAGTGGTAGCTGGTAGATCCATAAATTAATATGTCTAGGGACTGGTTTCTTCATGAATTGATATATCTAGGGACAGTGGTAGCTGGTAGCTTCATGAATTATCTCTAGGGACAGTGGTAGCTGGTAGCTTCATGAATTATCTCCAGGGACAGTGGTAGCTGGTAGCTTCATGAATTATTTCTAGGGACAGTGGTAGCTGGTAGATCCATAAATTAATATGTATAGGGACAGTGGTAACTTCATGAATTGATATATCTAGGGACAGTGGTAGCTGGTAGCTTCATGAATTATCTATGGACAGTGGTAGCTGGTAGATCCATAAATTAATATGTCTAGGGACAGTGGTTTCTTCATGAATTGATATATCTAGGGACAGTGGTAGCTGGTAGCTTCATGAATTATCTCTGGGGACAGTGGTAGCTGGTAGCTTCATGAATTATCTCCAGGGACAGTGGTAGCTGGTAGCTTCATGAATTATTTCTAGGGACAGTGGTAGCTGGTAGCTTCATGAATTATCTCCAGGGACAGTGGTAGCTGGTAGCTTCATGAATTATTTCTAGGGACAGTGGTAGCTGGTAGCTTCATGAATTATTTCTAGGGACAGTGGTAGATGGTAGCTTCATGAATTATCTCCAGGGATAGTGGTAGCTGGTAGCTTCATGAATTATTTCTAGGGACAGTGGTAGCTGGTAGCTTCATGAATTATTTCTAGGGACAGTGGTTGCTGGTAGCTCTGCAGGTTATCTATAGATCTGCATAACTAGGTCTGATGCAGTCAGCTGGGTATGGCTTGTACATTCGCACAATGGGTATATGAAGAAGGAACAGTGTGAAAATGTCATTTAGGATCGGTGAGACATTCGTGAGTGAGAATGGCCAGTCATATAATTCAATGCTGATGGAGTGGGAGGGGGCTGGCTACAACTGTCAGACCATTAGCACACCCACTGTCAGTGTCAATCAGGGTGACTTGTGTTAGACTAAGTACTTGTAGTTCTGGGTGTCAGGACCTAGAGAAGGCTTCTCCATGCCTGGAGCACCAATGGGTGTCAGGACCTAGAGAAGACTTCTCCATGCCTGGATCATCAATGGGTGTCAGGACCTAGAGAGGGCTTCTCCATGCCTGGATCACCAATGGGTGTCAGGACCTAGAGAAGACTTCTCCATGCCTGGATCACCAATGGGTGTCAGGACCTAGAGAGGGCTTCTCCATGCCTGGATCACCAATGGGTGTCAGGACCTAGAGAAGACTTCTCCATGCCTGGATCACCAATGGGTGTCAGGACCTAGAGAAGGCTTCTCCATGCCTGGATCACCAATGGGTGTCAGGACCTAGAGAAGGCTTCTCCATGCCTGGATCACCAATGGGTGTCAGGACCTAGAGAAGCCTTTTCCACGCATGGATCACCAATGGGTGTCAGGACCTAGAGAAGGCTTTTCCACGCATGGATCACCAATGGGTGTCAGGACCTAGAGAAGGCTTCTCCATGCCTGGATCACCAATGGGTGTCAGGACCTAGAGAAGCCTTTTCCACTCATGGATCACCAATGGGTGTCAGGACCTAGAGAAGCCTTTTCCACGCATGGATCACCAATGGGTGTCAGGACCTAGAGAAGGCTTCTCCATGGCTGGATCACCAATGGGTGTCAGGACCTAGAGAAGGCTTCCCCATGCCTGGATCACCAATGGGTGTCAGGACCTAGAGAAGGGTGCATAACTCCGGGGCCAGAATAAGACAAAACATCATAGTTAATACATAACTCTGGTGCCTCCGGGGCCAGAATATGACAAAACAGCGCAGTTAAAACATAACTCCAGGGCCAGACTATAACAAACATTGCTGACAACTTCGAGTACAGAAAATATAATTTTACTAGCCTACAACCCCCCCCCCCCCCCCCCCCCCCCCCCCCCCCCGCAACTGTTAACTGCGATGTTTTGTCATATTCTGTCCCTGGAGTTATATATTGATTGTGATGTTTTGTTCTATTCTGTCCCTGGAGTTATATATTAATTGTGTTTTGTCATATTCTGTCCCTGGAGTTATATATTAGTGTTTTGTCATATTCTGTCCCTGGAGTTATGTATTAACTGTGATGTTTTGTTATATCCTGTTCCTGGAGTTATATATTAACTGTGATGTTTTGTCATATTCTGTCCCCGGAGTTATATATTGATTGTGTTTTGTTGTATTCTGTCCCTGGAGTTATATATTAACTGTGATGTTTTGTTATATCCTGTTCCTGGAGTTATATATTAACTGTGATGTTTTGTTATATTCTGTCCCTGGAGTTATATATTAACTGTGATGTTTTGTTATATCCTGTCCCTGGAGATTTTAATGATCTGTGATGTTTTGTTATATCCTGATGTTATCCGTAATGTTTATACTTAAGTGGGGAGAGAATAATGTAATTAATGTACACTGAAGTTCTGAATGTGTTGTTGTTTCAGCC
The DNA here is from genome assembly GCA_963921405.1 of Cepaea hortensis. Taxonomy (NCBI): domain Eukaryota; kingdom Metazoa; phylum Mollusca; class Gastropoda; order Stylommatophora; family Helicidae; genus Cepaea; species Cepaea hortensis. Next base: position 15,364,132 of record OY992886.1, on the reverse strand, counting down.
ACAAGCAGTGACGGCAATTCTGCTCGCAGGGACTTCCTCAGCTATGCCCTGTCCCTGATAAGTCACCATGATGAGCACTCAGACTGCCTGCCTGTAATTGACATCACTGCGCTCAGGCATACAGCCTAAGTGTTTGACGCCCTCATCTACTACATGTGCACAGCTCCTGACTGAGATGTGGAGGCTCTGAGAGATGGCGTCTCCGTCACGTCCTGGCAGGACGGCGAAGAAGGCGAGGAGCAGCATGATGAGGAACTGTTGGTTAATTGTTTGTGTATGTAGCAGCTTCTTTGTGTGTGTGTACATAACTGGTTAATTGTTTGTGTATGTAGCAGCTTCTTTGTGTGTGTGTACATAACTGGTTAATTGTTTGTGTATGTAGTAGCTTCTTTGTGTGTGTGTACATAACTGGTTAATTGTTTGTGTATGTAGCAGCTTCTTTGTGTGTGTGTACATAACTGGTTAATTGTTTGTGTATGTAGTAGCTTATTTATGTGTGTGTACATAACTGGTTAATTGTTTGTGTATGTAGCAGCTTCTTTGTGGGTGTGTGTACATAACTGGTTAATTGTTTGTGTATGTAGTAGCTTTTTTGTGTGTGTGTACATAACTGGTTAATTGTTTGTGTATGTAGCAGCTTCTTTGTGTGTGTGTACATAACTGGTTAATTGTTTGTGTATGTAGCAGCTTCTTTGTGTGTGTGTACATAACTGGTTAATTGTTTGTGTATGTAGCAGCTTCTTTGTGTGTGTGTACATAACTGGTTAATTGTTTGTGTATGTAGCAGCTTCTTTGTGTGTGTGTGTACATAATTGGTTTATTGTTTGTGTATGCAGCTAGCAGTTTGTCAATGTAGTTAGTTTCTATCTATACAGTGTTAGAAGGAGATAGCGAAATGAAGTGTTTAATTTTTCATTTGAGTCAACTTTCACTAAGTTTTTGATGTCCAACACAGCTTTATTTCAAAACAATGTTTTCCCGTAGTGAATGTTAATAATGAAGACAGAAACAATAGATTGTGTGATTTATTGCCTGGCATATTTTGCTGCATTTCGTCAGGTACATACTGCAGACGTCCTGCATCATCGATTGCACGGCCAAGTTTTGGAAACCAGTCACATAATTGATAGAGGCAATGCGTTTCGTGTTTTATTTAACACAAAATAGTCGATTGGTAAATTTTGCAGAAGCCATCATGATTAATCTACACAGGCCATTTTTGTGCAAACAGAAAGACATGATAGTCAGTTAAAAATTTCCTTTGTAGACAACTGAAATTACTGTGTGAACATGTGTATATTTCAGCTTGAAAGATTGATCTAGTTAATTTACTTTATGTTGCGTGATTTCTGCAGTATCTATCTGACAGCTTTATTTACCCAAACCTTAGAATATATATCAACAAAATTGATCTCATCCTCTTATCCCTGACACTCTTCCTGTCTCTTCTCTGTGCCCATGCCATTCAAGTACAGAGTACTTAATCTGTACTTAGATGAGACATGCGTGCCTAGAGTCCAAGTGCTATTTTTCAGCACATCAGTTATTGACTTCTTTGTAATTTTTTAATGTAATGATATGTATCTTTTTGTTTTTGTGTGTGCTGATAAAGGCCTTGTGGTGACAGCGTCCACTGTCTCTCAGTTCCATTGTGTTTGCTGATAAATGCTTCATGGTGACAGCTGATCTGTCAGCTTGGTCCATTGCTGGTCTGCTTCCTGAAGTAGCCCAGCTCACCAGTTGGTCTGCTTCTTTCCTCTGACACCTGCGTGCCCTGGCACACAAATGACATCTTGGTCAGTCTTGATCTCAGAGATTTAAGCCGACTCCTGGCCCAGCCCACCTTGATCTTGCTTAGGATACTTAAGTTGTCTCTCCAACCTGGCCATCATATCCCACGAGCTGTGTGTCCACACAACAACCTGGCCATCATAGCTCACGAGCTGTGTGTCCATACAACAAGCTCATCTCTCCAACCTGGCCATCATAGCCCACGAGCTGTGTGTCCACACAACAACCTGGCCATCATAGCTCACGAGCTGTGTGTCCACACAACAAGCTCATCTCTCCAACCTGGCCATCATAGCCCACGAGCTGTGTCCACACAACAACCTGGCCATCATAGCCCATGAGCTGTGTCCACACAACAAGCTCATCTCTCCAACCTGGCCATCATAGCCCACGAGCTGTCCACACAACAAGCTGGCCATCATAGCCCACGAGCTGTGTCCATACAACAACCTGGCCATCATAGCCCACGAGCTGTGTCCACACAACAAGCTGGCCATCATAGCCCACGAGCTGTGTGTCCATACAACAACCTGGCCATCATAGCCCACGAGCTGTGTGTCCACACAACAAGCTGGCCATCATAGCCCATGAGCTGTGTGTCCACACAACAACCTGGCCATCATAGCCCACGAGCTGTGTGTCCACACAACAAGCTGGCCATCATAGCCCACGAGCTGTGTGTCCACACAACAAGCTCAGCTCTCCAACTTGGCCATCATAGCCCATGAGCTGTGTGTCCATACAACAACCTGGCCATCATAGCCCATGAGCTGTGTCCACACAACAAGCTCATCTCTCCAACCTGGCCATCATAGCCCACGAGCTGTCCACACAACAAGCTGGCCATCATAGCCCACGAGCTGTGTCCATACAACAACCTGGCCATCATAGCCCACGAGCTGTGTCCACACAACAAGCTGGCCATCATAGCCCACGAGCTGTGTGTCCATACAACAACCTGGCCATCATAGCCCACGAGCTGTGTGTCCACACAACAAGCTGGCCATCATAGCCCATGAGCTGTGTGTCCACACAACAACCTGGCCATCATAGCCCACGAGCTGTGTGTCCACACAACAAGCTGGCCATCATAGCCCATGAGCTGTGTGTCCACACAACAACCTGGCCATCATAGCCCATGAGCTGTGTGTCCACACAACAAGCTGGCCATCATAGCCCATGAGCCGTGTGTCCATACAACAAGCTGGCCATCATAGCCCATGAGCTGTGTGTCCACACAACCTGGCCATCATAGCCCATGAGTTGTGTCCATACAACAAGCTCATCTCTCCAACCTGGCCATCATAGCCCATGAGCTGTGTGTCCACACAATAAGCTCATCTCTCCAACTTGGCCATCATAGCCCATGAGCTGTGTGTCCACACAAGCTCATCTCTCCAACCTGGCCATCATAGCCCATGAGCTGTGTGTCCATACAACAAGCTGGCCATCATAGCCCATGAGCTGTGTGTCCACACAACAACCTGGCCATCATAGCCCATGAGCTGTGTGTCCACACAACAACCTGACCATCATAGCCCATGAGCTGTGTGTCCACACAACAACCTGGCCATCATAGCCCATGAGCTGTGTGTCCACACAACAACCTGGCCATCATAGCCCATGAGCTGTGTCCATACAACAAGCTCATCTCTCCAACTTGGCCATCATAGTCAACGAGCTGTGTCCACACAACAACCTGGCCATCATAGCCCATGAGCTGTGTGTCCATACAACAAGCTGGCCATCATAGCCCATGAGCTGTGTGTCCACACAACAAGCTGGCCATCATAGTCTACGAGCTGTGTGTCCACACAACAAGCTGGCCATCATAGTCTACGAGCTGTGTGTCCATACAACAAGCTGGCCATCATAGTCTACGAGCTGTGTGTCCACACAACAAGCTGGCCATCATAGTCTACGAGCTGTGTGTCCTCACAACAAGCTGGCCATCATAGTCTACGAGCTGTGTCCACACAACAAGCTGGCCATCATAGTCCATGAGCTGTGTGTCCACACAACAAGCTGGCCATCATAGTCTACGAGCTGTGTGTCCACACAACAAGCTGGCCATCATAGTCCATGAGCTGTGTGTCCACACAACAAGCTGGCCATCATAGCCCACGAGCTGTGTGTCCACACAACAAGCTGGCCATCATAGTCCACGAGCTGTGTGTCCACACAACAAGCTGGCCATCATAGTCCACGAGCTGTGTGTCCACACAACCTGGCCATCATAGTCCACGAGCTGTGTGTCGACACAACAAGCTGGGTATCATAGTCTACGAGCTGTGTGTCCACACAACAAGCTGGCCATCATAGTCTACGAGCTGTGTGTCCACACAACAAGCTGGCCATCATAGTCCACGAGCTGTGTGTCCACACAACAAGCTGGCCATCATAGTCCACGAGCTGTGTCCACACAACAAGCTGGCCATCATAGTCTACGAGCTGTGTCCACAAAACAAGCTGGCCGTCATAGCCCATGAGCTGTGTGTCCACACAAGCTCATCTCTCCAACCTGGCCATCATAGCCCACGAGCTGTGTCCACACAAGCTGGCCGTCAGTCCACAAGCTGTGTGTCCACACAACAAGCTGGCCATCATAGTCCACGAGCTGTGTGTCCACACAACAAGCTGGCCATCATAGTCCACGAGCTGTGTGTCCACACAACAAGCTCATCTCTCCAACCTGGCCATCATAGCCCACGAGCTGTGTCCATACAACAACCTGGCCATCATAGCCTATGAGCTGTGTGTCCACACAACAAGCTCATCTGTATACATGTTGGTTGTAGTTAGACATCTTGTGATTATGTAGATGTGTGATGTTGGTTGTAGTTAGACATCATGTGATGTTGGTTGTAGTTACACATCTTGTGATTATGTAGATGTGTGATGTTGGTTGTAGTTATACATCATGTGATGTTGGTTGTAGTTATACATCATGTGATGTTGGTTGTAGTTATACATCATGTGATGTTGGTTGTAGTTATACATCATGTGATGTTGGTTGTAGTTATACATCATGTGATGTTGGTTGTAGTTAGACATGTGATTATGTAGATGTGTGATGTTGGTTGTAGTTAGACATGTGATTATGTAGATGTGTGATGTTGGTTGTAGTTATACATCATGTGATGTTGGTTGTAGTTAGACATCTTGTGATTATGTAGATGTGTGATGTTGGTTGTAGTTAGACATCATGTAATGTTGGTTGTAGTTAGACATCATGTGATGTTGGTTGTAGTTAGACATCATGTAATGTTGGTTGTAGTTATACATCATGTGATGTTGGTTGTAGTTAGACATCATGTGATGTTGGTTGTAGTTACACATCTTGTGATTATGTAGATGTGTAATGTTGGTTGTAGTTAGACATGTGATTATGTAGATGTGTGATGTTGGTTGTAGTTATACATCATGTGATGTTGGTTGTAGTTAGACATCTTGTGATTATGTAGATGTGTGATGTTGGTTGTAGTTAGACATCATGTAATGTTTGTTGTAGTTAGACATCATGTAATGTTGGTTGTAGTTAGGCATCATGTGATGTTGATTGTAGTTAGGCATCATGTGATGTTGGTTGTAGTTACACATCTTGTGATTATGTAGATGTGTGATGTTGGTTGTAGTTATACATCATGTGATGTTGGTTGTAGTTAGACATCTTGTGATTATGTAGATGTGTGATGTTGGTTGTAGTTAGACATCATGTAATGCTGGTTGTAGTTAGACATCATGTGATGTTGGTTGTAGTTAGACATCATGTGATGTTGGTTGTAGTTAGACATCATGTGATGTTGGTTGTAGTTAGACATCATGTAATGTTGGTTGTAGTTAAACATCATGTGATGACATGTCTGTGTTGATGTACAGAGAGAAAGAAATGTTCAGTGACCCCCATCAAGGATGATAAGGAGGAGCGCTGGCCGCTGAAGCTGGTGGTCTTTGTGGAGGACGTCAAAACTGGGCAAAGTGCTCAAGGTATTCTCACCTGCCTGCCTGTCTGCCTGTCTGTCTGCCTGCCTTCCTGCCTGCCTGCCTGCCTGCCTGCCTGTCTCTCTCTATATATATATTATATTTCTGTTTTCTTGTTTGTTTTTGTGCTGTCTTGATGTTGATTTCATTCCCACAGTTCTCCTATTTTTAACTTATCTGTTAACATGCTTGTGTAAACATGACAGAAATATATGATTGCCAGTTGTATCAATATGATGGATCAGTAGTGGTTTTACAAATAACAGACAAATAGTTGGCTTTGTAAATAAGAGAATGATAAATAGATGGATGTTGTAAACATGCTAGGGTGAAGTGATTGTTGGCGTCTACAAATGTGAAAAGAGTTTGTAAATGTTGATATAAATAAGAGAATGATAAATAGTTGCATGTTGTAAACACGCTAGGGTGAAGTGATTGTTGGCGTCTACAAATGTGACAAGAGTTTGTAAATGTTGATATAAATAAGAGAATGATAAATAGTTGCATGTTGTAAACATGCTAGGGTGAAGTGATTGTTGGCGTCTACAAATGTGACAAGAGTTTGTAAATGTTGATATAAATAAGAGAATGATAAATAGTTGCATGTTGTAAACACGCTAGGGTGAAGTGATTGTTGGCGTCTACAAATGTGACAAGAGTTTGTAAATGTTGATATAAATAAGAGAATGATAAATAGTTGCATGTTGTAAACATGCTAGGGTGAAGTGATTGTTGGCGTCTACAAATGTGACAAGAGTTTGTAAATGTTGATATAAATAAGAGAATGATAAATAGTTGCATGTTGTAAACACGCTAGGGTGAAGTGATTGTTGGCGTCTACAAATGTGACAAGAGTTTGTAAATGTTGATATAAATAAGAGAATGATAAATAGTTGCATGTTGTAAACATGCTAGGGTGAAGTGATTGTTGGCGTCTACAAATGTGACAAGAGTTTTTAAATGTTGATATAAATAAGAGAATGATAAATAGTTGCATGTTGTAAACATGCTAGGGTGAAGTGATTGTTGGCGTCTACAAATGTGACAAGAGTTTTTAAATGTTGATATAAATAAGAGAATGATAAATAGTTGCATGTTGTAAACATGCTAGGGTGAAGTGATTGTTGGCGTCTACAAATGTGACGAGTTTTTAAATGTTGATATAAATAAGAGAATGATAAATAGTTGCATGTTGTAAACATGCTAGGGTGAAGTGATTGTTGGCGTCTACAAATGTGACAAGAGTTTGTAAATGTTGTCTTGTAGGATGATGGAGCCTGTGTGGCTGTGAGGTTCAACAGGGACACAGATGTGGCAGACTGCAGCAAAGATATTTCACTGTTCCAAGACTGTCGCTTGCTGAGGAAAGATGAGTTACAGGTAGAGGTTTGAATCTTACACTTATCAGTACTTGAAATGTGTTGAAGTATACATTCGTTGACATCTAAAATGATGGTGGTAGACCATGGATTGATATCTCTGGGGATAGTGGTAGCTGGTAGCTTCATAAATTATCTCTAGGGACAGTGGTAGCTGACAGCTTCATGAATTGATATTTCTTAGGATAGTGGTAGCTGGGAGCTCCATAAATTTATATGTATAGGGACAGTGGTAACTTCATGAATTGATATATCTAGGGACAGTGGTAGCTGGTAGCTTCATGAATTATCTCTGGACAGTGGTAGCTGGTAGATCCATAAATTAATATGTCTAGGGACAGTGGTTTCTTCATGAATTGATATATCTAGGGACAGTGGTAGCTGGTAGCTTCATGAATTATCTCTAGGGACAGTGGTAGCTGGTAGCTTCATGAATTATCTCCAGGGACAGTGGTAGCTGGTAGCTTCATGAATTATTTCTAGGGACAGTGGTAGCTGGTAGATCCATAAATTATGTCTAGGGACAGTGGTTTCTTCATGAATTGATATATCTAGGGACAGTGGTAGCTGGTAGCTTCATGAATTATTTCTATGGACAGTGGTTGCTGGTAGCTTCATGAATGATCTCTAGGTACAGTGGTAGCTGGTAGCTCTGCAGGTTATCTATAGATCTGCATGACTAGGTCTGATGCAGTCAGCTGGGTATGGCTTGTACATTCGCACAATGGGTATATGAAGAAGGAACAGTGTGAAAATGTCATTTAGGATCGGTGAGACATTCATGAGTGAGAATGGCCAGTCATATAATTCAATGCTGATGGAGTGGGAGGGGGCTGGCTACAACTGTCAGACCATTAGCACACCCACTGTCAGTGTCAATCAGGGTGACTTGTGTTAGACTAAGTACTTGTAGTTCTGGGTGTCAGGACCTAGAGAAGGCTTCTCCATGCCTGGAGCACCAATGGGTGTCAGGACCTAGAGAAGACTTCTCCATGCCTGGATCATCAATGGGTGTCAGGACCTAGAGAGGGCTTCTCCATGCCTGGATCACCAATGGGTGTCAGGACCTAGAGAAGACTTCTCCATGCCTGGATCACCAATGGGTGTCAGGACCTAGAGAGGGCTTCTCCATGCCTGGATCACCAATGGGTGTCAGGACCTAGAGAAGACTTCTCCATGCCTGGATCACCAATGGGTGTCAGGACCTAGAGAAGGCTTCTCCATGCCTGGATCACCAATGGGTGTCAGGACTTAGAGAAGGCTTCTCCATGCCTGGATCACCAATGGGTGTCAGGACCTAGAGAAGCCTTTTCCACGCATGGATCACCAATGGGTGTCAGGACCTAGAGAAGGCTCTTCCACGCATGGATCACCAATGGGTGTCAGGACCTAGAGAAGGATTTTCCACGCATGGATCACCAATGGGTGTCAGGACCTAGAGAAGGCTTCTCCATGCCTGGATCACCAATGGGTGTCAGGACCTAGAGAAGCCTTTTCCACGCATGGATCACCAATGAGTTCAGGACCTAGAGAAGCCTTTTCCACGCATGGATCACCAATGGGTGTCAGGACCTAGAGAAGGCTTCTCCATGGCTGGATCACCAATGGGTGTCAGGACCTAGAGAAGGCTTCCCCATGCCTGGATCACCAATGGGTGTCAGGACCTAGAGAAGGGTGCATAACTCCAGGGCCAGAATAAGACAAAACATCATAGTTAATACATAACTCTGGTGCCTCCGGGGCCAGAATATGACAAAACAGCGCAGTTAAAACATAACTCCAGGGCCAGACTATAACAAACATTGCTGACAACTTCGAGTACAGAAAATATAATTTTTCTAGCCTACAACCCCCTCCCCCCCCCCCCCCCCCCCACGCAACTGTTAACTGCGATGTTTTGTCATATTCTGTCCCTGGAGTTATATATTGATTGTGATGTTTTGTTCTATTCTGTCCCTGGAGTTATATATTAATTGTGTTTTGTCATATTCTGTCCCTGGAGTTATATACTAATTGTGTTTTGTCATATTCTGTCCCTGGAGTTATGTATTAACTGTGATGTTTTGTTATATCCTGTTCCTGGAGTTATATATTAACTGTGATGTTTTGTCATATTCTGTCCCTGGAGTTATATATTGATTGTGTTTTGTTGTATTCTGTCCCTGGAGTTATAGATTAACTGTGATGTTTTGTTATATTCTGTCCCTGGAGTTATATATTAACTGTGATGTTTTGTTATATCCTGTTCCTGGAGTTATATATTAACTGTGATGTTTTGTTATATCCTGTTCCTGGAGTTATATATTGATTGTGTTTTGTCATATTCTGTCACTGGAGTTATATATTGATTGTATTTTGTTGTATTCTGTCCCTGGAGTTATATATTAACTGTGATGTTTTGTTATATCCTGTTCCTGGAGTTATATATTAACTGTGATGTTTTGTTATATCCTGTTCCTGGAGTTATATATTAACTGTGTTTTGTTATATCCTGTCCCTGGAGATTTTAATGATCTGTGATGTTTTGTTATATCCTGATGTTATCCGTAATGTTTATACTTAAGTGGGGAGAGAATAATGTAATTAATGTACACTGAAGTTCTGAATGTGTTGTTGTTTCAGCCACAAGCAGTGACGGCAATTCTGCTCGCAGGGACTTCCTCAGCTATGCCCTGTCCCTGATAAGTCACCATGATGAGCACTCAGACTGCCTGCCTGTAATTGACATCACTGCGCTCAGACATACAGCCTACGTGTTTGACGCCCTCATCTACTACATGTGCACAGCTCCTGACTGAGATGTGGAGGCTCTGAGAGATGGCGTCTCCGTCACGTCCTGGCAGGACGGCGAAGAAGGCGAGGAGCAGCATGATGAGGAACTGTTGGTTAATTGTTTGTGTATGTAGCAGCTTCTTTGTGTGTGTGTACATAACTGGTTAATTGTTTGTGTATGTAGCAGCTTCTTTGTGTGTGTGTACATAACTGGTTAATTGTTTGTGTATGTAGTAGCTTCTTTGTGTGTGTGTACATAACTGGTTAATTGTTTGTGTATGTAGCAGCTTCTTTGTGTGTGTGTACATAACTGGTTAATTGTTTGTGTATGTAGTAGCTTCTTTATGTGTGTGTACATAACTGGTTAATTGTTTGTGTATGTAGTAGCTTCTTTGTGTGTGTACATAACTGGTTAATTGTTTGTGTATGTAGCAGCTTCTTTGTGTGTGTACCTAACTGGTTAATTGTTTGTGTATGTAGCAGCTTCTTTGTGGGTGTGTGTACATAACTGGTTAATTGTTTGTGTATGTAGTAGCTTTTTTGTGTGTGTGTACATAACTGGTTAATTGTTTGTGTATGTAGCAGCTTCTTTGTGTGTGTGTACATAACTGGTTAATTGTTTGTGTATGTAGCAGCTTCTTTGTGTGTGTGTACATAACTGGTTAATTGTTTGTGTATGTAGCAGCTTCTTTGTGTGTGTGTACATAACTGGTTAATTGTTTGTGTATGTAGTAGCTTCTTTGTGTGTGTGTACATAACTGGTTAATTGTTTGTGTATGTAGCAGCTTCTTTGTGTGTGTGTGTGTGTACATAATTGGTTTATTGTTTGTGTATGCAGCTAGCAGTTTGTCAATGTAGTTAGTTTCTATCTATACAGTGTTAGAAGGAGATAGCGAAATGAAGTGTTTAATTTTTCATTTGAGTCAACTTTCACTAAGTTTTTGATGTCCAACACAGCTTTATTTCAAAACAATGTTTTCCCGTAGTGAATGTTAATAATGAAGACAGAAACAATAGATTGTGCGATTTATTGCCTGGCATATTTTGCTGCATTTCGTCAGGTACATACTGCAGACGTCCTGCATCATCGATTGCACGGCCAAGTTTTGGAAACCGGTCACATAATTGATAGAGGCAATGCGTTTCGTGTTTTATTTAACACAAAATAGTCGATTGGTAAATTTTGCAGAAGCCATCATGATTAATCTACACAGGCCATTTTTGTGCAAACAGAAAGACATGATAGTCAGTTAAAAATTTCCTTTGTAGACAACTGAAATTACTGTGTGAACATGTGTATATTTCAGCTTGAAAGATTGATCTAGTTAATTTACTTTATGTTGCGTGATTTCTGCAGTATCTATCTGACAGCTTTATTTACCCAAACCTTAGAATATATATCAACAAAATTGATCTCATCCTCTTATCCCTGACACTCTTCCTGTCTCTTCTCTGTGCCCATGCCATTCAAGTACAGAGTACATAATCTGTACTTAGATGAGATATGCGTGCCTAGAGTTCAATGTGCTATTTTTCAGCACATCAGTTATTGACTTCTTTGTAATTTTTTAATGTAATGATATGTATCTTTTTGTTTTTGTGTGTGCTGATAAAGGCCTTGTGGTGACAGCGTCCACTGTCTCTCAGTTCCATTGTGTTTGCTGATAAAGGCTTCATGGTGACAGCTGATCTGTCAGCTTGGTCCATTGCTGGTCTGCTTCCTGAAGTAGCCCAGCTCACCAGTTGGTCTGCTTCTTTCCTCTGACACCTGCGTGCCCTGGCACACAAATGACATCTTGGTCAGTCTTGATCTCAGAGATTTAAGCCGACTCCTGGCCCAGCCCACCTTGATCTTGCTTAGGATACTTAAGTTGTCTCTCCAACCTGGCCATCATAGCCCACGAGCTGTGTGTCCACACAACAACCTGGCCATCATAGCTCACGAGCTGTGTGTCCATACAACAAGCTCATCTCTCCAACCTGGCCATCATAGCCCACGAGCTGTGTGTCCACACAACAAGCTGGCCATTATAGCTCACGAGCTGTGTGTCCACACAACAAGCTCATCTCTCCAACCTGGCCATCATAGCCCACGAGCTGTGTCCACACAACAACCTGGCCATCATAGCCCATGAGCTGTGTCCACACAACAAGCTCATCTCTCCAACCTGGCCATCATAGCCCACGAGCTGTGTCCACACAACAAGCTGGCCATCATAGCCCACGAGCTGTGTGTCCATACAACAACCTGGCCATCATAGCCCACGAGCTGTGTCCACACAACAAGCTGGCCATCATAGCCCACGAGCTGTGTGTCCATACAACAACCTGGCCATCATAGCCCACGAGCTGTGTGTCCACACAACAAGCTGGCCATCATAGCCCATGAGCTGTGTGTCCACACAACAACCTGGCCATCATAGCCCACGAGCTGTGTGTCCACACAACAAGCTGGCCATCATAGCCCACGAGCTGTGTGTCCACACAACAAGCTCAGCTCTCCAACTTGGCCATCATAGCCCATGAGCTGTGTGTCCATACAACAAGCTGGCCATCATAGCCCATGAGCTGTGTGTCCACACAACAACCTGGCCATCATAGCCCATGTGCTGTGTGTCCACACAACAAGCTGGCCATCATAGCCCATGAGCCGTGTGTCCATACAACAAGCTGGCCATCATAGCCCATGAGCTGTGTGTCCACACAACCTGGCCATCATAGCCCATGAGTTGTGTCCATACAACAAGCTCATCTCTCCAACCTGGCCATCATAGCCCATGAGCTGTGTGTCCACACAATAAGCTCATCTCTCCAACTTGGCCATCATAGCCCACGAGCTGTGTCCACACAACAAGCTGGCCATCATAGCCCACGAGCTGTGTGTCCATACAACAACCTGGCCATCATAGCCCACGAGCTGTGTGTCCACACAACAAGCTGGCCATCATAGCCCATGAGCTGTGTGTCCACACAACAACCTGGCCATCATAGCCCACGAGCTGTGTGTCCACACAACAAGCTGGCCATCATAGCCCACGAGCTGTGTGTCCACACAACAAGCTCAGCTCTCCAACTTGGCCATCATAGCTCATGAGCTGTGTGTCCATACAACAAGCTGGACATCATAGCCCATGAGCTGTGTGTCCACACAACAACCTGGCCATCATAGCCCATGAGCTGTGTGTCCACACAACAAGCTGGCCATCATAGCCCATGAGCCGTGTGTCCATACAACAAGCTGGCCATCATAGCCCATGAGCTGTGTGTCCACACAACCTGGCCATCATAGCCCATGAGTTGTGTCCATACAAAAAGCTCATCTCTCCAACCTGGCCATCATAGCCCATGAGCTGTGTGTCCACACAATAAGCTCATCTCTCCAACTTGGCCATCATAGCCCATGAGCTGTGTGTCCACACAAGCTCATCTCTCCAACCTGGCCATCATAGCCCATGAGCTGTGTGTCCATACAACAAGCTGGCCATCATAGCCCATGAGCTGTGTGTCCACACAACAACCTGGCCATCATAGCCCATGAGCTGTGTGTCCACACAACAACCTGACCATCATAGCCCATGAGCTGTGTGTCCACATAACAACCTGGCCATCATAGCCCATGAGCTGTGTGTCCACACAACAACCTGGCCATCATAGCCCATGAGCTGTGTCCATACAACAAGCTCATCTCTCCAACTTGGCCATCATAGTCCACGAGCTGTGTCCACACAACAACCTGGCCATCATAGCCCATGAGCTGTGTGTCCATACAACAAGCTGGCCATCATAGCCCATGAGCTGTGTCCACACAACAAGCTGGCCATCATAGTCTACGAGCTGTGTGTCCACACAACAAGCTGGCCATCATAGTCTACGAGCTGTGTGTCCATACAACAAGCTGGCCATCATAGTCTACGAGCTGTGTGTCCACACAACAAGCTGGCCATCATAGTCTACGAGCTGTGTGTCCACACAACAAGCTGGCCATCATAGTCCACGAGCTGTGTGTCCACACAACCTGGCCATCATAGTCCACGAGCTGTGTGTCGACACAACAAGCTGGGTATCAAAGTCTACGAGCTGTGTGTCCACACAACAAGCTGGCCATCATAGTCTACGAGCTGTGTGTCCACACAACAAGCTGGCCATCATAGTCCACGAGCTGTGTGTCCACACAACAAGCTGGCCATCATAGTCCACGAGCTGTGTCCACACAACAAGCTGGCCATCATAGTCTACGAGCTGTGTCCACACAACAAGCTGGCCATCATAGCCCATGAGCTGTGTGTCCACACAAGCTCATCTCTCCAACCTGGCCATCATAGCCCACGAGCTGTGTCCACACAAGCTGGCCGTCAGTCCACAAGCTGTGTGTCCACACAACAAGCTGGCCATCATAGTCCACGAGCTGTGTGTCCACACAACAAGCTGGCCATCATAGTCCACGAGCTTTGTGTCCACACAAGCTCATCTCTCCAACCTGGCCATCATAGCCCACGAGCTGTGTCCATACAACAACCTGGCCATCATAGCCTATGAGCTGTGTGTCCACACAACAAGCTCATCTGTATACATGTTGGTTGTAGTTAGACATCTTGTGATTATGTAGATGTGTGATGTTGGTTGTAGTTAGACATCATGTGATGTTGGTTGTAGTTACACATCTTGTGATTATGTAGATGTGTGATGTTGGTTGTAGTTATACATCATGTGATGTTGGTTGTAGTTATACATCATGTGATGTTGGTTGTAGTTATACATCATGTGATGTTGGTTGTAGTTATACATCATGTGATGTTGGTTGTAGTTATACATCATGTGATGTTGGTTGTAGTTAGACATGTGATTATGTAGATGTGTGATGTTGGTTGTAGGACATGTGATTATGTAGATGTGTGATGTTGGTTGTAGTTATACATCATGTGATGTTGGTTGTAGTTAGACATCTTGTGATTATGTAGATGTGTGATGTTGGTTGTAGTTAGACATCATGTAATGTTGGTTGTAGTTAGACATCATGTGATGTTGGTTGTAGTTAGACATCATGTAATGTTGGTTGTAGTTATACATCATGTGATGTTGGTTGTAGTTAGACATCATGTGATGTTGGTTGTAGTTACACATCTTGTGATTATGTAGATGTGTGATGTTGGTTGTAGTTAGACATGTGATTATGTAGATGTGTGATGTTGGTTGTAGTTATACATCATGTGATGTTGGTTGTAGTTAGACATCTTGTGATTATGTAGATGTGTGATGTTGGTTGTAGTTAGACATCATGTAATGTTGGTTGTAGTTAGACATCATGTAATGTTGGTTGTAGTTAGGCATCATGTGATGTTGATTGTAGTTAGGCATCATGTGATGTTGGTTGTAGTTACACATCTTGTGATTATGTAGATGTGTGATGTTGGTTGTAGTTATACATCATGTGATGTTGGTTGTAGTTAGACATCTTGTGATTATGTAGATGTGTGATGTTGGTTGTAGTTAGACATCATGTAATGCTGGTTGTAGTTAGACATCATGTGATGTTGGTTGTAGTTAGACATCATGTGATGTTGGTTGTAGTTAGACATCATGTGATGTTTGTTGTAGTTAGACATCATGTAATGTTGGTTGTAGTTAAACATCATGTGATGACATGTCTGTGTTGATGTACAGAGAGAAAGAAATGTTCAGTGACCCCCATCAAGGATGATAAGGAGGAGCGCTGGCCGCTGAAGCTGGTGGTCTTTGTGGAGGACGTCAAAACTGGGCAAAGTGCTCAAGGTATTCTCACCTGCCTGCCTGCCTGCCTGCCTGCCTGCCTGTCTCTCTCTATATATATATTATATTTCTGTTTTCTTGTTTGTTTTTGTGCTGTCTTGATGTTGATTTCATTCCCACAGTTCTCCTATTTTTAACTTATCTGTTAACATGCTTGTGTAAACATGACAGAAATATATGATTGCCAGTTGTATCAATATGATGGATCAGTAGTGGTTTTACAAATAACAGACAAATAGTTGGCTTTGTAAATAAGAGAATGATAAATAGATGGATGTTGTAAACATGCTAGGGTGAAGTGATTGTTGGCGTCTACAAATGTGAAAAGAGTTTGTAAATGTTGATATAAATAAGAGAATGATAAATAGTTGCATGTTGTAAACACGCTAGGGTGAAGTGATTGTTGGCGTCTACAAATGTGACGAGTTTTTAAATGTTGATATAAATAAGAGAATGATAAATAGTTGCATGTTGTAAACATGCTAGGGTGAAGTGATTGTTGGCGTCTACAAATGTGACAAGAGTTTGTAAATGTTGATATAAATAAGAGAATGATAAATAGTTGCATGTTGTAAACACGCTAGGGTGAAGTGATTGTTGGCATCTACAAATGTGACAAGAGTTTGTAAATGTTGATATAAATAAGAGAATGATAAATAGTTGCATGTTGTAAACATGCTAGGGTGAAGTGATTGTTGGCGTCTACAAATGTGACAAGAGTTTGTAAATGTTGATATAAATAAGAGAATGATAAATAGTTGCATGTTGTAAACACGCTAGGGTGAAGTGATTGTTGGCGTCTACAAATGTGACAAGAGTTTGTAAATGTTGATATAAATAAGAGAATGATAAATAGTTGCATGTTGTAAACATGCTAGGGTGAAGTGATTGTTGGCGTCTACAAATGTGACAAGAGTTTTTAAATGTTGATATAAATAAGAGAATGATAAATAGTTGCATGTTGTAAACATGCTAGGGTGAAGTGATTGTTGGCGTCTACAAATGTGACAAGAGTTTGTAAATGTTGATATAAATAAGAGAATGATAAATAGTTGCATGTTGTAAACATGCTAGGGTGAAGTGATTGTTGGCGTCTACAAATGTGACGAGTTTTTAAATGTTGATATAAATAAGAGAATGATAAATAGTTGCATGTTGTAAACATGCTAGGGTGAAGTGATTGTTGGCGTCTACAAATGTGACAAGAGTTTGTAAATGTTGTCTTGTAGGATGATGGAGCCTGTGTGGCTGTGAGGTTCAACAGGGACACAGATGTGGCAGACTGCAGCAAAGATGTTTCACTGCTCCAAGACTGTCGCTTGCTGAGGAAAGATGAGTTACAGGTAGAGGTTTGAATCTTACACTTATCAGTACTTGAAATGTGTTGAAGTATACATTCGTTGACATCTAAAATGATGGTGGTAGACCATGGATTGATATCTCTGGGGATAGTGGTAGCTGGTAGCTTCATAAATTATCTCTAGGGACAGTGGTAGCTGACAGCTTCATGAATTGATATTTCTTAGGATAGTGGTAGCTGGGAGCTCCATAAATTAATATGTATAGGGACAGTGGTAACTTCATGAATTGATATATCTAGGGACAGTGGTAGCTGGTAGCTTCATGAATTATCTCTGGACAGTGGTAGCTGGTAGATCCATAAATTAATATGTCTAGGGACAGTGGTTTCTTCATGAATTGATATATCTAGGGACAGTGGTAGCTGGTAGCTTCATGAATTATCTCTAGGGACAGTGGTAGCTGGTAGCTTCATGAATTATCTCCAGGGACAGTGGTAGCTGGTAGCTTCATGAATTATTTCTAGGGACAGTGGTAGCTGGTAGATCCATAAATTAATATGTATAGGGACAGTGGTAACTTCATGAATTGATATATCTAGGGACAGTGGTAGCTGGTAGCTTCATGAATTATCTCTGGACAGTGGTAGCTGGTAGATCCATAAATTAATATGTCTAGGGACAGTGGTTTCTTCATGAATTGATATATCTAGGGACAGTGGTAGCTGGTAGCTTCATGAATTATCTCTGGGGACAGTGGTAGCTGGTAGCTTCATGAATTATCTCCAGGGACAGTGGTAGCTGGTAGCTTCATGAATTATTTCTAGGGACAGTGGTAGCTGGTAGCTTCATGAATTATCTCCAGGGACAGTGGTAGCTGGTAGCTTCATGAATTATTTCTAGGGACAGTGGTAGCTGGTAACTTCATGAATTATTTCTAGGGACAGTGGTTGCTGGTAGCTTCATGAATTATTTCTAGGGACAGTGGTAGCTGGTAGCTTCATGAATTATCTCCAGGGACAGTGGTAGCTGGTAGCTTCATGAATTATTTCTAGGGACAGTGGTAGCTGGTAGCTTCATGAATTATTTCTATGGACAGTGGTTGCTGGTAGCTTCATGAATGATCTCTAGGTACAGTGGTAGCTGGTAGCTCTGCAGGTTATCTATAGATCTGCATAACTAGGTCTGATGCAGTCAGCTGGGTATGGCTTGTACATTCGCACAATGGGTATATGAAGAAGGAACAGTGTGAAAATGTCATTTAGGATCGGTGAGACATTCATGAGTGAGAATGGCCAGTCATATAATTCAATGCTGATGGAGTGGGAGGGGGCTGGCTACAACTGTCAGACCATTAGCACACCCACTGTCAGTGTCAATCAGGGTGACTTGTGTTAGACTAAGTACTTGTAGTTCTGGGTGTCAGGACCTAGAGAAGGCTTCTCCATGCCTGGAGCACCAATGGGTGTCAGGACCTAGAGAAGACTTCTCCATGCCTGGATCATCAATGGGTGTCAGGACCTAGAGAGAGCTTCTCCATGCCTGGATCACCAATGGGTGTCAGGACCTAGAGAAGACTTCTCCATGCCTGGATCACCAATGGGTGTCAGGACCTAGAGAGGGCTTCTCCATGCCTGGATCACCAATGGGTGTCAGGACCTAGAGAAGACTTCTCCATGCCTGGATCACCAATGGGTGTCAGGACCTAGAGAAGGCTTCTCCATGCCTGGATCACCAATGGGTGTCAGGACCTAGAGAAGGCTTCTCCATGCCTGGATCACCAATGGGTGTCAGGACCTAGAGAAGCCTTTTCCACGCATGGATCACCAATGGGTGTCAGGACCTAGAGAAGGCTCTTCCACGCATGGATCACCAATGGGTGTCAGGACCTAGAGAAGGATTTTCCACGCATGGATCACCAATGGGTGTCAGGACCTAGAGAAGGCTTCTCCATGCCTGGATCACCAATGGGTGTCAGGACCTAGAGAAGCCTTTTCCACGCATGGATCACCAATGGGTGTCAGGACCTAGAGAAGCCTTTTCCACGCATGGATCACCAATGGGTGTCAGGACCTAGAGAAGGATTCTCCATGGCTGGATCACCAATGGGTGTCAGGACCTAGAGAAGGCTTCCCCATGCCTGGATCACCAATGGGTGTCAGGACCTAGAGAAGGGTGCATAACTCCGGGGCCAGAATAAGACAAAACAGCGCAGTTAAAACATAACTCCAGGGCCAGACTTGTAGTTCTGGGTGTCAGGACCTAGAGAAGGCTTCTCCATGCCTGGAGCACCAATGGGTGTCAGGACCTAGAGAAGACTTCTCCATGCCTGGATCATCAAATTGCTGACAACTTCGAGTACAGAAAATATAATTTTTCTAGCCTACAACCCCCCCCCCCCCCCCCCCCCCCCACCCCACGCAACTGTTAACTGCGATGTTTTGTCATATTCTGTCCCTGGAGTTATATATTGATTGTGATGTTTTGTTCTATTCTGTCCCTGGAGTTATATATTAATTGTGTTTTGTCATATTCTGTCCCTGGAGTTATATATTAATTGTGTTTTGTCATATTCTGTCCCTGGAGTTATGTATTAACTGTGATGTTTTGTTATATCCTGTTCCTGGAGTTATATATTAACTGTGATGTTTTGTCATATTCTGTCCCTGGAGTTATATATTGATTGTGTTTTGTTGTATTCTGTCCCTGGAGTTATATATTAACTGTGATGTTTTGTTATATTCTGTCCCTGGAGTTATATATTAACTGTGATGTTTTGTTATATCCTGTTCCTGGAGTTATATATTAACTGTGATGTTTTGTTATATCCTGTTCCTGGAGTTATATATTGATTGTGTTTTGTCATATTCTGTCACTGGAGTTATATATTGATTGTGTTTTGTTGTATTCTGTCCCTGGAGTTATATATTAACTGTGATGTTTTGTTATATCCTGTTCCTGGAGTTATATATTAACTGTGATGTTTTGTTATATCCTGTTCCTGGAGTTATATATTAACTGTGATGTTTTGTCATATTCTGTCCCTGGAGTTATATATTGATTGTGTTTTGTTGTATTCTGTCCCTGGAGTTATATATTAACTGTGATGTTTTGTTATATCCTGTTCCTGGAGTTATATATTAACTGTGATGTTTTGTCATATCCTGTTCCTGGAGTTATATATTAACTGTGATGTTTTGTCATATTCTGTCCCTGGAGTTATATATTGATTGTGTTTTGTTGTATTCTGTCCCTGGAGTTATATATTAACTGTGATGTTTTGTTATATCCTGTTCCTGGAGTTATATATTAACTGTGATGTTTTGTTATATCCTGTCCCTGGAGATTTTAATGATCTGTGATGTTTTGTTATATCCTGATGTTATCCGTAATGTTTATACTTAAGTTGGGAGAGAATAATGTAATTAATGTGCACTGAAGTTCTGAATGTGTTGTTGTTTCAGCCACAAGCAGTGACGGCAATTCTGCTCGCAGGGACTTCCTCAGCTATGCCCTGTCCCTGATAAGTCACCATGATGAGCACTCAGACTGCCTGCCTGTAATTGACATCACTGCGCTCAGACATACAGCCTACGTGTTTGACGCCCTCATCTACTACATGTGCACAGCTCCTGACTGAGATGTGGAGGCTCTGAGAGATGGCGTCTCCGTCACGTCCTGGCAGGACGGCGAAGAAGGCGAGGAGCAGCATGATGAGGAACTGTTGGTTAATTGTTTGTGTATGTAGCAGCTTCTTTGTGTGTGTGTACATAACTGGTTAATTGTTTGTGTATGTAGCAGCTTCTTTGTGTGTGTGTACATAACTGGTTAATTGTTTGTGTATGTAGTAGCTTCTTTGTGTGTGTGTACATAACTGGTTAATTGTTTGTGTATGTAGCAGCTTCTTTGTGTGTGTGTACATAACTGGTTAATTGTTTGTGTATGTAGTAGCTTCTTTATGTGTGTGTACATAACTGGTTAATTGTTTGTGTATGTAGTAGCTTCTTTGTGTGTGTACATAACTGGTTAATTGTTTGTGTATGTAGCAGCTTCTTTGTGTGTGTACATAACTGGTTAATTGTTTGTGTATGTAGCAGCTTCTTTGTGGGTGTGTGTACATAACTGGTTAATTGTTTGTGTATGTAGTAGCTTTTTTTTGTGTGTGTACATAACTGGTTAATTGTTTGTGTATGTAGCAGCTTCTTTGTGTGTGTGTACATAACTGGTTAATTGTTTGTGTATGTAGCAGCTTCTTTGTGTGTGTGTACATAACTGGTTAATTGTTTGTGTATGTAGCAGCTTCTTTGTGTGTGTGTACATAACTGGTTAATTGTTTGTGTATGTAGTAGCTTCTTTTTGTGTGTGTACATAACTGGTTAATTGTTTGTGTATGTAGCAGCTTCTTTGTGTGTGTGTGTGTGTACATAATTTGTTTATTGTTTGTGTATGCAGCTAGCAGTTTGTCAATGTAGTTAGTTTCTATCTATACAGTGTTAGAAGGAGATAGCGAAATGAAGTGTTTAATTTTTCATTTGAGTCAACTTTCACTAAGTTTTTGATGTCCAACACAGCTTTATTTCAAAACAATGTTTTCCCGTAGTGAATGTTAATAATGAAGACAGAAACAATAGATTGTGCGATTTATTGCCTGGCATATTTTGCTGCATTTCGTCAGGTACATACTGCAGACGTCCTGCATCATCGATTGCACGGCCAAGTTTTGGAAACCGGTCACATAATTGATAGAGGCAATGCGTTTCGTGTTTTATTTAACACAAAATAGTCGATTGGTAAATTTTGCAGAAGCCATCATGATTAATCTACACAGGCCATTTTTGTGCAAACAGAAAGACATGATAGTCAGTTAAAAATTTCCTTTGTAGACAACTGAAATTACTGTGTGAACATGTGTATATTTCAGCTTGAAAGATTGATCTAGTTAATTTACTTTATGTTGCGTGATTTCTGCAGTATCTATCTGACAGCTTTATTTACCCAAACCTTAGAATATATATCAACAAAATTGATCTCATCCTCTTATCCCTGACACTCTTCCTGTCTCTTCTCTGTGCCCATGCCATTCAAGTACAGAGTACATAATCTGTACTTAGATGAGATATGCATGCCTAGAGTTCAATGTGCTATTTTTCAGCACATCAGTTATTGACTTCTTTGTAATTTTTTAATGTAATGATATGTATCTTTTTGTTTTTGTGTGTGCTGATAAAGGCCTTGTGGTGACAGCGTCCACTGTCTCTCAGTTCCATTGTGTTTGCTGATAAAGGCTTCATGGTGACAGCTGATCTGTCAGCTTGGTCCATTGCTGGTCTGCTTCCTGAAGTAGCCCAGCTCACCAGTTGGTCTGCTTCTTTCCTCTGACACCTGCGTGCCCTGGCACACAAATGACATCTTGGTCAGTCTTGATCTCAGAGATTTAAGCCGACTCCTGGCCCAGCCCACCTTGATCTTGCTTAGGATACTTAAGTTGTCTCTCCAACCTGGCCATCATAGCCCACGAGCTGTGTGTCCACACAACAACCTGGCCATCATAGCTCACGAGCTGTGTGTCCATACAACAAGCTCATCTCTCCAACCTGGCCATCATAGCCCACGAGCTGTGTGTCCACACAACAACCTGGCCATCATAGCTCACGAGCTGTGTGTCCACACAACAAGCTCATCTCTCCAACCTGGCCATCATAGCCCACGAGCTGTGTCCACACAACAACCTGGCCATCATAGCCCATGAGCTGTGTCCACACAACCTCATCTCTCCAACCTGGCCATCATAGCCCACGAGCTGTGTCCACACAACAAGCTGGCCATCATAGCCCACGAGCTGTGTGTCCATACAACAACCTGGCCATCATAGCCCACGAGCTGTGTCCACACAACAAGCTGGCCATCATAGCCCACGAGCTGTGTGTCCATACAACAACCTGGCCATCATAGCCCACGAGCTGTGTGTCCACACAACAACCTGGCCATCATAGCCCACGAGCTGTGTGTCCACACAACAACCTGGCCATCATAGCCCACGAGCTGTGTGTCCACACAACAAGCTCAGCTCTCCAACTTGGCCATCATAGCCCATGAGCTGTATGTCCACACAAGCTCATCTCTGCAACTAGGCCATCATAGCCCATGAGCTGTGTGTCCATACAACAAGCTGGCCATCATAGCCCATGAGCTGTGTGTCCACACAACAACCTGGCCATCATAGCCCATGAGCTGTGTGTCCACACAACAAGCTGGCCATCATAGCCCATGAGCCGTGTGTCCATACAACAAGCTGGCCATCATAGCCCATGAGCTGTGTGTCCACACAACCTGGCCATCATAGCCCATGAGTTGTGTCCATACAACAAGCTCATCTCTCCAACCTGGCCATCATAGCCCATGAGCTGTGTGTCCACACAATAAGCTCATCTCTCCAACTTGGCCATCATAGCCCATGAGCTGTGTGTCCACACAAGCTCATCTCTCCAACCTGGCCATCATAGCCCATGAGCTGTGTGTCCATACAACAAGCTGGCCATCATAGCCCATGAGCTGTGTCCACACAACAACCTGGCCATCATAGCCCATGAGCTGTGTGTCCACACAACAACCTGGCCATCATAGCCCATGAGCTGTGTGTCCACACAACAACCTGGCCATCATAGCCCATGAGCTGTGTCCATACAACAAGCTCATCTCTCCAACTTGGCCATCATAGTCCACGAGCTGTGTCCACACAACAACCTGGCCATCATAGTCCACGAGCTGTGTCCACGCAACAAGCTGGCCATCATAGTCCACGAGCTGTGTCCACACAACAAGCTGGCCATCATAGTCCACGAGCTGTGTGTCCACACAACAAGCTGGCCATCATAGTCTACGAGCTGTGTGTCCACACAACAAGCTCATCTCTCCAACCTGACCATCATAGCCCACGAGCTGTGTGTCCACACAACAACCTGGCCATCATAGTCCACGAGCTGTGTCCACACAACAAGCTGGCCATCAGTCTACGAGCTGTGTGTCCACACAACAAGCTGGCCATCATAGTCTACGAGCTGTGTGTCCATACAACAAGCTGGCCATCATAGTCTACGAGCTGTGTGTCCACACAACAAGCTGGCCATCATAGTCTACGAGCTGTGTGTCCTCACAACAAGCTGGCCATCATAGTCTACGAGCTGTGTCCACACAACAAGCTGGCCATCATAGTCCATGA
Organism: Cepaea hortensis; assembly: GCA_963921405.1. Taxonomy (NCBI): domain Eukaryota; kingdom Metazoa; phylum Mollusca; class Gastropoda; order Stylommatophora; family Helicidae; genus Cepaea; species Cepaea hortensis. The sequence continues at coordinate 15,339,926 of OY992886.1, read as the reverse complement.
GCTGTGTGTCCACACAACAAGCTGGCCATCATAGTCTACGAGCTGTGTGTCCACACAACAAGCTGGCCATCATAGTCCACGAGCTGTGTCCACACAACAACCTGGCCATCATAGCCCATGAGCTGTGTCCACACAACAAGCTCATCTCTCCAACCTGGCCATCATAGCCCATGAGCTGTGTGTCCATACAACAAGCTGGCCATCATAGCCCATGAGCTGTGTGTCCACACAACAAGCTGACCATCATAGTCTACGAGCTGTGTGTCCACACAACAAGCTGGCCATCAGTCCACGATCTGTGTGTCCACACAACAAGCTGGCCATCATAGTCTACGAGCTGTGTGTCCACACAACAAGCTCATCTCTCCAACCTGACCATCATAGCCCACGAGCTGTGTGTCCACACAACAACCTGGCCATCATAGTCCACGAGCTGTGTCCACACAAGCTGGCCATCATAGTCTACGAGCTGTGTGTCCACACAACAAGCTGGCCATCATAGTCTACGAGCTGTGTGTCCATACAACAAGCTGGCCATCATAGTCTATGAGCTGTGTGTCCACACAACAAGCTGGCCATCATAGTCTACGAGCTGTGTGTCCTCACAACAAGCTGGCCATCATAGTCTACGAGCTGTGTCCACACAACAAGCTGGCCATCATAGTCCATGAGCTGTGTGTCCACACAACAAGCTGGCCATCATAGTCTACGAGCTGTGTGTCCACACAACAAGCTGGCCATCATAGTCCATGAGCTGTGTGTCCACACAAGCTGGCCATCATAGCCCATGAGCTGTGTGTCCACACAACAAGCTGGCCATCATAGTCCACGAGCTGTGTGTCCACACAACAAGCTGGCCATCATAGTCCACGAGCTGTGTGTCCACACAACCTGGCCATCATAGTCCACGAGCTGTGTGTCGACACAAGCTGGGTATCATAGTCTACGAGCTGTGTGTCCACACAACAAGCTGGCCATCAGTCTACGAGCTGTGTGTCTACACAACAAGCTGGCCATCATAGTCCACGAGCTGTGTGTCCACACAACAAGCTGGCCATCATAGTCCACGAGCTGTGTCCACACAAGCTGGCCATCATAGTCTACGAGCTGTGTCCACACAACAAGCTGGCCATCATAGCCCATGAGCTGTGTGTCCACACAAGCTCATCTCTCCAACCTGGCCATCATAGCCCACGAGCTGTGTCCACACAAGCTGGCCGTCAGTCCACAAGCTGTGTGTCCACACAACAAGCTGGCCATCATAGTCCACGAGCTGTGTGTCCACACAACAAGCTGGCCATCATAGTCCACGAGCTGTGTGTCCACACAAGCTCATCTCTCCAACCTGGCCATCATAGCCCACGAGCTGTGTCCATACAACAACCTGACCATCATAGCCCATGAGCTGTGTGTCCACACAACAAGCTCATCTGTATACATGTTGGTTGTAGTTAGACATCTTGTGATTATGTAGATGTGTGATGTTGGTTGTAGTTAGACATCATGTGATGTTGGTTGTAGTTACACATCTTGTGATTATGTAGATGTGTGATGTTGGTTGTAGTTAGACATGTGATTATGTAGATGTGTGATGTTGGTTGTAGTTATACATCATCTGATGTTGGTTGTAGTTATACATCATGTGATGTTGGTTGTAGTTATACATCATGTGATGTTGGTTGTAGTTATACATCATGTGATGTTGGTTGTAGTTATACATCATGTGATGTTGGTTGTAGTTAGACATGTGATTATGTAGATGTGTGATGTTGGTTGTAGTTAGACATGTGATTATGTAGATGTGTGATGTTGGTTGTAGTTATACATCATGTGATGTTGGTTGTAGTTAGACATCTTGTGATTATGTAGATGTGTGATGTTGGTTGTAGTTAGACATCATGTAATGTTGGTTGTAGTTAGACATCATGTGATGTTGGTTGTAGTTAGACATCATGTAATGTTGGTTGTAGTTATACATCATGTGATGTTGGTTGTAGTTAGACATCATGTGATGTTGGTTGTAGTTACACATCTTGTGATTATGTAGATGTGTGATGTTGGTTGTAGTTAGACATGTGATTATGTAGATGTGTGATGTTGGTTGTAGTTATACATCATGTGATGTTGGTTGTAGTTAGACATCTTGTGATTATGTAGATGTGTGATGTTGGTTGTAGTTATACATCATGTGATGTTGGTTGTAGTTAGGCATCATGTGATGTTGGTTGTAGTTACACATCATGTGATGTTGGTTGTAGTTAGACATCATGTGATGTTGGTTGTAGTTAGACATCATGTAATGTTGGTTGTAGTTAAACATCATGTGATGACATGTCTGTGTTGATGTACAGAGAGAAAGAAATGTTCAGTGACCCCCATCAAGGATGATAAGGAGGAGCGCTGGCCGCTGAAGCTGGTGGTCTTTGTGGAGGACGTCAAAACTGGGCAAAGTGCTCAAGGTATTCTCACCTGCCTGCCTGCCTGCCTGCCTGTCTGCCTGCCTGCCTGCCTGCCTGCCTGCCTGCCTGCCTGCCTGCCTGCCTGCCTGTCTCTCTCTATATATATATTATATTTCTGTTTTCTTGTTTGTTTTTGTGCTGTCTTGATGTTGATTTCATTCCCACAGTTCTCCTATTTTTAACTTATCTGTTAACATGCTTGTGTAAACATGACAGAAATATATGATTGCCAGTTGTTTCAATATGATGGATCAGTAGTGGTTTTACAAATAACAGACAAATAGTTGGCTTTGTAAATAAGAGAATGATAAATGATGCATGTTGTAAACACGCTAGGGTGAAGTGATTGTTGGCGTCTACAAATGTGACAAGAGTTTGTAAATGTTGATATAAATAAGAGAATGATAAATAGTTGCATGTTGTAAACATGCTAGGGTGAAGTGATTGTTGGCGTCTACAAATGTGACAAGAGTTTGTAAATGTTGATATAAATAAGAGAATGATAAATAGTTGCATGTTGTAAACACGCTAGGGTGAAGTGATTGTTGGCGTCTACAAATGTGACAAGAGTTTGTAAATGTTGTCTTGTAGGATGATGGAGCCTGTGTGGCTGTGAGGTTCAACAGGGACACAGATGTGGCAGACTGCAGCAAAGATATTTCACTGCTCCAAGACTGTCGCTTGCTGAGGAAAGATGAGTTACAGGTAGAGGTTTGAATCTTACACTTATCAGTACTTGAAATGTGTTGAAGTATACATTCGTTGACATCTAAAATGATGGTGGTAGACCATGGATTGATATCTCTGGGGATAGTGGTAGCTGGTAGCTTCATAAATTATCTCTAGGGACAGTGGTAGCTGACAGCTTCATGAATTGATATTTCTTAGGATAGTGGTAGCTGGGAGCTCCATAAATTAATATGTATAGGGACAGTGGTAACTTCATGAATTGATATATCTAGGGACAGTGGTAGCTGGTAGCTTCATGAATTATCTCTGGACAGTGGTAGCTGGTAGATCCATAAATTATGTCTAGGGACAGTGGTTTCTTCATGAATTGATATATCTAGGGACAGTGGTAGCTGGTAGCTTCATGAATTATCTCTAGGGACAGTGGTAGCTGGTAGCTTCATGAATTATCTCCAGGGACAGTGGTAGCTGGTAGCTTCATGAATTATTTCTAGGGACAGTGGTAGCTGGTAGATCCATAAATTAATATGTATAGGGACAGTGGTAACTTCATGAATTGATATATCTAGGGACAGTGGTAGCTGGTAGCTTCATGAATTATCTCTGGACAGTGGTAGCTGGTAGATCCATAAATTAATATGTCTAGGGACAGTGGTTTCTTCATGAATTGATATATCTAGGGACAGTGGTAGCTGGTAGCTTCATGAATTATCTCTGGGGACAGTGGTAGCTGGTAGCTTCATGAATTATCTCCAGGGACAGTGGTAGCTGGTAGCTTCATGAATTATTTCTAGGGACAGTGGTAGCTGGTAGCTTCATGAATTATCTCCAGGGACAATGGTAGCTGGTAGCTTCATGAATTATTTCTAGGGACAGTGGTAGCTGGTAGCTTCATGAATTATTTCTAGGGACAGTGGTAGCTGGTAGCTTCATGAATTATCTCCAGGGACAGTGGTAGCTGGTAGCTTCATGAATTATTTCTAGGGACAGTGGTTGCTGGTAGCTTCATGAATTATTTCTAGGGACAGTGGTAGCTGGTAGCTTCATGAATTATCTCCAGGGACAGTGGTAGCTGGTAGCTTCATGAATTATTTCTAGGGACAGTGGTAGCTGGTAGCTTCATGAATTATTTCTAGGGACAGTGGTTGCTGGTAGCTTCATGAATGATCTCTAGGTACAGTGGTAGCTGGTAGCTCTGCAGGTTATCTATAGATCTGCATAACTAGGTCTGATGCAGTCAGCTGGGTATGGCTTGTACATTCGCACAATGGGTATATGAAGAAGGAACAGTGTGAAAATGTCATTTAGGATCGGTGAGACATTCATGAGTGAGAATGGCCAGTCATATAATTCAATGCTGATGGAGTGGGAGGGGGCTGGCTACAACTGTCAGACCATTAGCACACCCACTGTCAGTGTCAATCAGGGTGACTTGTGTTAGACTAAGTACTTGTAGTTCTGGGTGTCAGGACCTAGAGAAGGCTTCTCCATGCCTGGAGCACCAATGGGTGTCAGGACCTAGAGAAGACTTCTCCATGCCTGGATCATCAATGGGTGTCAGGACCTAGAGAGGGCTTCTCCATGCCTGGATCACCAATGGGTGTCAGGACCTAGAGAAGACTTCTCCATGCCTGGATCACCAATGGGTGTCAGGACCTAGAGAGGGCTTCTCCATGCCTGGATCACCAATGGGTGTCAGGACCTAGAGAAGACTTCTCCATGCCTGGATCACCAATGGGTGTCAGGACCTAGAGAAGGCTTCTCCATGCCTGGATCACCAATGGGTGTCAGGACCTAGAGAAGGCTTCTCCATGCCTGGATCACCAATGGGTGTCAGGACCTAGAGAAGCCTTTTCCACGCATGGATCACCAATGGGTGTCAGGACCTAGAGAAGGATTTTGCACGCATGGATCACCAATGGGTGTCAGGACCTAGAGAAGGCTTCTCCATGCCTGGATCACCAATGGGTGTCAGGACCTAGAGAAGCCTTTTCCACGCATGGATCACCAATGGGTGTCAGGACCTAGAGAAGCCTTTTCCACACATGGATCACCAATGGGTGTCAGGACCTAGAGAAGGCTTCTCCATGGCTGGATCACCAATGGGTGTCAGGACCTAGAGAAGGCTTCCCCATGCCTGGATCACCAATGGGTGTCAGGACCTAGAGAAGGGTGCATAACTCTGGGGCCAGAATAAGACAAAACATCATAGTTAATACATAACTCTGGTGCCTCCGGGGCCAGAATATGACAAAACAGCGCAGTTAAAACATAACTCCAGGGCCAGACTATAACAAACATTGCTGACAACTTCGAGTACAGAAAATATAATTTTTCTAGCCTACAACCCCCCCCCCCCCCCCCCCGCAACTGTTAACTGCGATGTTTTGTCATATTCTGTCCCTGGAGTTATATATTGATTGTGATGTTTTGTTCTATTCTGTCCCTGGAGTTATATATTAATTGTTAATTAATTAGTTAATTAGTTAGCAGTTAGTTAGTTAATTAGTTCGGAGGTAGTCTGTTAGATAGTTAAGAGTTAGATAGTTAGCTAGTTAGGAGTTAGGTAGTTAGCTAGGAGTTAGTTAGTTAGTTAGTTAGTTAGTTAGTTAGTTAGTTACTTAGTTAGTTAGTTTCTTAGTTAGTTAGTTAATTAGTTAGTTAGTTAGTTAATTAGTTAGTTAGTTAATTAGTTAGGAGTTAGTTAGTTAATTAGTTAAGAGTTAGTTAGTTAATTAGTTAGGAGTTAGTTAGTTAGTTAGTAGTTAGTTAGTTACGTAGTTAGTTAGGAGTTAGGTAGTTAGTTAGGAGTTAGGTAGTTAGTTAGTTAGGAGTTAGGTAGTTAGTTAGTTAATTAGTTAGTTAGGAGTTAGTTAGTTAATTAGTTAGGAGTTAGATAGTTAATTAGTTAGGAGTTAGTTAGTTAATTAGTTAGGAGTTAGTTAATTAGTTAGGAGTTAGTTAGTTAATTAGTTCGGAGGTAGTTAGTTAATTAGTTAGGAGTTAGTTAATTAGTTAGGAGTTAGTTAGTTAATTAGTTCGGAGGTAGTTAGTTAGTTAGTTAGGAGTTAGGTAGTTAGTTAGTTAGGAGTTAGTTAATTAGTTAGTTAGTTAGTTAGTTAGTTAATTAGATAGTTAGTTAGTTAATTAGCTAGTAAGAAGTGAGTAAGTTAGTTAGGAGTTAGTTAGTTAATTAGTTAAGAGTTAGTTAGTTAATTAGTTCGGAGGTAGTTAGTTAGTTATTTAGGAGTTAGGTAGTTAGTTAGGAGTTAGTTAGTTAGCAGTTAGTTAATTAGTAAGTTAGTTAGTTACTTAGTTAGTTAGTTAATTAGTTAGTTATTTACTTAGTTAGTTAATTAGTTAGTTAGTTAGTTAGTTAATTAGTTAGTTAGGAATTAGTTAGTTAGTTAGTTAGTTAGTTAGTTAGGAGTTAGTTAGTTAATTAGTTAGGAGTTAGTTAGTTAATTAGTTAGGAGTTAAGTTAGTTAATTAGATCGGAGGGAGTTAGTTAGTTAGTTAGGAGTTAGTTAATTAGTTAGTTAGTTAATTAGTTAGTTAGGAGTTAGTTAGTTAATTAGTTAGAAGTTAGTTAGTTAATTAGTTAGGAGTTAGTTAATTAGTTAGGAGTTAGTTAATTAGTTAGGAGTTAGTTAATTAGTTAGGAGTTAGTTAGTTAATTAGTTAAGAGTTAGTTAGTTAATTAGTTCGGAGTTAGTTAGTTAGTTAGGAGTTAGGGAGTTAGTTAGTTAGGAGTTAGTTAGTTAGGAGTTAGTTAATTAGTTAGTTAGTTACTTAGTTAATTAATTAGTTAGTTAGTTAATCAGTTAGTTAGGAGTTAGTTAGTTAATTAGTTAGGAGTTAGTTAGGTAATTAGTTAGTTAGGAGTTAGTTAGTTAATTAGTTAGGAGTTAGTTAGTTAATTAGTTAGGAGTTAGTTAGTTAATTAGTTAGGAGTTAGTTAGTTAGTTAATTAGTTAGTTAGTTAATTAGTTAGTTAGTTAGTTAATTAGTTAGTTAGTTAATTAGTTAGTTAGTTTGTTAATTAGTTAGTTAGGAGTTAGTAGTTAGTTAATTAGTTAAGAGTTAGTTAGTTAATTAGTTCGGAGGTAGTTAGTTAGTTAGTTAGGAGTTAGGTAATTAGTTAGTTACGTAGTTAGTTAGTTAGGAGTTGGGTAGTTAGTTAGGAATTAGGTAGTTAGTTAGTTAGGAGTTAGGTATTTAGTTAGTTAGTTAATTAGTTAGGAGTTAGTTAGTTAATTAGTTAGTAGTTAGTTAGTTAGGTAGTTAGGAGTTAGTTAGTTAGTTAGTTAGTTAGTTAGTTATTTAGTTAGTTAGGAGTGAGTAAGTTAGTTAGGAGTTAGTTAGTTAATTAGTTAAGAGTTAGTTAGTTAATTAGTTCGGAGGTAGTTAGTTAGTTAGGAGTTAGGTAGTTAGTTAGTTAGGAGTGAGTTAGTTAGTTAGTTAGTTAGTTAGTTAGGAGTTAGGTAGTTAGTTAGGAGTTAGGTAGTTAGTTAGGAGTTAGGTAGTTAGTTAGGAGGTAGGTAGTTAGTTAGTTAGTTAGTTAGTTAGGAGTTAGTTAGTTAATTAGTTAGTTAGGAGTTAGTTAGTTAATTAGTTAGGAGTTAGTTAATTAGTTCGGAGGTAGTTAGTTAATTAGTTAGGAGTTAGTTAGTTAATTAGTTAGGAGTTAGTTAGTTAATTAGTTAGGAGTTAGTTAGTTAATTAGTTAGTTAGTTAATTAGTTAGTTATGAGTTAGTTAGTTAATTATGATTTAGTTAGTTAGTTAGTTAGTTAGTTAGGAATTAGTTAGTTAGTTAATTATTTCGGAGGTAGTTAGTTAGTTAGTTAGGAGTTAGGTAGTTAGTTAGTTAGGAGTTAGGTAGTTAGTTAGGAGTTAGGTAGTTAGTTAGTTAGGAGTTAGTTAGTTAGTTAGCAGTTAGTTAGTTAGTTAGTTACTTAGTTAGTTAGTTAATTAGTTAGTTAGTTACTTAGTTAGTTAGTTAGTTAGATAATTAGTTAGTTAGTTAGTTAGTTAGTTAGGAGTTAGGTAGTTAGTTAGTTAGTTAGTTAGGAGTTAGTTAGTTAGTTAGTTAGGAGTTACTTAGTTAATTAGTTAGGAGTTAGTTAGTTAATTAGTTAGGAGTTAGTTAGTTAATTAGTTAGCAGTTAGTTAGTTAATTAGTTCGGAGGTAGTCTGTTAGATAGTTAAGAGTTAGATAGTTAGCTAGTTAGGAGTTAGGTAGTTAGCTAGGAGTTAGTTAGTTAGTTACTTAGTTAGTTAGTTAGTTAGTTAGTTTCTTAGTTAGTTAGTTAATTAGTTAGTTAGTTAGTTAATTAGTTAGTTAGTTAATTAGTTAGGAGTTAGTTAGTTAATTAGTTAAGAGTTAGTTAGTTAATTAGTTAGGAGTTAGTTAGTTAGTTATTTAGTAGTTAGTTAGTTACGTAGTTAGTTAGGAGTTAGGTAGTTAGTTAGGAGTTAGGTAGTTAGTTAGTTAGGAGTTAGGTAGTTAGTTACTTAATTAGTTAGTTAGGAGTTAGTTAGTTAATTAGTTAGGAGTTAGATAGTTAATTAGTTAGGAGTTAGTTAGTTAATTAGTTAGGAGTTAGTTAATTAGTTAGGAGTTAGTTAGTTAATTAGTTCGGAGGTAGTTAGTTAATTAGTTAGGAGTTAGTTAATTAGTTAGGAGTTAGTTAGTTAATTAGTTCGGAGGTAGTTAGTTAGTTAGTTAGGAGTTAGTTAATTAGTTAGTTAGTTAGTTAGTTAGTTAATTAGATAGTTAGTTAGTTAATTAGCTAGTAAGAAGTGAGTAAGTTAGTTAGGAGTTAGTTAGTTAATTAGTTAAGAGTTAGTTAGTTAATTAGTTCGGAGGTAGTTAGTTAGTTATTTAGGAGTTAGGTAGTTAGTTAGGAGTTAGTTAGTTAGCAGTTAGTTAATTAGTAAGTTAGTTAGTTACTTAGTTAGTTAGTTAATTAGTTAGTTATTTACTTAGTTAGTTAATTAGTTAGTTAGTTAGTTAGTTAATTAGTTAGTTAGGAATTAGTTAGTTAGTTAGTTAGTTAGTTAGTTAGGAGTTAGTTAGTTAATTAGTTAGGAGTTAGTTAGTTAATTAGTTAGGAGTTAAGTTAGTTAATTAGATCGGAGGGAGTTAGTTAGTTAGTTAGGAGTTAGTTAATTAGTTAGTTAGTTAATTAGTTAGTTAGGAGTTAGTTAGTTAATTAGTTAGAAGTTAGTTAGTTAATTAGTTAGGAGTTAGTTAATTAGTTAGGAGTTAGTTAATTAGTTAGGAGTTAGTTAATTAGTTAGGAGTTAGTTAGTTAATTAGTTAAGAGTTAGTTAGTTAATTAGTTCGGAGTTAGTTAGTTAGTTAGGAGTTAGGGAGTTAGTTAGTTAGGAGTTAGTTAGTTAGGAGTTAGTTAATTAGTTAGTTAGTTACTTAGTTAATTAATTAGTTAGTTAGTTAATCAGTTAGTTAGGAGTTAGTTAGTTAATTAGTTAGGAGTTAGTTAGGTAATTAGTTAGTTAGGAGTTAGTTAGTTAATTAGTTAGGAGTTAGTTAGTTAATTAGTTAGGAGTTAGTTAGTTAATTAGTTAGGAGTTAGTTAGTTAGTTAATTAGTTAGTTAGTTAATTAGTTAGTTAGTTAGTTAATTAGTTAGTTAGTTAATTAGTTAGTTAGTTTGTTAATTAGTTAGTTAGGAGTTAGTAGTTAGTTAATTAGTTAAGAGTTAGTTAGTTAATTAGTTCGGAGGTAGTTAGTTAGTTAGTTAGGAGTTAGGTAATTAGTTAGTTACGTAGTTAGTTAGTTAGGAGTTGGGTAGTTAGTTAGGAATTAGGTAGTTAGTTAGTTAGGAGTTAGGTATTTAGTTAGTTAGTTAATTAGTTAGGAGTTAGTTAGTTAATTAGTTAGTAGTTAGTTAGTTAGGTAGTTAGGAGTTAGTTAGTTAGTTAGTTAGTTAGTTAGTTAGTTATTTAGTTAGTTAGGAGTGAGTAAGTTAGTTAGGAGTTAGTTAGTTAATTAGTTAAGAGTTAGTTAGTTAATTAGTTCGGAGGTAGTTAGTTAGTTAGGAGTTAGGTAGTTAGTTAGTTAGGAGTGAGTTAGTTAGTTAGTTAGTTAGTTAGTTAGGAGTTAGGTAGTTAGTTAGGAGTTAGGTAGTTAGTTAGGAGTTAGGTAGTTAGTTAGGAGGTAGGTAGTTAGTTAGTTAGTTAGTTAGTTAGGAGTTAGTTAGTTAATTAGTTAGTTAGGAGTTAGTTAGTTAATTAGTTAGGAGTTAGTTAATTAGTTCGGAGGTAGTTAGTTAATTAGTTAGGAGTTAGTTAGTTAATTAGTTAGGAGTTAGTTAGTTAATTAGTTAGGAGTTAGTTAGTTAATTAGTTAGTTAGTTAATTAGTTAGTTATGAGTTAGTTAGTTAATTATGATTTAGTTAGTTAGTTAGTTAGTTAGTTAGGAATTAGTTAGTTAGTTAATTATTTCGGAGGTAGTTAGTTAGTTAGTTAGGAGTTAGGTAGTTAGTTAGTTAGGAGTTAGGTAGTTAGTTAGGAGTTAGGTAGTTAGTTAGTTAGGAGTTAGTTAGTTAGTTAGCAGTTAGTTAGTTAGTTAGTTACTTAGTTAGTTAGTTAATTAGTTAGTTAGTTACTTAGTTAGTTAGTTAGTTAGATAATTAGTTAGTTAGTTAGTTAGTTAGTTAGGAGTTAGGTAGTTAGTTAGTTAGTTAGTTAGGAGTTAGTTAGTTAGTTAGTTAGGAGTTACTTAGTTAATTAGTTAGGAGTTAGTTAGTTAATTAGTTAGGAGTTAGTTAGTTAATTAGTTAGCAGTTAGTTAGTTAATTAGTTCGGAGGTAGTCTGTTAGATAGTTAAGAGTTAGATAGTTAGCTAGTTAGGAGTTAGGTAGTTAGCTAGGAGTTAGTTAGTTAGTTACTTAGTTAGTTAGTTAGTTAGTTACTTAGTTAGTTAGTTTCTTAGTTAGTTAGTTAATTAGTTAGTTAGTTAGTTAGTTAGTTAGTTAATTAGTTAGTTAGTTAATTAGTTAGGAGTTAGTTAGTTAATTAGTTAAGAGTTAGTTAGTTAATTAGTTAGGAGTTAGTTAGTTAGTTATTTAGTAGTTAGTTAGTTACGTAGTTAGTTAGGAGTTAGGTAGTTAGTTAGGAGTTAGGTAGTTAGTTAGTTAGGAGTTAGGTAGTTAGTTACTTAATTAGTTAGTTAGGAGTTAGTTAGTTAATTAGTTAGGAGTTAGATAGTTAATTAGTTAGGAGTTAGTTAGTTAATTAGTTAGGAGTTAGTTAATTAGTTAGGAGTTAGTTAGTTAATTAGTTCGGAGGTAGTTAGTTAATTAGTTAGGAGTTAGTTAATTAGTTAGGAGTTAGTTAGTTAATTAGTTCGGAGGTAGTTAGTTAGTTAGTTAGGAGTTAGGTAGTTAGTTAGTTAGGAGTTAGTTAATTAGTTAGTTAGTTAGTTAGTTAGTTAATTAGATAGTTAGTTAGTTAATTAGCTAGTAAGTAGTGAGTAAGTTAGTTAGGAGTTAGTTAGTTAATTAGTTAAGAGTTAGTTAGTTAATTAGTTCGGAGGTAGTTAGTTAGTTATTTAGGAGTTAGGTAGTTAGTTAGGAGTTAGTTAGTTAGCAGTTAGTTAATTAGTAAGTTAGTTAGTTACTTAGTTAGTTAGTTAATTAGTTAGTTATTTACTTAGTTAGTTAATTAGTTAGTTAGTTAGTTAGTTAGTTAATTAGTTAGTTAGGAATTAGTTAGTTAGTTAGTTAGTTAGGAGTTAGTTAGTTAATTAGTTAGGAGTTAGTTAGTTAATTAGTTAGGAGTTAGTTAGTTAATTAGATCGGAGGTAGTTAGTTAGTTAGTTAGGAGTTAGTTAGTTAGTTAGTTAGTTAATTAGTTAGTTAGGAGTTAGTTAGTTAATTAGTTAGAAGTTAGTTAGTTAATTAGTTAGGAGTTAGTTAGTTAATTAGTTAGGAGTTAGTTAATTAGTTAGGAGTTAGTTAATTAGTTAGGAGTTAGTTAGTTAATTAGTTAAGAGTTAGTTAGTTAATTAGTTCGGAGTTAGTTAGTTAGTTAGGAGTTAGGGAGTTAGTTAGTTAGGAGTTAGTTAGTTAGGAGTTAGTTAATTAGTTAGTTAGTTACTTAGTTAATTAGTTAGTTAGTTAGTTAATCAGTTAGTTAGGAGTTAGTTAGTTAATTAGTTAGGAGTTAGTTAGGTAATTAGTTAGTTAGGAGTTAGTTAGTTAATTAGTTAGGAGTTAGTTAGTTAATTAGTTAGGAGTTAGTTAGTTAATTAGTTAGGAGTTAGTTAGTTAGTTAATTAGTTAGTTAGTTAATTAGTTAGTTAGTTAGTTAATTAGTTAGTTAGTTAATTAGTTAGTTAGTTTGTTAATTAGTTAGTTAGGAGTTAGTAGTTAGTTAATTAGTTAAGAGTTAGTTAGTTAATTAGTTCGGAGGTAGTTAGTTAGTTAGTTAGGAGTTAGGTAATTAGTTAGTTACGTAGTTAGTTAGTTAGGAGTTAGGTAGTTAGTTAGGAGTTAGGTAGTTAGTTAGTTAGGAGTTAGGTATTTAGTTAGTTAGTTAATTAGTTAGGAGTTAGTTAGTTAATTAGTTAGTAGTTAGTTAGTTAGGTAGTTAGGAGTTAGTTAGTTAGTTAGTTAGTTAGTTAGTTAGTTAGTTAGTTATTTAGTTAGTTAGGAGTGAGTAAGTTAGTTAGGAGTTAGTTAGTTAATTAGTTAAGAGTTAGTTAGTTAATTAGTTCGGAGGTAGTTAGTTAGTTAGGAGTTAGGTAGTTAGTTAGTTAGGAGTGAGTTAGTTAGTTAGTTAGTTAGTTAGGAGTTAGGTAGTTAGTTAGGAGTTAGGTAGTTAGTTAGGAGTTAGGTAGTTAGTTAGGAGGTAGGTAGTTAGTTAGTTAGTTAGTTAGTTAGGAGTTAGTTAGTTAATTAGTTAGTTAGGAGTTAGTTAGTTAATTAGTTAGGAGTTAGTTAATTAGTTCGGAGGTAGTTAGTTAATTAGTTAGGAGTTAGTTAGTTAATTAGTTAGGAGTTAGTTAGTTAATTAGTTAGGAGTTAGTTAGTTAATTAGTTAGTTAGTTAATTAGTTAGTTATGAGTTAGTTAGTTAATTATGATTTAGTTAGTTAGTTAGTTAGTTAGTTAGGAATTAGTTAGTTAGTTAATTATTTCGGAGGTAGTTAGTTAGTTAGTTAGGAGTTAGGTAGTTAGTTAGTTAGGAGTTAGGTAGTTAGTTAGGAGTTAGGTAGTTAGTTAGTTAGGAGTTAGTTAGTTAGTTAGCAGTTAGTTAGTTAGTTAGTTACTTAGTTAGTTAGTTACTTAGTTAGTTAGTTAATTAGTTAGTTAGTTACTTAGTTAGTTAGTTAGATAATTAGTTAGTTAGTTAGTTAGTTAGTTAGGAGTTAGGTAGTTAGTTAGTTAGTTAGGAGTTAGTTAGTTAGTTAGTTAGGAGTTACTTAGTTAATTAGTTAGGAGTTAGTTAGTTAATTAGTTAGGAGTTAGTTAGTTAATTAGTTAGCAGTTAGTTAGTTAATTAGTTCGGAGGTAGTCTGTTAGATAGTTAAGAGTTAGATAGTTAGCTAGTTAGGAGTTAGGTAGTTAGCTAGGAGTTAGTTAGTTAGTTACTTAGTTAGTTAGTTAGTTAGTTACTTAGTTAGTTAGTTTCTTAGTTAGTTAGTTAATTAGTTAGTTAGTTAGTTAATTAGTTAGTTAGTTAATTAGTTAGGAGTTAGTTAGTTAATTAGTTAAGAGTTAGTTAGTTAATTAGTTAGGAGTTAGTTAGTTAGTTAGTAGTTAGTTAGTTACGTAGTTAGTTAGGAGTTAGGTAGTTAGTTAGGAGTTAGGTAGTTAGTTAGTTAGGAGTTAGGTAGTTAGTTAGTTAATTAGTTAGTTAGGAGTTAGTTAGTTAATTAGTTAGGAGTTAGATAGTTAATTAGTTAGGAGTTAGTTAGTTAATTAGTTAGGAGTTAGTTAATTAGTTAGGAGTTAGTTAGTTAATTAGTTCGGAGGTAGTTAGTTAATTAGTTAGGAGTTAGTTAATTAGTTAGGAGTTAGTTAGTTAATTAGTTCGGAGGTAGTTAGTTAGTTAGTTAGGAGTTAGGTAGTTAGTTAGTTAGGAGTTAGTTAATTAGTTAGTTAGTTAGTTAGTTAGTTAATTAGATAGTTAGTTAGTTAATTAGCTAGTAAGTAGTGAGTAAGTTAGTTAGGAGTTAGTTAGTTAATTAGTTAAGAGTTAGTTAGTTAATTAGTTCGGAGGTAGTTAGTTAGTTATTTAGGAGTTAGGTAGTTAGTTAGGAGTTAGTTAGTTAGCAGTTAGTTAATTAGTAAGTTAGTTAGTTACTTAGTTAGTTAGTTAATTAGTTAGTTATTTACTTAGTTAGTTAATTAGTTAGTTAGTTAGTTAGTTAATTAGTTAGTTAGGAATTAGTTAGTTAGTTAGTTAGTTAGTTAGTTAGGAGTTAGTTAGTTAATTAGTTAGGAGTTAGTTAGTTAATTAGTTAGGAGTTAGTTAGTTAATTAGATCGGAGGTAGTTAGTTAGTTAGTTAGGAGTTAGTTAGTTAGTTAGTTAGTTAATTAGTTAGTTAGGAGTTAGTTAGTTAATTAGTTAGAAGTTAGTTAGTTTATTAGTTAGGAGTTAGTTAGTTAATTAGTTAGGAGTTAGTTAATTAGTTAGGAGTTAGTTAATTAGTTAGGAGTTAGTTAGTTAATTAGTTAAGAGTTAGTTAGTTAATTAGTTCGGAGTTAGTTAGTTAGTTAGGAGTTAGGGAGTTAGTTAGTTAGGAGTTAGTTAGTTAGGAGTTAGTTAATTAGTTAGTTAGTTACTTAGTTAATTAGTTAGTTAGTTAGTTAATCAGTTAGTTAGGAGTTAGTTAGTTAATTAGTTAGGAGTTAGTTAGGTAATTAGTTAGTTAGGAGTTAGTTAGTTAATTAGTTAAGCATTAGTTAGTTAATTAGTTAGGAGTTAGTTAGTTAATTAGTTAGGAGTTAGTTAGTTAGTTAATTAGTTAGTTAGTTAATTAGTTAGTTAGTTAGTTAATTAGTTAGTTAGTTAATTAGTTAGTTAGTTTGTTAATTAGTTAGTTAGGAGTTAGTAGTTAGTTAATTAGTTAAGAGTTAGTTAGTTAATTAGTTCGGAGGTAGTTAGTTAGTTAGTTAGGAGTTAGGTAATTAGTTAGTTACGTAGTTAGTTAGTTAGGAGTTAGGTAGTTAGTTAGGAGTTAGGTAGTTAGTTAGTTAGGAGTTAGGTATTTAGTTAGTTAGTTAATTAGTTAGGAGTTAGTTAGTTAATTAGTTAGTAGTTAGTTATTTAGGTAGTTAGGAGTTAGTTAGTTAGTTAGTTAGTTAGTTAGTTAGTTAGTTATTTAGTTAGTTAGGAGTGAGTAAGTTAGTTAGGAGTTAGTTAGTTAATTAGTTAAGAGTTAGTTAGTTAATTAGTTCGGAGGTAGTTAGTTAATTAGTTCGGAGGTAGTTAGTTAGTTAGGAGTTAGGTAGTTAGTTAGTTAGGAGTTAGTTAGTTAGTTAGTTAGTTAGTTAGGAGTTAGGTAGTTAGTTAGGAGTTAGGTAGTTAGTTAGGAGTTAGGTAGTTAGTTAGGAGGTAGGTAGTTAGTTAGTTAGTTAGTTAGGAGTTAGTTAGTTAATTAGTTAGTTAGGAGTTAGTTAGTTAATTAGTTAGGAGTTAGTTAATTAGTTCGGAGGTAGTTAGTTAATTAGTTAGGAGTTAGTTAGTTAATTAGTTAGGAGTTAGTTAATTAATTAGTTAGCAGTTAGTTAGTTAATTAGTTCGGAGGTAGTCTGTTAGATAGTTAAGAGTTAGATAGTTAGCTAGTTAGGAGTTAGGTAGTTAGCTAGGAGTTAGTTAGTTAGTTACTTAGTTAGTTAGTTAGTTAGTTACTTAGTTAGTTAGTTTCTTAGTTAGTTAGTTAATTAGTTAGTTAGTTAGTTAATTAGTTAGTTAGTTAATTAGTTAGGAGTTAGTTAGTTAATTAGTTAAGAGTTAGTTAGTTAATTAGTTAGGAGTTAGTTAGTTAGTTAGTAGTTAGTTAGTTACGTAGTTAGTTAGGAGTTAGGTAGTTAGTTAGGAGTTAGGTAGTTAGTTAGTTAGGAGTTAGGTAGTTAGTTAGTTAATTAGTTAGTTAGGAGTTAGTTAGTTAATTAGTTAGGAGTTAGATAGTTAATTAGTTAGGAGTTAGTTAGTTAATTAGTTAGGAGTTAGTTAATTAGTTAGGAGTTAGTTAGTTAATTAGTTCGGAGGTAGTTAGTTAATTAGTTAGGAGTTAGTTAATTAGTTAGGAGTTAGTTAGTTAATTAGTTCGGAGGTAGTTAGTTAGTTAGTTAGGAGTTAGGTAGTTAGTTAGTTAGGAGTTAGTTAATTAGTTAGTTAGTTAGTTAGTTAGTTAATTAGATAGTTAGTTAGTTAATTAGCTAGTAAGTAGTGAGTAAGTTAGTTAGGAGTTAGTTAGTTAATTAGTTAAGAGTTAGTTAGTTAATTAGTTCGGAGGTAGTTAGTTAGTTATTTAGGAGTTAGGTAGTTAGTTAGGAGTTAGTTAGTTAGCAGTTAGTTAATTAGTAAGTTAGTTAGTTACTTAGTTAGTTAGTTAATTAGTTAGTTATTTACTTAGTTAGTTAATTAGTTAGTTAGTTAATTAGTTAATTAGTTAGTTAGGAATTAGTTAGTTAGTTAGTTAGTTAGTTAGTTAGGAGTTAGTTAGTTAATTAGTTAGGAGTTAGTTAGTTAATTAGTTAGGAGTTAGTTAGTTAATTAGATCGGAGGTAGTTAGTTAGTTAGTTAGGAGTTAGTTAGTTAGTTAGTTAGTTAATTAGTTAGTTAGGAGTTAGTTAGTTAATTAGTTAGAAGTTAGTTAGTTAATTAGTTAGGAGTTAGTTAGTTAATTAGTTAGGAGTTAGTTAATTAGTTAGGAGTTAGTTAATTAGTTAGGAGTTAGTTAGTTAATTAGTTAAGAGTTAGTTAGTTAATTAGTTCGGAGTTAGTTAGTTAGTTAGGAGTTAGGGAGTTAGTTAGTTAGGAGTTAGTTAGTTAGGAGTTAGTTAATTAGTTAGTTAGTTACTTAGTTAATTAGTTAGTTAGTTAGTTAATCAGTTAGTTAGGAGTTAGTTAGTTAATTAGTTAGGAGTTAGTTAGGTAATTAGTTAGTTAGGAGTTAGTTAGTTAATTAGTTAGGAATTAGTTAGTTAATTAGTTAGGAGTTAGTTAGTTAATTAGTTAGGAGTTAGTTAGTTAGTTAATTAGTTAGTTAGTTAATTAGTTAGTTAGTTAGTTAATTAGTTAGTTAGTTAATTAGTTAGTTAGTTTGTTAATTAGTTAGTTAGGAGTTAGTAGTTAGTTAATTAGTTAAGAGTTAGTTAGTTAATTAGTTCGGAGGTAGTTAGTTAGTTAGTTAGGAGTTAGGTAATTAGTTAGTTACGTAGTTAGTTAGTTAGGAGTTAGGTAGTTAGTTAGGAGTTAGGTAGTTAGTTAGTTAGGAGTTAGGTATTTAGTTAGTTAGTTAATTAGTTAGGAGTTAGTTAGTTAATTAGTTAGTAGTTAGTTAGTTAGGTAGTTAGGAGTTAGTTAGTTAGTTAGTTAGTTAGTTAGTTAGTTAGTTATTTAGTTAGTTAGGAGTGAGTAAGTTAGTTAGGAGTTAGTTAGTTAATTAGTTAAGAGTTAGTTAGTTAATTAGTTCGGAGGTAGTTAGTTAATTAGTTCGGAGGTAGGTAGTTAGTTAGGAGTTAGGTAGTTAGTTAGTTAGGAGTTAGTTAGTTAGTTAGTTAGTTAGTTAGGAGTTAGGTAGTTAGTTAGGAGTTAGGTAGTTAGTTAGGAGTTAGGTAGTTAGTTAGGAGGTAGGTAGTTAGTTAGTTAGTTAGGAGTTAGTTAGTTAATTAGTTAGTTAGGAGTTAGTTAGTTAATTAGTTAGGAGTTAGTTAATTAGTTCGGAGGTATTTAGTTAATTAGTTAGGAGTTAGTTAGTTAATTAGTTAGGAGTTAGTTAGTTAATTAGTTAGGAGTTAGTTAGTTAATTAGTTAGTTAGTTAATTAGTTAGTTATGAGTTAGTTAGTTAATTATGATTTAGTTAGTTAGTTAGTTAGTTAGTTAGGAATTAGTTAGTTAGTTAATTATTTCGGAGGTAGTTAGTTAGTTAGTTAGGAGTTAGGTAGTTAGTTAGTTAGGAGTTAGGTAGTTAGTTAGGAGTTAGGTAGTTAGTTAGTTAGGAGTTAGTTAGTTAGTTAGCAGTTAGTTAGTTAGTTAGTTACTTAGTTAGTTAGTTAATTAGTTAGTTAGTTACTTAGTTAGTTAGTTAGATAATTAGTTAGTTAGTTAGTTAGTTAGTTAGGAGTTAGGTAGTTAGTTAGTTAGTTAGTTAGGAGTTAGTTAGTTAGTTAGTTAGGAGTTACTTAGTTAATTAGTTAGGAGTTAGTTAGTTAATTAGTTAGGAGTTAGTTAGTTAATTAGTTAGCAGTTAGTTAGTTAATTAGTTCGGAGGTAGTCTGTTAGATAGTTAAGAGTTAGATAGTTAGCTAGTTAGGAGTTAGGTAGTTAGCTAGGAGTTAGTTAGTTAGTTACTTAGTTAGTTAGTTAGTTACTTAGTTAGTTAGTTTCTTAGTTAGTTAGTTAATTAGTTAGTTAGTTAGTTAATTAGTTAGTTAGTTAATTAGTTAGGAGTTAGTTAGTTAATTAGTTAAGAGTTAGTTAGTTAATTAGTTAGGAGTTAGTTAGTTAGTTAGTTAGTAGTTAGTTAGTTACGTAGTTAGTTAGGAGTTAGGTAGTTAGTTAGGAGTTAGGTAGTTAGTTAGTTAGGAGTTAGGTAGTTAGTTAGTTAATTAGTTAGTTAGGAGTTAGTTAGTTAATTAGTTAGGAGTTAGATAGTTAATTAGTTAGGAGTTAGTTAGTTAATTAGTTAGGAGTTAGTTAATTAGTTAGGAGTTAGTTAGTTAATTAGTTCGGAGGTAGTTAGTTAATTAGTTAGGAGTTAGTTAATTAGTTAGGAGTTAGTTAGTTAATTAGTTCGGAGGTAGTTAGTTAGTTAGTTAGGAGTTAGGTAGTTAGTTAGTTAGGAGTTAGTTAATTAGTTAGTTAGTTAGTTAGTTAATTAGATAGTTAGTTAGTTAATTAGCTAGTAAGTAGTGAGTAAGTTAGTTAGGAGTTAGTTAGTTAATTAGTTAAGAGTTAGTTAGTTAATTAGTTCGGAGGTAGTTAGTTAGTTATTTAGGAGTTAGGTAGTTAGTTAGGAGTTAGTTAGTTAGCAGTTAGTTAATTAGTAAGTTAGTTAGTTACTTAGTTAGTTAGTTAATTAGTTAGTTATTTACTTAGTTAGTTAGTTAGTTAGTTAGTTAATTAGTTAGTTAGGAATTAGTTAGTTAGTTAGTTAGGAGTTAGTTAGTTAATTAGTTAGGAGTTAGTTAGTTAATTAGTTAGGAGTTAGTTAGTTAATTAGATCGGAGGTAGTTAGTTAGTTAGTTAGGAGTTAGTTAGTTAGTTAGTTAGTTAATTAGTTAGTTAGGAGTTAGTTAGTTAATTAGTTAGAAGTTAGTTAGTTAGTTAGTTAGGAGTTAGTTAGTTAATTAGTTAGGAGTTAGTTAATTAGTTAGGAGTTAGTTAATTAGTTAGGAGTTAGTTAGTTAATTAGTTAAGAGTTAGTTAGTTAATTAGTTTGGAGTTAGTTAGTTAGTTAGGAGTTAGGGAGTTAGTTAGTTAGGAGTTAGTTAGTTAGGAGTTAGTTAATTAGTTAGTTAGTTACTTAGTTAATTAGTTAGTTAGTTAGTTAATCAGTTAGTTAGGAGTTAGTTAGTTAATTAGTTAGGAGTTAGTTAGGTAATTAGTTAGTTAGGAGTTAGTTAGTTAATTAGTTAGGAGTTAGTTAGTTAATTAGTTAGGAGTTAGTTAGTTAATTAGTTAGGAGTTAGTTAGTTAGTTAATTAGTTAGTTAGTTAATTAGTTAGTTAGTTAGTTAATTAGTTAGTTAGTTAATTAGTTAGTTAGTTTGTTAATTAGTTAGTTAGGAGTTAGTAGTTAGTTAATTAGTTAAGAGTTAGTTAGTTAATTAGTTCGGAGGTAGTTAGTTAGTTAGTTAGGAGTTAGGTAGTTAGTTAGGAGTTAGGTAGTTAGTTAGTTAGGAGTTAGGTATTTAGTTAGTTAGTTAATTAGTTAGGAGTTAGTTAGTTAATTAGTTAGTAGTTAGTTAGTTAGGTAGTTAGGAGTTAGTTAGTTAGTTAGTTAGTTAATTAGTTAGTTAGTTAGTTATTTAGTTAGGAGTGAGTAAGTTAGTTAGGAGTTAGTTAGTTAATTAGTTAGAGTTAGTTAGTTAATTAGTTTGGAGTTAGTTAATTAGTTCGGAGGTAGTTAGTTAGTTAGGAGTTAGTTTGTTAGGAGTTAGTTAGTTAGGAGTTAGTTAGTTAGTTAATTAATTAATTAGTTAGGAGTTAGTTAGTTAATTAGTTAGGAGTTAGTTAGTTAATTAGTTAGGAGTTAGTTAGTTAATTAGTTAGGAGTTAGTTAGTTAGTTAGTTAGGAGTTAGTTAGTTAGTTAGTTAGGAGTTAGTTAGTTAGTTAGTTCGGAGGTAGTTAGGTGTTAGGTAGTTAGTTAGTTAGTTAGTTCGGAGGTAGTTAGTTAGTTAGGAGTTAGGTAGTTAGTTAGTTGGGGTAGCGGGGTACGGGTATACCCTATCAAAGGAGATGTAAGGCGCCTCCTTCCCTCTGCTAGCCTACGGGACACCCTTGGTCAAGGTGGAGTTCCCGTTTAGCCCCCCATTCAGGGTTACATGAAGCCATGGGTGCAAGTGGTGGATGAAGATGGATAGCAGCTGATAGCTAGTTATGTAGTTTTTTATTTAGTTAGTTCTCCTTGGTGCGTGGTTGGTTAGTTCTCCTCGGTGCATGGTCGGTTAGTTCTCCTCGGTGGATGGGCAGTTAGTTCTCCTCGGTGCGTGGGCGGTTAGTTCTCCTTGGTGCATGGTCGGTTAGTTCTCCTCTGTGCGTGGTCGGTTAGTTTTCCTCGGTGCGTGGGCGGTTTCTACTCGGTGCGTGGGCGGTTCTCCTCGGTGTGTGGGCGGTTCTCCTCGGTGCGTGGGTGGTTAGTTCTCCTCAGTGCGTGGTCGGTTAGTTCTCCTCGGTGGATGGGCAGTTAGTTCTCCTCGGTGCGTGGGCGGTTAGTTCTCCTTGGTGCATGGTCGGTTAGTTCTCCTCTGTGCGTGGTCGGTTAGTTTTCCTCGGTGCGTGGGCGGTTTCTACTCGGTGCGTGGGCGGTTCTCCTCGGTGCGTGGGCGGTTCTCCTCGGTGCATGGGCGGTTAGTTCTCCTCAGTGCGTGGTCGGTTAGTTCTCCTCTGTGCGTGGTCGGTTAGTTCTCCTTGGTGCGTGGTCGGTTAGTTCTCCTCGGTGCGTGGGCGGTTCTCCTCTGTGCGTGGTCGGTTAGTTCTCCTCAGTGTGTGGATGGTTAGTTCTCCTCTGTGCATGGGCGGTTAGTTCTCCTTGGTGCGTGGGCAGTTAGTTCTCCTCGGTGCGTGGGTGGTTAGTTCTCCTCGGTGCGTGAGCAGTACTCCTCGGTGCGTGGACGGTTCTCCTCGGTGCATGGGCGGTTAGTTCTTCTCGGTGCGTGGGCGGTTAGTTCTCCTTGGTGCATGGGTGGTTAGTTCTCCTCTGTGTGTTCGCGGTTAGTTCTCCTCGGTGCGTGGGCGCTTAGTTCTTTTCGGTTCGTGGGCAGTTAGTTCTCCTCGGTGCGTGGGTGGTAAGTTCTCCTCGGTGCGTGGCAGATAGTTCTCCTCGGTGCGTGGGCGGTTAGTTCTCCTCGGTGTGTTCGCTGTTAGTTCTCCTTGGTGCGTGGGCGCTTAGTTCTTTTTGGTTCGTGGGCAGTTAGTTCTCCTCGGTGCGTGAGCGGTTAGTTCTCCTCAGTGCGTGGGTGGTTAGTTCTCCTCAGTGCGTGAGCGGTTAGTTCTCCTCGGTGCGTGGGCGCTTAGTTCTCCTCGGTGCGTGGGCGCTTAGTTCTCCTTGGTGAGTGGGCGGTTAGTTCTCCTCGGTAGGTTGTCAGGCTCCCCTTTGGCTTTTATGTGGGTTGTCAGGCTCCCCTTCGCCTTTTATGTAGATTGTCAGGCTCCCCTTCGGCTTTTGTGTAGGTTGTCAGTCTCCCCTTTAGCTTTTATGTAGGTTGTCAGGCTCCCCTTCGGCTTTTATGTAGGTTGTCAGGCTCCCCTTTGGCCTTTTTGTAGGTTGTCAGGCTCCCCTTTGGCTTTTATGTAGGTTGTCAGGCTCCCCTTTGGCTTTTATGTAGGTTGTCACGCTCCCCTTTGGCTTTTATATAGGTTGTCAGGCTCCCCTTCGGCTTTTATGTAGGTTGTCAGGCTCCCCTTCGGCTTTTATGTAGGTTGTCAGGCTCCCCTTCGGCTTTTATGTAGGTTGTCAGGCTCCCCTTCGGCTTTTATGTAGGTTGTCAGGCTCCCCTTCGGCTTTTATGTAGGTTGTCAGGCTCCCTTTCGGCTTTTATGTAGGTTGTCAGGCTCCCCTTCGGCTTTTATGTAGATGTTAGGCTCCCCTTCGGCTTTTATGTAGGTTGTCAGGCTCCCCTTCGGCTTTTATGTAGGTTGTCAGGCTCCCCTTCGGCTTTTATGTAAGTTGTCATGCTTCCCTTCTGCTTTTATGTAGGTTGTCAGGCTCCCCTTCTCCTCAGTTCATGGGCGGTTAGTTCTCCTCAGTGCGTGGATGGTTAGTTCTCCTCGGTGCGTGTCAGTTTGTTCTCCTCGGTGCGTGGGCGGTTAGTTCTCCTCAGTGTGTGGGCGGCTAGTTCTCCTCGGTGCGTGGGCGGTTAGTTCTTCTCGATGCGTGGGCGGTTAGTTCTCACCTGTGCGTGGGCGGTTAGTTATCCCCTGTGCATGGGTGGTTAGTTCTCCCCGGTGCGTGGGCGGTTATTTCTCCTCGGTACGTGGGTGGTTAGTTTTCTTCAGTGCGTGGGCGCTTAGTTCTCCTCGATGCGTGGGCGGTTATTTCTCCTCAGTGCGTAAGCGTTTAGTTCTTCTCGGTGCGTGGGCAGTTAGTTTTCCTCGTTGCGTGGGCGCTTAGTTCTCCTCGGTTCGTGGGCACGTAGTTCTCCTCGGTGCGCGTGGACGTTTAGTTCTCTTCAGTGCGTGAGCGGTTAGTTCTCGTCGGTGCGTGGGCGCTTAGTTCTCCTCGGTGTGTAGCAAGTTAGTTAAGAGTTAGTTAGTTAGTTAGGAGTTAGTTAGTTAGTTAGGAGTTAGTTAGGAGTTAGTTAGTTAGTTACGAGTTAGTTAGTTAGTTAGTTAGTTAGTTAGTTATGAGTTAGTTAGTTAATTAGTTAGGAGTTAGTTAGTTAATTAGTTAGGAGTTAGTTAATTAGGTAGGAGTTAGTTAGTTAATTAGTTAGGAGTTAGTTAGTTAATTAGTTAGTTAGGAGTTAGTTAATTAGTTAGTTAGGAGTTAGTTAGTTAATTAGTTAGGAGTTAGTTAGTTAATTAGTTAGGAGTTAGTTAGATAGTTAATTAGTTAGTTAGATAGTTAATTAGTTAGTTAGTTTGTTTATTAGTTAGTTAGGAGTGAGTAAGTTAGTTAGGAGTTAGGAGTTAGTTAATTAGTTAGGAGTTAGTTAATTAGTTAGGTAGTTAGTTAGTTAGTTAGTTAATTAATTAGTTAGTTAGGAGTTAGTTAGTTAGTTAGTTAATTAGTTAGTTAGGAGTTAGTTAGTTAATTAGTTAGAAGTTAGTTAGTTAATTAGTTAGGAGTTAGTTAGTTAATTAGTTAGGAGTTAGTTAATTAGGTAGGAGTTAGTTAGTTAATTAGTTAGGAGTTAGTTAGTTAATTAGTTAGTTAGGAGTTAGTTAATTAGTTAGTTAGGAGTTAGTTAGTTAATTAGTTAGGAGTTAGTTAGTTAATTAGTTAGGAGTTAGTTAGTTAGTTAATTAGTTAGTTAGTTAGTTAATTAGTTAGTTTGTTTATTAGTTAGTTAGGAGTGAGTAAGTTAGTTAGGAGTTAGGAGTTAGTTAATTAGTTAGGAGTTAGTTAATTAGTTAAGAGTTAGTTAGTTAATTAGTTCGGAGGTAGTTAGTTAGTTAGTTAGGAGTTAGGTAGTTAGTTAGGAGTTAGTTAGTTAGGAGTTAGGTTGTTAGTTAGTCAGTTATATAGTTAGGAGTTAGTTAGTTAATTAGTTAGGAGTTAGTTAATTAGTTTGGAGGTAGTTAGTTAGTTAGTTAAGAGTTAGGTAGTTAGTTAGTTAGGAGTTAGGTAGTTAGTTAGTTAGGAGTTAGTTAGTTAGTTAGTTAATTAGTATGTTAGGGGTTAGGAGTTATGTTAGTTAATTAGTTAAGAGTTAGTTAGTTAATTAGTTAGGAGTTAGTTAGTTAATTAGTTAGGAGTTAGTTAGTTAATTAGTTCGGAGGTAGTTAGTTAATTAGTTAGGAGTTAGTTAGTTAATTAGTTAGGAGTTAGTTAGTTAATTAGTTAGTTAGGAGTTAGTTAGTTAATTAGTTAGGAGTTAGTTAGGTAATTAGTTAGGAGTTAGTTAATTAGTTAGGTAGTTAGTTAGTTAGTTAGTTAATTAGTTAGTTAGGAGTTAGTTAGTTAATTAGTTAGAAGTTAGTTAGTTAATTAGTTAGGAGTTAGTTAGTTAATTAGTTAGGAGTTAGTTAATTAGTTAGGAGTTAGTTAATTAGTTAGGAGTTAGTTAGTTAATTAGTTAGTTAGTTAGTTAGGAGTTAGGTAGTTAGGAGTTAGGTAGATAGTTAGTTAGTTAGTTAGGAGTTAGTTAGTTAATTAGTTAGGAGTTAGTTAGTTAATTAGTTAGGAGTTAGTTAGGTAATTAGTTAGGAGTTAGTTAGTTAATTAGTTCGGAGGTTGTCTGTTAGATAGTTAAGAGTTAGATAGTTAGCTAGTTAGGAGTTAGGTAGTTAGCTAGGAGTTAGTTAGTTAGTTAGTTAGTTAGTTACTTAGTTAGTTAGTTAGTTACTTAGTTAGTTAGTTTCTTAGTTAGTTAGTTAATTAGTTAGTTAGTTAGTTAATTAGTTAGTTAGTTAATTAGTTAGGAGTTAGTTAGTTAATTAGTTAGGAGTTAGTTAGTTAGTTAGTTAGTTAGTTAGTTAGTTTGTTAATTAGTTAGTTAGGAGTGAGTAAGTTAGTTAGGAGTTAGTTAATTAGTTAAGAGTTAGTTAGTTAATTAGTTCGGAGGTAGTTAGTTAGTAGTTAGTTAGTTACGTAGTTAGTTAGGAGTTAGGTAGTTAGTTAGGAGTTAGGTAGTTAGGTAGTTAGGAGTTAGTTAGTTAATTAGTTAGGAGTTAGATAGTTAATTAGTTAGGATTTAGTTAGTTAATTAGTTAGGAGTTAGTTAATTAGTTAGGAGTTAGTTAGTTAATTAGTTCGGAGGTAGTTAGTTAATTAGTTAGGAGTTAGTTAATTAGTTAGGAGTTAGTTAGTTAATTAGTTCGGAGGTAGTTAATTAGTTAGTTAGGAGTTAGGTAGTTAGTTAGTTAGGAGTTAGTTAATTAGTTAGTTAGTTAGTTAGTTAGTTAATTAGATAGTTAGTTAGTTAATTAGCTAGTTAGTAGTAAGTTAGTTAGGAGTTAGTTAGTTAATTAGTTAAGAGTTAGTTAGTTAATTAGTTAAGAGTTAGTTAGTTAATTAGTTAGGAGTTAGTTATTTAGTTAGTTAGTAGTTAGTTAGTTACGTAGTTAGTTAGGAGTTAGGTAGTTAGTTAGGAGTTAGGTAGTTAGTTAGTTAGGAGTTAGGTAGTTAGTTAGTTAATTAGTTAGTTAGGAGTTAGTTAGTTAATTAGTTAGGAGTTAGATAGTTAATTAGTTAGGAGTTAGTTAGTTAATTAGTTAGGAGTTAGTTAATTAGTTAGGAGTTAGTTAGTTAATTAGTTAGGAGTTAGTTAGTTAATTAGTTAGGAGTTAGTTAGTTAATTAGTTAGGAGTTAGTTAGTTAATTAGTTAGGTGTTAGTTAGTTAATTAGTTAGGGGTTAGTTAGTTAATTAGTTAGGAGTTAGTTAGTTAATTAGTTAGTTAGGAGTTAGTTAGTTAATTAGTTAGGAGTTAGTTAGGTAATTAGTTAGGAGTTAGTTAATTAGTTAGGTAGTTAGTTAGTTAGTTAGTTAATTAGTTAGTTAGGAGTTAGTTAGTTAATTAGTTAGAAGTTAGTTAGTTAATTAGTTAGGAGTTAGTTAGTTAATTAGTTAGGAGTTAGTTAATTAGTTAGGAGTTAGTTAATTAGTTAGGAGTTAGTTAGTTAATTAGTTAGTTAGTTAGTTAGTTAGGAGTTAGGTAGTTAGGAGTTAGGTAGATAGTTAGTTAGTTAGTTAGGAGTTAGTTAGTTAATTAGTTAGGAGTTAGTTAGTTAATTAGTTAGGAGTTAGTTAGTTAATTAGTTAGGAGTTAGTTAGTTAATTAGTTCGGAGGTTGTCTGTTAGATAGTTAAGAGTTAGATAGTTAGCTAGTTAGGAGTTAGGTAGTTAGCTAGGAGTTAGTTAGTTAGTTAGTTACTTAGTTACTTAGTTAGTTAGTTAGTTACTTAGTTAGTTAGTTTCTTAGTTAGTTAGTTAATTAGTTAGTTAGTTAGTTAATTAGTTAGTTAGTTAATTAGTTAGGAGTTAGTTAGTTAATTAGTTAGGAGTTAGTTAGTTAGTTAGTTAGTTAGTTAATTAGTTAGTTTGTTAATTAGTTAGTTAGGAGTGAGTAAGTTAGTTAGGAGTTAGTTAATTAGTTAAGAGTTAGTTAGTTAATTAGTTCGGAGGTAGTTAGTTAGTAGTTAGTTAGTTTTGTAGTTAGTTAGGAGTTAGGTAGTTAGTTAGGAGTTAGGTAGTTAGGTAGTTAGGAGTTAGGTAGTTAGTTAGTTAGGAGTTAGTTAGTTAATTAGTTAGGAGTTAGATAGTTAATTAGTTAGGATTTAGTTAGTTAATTAGTTAGGAGTTAGTTAATTAGTTAGGAGTTAGTTAGTTAATTAGTTCGGAGGTAGTTAGTTAATTAGTTAGGAGTTAGTTAATTAGTTAGGAGTTAGTTAGTTAATTAGTTCGGAGGTAGTTAATTAGTTAGTTAGGAGTTAGGTAGTTAGTTAGTTAGGAGTTAGTTAATTAGTTAGTTAGTTAGTTAGTTAGTTAATTAGATAGTTAGTTAGTTAATTAGCTAGTTAGTAGTGAAAAAGTTAGTTAGGAGTTAGTTAGTTAATTAGTTAAGAGTTAGTTAGTTAATTAGTTAGGAGTTAGTTAGTTAATTAGTTAGGAGTTAGTTAGTTAATTAGTTAGTTAGTTAATTAGTTAGTTAGGAGTTAGTTAGTTAATTATGAGTTAGTTAGTTAGTTAGTTATTTAGGAATTAGTTAGTTAGTTAATTAGTTCGGAGGTAGTTAGTTAGTTAGTTAGGAGTTAGGTAGTTAGTTAGTTAGGAGTTAGGTAGTTAGTTAGGAGTTAGGTAGTTAGTTAGTTAGGAGTTAGTTAGTTAGTTAGCAGTTAGTTAGTTAGTTACTTAGTTAGTTAGTTAATTAGTTAGTTAGTTAGTTAGTTAGTTAGTAAGTTAGTTAGTTAGGAGTTAGGTAGTTAGTTAGTTAGTTAGTTAGGAGTTAGTTAGTTAGTTAGTTAGGAGTTACTTAGTTAATTAGTTAGGAGGTAGTTAGTTAATTAGTTAGGAGTTAGTTAGTTAATTAGTTAGCAGTTAGTTAGTTAATTAGTTCGGAGGTAGTTAATTAGTTAGGAGTTAGTTAGTTAATTAGTTCGGAGGTAGTTAGTTAGTTAGTTAGGAGTTAGGTAGTTAATAGTTAGGTAGTTAGTTAGTTAGGAGTTAGTTAATTAGTTAGTTAGTTAGTTAGTTAGTTAATTAGATAGTTAGTTAGTTAATTAGCTAGTAAGTAGTGAGTAAGTTAGTTAGGAGTTAGTTAGTTAATTAGTTAAGAGTTAGTTAGTTAATTAGTTCGGAGGTAGTTAGTTAGTTATTTAGGAGTTAGGTAGTTAGTTAGGAGTTAGTTAGTTAGTTAGCAGTTAGTTAATTAGTAAGTTAGTTAGTTACTTAGTTAGTTAGTTAATTAGTTAGTTAATTAGTTAGTTAGTTAGTTAGTTAATTAGTTAGTTAGGAATTAGTTAGTTAGTTAGTTAGGAGTTAGTTAGTTAATTAGTTAGGAGTTAGTTAGTTAATTAGTTAGGAGTTAGTTAGTTAATTAGATCGGAGGTAGTTAGTTAGTTAGTTAGGAGTTAGTTAGTTAGTTAGTTAGTTAATTAGTTAGTTAGGAGTTAGTTAGTTAATTAGTTAGAAGTTAGTTAGTTAATTAGTTAGGAGTTAGTTAGTTAATTAGTTAGGAGTTAGTTAATTAGTTAGGAGTTAGTTAATTAGTTAGGAGTTAGTTAGTTAATTAGTTAAGAGTTAGTTAGTTAATTAGTTCGGAGTTAGTTAGTTAGTTAGGAGTTAGGGAGTTAGTTAGTTAGGAGTTAGTTAATTAGTTAGTTAGTTACTTAGTTAATTAGTTAGTTAGTTAGTTAATCAATCAGTTAGGAGTTAGTTAGTTAATTAGTTAGGAGTTAGTTAGGTAATTAGTTAGTTAGGAGTTAGTTAGTTAATTAGTTAGGAGTTAGTTAGTTAATTAGTTAGGAGTTAGTTAGTTAATTAGTTAGGAGTTAGTTAGTTAGTTAGTTAGTTAATTAGTTAGTTAGTTAATTAGTTAGTTAGTTTGTTAATTAGTTAGTTAGGAGTTAGTAGTTAGTTAATTAGTTAAGAGTTAGTTAGTTAATTAGTTAAGAGTTAGTTAGTTAATTAGTTCGGAGGTAGTTAGTTAGTTAGTTAGGAGTTAGGTAATTAGTTAGTTACGTAGTTAGTTAGTTAGGAGTTAGGTAGTTAGTTAGGAGTTAGGTAGTTAGTTAGTTAGGAGTTAGGTATTTAGTTAGTTAGTTAGTTAATTAGTTAGGAGTTAGTTAGTTAATTAGTTAGTAGTTAGTTAGTTAGGTAGTTAGGAGTTAGTTAGTTAGTTAGTTAGTTAGTTAGTTAATTAGTTAGTTAGTTAGTTATTTAGTTAGTTAGGAGTGAGTAAGTTAGTTAGGAGTTAGTTAGTTAATTAGTTAAGAGTTAGTTAATTAGTTAGGAGTTAGTTAATTAGTTCAGAGGTAGTTAGTTAGTTAGGAGTTAGTTTGTTAGGAGTTAGTTAGTTAGTTAGGAGTTAGTTAGTTAATTAGTTAGGAGTTAGTTAGTTAATTAGTTAGGAGTTAGTTAGTTAGTTAGTTAGGAGTTAGTTAGTTAGTTAGTTAGGAGTTAGTTAGTTAGTTAGTTTGGAGGTAGTTAGATGTTAGGTAGTTAGTTAGTTAGGAGTTAGGTAGTTAGTTAGTTAGGAGTTAGGTAGTTAGTTAGTTGGGGTAGCGGGGTAGGGGTATACCCTATCAAAGGAGATGTAAGGCGCCTCCTTCCCTCCGCTAGCCTACGGGACACCCTTGGTCAAGGTGGAGTTTCTGTTTAGCCCCCCATTCAGGGTTACATGAAGCCATGGGTGCAAGTGGTGGATGATGGATAGCAGCTGATAGCTAGTTATGTAGTTTTTTTATTTAGTTAGTTCTCCTTGGTGCGTGGGCGGTTAGTTCTCCTCGGTGTGTGGTTGGTTAGTTCTCCTCGGTGGATGGGCAGTTAGTTCTCCTCGGTGCATGGGCGGTTAGTTCTCCTTGGTGCATGGTCGGTTAGTTCTCCTCTGTGCGTGGTCGGTTAGTTTTCCTCGGTGCGTGGGCGGTTTCTACTCGGTGCGTGGGCGGTTCTCCTCGGTGCATGGGTGGTTCTCCTTGGTGCGTGGGCGGTTAGTTCTCCTCAGTGCGTGGTCAGTTAGTTCTCCTTGGTGCATGGGCGGTTAGTTCTCCTCGGTGAGTGGTTGGTTAGTTCTCCTCGGTGGATGGGCAGTTAGTTCTCCTCGGTGCGTGGGCGGTTAGTTCTCCTTGGTGCATGGTCGGTTAGTTCTCCTCTGTGCGTGGTCGGTTAGTTTTCCTCGGTGCGTGGGCGGTTTCTACTTGGTGCGTGGGCGGTTCTCCTCGGTGCATGGGTGGTTCTCCTCGGTGCGTGGGCGGTTAGTTCTCCTCAGTGCGTGGTCGGTTAGTTCTCCTCTGTGCGTGGTCGGTTAGTTCTCCTCGGTGCGTGGTCGGTTAGTTCTCCTCGGTGCGTGGGCGGTTCTCCTTGGTGCGTGGGCGGTTCTCCTCAGTGCGTGGGCTGTTCTCCTCGGTGCATGGGCGGTTAGTTCTCCTCAGTGTGTGGATGGTTAGTTCTCCTCAGTGTGTGGATGGTTAGTTCTCCTCTGTGTGTGGGCGGTTAGTTCTCCTTGGTGCGTGGGCAGTTAGTTCTCCTCGGTGCGTGGGTGGTTAGTTCTCCTCGGTGCGTGGGCAGTACTCCTCGGTGCGTGGACAGTTCTCCTCGGTGCATGGGCGGTTAGTTCTTCTCGGTGCATGGGCG
Organism: Cepaea hortensis; assembly: GCA_963921405.1. NCBI lineage: Eukaryota > Metazoa > Mollusca > Gastropoda > Stylommatophora > Helicidae > Cepaea > Cepaea hortensis. The sequence goes on along the minus strand of OY992886.1, from coordinate 15,309,393 downwards.
GTTAGTTCTCCTTGGTGCATGGGTGGTTAGTTCTCCTCGGTGTGTTCGCGGTTAGTTCTCCTCGGTGCGTGGGCGCTTAGTTCTTTTCGGTTCGTGGGCAGTTAGTTCTCCTCGGTGCGTGGGTGGTAAGTTCTCCTCGGTGCGTGGCGGATAGTTCTCCTCGGTGCGTGGGCGGTTAGTTCTCCTTGGTGTGTTTGCTGTTAGTTCTCCTTGGTGCGTGGGCGCTTAGTTCTTTTTGGTTCGTGGGCAGTTAGTTCTCCTCGGTGCGTGAGCGGTTAGTTCTCCTCAGTGCGTGGGTGGTTAGTTCTCCTCGGTGCGTGAGCGGTTAGTTCTCCTCGGTGCGTGGGCGCTTAGTTCTCCTCGGTGCGTGGGCGCTTAGTTCTCCTTGGTGAGTGGGCGGTTAGTTAATTAGTTAGTTAGGAGTTAGTTAGTTAATTAGTTAGGAGTTAGTTAGTTAATTAGTTAGGAGTTAGTTAGTTAGTTAATTAGTTAGTTAGTTAGTTAATTAGTTAGTTTGTTTATTAGTTAGTTAGGAGTGAGTAAGTTAGTTAGGAGTTAGGAGTTAGTTAATTAGTTAGGAGTTAGTTAGTTAATTAGTTAGGAGTTAGTTAATTAGTTAAGAGTTAGTTAGTTAATTAGTTCGGAGGTAGTTAGTTAGTTAGTTAGGAGTTAGGTAGTTAGTTAGGAGTTAGTTAGTTAGGAGTTAGGTTGTTAGTTAGTCAGTTAATTAGTTAGGAGTTAGTTAGTTAATTAGTTAGGAGTTAGTTAATTAGTTTGGAGGTAGTTAGTTAGTTAGTTAAGAGTTAGGTAGTTAGTTAGTTAGGAGTTAGGTAGTTAGTTAGTTAGGAGTTAGTTAGTTAATTAGTTAATTAGTATGTTAGGGGTTAGGAGTTATGTTAGTTAATTAGTTAAGAGTTAGTTAGTTAATTAGTTAGGAGTTAGTTAGTTAATTAGTTAGGAGTTAGTTAGTTAATTAGTTCGGAGGTAGTTAGTTAATTAGTTAGGAGTTAGTTAGTTAATTAGTTAGGAGTTAGTTAGTTAATTAGTTAGGAGTTAGTTAGTTAATTAGGAGTTAGTTAGTTAGTTAGTTAGGAGTTAGTTAGTTAATTAGTTAGGAGTTAGTTAGTTAATTAGTTAGGAGTTAGTTAGTTAATTAGTTAGGAGTTAGTTAGTTAATTAGTTAGGAGTTAGTTAGTTAATTAGTTAGGAGTTAGTTAGTTAATTAGTTAGTTAGGAGTTAGTTAGTTAATTAGTTAGGAGTTAGTTAGGTAATTAGTTAGGAGTTAGTTAATTAGTTAGGTAGTTAGTTAGTTAGTTAGTTAATTAGTTAGTTAGGAGTTAGTTAATTAGTTAGAAGTTAGTTAGTTAATTAGTTAGGAGTTAGTTAGTTAATTAGTTAGGAGTTAGTTAATTAGTTAGGAGTTAGTTAATTAGTTAGGAGTTAGTTAGTTAATTAGTTAGTTAGTTAGTTAGTTAGGAGTTAGGTAGTTAGGAGTTAGGTAGATAGTTAGTTAGTTAGTTAGGAGTTAGTTAGTTAATTAGTTAGGAGTTAGTTAGTTAATTAGTTAGGAGTTAGTTAGTTAATTAGTTAGGAGTTAGTTAGTTAATTAGTTCGGAGGTTGTCTGTTAGATAGTTAAGAGTTAGATAGTTAGCTAGTTAGGAGTTAGGTAGTTAGCTAGGAGTTAGTTAGTTAGTTAGTTAGTTAGTTACTTAGTTAGTTAGTTAGTTACTTAGTTAGTTAGTTTCTTAGTTAGTTAGTTAATTAGTTAGTTAGTTAGTTAATTAGTTAGTTAGTTAATTAGTTAGGAGTTAGTTAGTTAATTAGTTAGGAGTTAGTTAGTTAGTTAGTTAATTAGTTAGTTAGTTTGTTAATTAGTTAGTTAGGAGTGAGTAAGTTAGTTAGGAGTTAGTTAATTAGTTAAGAGTTAGTTAGTTAATTAGTTCGGAGGTAGTTAGTTAGTAGTTAGTTAGTTACGTAGTTAGTTAGGAGTTAGGTAGTTAGTTAGGAGTTAGGTAGTTAGGTAGTTAGGAGTTAGGTAGTTAGTTAGTTAGGAGTTAGTTAGTTAATTAGTTAGGAGTTAGATAGTTAATTAGTTAGGATTTAGTTAGTTAATTAGTTAGGAGTTAGTTAATTAGTTAGGAGTTAGTTAGTTAATTAGTTCGGAGGTAGTTAGTTAATTAGTTAGGAGTTAGTTAATTAGTTAGGAGTTAGTTAGTTAATTAGTTCGGAGGTAGTTAATTAGTTAGTTAGGAGTTAGGTAGTTAGTTAGTTAGGAGTTAGTTAATTAGTTAGTTAGTTAGTTAATTAGATAGTTAGTTAGTTAATTAGCTAGTTAGTAGTAAGTTAGTTAGGAGTTAGTTAGTTAATTAGTTAAGAGTTAGTTAGTTAATTAGTTAGGAGTTAGTTAGTTAATTAGTTAGGAGTTAGTTAGTTAATTAGTTAGTTAGTTAATTAGTTAGTTAGGAGTTAGTTAGTTAATTATGAGTTAGTTAGTTAGTTAGTTAGTTAGGAATTAGTTAGTTAGTTAATTAGTTCGGAGGTAGTTAGTTAGTTAGTTAGGAGTTAGGTAGTTAGTTAGTTAGGAGTTAGGTAGTTAGTTAGGAGTTAGGTAGTTAGTTAGTTAGGAGTTAGTTAGTTAGTTAGCAGTTAGTTAGTTAGTTAGTTACTTAGTTAGTTAGTTAATTAGTTAGTTAGTTAGTTAATTAGTTAGTTAGTTAGTTAGTTAGGAGTTAGGTAGTTAGTTAGTTAGTTAGTTAGGAGTTAGTTAGTTAGTTAGTTAGGAGTTACTTAGTTAATTAGTTAGGAGGTAGTTAGTTAATTAGTTAGGAGTTAGTTAGTTAATTAGTTAGCAGTTAGTTAGTTAATTAGTTCGGAGGTAGTCTGTTAGATAGTTAAGAGTTAGATAGTTAGCTAGTTAGGAGTTAGGTAGTTAGCTAGGAGTTAGTTAGTTAGTTAGTTACTTAGTTAGTTAGTTAGTTACTTAGTTAGTTATTTTCTTAGTTAGTTAGTTAGTTAGTTAGTTAGTTAGTTAATTAGTTAGTTAGTTAATTAGTTAGGAGTTAGTTAGTTAATTAGTTAAGAGTTAGTTAGTTAATTAGTTAGGAGTTAGTTATTTAGTTAGTTAGTAGTTAGTTAGTTACGTAGTTAGTTAGGAGTTAGGTAGTTAGTTAGGAGTTAGGTAGTTAGTTAGTTAGGAGTTAGGTAGTTAGTTAGTTAATTAGTTAGTTAGGAGTTAGTTAGTTAATTAGTTAGGAGTTAGATAGTTAATTAGTTAGGAGTTAGTTAGTTAATTAGTTAGGAGTTAGTTAATTAGTTAGGAGTTAGTTAGTTAATTAGTTAGGAGTTAGTTAGTTAATTAGTTAGGAGTTAGTTAGTTAATTAGTTAGGAGTTAGTTAGTTAATTAGTTAGGTGTTAGTTAGTTAATTAGTTAGGAGTTAGTTAGTTAATTAGTTAGGAGTTAGTTAGTTAATTAGTTAGTTAGGAGTTAGTTAGTTAATTAGTTAGGAGTTAGTTAGGTAATTAGTTAGGAGTTAGTTAATTAGTTAGGTAGTTAGTTAGTTAGTTAGTTAATTAGTTAGTTAGGAGTTAGTTAGTTAATTAGTTAGAAGTTAGTTAGTTAATTAGTTAGTAGTTAGTTAGTTAATTAGTTAGGAGTTAGTTAATTAGTTAGGAGTTAGTTAATTAGTTAGGAGTTAGTTAGTTAATTAGTTAGTTAGTTAGTTAGTTAGGAGTTAGGTAGTTAGGAGTTAGGTAGATAGTTAGTTAGTTAGTTAGGAGTTAGTTAGTTAATTAGTTAGGAGTTAGTTAGTTAATTAGTTAGGAGTTAGTTAGTTAATTAGTTAGGAGTTAGTTAGTTAATTAGTTCGGAGGTTGTCTGTTAGATAGTTAAGAGTTAGATAGTTAGCTAGTTAGGAGTTAGGTAGTTAGCTAGGAGTTAGTTAGTTAGTTAGTTACTTAGTTACTTAGTTAGTTAGTTAGTTACTTAGTTAGTTAGTTTCTTAGTTAGTTAGTTAATTAGTTAGTTAGTTAGTTAATTAGTTAGTTAGTTAATTAGTTAGGAGTTAGTTAGTTAATTAGTTAGGAGTTAGTTAGATAGTTAGTTAGTTAGTTAATTAGTTAGTTTGTTAATTAGTTAGTTAGGAGTAAGTTAGTTAGGAGTTAGTTAATTAGTTAAGAGTTAGTTAGTTAATTAGTTCGGAGGTAGTTAGTTAGTAGTTAGTTAGTTACGTAGTTAGTTAGGAGTTAGGTAGTTAGTTAGGAGTTAGGTAGTTAGGTAGTTAGGAGTTAGGTAGTTAGGTAGTTAGTTAGTTAGGAGTTAGTTAGTTAATTAGTTAGGAGTTAGATAGTTAATTAGTTAGGATTTAGTTAGTTAATTAGTTAGGAGTTAGTTAATTAGTTAGGAGTTAGTTAGTTAATTAGTTCGGAGGTAGTTAGTTAATTAGTTAGGAGTTAGTTAATTAGTTAGGAGTTAGTTAGTTAATTAGTTCGGAGGTAGTTAATTAGTTAGTTAGGTAGTTAGTTAGTTAGGAGTTAGTTAATTAGTTAGTTAGTTAGTTAATTAGATAGTTAGTTAGTTAATTAGCTAGTTAGTAGTGAGTAAGTTAGTTAGGAGTTAGTTAGTTAATTAGTTAAGAGTTAGTTAGTTAATTAGTTAGGAGTTAGTTAGTTAATTAGTTAGGAGTTAGTTAGTTAATTAGTTAGTTAGTTAATTAGTTAGTTAGGAGTTAGTTAGTTAATTATGAGTTAGTTAGTTAGTTAGTTAGTTAGGAATTAGTTAGTTAGTTAATTAGTTCGGAGGTAGTTAATTAGTTAGTTAGGAGTTAGGTAGTTAGTTAGTTAGGAGTTAGGTAGTTAGTTAGGAGTTAGGTAGTTAGTTAGTTAGGAGTTAGTTAGTTAGTTAGCAGTTAGTTAGTTAGTTACTTAGTTAGTTAGTTAATAAGTTAGTTAGTTAGTTAATTAGGAGTTAGGTAGTTAGTTAGTTAGTTAGTTAGGAGTTAGTTAGTTAGTTAGTTAGGAGTTACTTAGTTAATTAGTTAGGAGGTAGTTAGTTAATTAGTTAGGAGGTAGTTAGTTAATTAGTTAGCAGTTAGTTAGTTAATTAGTTCGGAGGTAGTCTGTTAGATAGTTAAGAGTTAGATAGTTAGCTAGTTAGGAGTTAGGTAGTTAGCTAGGAGTTAGTTAGTTAGTTAGTTACTTAGTTAGTTAGTTAGTTACTTAGTTAGTTATTTTCTTAGTTAGTTAGTTAATTAGTTAGTTAGTTAGTTAATTAGTTAGTTAGTTAATTAGTTAGGAGTTAGTTAGTAAATTAGTTAAGAGTTAGTTAGTTAATTAGTTAGGAGTTAGTTATTTAGTTAGTTAGTAGTTAGTTAGTTACGTAGTTAGTTAGGAGTTAGGTAGTTAGTTAGGAGTTAGGTAGTTAGTTAGGAGTTAGGTAGTTAGTTAGTTAATTAGTTAGTTAGGAGTTAGTTAGTTAATTAGTTAGGAGTTAGATAGTTAATTAGTTAGGAGTTAGTTAGTTAATTAGTTAGGAGTTAGTTAATTAGTTAGGAGTTAGTTAGTTAATTAGTTCGGAGGTAGTTAGTTAGTTAGTTAGGAGTTAGGTAGTTAGGAGTTAGGTAGTTAGTTAGTTAGGAGTTAGTTAATTAGTTAGTTAGTTAGTTAGTTAGTTAATTAGATAGTTAGTTAGTTAATTAGCTAGTAAGTAGTGAGTAAGTTAGTTAGGAGTTAGTTAGTTAATTAGTTAAGAGTTAGTTAGTTAATTAGTTCGGAGGTAGTTAGTTAGTTATTTAGGAGTTAGGTAGTTAGTTAGGAGTTAGTTAGTTAGTTAGCAGTTAGTTAATTAGTTAGTTAGTTAGTTACTTAGTTAGTTAGTTAATTAGTTAGTTATTTACTTAGTTAGTTAATTAGTTAGTTAGTTAGTTAGTTAATTAGTTAGTTAGGAATTAGTTAGTTAGTTAGTTAGGAGTTAGTTAGTTAATTAGTTAGGAGTTAGTTAGTTAATTAGTTAGGAGTTAGTTAGTTAATTAGATCGGAGGTAGTTAGTTAGTTAGTTAGGAGTTAGTTAGTTAGTTAGTTAGTTAATTAGTTAGTTAGGAGTTAGTTAGTTAATTAGTTAGGAGTTAGTTAGTTAATTAGTTAGGAGTTAGTTAGTTAATTAGTTAGGAGTTAGTTAGTTAGTTAATTAGTTAGTTAGTTAATTAGTTAGTTAGTTAGTTAATTAGTTAGTTAGTTAATTAGTTAGTTTGTTAATTAGTTAGTTAGGAGTTAGTAGTTAGTTAATTAGTTAAGAGTTAGTTAGTTAATTAGTTCGGAGGTAGTTAGTTAGTTAGTTAGGAGTTAGGTAATTAGTTAGTTACGTAGTTAGTTAGTTAGGAGTTAGGTAGTTAGTTAGGAGTTAGGTAGTTAGTTAGTTAGGAGTTAGGTATTTAGTTAGTTAGTTAGTTAATTAGTTAGGAGTTAGTTAGTTAATTAGTTAGTAGTTAGTTAGTTAGGTAGTTAGGAGTTAGTTAGTTAGTTAGTTAGTTAATTAGTTAGTTAGTTAGTTATTTAGTTAGTTAGGAGTGAGTAAGTTAGTTAGGAGTTAGTTAGTTAATTAGTTAAGAGTTAGTTAGTTAATTAGTTAGGAGTTAGTTAATTAGTTCAGAGGTAGTTAGTTAGTTAGGAGTTAGTTTGTTAGGAGTTAGTTAGTTAGTTAGGAGTTAGTTAGTTAATTAGTTAGGAGTTAGTTAGTTAATTAGTTAGGAGTTAGTTAGTTAGTTAGTTAGGAGTTAGTTAGTTAGTTAGTTAGGAGTTAGTTAGTTAGTTAGTTTGGAGGTAGTTAGATGTTAGGTAGTTAGTTAGTTAGGAGTTAGGTAGTTAGTTAGTTAGGAGTTAGGTAGTTAGTTAGTTGGGGTAGCGGGGTAGGGGTATACCCTATCAAAGGAGATGTAAGGCGCCTCCTTCCCTCCGCTAGCCTACGGGACACCCTTGGTCAAGGTGGAGTTCCTGTTTAGCCCCCCATTCAGGGTTACATTTAGCCATGGGTGCAAGTGGTGGATGAAGATGGATAGCAGCTGATAGCTAGTTATGTAGTTTTTCATTTAGTTAGTTCTCCTTGGTGCGTGGGCGGTTAGTTCTCCTCGGTGCGTGGTTGGTTAGTTCTCCTCGGTGGATGGGCAGTTAGTTCTCCTCGGTGCGTGGGCGGTTAGTTCTCCTTGGTGCATGGTCGGTTAGTTCTCCTCTGTGCGTGGTCGGTTAGTTTTCCTCGGTGCGTGGGCGGTTTCTACTCGGTGCGTGGGCGGTTCTCCTCGGTGCATGGGTGGTTCTCCTTGGTGCGTGGGCGGTTAGTTCTCCTCAGTGCGTGGTCGGTTAGTTCTCCTTGGTGCGTGGGCGGTTAGTTCTCCTCGGTGAGTGGTTGGTTAGTTCTCCTCGGTGGATGGGCAGTTAGTTCTCCTCGGTGCATGGGCGGTTAGTTCTCCTTGGTGCATGGTCGGTTAGTTCTCCTCTGTGCGTGGTCGGTTAGTTTTCCTCGGTGCGTGGGCGGTTTCTACTCGGTGCGTGGGCGGTTCTCCTCGGTGCATGGGTGGTTCTCCTCGGTGCGTGGGCGGTTAGTTCTCCTCAGTGCGTGGTCGGTTAGTTCTCCTCTGTGCGTGGTCGGTTAGTTCTCCTCGGTGCGTGGTCGGTTAGTTCTCCTCGGTGCGTGGGCGGTTCTCCTCGGTGCGTGGGCGGTTCTCCTCAGTGCGTGGGCTGTTCTCCTCGGTGCATGGGCGGTTAGTTCTCCTCAGTGTGTGGATGGTTAGTTCTCCTCTGTGCGTGGGCGGTTAGTTCTCCTTGGTGCGTGGGCAGTTAGTTCTCCTCGGTGCGTGGGTGGTTAGTTCTCCTCGGTGCGTGGGCGGTACTCCTCGGTGTGTGGACGGTTCTCCTCGGTGCATGGGCGGTTAGTTCTTCTTGGTGCATGGGCGGTTAGTTCTCCTTGGTGCATGGGTGGTTAGTTCTCCTCGGTGTGTTCGCGGTTAGTTCTCCTCGGTGCGTGGGCGCTTAGTTCTTTTCGGTTCGTGGGCAGTTAGTTCTCCTCGGTGCGTGGGTGGTAAGTTCTCCTCGGTGCGTGGCGGATAGTTCTCCTCGGTGCGTGGGCGGTTAGTTCTCGGTGTGTTCGCTGTTAGTTCTCCTTGGTGCTTGGGCGCTTAGTTCTTTTTGGTTTGTGGGCAGTTAGTTCTCCTCGGTGCGTGAGCGGTTAGTTCTCCTCAGTGCGTGGGTGGTTAGTTCTCCTCAGTGCGTGAGCGGTTAGTTCTCCTCGGTGCATGGGCGTAGTTCTCCTCGGTGCGTGGGCGCTTAGTTCTCCTTGGTGAGTGGGTGGTTAGTTCTCCTCGGTAGGTTGTCAGGCTCCCCTTTGGCTTTTATGTGGGTTGTCAGGCTCCCCTTTGCCTTTTATGTAGATTGTCAGGCTCCCCTTCGGCTTTTGTGTAGGTTGTCAGGCTCCCCTTTAGCTTTTATGTAGGTTGTCAGGCTCCCCTTCGGCTTTTATGTAGGTTGTCAGGCTCCCCTTTGGCCTTTTTGTAGGTTGTCAGGCTCCCCTTCGGCTTTTATGTAGGTTGTCAGGCTCCCCTTTGGCTTTTATGTAGGTTGTCAGGCTCCCCTTTGGCTTTTATGTAGGTTGTCAGGCTCCCCTTCGGCTTTTATGTAGGTTGTCAGGCTCCCCTTCGGCTTTTATGTAGATTGTCAGGCTCCCCTTCGGCTTTTATGTAGGTTGTCAGGCTCCCCTTCGGCTTTTATGTAGGTTGTCAGGCTCCCCTTCGGCTTTTATGTAGATTGTCAGGCTCCCCTTCGGCTTTTATGTAGGTTGTCAGGCTCCCCTTCGGCTTTTATGTAGGTTGTCAGGCTCCCCTTCGGCTTTTATGTAGGTTGTCAGGCTCCCCTTCGGCTTTTATGTAGGTTGTCAGGCTCCCCTTCGGCTTTTATGTAGGTTGTCAGGCTCCCCTTCGGCTTTTATGTAGGTTGTCAGGCTTCCCTTCTGCTTTTATGTAGGTTGTCAGGCTCCCCTTCTCCTCAGTTCATGGGCGGTTAGTTCTCCTCAGTGCGTGGACGGTTAGTTCTCCTCGGTGCGTGTCAGTTTGTTCTCCTCGGTGCGTGGGCGGTTAGTTCTCCTCAGTGTGTGGGCGGTTAGTTCTCCTCGGTGCGTGGGCGGTTAGTTCTTCTTGGTGCGTGGGCAGTTAGTTCTCACCTGTGCGTGGGCGGTTAGTTATCCCCTGTGCATGGGTGGTTAGTTCTCCCCGGTGCGTGGGCGGTTATTTCTCCTCGGTACGTGGGTGGTTAGTTTTCTTCGGTGCGTGGGCGGTTAGTTCTCCTCGATGCGTGGGCGGTTATTTCTCCTTAGTGCGTAAGCGTTTAGTTCTTCTCGGTGCGTGGGCAGTTAGTTTTCCTCGTTGCGTGGGCGCTTAGTTCTCCTCGGTTCGTGGGCACGTAGTTCTCCTCGGTGCGCGTGGACGTTTAGTTCTCTTCAGTGCGTGAGCGGTTAGTTCTCGTCGGTGCGTGGGCGCTTAGTTCTCCTCGGTGTGTGGGCAGTTAGTTAGGAGTTAGTTAGTTAGTTAGTTAGGAGTTAGTTAGTTAGTTAGGAGTTAGTTAGTTAGTTAGGAGTTAGTTAGGAGTTAGTTAGTTAGTTACGAGTTAGTTAGTTAGTTAGTTAGTTAATTAGTTAGGAGTTAGTTAGTTAATTAGTTAGGAGTTAGTTAATTAGGTAGGAGTTAGTTAGTTAATTAGTTAGGAGTTAGTTAGTTAATTAGTTAGTTAGGAGTTAGTTAATTAGTTAGTTAGGAGTTAGTTAGTTAATTAGTTAGGAGTTAGTTAGTTAGTTAGTTAGTTAGTTAATTAGTTAGTTAGTTAGTTATTTAGTTAGTTAGGAGTGAGTAAGTTAGTTAGGAGTTAGTTAGTTAATTAGTTAAGAGTTAGTTAGTTAATTAGTTAGGAGTTAGTTAATTAGTTCAGAGGTAGTTAGTTAGTTAGGAGTTAGTTTGTTAGGAGTTAGTTAGTTAGTTAGGAGTTAGTTAGTTAATTAGTTAGGAGTTAGTTAATTAGTTAGGAGTTAGTTAGTTAGTTAGTTAGGAGTTAGTTAGTTAGTTAGTTAGTTTGGAGGTAGTTAGATGTTAGGTAGTTAGTTAGTTAGGAGTTAGGTAGTTAGTTAGTTAGGAGTTAGGTAGTTAGTTAGTTGGGGTAGCGGGGTAGGGGTATACCCTATCAAAGGAGATGTAAGGCGCCTCCTTCCCTCCGCTAGCCTACGGGACACCCTTGGTCAAGGTGGAGTTTCTGTTTAGCCCCCCATTCAGGGTTACATGAAGCCATGGGTGCAAGTGGTGAATGATGGATAGCAGCTGATAGCTAGTTATGTAGTTTTTTATTTAGTTAGTTCTCCTTGGTGCGTGGGCGGTTAGTTCTCCTCGGTGTGTGGTTGGTTAGTTCTCCTCGGTGGATGGGCAGTTAGTTCTCCTCGGTGCGTGGGCGGTTAGTTCTCCTTGGTGCATGGTCGGTTAGTTCTCCTCTGTGCGTGGTCGGTTAGTTTTCCTCGGTGCGTGGGCGGTTTCTACTCGGTGCATGGGCGGTTCTCCTCGGTGCATGGGTGGTTCTCCTTGGTGCATGGGTGGTTCTCCTTGGTGCGTGGGCGGTTAGTTCTCCTCAGTGCGTGGTCAGTTAGTTCTCCTTGGTGCGTGGGCGGTTAGTTCTCCTCGGTGAGTGGTTGGTTAGTTCTCCTCAGTGGATGGGCAGTTAGTTCTTCTCGGTGCGTGGGCGGTTAGTTCTCCTTGGTGCATGGTCGGTTAGTTCTCCTCTGTGCGTGGTCGGTTAGTTTTCCTCGGTGCGTGGGCGGTTTCTACTCGGTGCGTGGGCGGTTCTCCTCGGTGCATGGGTGGTTCTCCTCGGTGCGTGGGCGGTTAGTTCTCCTCAGTGCGTGGTCGGTTAGTTCTCCTCTGTGCGTGGTCGGTTAGTTCTCCTCGGTGCATGGTCGGTTAGTTCTCCTCGGTGCGTGGGCGGTTCTCCTTGGTGCGTGGGCGGTTCTCCTCAGTGCGTGGGCTGTTCTCCTCGGTGCATGGGCGGTTAGTTCTCCTCAGTGTGTGGATGGTTAGTTCTCCTCTGTGCGTGGGCGGTTAGTTCTCCTTGGTGCGTGGGCAGTTAGTTCTCCTCGGTGCGTGGGTGGTTAGTTCTCCTCGGTGCGTGGGCGGTACTCCTCGGTGCGTGGACGGTTCTCCTCGGTGCATGGGCGGTTAGTTCTTCTCGGTGCATGGGCGGTTAGTTCTCCTTGGTGCATGGGTGGTTAGTTCTCCTCGGTGTGTTCGCGGTTAGTTCTCCTCGGTGCGTGGGCGCTTAGTTCTTTTCGGTTCGTGGGCAGTTAGTTCTCCTCGGTGCGTGGGTGGTAAGTTCTCCTCGGTGCATGGCGGATAGTTCTCCTCGGTGCGTGGGCGGTTAGTTCTCCTCGGTGTGTTTGCTGTTAGTTCTCCTTGGTGCGTGGGCACTTAGTTCTTTTTGGTTCGTGGGCAGTTAGTTCTCCTCGGTGCGTGAGCGGTTAGTTCTCCTCAGTGCGTGGGTGGTTAGTTCTCCTCGGTGCGTGAGCGGTTAACTCTCCTCGGTGCGTGGGCGCTTAGTTCTCCTCGGTGCGTGGGCGCTTAGTTCTCCTTGGTGAGTGGGCGGTTAGTTAATTAGTTAGTTAGGAGTTAGTTAGTTAATTAGTTAGGAGTTAGTTAGTTAATTAGTTAGGAGTTAGTTAGTTAGTTAATTAGTTAGTTAGTTAGTTAATTAGTTAGTTTGTTTATTAGTTAGTTAGGAGTGAGTAAGTTAGTTAGGAGTTAGGAGTTAGTTAATTAGTTAGGAGTTAGTTAGTTAATTAGTTAGGAGTTAGTTAATTAGTTAAGAGTTAGTTAGTTAATTAGTTCGGAGGTAGTTAGTTAGTTAGTTAGGAGTTAGGTAGTTAGTTAGGAGTTAGTTAGTTAGGAGTTAGGTTGTTAGTTAGTCAGTTAATTAGTTAGGAGTTAGTTAGTTAATTAGTTAGGAGTTAGTTAATTAGTTTGGAGGTAGTTAGTTAGTTAGTTAAGAGTTAGGTAGTTAGTTAGTTAGGAGTTAGGTAGTTAGTTAGTTAGGAGTTAGTTAGTTAGTTAGTTAATTAGTATGTTAGGGGTTAGGAGTTATGTTAGTTAATTAGTTAAGAGTTAGTTAGTTAATTAGTTAGGAGTTAGTTAGTTAATTAGTTAGGAGTTAGTTAGTTAATTAGTTCGGAGGTAGTTAGTTAATTAGTTAGGAGTTAGTTAGTTAATTAGTTAGGAGTTAGTTAGTTAATTAGTTAGGAGTTAGTTAGTTAATTAGGAGTTAGTTAGTTAGTTAGTTAGGAGTTAGTTAGTTAATTAGTTAGGAGTTAGTTAGTTAATTAGTTAGGAGTTAGTTAGTTAATTAGTTAGGAGTTAGTTAGTTAATTAGTTAGGAGTTAGTTAGTTAATTAGTTAGGAGTTAGTTAGTTAATTAGTTAGTTAGGAGTTAGTTAATTAGTTAGGAGTTAGTTAGGTAATTAGTTAGGAGTTAGTTAATTAGTTAGGTAGTTAGTTAGTTAGTTAGTTAATTAGTTAGTTAGGAGTTAGTTAATTAGTTAGAAGTTAGTTAGTTAATTAGTTAGGAGTTAGTTAGTTAATTAGTTAGGAGTTAGTTAATTAGTTAGGAGTTAGTTAATTAGTTAGGAGTTAGTTAGTTAATTAGTTAGTTAGTTAGTTAGTTAGGAGTTAGGTAGTTAGGAGTTAGGTAGATAGTTAGGAGTTAGTTAGTTAGGAGTTAGGAGTTAGTTAATTAGTTAGGAGTTAGTTAATTAGTTAGGTCGTTAGTTAGTTAGTTAGTTAGTTAGTTAATTAGTTAGTTAGGAGTTAGTTAGTTAGTTAGTTAATTAGTTAGTTAGGAGTTAGTTAGTTAATTAGTTAGAAGTTAGTTAGTTAATTAGTTAGGAGTTAGTTAGTTAATTAGTTAGGAGTTAGTTAATTAGGTAGGAGTTAGTTAGTTAATTAGTTAGGAGTTAGTTAGTTAATTAGTTAGGAGTTAGTTAATTAGTTAGTTAGGAGTTAGGTAGTTAATTAGTTAGGAGTTAGTTAGTTAATTAGTTAGGAGTTAGTTAGTTAGTTAATTAGTTAGTTAGTTAGTTAATTAGTTAGTTAGTTTGTTTATTAGTTAGTTAGGAGTGAGTAAGTTAGTTAGGAGTTAGGAGTTAGTTAATTAGTTAGGAGTTAGTTAGTTAATTAGTTAGGAGTTAGTTAATTAGTTAAGAGTTAGTTAGTTAATTAGTTCGGAGGTAGTTAGTTAGTTAGTTAGGAGTTAGGTAGTTAGTTAGTTACGTAGTTAGTTAGGAGTTAGGTAGTTAGTTAGGAGTTAGTTAGTTAGGAGTTAGGTTGTTAGTTAGTTAGTTAATTAGTTAGGAGTTAGTTAGTTAATTAGTTAGGAGTTAGTTAATTAGTTTGGAGGTAGTTAGTTAGTTAGTTAAGAGTTAGGTAGTTAGTTAGTTAGGAGTTAGGTAGTTAGTTAGTTAGGAGTTAGTTAGTTAGTTAGTTAATTAGTATGTTAGGGGTTAGGAGTTAATTAGTTAAGAGTTAGTTAGTTAATTAGTTAGGAGTTAGTTAGTTAATTAGTTAGGAGTTAGTTAGTTAATTAGTTCGGAGGTAGTTAGTTAATTAGTTAGGAGTTAGTTAGTTAGTTAATTAGTTAGTTAGTTAATTAGTTAGTTAGTTAGTTAGTTAGTTAGTTAGTTAATTAGTTAGTTAGTTTGTTAATTAGTTAGTTAGGAGTTAGTAGTTAGTTAATTAGTTAAGAGTTAGTTAGTTAATTAGTTCGGAGGTAGTTAGTTAGTTAGTTAGGAGTTAGGTAATTAGTTAGTTACGTAGTTAGTTAGTTAGGAGTTAGGTAGTTAGTTAGGAGTTAGGTAGTTAGTTAGTTAGGAGTTAGGTATTTAGTTAGTTAGTTAGTTAATTAGTTAGGAGTTAGTTAGTTAGTTAATTAGTTAGTAGTTAGTTAGTTAGGTAGTTAGGAGTGAGTAAGTTAGTTAGGAGTTAGTTAGTTAATTAGTTAAGAGTTAGTTAGTTAATTAGTTAGGAGTTAGTTAATTAGTTCGGTGGTAGTTAGTTAGTTAGGAGTTAGTTTGTTAGGAGTTAGTTAGTTAGTTAGGAGTTAGTTAGTTAGTTAGTTAATTAATTAGTTAGGAGTTAGTTAGTTAATTAGTTAGGAGTTAGTTAGTTAATTAGTTAGGAGTTAGTTAGTTAGTTAGTTAGGAGTTAGTTAGTTAGTTAGTTAGGAGTTAGTTAGTTAGTTAGTTCGGAGTTAGTTAGTTAGTTAGTTCGGAGGTAGTTAGGTGTTAGGTAGTTAGTTAGTTAGGAGTTGGGTAGTTAGTTAGTTAGGAGTTAGGTAGTTAGTTAGTTGGGGTAGCGGGGTAGGGGTATACCCTATCAAAGGAGATGTAAGGCGCCTCCTTCCCTCCGCTAGCCTACGGGACACCCTTGGTCAAGGTGGAGTTCCCGTTTAGCTCCCCATTCAGGGTTACATGAAGCCATGGGTGCAAGTGGTGGATGAAGATGGATAGCAGCTGATAGCTAGTTATGTAGTTTTTTATTTAGTTCTCCTTGGTGCGTGGGCGGTTAGTTCTCCTCGGTGCGTGGTTGGTTAGTTCTCCTCGGTGGATGGGCAGTTAGTTCTCCTCGGTGCGTGGGCGGTTAGTTCTCCTTGGTGCATGGTCGGTTAGTTCTCCTCTGTGCGTGGTCGGTTAGTTTTCCTCGGTGCGTGGGCGGTTTCTACTCGGTGCGTGGGCGGTTCTCCTCGGTGCATGGGTGGTTCTCCTCGGTGCGTGGGCGGTTAGTTCTCCTCAGTGCATGGTCGGTTAGTTCTCCTCTGTGCGTGGCCGGTTAGTTCTCCTCGGTGCGTGGTCGGTTAGTTCTCCTCGGTGCGTGGGCGGTTCTCCTCGGTGCGTGGGCGGTTCTCCTCAGTGTGTGGGCTGTTCTCCTCTGTGCGTGGGCGGTTAGTTCTCCTTGGTGCGTGGGCAGTTAGTTCTCCTCAGTGCGTGGGTGGTTAGTTCTCCTCAGTGCGTGGGCGGTACTCCTCGGTGCGTGGATGGTTCTCCTTGGTGCATGGGCGGTTAGTTCTTCTTGGTGCGTGGGCGGTTAGTTCTCCTTGGTGCATGGGTGGTTAGTTCTCCTCGGTGTGTTCGCGGTTAGTTCTCCTCGGTGCGTGGCCGCTTAGTTCTTTTCGGTTCGTGGGCAGTTAGTTCTCCTCGGTGCGTGGGTGGTAAGTTCTCCTCGGTGCGTGGGTGGTAAGTTCTCCTCGGTGCGTGGCGGATAGTTCTCCTCGGTGCGTGGGCGGTTAGTTCTCGGTGTGTTCGCTGTTAGTTCTCCTTGGTGCGTGGGCGCTTAGTTCTTTTTGGTTTGTGGGCAGTTAGTTCTCCTCGGTGCGTGAGCGGTTAGTTCTCCTCAGTGCGTGGGTGGTTAGTTCTCCTCAGTGCGTGAGCGGTTAGTTCTCCTCGGTGCGTGGGCGTAGTTCTCCTCGGTGCGTGGGCGCTTAGTTCTCCTTGGTGAGTGGGTGGTTAGTTCTCCTCGGTAGGTTGTCAGGCTCCCCTTTGGCTTTTATGTGGGTTGTCAGGCTCCCCTTTGCCTTTTATGTAGATTGTCAGGCTCCCCTTCGGCTTTTGTGTAGGTTGTCAGGCTCCCCTTTAGCTTTTATGTAGGTTGTCAGGCTCCCCTTCGGCTTTTATGTAGGTTGTCAGGCTCCCCTTTGGCCTTTTTGTAGGTTGTCAGGCTCCCCTTCGGCTTTTATGTAGGTTGTCAGGCTCCCCTTTGGCTTTTATGTAGGTTGTCACGCTCCCCTTTGGCTTTTATATAGGTTGTCAGGCTCCCCTTCGGCTTTTATGTAGGTTGTCAGGCTCCCCTTCGGCTTTTATGTAGGTTGTCAGGCTCCCCTTCGGCTTTTATGTAGGTTGTCAGGCTCCCCTTCGGCTTTTATGTAGGTTGTCAGGCTCCCCTTCGGCTTTTATGTAGATTGTCAGGCTCCCCTTCGGCTTTTATGTAGGTTGTCAGGCTCCCCTTCGGCTTTTATGTAGATGTTAGACTCCCCTTCGGCTTTTATGTAGGTTGTCAGGCTCCCCTTCGGCTTTTATGTAGGTTGTCAGGCTCCCCTTCGGCTTTTATGTAGGTTGTCAGGCTCCCCTTCGGCTTTTATGTAGGTTGTCAGGCTTCCCTTCTGCTTTTATGTAGGTTGTCAGGCTCCCCTTCTCCTCAGTTCATGGGCGGTTAGTTCTCCTCAGTGCGTGGACGGTTAGTTCTCCTCGGTGCGTGTCAGTTTGTTCTCCTCGGTGCGTGGACGGTTAGTTCTCCTCAGTGTGTGGGCGGTTAGTTCTCCTCGGTGCGTGGGCGGTTAGTTCTTCTTGGTGCGTGGGCGGTTAGTTCTCACCTGTGCGTGGGCGGTTAGTTATCCCCTGTGCATGGGTGGTTAGTTCTCCCCGGTGCGTGGGCGGTTATTTCTCCTCGGTACGTGGGTGGTTAGTTTTCTTCGGTGCGTGGGCGGTTAGTTCTCCTCGATGCGTGGGCGGTTATTTCTCCTTAGTGCGTAAGCGTTTAGTTCTTCTCGGTGCGTGGGCAGTTAGTTTTCCTCGTTGCGTGGGCGCTTAGTTCTCCTCGGTTCGTGGGCACGTAGTTCTCCTCGGTGCGCGTGGACGTTTAGTTCTCTTCAGTGCGTGAGCGGTTAGTTCTCGTCGGTGCGTGGGCGCTTAGTTCTCCTCGGTGTGTGGGCAGTTAGTTAGGAGTTAGTTAGTTAGTTAGTTAGGAGTTAGTTAGTTAGTTAGGAGTTAGTTAGGAGTTAGTTAGTTAGTTACGAGTTAGTTAGTTAGTTAGTTAATTAGTTAGTTATGAGTTAGTTAGTTAATTAGTTAGGAGTTAGTTAGTTAATTAGTTAGGAGTTAGTTAATTAGGTAGGAGTTAGTTAGTTAATTAGTTAGGAGTTAGTTAGTTAATTAGTTAGTTAGGAGTTAGTTAATTAGTTAGTTAGGAGTTAGTTAGTTAATTAGTTAGGAGTTAGTTAGTTAGTTAGTTAGTTAATTAGTTAGTTAGTTAGTTAGTTATTTAGTTAGTTAGGAGTGAGTAAGTTAGTTAGGAGTTAGTTAGTTAATTAGTTAAGAGTTAGTTAGTTAATTAGTTAGGAGTTAGTTAATTAGTTCAGAGGTAGTTAGTTAGTTAGGAGTTAGTTTGTTAGGAGTTAGTTAGTTAGTTAGGAGTTAGTTAGTTAATTAGTTAGGAGTTAGTTAGTTAATTAGTTAGGAGTTAGTTAGTTAGTTAGTTAGGAGTTAGTTAGTTAGTTAGTTAGGAGTTAGTTAGTTAGTTAGTTTGGAGGTAGTTAGATGTTAGGTAGTTAGTTAGTTAGGAGTTAGGTAGTTAGTTAGTTAGGAGTTAGGTAGTTAGTTAGTTGGGGTAGCGGGGTAGGGGTATACCCTATCAAAGGAGATGTAAGGCGCCTCCTTCCCTCCGCTAGCCTACGGGACACCCTTGGTCAAGGTGGAGTTTCTGTTTAGCCCCCCATTCAGGGTTACATGAAGCCATGGGTGCAAGTGGTGAATGATGGATAGCAGCTGATAGCTAGTTATGTAGTTTTTTATTTAGTTAGTTCTCCTTGGTGCGTGGGCGGTTAGTTCTCCTCGGTGTGTGGTTGGTTAGTTCTCCTCGGTGGATGGGCAGTTAGTTCTCCTCGGTGCGTGGGCGGTTAGTTCTCCTTGGTGCATGGTCGGTTAGTTCTCCTCTGTGCGTGGTCGGTTAGTTTTCCTCGGTGCGTGGGCGGTTTCTACTCGGTGCGTGGGCGGTTCTCCTCGGTGCATGGGTGGTTCTCCTTGGTGCATGGGTGGTTCTCCTTGGTGCGTGGGTGGTTAGTTCTCCTCAGTGCGTGGTCAGTTAGTTCTCCTTGGTGCGTGGGCGGTTAGTTCTCCTCGGTGAGTGGTTGGTTAGTTCTCCTCGGTGGATGGGCAGTTAGTTCTCCTCGGTGCGTGGGCGGTTAGTTCTCCTTGGTGCATGGTCGGTTAGTTCTCCTCTGTGCGTGGTCGGTTAGTTTTCCTCGGTGCGTGGGCGGTTTCTACTCGGTGCGTGGGCGGTTCTCCTCGGTGCATGGGTGGTTCTCCTCGGTGCGTGGACGGTTAGTTCTCCTCAGTGCGTGGTCGGTTAGTTCTCCTCTGTGCGTGGTCGGTTAGTTCTCCTCGGTGCATGGTCGGTTAGTTCTCCTCGGTGTGTGGGCGGTTCTCCTTGGTGCGTGGGCGGTTCTCCTCAGTGCGTGGGCTGTTCTCCTCGGTGCATGGGCGGTTAGTTCTCCTCAGTGTGTGGATGGTTAGTTCTCCTCTGTGCGTGGGCGGTTAGTTCTCCTTGGTGCGTGGGCAGTTAGTTCTCCTCGGTGCGTGGGTGGTTAGTTCTCCTCGGTGCGTGGGCGGTACTCCTCGGTGCGTGGACGGTTCTCCTCGGTGCATGGGCGGTTAGTTCTTCTCGGTGCATGGGCGGTTAGTTCTCCTTGGTGCATGGGTGGTTAGTTCTCCTCGGTGTGTTCACGGTTAGTTCTCCTCGGTGCGTGGGCGCTTAGTTCTTTTCGGTTCGTGGGCAGTTAGTTCTCCTCGGTGCGTGGGTGGTAAGTTCTCCTCGGTGCGTGGCGGATAGTTCTCCTCGGTGCGTGGGCGGTTAGTTCTCCTCGGTGTGTTTGCTGTTAGTTCTCCTTTGTGCGTGGGCATTTAGTTCTTTTTGGTTCGTGGGCAGTTAGTTCTCCTCGGTGCGTGAGCGGTTAGTTCTCCTCAGTGCGTGGGTGGTTAGTTCTCCTCGGTGCGTGAGCGGTTAGTTCTCCTCGGTGCGTGGGCGCTTAGTTCTCCTCGGTGCATGGGCGCTTAGTTCTCCTTGGTGAGTGGGCGGTTAGTTAATTAGTTAGTTAGGAGTTAGTTAGTTAATTAGTTAGGAGTTAGTTAGTTAATTAGTTAGGAGTTAGTTAGTTAGTTAATTAGTTAGTTAGTTAGTTAATTAGTTAGTTTGTTTATTAGTTAGTTAGGAGTGAGTAAGTTAGTTAGGAGTTAGGAGTTAGTTAATTAGTTAGGAGTTAGTTAGTTAATTAGTTAGGAGTTAGTTAATTAGTTAAGAGTTAGTTAGTTAATTAGTTCGGAGGTAGTTAGTTAGTTAGTTAGGAGTTAGGTAGTTAGTTAGGAGTTAGTTAGTTAGGAGTTAGGTTGTTAGTTAGTCAGTTAATTAGTTAGGAGTTAGTTAGTTAATTAGTTAGGAGTTAGTTAATTAGTTTGGAGGTAGTTAGTTAGTTAGTTAAGAGTTAGGTAGTTAGTTAGTTAGGAGTTAGGTAGTTAGTTAGGAGTTAGTTAGTTAGTTAGTTAATTAGTATGTTAGGGGTTAGGAGTTATGTTAGTTAATTAGTTAAGAGTTAGTTAGTTAATTAGTTAGGAGTTAGTTAGTTAATTAGTTAGGAGTTAGTTAGTTAATTAGTTCGGAGGTAGTTAGTTAATTAGTTAGGAGTTAGTTAATTAGTTAGGAGTTAGTTAGTTAATTAGTTAGGAGTTAGTTAGTTAATTAGGAGTTAGTTAGTTAGTTAGTTAGGAGTTAGTTAGTTAATTAGTTAGGAGTTAGTTAGTTAATTAGTTAGGAGTTAGTTAGTTAATTAGTTAGGAGTTAGTTAGTTAATTAGTTAGGAGTTAGTTAGTTAATTAGTTAGGAGTTAGTTAGTTAATTAGTTAGTTAGGAGTTAGTTAGTTAATTAGTTAGGAGTTAGTTAGGTAATTAGTTAGGAGTTAGTTAATTAGTTAGGTAGTTAGTTAGTTAGTTAGTTAATTAGTTAGTTAGGAGTTAGTTAATTAGTTAGAAGTTAGTTAGTTAATTAGTTAGGAGTTAGTTAGTTAATTAGTTAGGAGTTAGTTAATTAGTTAGGAGTTAGTTAATTAGTTAGGAGTTAGTTAGTTAATTAGTTAGTTAGTTAGTTAGTTAGGAGTTAGGTAGTTAGGAGTTAGGTAGATAGTTAGTTAGTTAGTTAGGAGTTAGTTAGTTAATTAGTTAGGAGTTAGTTAGTTAATTAGTTAGGAGTTAGTTAGTTAATTAGTTAGGAGTTAGTTAGTTAATTAGTTCGGAGGTTGTCTGTTAGATAGTTAAGAGTTAGATAGTTAGCTAGTTAGGAGTTAGGTAGTTAGCTAGGAGTTAGTTAGTTAGTTAGTTAGTTAGTTACTTAGTTAGTTAGTTAGTTACTTAGTTAGTTAGTTTCTTAGTTAGTTAGTTAATTAGTTAGTTAGTTAGTTAATTAGTTAGTTAGTTAATTAGTTAGGAGTTAGTTAGTTAATTAGTTAGGAGTTAGTTAGTTAGTTAGTTAGTTAGTTAATTAGTTAGTTAGTTTGTTAATTAGTTAGTTAGGAGTGAGTAAGTTAGTTAGGAGTTAGTTAAT
Source organism: Cepaea hortensis (assembly GCA_963921405.1). Classification (NCBI taxonomy): domain Eukaryota; kingdom Metazoa; phylum Mollusca; class Gastropoda; order Stylommatophora; family Helicidae; genus Cepaea; species Cepaea hortensis. Next base: position 15,288,975 of record OY992886.1, on the reverse strand, counting down.
TAGTTAAGAGTTAGTTAGTTAATTAGTTCGGAGGTAGTTAGTTAGTAGTTAGTTAGTTACGTAGTTAGTTAGGAGTTAGGTAGTTAGTTAGGAGTTAGGTAGTTAGGTAGTTAGGAGTTAGGTAGTTAGTTAGTTAGGAGTTAGTTAGTTAATTAGTTAGGAGTTAGTTAGTTAATTAGTTAGGAGTTAGATAGTTAATTAGTTAGGATTTAGTTAGTTAATTAGTTAGGAGTTAGTTAGTTAATTAGTTCGGAGGTAGTTAGTTAATTAGTTAGGAGTTAGTTAATTAGTTAGGAGTTAGTTAGTTAATTAGTTCGGAGGTAGTTAATTAGTTAGTTAGGAGTTAGGTAGTTAGTTAGTTAGGAGTTAGGTAGTTAGTTAGGGAGTTAGTTAGTTAGTTAATTAGATAGATAGTTAGTTAATTAGCTAGTTAGTAGTGAAAAAGTTAGTTAGGAGTTAGTTAGTTAATTAGTTAAGAGTTAGTTAGTTAATTAGTTAGGAGTTAGTTAGTTAATTAGTTAGGAGTTAGTTAGTTAATTAGTTAGTTAGTTAATTAGTTAGTTAGGAGTTAGTTAGTTAATTATGAGTTAGTTAGTTAGTTAGTTAGTTAGGAATTAGTTAGTTAGTTAATTAGTTCGGAGGTAGTTAGTTAGTTAGTTAGGAGTTAGGTAGTTAGTTAGTTAGGAGTTAGGTAGTTAGTTAGGAGTTAGGTAGTTAGTTAGTTAGGAGTTAGTTAGTTAGTTAGCAGTTAGTTAGTTAGTTACTTAGTTAGTTAGTTAATTAGTTAGTTAGTTAGTTAGTTAGTTAGTTAGTTAGTTAGTTAGGAGTTAGGTAGTTAGTTAGTTAGTTAGTTAGGAGTTAGTTAGTTAGTTAGTTAGGAGTTACTTAGTTAATTAGTTAGGAGGTAGTTAGTTAATTAGTTAGGAGTTAGTTAGTTAATTAGTTAGCAGTTAGTTAGTTAATTAGTTCGGAGGTAGTTAATTAGTTAGGAGTTAGTTAGTTAATTAGTTCGGAGGTAGTTAGTTAGTTAGTTAGGAGTTAGGTAGTTAGGAGTTAGGTAGTTAGTTAGTTAGGAGTTAGTTAATTAGTTAGTTAGTTAGTTAGTTAATTAGATAGTTAGTTAGTTAATTAGCTAGTAAGTAGTGAGTAAGTTAGTTAGGAGTTAGTTAGTTAATTAGTTAAGAGTTAGTTAGTTAATTAGTTCGGAGGTAGTTAGTTAGTTATTTAGGAGTTAGGTAGTTAGTTAGGAGTTAGTTAGTTAGTTAGCAGTTAGTTAATTAGTAAGTTAGTTAGTTACTTAGTTAGTTAGTTAATTAGTTAGTTATTTACTTAGTTAGTTAATTAGTTAGTTAGTTAGTTAGTTAATTAGTTAGTTAGGAATTAGTTAGTTAGTTAGGAGTTAGTTAGTTAATTAGTTAGGAGTTAGTTAGTTAATTAGTTAGGAGTTAGTTAGTTAATTAGATCGGAGGTAGTTAGTTAGTTAGTTAGGAGTTAGTTAGTTAGTTAGTTAGTTAATTAGTTAGTTAGGAGTTAGTTAGTTAATTAGTTAGAAGTTAGTTAGTTAATTAGTTAGGAGTTAGTTAGTTAATTAGGAGTTAGTTAATTAGTTAGGAGTTAGTTAATTAGTTAGGAGTTAGTTAGTTAATTAGTTAAGAGTTAGTTAGTTAATTAGTTCGGAGTTAGTTAGTTAGTTAGGAGTTAGGGAGTTAGTTAGTTAGGAGTTAGTTAATTAGTTAGTTAGTTACTTAGTTAATTAGTTAGTTAGTTAGTTAATCAATCAGTTAGGAGTTAGTTAGTTAATTAGTTAGGAGTTAGTTAGGTAATTAGTTAATTAGGAGTTAGTTAGTTAATTAGTTAGGAGTTAGTTAGTTAATTAGTTAGGAGTTAGTTAGTTAATTAGTTAGGAGTTAGTTAGTTAGTTAGTTAGTTAATTAGTTAGTTAGTTAATTAGTTAGTTAGTTTGTTAATTAGTTAGTTAGGAGTTAGTAGTTAGTTAATTAGTTAAGAGTTAGTTAGTTAATTAGTTAAGAGTTAGTTAGTTAATTAGTTCGGAGGTAGTTAGTTAGTTAGTTAGGAGTTAGGTAATTAGTTAGTTACGTAGTTAGTTAGTTAGGAGTTAGGTAGTTAGTTAGGAGTTAGGTAGTTAGTTAGTTAGGAGTTAGGTATTTAGTTAGTTAGTTAGTTAATTAGTTAGGAGTTAGTTAGTTAATTAGTTAGTAGTTAGTTAGTTAGGTAGTTAGGAGTTAGTTAGTTAGTTAGTTAGTTAGTTAATTAGTTAGTTAGTTAGTTATTTAGTTAGTTAGGAGTGAGTAAGTTAGTTAGGAGTTAGTTAGTTAATTAGTTAAGAGTTAGTTAGTTAATTAGTTAGGAGTTAGTTAATTAGTTCAGAGGTAGTTAGTTAGTTAGGAGTTAGTTTGTTAGGAGTTAGTTAGTTAGTTAGGAGTTAGTTAGTTAATTAGTTAGGAGTTAGTTAGTTAATTAGTTAGGAGTTAGTTAGTTAGTTAGTTAGGAGTTAGTTAGTTAGTTAGTTAGGAGTTAGTTAGTTAGTTAGTTTGGAGGTAGTTAGATTTTAGGTAGTTAGTTAGTTAGGAGTTAGGTAGTTAGTTAGTTAGGAGTTAGGTAGTTAGTTAGTTGGGGTAGCGGGGTAGGGGTATACCCTATCAAAGGAGATGTAAGGCGCCTCCTTCCCTCCGCTAGCCTACGGGACACCCTTGGTCAAGGTGGAGTTTCTGTTTAGCCCCCCATTCAGGGTTACATGAAGCCATGGGTGCAAGTGGTGGATGATGGATAGCAGCTGATAGCTAGTTATGTAGTTTTTTATTTAGTTAGTTCTCCTTGGTGCGTGGGCGGTTAGTTCTCCTCGGTGTGTGGTTGGTTAGTTCTCCTCGGTGGATGGGCAGTTAGTTCTCCTCGGTGCGTGGGCGGTTAGTTCTCCTTGGTGCATGGTCGGTTAGTTCTCCTCTGTGCGTGGTCGGTTAGTTTTCCTCGGTGCGTGGGCGGTTTCTACTCGGTGCGTGGGCGGTTCTCCTCGGTGCATGGGTGGTTCTCCTTGGTGCGTGGGCGGTTAGTTCTCCTCAGTGCGTGGTCAGTTAGTTCTCCTTGGTGCGTGGGCGGTTAGTTCTCCTCGGTGAGTGGTTGGTTAGTTCTCCTCGGTGGATGGGCAGTTAGTTCTCCTCGGTGCGTGGGCGGTTAGTTCTCCTTGGTGCATGGTCGGTTAGTTCTCCTCTGTGCGTGGTCGGTTAGTTTTCCTCGGTGCGTGGGCGGTTTCTACTCGGTGCGTGGGCGGTTCTCCTCGGTGCATGGGTGGTTCTCCTCGGTGCGTGGGCGGTTAGTTCTCCTCAGTGCGTGGTCGGTTAGTTCTCCTCTGTGCGTGGTCGGTTAGTTCTCCTCGGTGCGTGGTCGGTTAGTTCTCCTCGGTGCGTGGGCGGTTCTCCTTGGTGCGTGGGCGGTTCTCCTCAGTGCGTGGGCTGTTCTCCTCGGTGCGTGGGCGGTTAGTTCTCCTCAGTGTGTGGATGGTTAGTTCTCCTCTGTGCGTGGGCGGTTAGTTCTCCTTGGTGCGTGGGCAGTTAGTTCTCCTCGGTGCGTGGGTGGTTAGTTCTCCTCGGTGCGTGGGCGGTACTCCTCGGTGCGTGGACGGTTCTCCTCGGTGCATGGGCGGTTAGTTCTTCTCGGTGCATGGGCGGTTAGTTCTCCTTGGTGCATGGGTGGTTAGTTCTCCTCGGTGTGTTCGCGGTTAGTTCTCCTCGGTGCGTGGGCGCTTAGTTCTTTTCGGTTCGTGGGCAGTTCTCCTCGGTGCGTGGGTGGTAAGTTCTCCTCGGTGCGTGGCGGATAGTTCTCCTCGGTGCGTGGGCGGTTAGTTCTCCTCGGTGTGTTTGCTGTTAGTTCTCCTTGGTGCGTGGGCGCTTAGTTCTTTTTGGTTCGTGGGCAGTTAGTTCTCCTCGGTGCGTGAGCGGTTAGTTCTCCTCAGTGCGTGGGTGGTTAGTTCTCCTCGGTGCGTGAGCGGTTAGTTCTCCTCGGTGCGTGGGCGCTTAGTTCTCCTCGGGGCGTGGGCGCTTAGTTCTCCTTGGTGAGTGGGCGGTTAGTTAATTAGTTAGTTAGGAGTTAGTTAGTTAATTAGTTAGGAGTTAGTTAGTTAATTAGTTAGGAGTTAGTTAGTTAGTTAATTAGTTAGTTAGTTAGTTAATTAGTTAGTTTGTTTATTAGTTAGTTAGGAGTGAGTAAGTTAGTTAGGAGTTAGGAGTTAGTTAATTAGTTAGGAGTTAGTTAGTTAATTAGTTAGGAGTTAGTTAATTAGTTAAGAGTTAGTTAGTTAATTAGTTCGGAGGTAGTTAGTTAGTTAGTTAGGAGTTAGGTAGTTAGTTAGGAGTTAGTTAGTTAGGAGTTAGGTTGTTAGTTAGTCAGTTAATTAGTTAGGAGTTAGTTAGTTAATTAGTTAGGAGTTAGTTAATTAGTTTGGAGGTAGTTAGTTAGTTAGTTAAGAGTTAGGTAGTTAGTTAGTTAGGAGTTAGGTAGTTAGTTAGTTAGGAGTTAGTTAGTTAGTTAGTTAATTAGTATGTTAGGGGTTAGGAGTTATGTTAGTTAATTAGTTAAGAGTTAGTTAGTTAATTAGTTAGGAGTTAGTTAGTTAATTAGTTAGGAGTTAGTTAGTTAATTAGTTCGGAGGTAGTTAGTTAATTAGTTAGGAGTTAGTTAGTTAATTAGTTAGGAGTTAGTTAATTAGTTAGGAGTTAGTTAGTTAATTAGGAGTTAGTTAGTTAGTTAATTAGGAGTTAGTTAGTTAATTAGTTAGGAGTTAGTTAGTTAATTAGTTAGGAGTTATTTAGTTAATTAGTTAGGAGTTAGTTAGTTAATTAGTTAGGAGTTAGTTAGTTAATTAGTTAGGAGTTAGTTAGTTAATTAGTTAGTTAGGAGTTAGTTAGTTAATTAGTTAGAAGTTAGTTAGTTAATTAGTTAGGAGTTAGTTAGTTAATTAGGAGTTAGTTAATTAGTTAGGAGTTAGTTAATTAGTTAGGAGTTAGTTAGTTAATTAGTTAAGAGTTAGTTAGTTAATTAGTTCGGAGTTAGTTAGTTAGTTAGGAGTTAGGGAGTTAGTTAGTTAGGAGTTAGTTAATTAGTTAGTTAGTTACTTAGTTAATTAGTTAGTTAGTTAGTTAATCAATCAGTTAGGAGTTAGTTAGTTAATTAGTTAGGAGTTAGTTAGGTAATTAGTTAATTAGGAGTTAGTTAGTTAATTAGTTAGGAGTTAGTTAGTTAATTAGTTAGGAGTTAGTTAGTTAATTAGTTAGGAGTTAGTTAGTTAGTTAGTTAGTTAATTAGTTAGTTAGTTAATTAGTTAGTTAGTTTGTTAATTAGTTAGTTAGGAGTTAGTAGTTAGTTAATTAGTTAAGAGTTAGTTAGTTAATTAGTTAAGAGTTAGTTAGTTAATTAGTTCGGAGGTAGTTAGTTAGTTAGTTAGGAGTTAGGTAATTAGTTAGTTACGTAGTTAGTTAGTTAGGAGTTAGGTAGTTAGTTAGGAGTTAGGTAGTTAGTTAGTTAGGAGTTAGGTATTTAGTTAGTTAGTTAGTTAATTAGTTAGGAGTTAGTTAGTTAATTAGTTAGTAGTTAGTTAGTTAGGTAGTTAGGAGTTAGTTAGTTAGTTAGTTAGTTAGTTAATTAGTTAGTTAGTTAGTTATTTAGTTAGTTAGGAGTGAGTAAGTTAGTTAGGAGTTAGTTAGTTAATTAGTTAAGAGTTAGTTAGTTAATTAGTTAGGAGTTAGTTAATTAGTTCAGAGGTAGTTAGTTAGTTAGGAGTTAGTTTGTTAGGAGTTAGTTAGTTAGTTAGGAGTTAGTTAGTTAATTAGTTAGGAGTTAGTTAGTTAATTAGTTAGGAGTTAGTTAGTTAGTTAGTTAGGAGTTAGTTAGTTAGTTAGTTAGGAGTTAGTTAGTTAGTTAGTTTGGAGGTAGTTAGATTTTAGGTAGTTAGTTAGTTAGGAGTTAGGTAGTTAGTTAGTTAGGAGTTAGGTAGTTAGTTAGTTGGGGTAGCGGGGTAGGGGTATACCCTATCAAAGGAGATGTAAGGCGCCTCCTTCCCTCCGCTAGCCTACGGGACACCCTTGGTCAAGGTGGAGTTTCTGTTTAGCCCCCCATTCAGGGTTACATGAAGCCATGGGTGCAAGTGGTGGATGAAGATGGATAGCAGCTGATAGCTAGTTATGTAGTTTTTTATTTAGTTCTCCTTGGTGCGTGGGCGGTTAGTTCTCCTCGGTGCGTGGTTGGTTAGTTCTCCTCGGTGGATGGGCAGTTAGTTCTCCTCGGTGCGTGGGCGGTTAGTTCTCCTTGGTGCATGGTCGGTTAGTTCTCCTCTGTGCGTGGTCGGTTAGTTTTCCTCGGTGCGTGGGCGGTTTCTACTCGGTGCGTGGGCGGTTCTCCTTGGTGCATGGGTTGTTCTCCTCGGTGCGTGGGCGGTTAGTTCTCCTCAGTGCATGGTCGGTTAGTTCTCCTCTGTGCGTGGCCGGTTAGTTCTCCTCGGTGCGTGGTCGGTTAGTTCTCCTCGGTGCGTGGGCGGTTCTCCTCGGTGCATGGGCGGTTCTCCTCAGTGTGTGGGCTGTTCTCCTCTGTGCGTGGGCGGTTAGTTCTCCTTGGTGCGTGGGCAGTTAGTTCTCCTCAGTGCGTGGGTGGTTAGTTCTCCTCAGTGCATGGGCGGTACTCCTCGGTGCGTGGATGGTTCTCCTTGGTGCATGGGCGGTTAGTTCTTCTTGGTGCGTGGGCGGTTAGTTCTCCTTGGTGCATGGGTGGTTAGTTCTCCTCGGTGTGTTCGCGGTTAGTTCTCCTCGGTGCGTGGCCGCTTAGTTCTTTTCGGTTCGTGGGCAGTTAGTTCTCCTCGGTGCGTGGGTGGTAAGTTCTCCTCGGTGCGTGGTGGATAGTTCTCCTCGGTGCGTGGGCGGTTAGTTCTTGGTGTGTTCGCTGTTAGTTCTCCTTGGTGCGTGGGCGCTTAGTTCTTTTTGGTTTGTGGGCAGTTAGTTCTCCTCGGTGCGTGAGCGGTTAGTTCTCCTCAGTGCGTGGGTGGTTAGTTCTCCTCAGTGCGTGAGCGGTTAGTTCTCCTCGGTGCGTGGGCGTAGTTCTCCTCGGTGCGTGGGCGCTTAGTTCTCCTTGGTGAGTGGGTGGTTAGTTCTCCTCGGTAGGTTGTCAGGCTCCCCTTTGGCTTTTATGTGGGTTGTCAGGCTCCCCTTTGCCTTTTATGTAGATTGTCAGGCTCCCCTTCGGCTTTTGTGTAGGTTGTCAGGCTCCCCTTTAGCTTTTATGTAGGTTGTCAGGCTCCCCTTCGGCTTTTATGTAGGTTGTCAGGCTCCCCTTTGGCCTTTTTGTAGGTTGTCAGGCTCCCCTTCGGCTTTTATGTAGGTTGTCAGGCTCCCCTTTGGCTTTTATGTAGGTTGTCACGCTCCCCTTTGGCTTTTATATAGGTTGTCAGGCTCCCCTTCGGCTTTTATGTAGGTTGTCAGGCTCCCCTTCGGCTTTTATGTAGGTTGTCAGGCTCCCCTTCGGCTTTTATGTAGGTTGTCAGGCTCCCCTTCGGCTTTTATGTAGGTTGTCAGGCTCCCCTTCGGCTTTTATGTAGATTGTCAGGCTCCCCTTCGGCTTTTATGTAGGTTGTCAGGCTCCCCTTCGGCTTTTATGTAGATGTTAGGCTCCCCTTCGGCTTTTATGTAGGTTGTCAGGCTCCCCTTCGGCTTTTATGTAGGTTGTCAGGCTCCCCTTCGGCTTTTATGTAGGTTGTCAGGCTCCCCTTCGGCTTTTATGTAGGTTGTCAGGCTTCCCTTCTGCTTTTATGTAGGTTGTCAGGCTCCCCTTCTCCTCAGTTCATGGGCGGTTAGTTCTCCTCAGTGCGTGGACGGTTAGTTCTCCTCGGTGCGTGTCAGTTTGTTCTCCTCGGTGCGTGGGCGGTTAGTTCTCCTCAGTGTGTGGGCGGTTAGTTCTCCTCGGTGCGTGGGCGGTTAGTTCTTCTTGGTGCGTGGGCAGTTAGTTCTCACCTGTGCGTGGGCGGTTAGTTATCCCCTGTGCATGGGTGGTTAGTTCTCCCCGGTGCGTGGGCGGTTATTTCTCCTCGGTACGTGGGTGGTTAGTTTTCTTCGGTGCGTGGGCGGTTAGTTCTCCTCGATGCGTGGGCGGTTATTTCTCCTTAGTGCGTAAGCGTTTAGTTCTTCTCGGTGCGTGGGCAGTTAGTTTTCCTCGTTGCGTGGGCGCTTAGTTCTCCTCGGTTCGTGGGCACGTAGTTCTCCTCGGTGCGCGTGGACGTTTAGTTCTCTTCAGTGCGTGAGCGGTTAGTTCTCGTCGGTGCGTGGGCGCTTAGTTCTCCTCGGTGTGTGGGCAGTTAGTTAGGAGTTAGTTAGTTAGTTAGTTAGGAGTTAGTTAGTTAGTTAGGAGTTAGTTAGGAGTTAGTTAGTTAGTTACGAGTTAGTTAGTTAGTTAGTTAGTTAATTAGTTAGTTATGAGTTAGTTAGTTAATTAGTTAGGAGTTAGTTAGTTAATTAGTTAGGAGTTAGTTAATTAGGTAGGAGTTAGTTAGTTAATTAGTTAGGAGTTAGTTAGTTAATTAGTTAGTTAGGAGTTAGTTAATTAGTTAGTTAGGAGTTAGTTAGTTAATTAGTTAGGAGTTAGTTAGTTAGTTAGTTAGTTAGTTAATTAGTTAGTTAGTTAGTTATTTAGTTAGTTAGGAGTGAGTAAGTTAGTTAGGAGTTAGTTAGTTAATTAGTTAAGAGTTAGTTAGTTAATTAGTTAGGAGTTAGTTAATTAGTTCAGAGGTAGTTAGTTAGTTAGGAGTTAGTTTGTTAGGAGTTAGTTAGTTAGTTAGGAGTTAGTTAGTTAATTAGTTAGGAGTTAGTTAGTTAATTAGTTAGGAGTTAGTTAGTTAGTTAGTTAGGAGTTAGTTAGTTAGTTAGTTAGTTTGGAGGTAGTTAGATGTTAGGTAGTTAGTTAGTTAGGAGTTAGGTAGTTAGTTAGTTAGGAGTTAGGTAGTTAGTTAGTTGGGGTAGCGGGGTAGGGGTATACCCTATCAAAGGAGATGTAAGGCGCCTCCTTCCCTCCGCTAGCCTACGGGACACCCTTGGTCAAGGTGGAGTTTCTGTTTAGCCCCCCATTCAGGGTTACATGAAGCCATGGGTGCAAGTGGTGAATGATGGATAGCAGCTGATAGCTAGTTATGTAGTTTTTTATTTAGTTAGTTCTCCTTGGTGCGTGGGCGGTTAGTTCTCCTCGGTGTGTGGTTGGTTAGTTCTCCTCGGTGGATGGGCAGTTAGTTCTCCTCGGTGCGTGGGCGGTTAGTTCTCCTTGGTGCATGGTCGGTTAGTTCTCCTCTGTGCGTGGTCGGTTAGTTTTCCTCGGTGCGTGGGCGGTTTCTACTCGGTGCGTGGGCGGTTCTCCTCGGTGCATGGGTGGTTCTCCTTGGTGCATGGGTGGTTCTCCTTGGTGCGTGGGCGGTTAGTTCTCCTCAGTGCGTGGTCAGTTAGTTCTCCTTGGTGCGTGGGCGGTTAGTTCTCCTCGGTGAGTGGTTGGTTAGTTCTCCTCGGTGGATGGGCAGTTAGTTCTTCTCGGTGCGTGGGCGGTTAGTTCTCCTTGGTGCATGGTCGGTTAGTTCTCCTCTGTGCGTGGTCGGTTAGTTTTCCTCGGTGCGTGGGCGGTTTCTACTCGGTGCGTGGGCGGTTCTCCTCGGTGCATGGGTGGTTCTCCTCGGTGCGTGGGCGGTTAGTTCTCCTCAGTGCGTGGTCGGTTAGTTCTCCTCTGTGCGTGGTCGGTTAGTTCTCCTCGGTGCATGGTCGGTTAGTTCTCCTCGGTGCGTGGGCGGTTCTCCTTGGTGCGTGGGCGGTTCTCCTCAGTGCGTGGGCTGTTCTCCTCGGTGCATGGGCGGTTAGTTCTCCTCAGTGTGTGGATGGTTAGTTCTCCTCTGTGCGTGGGCGGTTAGTTCTCCTTGGTGCGTGGGCAGTTAGTTCTCCTCGGTGCGTGGGTGGTTAGTTCTCCTCGGTGCGTGGGCGGTACTCCTCGGTGCGTGGACGGTTCTCCTCGGTGCATGGGCGGTTAGTTCTTCTCGGTGCATGGGCGGTTAGTTCTCCTTGGTGCATGGGTGGTTAGTTCTCCTCGGTGTGTTCGCGGTTAGTTCTCCTCGGTGCGTGGGCGCTTAGTTCTTTTCGGTTCGTGGGCAGTTAGTTCTCCTCGGTGCGTGGGTGGTAAGTTCTCCTCGGTGCGTGGCGGATAGTTCTCCTCGGTGCGTGGGCGGTTAGTTCTCCTCGGTGTGTTTGCTGTTAGTTCTCCTTGGTGCGTGGGCACTTAGTTCTTTTTGGTTCGTGGGCAGTTAGTTCTCCTCGGTGCGTGAGCGGTTAGTTCTCCTCAGTGCGTGGGTGGTTAGTTCTCCTCGGTGCGTGAGCGGTTAGTTCTCCTCGGTGCGTGGGCGCTTAGTTCTCCTCGGTGCGTGGGCGCTTAGTTCTCCTTGGTGAGTGGGCGGTTAGTTAATTAGTTAGTTAGGAGTTAGTTAGTTAATTAGTTAGGAGTTAGTTAGTTAATTAGTTAGGAGTTAGTTAGTTAGTTAATTAGTTAGTTAGTTAGTTAATTAGTTAGTTTGTTTATTAGTTAGTTAGGAGTGAGTAAGTTAGTTAGGAGTTAGGAGTTAGTTAATTAGTTAGGAGTTAGTTAGTTAATTAGTTAGGAGTTAGTTAATTAGTTAAGAGTTAGTTAGTTAATTAGTTCGGAGGTAGTTAGTTAGTTAGTTAGGAGTTAGGTAGTTAGTTAGGAGTTAGTTAGTTAGGAGTTAGGTTGTTAGTTAGTCAGTTAATTAGTTAGGAGTTAGTTAGTTAATTAGTTAGGAGTTAGTTAATTAGTTTGGAGGTAGTTAGTTAGTTAGTTAAGAGTTAGGTAGTTAGTTAGTTAGGAGTTAGGTAGTTAGTTAGTTAGGAGTTAGTTAGTTAGTTAGTTAATTAGTATGTTAGGGGTTAGGAGTTATGTTAGTTAATTAGTTAAGAGTTAGTTAGTTAATTAGTTAGGAGTTAGTTAGTTAATTAGTTAGGAGTTAGTTAGTTAATTAGTTCGGAGGTAGTTAGTTAATTAGTTAGGAGTTAGTTAGTTAATTAGTTAGGAGTTAGTTAGTTAATTAGTTAGGAGTTAGTTAGTTAATTAGGAGTTAGTTAGTTAGATAGTTAGGAGTTAGTTAGTTAATTAGTTAGGAGTTAGTTAGTTAATTAGTTAGGAGTTAGTTAGTTAATTAGTTAGGAGTTAGTTAGTTAATTAGTTAGGAGTTAGTTAGTTAATTAGTTAGGAGTTAGTTAGTTAATTAGTTAGTTAGGAGTTAGTTAGTTAATTAGTTAGGAGTTAGTTAGGTAATTAGTTAGGAGTTAGTTAATTAGTTAGGTAGTTAGTTAGTTAGTTAGTTAATTAGTTAGTTAGGAGTTAGTTAATTAGTTAGAAGTTAGTTAGTTAATTAGTTAGGAGTTAGTTAGTTAATTAGTTAGGAGTTAGTTAATTAGTTAGGAGTTAGTTAATTAGTTAGGAGTTAGTTAGTTAATTAGTTAGTTAGTTAGTTAGTTAGGAGTTAGGTAGTTAGGAGTTAGGTAGATAGTTAGGAGTTAGTTAGTTAGGAGTTAGGAGTTAGTTAATTAGTTAGGAGTTAGTTAATTAGTTAGGTCGTTAGTTAGTTAGTTAGTTAGTTAGTTAATTAGTTAGTTAGGAGTTAGTTAGTTAGTTAGTTAATTAGTTAGTTAGGAGTTAGTTAGTTAATTAGTTAGAAGTTAGTTAGTTAATTAGTTAGGAGTTAGTTAGTTAATTAGTTAGGAGTTAGTTAATTAGGTAGGAGTTAGTTAGTTAATTAGTTAGGAGTTAGTTAGTTAATTAGTTAGGAGTTAGTTAATTAGTTAGTTAGGAGTTAGTTAGTTAATTAGTTAGGAGTTAGTTAGTTAATTAGTTAGGAGTTAGTTAGTTAGTTAATTAGTTAGTTAGTTAGTTAATTAGTTAGTTAGTTTGTTTATTAGTTAGTTAGGAGTGAGTAAGTTAGTTAGGAGTTAGGAGTTAGTTAATTAGTTAGGAGTTAGTTAGTTAATTAGTTAGGAGTTAGTTAATTAGTTAAGAGTTAGTTAGTTAATTAGTTCGGAGGTAGTTAGTTAGTTAGTTAGGAGTTAGGTAGTTAGTTAGTTACGTAGTTAGTTAGGAGTTAGGTAGTTAGTTAGGAGTTAGTTAGTTAGGAGTTAGGTTGTTAGTTAGTTAGTTAATTAGTTAGGAGTTAGTTAGTTAATTAGTTAGGAGTTAGTTAATTAGTTTGGAGGTAGTTAGTTAGTTAGTTAAGAGTTAGGTAGTTAGTTAGTTAGGAGTTAGGTAGTTAGTTAGTTAGGAGTTAGTTAGTTAGTTAGTTAATTAGTATGTTAGGGGTTAGGAGTTAATTAGTTAAGAGTTAGTTAGTTAATTAGTTAGGAGTTAGTTAGTTAATTAGTTAGGAGTTAGTTAGTTAATTAGTTCGGAGGTAGTTAGTTAATTAGTTAGGAGTTAGTTAGTTAGTTAATTAGTTAGTTAGTTAATTAGTTAGTTAGTTAGTTAATTAGTTAGTTAGTTAATTAGTTAGTTAGTTTGTTAATTAGTTAGTTAGGAGTTAGTAGTTAGTTAATTAGTTAAGAGTTAGTTAGTTAATTAGTTCGGAGGTAGTTAGTTAGTTAGTTAGGAGTTAGGTAATTAGTTAGTTACGTAGTTAGTTAGTTAGGAGTTAGGTAGTTAGTTAGGAGTTAGGTAGTTAGTTAGTTAGGAGTTAGGTATTTAGTTAGTTAGTTAGTTAATTAGTTAGGAGTTAGTTAGTTAGTTAATTAGTTAGTAGTTAGTTAGTTAGGTAGTTAGGAGTGAGTAAGTTAGTTAGGAGTTAGTTAGTTAATTAGTTAAGAGTTAGTTAGTTAATTAGTTAGGAGTTAGTTAATTAGTTCGGAGGTAGTTAGTTAGTTAGGAGTTAGTTTGTTAGGAGTTAGTTAGTTAGTTAGGAGTTAGTTAGTTAGTTAGTTAATTAATTAGTTAGGAGTTAGTTAGTTAATTAGTTAGGAGTTAGTTAGTTAATTAGTTAGGAGTTAGTTAGTTAGTTAGTTAGGAGTTAGTTAGTTAGTTAGTTAGGAGTTAGTTAGTTAGTTAGTTAGGAGTTAGTTAGTTAGTTAGTTCGGAGGTAGTTAGGTGTTAGGTAGTTAGTTAGTTAGGAGTTGGGTAGTTAGTTAGTTAGGAGTTAGGTAGTTAGTTAGTTGGGGTAGCGGGGTAGGGGTATACCCTATCAAAGGAGATGTAAGGCGCCTCCTTCCCTCCGCTAGCCTACGGGACACCCTTGGTCAAGGTGGAGTTCCCGTTTAGCTCCCCATTCAGGGTTACATGAAGCCATGGGTGCAAGTGGTGGATGAAGATGGATAGCAGCTGATAGCTAGTTATGTAGTTTTTTATTTAGTTCTCCTTGGTGCGTGGGCGGTTAGTTCTCCTCGGTGCGTGGTTGGTTAGTTCTCCTCGGTGGATGGGCAGTTAGTTCTCCTCGGTGCGTGGGCGGTTAGTTCTCCTTGGTGCATGGTCGGTTAGTTCTCCTCTGTGCGTGGTCGGTTAGTTTTCCTCGGTGCGTGGGCGGTTTCTACTCGGTGCGTGGGCGGTTCTCCTCGGTGCATGGGTGGTTCTCCTCGGTGCGTGGGCGGTTAGTTCTCCTCAGTGCATGGTCGGTTAGTTCTCCTCTGTGCGTGGCCGGTTAGTTCTCCTCGGTGCGTGGTCGGTTAGTTCTCCTCGGTGCGTGGGCGGTTCTCCTCGGTGCGTGGGCGGTTCTCCTCAGTGTGTGGGCTGTTCTCCTCTGTGCGTGGGCGGTTAGTTCTCCTTGGTGCGTGGGCAGTTAGTTCTCCTCAGTGCGTGGGTGGTTAGTTCTCCTCAGTGCGTGGGCGGTACTCCTCGGTGCGTGGATGGTTCTCCTTGGTGCATGGGCGGTTAGTTCTTCTTGGTGCGTGGGCGGTTAGTTCTCCTTGGTGCATGGGTGGTTAGTTCTCCTCGGTGTGTTCGCGGTTAGTTCTCCTCGGTGCGTGGCCGCTTAGTTCTTTTCGGTTCGTGGGCAGTTAGTTCTCCTCGGTGTGTGGGTAATAAGTTCTCCTCGGTGCGTGGCGGATAGTTCTCCTCGGTGCGTGGGCGGTTAGTTCTTGGTGTGTTCGCTGTTAGTTCTCCTTGGTGCGTGGGCGCTTAGTTCTTTTTGGTTTGTGGGCAGTTAGTTCTCCTCGGTGCGTGAGCGGTTAGTTCTCCTCAGTGCGTGGGTGGTTAGTTCTCCTCAGTGCGTGAGCGGTTAGTTCTCCTCGGTGCGTGGGCGTAGTTCTCCTCGGTGCGTGGGCGCTTAGTTCTCCTTGGTGAGTGGGTGGTTAGTTCTCCTCGGTAGGTTGTCAGGCTCCCCTTTGGCTTTTATGTGGGTTGTCAGGCTCCCCTTTGCCTTTTATGTAGATTGTCAGGCTCCCCTTCGGCTTTTGTGTAGGTTGTCAGGCTCCCCTTTAGCTTTTATGTAGGTTGTCAGGCTCCCCTTCGGCTTTTATGTAGGTTGTCAGGCTCCCCTTTGGCCTTTTTGTAGGTTGTCAGGCTCCCCTTCGGCTTTTATGTAGGTTGTCAGGCTCCCCTTTGGCTTTTATGTAGGTTGTCACGCTCCCCTTTGGCTTTTATATAGGTTGTCAGGCTCCCCTTCGGCTTTTATGTAGGTTGTCAGGCTCCCCTTCGGCTTTTATGTAGGTTGTCAGGCTCCCCTTCGGCTTTTATGTAGGTTTTCAGGCTCCCCTTCGGCTTTTATGTAGATTGTCAGGCTCCCCTTCGGCTTTTATGTAGGTTGTCAGGCTCCCCTTCGGCTTTTATGTAGATGTTAGGCTCCCCTTCGGCTTTTATGTAGGTTGTCAGGCTCCCCTTCGGCTTTTATGTAGGTTGTCAGGCTCCCCTTCGGCTTTTATGTAGGTTGTCAGGCTCCCCTTCGGCTTTTATGTAGGTTGTCAGGCTTCCCTTCTGCTTTTATGTAGGTTGTCAGGCTCCCCTTCTCCTCAGTTCATGGGCGGTTAGTTCTCCTCAGTGCGTGGACGGTTAGTTCTCCTCGGTGCGTGTCAGTTTGTTCTCCTCGGTGCGTGGGCGGTTAGTTCTCCTCAGTGTGTGGGCGGTTAGTTCTCCTCGGTGCGTGGGCGGTTAGTTCTTCTTGGTGCGTGGGCGGTTAGTTCTCACCTGTGCGTGGGCGGTTAGTTATCCCCTGTGCATGGGTGGTTAGTTCTCCCCGGTGCGTGGGCGGTTATTTCTCCTCGGTACGTGGGCGGTTATTTCTCCTTAGTGCTTAAGCGTTTAGTTCTTCTCGGTGCGTGGGCAGTTAGTTTTCCTCGTTGCGTGGGCGCTTAGTTCTCCTCGGTTCGTGGGCACGTAGTTCTCCTCGGTGCGCGTGGACGTTTAGTTCTCTTCAGTGCGTGAGCGGTTAGTTCTCGTCGGTGCGTGGGTGCTTAGTTCTCCTCGGTGTGTGGGCAGTTAGTTAGGAGTTAGTTAGTTAGTTAGTTAGGAGTTAGTTAGTTAGTTAGGAGTTAGTTAGGAGTTAGTTAGTTAGTTACGAGTTAGTTAGTTAGTTAGTTAATTAGTTAGTTATGAGTTAGTTAGTTAATTAGTTAGGAGTTAGTTAGTTAATTAGTTAGGAGTTAGTTAATTAGGTAGGAGTTAGTTAGTTAATTAGTTAGGAGTTAGTTAGTTAATTAGTTAGTTAGGAGTTAGTTAATTAGTTAGTTAGGAGTTAGATAGTTAATTAGTTAGGAGTTAGTTAGTTAGTTAGTTAGTTAATTAGTTAGTTAGTTAGTTAGTTATTTAGTTAGTTAGGAGTGAGTAAGTTAGTTAGGAGTTAGTTAGTTAATTAGTTAAGAGTTAGTTAGTTAATTAGTTAGGAGTTAGTTAATTAGTTCAGAGGTAGTTAGTTAGTTAGGAGTTAGTTTGTTAGGAGTTAGTTAGTTAGTTAGGAGTTAGTTAGTTAATTAGTTAGGAGTTAGTTAGTTAATTAGTTAGGAGTTAGTTAGTTAGTTAGTTAGGAGTTAGTTAGTTAGTTAGTTAGGAGTTAGTTAGTTAGTTAGTTTGGAGGTAGTTAGATGTTAGGTAGTTAGTTAGTTAGGAGTTAGGTAGTTAGTTAGTTAGGAGTTAGGTAGTTAGTTAGTTCGACGTGCGCGTGGACGTTTAGTTCTCTTCAGTGCGTGAGCGGTTAGTTCTCGTCGGTGCGTGGGTGCTTAGTTCTCCTCGGTGTGTGGGCAGTTAGTTAGGAGTTAGTTAGTTAGTTAGTTAGGAGTTAGTTAGTTAGTTAGGAGTTAGTTAGGAGTTAGTTAGTTAGTTACGAGTTAGTTAGTTAGTTAGTTAATTAGTTAGTTATGAGTTAGTTAGTTAATTAGTTAGGAGTTAGTTAGTTAATTAGTTAGGAGTTAGTTAATTAGGTAGGAGTTAGTTAGTTAATTAGTTAGGAGTTAGTTAGTTAATTAGTTAGTTAGGAGTTAGTTAATTAGTTAGTTAGGAGTTAGATAGTTAATTAGTTAGGAGTTAGTTAGTTAGTTAGTTAGTTAATTAGTTAGTTAGTTAGTTAGTTATTTAGTTAGTTAGGAGTGAGTAAGTTAGTTAGGAGTTAGTTAGTTAATTAGTTAAGAGTTAGTTAGTTAATTAGTTAGGAGTTAGTTAATTAGTTCAGAGGTAGTTAGTTAGTTAGGAGTTAGTTTGTTAGGAGTTAGTTAGTTAGTTAGGAGTTAGTTAGTTAATTAGTTAGGAGTTAGTTAGTTAATTAGTTAGGAGTTAGTTAGTTAGTTAGTTAGGAGTTAGTTAGTTAGTTAGTTAGGAGTTAGTTAGTTAGTTAGTTTGGAGGTAGTTAGATGTTAGGTAGTTAGTTAGTTAGGAGTTAGGTAGTTAGTTAGTTAGGAGTTAGGTAGTTAGTTAGTTGGGGTAGCGGGGTAGGGGTATACCCTATCAAAGGAGATGTAAGGCGCCTCCTTCCCTCCGCTAGCCTACGGGACACCCTTGGTCAAGGTGGAGTTTCTGTTTAGCCCCCCATTCAGGGTTACATGAAGCCATGGGTGCAAGTGGTGAATGATGGATAGCAGCTGATAGCTAGTTATGTAGTTTTTTATTTAGTTAGTTCTCCTTGGTGCGTGGGCGGTTAGTTCTCCTCGGTGTGTGGTTGGTTAGTTCTCCTCGGTGCGTGGGCGGTTAGTTCTCCTTGGTGCATGGTCGGTTAGTTCTCCTCTGTGCGTGGTCGGTTAGTTTTCCTCGGTGCGTGGGCGGTTTCTACTCGGTGCGTGGGCGGTTCTCCTCGGTGCATGGGTGGTTCTCCTTGGTGCATGGGTGGTTCTCCTTGGTGCGTGGGTGGTTAGTTCTCCTCAGTGCGTGGTCAGTTAGTTCTCCTTGGTGCGTGGGCGGTTAGTTCTCCTCGGTGAGTGGTTGGTTAGTTCTCCTCGGTGGATGGGCAGTTAGTTCTCCTCGGTGCGTGGGCGGTTAGTTCTCCTTGGTGCATGGTCGGTTAGTTCTCCTCTGTGCGTGGTCGGTTAGTTTTCCTCGGTGCGTGGGCGGTTTCTACTCGGTGCGTGGGCGGTTCTCCTCGGTGCATGGGTGGTTCTCCTCGGTGCGTGGACGGTTAGTTCTCCTCAGTGCGTGGTCGGTTAGTTCTCCTCTGTGCGTGGTCGGTTAGTTCTCCTCGGTGCATGGTCGGTTAGTTCTCCTCGGTGCGTGGGCGGTTCTCCTTGGTGCGTGGGCGGTTCTCCTCAGTGCGTGGGCTGTTCTCCTCGGTGCATGGGCGGTTAGTTCTCCTCAGTGTGTGGATGGTTAGTTCTCCTCTGTGCGTGGGCGGTTAGTTCTCCTTGGTGCGTGGGCAGTTAGTTCTCCTCGGTGCGTGGGTGGTTAGTTCTCCTCGGTGCGTGGGCGGTACTCCTCGGTGCGTGGACGGTTCTCCTCGGTGCATGGGCGGTTAGTTCTTCTCGGTGCATGGGCGGTTAGTTCTCCTTGGTGCATGGGTGGTTAGTTCTCCTCGGTGTGTTCACGGTTAGTTCTCCTCGGTGCGTGGGCGCTTAGTTCTTTTCGGTTCGTGGGCAGTTAGTTCTCCTCGGTGCGTGGGTGGTAAGTTCTCCTCGGTGCGTGGCGGATAGTTCTCCTCGGTGCGTGGGCGGTTAGTTCTCCTCGGTGTGTTTGCTGTTAGTTCTCCTTTGTGCGTGGGCATTTAGTTCTTTTTGGTTCGTGGGCAGTTAGTTCTCCTCGGTGCGTGAGCGGTTAGTTCTCCTCAGTGCGTGGGTGGTTAGTTCTCCTCGGTGCGTGAGCGGTTAGTTCTCCTCGGTGCGTGGGCGCTTAGTTCTCCTCGGTGCGTGGGCGCTTAGTTCTCCTTGGTGAGTGGGCGGTTAGTTAATTAGTTAGTTAGGAGTTAGTTAGTTAATTAGTTAGGAGTTAGTTAGTTAATTAGTTAGTAGTTAGTTAGTTAATTAGTTAGTTAGTTAGTTAATTAGTTAGTTTGTTTATTAGTTAGTTAGGAGTGAGTAAGTTAGTTAGGAGTTAGGAGTTAGTTAATTAGTTAGGAGTTAGTTAGTTAATTAGTTAGGAGTTAGTTAATTAGTTAAGAGTTAGTTAGTTAATTAGTTCGGAGGTAGTTAGTTAGTTAGTTAGGAGTTAGGTAGTTAGTTAGGAGTTAGTTAGTTAGGAGTTAGGTTGTTAGTTAGTCAGTTAATTAGTTAGGAGTTAGTTAGTTAATTAGTTAGGAGTTAGTTAATTAGTTTGGAGGTAGTTAGTTAGTTAGTTAAGAGTTAGGTAGTTAGTTAGTTAGGAGTTAGGTAGTTAGTTAGTTAGGAGTTAGTTAGTTAGTTAATTAGTATGTTAGGGGTTAGGAGTTATGTTAGTTAATTAGTTAAGAGTTAGTTAGTTAATTAGTTAGGAGTTAGTTAGTTAATTAGTTAGGAGTTAGTTAGTTAATTAGTTCGGAGGTAGTTAGTTAATTAGTTAGGAGTTAGTTAGTTAATTAGTTAGGAGTTAGTTAGTTAATTAGTTAGGAGTTAGTTAGTTAATTAGGAGTTAGTTAGTTAGTTAGTTAGGAGTTAGTTAGTTAATTAGTTAGGAGTTAGTTAGTTAATTAGTTAGGAGTTAGTTAGTTAATTAGTTAGGAGTTAGTTAGTTAATTAGTTAGGAGTTAGTTAGTTAATTAGTTAGGAGTTAGTTAGTTAATTAGTTAGTTAGGAGTTAGTTAGTTAATTAGTTAGGAGTTAGTTAGGTAATTAGTTAGGAGTTAGTTAATTAGTTAGGTAGTTAGTTAGTTAGTTAGTTAATTAGTTAGTTAGGAGTTAGTTAATTAGTTAGAAGTTAGTTAGTTAATTAGTTAGGAGTTAGTTAGTTAATTAGTTAGGAGTTAGTTAATTAGTTAGGAGTTAGTTAATTAGTTAGGAGTTAGTTAGTTAATTAGTTAGTTAGTTAGTTAGTTAGGAGTTAGGTAGTTAGGAGTTAGGTAGATAGTTAGTTAGTTAGTTAGGAGTTAGTTAGTTAATTAGTTAGGAGTTAGTTAGTTAATTAGTTAGGAGTTAGTTAGTTAATTAGTTCGGAGGTTGTCTGTTAGATAGTTAAGAGTTAGATAGTTAGCTAGTTAGGAGTTAGGTAGTTAGCTAGTTAGGAGTTAGGTAGTTAGCTAGGAGTTAGTTAGTTAGTTAGTTAGTTAGTTACTTAGTTAGTTAGTTAGTTACTTAGTTAGTTAGTTTCTTAGTTAGTTAGTTAATTAGTTAGTTAGTTAGTTAATTAGTTAGTTAGTTAATTAGTTAGGAGTTAGTTAGTTAGTTAGTTAGGAGTTAGTTAGTTAGTTAGTTAGTTAGTTAGTTAATTAGTTAGTTAGTTTGTTAATTAGTTAGTTAGGAGTGAGTAAGTTAGTTAGGAGTTAGTTAATTAGTTAAGAGTTAGTTAGTTAATTAGTTCGGAGGTAGTTAGTTAGTAGTTAGTTAGTTACGTAGTTAGTTAGGAGTTAGGTAGTTAGTTAGGAGTTAGGTAGTTAGGAGTTAGGTAGTTAGTTAGTTAGGAGTTAGTTAGTTAATTAGTTAGGAGTTAGATAGTTAATTAGTTAGGATTTAGTTAGTTAATTAGTTAGGAGTTAGTTAATTAGTTAGGAGTTAGTTAGTTAATTAGTTCGGAGGTAGTTAGTTAATTAGTTAGGAGTTAGTTAATTAGTTAGGAGTTAGTTAGTTAATTAGTTCGGAGGTAGTTAATTAGTTAGTTAGGAGTTAGGTAGTTAGTTAGTTAGGAGTTAGGTAGTTAGTTAGGGAGTTAGTTAGTTAGTTAATTAGATAGATAGTTAGTTAATTAGCTAGTTAGTAGTGAAAAAGTTAGTTAGGAGTTAGTTAGTTAATTAGTTAAGAGTTAGTTAGTTAATTAGTTAGGAGTTAGTTAGTTAATTAGTTAGGAGTTAGTTAGTTAATTAGTTAGTTAGTTAATTAGTTAGTTAGGAGTTAGTTAGTTAATTATGAGTTAGTTAGTTAGTTAGTTAGTTAGGAATTAGTTAGTTAGTTAATTAGTTCGGAGGTAGTTAGTTAGTTAGTTAGGAGTTAGGTAGTTAGTTAGTTAGGAGTTAGGTAGTTAGTTAGGAGTTAGGTAGTTAGTTAGTTAGGAGTTAGTTAGTTAGTTAGCAGTTAGTTAGTTAGTTACTTAGTTAGTTAGTTAATTAGTTAGTTAGTTAGTTAGTTAGTTAGTTAGTTAGTTAGTTAGTTAGTTAGGAGTTAGGTAGTTAGTTAGTTAGTTAGTTAGGAGTTAGTTAGTTAGTTAGTTAGGAGTTACTTAGTTAATTAGTTAGGAGGTAGTTAGTTAATTAGTTAGGAGTTAGTTAGTTAATTAGTTAGCAGTTAGTTAGTTAATTAGTTCGGAGGTAGTTAATTAGTTAGGAGTTAGTTAGTTAATTAGTTCGGAGGTAGTTAGTTAGTTAGTTAGGAGTTAGGTAGTTAGTTAGGAGTTAGTTAGTTAGGAGTTAGGTTGTTAGTTAGTCAGTTAATTAGTTAGGAGTTAGTTAGTTAATTAGTTAGGAGTTAGTTAATTAGTTTGGAGGTAGTTAGTTAGTTAGTTAAGAGTTAGGTAGTTAGTTAGTTAGGAGTTAGGTAGTTAGTTAGTTAGGAGTTAGTTAGTTAGTTAATTAGTATGTTAGGGGTTAGGAGTTATGTTAGTTAATTAGTTAAGAGTTAGCTAGTTAATTAGTTAGGAGTTAGTTAGTTAATTAGTTAGGAGTTAGTTAGTTAATTAGTTCGGAGGTAGTTAGTTAATTAGTTAGGAGTTAGTTAGTTAATTAGTTAGGAGTTAGTTAGTTAATTAGTTAGGAGTTAGTTAGTTAATTAGGAGTTAGTTAGTTAGTTAGTTAGGAGTTAGTTAGTTAATTAGTTAGGAGTTAGTTAGTTAATTAGTTAGGAGTTAGTTAGTTAATTAGTTAGGAGTTAGTTAGTTAATTAGTTAGGAGTTAGTTAGTTAATTAGTTAGGAGTTAGTTAGTTAATTAGTTAGTTAGGAGTTAGTTAGTTAATTAGTTAGGAGTTAGTTAGGTAATTAGTTAGGAGTTAGTTAATTAGTTAGGTAGTTAGTTAGTTAGTTAGTTAATTAGTTAGTTAGGAGTTAGTTAATTAGTTAGAAGTTAGTTAGTTAATTAGTTAGGAGTTAGTTAGTTAATTAGTTAGGAGTTAGTTAATTAGTTAGGAGTTAGTTAATTAGTTAGGAGTTAGTTAGTTAATTAGTTAGTTAGTTAGTTAGTTAGGAGTTAGGTAGTTAGGAGTTAGGTAGATAGTTAGTTAGTTAGTTAGGAGTTAGTTAGTTAATTAGTTAGGAGTTAGTTAGTTAATTAGTTAGGAGTTAGTTAGTTAATTAGTTAGGAGTTAGTTAGTTAATTAGTTCGGAGGTTGTCTGTTAGATAGTTAAGAGTTAGATAGTTAGCTAGTTAGGAGTTAGGTAGTTAGCTAGGAGTTAGTTAGTTAGTTAGTTAGTTAGTTACTTAGTTAGTTAGTTAGTTACTTAGTTAGTTAGTTTCTTAGTTAGTTAGTTAATTAGTTAGTTAGTTAGTTAATTAGTTAGTTAGTTAATTAGTTAGGAGTTAGTTAGTTAATTAGTTAGGAGTTAGTTAGTTAGTTAGTTAGTTAGTTAATTAGTTAGTTAGTTTGTTAATTAGTTAGTTAGGAGTGAGTAAGTTAGTTAGGAGTTAGTTAATTAGTTAAGAGTTAGTTAGTTAATTAGTTCGGAGGTAGTTAGTTAGTAGTTAGTTAGTTACGTAGTTAGTTAGGAGTTAGGTAGTTAGTTAGGAGTTAGGTAGTTAGGAGTTAGGTAGTTAGTTAGTTAGGAGTTAGTTAGTTAATTAGTTAGGAGTTAGATAGTTAATTAGTTAGGATTTAGTTAGTTAATTAGTTAGGAGTTAGTTAATTAGTTAGGAGTTAGTTAGTTAATTAGTTCGGAGGTAGTTAGTTAATTAGTTAGGAGTTAGTTAATTAGTTAGGAGTTAGTTAGTTAATTAGTTCGGAGGTAGTTAATTAGTTAGTTAGGAGTTAGGTAGTTAGTTAGTTAGGAGTTAGGTAGTTAGTTAGGGAGTTAGTTAGTTAGTTAATTAGATAGATAGTTAGTTAATTAGCTAGTTAGTAGTGAAAAAGTTAGTTAGGAGTTAGTTAGTTAATTAGTTAAGAGTTAGTTAGTTAATTAGTTAGGAGTTAGTTAGTTAATTAGTTAGGAGTTAGTTAGTTAATTAGTTAGTTAGTTAATTAGTTAGTTAGGAGTTAGTTAGTTAATTATAGTTAATTAGTTAGTTAGGAGTTAGTTAGTTAATTATGAGTTAGTTAGTTAGTTAGTTAGTTAGGAATTAGTTAGTTAGTTAATTAGTTCGGAGGTAGTTAGTTAGTTAGTTAGGAGTTAGGTAGTTAGTTAGTTAGGAGTTAGGTAGTTAGTTAGGAGTTAGGTAGTTAGTTAGTTAGGAGTTAGTTAGTTAGTTAGCAGTTAGTTAGTTAGTTACTTAGTTAGTTAGTTAATTAGTTAGTTAGTTAGTTAGTTAGTTAGTTAGTTAGTTAGTTAGTTAGGAGTTAGGTAGTTAGTTAGTTAGTTAGTTAGGAGTTAGTTAGTTAGTTAGTTAGGAGTTACTTAGTTAATTAGTTAGGAGGTAGTTAGTTAATTAGTTAGGAGTTAGTTAGTTAATTAGTTAGCAGTTAGTTAGTTAATTAGTTCGGAGGTAGTTAATTAGTTAGGAGTTAGTTAGTTAATTAGTTCGGAGGTAGTTAGTTAGTTAGTTAGGAGTTAGGTAGTTAGGAGTTAGGTAGTTAGTTAGTTAGGAGTTAGTTAATTAGTTAGTTAGTTAGTTAGTTAGTTAATTAGATAGTTAGTTAGTTAATTAGCTAGTAAGTAGTGAGTAAGTTAGTTAGGAGTTAGTTAGTTAATTAGTTAAGAGTTAGTTAGTTAATTAGTTCGGAGGTAGTTAGTTAGTTATTTAGGAGTTAGGTAGTTAGTTAGGAGTTAGTTAGTTAGTTAGCAGTTATTTAATTAGTAAGTTAGTTAGTTACTTAGTTAGTTAGTTAATTAGTTAGTTATTTACTTAGTTAGTTAATTAGTTAGTTAGTTAGTTAGTTAATTAGTTAGTTAGGAATTAGTTAGTTAGTTAGGAGTTAGTTAGTTAATTAGTTAGGAGTTAGTTAGTTAATTAGTTAGGAGTTAGTTAATTAGATCGGAGGTAGTTAGTTAGTTAGTTAGGAGTTAGTTAGTTAGTTAGTTAGTTAATTAGTTAGTTAGGAGTTAGTTAGTTAATTAGTTAGAAGTTAGTTAGTTAATTAGTTAGGAGTTAGTTAGTTAATTAGGAGTTAGTTAATTAGTTAGGAGTTAGTTAATTAGTTAGGAGTTAGTTAGTTAATTAGTTAAGAGTTAGTTAGTTAATTAGTTCGGAGTTAGTTAGTTAGTTAGGAGTTAGGGAGTTAGTTAGTTAGGAGTTAGTTAATTAGTTAGTTAGTTACTTAGTTAATTAGTTAGTTAGTTAGTTAATCAATCAGTTAGGAGTTAGTTAGTTAATTAGTTAGGAGTTAGTTAGGTAATTAGTTAATTAGGAGTTAGTTAGTTAATTAGTTAGGAGTTAGTTAGTTAATTAGTTAGGAGTTAGTTAGTTAATTAGTTAGGAGTTAGTTAGTTAGTTAGTTAGTTAATTAGTTAGTTAGTTAATTAGTTAGTTAGTTTGTTAATTAGTTAGTTAGGAGTTAGTAGTTAGTTAATTAGTTAAGAGTTAGTTAGTTAATTAGTTAAGAGTTAGTTAGTTAATTAGTTCGGAGGTAGTTAGTTAGTTAGTTAGGAGTTAGGTAATTAGTTAGTTACGTAGTTAGTTAGTTAGGAGTTAGGTAGTTAGTTAGGAGTTAGGTAGTTAGTTAGTTAGGAGTTAGGTATTTAGTTAGTTAGTTAGTTAATTAGTTAGGAGTTAGTTAGTTAATTAGTTAGTAGTTAGTTAGTTAGGTAGTTAGGAGTTAGTTAGTTAGTTAGTTAGTTAGTTAATTAGTTAGTTAGTTAGTTATTTAGTTAGTTAGGAGTGAGTAAGTTAGTTAGGAGTTAGTTAGTTAATTAGTTAAGAGTTAGTTAGTTAATTAGTTAGGAGTTAGTTAATTAGTTCAGAGGTAGTTAGTTAGTTAGGAGTTAGTTTGTTAGGAGTTAGTTAGTTAGTTAGGAGTTAGTTAGTTAATTAGTTAGGAGTTAGTTAGTTAATTAGTTAGGAGTTAGTTAGTTAGTTAGTTAGGAGTTAGTTAGTTAGTTAGTTAGGAGTTAGTTAGTTAGTTAGTTTGGAGGTAGTTAGATTTTAGGTAGTTAGTTAGTTAGGAGTTAGGTAGTTAGTTAGTTAGGAGTTAGGTAGTTAGTTAGTTGGGGTAGCGGGGTAGGGGTATACCCTATCAAAGGAGATGTAAGGCGCCTCCTTCCCTCCGCTAGCCTACGGGACACCCTTGGTCAAGGTGGAGTTTCTGTTTAGCCCCCCATTCAGGGTTACATGAAGCCATGGGTGCAAGTGGTGGATGATGGATAGCAGCTGATAGCTAGTTATGTAGTTTTTTATTTAGTTAGTTCTCCTTGGTGCGTGGGCGGTTAGTTCTCCTCGGTGTGTGGTTGGTTAGTTCTCCTCGGTGGATGGGCAGTTAGTTCTCCTCGGTGCGTGGGCGGTTAGTTCTCCTTGGTGCATGGTCGGTTAGTTCTCCTCTGTGCGTGGTCGGTTAGTTTTCCTCGGTGCGTGGGCGGTTTCTACTCGGTGCGTGGGCGGTTCTCCTCGGTGCATGGGTGGTTCTCCTTGGTGCGTGGGCGGTTAGTTCTCCTCAGTGCGTGGTCAGTTAGTTCTCCTTGGTGCGTGGGCGGTTAGTTCTCCTCGGTGAGTGGTTGGTTAGTTCTCCTCGGTGGATGGGCAGTTAGTTCTCCTCGGTGCGTGGGCGGTTAGTTCTCCTTGGTGCATGGTCGGTTAGTTCTCCTCTGTGCGTGGTCGGTTAGTTTTCCTCGGTGCGTGGGCGGTTTCTACTCGGTGCGTGGGCGGTTCTCCTCGGTGCATGGGTGGTTCTCCTCGGTGCGTGGGCGGTTAGTTCTCCTCAGTGCGTGGTCGGTTAGTTCTCCTCTGTGCGTGGTCGGTTAGTTCTCCTCGGTGCGTGGTCGGTTAGTTCTCCTCGGTGCGTGGTCGGTTAGTTCTCCTCGGTGCGTGGGCGGTTCTCCTTGGTGCGTGGGCGGTTCTCCTCAGTGCGTGGGCTGTTCTCCTCGGTGCGTGGGCGGTTAGTTCTCCTCAGTGTGTGGATGGTTAGTTCTCCTCTGTGCGTGGGCGGTTAGTTCTCCTTGGTGCGTGGGCAGTTAGTTCTCCTCGGTGCGTGGGTGGTTAGTTCTCCTCGGTGCGTGGGCGGTACTCCTCGGTGCGTGGACGGTTCTCCTCGGTGCATGGGCGGTTAGTTCTTCTCGGTGCATGGGCGGTTAGTTCTCCTTGGTGCATGGGTGGTTAGTTCTCCTCGGTGTGTTCGCGGTTAGTTCTCCTCGGTGCGTGGGCGCTTAGTTCTTTTCGGTTCGTGGGCAGTTCTCCTCGGTGCGTGGGTGGTAAGTTCTCCTCGGTGCGTGGCGGATAGTTCTCCTCGGTGCGTGGGCGGTTAGTTCTCCTCGGTGTGTTTGCTGTTAGTTCTCCTTGGTGCGTGGGCGCTTAGTTCTTTTTGGTTCGTGGGCAGTTAGTTCTCCTCGGTGCGTGAGCGGTTAGTTCTCCTCAGTGCGTGGGTGGTTAGTTCTCCTCAGTGCGTGAGCGGTTAGTTCTCCTCGGTGCGTGGGCGCTTAGTTCTCCTCGGTGCGTGGGCGCTTAGTTCTCCTTGGTGAGTGGGCGGTTAGTTAATTAGTTAGTTAGGAGTTAGTTAGTTAATTAGTTAGGAGTTAGTTAGTTAATTAGTTAGGAGTTAGTTAGTTAGTTAATTAGTTAGTTAGTTAGTTAATTAGTTAGTTTGTTTATTAGTTAGTTAGGAGTGAGTAAGTTAGTTAGGAGTTAGGAGTTAGTTAATTAGTTAGGAGTTAGTTAGTTAATTAGTTAGGAGTTAGTTAATTAGTTAAGAGTTAGTTAGTTAATTAGTTCGGAGGTAGTTAGTTAGTTAGTTAGGAGTTAGGTAGTTAGTTAGGAGTTAGTTAGTTAGGAGTTAGGTTGTTAGTTAGTCAGTTAATTAGTTAGGAGTTAGTTAGTTAATTAGTTAGGAGTTAGTTAATTAGTTTGGAGGTAGTTAGTTAGTTAGTTAAGAGTTAGGTAGTTAGTTAGTTAGGAGTTAGGTAGTTAGTTAGTTAGGAGTTAGTTAGTTAGTTAGTTAATTAGTATGTTAGGGGTTAGGAGTTATGTTAGTTAATTAGTTAAGAGTTAGTTAGTTAATTAGTTAGGAGTTAGTTAGTTAATTAGTTAGGAGTTAGTTAGTTAATTAGTTCGGAGGTAGTTAGTTAATTAGTTAGGAGTTAGTTAGTTAATTAGTTAGGAGTTAGTTAATTAGTTAGGAGTTAGTTAGTTAATTAGGAGTTAGTTAGTTAATTAGGAGTTAGTTAGTTAATTAGTTAGGAGTTAGTTAGTTAATTAGTTAGGAGTTATTTAGTTAATTAGTTAGGAGTTAGTTAGTTAATTAGTTAGGAGTTAGTTAGTTAATTAGTTAGGAGTTAGTTAGTTAATTAGTTAGTTAGGAGTTAGTTAGTTAATTAGTTAGAAGTTAGTTAGTTAATTAGTTAGGAGTTAGTTAGTTAATTAGGAGTTAGTTAATTAGTTAGGAGTTAGTTAATTAGTTAGGAGTTAGTTAGTTAATTAGTTAAGAGTTAGTTAGTTAATTAGTTCGGAGTTAGTTAGTTAGTTAGGAGTTAGGGAGTTAGTTAGTTAGGAGTTAGTTAATTAGTTAGTTAGTTACTTAGTTAATTAGTTAGTTAGTTAGTTAATCAATCAGTTAGGAGTTAGTTAGTTAATTAGTTAGGAGTTAGTTAGGTAATTAGTTAATTAGGAGTTAGTTAGTTAATTAGTTAGGAGTTAGTTAGTTAATTAGTTAGGAGTTAGTTAGTTAATTAGTTAGGAGTTAGTTAGTTAGTTAGTTAGTTAGTTAGTTAGTTAATTAGTTAGTTAGTTAATTAGTTAGTTAGTTTGTTAATTAGTTAGTTAGGAGTTAGTAGTTAGTTAATTAGTTAAGAGTTAGTTAGTTAATTAGTTAAGAGTTAGTTAGTTAATTAGTTCGGAGGTAGTTAGTTAGTTAGTTAGGAGTTAGGTAATTAGTTAGTTACGTAGTTAGTTAGTTAGGAGTTAGGTAGTTAGTTAGGAGTTAGGTAGTTAGTTAGTTAGGAGTTAGGTATTTAGTTAGTTAGTTAGTTAATTAGTTAGGAGTTAGTTAGTTAATTAGTTAGTAGTTAGTTAGTTAGGTAGTTAGGAGTTAGTTAGTTAGTTAGTTAGTTAGTTAATTAGTTAGTTAGTTAGTTATTTAGTTAGTTAGGAGTGAGTAAGTTAGTTAGGAGTTAGTTAGTTAATTAGTTAAGAGTTAGTTAGTTAATTAGTTAGGAGTTAGTTAATTAGTTCAGAGGTAGTTAGTTAGTTAGGAGTTAGTTTGTTAGGAGTTAGTTAGTTAGTTAGGAGTTAGTTAGTTAATTAGTTAGGAGTTAGTTAGTTAATTAGTTAGGAGTTAGTTAGTTAGTTAGTTAGGAGTTAGTTAGTTAGTTAGTTAGGAGTTAGTTAGTTAGTTAGTTTGGAGGTAGTTAGATTTTAGGTAGTTAGTTAGTTAGGAGTTAGGTAGTTAGTTAGTTAGGAGTTAGGTAGTTAGTTAGTTGGGGTAGCGGGGTAGGGGTATACCCTATCAAAGGAGATGTAAGGCGCCTCCTTCCCTCCGCTAGCCTACGGGACACCCTTGGTCAAGGTGGAGTTTCTGTTTAGCCCCCCATTCAGGGTTACATGAAGCCATGGGTGCAAGTGGTGGATGATGGATAGCAGCTGATAGCTAGTTATGTAGTTTTTTATTTAGTTAGTTCTCCTTGGTGCGTGGGCGGTTAGTTCTCCTCGGTGTGTGGTTGGTTAGTTCTCCTCGGTGGATGGGCAGTTAGTTCTCCTCGGTGCGTGGGCGGTTAGTTCTCCTTGGTGCATGGTCGGTTAGTTCTCCTCTGTGCGTGGTCGGTTAGTTTTCCTCGGTGCGTGGGCGGTTTCTACTCGGTGCGTGGGCGGTTCTCCTCGGTGCATGGGTGGTTCTCCTTGGTGCGTGGGCGGTTAGTTCTCCTCAGTGCGTGGTCAGTTAGTTCTCCTTGGTGCGTGGGCGGTTAGTTCTCCTCGGTGAGTGGTTGGTTAGTTCTCCTCGGTGGATGGGCAGTTAGTTCTCCTCGGTGCGTGGGCGGTTAGTTCTCCTTGGTGCATGGTCGGTTAGTTCTCCTCTGTGCGTGGTCGGTTAGTTTTCCTCGGTGCGTGGGCGGTTTCTACTCGGTGCGTGGGCGGTTCTCCTCGGTGCATGGGTGGTTCTCCTCGGTGCGTGGGCGGTTAGTTCTCCTCAGTGCGTGGTCGGTTAGTTCTCCTCTGTGCGTGGTCGGTTAGTTCTCCTCGGTGCGTGGTCGGTTAGTTCTCCTCGGTGCGTGGGCGGTTCTCCTTGGTGCGTGGGCGGTTCTCCTCAGTGCGTGGGCTGTTCTCCTCGGTGCGTGGGCGGTTAGTTCTCCTCAGTGTGTGGATGGTTAGTTCTCCTCTGTGCGTGGGCGGTTAGTTCTCCTTGGTGCGTGGGCAGTTAGTTCTCCTCGGTGCGTGGGTGGTTAGTTCTCCTCGGTGCGTGGGCGGTACTCCTCGGTGCGTGGACGGTTCTCCTCGGTGCATGGGCGGTTAGTTCTTCTCGGTGCATGGGCGGTTAGTTCTCCTTGGTGCATGGGTGGTTAGTTCTCCTCGGTGTGTTCGCGGTTAGTTCTCCTCGGTGCGTGGGCGCTTAGTTCTTTTCGGTTCGTGGGCAGTTCTCCTCGGTGCGTGGGTGGTAAGTTCTCCTCGGTGCGTGGCGGATAGTTCTCCTCGGTGCGTGGGCGGTTAGTTCTCCTCGGTGTGTTTGCTGTTAGTTCTCCTTGGTGCGTGGGCGCTTAGTTCTTTTTGGTTCGTGGGCAGTTAGTTCTCCTCGGTGCGTGAGCGGTTAGTTCTCCTCAGTGCGTGGGTGGTTAGTTCTCCTCGGTGCGTGAGCGGTTAGTTCTCCTCGGTGCGTGGGCGCTTAGTTCTCCTCGGTGCGTGGGCGCTTAGTTCTCCTTGGTGAGTGGGCGGTTAGTTAATTAGTTAGTTAGGAGTTAGTTAGTTAATTAGTTAGGAGTTAGTTAGTTAATTAGTTAGGAGTTAGTTAGTTAGTTAATTAGTTAGTTAGTTAGTTAATTAGTTAGTTTGTTTATTAGTTAGTTAGGAGTGAGTAAGTTAGTTAGGAGTTAGGAGTTAGTTAATTAGTTAGGAGTTAGTTAGTTAATTAGTTAGGAGTTAGTTAATTAGTTAAGAGTTAGTTAGTTAATTAGTTCGGAGGTAGTTAGTTAGTTAGTTAGGAGTTAGGTAGTTAGTTAGGAGTTAGTTAGTTAGGAGTTAGGTTGTTAGTTAGTCAGTTAATTAGTTAGGAGTTAGTTAGTTAATTAGTTAGGAGTTAGTTAATTAGTTTGGAGGTAGTTAGTTAGTTAGTTAAGAGTTAGGTAGTTAGTTAGTTAGGAGTTAGGTAGTTAGTTAGTTAGGAGTTAGTTAGTTAGTTAGTTAATTAGTATGTTAGGGGTTAGGAGTTATGTTAGTTAATTAGTTAAGAGTTAGTTAGTTAATTAGTTAGGAGTTAGTTAGTTAATTAGTTAGGAGTTAGTTAGTTAATTAGTTCGGAGGTAGTTAGTTAATTAGTTAGGAGTTAGTTAGTTAATTAGTTAGGAGTTAGTTAATTAGTTAGGAGTTAGTTAGTTAATTAGGAGTTAGTTAGTTAGTTAGTTAGGAGTTAGTTAGTTAATTAGTTAGGAGTTAGTTAGTTAATTAGTTAGGAGTTATTTAGTTAATTAGTTAGGAGTTAGTTAGTTAATTAGTTAGGAGTTAGTTAGTTAATTAGTTAGGAGTTAGTTAGTTAATTAGTTAGTTAGGAGTTAGTTAGTTAATTAGTTAGGAGTTAGTTAGGTAATTAGTTAGGAGTTAGTTAATTAGTTAGTTAATTAGTTAGTTAGGAGTTAGTTAATTAGTTAGAAGTTAGTTAGTTAATTAGTTAGGAGTTAGTTAGTTAATTAGTTAGGAGTTAGTTAGTTAATTAGTTAGGAGTTAGTTAATTAGTTAGGAGTTAGTTAATTAGTTAGGAGTTAGTTAGTTAATTAGTTAGTTAGTTAGTTAGTTAGGAGTTAGGTAGTTAGGAGTTAGGTAGATAGTTAGTTAGTTAGTTAGGAGTTAGTTAGTTAATTAGTTAGGAGTTAGTTAGTTAATTAGTTAGGAGTTAGTTAGTTAATTAGTTAGGAGTTAGTTAGTTAATTAGTTCGGAGGTTGTCTGTTAGATAGTTAAGAGTTAGATAGTTAGCTAGTTAGGAGTTAGGTAGTTAGCTAGGAGTTAGTTAGTTAGTTAGTTAGTTACTTAGTTAGTTAGTTAGTTACTTAGTTAGTTAGTTTCTTAGTTAGTTAGTTAATTAGTTAGTTAGTTAGTTAATTAGTTAGTTAGTTAATTAGTTAGGAGTTAGTTAGTTAATTAGTTAGGAGTTAGTTAGTTAGTTAGTTAGTTAGTTA
The DNA here is from genome assembly GCA_963921405.1 of Cepaea hortensis. Taxonomy (NCBI): domain Eukaryota; kingdom Metazoa; phylum Mollusca; class Gastropoda; order Stylommatophora; family Helicidae; genus Cepaea; species Cepaea hortensis. Next base: position 15,257,841 of record OY992886.1, on the reverse strand, counting down.
ATTAGTTAGTTAGTTTGTTAATTAGTTAGTTAGGAGTGAGTAAGTTAGTTAGGAGTTAGTTAATTAGTTAAGAGTTAGTTAGTTAATTAGTTCGGAGGTAGTTAGTTAGTAGTTAGTTAGTTACGTAGTTAGTTAGGAGTTAGGTAGTTAGTTAGGAGTTAGGTAGTTAGGTAGTTAGGAGTTAGGTAGTTAGTTAGTTAGGAGTTAGTTAGTTAATTAGTTAGGAGTTAGATAGTTAATTAGTTAGGATTTAGTTAGTTAATTAGTTAGGAGTTAGTTAATTAGTTAGGAGTTAGTTAGTTAATTAGTTCGGAGGTAGTTAGTTAATTAGTTAGGAGTTAGTTAATTAGTTAGGAGTTAGTTAGTTAATTAGTTCGGAGGTAGTTAATTAGTTAGTTAGGAGTTAGGTAGTTAGTTAGTTAGGAGTTAGTTAATTAGTTAGTTAGTTAGTTAGTTAGTTAATTAGATAGTTAGTTAGTTAATTAGCTAGTTAGTAGTAAGTTAGTTAGGAGTTAGTTAGTTAATTAGTTAAGAGTTAGTTAGTTAATTAGTTAGGAGTTAGTTAGTTAATTAGTTAGGAGTTAGTTAGTTAATTAGTTAGTTAGTTAATTAGTTAGTTAGGAGTTAGTTAGTTAATTATGAGTTAGTTAGTTAGTTAGTTAGTTAGGAATTAGTTAGTTAGTTAATTAGTTCGGAGGTAGTTAGTTAGTTAGTTAGGAGTTAGGTAGTTAGTTAGGAGTTAGGTATTTAGTTAGTTAGGAGTTAGGTAGTTAGTTAGGAGTTAGGTAGTTAGTTAGTTAGGAGTTAGTTAGTTAGTTAGCAGTTAGTTAGTTAGTTAGTTACTTAGTTAGTTAGTTAATTAGTTAGTTAGTTAGTTAATTAGTTAGTTAGTTAGTTAGGAGTTAGGTAGTTAGTTAGTTAGTTAGTTAGGAGTTAGTTAGTTAGTTAGTTAGGAGTTACTTAGTTAATTAGTTAGGAGGTAGTTAGTTAATTAGTGAGGAGTTAGTTAGTTAATTAGTTAGCAGTTAGTTAGTTAATTAGTTCGGAGGTAGTCTGTTAGATAGTTAAGAGTTAGATAGTTAGCTAGTTAGGAGTTAGGTAGTTAGCTAGGAGTTAGTTAGTTAGTTAGTTACTTAGTTAGTTAGTTAGTTACTTAGTTAGTTATTTTCTTAGTTAGTTAGTTAATTAGTTAGTTAGTTAGTTAATTAGTTAGTTAGTTAATTAGTTAGGAGTTAGTTAGTTAATTAGTTAAGAGTTAGTTAGTTAATTAGTTAGGAGTTAGTTATTTAGTTAGTTAGTAGTTAGTTAGTTACGTAGTTAGTTAGGAGTTAGGTAGTTAGTTAGGAGTTAGGTAGTTAGTTAGTTAGGAGTTAGGTAGTTAGTTAGTTAATTAGTTAGTTAGGAGTTAGTTAGTTAATTAGTTAGGAGTTAGATAGTTAATTAGTTAGGAGTTAGTTAGTTAATTAGTTAGGAGTTAGTTAATTAGTTAGGAGTTAGTTAGTTAATTAGTTAGGAGTTAGTTAGTTAATTAGTTAGGAGTTAGTTAGTTAATTAGTTAGGAGTTAGTTAGTTAATTAGTTAGGTGTTAGTTAGTTAATTAGTTAGGAGTTAGTTAGTTAATTAGTTAGGAGTTAGTTAGTTAATTAGTTAGTTAGGAGTTAGTTAGTTAATTAGTTAGGAGTTAGTTAGGTAATTAGTTAGGAGTTAGTTAATTAGTTAGGTAGTTAGTTAGTTAGTTAGTTAATTAGTTAGTTAGGAGTTAGTTAGTTAATTAGTTAGAAGTTAGTTAGTTAATTAGTTAGTAGTTAGTTAGTTAATTAGTTAGGAGTTAGTTAATTAGTTAGGAGTTAGTTAATTAGTTAGGAGTTAGTTAGTTAATTAGTTAGTTAGTTAGTTAGTTAGGAGTTAGGTAGTTAGGAGTTAGGTAGATAGTTAGTTAGTTAGTTAGGAGTTAGTTAGTTAATTAGTTAGGAGTTAGTTAGTTAATTAGTTAGGAGTTAGTTAGTTAATTAGTTAGGAGTTAGTTAGTTAATTAGTTCGGAGGTTGTCTGTTAGATAGTTAAGAGTTAGATAGTTAGCTAGTTAGGAGTTAGGTAGTTAGCTAGGAGTTAGTTAGTTAGTTAGTTACTTAGTTACTTAGTTAGTTAGTTAGTTACTTAGTTAGTTAGTTTCTTAGTTAGTTAGTTAATTAGTTAGTTAGTTAGTTAATTAGTTAGTTAGTTAATTAGTTAGGAGTTAGTTAGTTAATTAGTTAGGAGTTAGTTAGATAGTTAGTTAGTTAGTTAATTAGTTAGTTTGTTAATTAGTTAGTTAGGAGTAAGTTAGTTAGGAGTTAGTTAATTAGTTAAGAGTTAGTTAGTTAATTAGTTCGGAGGTAGTTAGTTAGTAGTTAGTTAGTTACGTAGTTAGTTAGGAGTTAGGTAGTTAGTTAGGAGTTAGGTAGTTAGGTAGTTAGGAGTTAGGTAGTTAGTTAGTTAGGAGTTAGTTAGTTAATTAGTTAGGAGTTAGATAGTTAATTAGTTAGGATTTAGTTAGTTAATTAGTTAGGAGTTAGTTAATTAGTTAGGAGTTAGTTAGTTAATTAGTTCGGAGGTAGTTAGTTAATTAGTTAGGAGTTAGTTAATTAGTTAGGAGTTAGTTAGTTAATTAGTTCGGAGGTAGTTAATTAGTTAGTTAGGAGTAAGGTAGTTAGTTAGTTAGGAGTTAGTTAATTAGTTAGTTAGTTAGTTAGTTAGTTAATTAGATAGTTAGTTAGTTAATTAGCTAGTTAGTAGTGAGTAAGTTAGTTAGGAGTTAGTTAGTTAATTAGTTAAGAGTTAGTTAGTTAATTAGTTAGGAGTTAGTTAGTTAATTATGATTTAGTTAGTTAGTTAGTTAGGAATTAGTTAGTTAGTTAATTAGTTCGGAGGTAGTTAGTTAGTTAGTTAGGAGTTAGGTAGTTAGTTAGTTAGGAGTTAGGTAGTTAGTTAGGAGTTAGGTAGTTAGTTAGTTAGGAGTTAGTTAGTTAGTTAGCAGTTAGTTAGTTAGTTACTTAGTTAGTTAGTTAATTAGTTAGGATTTAGTTAGTTAATTAGTTAGGAGTTAGTTAATTAGTTAGGAGTTAGTTAGTTAATTAGTTCGGAGGTAGTTAGTTAATTAGTTAGGAGTTAGTTAATTAGTTAGGAGTTAGTTAGTTAATTAGTTCGGAGGTAGTTAATTAGTTAGTTAGGAGTTAGGTAGTTAGTTAGTTAGGAGTTAGTTAATTAGTTAGTTAGTTAGTTAGTTAATTAGATAGTTAGTTAGTTAATTAGCTAGTTAGTAGTGAGTAAGTTAGTTAGGAGTTAGTTAGTTAATTAGTTAGTTAGTTAATTAGTTAGTTAGGAGTTAGTTAGTTAATTATGATTTAGTTAGTTAGTTAGTTAGTTAGGAATTAGTTAGTTAGTTAATTAGTTCGGAGGTAGTTAGTTAGTTAGGAGTTAGGTAGTTAGTTAGTTAGGAGTTAGGTAGTTAGTTAGGAGTTAGGTAGTTAGTTAGTTAGGAGTTAGTTAGTTAGTTAGCAGTTAGTTAGTTAGTTACTTAGTTAGTTAGTTAATTAGTTAGTTAGTTAGTTAATTAGGAGTTAGGTAGTTAGTTAGTTAGTTAGTTAGGAGTTAGTTAGTTAGTTAGTTAGGAGTTACTTAGTTAATTAGTTAGGAGGTAGTTAGTTAATTAGTTAGGAGTTAGTTAGTTAATTAGTTAGCAGTTAGTTAGTTAATTAGTTCGGAGGTAGTCTGTTAGATAGTTAAGAGTTAGATAGTTAGCTAGTTAGGAGTTAGGTAGTTAGCTAGGAGTTAGTTAGTTAGTTAGTTACTTAGTTAGTTAGTTAGTTACTTAGTTAGTTATTTTCTTAGTTAGTTAGTTAATTAGTTAGTTAGTTAGTTAATTAGTTAGTTAGTTAATTAGTTAGGAGTTAGTTAGTAAATTAGTTAAGAGTTAGTTAGTTAATTAGTTAGGAGTTAGTTATTTAGTTAGTTAGTAGTTAGTTAGTTACGTAGTTAGTTAGGAGTTAGGTAGTTAGTTAGGAGTTAGGTAGTTAGTTAGGAGTTAGGTAGTTAGTTAGTTAATTAGTTAGTTAGGAGTTAGTTAGTTAATTAGTTAGGAGTTAGATAGTTAATTAGTTAGGAGTTAGTTAGTTAATTAGTTAGGAGTTAGTTAATTAGTTAGGAGTTAGTTAGTTAATTAGTTCGGAGGTAGTTAGTTAGTTAGTTAGGAGTTAGGTAGTTAGGAGTTAGGTAGTTAGTTAGTTAGGAGTTAGTTAATTAGTTAGTTAGTTAGTTAGTTAATTAATTAGATAGTTAGTTAGTTAATTAGCTAGTAAGTAGTGAGTAAGTTAGTTAGGAGTTAGTTAGTTAATTAGTTAAGAGTTAGTTAGTTAATTAGTTCGGAGGTAGTTAGTTAGTTATTTAGGAGTTAGGTAGTTAGTTAGGAGTTAGTTAGTTAGTTAGCAGTTAGTTAATTAGTAAGTTAGTTAGTTACTTAGTTAGTTAGTTAATTAGTTAGTTATTTACTTAGTTAGTTAATTAGTTAGTTAGTTAGTTAGTTAGTTAGTTAGTTAGGAATTAGTTAGTTAGTTAGTTAGGAGTTAGTTAGTTAATTAGTTAGGAGTTAGTTAGTTAATTAGTTAGGAGTTAGTTAGTTAATTAGATCGGAGGTAGTTAGTTAGTTAGTTAGGAGTTAGTTAGTTAGTTAGTTAGTTAATTAGTTAGTTAGGAGTTAGTTAGTTAATTAGTTAGAAGTTAGTTAGTTAATTAGTTAGGAGTTAGTTAGTTAATTAGTTAGGAGTTAGTTAATTAGTTAGGAGTTAGTTAATTAGTTAGGAGTTAGTTAGTTAATTAGTTAAGAGTTAGTTAGTTAATTAGTTCGGAGTTAGTTAGTTAGTTAGGAGTTAGGGAGTTAGTTAGTTAGGAGTTAGTTAATTAGTTAGTTAGGAGTTAGTTAGTTAATTAGTTAGGAGTTAGATAGTTAATTAGTTAGGATTTAGTTAGTTAATTAGTTAGGAGTTAGTTAATTAGTTAGGAGTTAGTTAGTTAATTAGTTCGGAGGTAGTTAGTTAATTAGTTAGGAGTTAGTTAATTAGTTAGGAGTTAGTTAGTTAATTAGTTCGGAGGTAGTTAATTAGTTAGTTAGGAGTTACGTAGTTAGTTAGTTAGGAGTTAGTTAATTAGTTAGTTAGTTAGTTAGTTAGTTAATTAGATAGTTAGTTAGTTAATTAGCTAGTTAGTAGTAAGTTAGTTAGGAGTTAGTTAGTTAATTAGTTAAGAGTTAGTTAGTTAATTAGTTAGGAGTTAGTTAGTTAATTAGTTAGGAGTTAGTTAGTTAATTAGTTAGTTAGTTAATTAGTTAGTTAGGAGTTAGTTAGTTAATTATGAGTTAGTTAGTTAGTTAGTTAGTTAGGAATTAGTTAGTTAGTTAATTAGTTCGGAGGTAGTTAGTTAGTTAGTTAGGAGTTAGGTAGTTAGTTAGGAGTTAGGTAGTTAGTTAGTTAGGAGTTAGGTAGTTAGTTAGGAGTTAGGTAGTTAGTTAGTTAGGAGTTAGTTAGTTAGTTAGCAGTTAGTTAGTTAGTTAGTTACTTAGTTAGTTAGTTAATTAGTTAGTTAGTTAGTTAATTAGTTAGTTAGTTAGTTAGGAGTTAGGTAGTTAGTTAGTTAGTTAGTTAGGAGTTAGTTAGTTAGTTAGTTAGGAGTTACTTAGTTAATTAGTTAGGAGGTAGTTAGTTAATTAGTGAGGAGTTAGTTAGTTAATTAGTTAGCAGTTAGTTAGTTAATTAGTTCGGAGGTAGTCTGTTAGATAGTTAAGAGTTAGATAGTTAGCTAGTTAGGAGTTAGGTAGTTAGCTAGGAGTTAGTTAGTTAGTTAGTTACTTAGTTAGTTAGTTAGTTACTTAGTTAGTTATTTTCTTAGTTAGTTAGTTAATTAGTTAGTTAGTTAGTTAATTAGTTAGTTAGTTAATTAGTTAGGAGTTAGTTAGTTAATTAGTTAAGAGTTAGTTAGTTAATTAGTTAGGAGTTAGTTATTTAGTTAGTTAGTAGTTAGTTAGTTACGTAGTTAGTTAGGAGTTAGGTAGTTAGTTAGGAGTTAGGTAGTTAGTTAGTTAGGAGTTAGGTAGTTAGTTAGTTAATTAGTTAGTTAGGAGTTAGTTAGTTAATTAGTTAGGAGTTAGATAGTTAATTAGTTAGGAGTTAGTTAGTTAATTAGTTAGGAGTTAGTTAATTAGTTAGGAGTTAGTTAGTTAATTAGTTAGGAGTTAGTTAGTTAATTAGTTAGGAGTTAGTTAGTTAATTAGTTAGGAGTTAGTTAGTTAATTAGTTAGGTGTTAGTTAGTTAATTAGTTAGGAGTTAGTTAGTTAATTAGTTAGGAGTTAGTTAGTTAATTAGTTAGTTAGGAGTTAGTTAGTTAATTAGTTAGGAGTTAGTTAGGTAATTAGTTAGGAGTTAGTTAATTAGTTAGGTAGTTAGTTAGTTAGTTAGTTAATTAGTTAGTTAGGAGTTAGTTAGTTAATTAGTTAGAAGTTAGTTAGTTAATTAGTTAGTAGTTAGTTAGTTAATTAGTTAGGAGTTAGTTAATTAGTTAGGAGTTAGTTAATTAGTTAGGAGTTAGTTAGTTAATTAGTTAGTTAGTTAGTTAGTTAGGAGTTAGGTAGTTAGGAGTTAGGTAGATAGTTAGTTAGTTAGTTAGGAGTTAGTTAGTTAATTAGTTAGGAGTTAGTTAGTTAATTAGTTAGGAGTTAGTTAGTTAATTAGTTAGGAGTTAGTTAGTTAATTAGTTCGGAGGTTGTCTGTTAGATAGTTAAGAGTTAGATAGTTAGCTAGTTAGGAGTTAGGTAGTTAGCTAGGAGTTAGTTAGTTAGTTAGTTACTTAGTTACTTAGTTAGTTAGTTAGTTACTTAGTTAGTTAGTTTCTTAGTTAGTTAGTTAATTAGTTAGTTAGTTAGTTAATTAGTTAGTTAGTTAATTAGTTAGGAGTTAGTTAGTTAATTAGTTAGGAGTTAGTTAGATAGTTAGTTAGTTAGTTAATTAGTTAGTTTGTTAATTAGTTAGTTAGGAGTAAGTTAGTTAGGAGTTAGTTAATTAGTTAAGAGTTAGTTAGTTAATTAGTTCGGAGGTAGTTAGTTAGTAGTTAGTTAGTTACGTAGTTAGTTAGGAGTTAGGTAGTTAGTTAGGAGTTAGGTAGTTAGGTAGTTAGGAGTTAGGTAGTTAGTTAGTTAGGGGTTAGTTAGTTAATTAGTTAGGAGTTAGATAGTTAATTAGTTAGGATTTAGTTAGTTAATTAGTTAGGAGTTAGTTAATTAGTTAGGAGTTAGTTAGTTAATTAGTTCGGAGGTAGTTAGTTAATTAGTTAGGAGTTAGTTAATTAGTTAGGAGTTAGTTAGTTAATTAGTTCGGAGGTAGTTAATTAGTTAGTTAGGAGTAAGGTAGTTAGTTAGTTAGGAGTTAGTTAATTAGTTAGTTAGTTAGTTAGTTAGTTAATTAGATAGTTAGTTAGTTAATTAGCTAGTTAGTAGTGAGTAAGTTAGTTAGGAGTTAGTTAGTTAATTAGTTAAGAGTTAGTTAGTTAATTAGTTAGGAGTTAGTTAGTTAATTATGATTTAGTTAGTTAGTTAGTTAGGAATTAGTTAGTTAGTTAATTAGTTCGGAGGTAGTTAGTTAGTTAGTTAGGAGTTAGGTAGTTAGTTAGTTAGGAGTTAGGTAGTTAGTTAGGAGTTAGGTAGTTAGTTAGTTAGGAGTTAGTTAGTTAGTTAGCAGTTAGTTAGTTAGTTACTTAGTTAGTTAGTTAATTAGTTAGGATTTAGTTAGTTAATTAGTTAGGAGTTAGTTAATTAGTTAGGAGTTAGTTAGTTAATTAGTTCGGAGGTAGTTAGTTAATTAGTTAGGAGTTAGTTAATTAGTTAGGAGTTAGTTAGTTAATTAGTTCGGAGGTAGTTAATTAGTTAGTTAGGAGTTAGGTAGTTAGTTAGTTAGGAGTTAGTTAATTAGTTAGTTAGTTAGTTAATTAGATAGTTAGTTAGTTAATTAGCTAGTTAGTAGTGAGTAAGTTAGTTAGGAGTTAGTTAGTTAATTAGTTAGTTAGTTAATTAGTTAGTTAGGAGTTAGTTAGTTAATTATGATTTAGTTAGTTAGTTAGTTAGTTAGGAATTAGTTAGTTAGTTAATTAGTTCGGAGGTAGTTAGTTAGTTAGGAGTTAGGTAGTTAGTTAGTTAGGAGTTAGGTAGTTAGTTAGGAGTTAGGTAGTTAGTTAGTTAGGAGTTAGTTAGTTAGTTAGCAGTTAGTTAGTTAGTTACTTAGTTAGTTAGTTAATTAGTTAGTTAGTTAGTTAATTAGGAGTTAGGTAGTTAGTTAGTTAGTTAGTTAGGAGTTAGTTAGTTAGTTAGTTAGGAGTTACTTAGTTAATTAGTTAGGAGGTAGTTAGTTAATTAGTTAGGAGTTAGTTAGTTAATTAGTTAGCAGTTAGTTAGTTAATTAGTTCGGAGGTAGTCTGTTAGATAGTTAAGAGTTAGATAGTTAGCTAGTTAGGAGTTAGGTAGTTAGCTAGGAGTTAGTTAGTTAGTTAGTTACTTAGTTAGTTAGTTAGTTACTTAGTTAGTTATTTTCTTAGTTAGTTAGTTAATTAGTTAGTTAGTTAGTTAATTAGTTAGTTAGTTAATTAGTTAGGAGTTAGTTAGTAAATTAGTTAAGAGTTAGTTAGTTAATTAGTTAGGAGTTAGTTATTTAGTTAGTTAGTAGTTAGTTAGTTACGTAGTTAGTTAGGAGTTAGGTAGTTAGTTAGGAGTTAGGTAGTTAGTTAGGAGTTAGGTAGTTAGTTAGTTAATTAGTTAGTTAGGAGTTAGTTAGTTAATTAGTTAGGAGTTAGATAGTTAATTAGTTAGGAGTTAGTTAGTTAATTAGTTAGGAGTTAGTTAATTAGTTAGGAGTTAGTTAGTTAATTAGTTCGGAGGTAGTTAGTTAGTTAGTTAGGAGTTAGGTAGTTAGGAGTTAGGTAGTTAGTTAGTTAGGAGTTAGTTAATTAGTTAGTTAGTTAGTTAGTTAATTAATTAGATAGTTAGTTAGTTAATTAGCTAGTAAGTAGTGAGTAAGTTAGTTAGGAGTTAGTTAGTTAATTAGTTAAGAGTTAGTTAGTTAATTAGTTCGGAGGTAGTTAGTTAGTTATTTAGGAGTTAGGTAGTTAGTTAGGAGTTAGTTAGTTAGTTAGCAGTTAGTTAATTAGTAAGTTAGTTAGTTACTTAGTTAGTTAGTTAATTAGTTAGTTATTTACTTAGTTAGTTAATTAGTTAGTTAGTTAGTTAGTTAGTTAGTTAGTTAGGAATTAGTTAGTTAGTTAGTTAGGAGTTAGTTAGTTAATTAGTTAGGAGTTAGTTAGTTAATTAGTTAGGAGTTAGTTAGTTAATTAGATCGGAGGTAGTTAGTTAGTTAGTTAGGAGTTAGTTAGTTAGTTAGTTAGTTAATTAGTTAGTTAGGAGTTAGTTAGTTAATTAGTTAGAAGTTAGTTAGTTAATTAGTTAGGAGTTAGTTAGTTAATTAGTTAGGAGTTAGTTAATTAGTTAGGAGTTAGTTAATTAGTTAGGAGTTAGTTAGTTAATTAGTTAAGAGTTAGTTAGTTAATTAGTTCGGAGTTAGTTAGTTAGTTAGGAGTTAGGGAGTTAGTTAGTTAGGAGTTAGTTAATTAGTTAGTTAGGAGTTAGTTAGTTAATTAGTTAGGAGTTAGTTAGTTAATTAGTTAGGAGTTAGTTAGTTAGTTAATTAGTTAGTTAGTTAATTAGTTAGTTAGTTAGTTAATTAGTTAGTTAGTTAATTAGTTAGTTTGTTAATTAGTTAGTTAGGAGTTAGTAGTTAGTTAATTAGTTAAGAGTTAGTTAGTTAATTAGTTCGGAGGTAGTTAGTTAGTTAGTTAGGAGTTAGGTAATTAGTTAGTTACGTAGTTAGTTAGTTAGGAGTTAGGTAGTTAGTTAGGAGTTAGGTAGTTAGTTAGTTAGGAGTTAGGTATTTAGTTAGTTAGTTAGTTAATTAGTTAGGAGTTAGTTAGTTAATTAGTTAGTAGTTAGTTAGTTAGGAGTTAGTTAGTTAGTTAGTTAGTTAGTTAATTAGTTAGTTAGTTAGTTATTTAGTTAGTTAGGAGTGAGTAAGTTAGTTAGGAGTTAGTTAGTTAATTAGTTAAGAGTTAGTTAGTTAATTAGTTAGGAGTTAGTTAATTAGTTCAGAGGTAGTTAGTTAGTTAGGAGTTAGTTTGTTAGGAGTTAGTTAGTTAGTTAGGAGTTAGTTAGTTAATTAGTTAGGAGTTAGTTAGTTAATTAGTTAGGAGTTAGTTAGTTAGTTAGTTAGGAGTTAGTTAGTTAGTTAGTTAGGAGTTAGTTAGTTAGTTAGTTTGGAGGTAGTTAGATGTTAGGTAGTTAGTTAGTTAGGAGTTAGGTAGTTAGTTAGTTAGGAGTTAGGTAGTTAGTTAGTTGGGGTAGCGGGGTAGGGGTATACCCTATCAAAGGAGATGTAAGGCGCCTCCTTCCCTCCGCTAGCCTACGGGACACCCTTGGTCAAGGTGGAGTTCCTGTTTAGCCCCCCATTCAGGGTTACATGAAGCCATGGGTGCAAGTGGTGGATGAAGATGGATAGCAGCTGATAGCTAGTTATGTAGTTTTTTATTTAGTTAGTTCTCCTTGGTGCGTGGGCGGTTAGTTCTCCTCGGTGTTTGGTTGGTTAGTTCTCCTCGGTGGATAGGCAGTTAGTTCTCCTCGGTGCGTGGGCGGTTAGTTCTCCTTGGTGCATGGTCGGTTAGTTCTCCTCTGTGCGTGGTCGGTTAGTTTTCCTTGGTGCGTGGGCGGTTTCTACTCGGTGCGTGGGCGGTTCTCCTCGGTGCATGGGTGGTTCTCCTTGGTGCGTGGGCGGTTAGTTCTCCTCAGTGCGTGGTCGGTTAGTTCTCCTTGGTGCGTGGGCGGTTAGTTCTCCTCGGTGAGTGGTTGGTTAGTTCTCCTCGGTGGATGGGCAGTTAGTTCTCCTCGGTGCGTGGGCGGTTAGTTCTCCTTGGTGCATGGTCGGTTAGTTCTCCTCTGTGCGTGGTCGGTTAGTTTTCCTCGGTGCGTGGGCGGTTTCTACTCGGTGCGTGGGCGGTTCTCCTCGGTGCATGGGTGGTTCTCCTCGGTGCGTGGGCGGTTAGTTCTCCTCAGTGCGTGGTCGGTTAGTTCTCCTCTGTGCGTGGTCGGTTAGTTCTCCTCGGTGCGTGGTCGGTTAGTTCTCCTCGGTGCGTGGGCGGTTCTCCTCGGTGCGTGGGCGGTTCTCCTCAGTGCGTGGGCTGTTCTCCTCGGTGCATGGGCGGTTAGTTCTCCTCAGTGTGTGGATGGTTAGTTCTCCTCTGTGCGTGGGCGGTTAGTTCTCCTTGGTGCGTGGGCAGTTAGTTCTCCTCGGTGCGTGGGTGGTTAGTTCTCCTCGGTGCGTGGGCGGTACTCCTCGGTGCGTGGACGGTTCTCCTCGGTGCATGGGCGGTTAGTTCTTCTTGGTGCATGGGCGGTTAGTTCTCCTTGGTGCATGGGTGGTTAGTTCTCCTCGGTGTGTTCGCGGTTAGTTCTCCTCGGTGCGTGGGCGCTTAGTTCTTTTCGGTTCGTGGGCAGTTAGTTCTCCTCGGTGCGTGGGTGGTAAGTTCTCCTCGGTGCGTGGCGGATAGTTCTCCTCGGTGCGTGGGCGGTTAGTTCTCCTCGGTGTGTTTGCTGTTAGTTCTCCTTGGTGCGTGGGCGCTTAGTTCTTTTTGGTTCGTGGGCAGTTAGTTCTCCTCGGTGCGTGAGCGGTTAGTTCTCCTCAGTGCGTGGGTGGTTAGATCTCCTCGGTGCGTGAGCGGTTAGTTCTCCTCGGTGCGTGGGCGCTTAGTTCTCCTCGGTGCGTGGGCGCTTAGTTCTCCTTGGTGAGTGGGCGGTTAGTTCTCCTCGGTAGGTTGTCAGGCTCCCCTTTGGCTTTTATGTGGGTTGTCAGGCTCCCCTTCTCCTTTTATGTAGATTGTCAGGCTCCCCTTCGGCTTTTGTGTAGGTTATCAGGCTCCCCTTTAGCTTTTATGTAGGTTGTCAGGCTCCCCTTCGGCTTTTATGTAGGTTGTCAGGCTCCCCTTTGGCCTTTTTGTAGGTTGTCAGGCTCCCCTTTGGCTTTTATGTAGGTTGTCAGGCTCCCCTTTGGCCTTTTTGTAGGTTGTCAGGCTCCCCTTTGGCTTTTATGTAGGTTGTCACGCTCCCCTTTGGCTTTTATATAGGTTGTCAGGCTCCCCTTCGGCTTTTATGTAGGTTGTCAGGCTCCCCTTTGGCTTTTACGTAGGTTGTCAGGCTCCCCTTCGGCTTTTATGTAGGTTGTCAGGCTCCCCTTCGGCTTTTATGTAGGTTGTCAGGCTCCCCTTCGGCTTTTATGTAGATTGTCAGGCTCTCCTTCGGCTTTTATGTAGGTTGTCAGGCTCCCCTTCGGCTTTTATGTAGATGTTAGGCTCCCCTTCGGCTTTTATGTAGGTTGTCAGGCTCCCCTTCGGCTTTTATGTAGGTTGTCAGGCTCCCCTTCGGCTTTTATGTAGGTTGTCAGGCTCCCCTTCGGCTTTTATGTAGGTTGTCAGGCTTCCCTTCTGCTTTTATGTAGGTTGTCAGGCTCCCCTTCTCCTCAGTTCATGGGCGGTTAGTTCTCCTCAGTGCGTGGACGGTTAGTTCTCCTCGGTGCATGTCAGTTTGTTCTCCTCGGTGCGTGGGTGGTTAGTTCTCCTCAGTGTGTGGGCGGTTAGTTCTTCTCAGTGCGTGGGCGGTTATTTCTCACCTGTGCGTGGGCGGTTAGTTATCCCCTGTGCATGGGTGGTTAGTTCTCCCCGGTGCGTGGGCGGTTATTTCTCCTCGGTACGTGGGTGGTTAGTTTTCTTCGGTGCGTGGGCGGTTAGTTCTCCTCGATGCGTGGGCGGTTATTTCTCCTTAGTGCGTAAGCGTTTAGTTCTTCTCAGTGCGTGGGCAGTTAGTTTTCCTCGTTGCGTGGGCGCTTAGTTCTCCTCGGTTCGTGGGCACGTAGTTCTCCTCGGTGCGCGTGGACGTTTAGTTCTCTTCAGTGCGTGAGCGGTTAGTTCTCGTCGGTGCGTGGGCGCTTAGTTCTCCTCGGTGTGTGGGCAGTTAGGAGTTAGTTAGTTAGTTAGGAGTTAGTTAGTTAGTTAGGAGTTAGTTAGGAGTTAGTTAGTTAGTTACGAGTTAGTTAGTTAGTTAGTTAGTTAATTAGTTAGTTATGAGTTAGTTAGTTAATTAGTTAGGAGTTAGTTAGTTAATTAGTTAGGAGTTAGTTAATTAGGTAGGAGTTAGTTAATTAGTTAGGAGTTAGTTAGTTAATTAGTTAGTTAGGAGTTAGTTAATTAGTTAGTTAGGAGTTAGTTAGTTAATTAGTTAGGAGTTAGTTAGTTAATTAGTTAGGAGTTAGTTAGTTAGTTAATTAGTTAGTTAGATAGTTAATTAGTTAGTTAGTTTGTTTATTAGTTAGTTAGGAGTGAGTAAGTTAGTTAGGAGTTAGGAGTTAGTTAATTAGTTAGGAGTTAGTTAATTAGTTAGGTAGTTAGTTAGTTAGTTAGTTAGTTAGTTAATTAGTTAGTTAGGAGTTAGTTAGTTAGTTAGTTAATTAGTTAGTTAGGAGTTAGTTAGTTAATTAGTTAGAAGTTAGTTAGTTAATTAGTTAGGAGTTAGTTAGTTAATTAGTTAGGAGTTAGTTAATTAGGTAGGAGTTAGTTAGTTAATTAGTTAGGAGTTAGTTAGTTAATTAGTTAGGAGTTAGTTAATTAGTTAGTTAGGAGTTAGTTAGTTAATTAGTTAGGAGTTAGTTAGTTAATTAGTTAGTTAGTTTGTTTATTAGTTAGTTAGGAGTGAGTAAGTTAGTTAGGAGTTAGGAGTTAGTTAATTAGTTAGGAGTTAGTTAGTTAATTAGTTAGGAGTTAGTTAATTAGTTAAGAGTTAGTTAGTTAATTAGTTCGGAGGTAGTTACTTAGTTAGTTAGGAGTTAGGTAGTTAGTTAGTTACATAGTTAGTTAGGAGTTAGGTAGTTAGTTAGGAGTTAGTTAGTTAGGAGTTAGGTTGTTAGTTAGTTAGTTAATTAGTTAGGAGTTAGTTAGTTAATTAGTTAGGAGTTAGTTAATTAGTTTGGAGGTAGTTAGTTAGTTAGTTAAGAGTTAGGTAGTTAGTTAGTTAGGAGTTAGGTAGTTAGTTAGTTAGGAGTTAGTTAGTTAGTTAGTTAATTAGTATGTTAGGGGTTAGGAGTTAATTAGTTAAGAGTTAGTTAGTTAATTAGTTAGGAGTTAGTTAGTTAATTAGTTAGGAGTTAGTTAGTTAATTAGTTCGGAGGTAGTTAGTTAATTAGTTAGGAGTTAGTTAGTTAGTTAATTAGTTAGTTAGTTAATTAGTTAGTTAGTTAGTTAATTAGTTAGTTAGTTAATTAGTTAGTTAGTTTGTTAATTAGTTAGTTAGGAGTTAGTAGTTAGTTAATTAGTTAAGAGTTAGTTAGTTAATTAGTTCGGAGGTAGTTAGTTAGTTAGTTAGGAGTTAGGTAATTAGTTAGTTACGTAGTTAGTTAGTTAGGAGTTAGGTAGTTAGTTAGGAGTTAGGTAGTTAGTTAGTTAGGAGTTAGGTATTTAGTTAGTTAGTTAGTTAATTAGTTAGGAGTTAGTTAGTTAGTTAATTAGTTAGTAGTTAGTTAGTTAGGTAGTTAGGAGTGAGTAAGTTAGTTAGGAGTTAGTTAGTTAATTAGTTAAGAGTTAGTTAGTTAATTAGTTAGGAGTTAGTTAATTAGTTCGGAGGTAGTTAGTTAGTTAGGAGTTAGTTTGTTAGGAGTTAGTTAGTTAGTTAGGAGTTAGTTAGTTAGTTAGTTAATTAATTAGTTAGGAGTTAGTTAGTTAATTAGTTAGGAGTTAGTTAGTTAATTAGTTAGGAGTTAGTTAGTTAATTAGTTAGTTAGTTAATTAGTTAGTTAGGATTTAGTTAGTTAATTATGAGTTAGTTAGTTAGTTAGTTAGTTAGGAATTAGTTAGTTAGTTAATTAGTTCGGAGGTAGTTAGTTAGTTAGTTAGGAGTTAGGTAGTTAGTTAGGAGTTAGGTAGTTAGTTAGTTAGGAGTTAGGTAGTTAGTTAGGAGTTAGGTAGTTAGTTAGTTAGGAGTTAGTTAGTTAGTTAGCAGTTAGTTAGTTAGTTAGTTACTTAGTTAGTTAGTTAATTAGTTAGTTAGTTAGTTAATTAGTTAGTTAGTTAGTTAGGAGTTAGGTAGTTAGTTAGTTAGTTAGTTAGGAGTTAGTTAGTTAGTTAGTTAGGAGTTACTTAGTTAATTAGTTAGGAGGTAGTTAGTTAATTAGTGAGGAGTTAGTTAGTTAATTAGTTAGCAGTTAGTTAGTTAATTAGTTCGGAGGTAGTCTGTTAGATAGTTAAGAGTTAGATAGTTAGCTAGTTAGGAGTTAGGTAGTTAGCTAGGAGTTAGTTAGTTAGTTAGTTACTTAGTTAGTTAGTTAGTTACTTAGTTAGTTATTTTCTTAGTTAGTTAGTTAATTAGTTAGTTAGTTAGTTAATTAGTTAGTTAGTTAATTAGTTAGGAGTTAGTTAGTTAATTAGTTAAGAGTTAGTTAGTTAATTAGTTAGGAGTTAGTTATTTAGTTAGTTAGTAGTTAGTTAGTTACGTAGTTAGTTAGGAGTTAGGTAGTTAGTTAGGAGTTAGGTAGTTAGTTAGTTAGGAGTTAGGTAGTTAGTTAGTTAATTAGTTAGTTAGGAGTTAGTTAGTTAATTAGTTAGGAGTTAGATAGTTAATTAGTTAGGAGTTAGTTAGTTAATTAGTTAGGAGTTAGTTAATTAGTTAGGAGTTAGTTAGTTAATTAGTTAGGAGTTAGTTAGTTAATTAGTTAGGAGTTAGTTAGTTAATTAGTTAGGAGTTAGTTAGTTAATTAGTTAGTTAGGAGTTAGTTAGTTAATTAGTTAGGAGTTAGTTAGGTAATTAGTTAGGAGTTAGTTAATTAGTTAGGTAGTTAGTTAGTTAGTTAGTTAATTAGTTAGTTAGGAGTTAGTTAGTTAATTAGTTAGAAGTTAGTTAGTTAATTAGTTAGTAGTTAGTTAGTTAATTAGTTAGGAGTTAGTTAATTAGTTAGGAGTTAGTTAATTAGTTAGGAGTTAGTTAGTTAATTAGTTAGTTAGTTAGTTAGTTAGGAGTTAGGTAGTTAGGAGTTAGGTAGATAGTTAGTTAGTTAGTTAGGAGTTAGTTAGTTAATTAGTTAGGAGTTAGTTAGTTAATTAGTTAGGAGTTAGTTAGTTAATTAGTTAGGAGTTAGTTAGTTAATTAGTTCGGAGGTTGTCTGTTAGATAGTTAAGAGTTAGATAGTTAGCTAGTTAGGAGTTAGGTAGTTAGCTAGGAGTTAGTTAGTTAGTTAGTTACTTAGTTACTTAGTTAGTTAGTTAGTTACTTAGTTAGTTAGTTTCTTAGTTAGTTAGTTAATTAGTTAGTTAGTTAGTTAATTAGTTAGTTAGTTAATTAGTTAGGAGTTAGTTAGTTAATTAGTTAGGAGTTAGTTAGATAGTTAGTTAGTTAGTTAATTAGTTAGTTTGTTAATTAGTTAGTTAGGAGTAAGTTAGTTAGGAGTTAGTTAATTAGTTAAGAGTTAGTTAGTTAATTAGTTCGGAGGTAGTTAGTTAGTAGTTAGTTAGTTACGTAGTTAGTTAGGAGTTAGGTAGTTAGTTAGGAGTTAGGTAGTTAGGTAGTTAGGAGTTAGGTAGTTAGTTAGTTAGGAGTTAGTTAGTTAATTAGTTAGGAGTTAGATAGTTAATTAGTTAGGATTTAGTTAGTTAATTAGTTAGGAGTTAGTTAATTAGTTAGGAGTTAGTTAGTTAATTAGTTCGGAGGTAGTTAGTTAATTAGTTAGGAGTTAGTTAATTAGTTAGGAGTTAGTTAGTTAATTAGTTCGGAGGTAGTTAATTAGTTAGTTAGGAGTTAGGTAGTTAGTTAGTTAGGAGTTAGTTAATTAGTTAGTTAGTTAGTTAGTTAGTTAATTAGATAGTTAGTTAGTTAATTAGCTAGTTAGTAGTGAGTAAGTTAGTTAGGAGTTAGTTAGTTAATTAGTTAAGAGTTAGTTAGTTAATTAGTTAGGAGTTAGTTAGTTAATTATGATTTAGTTAGTTAGTTAGTTAGTTAGGAATTAGTTAGTTAGTTAATTAGTTCGGAGGTAGTTAGTTAGTTAGTTAGGAGTTAGGTAGTTAGTTAGTTAGGAGTTAGGTAGTTAGTTAGGAGTTAGGTAGTTAGTTAGTTAGGAGTTAGTTAGTTAGTTAGCAGTTAGTTAGTTAGTTACTTAGTTAGTTAGTTAATTAGTTAGGATTTAGTTAGTTAATTAGTTAGGAGTTAGTTAATTAGTTAGGAGTTAGTTAGTTAATTAGTTCGGAGGTAGTTAGTTAATTAGTTAGGAGTTAGTTAATTAGTTAGGAGTTAGTTAGTTAATTAGTTAGGAGTTAGTTAGTTAATTAGTTAGGAGTTAGTTAGTTAATTAGTTAGGTGTTAGTTAGTTAATTAGTTAGGAGTTAGTTAGTTAATTAGTTAGGAGTTAGTTAGTTAATTAGTTAGTTAGGAGTTAGTTAGTTAATTAGTTAGGAGTTAGTTAGGTAATTAGTTAGGAGTTAGTTAATTAGTTAGGTAGTTAGTTAGTTAGTTAGTTAATTAGTTAGTTAGGAGTTAGTTAGTTAATTAGTTAGAAGTTAGTTAGTT
The DNA here is from genome assembly GCA_963921405.1 of Cepaea hortensis. Taxonomy (NCBI): domain Eukaryota; kingdom Metazoa; phylum Mollusca; class Gastropoda; order Stylommatophora; family Helicidae; genus Cepaea; species Cepaea hortensis. The sequence continues at coordinate 15,240,134 of OY992886.1, read as the reverse complement.
AATTAGTTAGTAGTTAGTTAGTTAATTAGTTAGGAGTTAGTTAATTAGTTAGGAGTTAGTTAATTAGTTAGGAGTTAGTTAGTTAATTAGTTAGTTAGTTAGTTAGTTAGGAGTTAGGTAGTTAGGAGTTAGGTAGATAGTTAGTTAGTTAGTTAGGAGTTAGTTAGTTAATTAGTTAGGAGTTAGTTAGTTAATTAGTTAGGAGTTAGTTAGTTAATTAGTTAGGAGTTAGTTAGTTAATTAGTTCGGAGGTTGTCTGTTAGATAGTTAAGAGTTAGATAGTTAGCTAGTTAGGAGTTAGGTAGTTAGCTAGGAGTTAGTTAGTTAGTTAGTTACTTAGTTACTTAGTTAGTTAGTTAGTTACTTAGTTAGTTAGTTTCTTAGTTAGTTAGTTAATTAGTTAGTTAGTTAGTTAATTAGTTAGTTAGTTAATTAGTTAGGAGTTAGTTAGTTAATTAGTTAGGAGTTAGTTAGATAGTTAGTTAGTTAGTTAATTAGTTAGTTTGTTAATTAGTTAGTTAGGAGTAAGTTAGTTAGGAGTTAGTTAATTAGTTAAGAGTTAGTTAGTTAATTAGTTCGGAGGTAGTTAGTTAGTAGTTAGTTAGTTACGTAGTTAGTTAGGAGTTAGGTAGTTAGTTAGGAGTTAGGTAGTTAGGTAGTTAGGAGTTAGGTAGTTAGTTAGTTAGGAGTTAGTTAGTTAATTAGTTAGGAGTTAGATAGTTAATTAGTTAGGATTTAGTTAGTTAATTAGTTAGGAGTTAGTTAATTAGTTAGGAGTTAGTTAGTTAATTAGTTCGGAGGTAGTTAGTTAATTAGTTAGGAGTTAGTTAATTAGTTAGGAGTTAGTTAGTTAATTAGTTCGGAGGTAGTTAATTAGTTAGTTAGGAGTTAGGTAGTTAGTTAGTTAGGAGTTAGTTAATTAGTTAGTTAGTTAGTTAGTTAGTTAATTAGATAGTTAGTTAGTTAATTAGCTAGTTAGTAGTGAGTAAGTTAGTTAGGAGTTAGTTAGTTAATTAGTTAAGAGTTAGTTAGTTAATTAGTTAGGAGTTAGTTAGTTAATTATGATTTAGTTAGTTAGTTAGTTAGTTAGGAATTAGTTAGTTAGTTAATTAGTTCGGAGGTAGTTAGTTAGTTAGTTAGGAGTTAGGTAGTTAGTTAGTTAGGAGTTAGGTAGTTAGTTAGGAGTTAGTTAGTTAATTAGTTAGGAGTTAGTTAATTAGTTAGGAGTTAGTTAGTTAATTAGTTAGGAGTTAGTTAGTTAATTAGTTAGGAGTTAGTTAGTTAATTAGTTAGGAGTTAGTTAGTTAATTAGTTAGGTGTTAGTTAGTTAATTAGTTAGGAGTTAGTTAGTTAATTAGTTAGGAGTTAGTTAGTTAATTAGTTAGTTAGGAGTTAGTTAGTTAATTAGTTAGGAGTTAGTTAGGTAATTAGTTAGGAGTTAGTTAATTAGTTAGGTAGTTAGTTAGTTAGTTAGTTAATTAGTTAGTTAGGAGTTAGTTAGTTAATTAGTTAGAAGTTAGTTAGTTAATTAGTTAGTAGTTAGTTAGTTAATTAGTTAGGAGTTAGTTAATTAGTTAGGAGTTAGTTAATTAGTTAGGAGTTAGTTAGTTAATTAGTTAGTTAGTTAGTTAGTTAGGAGTTAGGTAGTTAGGAGTTAGGTAGATAGTTAGTTAGTTAGTTAGGAGTTAGTTAGTTAATTAGTTAGGAGTTAGTTAGTTAATTAGTTAGGAGTTAGTTAGTTAATTAGTTAGGAGTTAGTTAGTTAATTAGTTCGGAGGTTGTCTGTTAGATAGTTAAGAGTTAGATAGTTAGCTAGTTAGGAGTTAGGTAGTTAGCTAGGAGTTAGTTAGTTAGTTAGTTACTTAGTTACTTAGTTAGTTAGTTAGTTACTTAGTTAGTTAGTTTCTTAGTTAGTTAGTTAATTAGTTAGTTAGTTAGTTAATTAGTTAGTTAGTTAATTAGTTAGGAGTTAGTTAGTTAATTAGTTAGGAGTTAGTTAGATAGTTAGTTAGTTAGTTAATTAGTTAGTTTGTTAATTAGTTAGTTAGGAGTAAGTTAGTTAGGAGTTAGTTAATTAGTTAAGAGTTAGTTAGTTAATTAGTTCGGAGGTAGTTAGTTAGTAGTTAGTTAGTTACGTAGTTAGTTAGGAGTTAGGTAGTTAGTTAGGAGTTAGGTAGTTAGGTAGTTAGGAGTTAGGTAGTTAGTTAGTTAGGAGTTAGTTAGTTAATTAGTTAGGAGTTAGATAGTTAATTAGTTAGGATTTAGTTAGTTAATTAGTTAGGAGTTAGTTAATTAGTTAGGAGTTAGTTAGTTAATTAGTTCGGAGGTAGTTAGTTAATTAGTTAGGAGTTAGTTAATTAGTTAGGAGTTAGTTAGTTAATTAGTTCGGAGGTAGTTAATTAGTTAGTTAGGAGTTAGGTAGTTAGTTAGTTAGGAGTTAGTTAATTAGTTAGTTAGTTAGTTAGTTAGTTAATTAGATAGTTAGTTAGTTAATTAGCTAGTTAGTAGTGAGTAAGTTAGTTAGGAGTTAGTTAGTTAATTAGTTAAGAGTTAGTTAGTTAATTAGTTAGGAGTTAGTTAGTTAATTATGATTTAGTTAGTTAGTTAGTTAGTTAGGAATTAGTTAGTTAGTTAATTAGTTCGGAGGTAGTTAGTTAGTTAGTTAGGAGTTAGGTAGTTAGTTAGTTAGGAGTTAGGTAGTTAGTTAGGAGTTAGGTAGTTAGTTAGTTAGGAGTTAGTTAGTTAGTTAGCAGTTAGTTAGTTAGTTACTTAGTTAGTTAGTTAATTAGTTAGGATTTAGTTAGTTAATTAGTTAGGAGTTAGTTAATTAGTTAGGAGTTAGTTAGTTAATTAGTTCGGAGGTAGTTAGTTAATTAGTTAGGAGTTAGTTAATTAGTTAGGAGTTAGTTAGTTAATTAGTTCGGAGGTAGTTAATTAGTTAGTTAGGAGTTAGGTAGTTAGTTAGTTAGGAGTTAGTTAATTAGTTAGTTAGTTAGTTAGTTAGTTAATTAGATAGTTAGTTAGTTAATTAGCTAGTTAGTAGTGAGTAAGTTAGTTAGGAGTTAGTTAGTTAATTAGTTAGTTAGTTAATTAGTTAGTTAGGAGTTAGTTAGTTAATTATGATTTAGTTAGTTAGTTAGTTAGTTAGGAATTAGTTAGTTAGTTAATTAGTTCGGAGGTAGTTAGTTAGTTAGGAGTTAGGTAGTTAGTTAGTTAGGAGTTAGGTAGTTAGTTAGGAGTTAGGTAGTTAGTTAGTTAGGAGTTAGTTAGTTAGTTAGCAGTTAGTTAGTTAGTTACTTAGTTAGTTAGTTAATTAGTTAGTTAGTTAGTTAATTAGGAGTTAGGTAGTTAGTTAGTTAGTTAGTTAGGAGTTAGTTAGTTAGTTAGTTAGGAGTTACTTAGTTAATTAGTTAGGAGGTAGTTAGTTAATTAGTTAGGAGTTAGTTAGTTAATTAGTTAGCAGTTAGTTAGTTAATTAGTTCGGAGGTAGTCTGTTAGATAGTTAAGAGTTAGATAGTTAGCTAGTTAGGAGTTAGGTAGTTAGCTAGGAGTTAGTTAGTTAGTTAGTTACTTAGTTAGTTAGTTAGTTACTTAGTTAGTTATTTTCTTAGTTAGTTAGTTAATTAGTTAGTTAGTTAGTTAATTAGTTAGTTAGTTAATTAGTTAGGAGTTAGTTAGTAAATTAGTTAAGAGTTAGTTAGTTAATTAGTTAGGAGTTAGTTATTTAGTTAGTTAGTAGTTAGTTAGTTACGTAGTTAGTTAGGAGTTAGGTAGTTAGTTAGGAGTTAGGTAGTTAGTTAGGAGTTAGGTAGTTAGTTAGTTAATTAGTTAGTTAGGAGTTAGTTAGTTAATTAGTTAGGAGTTAGATAGTTAATTAGTTAGGAGTTAGTTAGTTAATTAGTTAGGAGTTAGTTAATTAGTTAGGAGTTAGTTAGTTAATTAGTTCGGAGGTAGTTAGTTAGTTAGTTAGGAGTTAGGTAGTTAGGAGTTAGGTAGTTAGTTAGTTAGGAGTTAGTTAATTAGTTAGTTAGTTAGTTAGTTAATTAATTAGATAGTTAGTTAGTTAATTAGCTAGTAAGTAGTGAGTAAGTTAGTTAGGAGTTAGTTAGTTAATTAGTTAAGAGTTAGTTAGTTAATTAGTTCGGAGGTAGTTAGTTAGTTATTTAGGAGTTAGGTAGTTAGTTAGGAGTTAGTTAGTTAGTTAGCAGTTAGTTAATTAGTAAGTTAGTTAGTTACTTAGTTAGTTAGTTAATTAGTTAGTTATTTACTTAGTTAGTTAATTAGTTAGTTAGTTAGTTAGTTAATTAGTTAGTTAGGAATTAGTTAGTTAGTTAGTTAGGAGTTAGTTAGTTAATTAGTTAGGAGTTAGTTAGTTAATTAGTTAGGAGTTAGTTAGTTAATTAGATCGGAGGTAGTTAGTTAGTTAGTTAGGAGTTAGTTAGTTAGTTAGTTAGTTAATTAGTTAGTTAGGAGTTAGTTAGTTAATTAGTTAGAAGTTAGTTAGTTAATTAGTTAGGAGTTAGTTAGTTAATTAGTTAGGAGTTAGTTAATTAGTTAGGAGTTAGTTAATTAGTTAGGAGTTAGTTAGTTAATTAGTTAAGAGTTAGTTAGTTAATTAGTTCGGAGTTAGTTAGTTAGTTAGGAGTTAGGGAGTTAGTTAGTTAGGAGTTAGTTAATTAGTTAGTTAGTTACTTAGTTAATTAGTTAGTTAGTTAGTTAATCAATCAGTTAGGAGTTAGTTAGTTAATTAGTTAGGAGTTAGTTAGGTAATTAGTTAGTTAGGAGTTAGTTAGTTAATTAGTTAGGAGTTAGTTAGTTAATTAGTTAGGAGTTAGTTAGTTAATTAGTTAGGAGTTAGTTAGTTAGTTAATTAGTTAGTTAGTTAATTAGTTAGTTAGTTAGTTAATTAGTTAGTTAGTTAATTAGTTAGTTTGTTAATTAGTTAGTTAGGAGTTAGTAGTTAGTTAATTAGTTAAGAGTTAGTTAGTTAATTAGTTCGGAGGTAGTTAGTTAGTTAGTTAGGAGTTAGGTAATTAGTTAGTTACGTAGTTAGTTAGTTAGGAGTTAGGTAGTTAGTTAGGAGTTAGGTAGTTAGTTAGTTAGGAGTTAGGTATTTAGTTAGTTAGTTAGTTAATTAGTTAGGAGTTAGTTAGTTAATTAGTTAGTAGTTAGTTAGTTAGGTAGTTAGGAGTTAGTTAGTTAGTTAGTTAGTTAGTTAGTTAGTTATTTAGTTAGTTAGGAGTGAGTAAGTTAGTTAGGAGTTAGTTAGTTAATTAGTTAAGAGTTAGTTAGTTAATTAGTTAGGAGTTAGTTAATTAGTTCAGAGGTAGTTAGTTAGTTAGGAGTTAGTTTGTTAGGAGTTAGTTAGTTAGTTAGGAGTTAGTTAGTTAATTAGTTAGGAGTTAGTTAGTTAATTAGTTAGGAGTTAGTTAGTTAGTTAGTTAGGAGTTAGTTAGTTAGTTAGTTAGGAGTTAGTTAGTTAGTTAGTTTGGAGGTAGTTAGATGTTAGGTAGTTAGTTAGTTAGGAGTTAGGTAGTTAGTTAGTTAGGAGTTAGGTAGTTAGTTAGTTGGGGTAGCGGGGTAGGGGTATACCCTATCAAAGGAGATGTAAGGCGCCTCCTTCCCTCCGCTAGCCTACGGGACACCCTTGGTCAAGGTGGAGTTCCTGTTTAGCCCCCCATTCAGGGTTACATGAAGCCATGGGTGCAAGTGGTGGATGAAGATGGATAGCAGCTGATAGCTAGTTATGTAGTTTTTTATTTAGTTAGTTCTCCTTGGTGCGTGGGCGGTTAGTTCTCCTCGGTGTTTGGTTGGTTAGTTCTCCTCGGTGGATGGGCAGTTAGTTCTCCTCGGTGCGTGGGCGGTTAGTTCTCCTTGGTGCATGGTCGGTTAGTTCTCCTCTGTGCGTGGTCGGTTAGTTTTCCTCGGTGCGTGGGCGGTTTCTACTCGGTGCGTGGGCGGTTCTCCTCGGTGCATGGGTGGTTCTCCTTGGTGCGTGGGCGGTTAGTTCTCCTCAGTGCGTGGTCGGTTAGTTCTCCTTGGTGCGTGGGCGGTTAGTTCTCCTCGGTGAGTGGTTGGTTAGTTCTCCTCGGTGGATGGGCAGTTAGTTCTCCTCGGTGCGTGGGCGGTTAGTTCTCCTTGGTGCATGGTCGGTTAGTTCTCCTCTGTGCGTGGTCGGTTAGTTTTCCTCGGTGCGTGGGCGGTTTCTACTCGGTGCGTGGGCGGTTCTCCTCGGTGCATGGGTGGTTCTCCTCGGTGCGTGGGCGGTTAGTTCTCCTCAGTGCGTGGTCGGTTAGTTCTCCTCTGTGCGTGGTCGGTTAGTTCTCCTCGGTGCGTGGTCGGTTAGTTCTCCTCGGTGCGTGGGCGGTTCTCCTCGGTGCGTGGGCGGTTCTCCTCAGTGCGTGGGCTGTTCTCCTCGGTGCATGGGCGGTTAGTTCTCCTCAGTGTGTGGATGGTTAGTTCTCCTCTGTGCGTGGGCGGTTAGTTCTCCTTGGTGCGTGGGCAGTTAGTTCTCCTCGGTGCGTGGGTGGTTAGTTCTCCTCGGTGCGTGGGCGGTACTCCTCGGTGCGTGGACGGTTCTCCTCGGTGCATGGGCGGTTAGTTCTTCTTGGTGCATGGGCGGTTAGTTCTCCTTGGTGCATGGGTGGTTAGTTCTCCTCGGTGTGTTCGCGGTTAGTTCTCCTCGGTGCGTGGGCGCTTAGTTCTTTTCGGTTCGTGGGCAGTTAGTTCTCCTCGGTGCGTGGGTGGTAAGTTCTCCTCGGTGCGTGGCGGATAGTTCTCCTCGGTGCGTGGGCGGTTAGTTCTCCTCGGTGTGTTTGCTGTTAGTTCTCCTTGGTGCGTGGGCGCTTAGTTCTTTTTGGTTCGTGGGCAGTTAGTTCTCCTTGGTGCGTGAGCGGTTAGTTCTCCTCAGTGCGTGGGTGGTTAGATCTCCTCGGTGCGTGAGCGGTTAGTTCTCCTCGGTGCGTGGGCGCTTAGTTCTCCTCGGTGCGTGGGCGCTTAGTTCTCCTTGGTGAGTGGGCGGTTAGTTCTCCTCGGTAGGTTGTCAGGCTCCCCTTTGGCTTTTATGTGGGTTGTCAGGCTCCCCTTCGCCTTTTATGTAGATTGTCAGGCTCCCCTTCGGCTTTTGTGTAGGTTATCAGGCTCCCCTTTAGCTTTTATGTAGGTTGTCAGGCTCCCCTTCGGCTTTTATGTAGGTTGTCAGGCTCCCCTTTGGCCTTTTTGTAGGTTGTCAGGCTCCCCTTTGGCTTTTATGTAGGTTGTCAGGCTCCCCTTTGGCCTTTTTGTAGGTTGTCAGGCTCCCCTTTGGCTTTTATGTAGGTTGTCACGCTCCCCTTTGGCTTTTATATAGGTTGTCAGGCTCCCCTTCGGCTTTTATGTAGGTTGTCAGGCTCCCCTTTGGCTTTTATGTAGGTTGTCAGGCTCCCCTTCGGCTTTTATGTAGGTTGTCAGGCTCCCCTTCGGCTTTTATGTAGGTTGTCAGGCTCCCCTTCGGCTTTTATGTAGATTGTCAGGCTCCCCTTCGGCTTTTATGTAGGTTGTCAGGCTCCCCTTCGGCTTTTATGTAGATGTTAGGCTCCCCTTCGGCTTTTATGTAGGTTGTCAGGCTCCCCTTCGGCTTTTATGTAGGTTGTCAGGCTCCCCTTCGGCTTTTATGTAGGTTGTCAGGCTCCCCTTCGGCTTTTATGTAGGTTGTCAGGCTTCCCTTCTGCTTTTATGTAGGTTGTCAGGCTCCCCTTCTCCTCAGTTCATGGGCGGTTAGTTCTCCTCAGTGCGTGGACGGTTAGTTCTCCTCGGTGCATGTCAGTTTGTTCTCCTCGGTGCGTGGGTGGTTAGTTCTCCTCAGTGTGTGGGCGGTTAGTTCTTCTCAGTGCGTGGGCGGTTATTTCTCACCTGTGCGTGGGCGGTTAGTTATCCCCTGTGCATGGGTGGTTAGTTCTCCCCGGTGCGTGGGCGGTTATTTCTCCTCGGTACGTGGGTGGTTAGTTTTCTTCGGTGCGTGGGCGGTTAGTTCTCCTCGATGCGTGGGCGGTTATTTCTCCTTAGTGCGTAAGCGTTTAGTTCTTCTCAGTGCGTGGGCAGTTAGTTTTCCTCGTTGCGTGGGCGCTTAGTTCTCCTCGGTGCGTGGGCGCTTAGTTCTCCTCGGTGTGTGGGCAGTTAGGAGTTAGTTAGTTAGTTAGGAGTTAGTTAGTTAGTTAGGAGTTAGTTAGGAGTTAGTTAGTTAGTTACGAGTTAGTTAGTTAGTTAGTTAGTTAATTAGTTAGTTATGAGTTAGTTAGTTAATTAGTTAGGAGTTAGTTAGTTAATTAGTTAGGAGTTAGTTAATTAGGTAGGAGTTAGTTAATTAGTTAGGAGTTAGTTAGTTAATTAGTTAGTTAGGAGTTAGTTAATTAGTTAGTTAGGAGTTAGTTAGTTAATTAGTTAGGAGTTAGTTAGTTAATTAGTTAGGAGTTAGTTAGTTAGTTAATTAGTTAGTTAGATAGTTAATTAGTTAGTTAGTTTGTTTATTAGTTAGTTAGGAGTGAGTAAGTTAGTTAGGAGTTAGGAGTTAGTTAATTAGTTAGGAGTTAGTTAATTAGTTAGGTAGTTAGTTAGTTAGTTAGTTAGTTAGTTAATTAGTTAGTTAGGAGTTAGTTAGTTAGTTAGTTAATTAGTTAGTTAGGAGTTAGTTAGTTAATTAGTTAGAAGTTAGTTAGTTAATTAGTTAGGAGTTAGTTAGTTAATTAGTTAGGAGTTAGTTAATTAGGTAGGAGTTAGTTAGTTAATTAGTTAGGAGTTAGTTAGTTAATTAGTTAGGAGTTAGTTAATTAGTTAGTTAGGAGTTAGTTAGTTAATTAGTTAGGAGTTAGTTAGTTAATTAGTTAGTTAGTTTGTTTATTAGTTAGTTAGGAGTGAGTAAGTTAGTTAGGAGTTAGGAGTTAGTTAATTAGTTAGGAGTTAGTTAGTTAATTAGTTAGGAGTTAGTTAATTAGTTAAGAGTTAGTTAGTTAATTAGTTCGGAGGTAGTTAGTTAGTTAGTTAGGAGTTAGGTAGTTAGTTAGTTACATAGTTAGTTAGGAGTTAGGTAGTTAGTTAGGAGTTAGTTAGTTAGGAGTTAGGTTGTTAGTTAGTTAGTTAATTAGTTAGGAGTTAGTTAGTTAATTAGTTAGGAGTTAGTTAATTAGTTTGGAGGTAGTTAGTTAGTTAGTTAAGAGTTAGGTAGTTAGTTAGTTAGGAGTTAGGTAGTTAGTTAGTTAGGAGTTAGTTAGTTAGTTAGTTAATTAGTATGTTAGGGGTTAGGAGTTAATTAGTTAAGAGTTAGTTAGTTAATTAGTTAGGAGTTAGTTAGTTAATTAGTTAGGAGTTAGTTAGTTAATTAGTTCGGAGGTAGTTAGTTAATTAGTTAGGAGTTAGTTAGTTAGTTAATTAGTTAGTTAGTTAATTAGTTAGTTAGTTAGTTAATTAGTTAGTTAGTTAATTAGTTAGTTAGTTTGTTAATTAGTTAGTTAGGAGTTAGTAGTTAGTTAATTAGTTAAGAGTTAGTTAGTTAATTAGTTCGGAGGTAGTTAGTTAGTTAGTTAGGAGTTAGGTAATTAGTTAGTTACGTAGTTAGTTAGTTAGGAGTTAGGTAGTTAGTTAGGAGTTAGGTAGTTAGTTAGTTAGGAGTTAGGTATTTAGTTAGTTAGTTAATTAGTTAGGAGTTAGTTAGTTAGTTAATTAGTTAGTAGTTAGTTAGTTAGGTAGTTAGGAGTGAGTAAGTTAGTTAGGAGTTAGTTAGTTAATTAGTTAAGAGTTAGTTAGTTAATTAGTTAGGAGTTAGTTAATTAGTTCGGAGGTAGTTAGTTAGTTAGGAGTTAGTTTGTTAGGAGTTAGTTAGTTAGTTAGGAGTTAGTTAGTTAGTTAGTTAATTAATTAGTTAGGAGTTAGTTAGTTAATTAGTTAGGAGTTAGTTAGTTAATTAGTTAGGAGTTAGTTAGTTAGTTAGTTAGGAGTTAGTTAGTTAGTTAGTTAGGAGTTAGTTAGTTAGTTAGTTAGGAGTTAGTTAGTTAGTTAGTTCGGAGGTAGTTAGGTGTTAGGTAGTTAGTTAGTTAGGAGTTGGGTAGTTAGTTAGTTAGGAGTTAGGTAGTTAGTTAGTTGGGGTAGCGGGGTAGGGGTATACCCTATCAAAGGAGATGTAAGGCGCCTCCTTCCCTCCGCTAGCCTACGGGACACCCTTGGTCAAGGTGGAGTTCCCGTTTAGCCCCCCATTCAGGGTTACATGAAGCCATGGGTGCAAGTGGTGGATGAAGATGGATAGCAGCTGATAGCTAGTTATGTAGTTTTTTATTTAGTTCTCCTTGGTGCGTGGGCGGTTAGTTCTCCTCGGTGCGTGGTTGGTTAGTTCTCCTCGGTGGATGGGCAGTTAGTTCTCCTCGGTGCGTGGGCGGTTAGTTCTCCTTGGTGCATGGTCGGTTAGTTCTCCTCTGTGCGTGGTCGGTTAGTTTTCCTCGGTGCGTGGGCGGTTTCTACTCGGTGCGTGGGCGGTTCTCCTCGGTGCATGGGTGGTTCTCCTCGGTGCGTGGGCGGTTAGTTCTCCTCAGTGCATGGTCGGTTAGTTCTCCTCTGTGCGTGGCCGGTTAGTTCTCCTCGGTGCGTGGTCGGTTAGTTCTCCTCGGTGCGTGGGCGGTTCTCCTCGGTGCGTGGGCGGTTCTCCTCAGTGCGTGGGCTGTTCTCCTCTGTGTGTGGGCGGTTAGTTCTCCTTGGTGCGTGTTCAGTTAGTTCTCCTCAGTGCGTGGGTGGTTAGTTCTCCTCAGTGCGTGGGCGGTACTCCTCGGTGCGTGGACGGTTCTCCTTGGTGCATGGGCGGTTAGTTCTTCTTGGTGCGTGGGCGGTTAGTTCTCCTTGGTGCATGGGTGGTTAGTTCTCCTCGGTGTGTTCGCGGTTAGTTCTCCTCGGTGCGTGGCCGCTTAGTTCTTTTCGGTTCGTGGGCAGTTAGTTCTCCTCGGTGCGTGGGTGGTAAGTTCTCCTCGGTGCGTGGCGGATAGTTCTCCTCGGTGCGTGGGCGGTTAGTTCTCCTCGGTGTGTTCGCTGTTAGTTCTCCTTGGTGCGTGGGCGCTTAGTTCTTTTTGGTTTGTGGGCAGTTAGTTCTCCTCGGTGCGTGAGCGGTTAGTTCTCCTCAGTGCGTGGGTGGTTAGTTCTCCTCAGTGCGTGAGCGGTTAGTTCTCCTCGGTGCGTGGGCGTAGTTCTCCTCGGTGCGTGGGCGCTTAGTTCTCCTTGGTGAGTGGGTGGTTAGTTCTCCTCGGTAGGTTGTCAGGCTCCCCTTTGGCTTTTATGTGGGTTGTCAGGCTCCCCTTTGCCTTTTATGTAGATTGTCAGGCTCCCCTTCGGCTTTTGTGTAGGTTGTCAGGCTCCCCTTTAGCTTTTATGTAGGTTGTCAGGCTCCCCTTCGGCTTTTATGTAGGTTGTCAGGCTCCCCTTTGGCCTTTTTGTAGGTTGTCAGGCTCCCCTTCGGCTTTTATGTAGGTTGTCAGGCTCCCCTTTGGCTTTTATGTAGGTTGTCACGCTCCCCTTTGGCTTTTATATAGGTTGTCAGGCTCCCCTTCGGCTTTTATGTAGGTTGTCAGGCTCCCCTTCGGCTTTTATGTAGGTTGTCAGGCTCCCCTTCGGCTTTTATGTAGGTTGTCAGGCTCCCCTTCGGCTTTTATGTAGGTTGTCAGGCTCCCCTTCGGCTTTTATGTAGATTGTCAGGCTCCCCTTCGGCTTTTATGTAGGTTGTCAGGCTCCCCTTCGGCTTTTATGTAGATGTTAGGCTCCCCTTCGGCTTTTATGTAGGTTGTCAGGCTCCCCTTCGGCTTTTATGTAGGTTGTCAGGCTCCCCTTCGGCTTTTATGTAGGTTGTCAGGCTCCCCTTCGGCTTTTATGTAGGTTGTCAGGCTTCCCTTCTGCTTTTATGTAGGTTGTCAGGCTCCCCTTCTCCTCAGTTCATGGGCGGTTAGTTCTCCTCAGTGCGTGGACGGTTAGTTCTCCTCGGTGCGTGTCAGTTTGTTCTCCTCGGTGCGTGGGCGGTTAGTTCTCCTCAGTGTGTGGGCGGTTAGTTCTCCTTGGTGCGTGGGCGGTTAGTTCTTCTTGGTGCGTGGGCGGTTAGTTCTCACCTGTGCGTGGGCGGTTAGTTATCCCCTGTGCATGGGTGGTTAGTTCTCCCCGGTGCGTGGGCGGTTAGTTTTCTTCGGTGCGTGGGCGGTTAGTTCTCCTCGATGCGTGGGCGGTTATTTCTCCTTAGTGCGTAAGCGTTTAGTTCTTCTCGGTGCGTGGGCAGTTAGTTTTCCTCGTTGCGTGGGCGCTTAGTTCTCCTCGGTTCGTGGGCACGTAGTTCTCCTCGGTGCGCGTGGACGTTTAGTTCTCTTCAGTGCGTGAGCGGTTAGTTCTCGTCGGTGCGTGGGCGCTTAGTTCTCCTCGGTGTGTGGGCAGTTAGTTAGGAGTTAGTTAGTTAGTTAGTTAGGAGTTAGTTAGTTAGTTAGGAGTTAGTTAGGAGTTAGTTAGTTAGTTACGAGTTAGTTAGTTAGTTAGTTAGTTAATTAGTTAGTTATGAGTTAGTTAGTTAATTAGTTAGGAGTTAGTTAGTTAATTAGTTAGGAGTTAGTTAATTAGGTAGGAGTTAGTTAGTTAATTAGTTAGGAGTTAGTTAGTTAATTAGTTAGTTAGGAGTTAGTTAATTAGTTAGTTAGGAGTTAGTTAGTTAATTAGTTAGGAGTTAGTTAGTTAATTAGTTAGGAGTTAGTTAGTTAGTTAATTAGTTAGTTAGATAGTTAATTAGTTAGTTAGTTTGTTTATTAGTTAGTTAGGAGTGAGTAAGTTAGTTAGGAGTTAGGAGTTAGTTAATTAGTTAGGAGTTAGTTAATTAGTTAGGTAGTTAGTTAGTTAGTTAGTTAGTTAATTAGTTAGTTAGGAGTTAGTTAGTTAGTTAGTTAATTAGTTAGTTAGGAGTTAGTTAGTTAATTAGTTAGAAGTTAGTTAGTTAATTAGTTAGGAGTTAGTTAGTTAATTAGGTAGGAGTTAGTTAATTAGTTAGGAGTTAGTTAGTTAATTAGTTAGTTAGGAGTTAGTTAATTAGTTAGTTAGGAGTTAGTTAGTTAATTAGTTAGGAGTTAGTAAGTTAATTAGTTAGGAGTTAGTTAGTTAATTAGTTAGGAGTTAGTTAGTTAGTTAATTAGTTAGTTAGTTAGTTAATTAGTTAGTTAGTTTGTTTATTAGTTAGTTAGGAGTGAGTAAGTTAGTTAGGAGTTAGGAGTTAGTTAATTAGTTAGGAGTTAGTTAGTTAATTAGTTAGGAGTTAGTTAATTAGTTAAGAGTTAGTTAGTTAATTAGTTTGGAGGTAGTTAGTTAGTTAGTTAGTTAGGAGTTAGGTAGTTAGTTAGTTACGTAGTTAGTTAGGAGTTAGGTAGTTAGTTAGGAGTTAGTTAGTTAGGAGTTAGGTTGTTAGTTAGTTAGTTAATTAGTTAGGAGTTAGTTAGTTAATTAGTTAGGAGTTAGTTAATTAGTTTGGAGGTAGTTAGTTAGTTAGTTAAGAGTTAGGTAGTTAGTTAGTTAGGAGTTAGGTAGTTAGTTAGTTAGGAGTTAGTTAGTTAGTTAGTTAATTAGTATGTTAGGGGTTAGGAGTTAATTAGTTAAGAGTTAGTTAGTTAATTAGTTAGGAGTTAGTTCGTTAATTAGTTAGGAGTTAGTTAGTTAATTAGTTCGGAGGTAGTTAGTTAATTAGTTAGGAGTTAGTTAGTTAATTAGTTAGGAGTTAGTTAGTTAATTAGGAGTTAGTTAATTAGGAGTTAGTTAGTTAGTTAGTTAGTTAGGAGTTAGTTAGTTAATTAGTTAGGAGTTAGTTAGTTAATTAGTTAGGAGTTAGTTAGTTAATTAGTTAGGAGTTAGTTAGTTAATTAGTTAGGAGTTAGTTAGTTAATTAGTTAGTTAGGAGTTAGTTAGTTAATTAGTTAGGAGTTAGTTAGGTAATTAGTTAGGAGTTAGTTAATTAGTTAGGTAGTTAGTTAGTTAGTTAGTTAATTAATTAGTTAGTTAGGAGTTAGTTAGTTAGTTAGTTAGTTAATTAGTTAGTTAGGAGTTAGTTAGTTAATTAGTTAGAAGTTAGTTAGTTAATTAGTTAGAAGTTAGTTAGTTAATTAGTTAGAAGTTAGTTAGTTAATTAGTTAGGAGTTAGTTAATTAGTTAGGAGTTAGTTAATTAGTTAGGAGTTAGTTAGTTAATTAGTTAGTTAGTTAGTTAGTTAGGAGTTAGTTAGTTAGGAGTTAGTTAGTTAATTAGTTAGGAGTTAGTTAGTTAGTTAATTAGTTAGGAGTTAGTTAGTTAATTAGTTAGGAGTTAGTTAGTTAATTAGTTAGGAGTTAGTTAGTTAATTAGTTAGTTAGTTAATTAGTTAGTTAGGAGTTAGTTAGTTAATTATGAGTTAGTTAGTTAGTTAGTTAGTTAGTTAGGAATTAGTTAGTTAGTTAATTAGTTCGGAGGTAGTTAGTTAGTTAGTTAGGAGTTAGGTAGTTAGTTAGTTAGGAGTTAGGTAGTTAGTTAGGAGTTAGGTAGTTAGTTAGTTAGGAGTTAGTTAGTTAGTTAGCAGTTAGTTAGTTAGTTAGTTATTTAGTTAGTTAGTTAATTAGTTAGTTAGTTACTTAGTTAGTTAGTTAGTTAGATAATTAGTTAGTTAGTTAGTTAGTTAGTTAGGAGTTAGTTAGTTAGTTAGTTAGGAGTTAGTTAGTTAGTTAGTTAGGAGTTACTTAGTTAATTAGTTAGGAGTTAGTTAGTTAATTAGTTAGGAGTTAGTTAGTTAATTAGTTAGCAGTTAGTTAGTTAATTAGTTCGGAGGTAGTCTGTTAGATAGTTAAGAGTTAGATAGTTAGCTAGTTAGGAGTTAGGTAGTTAGCTAGGAGTAGGGCTGTACCGGATTCAAATTTTTGAAATCCGGCCGAAGCCGGATTTGGCCGGATTTATGAAGTGAGATCCGGCCGGAGCCGGAGCCGGAGCCGGATTTACAAATAAAAAAATAAAAATAAAATAACATACTACATCACTTGACTTAGGTGAGTGGAGTCACTCGACTGTTCATTACTATAGACATGACAATGATGACATATACTCATATTAAATCATTTAAATGTAAAATAATTACATTCACAGTAGAATAAGTAATTAAGTAATATTAAGTTCCATAAGTTCAAGATGAAACATAATACATAAGCACATAATGCTAATTTAGTAATTTTAATTGTTAGTTTTCAGTTTCAGTTTTTAGTTTTCACATTGTTTTCAGTTGGCAAATTATCAGCTCATTTACAACTCACAACAACAGTACACTGAACAGATTGAATTTATTGAAATACATTCATTTAGTAATTTCACTATTTCAGTCAGTCTTCATTATGGCTGTGAAGTTGAACTCTCAGAGTCAAGAAGAGACGAGTTGTATTTCAGGAAAATCAACGTCTCCGCATTTTCTGGTAAAAGGCTACTACGGTGGTCAGTGATAATGTCTCCTGCAGTACTGAACAGCCTTTCCGATGGCACACTTGTAGGTGGTGGTGCAAGAAATACCTGCGCCAGTCTAGCCATGCTTGGAAATCTTTGCTTATTGGCATGCCACCATGAAACTGGATCTGACTGTCGAGTTTGAAGTGGCTCTGACAGGTACTGTGTCACCTCAGTGTTAATGCTGTTGCCTTCGGCACTTGCAGAACGATCTGTGGTGGGATTTTCCTCGACAATTGTGTCAAAACAGCTCCATAGGCTGGACTCGTACTGTGTGGCAGTGCTCACAGAAGTCAAAACACTAGTACTACTACTACTACTAGTAGCTGATGGATCCTGTGGACTGACTGTGTTTGCTGAATCAATAATGGAGTTAGCTGCTAACAGCAGATGGGCTCGTGCATCACTTCTACCACGTTCGGAGAAGAAGCACAGCTTGAATCGAGGATCCAGTAGTGTGGCACAGGTGTAAATACTGTTGGATTCAATGTCCGCAAATCTGCTGCTAACAGCTTCAAGCAGGGCTGCTTTCATAGTTTTGATCCCAGCATCATTACCTTCTTTCTGGAGGAAAGCCATGAGTGTTTTCACTAATGGGATCACAACTGATATTGATGCCTGAGCTGCACTTATTTCACGTGTGATTTCTTCAAATGGTGCCAAAGTAGCTACCACATTCTCCGTGACTGCCCACTGTTGTGCCGTTAGCCCAGTTACCGAATCAATTTCAAAATTTTCAACACAGTACAGGCTGATGCTGCGCCGTTGTTCTAACAGACGTCGTAGCATATAGAACGTTGAGTTCCATCGTGTTGTCACGTCCTGGATAAGCTGATGTTGTGGTAGGTTTAATTCATTTTGAAGTTCATGCAAACGACTGGTTGCTGAAGAAGAGTGTTTGAAATGTCCTACCAATTTTCTTCCAGTACTGATGATGCCAGCAACATACTTTTGACTCAAAAGACCATCACGCACACACAGCTGCAGTGTGTGTGCAAAACATCCAACACTTGAATAGCTGCCATCACGAAAGCATTTGGCAATGTTGAATGCATTGTCTCTCACAACAACATGGCACTTCTCACGTGCAATTGACCACTCATCCAGCATCATTTCAAAATGTGCAAGCAAGTTTGTGGCCGTGTGATGTTCATCACATGCAGTACAATGGAAGACTACACTGCGGAGAACGAAGGAGTCTGTTAACCAATGGCCAGTGAGGCCCATAAATGACTGAGTGGTGTGTTCAGCTGTCCACGTATCTGTTGTGAATGATATGTAATCAGTGTCAGATATCATTGCTGCAATTTTTACCTTCAGACGTTTACACATGTCAGGAATGATATGTTCAGCAAAGTACTTTCTTGAAGGCAATTCATACCTTTTTTCCATTGTATGCATCAACTCTCTGAAACCTGGTCGTTCCACTACTTGAAAAGGCTCCATATCTATGGCTATCATTCGGGCTACGGCAGCATGAATGCGTTTAGCATTGGGACTGTTGATGTCCCAAATTTTGGCCCGGTCCCATGCCTGCACAAATGACTGCTGGGTACTGCTGCTTGCTTTGTGCAAACACGGTCCCAGATTCATCATAGATGTGGTCGCCAATACACTGGCCTTCAGTGATGCTTTCTTTTCCATCATTTCGTCATAGCTTTTCTTGTGCATCGATCGCAAATGGGTCTGCATTGATGATGTTGAGAAGTCTTTGGGCGATCTGATCGTCCACGCGATAACTGTTTGTCACACAACTTACATATTACCTTCGCTGAATCATCGTCTTTAACCTTGAAGTAATCCCAAACGGCGCTGTATGACTTAGATTTTGATGCCATTTTATTTTATGGACAAGACCAAAGAAATTTACGAAAATAAATATTCAAGTCCCACAAACTCATGAAGTAATGCACCATTAAAATTCAAAATGAGTGTTTTTTCTCCTTAAAATTCTTATTTACATCAGCAAGAAATAGTAAACCAGAAGTGCTACTGTGCTATTGCCTAAAATTCGACGTGGCCTCATGAAACATGTACAGAAAATTCACGTGACTAGGCAACACAAATCCGGCCTAAATCCGGCAAAATTGGACCGGAGCCGGAGCCGAAGCCGGATTTGTAAAAATGGCCGGATTCCGGATTTGCCGGAGCCGGAGCCGAAATCCGGTACACCCCTAGCTAGGAGTTAGTTAGTTAGTTAGTTACTTAGTTAGTTAGTTAGTTACTTAGTTAGTTAGTTTCTTAGTTAGTTAGTTAATTAGTTAGTTAGTTAGTTAATTAGTTAGTTAGTTAATTAGTTAGGAGTTAGTTAATTAGTTAAGAGTTAGTTAGTTAATTAGTTAGGAGTTAGTTAGTTAGTTAGTTAGTAGTTAGTTAGTTACGTAGTTAGTTAGGAGTTAGGTAGTTAGTTAGGAGTTAGGTAGTTAGTTAGTTAGGAGTTAGGTAGTTAGTTAGTTAATTAGTTAGTTAGGAGTTAGTTAGTTAATTAGTTAGGAGTTAGATAGTTAATTAGTTAGGAGTTAGTTAGTTAATTATTTAGGAGTTAGTTAATTAGTTAGGAGTTAGTTAGTTAATTAGTTCGGAGGTAGTTAGTTAATTAGTTAGGAGTTAGTTAATTAGTTAGGAGTTAGTTAGTTAATTAGTTCGGAGGTAGTTAGTTAGTTAGGAGTTAGGTAGTTAGTTAGTTAGGAGTTAGTTAATTAGTTAGTTAGTTAGTTAGTTAGTTAATTAGATAGTTAGTTAGTTAATTAGCTAGTAAGTAGTGAGTAAGTTAGTTAGGAGTTAGTTAGTTAATTAGTTAAGAGTTAGTTAGTTAATTAGTTCGGAGGTAGTTAGTTAGTTATTTAGGAGTTAGGTAGTTAGTTAGGAGTTAGTTAGTTAGTTAGCAGTTAGTTAATTAGTAAGTTAGTTAGTTACTTAGTTAGTTAGTTAATTAGTTAGTTATTTACTTAGTTAGTTAGTTAGTTAGTTAGTTAGTTAGGAATTAGTTAGTTAGTTAGTTAGTTAGTTAGTTAGGAGTTAGTTAGTTAATTAGTTAGGAGTTAGTTAGTTAATTAGTTAGGAGTTAGTTAGTTAATTAGATCGGAGGTAGTTAGTTAGTTAGTTAGGAGTTAGTTAGTTAGTTAGTTAGTTAATGAGGTAGTTAGGAGTTAGTTTAATTAGTTAGAAGTTAGTTAGTTAATTAGTTAGGAGTTAGTTAGTTAATTAGTCAGGAGTTAGTTAATTAGTTAGGAGTTAGTTAATTAGTTAGGAGTTAGTTAGTTAATTAGTTAAGAGTTAGTTAGTTAATTAGTTCGGAGTTAGTTAGTTAGTTAGGAGTTAGGGAGTTAGTTAGTTAGGAGTTAGTTAGTTAGTTAGGAGTTAGTTAATTAGTTAGTTAGTTACTTAGTTAATTAGTTAGTTAGTTAGTTAATCAGTTAGTTAGGAGTTAGTTAGTTAATTAGTTAGGAGTTAGTTAGGTAATTAGTTAGTTAGGAGTTAGTTAGTTAATTAGTTAGGAGTTAGTTAGTTAGGAGTTAGTTAGTTAATTAGTTAGGAGTTAGTTAGTTAGTTAATTAGTTAGTTAGTTAGTTAATTAGTTAGTTAGTTAGTTAATTAGTTAGTTAATTAGTTAGTTAGTTTGTTAATTAGTTAGTTAGGAGTTAGTAGTTAGTTAATTAGTTAAGAGTTAGTTAGTTAATTAGTTCGGAGGTAGTTAGTTAGTTAGTTAGGAGTTAGGTAATTAGTTAGTTACGTAGTTAGTTAGTTAGGAGTTAGGTAGTTAGTTAGGAGTTAGGTAGGTAGTTAGTTAGGAGTTAGGTATTTAGTTAGTTAGTTAGTTAGTAGTTAGTTAGTTAGGTAGTTAGGAGTTAGTTAGTTAGTTAGTTAGTTAGTTAGTTATTTAGTTAGTTAGGAGTGAGTAAGTTAGTTAGGAGTTAGTTAGTTAATTAGTTAAGAGTTAGTTAGTTAATTAGTTTGGAGTTAGTTAATTAGTTCGGAGGTAGTTAGTTAGTTAGGAGTTAGTTTGTTAGGAGTTAGTTAGTTAGGAGTTAGTTAGTTAGTTAATTAATTAATTAGTTAGGAGTTAGTTAGTTAATTAGTTAGTTAGGAGTTAGTTAGTTAATTAGTTAGAAGTTAGTTAGTTAATTAGTTAGGAAGGAGTTAGTTAATTAGTTAGGAGTTAGTTAATTAGGTAGGAGTTAGTTAGTTAATTAGTTAGGAGTTAGTTAGTTAATTAGTTAGTTAGGAGTTAGTTAATTAGTTAGTTAGGAGTTAGTTAGTTAATTAGTTAGGAGTTAGTTAGTTAATTAGTTAGGAGTTAGTTAGTTAGTTAATTAGTTAGTTAGTTAGTTAATTAGTTAGTTAGTTTGTTTATTAGTTAGTTAGGAGTGAGTAAGTTAGTTAGGAGTTAGGAGTTAGTTAATTAGTTAGGAGTTAGTTAGTTAATTAGTTAGGAGTTAGTTAATTAGTTAAGAGTTAGTTAGTTAATTAGTTTGGAGGTAGTTAGTTAGTTAGTTATGAGTTAGGTAGTTAGTTAGTTACGTAGTTAGTTAGGAGTTAGGTAGTTAGTTAGGAGTTAGTTAGTTAGGAGTTAGGTTGTTAGTTAGTTAGTTAATTAGTTAGGAGTTAGTTAGTTAATTAGTTAGGAGTTAGTTAATTAGTTTGGAGGTAGTTAGTTAGTTAGTTAAGAGTTAGGTAGTTAGTTAGTTAGGAGTTAGGTAGTTAGTTAGTTAGGAGTTAGTTAGTTAGTTAGTTAATTAGTATGTTAGGGGTTAGGAGTTAATTAGTTAAGAGTTAGTTAGTTAATTAGTTAGGATTTAGTTCGTTAATTAGTTAGGAGTTAGTTAGTTAATTAGTTCGGAGGTAGTTAGTTAATTAGTTAGGAGTTAGTTAGTTAATTAGTTAGGAGTTAGTTAGTTAATTAGGAGTTAGTTAATTAGGAGTTAGTTAGTTAGTTAGTTAGTTAGGAGTTAGTTAGTTAATTAGTTAGGAGTTAGTTAGTTAATTAGTTAGGAGTTAGTTAGTTAATTAGTTAGGAGTTAGTTAGTTAATTAGTTCGGAGGTTGTCTGTTAGATAGTTAAGAGTTAGATAGTTAGCTAGTTAGGAGTTAGGTAGTTAGCTAGGAGTTAGTTAGTTAGTTAGTTAGTTACTTAGTTAGTTAGTTAGTTACTTAGTTAGTTAGTTTCTTAGTTAGTTAGTTAATTAGTTAGTTAGTTAATTAGTTAGTTAGTTAATTAGTTAGGAGTTAGTTAGTTAATTAGTTAGGAGTTAGTTAGTTAATTAGTTAGTTAGGAGTTAGTTAGTTAATTAGTTAGGAGTTAGTTAGTTAATTAGTTAGGAGTTAGTTAGTTAATTAGTTAGGAGTTAGTTAGTTAGTTAGTTAATTAGTTAGTTAGTTTGTTAATTAGTTAGTTAGGAGTGAGTAAGTTAGTTAGGAGTTAGTTAATTAGTTAAGAGTTAGTTAGTTAATTAGTTCGGAGGTAGTTAGTTAGTAGTTAGTTAGTTACGTAGTTAGTTAGGAGTTAGGTAGTTAGTTAGGAGTTAGGTAGTTAGTTAGGAGTTAGGTAGTTAGTTAGTTAGGAGTTAGTTAATTAGTTAGGAGTTAGGAGTTAGATAGTTAATTAGTTAGGATTTAGTTAGTTAATTAGTTAGGAGTTAGTTAATTAGTTAGGAGTTAGTTAGTTAATTAGTTCGGAGGTAGTTAGTTAATTAGTTAGGAGTTAGTTAATTAGTTAGGAGTTAGTTAGTTAATTAGTTCGGAGGTAGTTAATTAGTTAGTTAGGAGTTAGGTAGTTAGTTAGTTAGGAGTTAGTTAATTAGTTAGTTAGTTAGTTAGTTAGTTAATTAGATAGTTAGTTAGTTAATTAGCTAGTTAGTAGTGAGTAAGTTAGTTAGGAGTTAGTTAGTTAATTAGTTAAGAGTTAGTTAGTTAATTAGTTAGGAGTTAGTTAATTAGTTAGGAGTTAGTTAGGTAATTAGTTAGGAGTTAGTTAATTAGTTAGGTAGTTAGTTAGTTAGTTAGTTAATTAATTAGTTAGTTAGGAGTTAGTTAGTTAGTTAGTTAGTTAATTAGTTAGTTAGGAGTTAGTTCTCCTCAGTGCGTGGACGGTTAGTTCTCCTCGGTGCGTGTCAGTTTGTTCTCCTCGGTGCGTGGGCGGTTAGTTCTCTAGTTAGTTAGTTTGTTTATTAGTTAGTTAGGAGTGAGTAAGTTAGTTAGGAGTTAGGAGTTAGTTAATTAGTTAGGAGTTAGTTAGTTAATTAGTTAGGAGTTAGTTAATTAGTTAAGAGTTAGTTAGTTAATTAGTTTGGAGGTAGTTAGTTAGTTAGTTATGAGTTAGGTAGTTAGTTAGTTACGTAGTTAGTTAGGAGTTAGTTAGTTAGGAGTTAGGTTGTTAGTTAGTTAGTTAATTAGTTAGGAGTTAGTTAGTTAATTAGTTAGGAGTTAGTTAATTAGTTTGGAGGTAGTTAGTTAGTTAGTTAAGAGTTAGGTAGTTAGTTAGTTAGGAGTTAGGTAGTTAGTTAGTTAGGAGTTAGTTAGTTAGTTAATTAGTATGTTAGGGGTTAGGAGTTAATTAGTTAAGAGTTAGTTAGTTAATTAGTTAGGATTTAGTTCGTTAATTAGTTAGGAGTTAGTTAGTTAATTAGTTCGGAGGTAGTTAGTTAATTAGTTAGGAGTTAGTTAGTTAATTAGTTAGGAGTTAGTTAGTTAATTAGGAGTTAGTTAATTAGGAGTTAGTTAGTTAGTTAGTTAGTTAGGAGTTAGTTAGTTAATTAGTTAGGAGTTAGTTAGTTAATTAGTTAGGAGTTAGTTAGTTAATTAGTTAGGAGTTAGTTAGTTAATTAGTTAGGAGTTAGTTAGTTAATTAGTTAGTTAGGAGTTAGTTAGTTAATTAGTTAGGAGTTAGTTAGGTAATTAGTTAGGAGTTAGTTAATTAGTTAGGTAGTTAGT
Organism: Cepaea hortensis; assembly: GCA_963921405.1. Classification (NCBI taxonomy): domain Eukaryota; kingdom Metazoa; phylum Mollusca; class Gastropoda; order Stylommatophora; family Helicidae; genus Cepaea; species Cepaea hortensis. The sequence continues at coordinate 15,217,728 of OY992886.1, read as the reverse complement.
TAGTTAGTTAATTAGTTAGTTAGGAGTTAGTTAGTTAGTTAGTTAGTTAATTAGTTAGTTAGGAGTTAGTTAGTTAATTAGTTAGAAGTTAGTTAGTTAATTAGTTAGGAGTTAGTTAGTTAATTAGTTAGGAGTTAGTTAATTAGTTAGGAGTTAGTTAATTAGTTAGGAGTTAGTTAGTTAATTAGTTAGTTAGTTAGGAGTTAGGTAGTTAGGAGTTAGGTAGTTAGTTAGTTAGTTAGTTAGTTAGGAGTTAGTTAGTTAATTAGTTAGGAGTTAGTTAGTTAATTAGTTAGGAGTTAGTTAGTTAATTAGTTAGGAGTTAGTTAGTTAATTAGTTCGGAGGTTGTCTGTTAGATAGTTAAGAGTTAGATAGTTAGCTAGTTAGGAGTTAGGTAGTTAGCTAGGAGTTAGTTAGTTAGTTAGTTAGTTAGTTACTTAGTTAGTTACTTAGTTACTTAGTTAGTTAGTTTCTTAGTTAGTTAGTTAATTAGTTAGTTAGTTAATTAGTTAGTTAGTTAATTAGTTAGGAGTTAGTTAGTTAATTAGTTAGGAGTTAGTTAGTTAATTAGTTAGTTAGGAGTTAGTTAGTTAATTAGTTAGGAGTTAGTTAGTTAATTAGTTAGGAGTTAGTTAGTTAATTAGTTAGGAGTTAGTTAGTTAGTTAGTTAATTAGTTAGTTAGTTAGTTAATTAATTAGTTAGTTAGGAGTTAGTTAGTTAGTTAGTTAGTTAATTAGTTAGTTAGGAGTTAGTTCTCCTCAGTGCGTGGACGGTTAGTTCTCCTCGGTGCGTGTCAGTTTGTTCTCCTCGGTGCGTGGGCGGTTAGTTCTCTAGTTAGTTAGTTTGTTTATTAGTTAGTTAGGAGTGAGTAAGTTAGTTAGGAGTTAGGAGTTAGTTAATTAGTTAGGAGTTAGTTAGTTAATTAGTTAGGAGTTAGTTAATTAGTTAAGAGTTAGTTAGTTAATTAGTTTGGAGGTAGTTAGTTAGTTAGTTATGAGTTAGGTAGTTAGTTAGTTACGTAGTTAGTTAGGAGTTAGGTAGTTAGTTAGGAGTTAGTTAGTTAGGAGTTAGGTTGTTAGTTAGTTAGTTAATTAGTTAGGAGTTAGTTAGTTAATTAGTTAGGAGTTAGTTAATTAGTTTGGAGGTAGTTAGTTAGTTAGTTAAGAGTTAGGTAGTTAGTTAGTTAGGAGTTAGGTAGTTAGTTAGTTAGGAGTTAGTTAGTTAGTTAGTTAATTAGTATGTTAGGGGTTAGGAGTTAATTAGTTAAGAGTTAGTTAGTTAATTAGTTAGGATTTAGTTCGTTAATTAGTTAGGAGTTAGTTAGTTAATTAGTTCGGAGGTAGTTAGTTAATTAGTTAGGAGTTAGTTAGTTAATTAGTTAGGAGTTAGTTAGTTAATTAGGAGTTAGTTAATTAGGAGTTAGTTAGTTAGTTAGTTAGTTAGGAGTTAGTTAGTTAATTAGTTAGGAGTTAGTTAGTTAATTAGTTAGGAGTTAGTTAGTTAATTAGTTAGGAGTTAGTTAGTTAATTAGTTAGGAGTTAGTTAGTTAATTAGTTAGTTAGGAGTTAGTTAGTTAATTAGCTAGGAGTTAGTTAATTAGTTAAGAGTTAGTTAGTTAATTAGTTTGGAGGTAGTTAGTTAGTTAGTTATGAGTTAGGTAGTTAGTTAGTTACGTAGTTAGTTAGGAGTTAGTTAGTTAGGAGTTAGGTTGTTAGTTAGTTAGTTAATTAGTTAGGAGTTAGTTAGTTAATTAGTTAGGAGTTAGTTAATTAGTTTGGAGGTAGTTAGTTAGTTAGTTAAGAGTTAGGTAGTTAGTTAGTTAGGAGTTAGGTAGTTAGTTAGTTAGGAGTTAGTTAGTTAGTTAATTAGTATGTTAGGGGTTAGGAGTTAATTAGTTAAGAGTTAGTTAGTTAATTAGTTAGGATTTAGTTCGTTAATTAGTTAGGAGTTAGTTAGTTAATTAGTTCGGAGGTAGTTAGTTAATTAGTTAGGAGTTAGTTAGTTAATTAGTTAGGAGTTAGTTAGTTAATTAGGAGTTAGTTAATTAGGAGTTAGTTAGTTAGTTAGTTAGTTAGGAGTTAGTTAGTTAATTAGTTAGGAGTTAGTTAGTTAATTAGTTAGGAGTTAGTTAGTTAATTAGTTAGGAGTTAGTTAGTTAATTAGTTAGGAGTTAGTTAGTTAATTAGTTAGGAGTTAGTTAGTTAATTAGTTAGTTAGGAGTTAGTTAGTTAATTAGTTAGGAGTTAGTTAGGTAATTAGTTAGGAGTTAGTTAATTAGTTAGGTAGTTAGTTAGTTAGTTAATTAGTTAGTTAGGAGTTAGTTAGTTAGTTAGTTAGTTAATTAGTTAGTTAGGAGTTAGTTAGTTAATTAGTTAGAAGTTAGTTAGTTAATTAGTTAGGAGTTAGTTAGTTAATTAGTTAGGAGTTAGTTAATTAGTTAGGAGTTAGTTAATTAGTTAGGAGTTAGTTAGTTAATTAGTTAGTTAGTTAGGAGTTAGGTAGTTAGGAGTTAGGTAGTTAGTTAGTTAGTTAGTTAGTTAGGAGTTAGTTAGTTAATTAGTTAGGAGTTAGTTAGTTAATTAGTTAGGAGTTAGTTAGTTAATTAGTTAGGAGTTAGTTAGTTAATTAGTTCGGAGGTTGTCTGTTAGATAGTTAAGAGTTAGATAGTTAGCTAGTTAGGAGTTAGGTAGTTAGCTAGGAGTTAGTTAGTTAGTTAGTTAGTTAGTTACTTAGTTAGTTAGTTAGTTACTTAGTTAGTTAGTTTCTTAGTTAGTTAGTTAATTAGTTAGTTAGTTAATTAGTTAGTTAGTTAATTAGTTAGGAGTTAGTTAGTTAATTAGTTAGGAGTTAGTTAGTTAATTAGTTAGTTAGGAGTTAGTTAGTTAATTAGTTAGGAGTTAGTTAGTTAATTAGTTAGGAGTTAGTTAGTTAATTAGTTAGGAGTTAGTTAGTTAGTTAGTTAATTAGTTAGTTAGTTTGTTAATTAGTTAGTTAGGAGTGAGTAAGTTAGTTAGGAGTTAGTTAATTAGTTAAGAGTTAGTTAGTTAATTAGTTCGGAGGTAGTTAGTTAGTAGTTAGTTAGTTACGTAGTTAGTTAGGAGTTAGGTAGTTAGTTAGGAGTTAGGTAGTTAGTTAGTTAGGAGTTAGGTAATTAGTTAGTTAGGAGTTAGTTAATTAGTTAGGAGTTAGGAGTTAGATAGTTAATTAGTTAGGATTTAGTTAGTTAATTAGTTAGGAGTTAGTTAATTAGTTAGGAGTTAGTTAGTTAATTAGTTCGGAGGTAGTTAGTTAATTAGTTAGGAGTTAGTTAATTAGTTAGGAGTTAGTTAGTTAATTAGTTCGGAGGTAGTTAATTAGTTAGTTAGGAGTTAGGTAGTTAGTTAGTTAGGAGTTAGTTAATTAGTTAGTTAGTTAGTTAGTTAGTTAATTAGATAGTTAGTTAGTTAATTAGCTAGTTAGTAGTGAGTAAGTTAGTTAGGAGTTAGTTAGTTAATTAGTTAAGAGTTAGTTAGTTAATTAGTTAGGAGTTAGTTAGTTAATTAGTTAGGAGTTAGTTAGGTAATTAGTTAGGAGTTAGTTAATTAGTTAGGTAGTTAGTTAGTTAGTTAGTTAATTAATTAGTTAGTTAGGAGTTAGTTAGTTAGTTAGTTAGTTAATTAGTTAGTTAGGAGTTAGTTCTCCTCAGTGCGTGGACGGTTAGTTCTCCTCGGTGCGTGTCAGTTTGTTCTCCTCGGTGCGTGGGCGGTTAGTTCTCTAGTTAGTTAGTTTGTTTATTAGTTAGTTAGGAGTGAGTAAGTTAGTTAGGAGTTAGGAGTTAGTTAATTAGTTAGGAGTTAGTTAGTTAATTAGTTAGGAGTTAGTTAATTAGTTAAGAGTTAGTTAGTTAATTAGTTTGGAGGTAGTTAGTTAGTTAGTTATGAGTTAGGTAGTTAGTTAGTTACGTAGTTAGTTAGGAGTTAGGTAGTTAGTTAGGAGTTAGTTAGTTAGGAGTTAGGTTGTTAGTTAGTTAGTTAATTAGTTAGGAGTTAGTTAGTTAATTAGTTAGGAGTTAGTTAATTAGTTTGGAGGTAGTTAGTTAGTTAGTTAAGAGTTAGGTAGTTAGTTAGTTAGGAGTTAGGTAGTTAGTTAGTTAGGAGTTAGTTAGTTAGTTAGTTAATTAGTATGTTAGGGGTTAGGAGTTAATTAGTTAAGAGTTAGTTAGTTAATTAGTTAGGATTTAGTTCGTTAATTAGTTAGGAGTTAGTTAGTTAATTAGTTCGGAGGTAGTTAGTTAATTAGTTAGGAGTTAGTTAGTTAATTAGTTAGGAGTTAGTTAGTTAATTAGGAGTTAGTTAATTAGGAGTTAGTTAGTTAGTTAGTTAGTTAGGAGTTAGTTAGTTAATTAGTTAGGAGTTAGTTAGTTAATTAGTTAGGAGTTAGTTAGTTAATTAGTTAGGAGTTAGTTAGTTAATTAGTTAGGAGTTAGTTAGTTAATTAGTTAGTTAGGAGTTAGTTAGTTAATTAGCTAGGAGTTAGTTAATTAGTTAAGAGTTAGTTAGTTAATTAGTTTGGAGGTAGTTAGTTAGTTAGTTATGAGTTAGGTAGTTAGTTAGTTACGTAGTTAGTTAGGAGTTAGTTAGTTAGGAGTTAGGTTGTTAGTTAGTTAGTTAATTAGTTAGGAGTTAGTTAGTTAATTAGTTAGGAGTTAGTTAATTAGTTTGGAGGTAGTTAGTTAGTTAGTTAAGAGTTAGGTAGTTAGTTAGTTAGGAGTTAGGTAGTTAGTTAGTTAGGAGTTAGTTAGTTAGTTAATTAGTATGTTAGGGGTTAGGAGTTAATTAGTTAAGAGTTAGTTAGTTAATTAGTTAGGATTTAGTTCGTTAATTAGTTAGGAGTTAGTTAGTTAATTAGTTCGGAGGTAGTTAGTTAATTAGTTAGGAGTTAGTTAGTTAATTAGTTAGGAGTTAGTTAGTTAATTAGGAGTTAGTTAATTAGGAGTTAGTTAGTTAGTTAGTTAGTTAGGAGTTAGTTAGTTAATTAGTTAGGAGTTAGTTAGTTAATTAGTTAGGAGTTAGTTAGTTAATTAGTTAGGAGTTAGTTAGTTAATTAGTTAGGAGTTAGTTAGTTAATTAGTTAGTTAGGAGTTAGTTAGTTAATTAGTTAGGAGTTAGTTAGGTAATTAGTTAGGAGTTAGTTAATTAGTTAGGTAGTTAGTTAGTTAGTTAATTAGTTAGTTAGGAGTTAGTTAGTTAGTTAGTTAGTTAATTAGTTAGTTAGGAGTTAGTTAGTTAATTAGTTAGAAGTTAGTTAGTTAATTAGTTAGGAGTTAGTTAGTTAATTAGTTAGGAGTTAGTTAATTAGTTAGGAGTTAGTTAATTAGTTAGGAGTTAGTTAGTTAATTAGTTAGTTAGTTAGGAGTTAGGTAGTTAGGAGTTAGGTAGTTAGTTAGTTAGTTAGTTAGTTAGGAGTTAGTTAGTTAATTAGTTAGGAGTTAGTTAGTTAATTAGTTAGGAGTTAGTTAGTTAATTAGTTAGGAGTTAGTTAGTTAATTAGTTCGGAGGTTGTCTGTTAGATAGTTAAGAGTTAGATAGTTAGCTAGTTAGGAGTTAGGTAGTTAGCTAGGAGTTAGTTAGTTAGTTAGTTAGTTACTTAGTTAGTTAGTTAGTTACTTAGTTAGTTAGTTTCTTAGTTAGTTGGTTAATTAGTTAGTTAGTTAATTAGTTAGTTAGTTAATTAGTTAGGAGTTAGTTAGTTAATTAGTTAGGAGTTAGTTAGTTAATTAGTTAGTTAGGAGTTAGTTAGTTAATTAGTTAGGAGTTAGTTAGTTAATTAGTTAGGAGTTAGTTAGTTAATTAGTTAGGAGTTAGTTAGTTAGTTAGTTAATTAGTTAGTTAGTTTGTTAATTAGTTAGTTAGGAGTGAGTAAGTTAGTTAGGAGTTAGTTAATTAGTTAAGAGTTAGTTAGTTAATTAGTTCGGAGGTAGTTAGTTAGTAGTTAGTTAGTTACGTAGTTAGTTAGGAGTTAGGTAGTTAGTTAGGAGTTAGGTAGTTAGTTAGTTAGGAGTTAGGTAGTTAGTTAGTTAGGAGTTAGTTAATTAGTTAGGAGTTAGGAGTTAGATAGTTAATTAGTTAGGATTTAGTTAGTTAATTAGTTAGGAGTTAGTTAATTAGTTAGGAGTTAGTTAGTTAATTAGTTCGGAGGTAGTTAGTTAATTAGTTAGGAGTTAGTTAATTAGTTAGGAGTTAGTTAGTTAATTAGTTCGGAGGTAGTTAATTAGTTAGTTAGGAGTTAGGTAGTTAGTTAGTTAGGAGTTAGTTAATTAGTTAGTTAGTTAGTTAGTTAGTTAATTAGATAGTTAGTTAGTTAATTAGCTAGTTAGTAGTGAGTAAGTTAGTTAGGAGTTAGTTAGTTAATTAGTTAAGAGTTAGTTAGTTAATTAGTTAGGAGTTAGTTAGTTAATTAGTTAGGAGTTAGTTAGGTAATTAGTTAGGAGTTAGTTAATTAGTTAGGTAGTTAGTTAGTTAGTTAGTTAATTAATTAGTTAGTTAGGAGTTAGTTAGTTAGTTAGTTAGTTAATTAGTTAGTTAGGAGTTAGTTCTCCTCAGTGCGTGGACGGTTAGTTCTCCTCGGTGCGTGTCAGTTTGTTCTCCTCGGTGCGTGGGCGGTTAGTTCTCTAGTTAGTTAGTTTGTTTATTAGTTAGTTAGGAGTGAGTAAGTTAGTTAGGAGTTAGGAGTTAGTTAATTAGTTAGGAGTTAGTTAGTTAATTAGTTAGGAGTTAGTTAATTAGTTAAGAGTTAGTTAGTTAATTAGTTTGGAGGTAGTTAGTTAGTTAGTTATGAGTTAGGTAGTTAGTTAGTTACGTAGTTAGTTAGGAGTTAGGTAGTTAGTTAGGAGTTAGTTAGTTAGTTAGTTAGTTAATTAGTTAGGAGTTAGTTAGTTAATTAGTTAGGAGTTAGTTAATTAGTTTGGAGGTAGTTAGTTAGTTAGTTAAGAGTTAGGTAGTTAGTTAGTTAGGAGTTAGGTAGTTAGTTAGTTAGGAGTTAGTTAGTTAGTTAGTTAATTAGTATGTTAGGGGTTAGGAGTTAATTAGTTAAGAGTTAGTTAGTTAATTAGTTAGGATTTAGTTCGTTAATTAGTTAGGAGTTAGTTAGTTAATTAGTTCGGAGGTAGTTAGTTAATTAGTTAGGAGTTAGTTAGTTAATTAGTTAGGAGTTAGTTAGTTAATTAGGAGTTAGTTAATTAGGAGTTAGTTAGTTAGTTAGTTAGTTAGGAGTTAGTTAGTTAATTAGTTAGGAGTTAGTTAGTTAATTAGTTAGGAGTTAGTTAGTTAATTAGTTAGGAGTTAGTTAGTTAATTAGTTAGGAGTTAGTTAGTTAATTAGTTAGTTAGGAGTTAGTTAGTTAATTAGTTAGGAGTTAGTTAATTAGTTAGGTAGTTAGTTAGTTAGTTAATTAGTTAGTTAGGAGTTAGTTAGTTAGTTAGTTAGTTAATTAGTTAGTTAGGAGTTAGTTAGTTAATTAGTTAGAAGTTAGTTAGTTAATTAGTTAGGAGTTAGTTAGTTAATTAGTTAGGAGTTAGTTAATTAGTTAGGAGTTAGTTAATTAGTTAGGAGTTAGTTAGTTAATTAGTTAGTTAGTTAGGAGTTAGGTAGTTAGGAGTTAGGTAGTTAGTTAGTTAGTTAGTTAGTTAGGAGTTAGTTAGTTAATTAGTTAGGAGTTAGTTAGTTAATTAGTTAGGAGTTAGTTAGTTAATTAGTTAGGAGTTAGTTAGTTAATTAGTTCGGAGGTTGTCTGTTAGATAGTTAAGAGTTAGATAGTTAGCTAGTTAGGAGTTAGGTAGTTAGCTAGGAGTTAGTTAGTTAGTTAGTTAGTTACTTAGTTAGTTAGTTAGTTACTTAGTTAGTTAGTTTCTTAGTTAGTTAGTTAATTAGTTAGTTAGTTAGTTAATTAGTTAGTTAGTTAATTAGTTAGGAGTTAGTTAGTTAATTAGTTAGGAGTTAGTTAGTTAGTTAGTTAGTTAATTAGTTAGTTAGTTTGTTAATTAGTTAGTTAGGAGTGAGTAAGTTAGTTAGGAGTTAGTTAATTAGTTAAGAGTTAGTTAGTTAATTAGTTCGGAGGTAGTTAGTTAGTAGTTAGTTAGTTACGTTTATTCTTTTATTTTATATATTTTTATTATTATTATATATTTATATATTATAAATTATATTATATTATATATATTATATATATTATATATATTATAAATTATATTATATTATATATATTATATAAATTATATTAAATTATATTATATATATATATTTATATTATTATTATTTTTTATATTTTTTTTTTATTTTATAATTAACTAACTCCTAACTAGTTAGTTAGACAGTTTATTCCATGCTCAGTCTTCGTAGACTTAGATGGATAGGACATCTTAGGAGGATGGATGATGGTAGAATACCAAAGGATATCTTTTTTGGTGAATTACAGATGGGTAAGAGATCTCAGGGTCGGCCTCTACTACGATACAAAGATGTGTGTAAGCGGGACATGATTGATACAGGCATTGATAATGCACATTGGGAGCAAGTCGCCGCTGAACGTGTTGCATGGAGGGCAAATATCAGAAATGGAATAAAGTCAAAGGAGAAAATTATTGCAGAAAAGACACACACCAAGCGTTTGAGACGTAAGATGGTGCATGATGGTGGAAATGACCACGTGTTCACATGCACCCACTGTGAACGGACATTTACAGCGCAAATTGGCCTTATCAGTCACACTCGCTACCGCCATAGTTAAAAGTTATTATGCCTTTTTAAAGCACAAACTATCGTCTGTCAAGACGGCAAGGTGCCAATGATAGTTACGTAGTTAGTTAGGAGTTAGGTAGTTAGTTAGGAGTTAGGTAGTTAGTTAGGAGTTAGTTAGTTAATTAGTTAGGAGTTAGTTAGTTAATTAGATCAGAGGTAGTTAGTTAGTTAGTTAGGAGTTAGTTAATTAGTTAGTTAGTTAGTTAGTTAGTTAGTTAATTAGATAGTTAGTTAGTTAATTAGCTAGTTAGTAGTGAGTAAGTTAGTTAGGAGTTAGTTAGTTAATTAGTTAAGAGTTAGTTAGTTAATTAGTTAGGAGTTAGTTAGGTAATTAGTTAGGAGTTAGTTAATTAGTTAGGTAGTTAGTTAGTTAGTTAGTTAATTAATTAGTTAGTTAGGAGTTAGTAAGTTAGTTAGTTAGTTAATTAGTTAGTTAGGAGTTAGTTAGTTAATTAGTTAGAAGTTAGTTAGTTAATTAGTTAGGAGTTAGTTAGTTAATTAGTTAGGAGTTAGTTAATTAGTTAGGAGTTAGTTAATTAGTTAGGAGTTAGTTAGTTAATTAGTTAGTTAGTTAGGAGTTAGGAGTTAGGTAGTTAGTTAGTTAGTTAGTTAGGAGTTAGTTAGTTAATTAGTTAGGAGTTAGTTAGTTAGTTAATTAGTTAGGAGTTAGTTAGTTAATTAGTTAGGAGTTAGTTAGTTAATTAGTTCGGAGGTTGTCTGTTAGATAGTTAAGAGTTAGATAGTTAGCTAGTTAGGAGTTAGGTAGTTAGCTAGGAGTTAGTTAGTTAGTTAGTTAGTTACTTAGTTAGTTAGTTAGTTACTTAGTTAGTTAGTTTCTTAGTTAGTTAGTTAATTAGTTAGTTAGTTAATTAGTTAGTTAGTTAATTAGTTAGGAGTTAGTTAGTTAATTAGTTAGGAGTTAGTTAGTTAATTATTTAGTTAGGAGTTAGTTAGTTAATTAGTTAGGAGTTAGTTAGTTAATTAGTTAGGAGTTAGTTAGTTAGTTAGTTAATTAGTTAGTTAGTTTGTTAATTAGTTAGTTAGGAGTGAGTAAGTTAGTTAGGAGTTAGTTAATTAGTTAAGAGTTAGTTAGTTAATTAGTTCGGAGGTAGTTAGTTAGTAGTTAGTTAGTTACGTAGTTAGTTAGGAGTTAGGTAGTTAGTTAGGAGTTAGGTAGTTAGTTAGTTAGGAGTTAGGTAGTTAGTTAGTTAGGAGTTAGTTAATTAGTTAGGAGTTAGGAGTTAGATAGTTAATTAGTTAGGATTTAGTTAGTTAATTAGTTAGGAGTTAGTTAATTAGTTAGGAGTTAGTTAGTTAATTAGTTCGGAGGTAGTTAGTTAATTAGTTAGGAGTTAGTTAATTAGTTAGGAGTTAGTTAGTTAATTAGTTCGGAGGTAGTTAATTAGTTAGTTAGGAGTTAGGTAGTTAGTTAGTTAGGAGTTAGTTAATTAGTTAGTTAGTTAGTTAGTTAGTTAATTAGATAGTTAGTTAGTTAATTAGCTAGTTAGTAGTGAGTAAGTTAGTTAGGAGTTAGTTAGTTAATTAGTTAGTTAGTTAGTTAGTTAGGAGTTAGGAGTTAGGTAGTTAGTTAGTTAGTTAGTTAGTTAGTTAGGAGTTAGTTAGTTAATTAGTTAGGAGTTAGTTAGTTAGTTAATTAGTTAGGAGTTAGTTAGTTAATTAGTTAGGAGTTAGTTAGTTAATTAGTTAGGAGTTAGTTAGTTAATTAGTTAGTTAGGAGTTAGTTAGTTAATTATGAGTTAGTTAGTTAGTTAGTTAGTTAGGAATTAGTTAGTTAGTTAATTAGTTCGGAGGTAGTTAGTTAGTTAGTTAGGAGTTAGGTAGTTAGTTAGTTAGGAGTTAGGTAGTTAGTTAGGAGTTAGGTAGTTAGTTAGTTAGGAGTTAGTTAGTTAGTTAGCAGTTAGTTAGTTAGTTAGTTACTTAGTTAGTTAGTTAATTAGTTAGTTAGTTACTTAGTTAGTTAGTTAGTTAGATAATTAGTTAGTTAGTTAGTTAGTTAGTTAGGAGTTAGTTAGGTAGTTAGTTAGGAGTTAGTTAGTTAGTTAGGAGTTACTTAGTTAATTAGTTAGGAGTTAGTTAGTTAATTAGTTAGGAGTTAGTTAGTTAATTAGTTAGTTAGTTAGTTAGTTAGGAGTTAGGAGTTAGGTAGTTAGTTAGTTAGTTAGTTAGTTAGTTAGGAGTTAGTTAGTTAATTAGTTAGGAGTTAGTTAGTTAGTTAATTAGTTAGGAGTTAGTTAGTTAATTAGTTAGGAGTTAGTTAGTTAATTAGTTAGGAGTTAGTTAGTTAATTAGTTAGTTAGGAGTTAGTTAGTTAATTATGAGTTAGTTAGTTAGTTAGTTAGTTAGGAATTAGTTAGTTAGTTAATTAGTTCGGAGGTAGTTAGTTAGTTAGTTAGGAGTTAGGTAGTTAGTTAGTTAGGAGTTAGGTAGTTAGTTAGGAGTTAGGTAGTTAGTTAGTTAGGAGTTAGTTAGTTAGTTAGCAGTTAGTTAGTTAGTTAGTTACTTAGTTAGTTAGTTAATTAGTTAGTTAGTTACTTAGTTAGTTAGTTAGATAATTAGTTAGTTAGTTAGTTAGTTAGTTAGGAGTTAGTTAGGTAGTTAGTTAGGAGTTAGTTAGTTAGTTAGGAGTTACTTAGTTAATTAGTTAGGAGTTAGTTAGTTAATTAGTTAGGAGTTAGTTAGTTAATTAGTTAGCAGTTAGTTAGTTAATTAGTTCGGAGGTAGTCTGTTAGATAGTTAAGAGTTAGATAGTTAGCTAGTTAGGAGTTAGGTAGTTAGCTAGGAGTTAGTTAGTTAGTTAGTTACTTAGTTAGTTAGTTAGTTAGTTACTTAGTTAGTTAGTTTCTTAGTTAGTTAGTTTCTTAGTTAGTTAGTTAATTAGTTAGTTAGTTAATTAGTTAGGAGTTAGTTAGTTAATTAGTTAAGAGTTAGTTAGTTAGTTAGTTAGTTAGTAGTTAGTTAGTTACGTAGTTAGTTAGTTACGTAGTTAGTTAGGAGTTAGGTAGTTAGTTAGGAGTTAGGTAGTTAGTTAGTTAATTAGTTAGTTAGGAGTTAGTTAGTTAATTAGTTAGGAGTTAGATAGTTAATTAGTTAGGAGTTAGTTAGTTAATTAGTTAGGAGTTAGTTAGTTAATTAGTTAGGAGTTAGTTAATTAGTTAGGAGTTAGTTAGTTAATTAGTTCGGAGGTAGTTAGTTAATTAGTTAGGAGTTAGTTAATTAGTTAGGAGTTAGTTAGTTAATTAGTTCGGAGGTAGTTAGTTAGTTAGGAGTTAGGTAGTTAGTTAGTTAGGAGTTAGTTAATTAGTTAGTTAGTTAGTTAGTTAGTTAGTTAATTAGATAGTTAGTTAGTTAATTAGCTAGTAAGTAGTGAGTAAGTTAGTTAGGAGTTAGTTAGTTAATTAGTTAAGAGTTAGTTAGTTAATTAGTTCGGAGGTAGTTAGTTAGTTATTTAGGAGTTAGGTAGTTAGTTAGGAGTTAGTTAGTTAGTTAGCAGTTAGTTAATTAGTAAGTTAGTTAGTTACTTAGTTAGTTAGTTAATTAGTTAGTTATTTAGTTAGTTAGTTAATTAGTTAGTTAGTTAGTTAGTTAGTTAGTTAGTTAGGAATTAGTTAGTTAGTTAGTTAGTTAGTTAGGAGTTAGTTAGTTAATTAGTTAGGAGTTAGTTAGTTAATTAGTTAGGAGTTAGTTAGTTAATTAGATCGGAGGTAGTTAGTTAGTTAGGAGTTAGGAGTTAGTTAGTTAGTTAGTTAATTAGTTAGTTAGGAGTTAGTTTAATTAGTTAGAAGTTAGTTAGTTAATTAGTTAGGAGTGAGTTAGTTAATTAGTTAGGAGTTAGTTAATTAGTTAGGAGTTAGTTAATTAGTTAGGAGTTAGTTAGTTAATTAGTTAAGAGTTAGTTAGTTAATTAGTTCGGAGTTAGTTAGTTAGTTAGGAGTTAGGGAGTTAGTTAGTTAGGAGTTAGTTAGTTAGTTAGGAGTTAGTTAATTAGTTAGTTAGTTACTTAGTTAATTAGTTAGTTAGTTAGTTAATCAGTTAGTTAGGAGTTAGTTAGTTAATTAGTTAGGAGTTAGTTAGGTAATTAGTTAGTTAGGAGTTAGTTAGTTTGTTAATTAGTTAGGAGTTAGTAGTTAGTTAATTAGTTAAGAGTTAGTTAGTTAATTAGTTCGGAGGTAGTTAGTTAGTTAGTTAGGAGTTAGGTAATTAGTTAGTTACGTAGTTAGTTAGTTAGGAGTTAGGTAGTTAGTTAGGAGTTAGGTAGTTAGTTAGGAGTTAGGTAGTTAGTTAGTTAGGAGTTAGGTATTTAGTTAGTTAGTTAGTAGTTAGTTAGTTACGTAGTTAGGAGTTAGTTAGTTAGTTAGTTAGTTAATTAGTTAGTTAGTTAGTTATTTAGTTAGTTAGGAGTGAGTAAGTTAGTTAGGAGTTAGTTAGTTAATTAGTTAAGAGTTAGTTAGTTAATTAGTTTGGAGTTAGTTAATTAGTTCGGAGGTAGTTAGTTAGTTAGGAGTTAGTTTGTTAGGAGTTAGTTAGTTAGGAGTTAGTTAGTTAGTTAATTAATTAATTAGTTAGGAGTTAGTTAGTTAATTAGTTAGGAGTTAGTTAGTTAATTAGTTAGGAGTTAGTTAGGAGTTAGTTAGTTAGGAGTTAGTTAGTTAGTTAGTTCGGAGGTAGTTAGGTGTTAGGTAGTTAGTTAGTTCGGAGGTAGTTAGTTAGTTAGGAGTTAGGTAGTTAGTTAGTTGGGGTAGCGGGGTACGGGTATACCCTATCAAAGGAGATGTAAGGCGCCTCCTTCCCTCCGCTAGCCTACGGGACACCCTTGGTCAAGGTGGAGTTCCCGTTTAGCCCCCCATTCAGGGTTACATGAAGCCATGGGTGCAAGTGGTGGATGAAGATGGATAGCAGCTGATAGCTAGTTATGTAGTTTTTTATTTAGTTAGTTCTCCTTGGTGCGTGGGCGGTTAGTTCTCCTCGGTGCGTGGTTGGTTAGTTCTCCTCGGTGCGTGGTCGGTTAGTTCTCCTCGGTGGATGGGCAGTTAGTTCTCCTCGGTGCGTGGGCGGTTAGTTCTCCTTGGTGCATGGTCGGTTAGTTCTCCTCTGTGCATGGTCGGTTAGTTTTCCTCGGTGCGTGGTCGGTTAGTTCTCCTCGGTGCGTGGGCGGTTCTCCTCTGTGCGTGGTCGGTTAGTTCTCCTCAGTGTGTGGATGGTTAGTTCTCCTCTGTGCGTGGGCGGTTAGTTCTCCTTGGTGCGTGGGCAGTTAGTTCTCCTCGGTGCGTGGGTGGTTAGTTCTCCTTGGTGCGTGGGCCGTACTCCTTGGTGCGTGGACGGTTCTCCTCGGTGCATGGGCGGTTCTCCTCGGTGCATGGGCGGTTAGTTCTTCTCGGTGCATGGGCGGTTAGTTCTCCTTGGTGCATGGGCGGTTAGTTCTCCTCGGTGCGTGGGCGCTTAGTTCTTTTCGGTGCGTGGGCAGTTAGTTCTCCTCGGTGCGTGGGTGGTAAGTTCTCCTCGGTGCGTGGCGGATAGTTCTCCTCGGTGCGTGGGCGGTTAGTTCTCCTCGGTGTGTTCGCTGTTAGTTCTCCTTGGTGCGTGGGCGCTTAGTTCTTTTTGGTTCGTGGGCAGTTAGTTCTCCTCAGTGCGTGAGCAGTTAGTTCTCCTCAGTGCGTGGGTGGTTAGTTCTCCTCAGTGCGTGAGCGGTTAGTTCTCCTCGGTGCATAGGCGCTTAGTTCTCCTCGGTGCGTGGGCGCTTAGTTCTCCTTGGTGAGTGGGCGGTTAGTTCTCCTCGGTAGGTTGTCAGGCTCCCCTTTGGCTTTTATGTGGGTTGTCAGGCTCCCCTTCGCCTTTTATGTAGATTGTCAGGCTCCCCTTCGGCTTTTGTGTAGGTTGTCAGGCTCCCCTTTAGCTTTTATGTAGGTTGTCAGGCTCCCCTTTGGCCTTTTTGTAGGTTGTCAGGCTCCCCTTCGGCTTTTATGTAGGTTGTCAGGCTCCCCTTTGGCTTTTATGTAGGTTGTCACGCTCCCCTTTGGCTTTTATATAGGTTGTCAGGCTCCCCTTCGGCTTTTATGTAGGTTGTCAGGCTCCCCTTCGGCTTTTATGTAGGTTGTCAGGCTCCCCTTCGGCTTTTATGTAGGTTGTCAGGCTCCCATTCGGCTTTTATGTAGGTTGTCAGGCTCCCTTCGGCTTTTATGTAGGTTGTCAGGCTCCCCTTCGGCTTTTATGTAGGTTGTCAGGCTCCCCTTCGGCTTTTATGTAGATGTTAGGCTCCCCTTCGGCTTTTATGTAGGTTGTCAGGCTCCCCTTCGGCTTTTATGTAGGTTGTCAGGCTCCCCTTCGGCTTTTATGTAGGTTGTCAGGCTCCCCTTCGGCTTTTATGTAGGTTGTCAGGCTTCCCTTCTGCTTTTATGTAGGTTGTCAGGCTCCCCTTCTCCTCAGTTCATGGGCGGTTAGTTCTCCTCAGTGCGTGGACGGTTAGTTCTCCTCGGTGCGTGTCAGTTTGTTCTCCTCGGTGCGTGGGCGGTTAGTTCTCCTCAGTGTGTGGGCGGCTAGTTCTCCTCGGTGCGTGGGCGGTTAGTTCTTCTCGGTGCGTGGGCGGTTAGTTCTCACCTGTGCGTGGGCGGTTAGTTATCCCCTGTGCATGGGTGGTTAGTTCTCCCTGGTGCGTGGGCAGTTATTTCTCCTCGGTACGTGGGTGGTTAGTTTTCTTCCGTGCGTGGGCGCTTAGTTCTCCTCGATGCGTGGGCGGTTATTTCTCCTCAGTGCGTAAGCGTTTAGTTCTTCTCGGTGCGTGGGCAGTTAGTTTTCCTCGTTGCGTGGGCGCTTAGTTCTCCTCGGTTCGTGGGCACGTAGTTCTCCTCGGTGCGCGTGGACATTTAGTTCTATTCAGTGCGTGAGCGGTTAGTTCTCGTCGATGCGTGGGCGCTTAGTTCTCCTCGGTGTGTGGGCAGTTAGTTAGGAGTTAGTTAGTTAGTTAGTTAGGAGTTAGTTAGTTAGTTAGGAGTTAGTTAGGAGTTAGTTAGTTAGTTACGAGTTAGTTAGTTAGTTAGTTAGTTAGTTAGTTAGTTATGAGTTAGTTAGTTAATTAGTTAGGAGTTAGTTAGTTAATTAGTTAGGAGTTAGTTAATTAGGTAGGAGTTAGTTAGTTAATTAGTTAGGAGTTAGTTAGTTAATTAGTTAGTTAGGAGTTAGTTAATTAGTTAGTTAGGAGTTAGTTAGTTAATTAGTTAGGAGTTAGTTAGTTAATTAGTTAGGAGTTAGTTAGTTAGTTAATTAGGTAGTTAGATAGTTAATTAGTTAGTTAGTTTGTTTATTAGTTAGTTAGGAGTGAGTAAGTTAGTTAGGAGTTAGGAGTTAGTTAATTAGTTAGGAGTTAGTTAATTAGTTAGGTAGTTAGTTAGTTAGTTAGTTAGTTAATTAATTAGTTAGTTAGGAGTTAGTTAGTTAGTTAGTTAATTAGTTAGTTAGGAGTTAGTTAGTTAATTAGTTAGAAGTTAGTTAGTTAATTAGTTAGGAGTTAGTTAGTTAATTAGTTAGGAGTTAGTTAATTAGGTAGGAGTTAGTTAGTTAATTAGTTAGGAGTTAGTTAGTTAATTAGTTAGTTAGGAGTTAGTTAATTAGTTACTTAGGAGTTAGTTAGTTAATTAGTTAGGAGTTAGTTAGTTAATTAGTTAGGAGTTAGTTAGTTAGTTAATTAATTAGTTAGTTAGTTAATTAGTTAGTTAGTTTGTTTATTAGTTAGTTAGGAGTGAGTAAGTTAGTTAGGAGTTAGGAGTTAGTTAATTAGTTAGGAGTTAGTTAGTTAATTAGTTAGGAGTTAGTTAATTAGTTAAGAGTTAGTTAATTAGTTCGGAGGTAGTTAGTTAGTTAGTTAGGAGTTAGGTAGTTAGTTAGGAGTTAGTTAGTTAGGAGTTAGGTTGTTAGTTAGTCAGTTAATTAGTTAGGAGTTAGTTAGTTAATTAGTTAGGAGTTAGTTAATTAGTTTGGAGGTAGTTAGTTAGTTAGTTAGTTAGGAGTTAGGTAGTTAGTTAGTTAGGAGTTAGTTAGTTAGTTAGTTAGGAGTTAGTTAGTTAGTTAGTTAATTAGTATGTTAGGGGTTAGGAGTTATGTTAGTTAATTAGTTAAGAGTTAGTTAGTTAATTAGTTAGGAGTTAGTTAGTTAATTAGTTAGGAGTTAGTTAGTTAATTAGTTCGGAGGTAGTTAGTTAATTAGTTAGGAGTTAGTTAGTTAATTAGTTAGGAGTTAGTTAGTTAATTAGTTAGGAGTTAGTTAGTTAATTAGGAGTTAGTTAGTTAGTTAGTTAGTTAGGAGTTAGTTAGTTAATTAGTTAGGAGTTAGTTAGTTAATTAGTTAGGAGTTAGTTAATTAATTAGTTAGGAGTTAGTTAGTTAATTAGTTAGGAGTTAGTTAGTTAATTAGTTAGGAGTTAGTTAGTTAATTAGTTAGTTAGGAGTTAGTTAGTTAATTAGTTAGGAGTTAGTTAGGTAATTAGTTAGGAGTTAGTTAATTATTTAGTTAGTTAGTTAGTTAGTTAATTAGTTAGTTAGGAGTTAGTTAGTTAATTAGTTAGAAGTTAGTTAGTTAATTAGTTAGGAGTTTGTTAGTTAATTAGTTAGGAGTTAGTTAATTAGTTAGGAGTTAGTTAATTAGTTAGGAGTTAGTTAGTTAATTAGTTAGTTAGTTAGTTAGTTAGGAGTTAGGTAGTTAGGAGTTAGGTAGATAGTTAGTTAGTTAGTTAGGAGTTAGTTAGTTAATTAGTTAGGAGTTAGTTAGTTAATTAGTTAGGAGTTAGTTAGTTAATTAGTTAGGAGTTAGTTAGTTAATTAGTTCGGAGGTTGTCTGTTAGATAGTTAAGAGTTAGATAGTTAGCTAGTTAGAAGTTAGGTAGTTAGCTAGGAGTCAGTTAGTTAGTTAGTTAGTTAGTTACTTAGTTAGTTAGTTAGTTACTTAGTTAGTTAGTTTCTTGGTTAGTTAGTTAATTAGTTAGTTAGTTAGTTAATTAATTAGTTAGTTAATTAGTTAGGAGTTAGTTAGTTAATTAGTTAGGAGTTAGTTAATTAGTTAGTTAGTTTGTTAATTAGTTAGTTAGGAGTGAGTAAGTTAGTTAGGAGTTAGTTAATTAGTTAAGAGTTAGTTAATTAGTTAAGAGTTAGTTAGTTAATTAGTTCGGAGGTAGTTAGTTAGTAGTTAGTTAGTTACGTAGTTAGTTAGGAGTTAGGTAGTTAGTTAGGAGTTAGGTAGTTAGTTAGGAGTTAGTTAGTTAATTAGTTAGGAGTTAGTTAGTTAATTAGATCGGAGGTAGTTAGTTAGTTAGGAGTTAGTTAATTAGTTAGTTAGTTAGTTAGTTAGTTAATTAGATAGTTAGTTAGTTAATTAGCTAGTTAGTAGTGAGTAAGTTAGTTAGGAGTTAGTTAATTAGTTAAGAGTTAGTTAGTTAATTAGTTAGGAGTTAGTTAGTTAATTAGTTAGGAGTTAGTTAGGTAATTAGTTAGGAGTTAGTTAATTAGTTAGGTAGTTAGTTAGTTAGTTAGTTAATTAATTAGTTAGTTAGGAGTTAGTTAGTTAGTTAGTTAGTTAATTAGTTAGTTAGGAGTTAGTTAGTTAATTAGTTAGAAGTTAGTTAGTTAATTAGTTAGGAGTTAGTTAGTTAATTAGTTAGGAGTTAGTTAATTAGTTAGGAGTTAGTTAATTAGTTAGGAGTTAGTTAGTTAATTAGTTAGTTAGTTAGTTAGGAGTTAGGAGTTAGGTAGTTAGTTAGTTAGTTAGTTAGTTAGTTAGGAGTTAGTTAGTTAAATAGTTAGGAGTTAGTTAGTTAGTTAATTAGTTAGGAGTTAGTTAGTTAATTAGTTAGTTAGTTAATTAGTTAGTTAGGAGTTAGTTAGTTAATTATGAGTTAGTTAGTTAGTTAGTTAGTTAGGAATTAGTTAGTTAGTTAATTAGTTCGGAGGTAGTTAGTTAGTTAGTTAGGAGTTAGGTAGTTAGTTAGTTAGGAGCTAGGTAGTTAGTTAGGAGTTAGTAGTTGTTAGTTAGGAGTTAGTTAGTTAGTTAGCAGTTAGTTAGTTAGTTAGTTACTTAGTTAGTTAGTTAATTAGTTAGTTAGTTACTTAGTTAGTTAGTTAGTTAGATAATTAGTTAGTTAGTTAGTTAGTTAGGAGTTAGTTAGGTAGTTAGTTAGGAGTTAGTTAGTTAGTTAGTTAGGAGTTACTTAGTTAATTAGTAAGGAGTTAGTTAGTTAATTAGTTAGGAGTTAGTTAGTTAATTAGTTAGCAGTTAGTTAGTTAATTAGTTCGGAGGTAGTCTGTTAGATAGTTAAGAGTTAGATAGTTAGCTAGTTAGGAGTTAGGTAGTTAGCTAGGAGTTAGTTAGTTAGTTAGTTTCTTAGTTAGTTAGTTAATTAGTTAGTTAGTTAGTTAATTAGTTAGTTAGTTAATTAGTTAGGAGTTAGTTAGTTAATTAGTTAAGAGTTAGTTAGTTAGTTAGTTAGTTAGTTAGTAGTTAGTTAGTTACGTAGTTAGTTAGTTACGTAGTTAGTTAGGAGTTAGGTAGTTAATTAGTTAGGAGTTAGTTAGTTAATTAGTTAGGAGTTAGTTAGTTAATTAGGAGTTAGTTAGTTAATTAGGAGTTAGTTAGTTAGTTAGTTAGTTAGGAGTTAGTTAGTTAATTAGTTAGGAGTTAGTTAGTTAATTAGTTAGGAGTTAGTTAATTAATTAGTTAGGAGTTAGTTAGTTAATTAGTTAGGAGTTAGTTAGTTAATTAGTTAGGAGTTAGTTAGTTAATTAGTTAGTTAGGAGTTAGTTAGTTAATTAGTTAGGAGTTAGTTAGGTAATTAGTTAGGAGTTAGTTAATTAGTTAGTTAGTTAGTTAGTTAGTTAGTTAATTAGTTAGTTAGGAGTTAGTTAGTTAATTAGTTAGAAGTTAGTTAGTTAATTAGTTAGGAGTTAGTTAGTTAATTAGTTAGGAGTTAGTTAATTAGTTAGGAGTTAGTTAATTAGTTAGGAGTTAGTTAGTTAATTAGTTAGTTAGTTAGTTAGTTAGGAGTTAGGTAGTTAGGAGTTAGGTAGATAGTTAGTTAGTTAGTTAGGAGTTAGTTAGTTAATTAGTTAGGAGTTAGTTAGTTAATTAGTTAGGAGTTAGTTAGTTAATTAGTTAGGAGTTAGTTAGTTAATTAGTTCGGAGGTTGTCTGTTAGATAGTTAAGAGTTAGATAGTTAGCTAGTTAGGAGTTAGGTAGTTAGCTAGGAGTTAGTTAGTTAGTTAGTTAGTTAGTTACTTAGTTAGTTAGTTAGTTAGTTAGTTAGTTAGTTTCTTAGTTAGTTAGTTAATTAGTTAGTTAGTTAGTTAATTAGTTAGTTAGTTAATTAGTTAGGAGTTAGTTAGTTAATTAGTTAGGAGTTAGTTAGTTAGTTAGTTAGTTAGTTAATTAGTTAGTTAGTTTGTTAATTAGTTAGTTAGGAGTGAGTAAGTTAGTTAGGAGTTAGTTAATTAGTTAAGAGTTAGTTAGTTAATTAGTTCGGAGGTAGTTAGTTAGTAGTTAGTTAGTTACGTAGTTAGTTAGGAGTTAGGTAGTTAGTTAGGAGTTAGGTAGTTAGTTAGGAGTTAGTTAGTTAATTAGTTAGGAGTTAGTTAGTTAATTAGATCGGAGGTAGTTAGTTAGTTAGTTAGGAGTTAGTTAATTAGTTAGTTAGTTAGTTAGTTAGTTAATTAGATAGTTAGTTAGTTAATTAGCTAGTTAGTAGTGAGTAAGTTAGTTAGGAGTTAGTTAGTTAATTAGTTAAGAGTTAGTTAGTTAATTAGTTAGGAGTTAGTTAGTTAATTAGTTAGGAGTTAGTTAGGTAATTAGTTAGGAGTTAGTTAATTAGTTAGGTAGGTAGTTAGTTAGTTAGTTAATTAATTAGTTAGTTAGGAGTTAGTTAGTTAGTTAGTTAGTTAATTAGTTAGTTAGGAGTTAGTTAGTTAATTAGTTAGAAGTTAGTTAGTTAATTAGTTAGGAGTTAGTTAGTTAATTAGTTAGGAGTTAGTTAATTAGTTAGGAGTTAGTTAATTAGTTAGGAGTTAGTTAGTTAATTAGTTAGTTAGTTAGTTAGTTAGGAGTTAGGAGTTAGGTAGTTAGTTAGTTAGTTAGTTAGTTAGTTAGGAGTTAGTTAGTTAATTAGTTAGGAGTTAGTTAGTTAGTTAATTAGTTAGGAGTTAGTTAGTTAATTAGTTAGGAGTTAGTTAGTTAATTAGTTAGTTAGTTAATTAGTTAGTTAGGAGTTAGTTAGTTAATTATGAGTTAGTTAGTTAGTTAGTTAGTTAGGAATTAGTTAGTTAGTTAATTAGTTCGGAGGTAGTTAGTTAGTTAGTTAGGAGTTACGTAGTTAGTTAGTTAGGAGTTAGGTAGTTAGTTAGGAGTTAGGTAGTTAGTTAGGAGTTAGTTAGTTAGTTAGCAGTTAGTTAGTTAGTTAGTTAATTAGTTAGTTAGTTACTTAGTTAGTTAGTTAGTTAGATAATTAGTTAGTTAGTTAGTTAGTTAGTTAGGAGTTAGTTAGGTAGTTAGTTAGGAGTTAGTTAGTTAGTTAGTTAGGAGTTACTTAGTTAATTAGTTAGGAGTTAGTTAGTTAATTAGTTAGCAGTTAGTTAGTTAATTAGTTAGCAGTTAGTTAGTTAATTAGTTCGGAGGTAGTCTGTTAGATAGTTAAGAGTTAGATAGTTAGCTAGTTAGGAGTTAGGTAGTTAGCTAGGAGTTAGTTAGTTAGTTAGTTACTTAGTTAGTTAGTTAGTTACTTAGTTAGTTAGTTTCTTAGTTAGTTAGTTAATTAGTTAGTTAGTTAGTTAATTAGTTAAGAGCTAGTTAGTTAGTTAGTTAGTTAGTTAGTAGTTAGTTAGTTACGTAGTTAGTTAGTTACGTAGTTAGTTAGGAGTTAGGTAGTTAGTTAGGAGTTAGGTAGTTAGTTAGTTAATTAGTTAGTTAGGAGTTAGTTAGTTAATTAGTTAGGAGTTAGATAGTTAATTAGTTAGGAGTTAGTTAGTTAATTAGTTAGGAGTTAGTTAGTTAATTAGTTAGGAGTTAGTTAATTAGTTAGGAGTTAGTTAATTAGTTCGGAGGTAGTTAGTTAATTAGTTAGGAGTTAGTTAATTAGTTAGGAGTTAGTTAGTTAATTAGTTCGGAGGTAGTTAGTTAGTTAGTTAGGAGTTAGGTAGTTAGTTAGTTAGGAGTTAGTTAATTAGTTAGTTAGTTAGTTAGTTAGTTAATTAGATAGTTAGTTAGTTAATTAGCTAGTAAGTAGTGAGTAAGTTAGTTAGGAGTTAGTTAGTTAATTAGTTAAGAGTTAGTTAGTTAATTAGTTCGGAGGTAGTTAGTTAGTTATTTAGGAGTTAGGTAGTTAGTTAGGAGTTAGTTAGTTAGTTAGCAGTTAGTTAATTAGTAAGTTAGTTAGTTACTTAGTTAGTTAGTTAATTAGTTAGTTATTTACTTAGTTAGTTAATTAGTTAGTTAGTTAGTTAGTTAGTTAGGAATTAGTTAGTTAGTTAGTTAGTTAGTTAGTTAGGAGTTAGTTAGGTAATTAGTTAGGAGTTAGTTAGGTAATTAGTTAGGAGTTAGTTAGTTAATTAGTTAGGAGTTAGTTAGTTAATTAGATCGGAGGTAGTTAGTTAGTTAGTTAGGAGTTAGTTAGTTAGTTAGTTAGTTAATTAGTTAGTTAGGAGTTAGTTTAATTAGTTAGAAGTTAGTTAGTTAATTAGTTAGGAGTGAGTTAGTTAATTAGTTAGGAGTTAGTTAATTAGTTAGGAGTTAGTTAATTAGTTAGGAGTTAGTTAGTTAATTAGTTAAGAGTTAGTTAGTTAATTAGTTCGGAGTTAGTTAGTTAGTTAGGAGTTAGGGAGTTAGTTAGTTAGGAGTTAGTTAGTTAGTTAGGAGTTAGTTAATTAGTTAGTTAGTTACTTAGTTAATTAGTTAGTTAGTTAGTTAATCAGTTAGTTAGGAGTTAGTTAGTTAATTAGTTAGGAGTTAGTTAGGTAATTAGTTAGTTAGGAGTTAGTTAGTTAATTAGTTAGGAGTTAGTTAGTTAATTAGTTAGGAGTTAGTTAGTTAATTAGTTAGGAGTTAGTTAGTTAGTTAATTAGTTAGTTAGTTAGTTAATTAGTTAGTTAGTTAGTTAATTAGTTAGTTAGTTAATTAGTTAGTTAGTTTGTTAATTAGTTAGTTAGGAGTTAGTAGTTAGTTAATTAGTTAAGAGTTAGTTAGTTAATTAGTTCGGAGGTAGTTAGTTAGTTAGTTAGGAGTTAGGTAATTAGTTAGTTACGTAGTTAGTTAGTTAGGAGTTAGGTAGTTAGTTAGGAGTTAGGTAGTTAGTTAGGAGTTAGGTAGTTAGTTAGTTAGGAGTTAGGTATTTAGTTAGTTAGTTAGTTAGTAGTTAGTTAGTTAGGTAGTTAGGAGTTAGTTAGTTAGTTAGTTAATTAGTTAGTTAGTTAGTTAGTTATTTAGTTAGTTAGGAGTGAGTAAGTTAGTTAGGAGTTAGTTAGTTAATTAGTTAAGAGTTAGTTAGTTAATTAGTTTGGAGTTAGTTAATTAGTTCGGAGGTAGTTAGTTAGTTAGGAGTTAGTTTGTTAGGAGTTAGTTAGTTAGGAGTTAGTTAGTTAGTTAATTAATTAATTAGTTAGGAGTTAGTTAGTTAATTAGTTAGGAGTTAGTTAGTTAATTAGTTAGGAGTTAGTTAGTTAGTTAGTTAGGAGTTAGTTAGTTAGTTAGTTAGGAGTTAGTTAGTTAGTTAGTTCGGAGGTAGTTAGGTGTTAGGTAGTTAGTTAGTTAGTTCGGAGGTAGTTAGTTAGTTAGGAGTTAGGTAGTTAGTTAGTTGGGGTAGCGGGATACGGGTATACCCTATCAAAGGAGATGTAAGGCGCCTCCTTCCCTCCGCTAGCCTACGGGACACCCTTGGTCAAGGTGGAGTTCCCGTTTAGCCCCCCATTCAGGGTTACATGAAGCCATGGGTGCAAGTGGTGGATGAAGATGGATAGCAGCTGATAGCTAGTTATGTAGTTTTTTATTTAGTTAGTTCTCCTTGGTGCGTGGGCGGTTAGTTCTCCTCGGTGCGTGGTTGGTTAGTTCTCCTCGGTGCGTGGTCGGTTAGTTCTCCTCGGTGGATGGGCAGTTAGTTCTCCTCGGTGCGTGGGCGGTTAGTTCTCCTTGGTGCATGGTCGGTTAGTTCTCCTCTGTGCATGGTCGGTTAGTTTTCCTCGGTGCGTGGTCGGTTAGTTCTCCTCGGTGCGTGGGCGGTTCTCCTCTGTGCGTGGTCGGTTAGTTCTCCTCAGTGTGTGGATGGTTAGTTCTCCTCTGTGCGTGGGCGGTTAGTTCTCCTTGGTGCGTGGGCAGTTAGTTCTCCTCGGTGCGTGGGTGGTTAGTTCTCCTTGGTGCGTGGGCCGTACTCCTCGGTGCGTGGACGGTTCTCCTCGGTGCATGGGCGGTTCTCCTCGGTGCATGGGCGGTTAGTTCTTCTCGGTGCGTGGGCGGTTAGTTCTCCTTGGTGCATGGGCGGTTAGTTCTCCTCAGTGCGTGGGCGCTTAGTTCTTTTCGGTGCGTGGGCAGTTAGTTCTCCTCGGTGCGTGGGCGGTAAGTTCTCCTCGGTGCGTGGCGGATAGTTCTCCTCGGTGCGTGGGCGGTTAGTTCTCCTCGGTGTGTTCGCTGTTAGTTCTCCTTGGTGCGTGGGCGCTTAGTTCTTTTTGGTTCGTGGGCAGTTAGTTCTCCTCAGTGCGTGAGCGGTTAGTTCTCCTCAGTGCGTGGGTGGTTAGTTCTCCTCAGTGCGTGAGCGGTTAGTTCTCCTCGGTGCGTGGGCGCTTAGTTCTCCTCGGTGCGTGGGCGCTTAGTTCTCCTTGGTGAGTGGGCGGTTAGTTCTCCTCGGTAGGTTGTCAGGCTCCCCTTTGGCTTTTATGTGGGTTGTCAGGCTCCCCTTCGCCTTTTATGTAGATTGTCTGGCTCCCCTTCGGCTTTTGTGTAGGTTGTCAGGCTCCCCTTTAGCTTTTATGTAGGTTGTCAGGCTCCCCTTTGGCCTTTTTGTAGGTTGTCAGGCTCCCCTTCGGCTTTTATGTAGGTTGTCAGGCTCCCCTTTGGCTTTTATGTAGGTTGTCACGCTCCCCTTTGGCTTTTATATAGGTTGTCAGGCTCCCCTTCGGCTTTTATGTAGGTTGTCAGGCTCCCCTTCGGCTTTTATGTAGGTTGTCAGGCTCCCCTTCGGCTTTTATGTAGGTTGTCAGGCTCCCATTCGGCTTTTATGTAGGTTGTCAGGCTCCCTTCGGCTTTTATGTAGGTTGTCAGGCTCCCCTTCGGCTTTTATGTAGGTTGTCAGGCTCCCCTTCGGCTTTTATGTAGATGTTAGGCTCCCCTTCGGCTTTTATGTAGGTTGTCAGGCTCCCCTTCGGCTTTTATGTAGGTTGTCAGGCTCCCCTTCGGCTTTTATGTAGGTTGTCAGGCTCCCCTTCGGCTTTTATGTAGGTTGTCAGGCTTCCCTTCTGCTTTTATGTAGGTTGTCAGGCTCCCCTTCTCCTCAGTTCATGGGCGGTTAGTTCTCCTCAGTGCGTGGACGGTTAGTTCTCCTCGGTGCGTGTCAGTTTGTTCTCCTCGGTGCGTGGGCGGTTAGTTCTCCTCAGTGTGTGGGCGGCTAGTTCTCCTCGGTGCGTGGGCGGTTAGTTCTTCTCGGTGCGTGGGCGGTTAGTTCTCACCTGTGCGTGGGCGGTTAGTTATCCCCTGTGCATGGGTGGTTAGTTCTCCCCGGTGCGTGGGCGGTTATTTCTCCTCGGTACGTGGGTGGTTAGTTTTCTTCCATGCGTGGGCGCTTAGTTCTCCTCGATGCGTGGGCGGTTATTTCTCCTCAGTGCGTAAGCGTTTAGTTCTTCTCGGTGCGTGGGCAGTTAGTTTTCCTCGTTGCGTGGGCGCTTAGTTCTCCTCGGTTCGTGGGCACGTAGTTCTCCTCGGTGCGCGTGGACGTTTAGTTCTATTCAGTGCATGAGCGGTTAGTTCTCGTCGATGCGTGGGCGCTTAGTTCTCCGCGGTGTGTGGGCAGTTAGTTAGGAGTTAGTTAGTTAGTTAGTTAGGAGTTAGTTAGTTAGTTAGGAGTTAGTTAGGAGTTAGTTAGTTAGTTACGAGTTAGTTAGTTAGTTAGTTAGTTAGTTAGTTAGTTAGTTATGAGTTAGTTAGTTAATTAGTTAGGAGTTAGTTAGTTAATTAGTTAGGAGTTAGTTAATTAGGTAGGAGTTAGTTAGTTAATTAGTTAGGAGTTAGTTAATTAGTTAGTTAGGAGTTAGTTAATTAGTTAGTTAGGAGTTAGTTAGTTAATTAGTTAGGAGTTAGTTAGTTAATTAGTTAGGAGTTAGTTAGTTAGTTAATTAGGTAGTTAGATAGTTAATTAGTTAGTTAGTTTGTTTATTAGTTAGTTAGGAGTGAGTAAGTTAGTTAGGAGTTAGTTAATTAGTTAGGAGTTAGTTAATTAGTTAGGTAGTTAGTTAGTTAGTTAGTTAGTTAATTAATTAGTTAGTTAGGAGTTAGTTAGTTAGTTAGTTAATTAGTTAGTTAGGAGTTAGTTAGTTAATTAGTTAGAAGTTAGTTAGTTAATTAGTTAGGAGTTAGTTAGTTAATTAGTTAGGAGTTAGTTAATTAGGTAGGAGTTAGTTAGTTAATTAGTTAGGAGTTAGTTAGTTAATTAGTTAGTTAGGAGTTAGTTAATTAGTTACTTAGGAGTTAGTTAGTTAATTAGTTAGGAGTTAGTTAGTTAATTAGTTGGGAGTTAGTTAGTTAGTTAATTAGTTAGTTAGTTAGTTAGTTAGTTAGTTTGTT
This sequence comes from Cepaea hortensis, assembly GCA_963921405.1. NCBI lineage: Eukaryota > Metazoa > Mollusca > Gastropoda > Stylommatophora > Helicidae > Cepaea > Cepaea hortensis. Next base: position 15,191,149 of record OY992886.1, on the reverse strand, counting down.
TATTAGTTAGTTAGGAGTGAGTAAGTTAGTTAGGAGTTAGGAGTTAGTTAATTAGTTAGGAGTTAGTTAGTTAATTAGTTAGGAGTTAGTTAATTAGTTAAGAGTTAGTTAGTTAATTAGTTCGGAGGTAGTTAGTTAGTTAGTTAGGAGTTAGGTAGTTAGTTAGGAGTTAGTTAGTTAGGAGTTAGGTTGTTAGTTAGTCAGTTAATTAGTTAGGAGTTAGTTAGTTAATTAGTTAGGAGTTAGTTAATTAGTTTGGAGGTAGTTAGTTAGTTAGTTAGTTAGGAGTTAGGTAGTTAGTTAGTTAGGAGTTAGTTAGTTAGTTAGTTAGGAGTTAGTTAGTTAGTTAGTTAGGAGTTAGTTAATTAGTTTGGAGGTAGTTAGTTAGTTAGTTAGTTAGGAGTTAGATAGTTAGCTAGTTAGGAGTTAGGTAGTTAGCTAGGAGTTAGTTAGTTAGTTAGTTACTTAGTTAGTTAGTTAGTTACTTAGTTAGTTAGTTTCTTAGTTAGTTAGTTAATTAGTTAGTTAGTTAGTTAATTAGTTAGTTAGTTAATTAGTTAGGAGTTAGTTAGTTAATTAGTTAAGAGTTAGTTAGTTAGTTAGTTAGTTAGTTAGTTACGTAGTTAGTTAGGAGCTAGGTAGTTAGTTAGGAGTTAGGTAGTTAGTTAGTTAGGAGTTAGGTAGTTAGTTAGTTAATTAGTTAGTTAGGAGTTAGTTAGTTAATTAGTTAGGAGTTAGATAGTTAATTAGTTAGGAGTTAGTTAATTAGTTAGGAGTTAGTTAATTAGTTAGGAGTTAGTTAGTTAATTAGTTCGGAGGTAGTTAGTTAATTAGTTAGGAGTTAGTTAATTAGTTAGGAGTTAGTTAGTTAATTAGTTCGGAGGTAGTTAGTTAGTTAGTTAGGAGTTAGGTAGTTAGTTAGTTAGGAGTTAGTTAATTAGTTAGTTAGTTAGTTAGTTAGTTAATTAGATAGTTAGTTAGTTAATTAGCTAGTAAGTAGTGAGTAAGTTAGTTAGGAGTTAGTTAGTTAATTAGTTAAGAGTTAGTTAGTTAATTAGTTCGGAGGTAGTTAGTTAGTTATTTAGGAGGTAGGTAGTTAGTTAGGAGTTAGTTAGTTAGTTAGCAGTTAGTTAATTAGTTAGTTAGTTAGTTACTTAGTTAGTTAGTTACTTAGTTAGTTAGTTAATTAGTTAGTTATTTACTTAGTTAGTTAATTAGTTAGTTAGTTAGTTAGTTAGGAATTAGTTAGTTAGTTAGTTAGTTAGTTAGTTAGGAGTTAGTTAGTTAATTAGTTAGGAGTTAGTTAGTTAATTAGTTAGGAGTTAGTTAGTTAATTAGATCGGAGGTAGTTAGTTAGTTAGTTAGGAGTTAGTTAGTTAGTTAGTTAGTTAATTAGTTAGTTAGGAGTTAGTTTAATTAGTTAGAAGTTAGTTAGTTAATTAGTTAGGAGTTAGTTAGTTAATTAGTTAGGAGTTAGTTAATTAGTTAGGAGTTAGTTAATTAGTTAGGAGTTAGTTAGTTAATTAGTTAAGAGTTAGTTAGTTAATTAGTTCGGAGTTAGTTAGTTAGTTAGGAGTTAGGGAGTTAGTTAGTTAGGAGTTAGTTAGTTAGTTAGGAGTTAGTTAATTAGTTAGTTAGTTACTTAGTTAATTAGTTAGTTAGTTAGTTAATCAGTTAGTTAGGAGTTAGTTAGTTAATTAGTTAGGAGTTAGTTAGGTAATTAGTTAGTTAGGAGTTAGTTAGTTAATTAGTTAGGAGTTAGTTAGTTAATTAGGAGTTAGGGAGTTAGTTAGTTAGGAGTTAGTTAGTTAGTTAGGAGTTAGTTAATTAGTTAGTTAGTTACTTAGTTAATTAGTTAGTTAGTTAGTTAATCAGTTAGTTAGGAGTTAGTTAGTTAATTAGTTAGGAGTTAGTTAGGTAATTAGTTAGTTAGGAGTTAGTTAGTTAATTAGTTAGGAGTTAGTTAGTTAATTAGTTAGGAGTTAGTTAGTTAATTAGTTAGGAGTTAGTTAGTTAATTAGTTAGGAGTTAGTTAGTTAGTTAATTAGGTAGTTAGATAGTTAATTAGTTAGTTAGTTTGTTTATTAGTTAGTTAGGAGTGAGTAAGTTAGTTAGGAGTTAGGAGTTAGTTAATTAGTTAGGAGTTAGTTAATTAGTTAGGTAGTTAGTTAGTTAGTTAGTTAATTAATTAGTTAGTTAGGAGTTAGTTAGTTAGTTAGTTAATTAGTTAGTTAGGAGTTAGTTAGTTAATTAGTTAGAAGTTAGTTAGTTAATTAGTTAGGAGTTAGTTAGTTAATTAGTTAGGAGTTAGTTAATTAGGTAGGAGTTAGTTAGTTAATTAGTTAGGAGTTAGTTAGTTAATTAGTTAGTTAGGAGTTAGTTAATTAGTTACTTAGGAGTTAGTTAGTTAATTAGTTAGGAGTTAGTTAGTTAAGAGTTAGTTAGTTAGTTAGTTAGTTAGTTAGTTACGTAGTTAGTTAGGAGTTAGGTAGTTAGTTAGGAGTTAGGTAGTTAGTTAGTTAGGAGTTAGGTAGTTAGTTAGTTAATTAGTTAGTTAGGAGTTAGTTAGTTAATTAGTTAGGAGTTAGATAGTTAATTAGTTAGGAGTTAGTTAGTTAATTAGTTAGGAGTTAGTTAATTAGTTAGGAGTTAGTTAGTTAATTAGTTCGGAGGTAGTTAGTTAATTAGTTAGGAGTTAGTTAATTAGTTAGGAGTTAGTTAATTAGTTCGGAGGTAGTTAGTTAGTTAGTTAGGAGTTAGGTAGTTAGTTAGTTAGGAGTTAGTTAATTAGTTAGTTAGTTAGTTAGTTAGTTAATTAGATAGTTAGTTAGTTAATTAGCTAGTAAGTAGTGAGTAAGTTAGTTAGGAGTTAGTTAGTTAATTAGTTAAGAGTTAGTTAGTTAATTAGTTCGGAGGTAGTTAGTTAGTTATTTAGGAGGTAGGTAGTTAGTTAGGAGTTAGTTAGTTAGTTAGCAGTTAGTTAATTAGTTAGTTAGTTAGTTACTTAGTTAGTTAGTTAATTAGTTAGTTATTTACTTAGTTAGTTAATTAGTTAGTTAGTTAGTTAGGAATTAGTTAGTTAGTTAGTTAGTTAGTTAGTTAGGAGTTAGTTAGTTAATTAGTTAGGAGTTAGTTAGTTAATTAGTTAGGAGTTAGTTAGTTAATTAGATCGGAGGTAGTTAGTTAGTTAGTTAGGAGTTAGTTAGTTAGTTAGTTAGTTAATTAGTTAGTTAGGAGTTAGTTTAATTAGTTAGAAGTTAGTTAGTTAATTAGTTAGGAGTTAGTTAGTTAATTAGTTAGGAGTTAGTTAATTAGTTAGGAGTTAGTTAATTAGTTAGGAGTTAGTTAGTTAATTAGTTAAGAGTTAGTTAGTTAATTAGTTCGGAGTTAGTTAGTTAGTTAGGAGTTAGGGAGTTAGTTAGTTAGGAGTTAGTTAGTTAGTTAGGAGTTAGTTAATTAGTTAGTTAGTTACTTAGTTAATTAGTTAGTTAGTTAGTTAATCAGTTAGTTAGGAGTTAGTTAGTTAATTAGTTAGGAGTTAGTTAGGTAATTAGTTAGTTAGGAGTTAGTTAGTTAATTAGTTAGGAGTTAGTTAGTTAATTAGGAGTTAGGGAGTTAGTTAGTTAGGAGTTAGTTAGTTAGTTAGGAGTTAGTTAATTAGTTAGTTAGTTACTTAGTTAATTAGTTAGTTAGTTAGTTAATCAGTTAGTTAGGAGTTAGTTAGTTAATTAGTTAGGAGTTAGATAGGTAATTAGTTAGTTAGGAGTTAGTTAGTTAATTAGTTAGGAGTTAGTTAGTTAATTAGTTAGGAGTTAGTTAGTTAATTAGTTAGGAGTTAGTTAGTTAATTAGTTAGGAGTTAGTTAGTTAGTTAATTAGGTAGTTAGATAGTTAATTAGTTAGTTAGTTTGTTTATTAGTTAGTTAGGAGTGAGTAAGTTAGTTAGGAGTTAGGAGTTAGTTAATTAGTTAGGAGTTAGTTAATTAGTTAGGTAGTTAGTTAGTTAGTTAGTTAGTTAATTAATTAGTTAGTTAGGAGTTAGTTAGTTAGTTAGTTAATTAGTTAGTTAGGAGTTAGTTAGTTAATTAGTTAGAAGTTAGTTAGTTAATTAGTTAGGAGTTAGTTAGTTAATTAGTTAGGAGTTAGTTAATTAGGTAGGAGTTAGTTAGTTAATTAGTTAGGAGTTAGTTAGTTAATTAGTTAGTTAGGAGTTAGTTAATTAGTTACTTAGGAGTTAGTTAGTTAATTAGTTAGGAGTTAGTTAGTTAATTAGTTAGGAGTTAGTTAGTTAGTTAATTAGTTAGTTAGTTAGTTAATTAGTTAGTTAGTTTGTTTATTAGTTAGTTAGGAGTGAGTAAGTTAGTTAGGAGTTAGGAGTTAGTTAATTAGTTAGGAGTTAGTTAGTTAATTAGTTAGGAGTTAGTTAATTAGTTAAGAGTTAGTTAGTTAATTAGTTCGGAGGTAGTTAGTTAGTTAGTTAGGAGTTAGGTAGTTAGTTAGGAGTTAGTTAGTTAGGAGTTAGGTTGTTAGTTAGTCAGTTAATTAGTTAGGAGTTAGTTAGTTAATTAGTTAGGAGTTAGTTAATTAGTTTGGAGGTAGTTAGTTAGTTAGTTAGTTAGGAGTTAGGTAGTTAGTTAGTTAGGAGTTAGTTAGTTAGTTAGTTAGGAGTTAGTTAGTTAGTTAGTTAATTAGTATGTTAGGGGTTAGGAGTTATGTTAGTTAATTAGTTAAGAGTTAGTTAGTTAATTAGTTAGGAGTTAGTTAGTTAATTAGTTAGGAGTTAGTTAGTTAATTAGTTCGGAGGTAGTTAGTTAATTAGTTAGGAGTTAGTTAGTTAATTAGTTAGGAGTTAGTTAGTTAATTAGTTAGGAGTTAGTTAGTTAATTAGGAGTTAGTTAGTTAGTTAGTTAGTTAGGAGTTAGTTAGTTAATTAGTTAGGAGTTAGTTAATTAATTAGTTAGGAGTTAGTTAATTAATTAGTTAGGAGTTAGTTAGTTAATTAGTTAGGAGTTAGTTAGTTAATTAGTTAGGAGTTAGTTAGTTAATTAGTTAGTTAGGAGTTAGTTAGTTAATTAGTTAGGAGTTAGTTAGGTAATTAGTTAGGAGTTAGTTAATTAGTTAGTTAGTTAGTTAGTTAGTTAATTAGTTAGTTAGGAGTTAGTTAGTTAATTAGTTAGAAGTTAGTTAGTTAATTAGTTAGAAGTTAGTTAGTTAATTAGTTAGGAGTTAGTTAGTTAATTAGTTAGGAGTTAGTTAATTAGTTAGGAGTTAGTTAGTTAATTAGTTAGTTAGTTAGTTAGTTAGGAGTTAGGTAGTTAGGAGTTAGGTAGATAGTTAGTTAGTTAGTTAGGAGTTAGTTAGTTAATTAGTTAGGAGTTAGTTAGTTAATTAGTTAGGAGTTGGTTAGTTAATTAGTTAGGAGTTAGTTAGTTAATTAGTTCGGAGGTTGTCTGTTAGATAGTTAAGAGTTAGATAGTTAGCTAGTTAGGAGTTAGGTAGTTAGCTAGGAGTTAGTTAGTTAGTTAGTTAGTTAGTTACTTAGTTAGTTAGTTAGTTACTTAGTTAGTTAGTTTCTTAGTTAGTTAGTTAATTAGTTAGTTAGTTAGTTAATTAGTTAGTTAGTTAATTAGTTAGGAGTTAGTTAGTTAATTAGTTAGGAGTTAGTTAGTTAGTTAGTTAGTTAGTTAATTAGTTAGTTAGTTTGTTAATTAGTTAGTTAGGAGTGAGTAAGTTAGTTAGGAGTTAGTTAATTCGTTAAGAGTTAGTTAGTTAATTAGTTCGGAGGTAGTTAGTTAGTAGTTAGTTAGTTACGTAGTTAGTTAGGAGTTAGGTAGTTAGTTAGGAGTTAGGTAGTTAGTTAGGAGTTAGGTAGTTAGTTAGTTAGGAGTTAGTTAGTTAATTAGTTAGGAGTTAGATAGTTAATTAGTTAGGATTTAGTTAGTTAATTAGTTAGGAATTAGTTAATTAGTTAGGAGTTAGTTAGTTAATTAGTTCGGAGGTAGTTAGTTAATTAGTTAGGAGTTAGTTAATTAGTTAGGAGTTAGTTAGTTAATTAGTTCGGAGGTAGTTAATTAGTTAGTTAGGAGTTAGGTAGTTAGTTAGTTAGGTGTTAGTTAATTAGTTAGTTAGTTAGTTAATTAATTAGATAGTTAGTTAGTTAATTAGCTAGTTAGTAGTGAGTAAGTTAGTTAGGAGTTAGTTAGTTAATTAGTTAAGAGTTAGTTAGTTAATTAGTTAGGAGTTAGTTAGTTAATTAGTTAGGAGTTAGTTAGTTTATTAGTTAGTTAGGAGTTAGTTAGTTAATTAGTTAGGAGTTAGTTAGGTAATTAGTTAGGAGTTAGTTAATTAGTTAGGTAGTTAGTTAGTTAGTTAGTTAATTAATTAGTTTGTTAGGAGTTAGTTAGTTAGTTAGTTAGTTAATTAGTTAGTTAGGAGTTAGTTAGTTAATTAGTTAGAAGTTAGTTAGTTAATTAGTTAGGAGTTAGTTAGTTAATTAGTTAGGAGTTAGTTAATTAGTTAGGAGTTAGTTAGTTAGTTAGGAGTTAGTTAGTTAGTTAGTTAGGAGTTAGGTAGTTAGGAGCTAGGTAGTTAGTTAGTTAGTTAGTTAGTTAGGAGTTAGTTAGTTAATTAGTTAGGAGTTAGTTAGTTAGTTAATTAGTTAGGAGTTAGTTAGTTAATTAGTTAGGAGTTAGTTAGTTAATTAGTTAGTTAGGAGTTAGTTAGTTAATTAGTTAGGAGTTAGTTAGGTAATTAGTTAGGAGTTAGTTAATTAGTTAGTTAGGAGTTAGTTAATTAGTTAGTTAGTTAGTTAATTAGTTACTTAGGAGTTAGTTAGTTAATTAGTTAGGAGTTAGTTAGTTAAGAGTTAGTTAGTTAGTTAGTTAGTTAGTTAGTTACGTAGTTAGTTAGGAGTTAGGTAGTTAGTTAGGAGTTAGGTAGTTAGTTAGTTAGGAGTTAGGTAGTTAGTTAGTTAATTAGTTAGTTAGGAGTTAGTTAGTTAATTAGTTAGGAGTTAGATAGTTAATTAGTTAGGAGTTAGTTAGTTAATTAGTTAGGAGTTAGTTAATTAGTTAGGAGTTAGTTAGTTAATTAGTTCGGAGGTAGTTAGTTAATTAGTTAGGAGTTAGTTAATTAGTTAGGAGTTAGTTAGTTAATTAGTTCGGAGGTAGTTAGTTAGTTAGTTAGGAGTTAGGTAGTTAGTTAGTTAGGAGTTAGTTAATTAGTTAGTTAGTTAGTTAGTTAGTTAATTAGATAGTTAGTTAGTTAATTAGCTAGTAAGTAGTGAGTAAGTTAGTTAGGAGTTAGTTAGTTAATTAGTTAAGAGTTAGTTAGTTAATTAGTTCGGAGGTAGTTAGTTAGTTATTTAGGAGGTAGGTAGTTAGTTAGGAGTTAGTTAGTTAGTTAGCAGTTAGTTAATTAGTTAGTTAGTTAGTTACTTAGTTAGTTAGTTAATTAGTTAGTTATTTACTTAGTTAGTTAATTAGTTAGTTAGTTAGTTAGGAATTAGTTAGTTAGTTAGTTAGTTAGTTAGTTAGGAGTTAGTTAGTTAATTAGTTAGGAGTTAGTTAGTTAATTAGTTAGGAGTTAGTTAGTTAATTAGATCGGAGGTAGTTAGTTAGTTAGTTAGGAGTTAGTTAGTTAGTTAGTTAGTTAATTAGTTAGTTAGGAGTTAGTTTAATTAGTTAGAAGTTAGTTAGTTAATTAGTTAGGAGTTAGTTAGTTAATTAGTTAGGAGTTAGTTAATTAGTTAGGAGTTAGTTAATTAGTTAGGAGTTAGTTAGTTAATTAGTTAAGAGTTAGTTAGTTAATTAGTTCGGAGTTAGTTAGTTAGTTAGGAGTTAGGGAGTTAGTTAGTTAGGAGTTAGTTAGTTAGTTAGGAGTTAGTTAATTAGTTAGTTAGTTACTTAGTTAATTAGTTAGTTAGTTAGTTAATCAGTTAGTTAGGAGTTAGTTAGTTAATTAGTTAGGAGTTAGTTAGGTAATTAGTTAGTTAGGAGTTAGTTAGTTAATTAGTTAGGAGTTAGTTAGTTAATTAGGAGTTAGGGAGTTAGTTAGTTAGGAGTTAGTTAGTTAGTTAGGAGTTAGTTAATTAGTTAGTTAGTTACTTAGTTAATTAGTTAGTTAGTTAGTTAATCAGTTAGTTAGGAGTTAGTTAGTTAATTAGTTAGGAGTTAGATAGGTAATTAGTTAGTTAGGAGTTAGTTAGTTAATTAGTTAGGAGTTAGTTAGTTAATTAGTTAGGAGTTAGTTAGTTAATTAGTTAGGAGTTAGTTAGTTAATTAGTTAGGAGTTAGTTAGTTAGTTAATTAGGTAGTTAGATAGTTAATTAGTTAGTTAGTTTGTTTATTAGTTAGTTAGGAGTGAGTAAGTTAGTTAGGAGTTAGGAGTTAGTTAATTAGTTAGGAGTTAGTTAATTAGTTAGGTAGTTAGTTAGTTAGTTAGTTAGTTAATTAATTAGTTAGTTAGGAGTTAGTTAGTTAGTTAGTTAATTAGTTAGTTAGGAGTTAGTTAGTTAATTAGTTAGAAGTTAGTTAGTTAATTAGTTAGGAGTTAGTTAGTTAATTAGTTAGGAGTTAGTTAATTAGGTAGGAGTTAGTTAGTTAATTAGTTAGGAGTTAGTTAGTTAATTAGTTAGTTAGGAGTTAGTTAATTAGTTACTTAGGAGTTAGTTAGTTAATTAGTTAGGAGTTAGTTAGTTAATTAGTTAGGAGTTAGTTAGTTAGTTAATTAGTTAGTTAGTTAGTTAATTAGTTAGTTAGTTTGTTTATTAGTTAGTTAGGAGTGAGTAAGTTAGTTAGGAGTTAGGAGTTAGTTAATTAGTTAGGAGTTAGTTAGTTAATTAGTTAGGAGTTAGTTAATTAGTTAAGAGTTAGTTAGTTAATTAGTTCGGAGGTAGTTAGTTAGTTAGTTAGGAGTTAGGTAGTTAGTTAGGAGTTAGTTAGTTAGGAGTTAGGTTGTTAGTTAGTCAGTTAATTAGTTAGGAGTTAGTTAGTTAATTAGTTAGGAGTTAGTTAATTAGTTTGGAGGTAGTTAGTTAGTTAGTTAGGAGTTAGGTAGTTAGTTAGTTAGGAGTTAGTTAGTTAGTTAGTTAGGAGTTAGTTAGTTAGTTAGTTAATTAGTATGTTAGGGGTTAGGAGTTATGTTAGTTAATTAGTTAAGAGTTAGTTAGTTAATTAGTTAGGAGTTAGTTAGTTAATTAGTTAGGAGTTAGTTAGTTAATTAGTTCGGAGGTAGTTAGTTAATTAGTTAGGAGTTAGTTAGTTAATTAGTTAGGAGTTAGTTAGTTAATTAGTTAGGAGTTAGTTAGTTAATTAGGAGTTAGTTAGTTAGTTAGTTAGTTAGGAGTTAGTTAGTTAATTAGTTAGGAGTTAGTTAATTAATTAGTTAGGAGTTAGTTAATTAATTAGTTAGGAGTTAGTTAGTTAATTAGTTAGGAGTTAGTTAGTTAATTAGTTAGGAGTTAGTTAGTTAATTAGTTAGTTAGGAGTTAGTTAGTTAATTAGTTAGGAGTTAGTTAGGTAATTAGTTAGGAGTTAGTTAATTAGTTAGTTAGTTAGTTAGTTAGTTAATTAGTTAGTTAGGAGTTAGTTAGTTAATTAGTTAGAAGTTAGTTAGTTAATTAGTTAGAAGTTAGTTAGTTAATTAGTTAGGAGTTAGTTAGTTAATTAGTTAGGAGTTAGTTAATTAGTTAGGAGTTAGTTAGTTAATTAGTTAGTTAGTTAGTTAGTTAGGAGTTAGGTAGTTAGGAGTTAGGTAGATAGTTAGTTAGTTAGTTAGGAGTTAGTTAGTTAATTAGTTAGGAGTTAGTTAGTTAATTAGTTAGGAGTTGGTTAGTTAATTAGTTAGGAGTTAGTTAGTTAATTAGTTCGGAGGTTGTCTGTTAGATAGTTAAGAGTTAGATAGTTAGCTAGTTAGGAGTTAGGTAGTTAGCTAGGAGTTAGTTAGTTAGTTAGTTAGTTACTTAGTTAGTTAGTTAGTTACTTAGTTAGTTAGTTTCTTAGTTAGTTAGTTAATTAGTTAGTTAGTTAGTTAATTAGTTAGTTAGTTAATTAGTTAGGAGTTAGTTAGTTAATTAGTTAGGAGTTAGTTAGTTAGTTAGTTAGTTAGTTAATTAGTTAGTTAGTTTGTTAATTAGTTAGTTAGGAGTGAGTAAGTTAGTTAGGAGTTAGTTAATTCGTTAAGAGTTAGTTAGTTAATTAGTTCGGAGGTAGTTAGTTAGTAGTTAGTTAGTTACGTAGTTAGTTAGGAGTTAGGTAGTTAGTTAGGAGTTAGGTAGTTAGTTAGGAGTTAGGTAGTTAGTTAGTTAGGAGTTAGTTAGTTAATTAGTTAGGAGTTAGATAGTTAATTAGTTAGGATTTAGTTAGTTAATTAGTTAGGAATTAGTTAATTAGTTAGGAGTTAGTTAGTTAATTAGTTCGGAGGTAGTTAGTTAATTAGTTAGGAGTTAGTTAATTAGTTAGGAGTTAGTTAGTTAATTAGTTCGGAGGTAGTTAATTAGTTAGTTAGGAGTTAGGTAGTTAGTTAGTTAGGTGTTAGTTAATTAGTTAGTTAGTTAGTTAATTAATTAGATAGTTAGTTAGTTAATTAGCTAGTTAGTAGTGAGTAAGTTAGTTAGGAGTTAGTTAGTTAATTAGTTAAGAGTTAGTTAGTTAATTAGTTAGGAGTTAGTTAGTTAATTAGTTAGGAGTTAGTTAGTTTATTAGTTAGTTAGGAGTTAGTTAGTTAATTAGTTAGGAGTTAGTTAGGTAATTAGTTAGGAGTTAGTTAATTAGTTAGGTAGTTAGTTAGTTAGTTAGTTAATTAATTAGTTTGTTAGGAGTTAGTTAGTTAGTTAGTTAGTTAATTAGTTAGTTAGGAGTTAGTTAGTTAGTTAGTTAGAAGTTAGTTAGTTAATTAGTTAGGAGTTAGTTAGTTAATTAGTTAGGAGTTAGTTAATTAGTTAGGAGTTAGTTAGTTAGTTAGGAGTTAGTTAGTTAGTTAGTTAGGAGTTAGGTAGTTAGGAGCTAGGTAGTTAGTTAGTTAGTTAGTTAGTTAGGAGTTAGTTAGTTAATTAGTTAGGAGTTAGTTAGTTAGTTAATTAGTTAGGAGTTAGTTAGTTAATTAGTTAGGAGTTAGTTAGTTAATTAGTTAGGAGTTAGTTAGTTAATTAGTTAGTTAGGAGTTAGTTAGTTAATTAGTTAGGAGTTAGTTAGGTAATTAGTTAGGAGTTAGTTAATTAGTTAGTTAGTTAGTTAATTAGTTAGTTAGGAGTTAGTTAGTTAATTAGTTAGAAGTTAGTTAGTTAATTAGTTAGGAGTTAGTTAGTTAATTAGTTAGGAGTTAGGGAGTTAGTTAGTTAGGAGTTAGTTAGTTAGTTAGGAGTTAGTTAATTAGTTAGTTAGTTACTTAGTTAATTAGTTAGTTAGTTAGTTAATCAGTTAGTTAGGAGTTAGTTAGTTAATTAGTTAGGAGTTAGTTAGGTAATTAGTTAGTTAGGAGTTAGTTAGTTAATTAGTTAGGAGTTAGTTAGTTAATTAGGAGTTAGGGAGTTAGTTAGTTAGGAGTTAGTTAGTTAGTTAGGAGTTAGTTAATTAGTTAGTTAGTTACTTAGTTAATTAGTTAGTTAGTTAGTTAATCAGTTAGTTAGGAGTTAGTTAGTTAATTAGTTAGGAGTTAGTTAGGTAATTAGTTAGTTAGGAGTTAGTTAGTTAATTAGTTAGGAGTTAGTTAGTTAATTAGTTAGGAGTTAGTTAGTTAATTAGTTAGGAGTTAGTTAGTTAATTAGTTAGGAGTTAGTTAGTTAGTTAATTAGGTAGTTAGATAGTTAATTAGTTAGTTAGTTTGTTTATTAGTTAGTTAGGAGTGAGTAAGTTAGTTAGGAGTTAGGAGTTAGTTAATTAGTTAGGAGTTAGTTAATTAGTTAGGTAGTTAGTTAGTTAGTTAGTTAGTTAATTAATTAGTTAGTTAGGAGTTAGTTAGTTAGTTAGTTAATTAGTTAGTTAGGAGTTAGTTAGTTAATTAGTTAAGAGTTAGTTAGTTAATTAGTTAGGAGTTAGTTAGTTAATTAGTTAGGAGTTAGTTAGGTAATTAGTTAGGAGTGAGTTAATTAGTTAGGTAGTTATTTAGTTAGTTAGTTAATTAATTAGTTAGTTAGGAGTTAGTTAGTTAGTTAGTTGGTTAATTAGTTAGTTAGGAGTTAGTTAGTTAATTAGTTAGAAGTTAGTTAGTTAATTAGTTAGGAGTTAGTTAGTTAATTAGTTAGGAGTTAGTTAATTAGTTAGGAGTTAGTTAATTAGTTAGGAGTTAGTTAGTTAGTTAGTTAGGAGTTAGGTAGTTAGGAGCTAGGTAGTTAGTTAGTTAGTTAGTTAGTTAGGAGTTAGTTAGTTAATTAGTTAGGAGTTAGTTAGTTAGTTAATTAGTTAGGAGTTAGTTAGTTAATTAGTTAGGAGTTAGTTAGTTAATTAGTTAGTTAGTTAATTAGTTAGTTAGGAGTTAGTTAGTTAATTATGAGTTAGTTAGTTAGTTAGTTAGTTAGTTAGGAATTAGTTAGTTAGTTAATTAGTTCGGAGGTAGTTAGTTAGTTAGTTAGGAGTTAGGTAGTTAGTTAGGAGTTAGGTAGTTAGTTAGTTAGGAGTTAGTTAGTTAGTTAGCAGTTAGTTAGTTAGTTACTTAGTTAGTTAGTTAGTTAGTTAATTAGTTAGTTAGTTAGTTAGTTAGGAGTTAGGTAGTTAGTTAGTTAGTTAGTTAGTTAGGAGTTAGTTAGTTAGTTAGGAGTTACTTAGTTAATTAGTTAGGAGTTAGTTAGTTAATTAGTTAGGAGTTAGTTAGTTAATTAGTTAGCAGTTAGTTAGTTAATTAGTTCGGAGGTATTTTGTTAGATAGTTAAGAGTTAGATAGTTAGCTAGTTAGGAGTTAGGTAGTTAGCTAGGAGTTAGTTAGTTAGTTAGTTACTTTGTTAGTTAGTTAGTTACTTAGTTAGTTAGTTTCTTAGTTAGTTAGTTAATTAGTTAGTTAGTTAGTTAATTAGTTAGTTAGTTAATTAGTTAGGAGTTAGTTAGTTAATTAGTTAAGAGTTAGTTAGTTAATTAGTTAGGAGTTAGTTAGTTAGTTAGTAGTTAGTTAGTTACGTAGTTAGTTAGGAGTTAGGTAGTTAGTTAGGAGTTAGGTAGTTAGTTAGTTAGGAGTTAGGTAGTTAGTTAGTTAATTAGTTAGTTAGGAGTTAGTTAGTTAATTAGTTAGGAGTTAGATAGTTAATTAGTTAGGAGTTAGTTAGTTAATTAGTTAGGAGTTAGTTAATTAGTTAGGAGTTAGTTAGTTAATTAGTTCGGAGGTAGTTAGTTAATTAGTTAGTTAGGAGTTAGTTAATTAGTTAGGAGTTAGTTAGTTAATTAGTTCGGAGGTAGTTAGTTAGTTAGTTAGGAGTTAGGTAGTTAGTTAGGAGTTAGTTAATTAGTTAGTTAGTTAGTTAGTTAGTTAATTAGATAGTTAGTTAGTTAATTAGCTAGTAAGTAGTGAGTAAGTTAGTTAGGAGTTAGTTAGTTAATTAGTTAAGAGTTAGTTAGTTAATTAGTTCGGAGGTAGTTAGTTAGTTATTTAGGAGTTAGGTAGTTAGTTAGCACAAAGGCATTTGATTTGGTCAGTCGTGAGGGTCTGTTCAAGGCACTAAAGAAGATTGGCTGCCCACCAACTCTTCTGTCTATTGTGGAATCGTTCCACACAGGCATGAAGGGTATAATCAAGTTTGATGGTGCAACTTCTGAAGAATTTGAAATCAAGAGTGGAGTTAAGCAAGGTTGTGTACTAGCTCCCACCCTCTTTGGAATATACTTTTCACTTCTACTGAAATATGCATTTCGTGATCAGGATGGTGGTATATACATTCACTCACGCTCAGATGGCGGCCTCTACAATGCTCAGAGATTGAAGGCTAAGACCAAAATTAGGAGGGTACTGATCAGAGAGTTGCTTTTTGCAGATGATGCTGCAGTTACGACCCACTCTGAGGAAGAATTGCAATGTCTACTATCTGCATTCTCCAATGCTTGTTCTGAATTTGGTTTAACAATTAGCAAAAAGAAGACACAGATTATGTCACAAGGTGCACATGGGGTACCATCAATCTTTATTGACGACGCCGAACTAGAGATAGTAGACCATTTTACATATCTAGGATCGGTGGTAAATAGCAAATTATCCCTAGATCAGGAAATCAACATCCGGATTGGTAAGGCAGCAACAACAATGAACAGGTTAAGAAAAAGAGTCTGGGAGAACAGGAAGCTTACTGCCAAAACAAAAGTCCTTGTCTACCAAGCCGGTGTCCTTAGTACTCTTGTCTATGGCAGTGAAACCTGGACAACTTACTCACACCAAGAGAACAATTTAAACAGCTTTCATATGCGGTGTCTGCGAAGAATTCTTGGTATTAAGTGGCAAGACAAAATCACAAATACTGAAGTATTGGAAAGATCAGGTTGTGTGACAGTTTATTCCATGCTCAGTCTTCGTAGACTTAGATGGATAGGACATCTTAGGCGGATGGATGATGGTAGAATACCAAAGGATATCTTTTTTGGTGAATTACAGATGGGTAAGAGATCTCAGGGTCGGCCTCTACTACGATACAAAGATGTGTGTAAGCGGGACATGATTGATACAGGCATTGATAATGCACATTGGGAGCAAGTCGCCGCTGAACGTGTTGCATGGAGGGCAAATATCAGAAATGGAATAAAGTCAAAGGAGAAAATTATTGCAGAAAAGTCACACACCAAGCGTTTGAGACGTAAGATGGTGCATGATGGTGGAAATGACCACGTGTTCACATGCACCCACTGTGAACGGACATTTACAGCGCAAATTGGCCTTATCAGTCACACTCGCTACCGCCATAGTTAAGAGTTATTATGCCTTTTTAAAGCACAAACTATCGTCTGTCAAGACGGCAAGGTGCCAATGTAGGTAGTTAGTTAGGAGTTAGTTAGTTAGTTAGCAGTTAGTTAATTAGTAAGTTAGTTAGTTACTTAGTTAGTTAGTTAATTAGTTAGTTATTTACTTAGTTAGTTAATTAGTTAGTTAGTTAGTTAATTAGTTAGTTAGGAATTAGTTAGTTAGTTAGTTAGTTAGTTAGGAGTTAGTTAGTTAATTAGTTAGGAGTTAGTTAGTTAATTAGTTAGGAGTTAGTTAGTTAATTAGATGGGAGGTAGTTAGTTAGTTAGTTGGGAGTTAGTTAGTTAGTTAGTTAGTTAATTAGTTAGTTAGGAGTTAGTTAGTTAATTAGTTAGAAGTTAGTTAGTTAATTAGTTAGGAGTTAGTTAGTTAATTAGTTAGGAGTTAGTTAATTAGTTAGGAGTTAGTTAATTAGTTAGGAGTTAGTTAGTTAATTAGTTAAGAGTTAGTTAGTTAATTAGTTCGGAGTTAGTTAGTTAGTTAGGAGTTAGGGAGTTAGTTAGTTAGGAGTTAGTTAGTTAGTTAGGAGTTAGTTAATTAGTTAGTTAGTTACTTAGTTAATTAGTTAGTTAGTTAGTTAATCAGTTAGTTAGGAGTTAGTTAGTTAATTAGTTAGGAGTTAGTTAGGTAATTAGTTAGTTAGGAGTTAGTTAGTTAATTAGTTAGGAGTTAGTTAGTTAATTAGTTAGGAGTTAGTTAGGTAATTAGTTAGGAGTTAGTTAATTAGTTAGGTAGTTAGTTAGTTAGTTAGTTAATTAATTAGTTAGTTAGGAGTTAGTTAGTTAGTTAGTTGGTTAATTAGTTAGTTAGGAGTTAGTTAGTTAATTAGTTAGAAGTTAGTTAGTTAATTAGTTAGGAGTTAGTTAGTTAATTAGTTAGGAGTTAGTTAATTAGTTAGGAGTTAGTTAATTAGTTAGGAGTTAGTTAGTTAGTTAGTTAGGAGTTAGGTAGTTAGGAGCTAGGTAGTTAGTTAGTTAGTTAGTTAGTTAGGAGTTAGTTAGTTAATTAGTTAGGAGTTAGTTAGTTAGTTAATTAGTTAGGAGTTAGTTAGTTAATTAGTTAGTTAGTTAATTAGTTAGTTAGGAGTTAGTTAGTTAATTATGAGTTAGTTAGTTAGTTAGTTAGTTAGTTAGGAATTAGTTAGTTAGTTAATTAGTTCGGAGGTAGTTAGTTAGTTAGTTAGGAGTTAGGTAGTTAGTTAGGAGTTAGGTAGTTAGTTAGTTAGGAGTTAGTTAGTTAGTTAGCAGTTAGTTAGTTAGTTACTTAGTTAGTTAGTTAGTTAGTTAGTTACTTAGTTAGTTAGTTAGTTAGTTAGTTAGTTAGTTAGGAGTTAGGTAGTTAGTTAGTTAGTTAGTTAGGAGTTAGTTAGTTAGTTAGGAGTTACTTAGTTAATTAGTTAGGAGTTAGTTAGTTAATTAGTTAGGAGTTAGTTAGTTAATTAGTTAAGAGTTAGTTAGTTAATTAGTTAGGAGTTAGTTAGTTAGTTAGTAGTTAGTTAGTTACGTAGTTAGTTAGGAGTTAGGTAGTTAGTTAGGAGTTAGGTAGTTAGTTAGTTAGGAGTTAGGTAGTTAGTTAGTTAATTAGTTAGTTAGGAGTTAGTTAGTTAATTAGTTAGGAGTTAGATAGTTAATTAGTTAGGAGTTAGTTAGTTAATTAGTTAGGAGTTAGTTAATTAGTTAGGAGTTAGTTAGTTAATTAGTTCGGAGGTAGTTAGTTAATTAGTTAGTTAGGAGTTAGTTAATTAGTTAGGAGTTAGTTAGTTAATTAGTTCGGAGGTAGTTAGTTAGTTAGTTAGGAGTTAGGTAGTTAGTTAGGAGTTAGTTAATTAGTTAGTTAGTTAGTTAGTTAGTTAATTAGATAGTTAGTTAGTTAATTAGCTAGTAAGTAGTGAGTAAGTTAGTTAGGAGTTAGTTAGTTAATTAGTTAAGAGTTAGTTAGTTAATTAGTTCGGAGGTAGTTAGTTAGTTATTTAGGAGTTAGGTAGTTAGTTAGCACAAAGGCATTTGATTTGGTCAGTCGTGAGGGTCTGTTCAAGGCACTAAAGAAGATTGGCTGCCCACCAACTCTTCTGTCTATTGTGGAATCGTTCCACACAGGCATGAAGGGTATAATCAAGTTTGATGGTGCAACTTCTGAAGAATTTGAAATCAAGAGTGGAGTTAAGCAAGGTTGTGTACTAGCTCCCACCCTCTTTGGAATATACTTTTCACTTCTACTGAAATATGCATTTCGTGATCAGGATGGTGGTATATACATTCACTCACGCTCAGATGGCGGCCTCTACAATGCTCAGAGATTGAAGGCTAAGACCAAAATTAGGAGGGTACTGATCAGAGAGTTGCTTTTTGCAGATGATGCTGCAGTTACGACCCACTCTGAGGAAGAATTGCAATGTCTACTATCTGCATTCTCCAATGCTTGTTCTGAATTTGGTTTAACAATTAGCAAAAAGAAGACACAGATTATGTCACAAGGTGCACATGGGGTACCATCAATCTTTATTGACGACGCCGAACTAGAGATAGTAGACCATTTTACATATCTAGGATCGGTGGTAAATAGCAAATTATCCCTAGATCAGGAAATCAACATCCGGATTGGTAAGGCAGCAACAACAATGAACAGGTTAAGAAAAAGAGTCTGGGAGAACAGGAAGCTTACTGCCAAAACAAAAGTCCTTGTCTACCAAGCCGGTGTCCTTAGTACTCTTCTCTATGGCAGTGAAACCTGGACAACTTACTCACACCAAGAGAACAATTTAAACAGCTTTCATATGCGGTGTCTGCGAAGAATTCTTGGTATTAAGTGGCAAGACAAAATCACAAATACTGAAGTATTGGAAAGATCAGGTTGTGTGACAGTTTATTCCATGCTCAGTCTTCGTAGACTTAGATGGATAGGACATCTTAGGCGGATGGATGATGGTAGAATACCAAAGGATATCTTTTTTGGTGAATTACAGATGGGTAAGAGATCTCAGGGTCGGCCTCTACTACGATACAAAGATGTGTGTAAGCGGGACATGATTGATACAGGCATTGATAATGCACATTGGGAGCAAGTCGCCGCTGAACGTGTTGCATGGAGGGCAAATATCAGAAATGGAATAAAGTCAAAGGAGAAAATTATTGCAGAAAAGTCACACACCAAGCGTTTGAGACGTAAGATGGTGCATGATGGTGGAAATGACCACGTGTTCACATGCACCCACTGTGAACGGACATTTACAGCGCAAATTGGCCTTATCAGTCACACTCGCTACCGCCATAGTTAAGAGTTATTATGCCTTTTTAAAGCACAAACTATCGTCTGTCAAGACGGCAAGGTGCCAATGTAGGTAGTTAGTTAGGAGTTAGTTAGTTAGTTAGCAGTTAGTTAATTAGTAAGTTAGTTAGTTACTTAGTTAGTTAGTTAATTAGTTAGTTATTTACTTAGTTAGTTAATTAGTTAGTTAGTTAGTTAATTAGTTAGTTAGGAATTAGTTAGTTAGTTAGTTAGTTAGTTAGGAGTTAGTTAGTTAATTAGTTAGGAGTTAGTTAGTTAATTAGTTAGGAGTTAGTTAGTTAATTAGATGGGAGGTAGTTAGTTAGTTAGTTGGGAGTTAGTTAGTTAGTTAGTTAGTTAATTAGTTAGTTAGGAGTTAGTTAGTTAATTAGTTAGAAGTTAGTTAGTTAATTAGTTAGGAGTTAGTTAGTTAATTAGTTAGGAGTTAGTTAATTAGTTAGGAGTTAGTTAATTAGTTAGGAGTTAGTTAGTTAATTAGTTAAGAGTTAGTTAGTTAATTAGTTCGGAGTTAGTTAGTTAGTTAGGAGTTAGGGAGTTAGTTAGTTAGGAGTTAGTTAGTTAGTTAGGAGTTAGTTAATTAGTTAGTTAGTTACTTAGTTAATTAGTTAGTTAGTTAGTTAATCAGTTAGTTAGGAGTTAGTTAGTTAATTAGTTAGGAGTTAGTTAGGTAATTAGTTAGTTAGGAGTTAGTTAGTTAATTAGTTAGGAGTTAGTTAGTTAATTAGTTAGGAGTTAGTTAGGTAATTAGTTAGGAGTTAGTTAATTAGTTAGGTAGTTAGTTAGTTAGTTAGTTAATTAATTAGTTAGTTAGGAGTTAGTTAGTTAGTTAGTTGGTTAATTAGTTAGTTAGGAGTTAGTTAGTTAATTAGTTAGAAGTTAGTTAGTTAATTAGTTAGGAGTTAGTTAGTTAATTAGTTAGGAGTTAGTTAATTAGTTAGGAGTTAGTTAATTAGTTAGGAGTTAGTTAGTTAGTTAGTTAGGAGTTAGGTAGTTAGGAGCTAGGTAGTTAGTTAGTTAGTTAGTTAGTTAGGAGTTAGTTAGTTAATTAGTTAGGAGTTAGTTAGTTAGTTAATTAGTTAGGAGTTAGTTAGTTAATTAGTTAGTTAGTTAATTAGTTAGTTAGGAGTTAGTTAGTTAATTATGAGTTAGTTAGTTAGTTAGTTAGTTAGTTAGGAATTAGTTAGTTAGTTAATTAGTTCGGAGGTAGTTAGTTAGTTAGTTAGGAGTTAGGTAGTTAGTTAGGAGTTAGGTAGTTAGTTAGTTAGGAGTTAGTTAGTTAGTTAGCAGTTAGTTAGTTAGTTACTTAGTTAGTTAGTTAGTTAGTTAGTTACTTAGTTAGTTAGTTAGTTAGTTAGTTAGTTAGTTAGGAGTTAGGTAGTTAGTTAGTTAGTTAGTTAGGAGTTAGTTAGTTAGTTAGGAGTTACTTAGTTAATTAGTTAGGAGTTAGTTAGTTAATTAGTTAGGAGTTAGTTAGTTAATTAGTTAGCAGTTAGTTAGTTAATTAGTTCGGAGGTATTTTGTTAGATAGTTAAGAGTTAGATAGTTAGCTAGTTAGGAGTTAGGTAGTTAGCTAGGAGTTAGTTAGTTAGTTAGTTACTTAGTTAGTTAGTTAGTTACTTAGTTAGTTAGTTTCTTAGTTAGTTAGTTAATTAGTTAGTTAGTTAGTTAATTAGTTAGTTAGTTAATTAGTTAGGAGTTAGTTAGTTAATTAGTTAAGAGTTAGTTAGTTAATTAGTTAGGAGTTAGTTAGTTAGTTAGTAGTTAGTTAGTTACGTAGTTAGTTAGGAGTTAGGTAGTTAGTTAGGAGTTAGGTAGTTAGTTAGTTAGGAGTTAGGTAGTTAGTTAGTTAATTAGTTAGTTAGGAGTTAGTTAGTTAATTAGTTAGGAGTTAGATAGTTAATTAGTTAGGAGTTAGTTAGTTAATTAGTTAGGAGTTAGTTAATTAGTTAGGAGTTAGTTAGTTAATTAGTTCGGAGGTAGTTAGTTAATTAGTTAGTTAGGAGTTAGTTAATTAGTTAGGAGTTAGTTAGTTAATTAGTTCGGAGGTAGTTAGTTAGTTAGTTAGGAGTTAGGTAGTTAGTTAGGAGTTAGTTAATTAGTTAGTTAGTTAGTTAGTTAGTTAATTAGATAGTTAGTTAGTTAATTAGCTAGTAAGTAGTGAGTAAGTTAGTTAGGAGTTAGTTAGTTAATTAGTTAAGAGTTAGTTAGTTAATTAGTTCGGAGGTAGTTAGTTATTTAGGAGTTAGGTAGTTAGTTAGGAGTTAGTTAGTTAGTTAGCAGTTAGTTAATTAGTAAGTTAGTTAGTTACTTAGTTAGTTAGTTAATTAGTTAGTTATTTACTTAGTTAGTTAATTAGTTAGTTAGTTAGTTAATTAGTTAGTTAGGAATTAGTTAGTTAGTTAGTTAGTTAGTTAGGAGTTAGTTAGTTAATTAGTTAGGAGTTAGTTAGTTAATTAGTTAGGAGTTAGTTAGTTAATTAGATGGGAGGTAGTTAGTTAGTTAGTTGGGAGTTAGTTAGTTAGTTAGTTAGTTAATTAGTTAGTTAGGAGTTAGTTAGTTAATTAGTTAGAAGTTAGTTAGTTAATTAGTTAGGAGTTAGTTAGTTAATTAGTTAGGAGTTAGTTAATTAGTTAGGAGTTAGTTAATTAGTTAGGAGTTAGTTAGTTAATTAGTTAAGAGTTAGTTAGTTAATTAGTTCGGAGTTAGTTAGTTAGTTAGGAGTTAGGGAGTTAGTTAGTTAGGAGTTAGTTAGTTAGTTAGGAGTTAGTTAATTAGTTAGTTAGTTACTTAGTTAATTAGTTAGTTAGTTAGTTAATCAGTTAGTTAGGAGTTAGTTAGTTAATTAGTTAGGAGTTAGTTAGGTAATTAGTTAGTTAGGAGTTAGTTAGTTAATTAGTTAGGAGTTAGTTAGTTAATTAGTTAGGAGTTAGTTAGGTAATTAGTTAGGAGTTAGTTAATTAGTTAGGTAGTTAGTTAGTTAGTTAGTTAATTAATTAGTTAGTTAGGAGTTAGTTAGTTAGTTAGTTGGTTAATTAGTTAGTTAGGAGTTAGTTAGTTAATTAGTTAGAAGTTAGTTAGTTAATTAGTTAGGAGTTAGTTAGTTAATTAGTTAGGAGTTAGTTAATTAGTTAGGAGTTAGTTAATTAGTTAGGAGTTAGTTAGTTAGTTAGTTAGGAGTTAGGTAGTTAGGAGCTAGGTAGTTAGTTAGTTAGTTAGTTAGGAGTTAGTTAGTTAATTAGTTAGGAGTTAGTTAGTTAGTTAATTAGTTAGGAGTTAGTTAGTTAATTAGTTAGTTAGTTAATTAGTTAGTTAGGAGTTAGTTAGTTAATTATGAGTTAGTTAGTTAGTTAGTTAGTTAGTTAGGAATTAGTTAGTTAGTTAATTAGTTCGGAGGTAGTTAGTTAGTTAGTTAGGAGTTAGGTAGTTAGTTAGGAGTTAGGTAGTTAGTTAGTTAGGAGTTAGTTAGTTAGTTAGCAGTTAGTTAGTTAGTTACTTAGTTAGTTAGTTAGTTAGTTAGTTACTTAGTTAGTTAGTTAGTTAGTTAATTAGTTAGTTAGTTAGTTAGTTAGGAGTTAGGTAGTTAGTTAGTTAGTTAGTTAGGAGTTAGTTAGTTAGTTAGGAGTTACTTAGTTAATTAGTTAGGAGTTAGTTAGTTAATTAGTTAGGAGTTAGTTAGTTAATTAGTTAGCAGTTAGTTAGTTAATTAGTTCGGAGGTATTTTGTTAGATAGTTAAGAGTTAGATAGTTAGCTAGTTAGGAGTTAGGTAGTTAGCTAGGAGTTAGTTAGTTAGTTAGTTACTTAGTTAGTTAGTTAGTTACTTAGTTAGTTAGTTTCTTAGTTAGTTAGTTAATTAGTTAGTTAGTTAGTTAATTAGTTAGTTAGTTAATTAGTTAGGAGTTAGTTAGTTAATTAGTTAAGAGTTAGTTAGTTAATTAGTTAGGAGTTAGTTAGTTAGTTAGTAGTTAGTTAGTTACGTAGTTAGTTAGGAGTTAGGTAGTTAGTTAGGAGTTAGGTAGTTAGTTAGTTAGGAGTTAGGTAGTTAGTTAGTTAATTAGTTAGTTAGGAGTTAGTTAGTTAATTAGTTAGGAGTTAGATAGTTAATTAGTTAGGAGTTAGTTAGTTAATTAGTTAGGAGTTAGTTAATTAGTTAGGAGTTAGTTAGTTAATTAGTTCGGAGGTAGTTAGTTAATTAGTTAGTTAGGAGTTAGTTAATTAGTTAGGAGTTAGTTAGTTAATTAGTTCGGAGGTAGTTAGTTAGTTAGTTAGGAGTTAGGTAGTTAGTTAGGAGTTAGTTAATTAGTTAGTTAGTTAGTTAGTTAGTTAATTAGATAGTTAGTTAGTTAATTAGCTAGTAAGTAGTGAGTAAGTTAGTTAGGAGTTAGTTAGTTAATTAGTTAAGAGTTAGTTAGTTAATTAGTTCGGAGGTAGTTAGTTAGTTATTTAGGAGTTAGGTAGTTAGTTAGGAGTTAGTTAGTTAGTTAGCAGTTAGTTAATTAGTAAGTTAGTTAGTTACTTAGTTAGTTAGTTAATTAGTTAGTTATTTACTTAGTTAGTTAATTAGTTAGTTAGTTAGTTAATTAGTTAGTTAGGAATTAGTTAGTTAGTTAGTTAGTTAGTTAGGAGTTAGTTAGTTAATTAGTTAGGAGTTAGTTAGTTAATTAGTTAGGAGTTAGTTAGTTAATTAGATGGGAGGTAGTTAGGTAATTAGTTAGTTAGGAGTTAGTTAGTTAATTAGTTAGGAGTTAGTTAGTTAATTAGGAGTTAGGGAGTTAGTTAGTTAGGAGTTAGTTAGTTAGTTAGGAGTTAGTTAATTAGTTAGTTAGTTACTTAGTTAATTAGTTAGTTAGTTAGTTAATCAGTTAGTTAGGAGTTAGTTAGTTAATTAGTTAGGAGTTAGTTAGGTAATTAGTTAGTTAGGAGTTAGTTAGTTAATTAGTTAGGAGTTAGTTAGTTAATTAGGAGTTAGGGAGTTAGTTAGTTAGGAGTTAGTTAGTTAGTTAGGAGTTAGTTAATTAGTTAGTTAGTTACTTAGTTAATTAGTTAGTTAGTTAGTTAATCAGTTAGTTAGGAGTTAGTTAGTTAATTAGTTAGGAGTTAGTTAGGTAATTAGTTAGTTAGGAGTTAGTTAGTTAATTAGTTAGGAGTTAGTTAGTTAATTAGTTAGGAGTTAGTTAGTTAATTAGTTAGGAGTTAGTTAGTTAATTAGTTAGGAGTTAGTTAGTTAGTTAATTAGGTAGTTAGATAGTTAATTAGTTAGTTAGTTTGTTTATTAGTTAGTTAGGAGTGAGTAAGTTAGTTAGGAGTTAGGAGTTAGTTAATTAGTTAGGAGTTAGTTAATTAGTTAGGTAGTTAGTTAGTTAGTTAGTTAATTAATTAGTTAGTTAGGAGTTAGTTAGTTAGTTAGTTAATTAGTTAGTTAGGAGTTAGTTAGTTAATTAGTTAAGAGTTAGTTAGTTAATTAGTTAGGAGTTAGTTAGTTAATTAGTTAGGAGTTAGTTAGGTAATTAGTTAGGAGTGAGTTAATTAGTTAGGTAGTTAGTTAGTTAGTTAGTTAATTAATTAGTTAGTTAGGAGTTAGTTAGTTAGTTAGTTGGTTAATTAGTTAGTTAGGAGTTAGTTAGTTAATTAGTTAGAAGTTAGTTAGTTAATTAGTTAGGAGTTAGTTAGTTAATTAGTTAGGAGTTAGTTAATTAGTTAGGAGTTAGTTAATTAGTTAGGAGTTAGTTAGTTAGTTAGTTAGGAGTTAGGTAGTTAGGAGCTAGGTAGTTAGTTAGTTAGTTAGTTAGTTAGGAGTTAGTTAGTTAATTAGTTAGGAGTTAGTTAGTTAGTTAATTAGTTAGGAGTTAGTTAGTTAATTAGTTAGGAGTTAGTTAGTTAATTAGTTAGTTAGTTAATTAGTTAGTTAGGAGTTAGTTAGTTAATTATGAGTTAGTTAGTTAGTTAGTTAGTTAGTTAGGAATTAGTTAGTTAGTTAATTAGTTCGGAGGTAGTTAGTTAGTTAGTTAGGAGTTAGGTAGTTAGTTAGGAGTTAGGTAGTTAGTTAGTTAGGAGTTAGTTAGTTAGTTAGCAGTTAGTTAGTTAGTTACTTAGTTAGTTAGTTAGTTAGTTAATTAGTTAGTTAGTTAGTTAGTTAGGAGTTAGGTAGTTAGTTAGTTAGTTAGTTAGGAGTTAGTTAGTTAGTTAGGAGTTACTTAGTTAATTAGTTAGGAGTTAGTTAGTTAATTAGTTAGGAGTTAGTTAGTTAATTAGTTAGCAGTTAGTTAGTTAATTAGTTCGGAGGTATTTTGTTAGATAGTTAAGAGTTAGATAGTTAG
Organism: Cepaea hortensis; assembly: GCA_963921405.1. Lineage (NCBI taxonomy): Eukaryota > Metazoa > Mollusca > Gastropoda > Stylommatophora > Helicidae > Cepaea > Cepaea hortensis. Next base: position 15,166,622 of record OY992886.1, on the reverse strand, counting down.
CTAGTTAGGAGTTAGGTAGTTAGCTAGGAGTTAGTTAGTTAGTTAGTTACTTTGTTAGTTAGTTAGTTACTTAGTTAGTTAGTTTCTTAGTTAGTTAGTTAATTAGTTAGTTAGTTAGTTAATTAGTTAGTTAGTTAATTAGTTAGGAGTTAGTTAGTTAATTAGTTAAGAGTTAGTTAGTTAATTAGTTAGGAGTTAGTTAGTTAGTTAGTAGTTAGTTAGTTACGTAGTTAGTTAGGAGTTAGGTAGTTAGTTAGGAGTTAGGTAGTTAGTTAGTTAGGAGTTAGGTAGTTAGTTAGTTAATTAGTTAGTTAGGAGTTAGTTAGTTAATTAGTTAGGAGTTAGATAGTTAATTAGTTAGGAGTTAGTTAGTTAATTAGTTAGGAGTTAGTTAATTAGTTAGGAGTTAGTTAGTTAATTAGTTCGGAGGTAGTTAGTTAATTAGTTAGTTAGGAGTTAGTTAATTAGTTAGGAGTTAGTTAGTTAATTAGTTCGGAGGTAGTTAGTTAGTTAGTTAGGAGTTAGGTAGTTAGTTAGGAGTTAGTTAATTAGTTAGTTAGTTAGTTAGTTAGTTAATTAGATAGTTAGTTAGTTAATTAGCTAGTAAGTAGTGAGTAAGTTAGTTAGGAGTTAGTTAGTTAATTAGTTAAGAGTTAGTTAGTTAATTAGTTCGGAGGTAGTTAGTTAGTTATTTAGGAGTTAGGTAGTTAGTTAGGAGTTAGTTAGTTAGTTAGCAGTTAGTTAATTAGTAAGTTAGTTAGTTACTTAGTTAGTTAGTTAATTAGTTAGTTATTTACTTAGTTAGTTAGTTAGTTAATTAGTTAGTTAGGAATTAGTTAGTTAGTTAGTTAGTTAGTTAGGAGTTAGTTAGTTAATTAGTTAGGAGTTAGTTAGTTAATTAGTTAGGAGTTAGTTAGTTAATTAGATGGGAGGTAGTTAGTTAGTTAGTTGGGAGTTAGTTAGTTAGTTAGTTAGTTAATTAGTTAGTTAGGAGTTAGTTAGTTAATTAGTTAGAAGTTAGTTAGTTAATTAGTTAGGAGTTAGTTAGTTAATTAGTTAGGAGTTAGTTAATTAGTTAGGAGTTAGTTAATTAGTTAGGAGTTAGTTAGTTAATTAGTTAAGAGTTAGTTAGTTAATTAGTTCGGAGTTAGTTAGTTAGTTAGGAGTTAGGGAGTTAGTTAGTTAGGAGTTAGTTAGTTAGTTAGGAGTTAGTTAATTAGTTAGTTAGTTACTTAGTTAATTAGTTAGTTAGTTAGTTAATCAGTTAGTTAGGAGTTAGTTAGTTAATTAGTTAGGAGTTAGTTAGGTAATTAGTTAGTTAGGAGTTAGTTAGTTAATTAGTTAGGAGTTAGTTAGTTAATTAGTTAGGAGTTAGTTAGGTAATTAGTTAGGAGTTAGTTAATTAGTTAGGTAGTTAGTTAGTTAGTTAGTTAATTAATTAGTTAGTTAGGAGTTAGTTAGTTAGTTAATTAGTTAGTTAGGAGTTAGTTAGTTAATTAGTTAGAAGTTAGTTAGTTAATTAGTTAGGAGTTAGTTAGTTAATTAGTTAGGAGTTAGTTAATTAGTTAGGAGTTAGTTAATTAGTTAGGAGTTAGTTAGTTAGTTAGTTAGGAGTTAGGTAGTTAGGAGCTAGGTAGTTAGTTAGTTAGTTAGTTAGTTAGGAGTTAGTTAGTTAATTAGTTAGGAGTTAGTTAGTTAGTTAATTAGTTAGGAGTTAGTTAGTTAATTAGTTAGTTAGTTAATTAGTTAGTTAGGAGTTAGTTAGTTAATTATGAGTTAGTTAGTTAGTTAGTTAGTTAGGAATTAGTTAGTTAGTTAATTAGTTCGGAGGTAGTTAGTTAGTTAGTTAGGAGTTAGGTAGTTAGTTAGGAGTTAGGTAGTTAGTTAGTTAGCAGTTAGTTAGTTAGCAGTTAGTTAGTTAGTTACTTAGTTAGTTAGTTAGTTAGTTAGTTACTTAGTTAGTTAGTTAGTTAGTTAATTAGTTAGTTAGTTAGTTAGTTAGGAGTTAGGTAGTTAGTTAGTTAGTTAGTTAGGAGTTAGTTAGTTAGTTAGGAGTTACTTAGTTAATTAGTTAGGAGTTAGTTAGTTAATTAGTTAGGAGTTAGTTAGTTAATTAGTTAGCAGTTAGTTAGTTAATTAGTTCGGAGGTATTTTGTTAGATAGTTAAGAGTTAGATAGTTAGCTAGTTAGGAGTTAGGTAGTTAGCTAGGAGTTAGTTAGTTAGTTAGTTACTTAGTTAGTTAGTTAGTTACTTAGTTAGTTAGTTTCTTAGTTAGTTAGTTAATTAGTTAGTTAGTTAGTTAATTAGTTAGTTAGTTAATTAGTTAGGAGTTAGTTAGTTAATTAGTTAAGAGTTAGTTAGTTAATTAGTAGGAGTTAGTTAGTTAGTTAGTAGTTAGTTAGTTACGTAGTTAGTTAGGAGTTAGGTAGTTAGTTAGGAGTTAGGTAGTTAGTTAGTTAGGAGTTAGGTAGTTAGTTAGTTAATTAGTTAGTTAGGAGTTAGTTAGTTAATTAGTTAGGAGTTAGATAGTTAATTAGTTAGGAGTTAGTTAGTTAATTAGTTAGGAGTTAGTTAATTAGTTAGGAGTTAGTTAGTTAATTAGTTCGGAGGTAGTTAGTTAATTAGTTAGTTAGGAGTTAGTTAATTAGTTAGGAGTTAGTTAGTTAATTAGTTCGGAGGTAGTTAGTTAGTTAGTTAGGAGTTAGGTAGTTAGTTAGGAGTTAGTTAATTAGTTAGTTAGTTAGTTAGTTAGTTAATTAGATAGTTAGTTAGTTAATTAGCTAGTAAGTAGTGAGTAAGTTAGTTAGGAGTTAGTTAGTTAATTAGTTAAGAGTTAGTTAGTTAATTAGTTCGGAGGTAGTTAGTTAGTTATTTAGGAGTTAGGTAGTTAGTTAGGAGTTAGTTAGTTAGTTAGCAGTTAGTTAATTAGTAAGTTAGTTAGTTACTTAGTTAGTTAGTTAATTAGTTAGTTATTTACTTAGTTAGTTAATTAGTTAGTTAGTTAGTTAATTAGTTATTTAGGAATTAGTTAGTTAGTTAGTTAGTTAGTTAGGAGTTAGTTAGTTAATTAGTTAGGAGTTAGTTAGTTAATTAGTTAGGAGTTAGTTAGTTAATTAGATGGGAGGTAGTTAGTTAGTTAGTTGGGAGTTAGTTAGTTAGTTAGTTAGTTAATTAGTTAGTTAGGAGTTAGTTAGTTAATTAGTTAGAAGTTAGTTAGTTAATTAGTTAGGAGTTAGTTAGTTAATTAGTTAGGAGTTAGTTAATTAGTTAGGAGTTAGTTAATTAGTTAGGAGTTAGTTAGTTAATTAGTTAAGAGTTAGTTAGTTAATTAGTTCGGAGTTAGTTAGTTAGTTAGGAGTTAGGGAGTTAGTTAGTTAGGAGTTAGTTAGTTAGTTAGGAGTTAGTTAATTAGTTAGTTAGTTACTTAGTTAATTAGTTAGTTAGTTAGTTAATCAGTTAGTTAGGAGTTAGTTAGTTAATTAGTTAGGAGTTAGTTAGGTAATTAGTTAGTTAGGAGTTAGTTAGTTAATTAGTTAGGAGTTAGTTAGTTAATTAGTTAGGAGTTAGTTAGGTAATTAGTTAGGAGTTAGTTAATTAGTTAGGTAGTTAGTTAGTTAGTTAGTTAATTAATTAGTTAGTTAGGAGTTAGTTAGTTAGTTAGTTGGTTAATTAGTTAGTTAGGAGTTAGTTAGTTAATTAGTTAGAAGTTAGTTAGTTAATTAGTTAGGAGTTAGTTAGTTAATTAGTTAGGAGTTAGTTAATTAGTTAGGAGTTAGTTAATTAGTTAGGAGTTAGTTAGTTAGTTAGTTAGGAGTTAGGTAGTTAGGAGCTAGGTAGTTAGTTAGTTAGTTAGTTAGTTAGGAGTTAGTTAGTTAATTAGTTAGGAGTTAGTTAGTTAGTTAATTAGTTAGGAGTTAGTTAGTTAATTAGTTAGTTAGTTAATTAGTTAGTTAGTTAATTAGTTAGTTAGGAGTTAGTTAGTTAATTATGAGTTAGTTAGTTAGTTAGTTAGTTAGTTAGGAATTAGTTAGTTAGTTAATTAGTTCGGAGGTAGTTAGTTAGTTAGTTAGGAGTTAGGTAGTTAGTTAGGAGTTAGGTAGTTAGTTAGTTAGGAGTTAGTTAGTTAGTTAGCAGTTAGTTAGTTAGTTACTTAGTTAGTTAGTTAGTTAGTTAGTTACTTAGTTAGTTAGTTAGTTAGTTAATTAGTTAGTTAGTTAGTTAGTTAGGAGTTAGGTAGTTAGTTAGTTAGTTAGTTAGGAGTTAGTTAGTTAGTTAGGAGTTACTTAGTTAATTAGTTAGGAGTTAGTTAGTTAATTAGTTAGGAGTTAGTTAGTTAATTAGTTAGCAGTTAGTTAGTTAATTAGTTCGGAGGTATTTTGTTAGATAGTTAAGAGTTAGATAGTTAGCTAGTTAGGAGTTAGGTAGTTAGCTAGGAGTTAGTTAGTTACTTAGTTAGTTAGTTAGTTACTTAGTTAGTTAGTTTCTTAGTTAGTTAGTTAATTAGTTAGTTAGTTAGTTAATTAGTTAGTTAGTTAATTAGTTAGGAGTTAGTTAGTTAATTAGTTAAGAGTTAGTTAGTTAATTAGTTAGGAGTTAGTTAGTTAGTTAGTAGTTAGTTAGTTACGTAGTTAGTTAGGAGTTAGGTAGTTAGTTAGGAGTTAGGTAGTTAGTTAGTTAGGAGTTAGGTAGTTAGTTAGTTAATTAGTTAGTTAGGAGTTAGTTAGTTAATTCGTTAGGAGTTAGATAGTTAATTAGTTAGGAGTTAGTTAGTTAATTAGTTAGGAGTTAGTTAATTAGTTAGGAGTTAGTTAGTTAATTAGTTCGGAGGTAGTTAGTTAATTAGTTAGTTAGGAGTTAGTTAATTAGTTAGGAGTTAGTTAGTTAATTAGTTCGGAGGTAGTTAGTTAGTTAGTTAGGAGTTAGGTAGTTAGTTAGGAGTTAGTTAATTAGTTAGTTAGTTAGTTAGTTAGTTAATTAGATAGTTAGTTAGTTAATTAGCTAGTAAGTAGTGAGTAAGTTAGTTAGGAGTTAGTTAGTTAATTAGTTAAGAGTTAGTTAGTTAATTAGTTCGGAGGTAGTTAGTTAGTTATTTAGGAGTTAGGTAGTTAGTTAGGAGTTAGTTAGTTAGTTAGCAGTTAGTTAATTAGTAAGTTAGTTAGTTACTTAGTTAGTTAGTTAATTAGTTAGTTATTTACTTAGTTAGTTAATTAGTTAGTTAGTTAGTTAATTAGTTAGTTAGGAATTAGTTAGTTAGTTAGTTAGTTAGTTAGGAGTTAGTTAGTTAATTAGTTAGGAGTTAGTTAGTTAATTAGTTAGGAGTTAGTTAGTTAATTAGATGGGAGGTAGTTAGGTAATTAGTTAGTTAGGAGTTAGTTAGTTAATTAGTTAGGAGTTAGTTAGTTAATTAGGAGTTAGGGAGTTAGTTAGTTAGGAGTTAGTTAGTTAGTTAGGAGTTAGTTAATTAGTTAGTTAGTTACTTAGTTAATTAGTTAGTTAGTTAGTTAATCAGTTAGTTAGGAGTTAGTTAGTTAATTAGTTAGGAGTTAGTTAGGTAATTAGTTAGTTAGGAGTTAGTTAGTTAATTAGTTAGGAGTTAGTTAGTTAATTAGGAGTTAGGGAGTTAGTTAGTTAGGAGTTAGTTAGTTAGTTAGGAGTTAGTTAATTAGTTAGTTAGTTACTTAGTTAATTAGTTAGTTAGTTAGTTAATCAGTTAGTTAGGAGTTAGTTAGTTAATTAGTTAGGAGTTAGTTAGGTAATTAGTTAGTTAGGAGTTAGTTAGTTAATTAGTTAGGAGTTAGTTAGTTAATTAGTTAGGAGTTAGTTAGTTAATTAGTTAGGAGTTAGTTAGTTAATTAGTTAGGAGTTAGTTAGTTAGTTAATTAGGTAGTTAGATAGTTAATTAGTTAGTTAGTTTGTTTATTAGTTAGTTAGGAGTGAGTAAGTTAGTTAGGAGTTAGGAGTTAGTTAATTAGTTAGGAGTTAGTTAATTAGTTAGGTAGTTAGTTAGTTAGTTAGTTAGTTAATTAATTAGTTAGTTAGGAGTTAGTTAGTTAGTTAGTTAATTAGTTAGTTAGGAGTTAGTTAGTTAATTAGTTAAGAGTTAGTTAGTTAATTAGTTAGGAGTTAGTTAGTTAATTAGTTAGGAGTTAGTTAGGTAATTAGTTAGGAGTGAGTTAATTAGTTAGGTAGTTAGTTAGTTAGTTAGTTAATTAATTAGTTAGTTAGGAGTTAGTTAGTTAGTTAGTTGGTTAATTAGTTAGTTAGGAGTTAGTTAGTTAATTAGTTAGAAGTTAGTTAGTTAATTAGTTAGGAGTTAGTTAGTTAATTAGTTAGGAGTTAGTTAATTAGTTAGGAGTTAGTTAATTAGTTAGGAGTTAGTTAGTTAGTTAGTTAGGAGTTAGGTAGTTAGGAGCTAGGTAGTTAGTTAGTTAGTTAGTTAGTTAGGAGTTAGTTAGTTAATTAGTTAGGAGTTAGTTAGTTAGTTAATTAGTTAGGAGTTAGTTAGTTAATTAGTTAGGAGTTAGTTAGTTAATTAGTTAGTTAGTTAATTAGTTAGTTAGGAGTTAGTTAGTTAATTATGAGTTAGTTAGTTAGTTAGTTAGTTAGTTAGGAATTAGTTAGTTAGTTAATTAGTTCGGAGGTAGTTAGTTAGTTAGTTAGGAGTTAGGTAGTTAGTTAGGAGTTAGGTAGTTAGTTAGTTAGGAGTTAGTTAGTTAGTTAGCAGTTAGTTAGTTAGTTACTTAGTTAGTTAGTTAGTTAGTTAATTAGTTAGTTAGTTAGTTAGTTAGGAGTTAGGTAGTTAGTTAGTTAGTTAGTTAGGAGTTAGTTAGTTAGTTAGGAGTTACTTAGTTAATTAGTTAGGAGTTAGTTAGTTAATTAGTTAGGAGTTAGTTAGTTAATTAGTTAGCAGTTAGTTAGTTAATTAGTTCGGAGGTATTTTGTTAGATAGTTAAGAGTTAGATAGTTAGCTAGTTAGGAGTTAGGTAGTTAGCTAGGAGTTAGTTAGTTAGTTAGTTACTTTGTTAGTTAGTTAGTTACTTAGTTAGTTAGTTTCTTAGTTAGTTAGTTAATTAGTTAGTTAGTTAGTTAATTAGTTAGTTAGTTAATTAGTTAGGAGTTAGTTAGTTAATTAGTTAAGAGTTAGTTAGTTAATTAGTTAGGAGTTAGTTAGTTAGTTAGTAGTTAGTTAGTTACGTAGTTAGTTAGGAGTTAGGTAGTTAGTTAGGAGTTAGGTAGTTAGTTAGTTAGGAGTTAGGTAGTTAGTTAGTTAATTAGTTAGTTAGGAGTTAGTTAGTTAATTAGTTAGGAGTTAGATAGTTAATTAGTTAGGAGTTAGTTAGTTAATTAGTTAGGAGTTAGTTAATTAGTTAGGAGTTAGTTAGTTAATTAGTTCGGAGGTAGTTAGTTAATTAGTTAGTTAGGAGTTAGTTAATTAGTTAGGAGTTAGTTAGTTAATTAGTTCGGAGGTAGTTAGTTAGTTAGTTAGGAGTTAGGTAGTTAGTTAGGAGTTAGTTAATTAGTTAGTTAGTTAGTTAGTTAGTTAATTAGATAGTTAGTTAGTTAATTAGCTAGTAAGTAGTGAGTAAGTTAGTTAGGAGTTAGTTAGTTAATTAGTTAAGAGTTAGTTAGTTAATTAGTTCGGAGGTAGTTAGTTAGTTATTTAGGAGTTAGGTAGTTAGTTAGGAGTTAGTTAGTTAGTTAGCAGTTAGTTAATTAGTAAGTTAGTTAGTTACTTAGTTAGTTAGTTAATTAGTTAGTTATTTACTTAGTTAGTTAATTAGTTAGTTAGTTAGTTAATTAGTTAGTTAGGAATTAGTTAGTTAGTTAGTTAGTTAGTTAGGAGTTAGTTAGTTAATTAGTTAGGAGTTAGTTAGTTAATTAGTTAGGAGTTAGTTAGTTAATTAGATGGGAGGTAGTTAGTTAGTTAGTTGGGAGTTAGTTAGTTAGTTAGTTAGTTAATTAGTTAGTTAGGAGTTAGTTAGTTAATTAGTTAGAAGTTAGTTAGTTAATTAGTTAGGAGTTAGTTAGTTAATTAGTTAGGAGTTAGTTAATTAGTTAGGAGTTAGTTAATTAGTTAGGAGTTAGTTAGTTAATTAGTTAAGAGTTAGTTAGTTAATTAGTTCGGAGTTAGTTAGTTAGTTAGGAGTTAGGGAGTTAGTTAGTTAGGAGTTAGTTAGTTAGTTAGGAGTTAGTTAATTAGTTAGTTAGTTACTTAGTTAATTAGTTAGTTAGTTAGTTAATCAGTTAGTTAGGAGTTAGTTAGTTAATTAGTTAGGAGTTAGTTAGGTAATTAGTTAGTTAGGAGTTAGTTAGTTAATTAGTTAGGAGTTAGTTAGTTAATTAGTTAGGAGTTAGTTAGGTAATTAGTTAGGAGTTAGTTAATTAGTTAGGTAGTTAGTTAGTTAGTTAGTTAATTAATTAGTTAGTTAGGAGTTAGTTAGTTAGTTAATTAGTTAGTTAGGAGTTAGTTAGTTAATTAGTTAGAAGTTAGTTAGTTAATTAGTTAGGAGTTAGTTAGTTAATTAGTTAGGAGTTAGTTAATTAGTTAGGAGTTAGTTAATTAGTTAGGAGTTAGTTAGTTAGTTAGTTAGGAGTTAGGTAGTTAGGAGCTAGGTAGTTAGTTAGTTAGTTAGTTAGTTAGGAGTTAGTTAGTTAATTAGTTAGGAGTTAGTTAGTTAGTTAATTAGTTAGGAGTTAGTTAGTTAATTAGTTAGTTAGTTAATTAGTTAGTTAGGAGTTAGTTAGTTAATTATGAGTTAGTTAGTTAGTTAGTTAGTTAGGAATTAGTTAGTTAGTTAATTAGTTCGGAGGTAGTTAGTTAGTTAGTTAGGAGTTAGGTAGTTAGTTAGGAGTTAGGTAGTTAGTTAGTTAGGAGTTAGTTAGTTAGTTAGCAGTTAGTTAGTTAGTTACTTAGTTAGTTAGTTAGTTAGTTAGTTACTTAGTTAGTTAGTTAGTTAGTTAATTAGTTAGTTAGTTAGTTAGTTAGGAGTTAGGTAGTTAGTTAGTTAGTTAGTTAGGAGTTAGTTAGTTAGTTAGGAGTTACTTAGTTAATTAGTTAGGAGTTAGTTAGTTAATTAGTTAGGAGTTAGTTAGTTAATTAGTTAGCAGTTAGTTAGTTAATTAGTTCGGAGGTATTTTGTTAGATAGTTAAGAGTTAGATAGTTAGCTAGTTAGGAGTTAGGTAGTTAGCTAGGAGTTAGTTAGTTAGTTAGTTACTTAGTTAGTTAGTTAGTTACTTAGTTAGTTAGTTTCTTAGTTAGTTAGTTAATTAGTTAGTTAGTTAGTTAATTAGTTAGTTAGTTAATTAGTTAGGAGTTAGTTAGTTAATTAGTTAAGAGTTAGTTAGTTAATTAGTTAGGAGTTAGTTAGTTAGTTAGTAGTTAGTTAGTTACGTAGTTAGTTAGGAGTTAGGTAGTTAGTTAGGAGTTAGGTAGTTAGTTAGTTAGGAGTTAGGTAGTTAGTTAGTTAATTAGTTAGTTAGGAGTTAGTTAGTTAATTAGTTAGGAGTTAGATAGTTAATTAGTTAGGAGTTAGTTAGTTAATTAGTTAGGAGTTAGTTAATTAGTTAGGAGTTAGTTAGTTAATTAGTTCGGAGGTAGTTAGTTAATTAGTTAGTTAGGAGTTAGTTAATTAGTTAGGAGTTAGTTAGTTAATTAGTTAGAAGTTAGTTAGTTAATTAGTTAGGAGTTAGTTAGTTAATTAGTTAGGAGTTAGTTAATTAGTTAGGAGTTAGTTAATTAGTTAGGAGTTAGTTAGTTAGTTAGTTAGGAGTTAGGTAGTTAGGAGCTAGGTAGTTAGTTAGTTAGTTAGTTAGTTAGGAGTTAGTTAGTTAATTAGTTAGGAGTTAGTTAGTTAGTTAATTAGTTAGGAGTTAGTTAGTTAATTAGTTAGGAGTTAGTTAGTTAATTAGTTAGTTAGTTAATTAGTTAGTTAGGAGTTAGTTAGTTAATTATGAGTTAGTTAGTTAGTTAGTTAGTTAGTTAGGAATTAGTTAGTTAGTTAATTAGTTCGGAGGTAGTTAGTTAGTTAGTTAGGAGTTAGGTAGTTAGTTAGGAGTTAGGTAGTTAGTTAGTTAGGAGTTAGTTAGTTAGTTAGCAGTTAGTTAGTTAGTTACTTAGTTAGTTAGTTAGTTAGTTAATTAGTTAGTTAGTTAGTTAGTTAGGAGTTAGGTAGTTAGTTAGTTAGTTAGTTAGGAGTTAGTTAGTTAGTTAGGAGTTACTTAGTTAATTAGTTAGGAGTTAGTTAGTTAATTAGTTAGGAGTTAGTTAGTTAATTAGTTAGCAGTTAGTTAGTTAATTAGTTCGGAGGTATTTTGTTAGATAGTTAAGAGTTAGATAGTTAGCTAGTTAGGAGTTAGGTAGTTAGCTAGGAGTTAGTTAGTTAGTTAGTTACTTTGTTAGTTAGTTAGTTACTTAGTTAGTTAGTTTCTTAGTTAGTTAGTTAATTAGTTAGTTAGTTAGTTAATTAGTTAGTTAGTTAATTAGTTAGGAGTTAGTTAGTTAATTAGTTAAGAGTTAGTTAGTTAATTAGTTAGGAGTTAGTTAGTTAGTTAGTAGTTAGTTAGTTACGTAGTTAGTTAGGAGTTAGGTAGTTAGTTAGGAGTTAGGTAGTTAGTTAGTTAGGAGTTAGGTAGTTAGTTAGTTAATTAGTTAGTTAGGAGTTAGTTAGTTAATTAGTTAGGAGTTAGATAGTTAATTAGTTAGGAGTTAGTTAGTTAATTAGTTAGGAGTTAGTTAATTAGTTAGGAGTTAGTTAGTTAATTAGTTCGGAGGTAGTTAGTTAATTAGTTAGTTAGGAGTTAGTTAATTAGTTAGGAGTTAGTTAGTTAATTAGTTCGGAGGTAGTTAGTTAGTTAGTTAGGAGTTAGGTAGTTAGTTAGGAGTTAGTTAATTAGTTAGTTAGTTAGTTAGTTAGTTAATTAGATAGTTAGTTAGTTAATTAGCTAGTAAGTAGTGAGTAAGTTAGTTAGGAGTTAGTTAGTTAATTAGTTAAGAGTTAGTTAGTTAATTAGTTCGGAGGTAGTTAGTTAGTTATTTAGGAGTTAGGTAGTTAGTTAGGAGTTAGTTAGTTAGTTAGCAGTTAGTTAATTAGTAAGTTAGTTAGTTACTTAGTTAGTTAGTTAATTAGTTAGTTATTTACTTAGTTAGTTAATTAGTTAGTTAGTTAGTTAATTAGTTAGTTAGGAATTAGTTAGTTAGTTAGTTAGTTAGTTAGGAGTTAGTTAGTTAATTAGTTAGGAGTTAGTTAGTTAATTAGTTAGGAGTTAGTTAGTTAATTAGATGGGAGGTAGTTAGTTAGTTAGTTGGGAGTTAGTTAGTTAGTTAGTTAGTTAATTAGTTAGTTAGGAGTTAGTTAGTTAATTAGTTAGAAGTTAGTTAGTTAATTAGTTAGGAGTTAGTTAGTTAATTAGTTAGGAGTTAGTTAATTAGTTAGGAGTTAGTTAATTAGTTAGGAGTTAGTTAGTTAATTAGTTAAGAGTTAGTTAGTTAATTAGTTCGGAGTTAGTTAGTTAGTTAGGAGTTAGGGAGTTAGTTAGTTAGGAGTTAGTTAGTTAGTTAGGAGTTAGTTAATTAGTTAGTTAGTTACTTAGTTAATTAGTTAGTTAGTTAGTTAATCAGTTAGTTAGGAGTTAGTTAGTTAATTAGTTAGGAGTTAGTTAGGTAATTAGTTAGTTAGGAGTTAGTTAGTTAATTAGTTAGGAGTTAGTTAATTAGTTAGGAGTTAGTTAGGTAATTAGTTAGGAGTTAGTTAATTAGTTAGGTAGTTAGTTAGTTAGTTAGTTAATTAATTAGTTAGTTAGGAGTTAGTTAGTTAGTTAGTTGGTTAATTAGTTAGTTAGGAGTTAGTTAGTTAATTAGTTAGAAGTTAGTTAGTTAATTAGTTAGGAGTTAGTTAGTTAATTAGTTAGGAGTTAGTTAATTAGTTAGGAGTTAGTTAATTAGTTAGGAGTTAGTTAGTTAGTTAGTTAGGAGTTAGGTAGTTAGGAGCTAGGTAGTTAGTTAGTTAGTTAGTTAGTTAGGAGTTAGTTAGTTAATTAGTTAGGAGTTAGTTAGTTAGTTAATTAGTTAGGAGTTAGTTAGTTAATTAGTTAGTTAGTTAATTAGTTAGTTAGGAGTTAGTTAGTTAATTATGAGTTAGTTAGTTAGTTAGTTAGTTAGTTAGGAATTAGTTAGTTAGTTAATTAGTTCGGAGGTAGTTAGTTAGTTAGTTAGGAGTTAGGTAGTTAGTTAGGAGTTAGGTAGTTAGTTAGTTAGGAGTTAGTTAGTTAGTTAGCAGTTAGTTAGTTAGTTACTTAGTTAGTTAGTTAGTTAGTTAGTTACTTAGTTAGTTAGTTAGTTAGTTAATTAGTTAGTTAGTTAGTTAGTTAGGAGTTAGGTAGTTAGTTAGTTAGTTAGTTAGGAGTTAGTTAGTTAGTTAGGAGTTACTTAGTTAATTAGTTAGGAGTTAGTTAGTTAATTAGTTAGGAGTTAGTTAGTTAATTAGTTAGCAGTTAGTTAGTTAATTAGTTCGGAGGTATTTTGTTAGATAGTTAAGAGTTAGATAGTTAGCTAGTTAGGAGTTAGGTAGTTAGCTAGGAGTTAGTTAGTTAGTTAGTTACTTAGTTAGTTAGTTAGTTACTTAGTTAGTTAGTTTCTTAGTTAGTTAGTTAATTAGTTAGTTAGTTAGTTAATTAGTTAGTTAGTTAATTAGTTAGGAGTTAGTTAGTTAATTAGTTAAGAGTTAGTTAGTTAATTAGTTAGGAGTTAGTTAGTTAGTTAGTAGTTAGTTAGTTACGTAGTTAGTTAGGAGTTAGGTAGTTAGTTAGGAGTTAGGTAGTTAGTTAGTTAGGAGTTAGGTAGTTAGTTAGTTAATTAGTTAGTTAGGAGTTAGTTAGTTAATTAGTTAGGAGTTAGATAGTTAATTAGTTAGGAGTTAGTTAGTTAATTAGTTAGGAGTTAGTTAATTAGTTAGGAGTTAGTTAGTTAATTAGTTCGGAGGTAGTTAGTTAATTAGTTAGTTAGGAGTTAGTTAATTAGTTAGGAGTTAGTTAGTTAATTAGTTCGGAGGTAGTTAGTTAGTTAGTTAGGAGTTAGGTAGTTAGTTAGGAGTTAGTTAATTAGTTAGTTAGTTAGTTAGTTAGTTAATTAGATAGTTAGTTAGTTAATTAGCTAGTAAGTAGTGAGTAAGTTAGTTAGGAGTTAGTTAGTTAATTAGTTAAGAGTTAGTTAGTTAATTAGTTCGGAGGTAGTTAGTTAGTTATTTAGGAGTTAGGTAGTTAGTTAGGAGTTAGTTAGTTAGTTAGCAGTTAGTTAATTAGTAAGTTAGTTAGTTACTTAGTTAGTTAGTTAATTAGTTAGTTATTTACTTAGTTAGTTAATTAGTTAGTTAGTTAGTTAATTAGTTAGTTAGGAATTAGTTAGTTAGTTAGTTAGTTAGTTAGGAGTTAGTTAGTTAATTAGTTAGGAGTTAGTTAGTTAATTAGTTAGGAGTTAGTTAGTTAATTAGATGGGAGGTAGTTAGTTAGTTAGTTGGGAGTTAGTTAGTTAGTTAGTTAATTAGTTAGTTAGGAGTTAGTTAGTTAATTAGTTAGAAGTTAGTTAGTTAATTAGTTAGGAGTTAGTTAGTTAATTAGTTAGGAGTTAGTTAATTAGTTAGGAGTTAGTTAATTAGTTAGGAGTTAGTTAGTTAATTAGTTAAGAGTTAGTTAGTTAATTAGTTCGGAGTTAGTTAGTTAGTTAGGAGTTAGGGAGTTAGTTAGTTAGGAGTTAGTTAGTTAGTTAGTAGTTAGTTAATTAGTTAGTTAGTTACTTAGTTAATTAGTTAGTTAGTTAGTTAATCAGTTAGTTAGGAGTTAGTTAGTTAATTAGTTAGGAGTTAGTTAGGTAATTAGTTAGTTAGGAGTTAGTTAGTTAATTAGTTAGGAGTTAGTTAGTTAATTAGTTAGGAGTTAGTTAGGTAATTAGTTAGGAGTTAGTTAATTAGTTAGGTAGTTAGTTAGTTAGTTAGTTAATTAATTAGTTAGTTAGTAGTTAGTTAGTTAGTTAGTTGGTTAATTAGTTAGTTAGGAGTTAGTTAGTTAATTAGTTAGAAGTTAGTTAGTTAATTAGTTAGGAGTTAGTTAGTTAATTAGTTAGGAGTTAGTTAATTAGTTAGGAGTTAGTTAATTAGTTAGGAGTTAGTTAGTTAGTTAGTTAGGAGTTAGGTAGTTAGGAGCTAGGTAGTTAGTTAGTTAGTTAGTTAGTTAGGAGTTAGTTAGTTAATTAGTTAGGAGTTAGTTAGTTAGTTAATTAGTTAGGAGTTAGTTAGTTAATTAGTTAGTTAGTTAATTAGTTAGTTAGGAGTTAGTTAGTTAATTATGAGTTAGTTAGTTAGTTAGTTAGTTAGTTAGGAATTAGTTAGTTAGTTAATTAGTTCGGAGGTAGTTAGTTAGTTAGTTAGGAGTTAGGTAGTTAGTTAGGAGTTAGGTAGTTAGTTAGTTAGGAGTTAGTTAGTTAGTTAGCAGTTAGTTAGTTAGTTACTTAGTTAGTTAGTTAGTTAGTTAGTTACTTAGTTAGTTAGTTAGTTAGTTAATTAGTTAGTTAGTTAGTTAGTTAGGAGTTAGGTAGTTAGTTAGTTAGTTAGTTAGGAGTTAGTTAGTTAGTTAGGAGTTACTTAGTTAATTAGTTAGGAGTTAGTTAGTTAATTAGTTAGGAGTTAGTTAGTTAATTAGTTAGCAGTTAGTTAGTTAATTAGTTCGGAGGTATTTTGTTAGATAGTTAAGAGTTAGATAGTTAGCTAGTTAGGAGTTAGGTAGTTAGCTAGGAGTTAGTTAGTTAGTTAGTTACTTAGTTAGTTAGTTAGTTACTTAGTTAGTTAGTTTCTTAGTTAGTTAGTTAATTAGTTAGTTAGTTAGTTAATTAGTTAGTTAGTTAATTAGTTAGGAGTTAGTTAGTTAATTAGTTAAGAGTTAGTTAGTTAATTAGTTAGGAGTTAGTTAGTTAGTTAGTAGTTAGTTAGTTACGTAGTTAGTTAGGAGTTAGGTAGTTAGTTAGGAGTTAGGTAGTTAGTTAGTTAGGAGTTAGGTAGTTAGTTAGTTAATTAGTTAGTTAGGAGTTAGTTAGTTAATTAGTTAGGAGTTAGATAGTTAATTAGTTAGGAGTTAGTTAGTTAATTAGTTAGGAGTTAGTTAATTAGTTAGGAGTTAGTTAGTTAATTAGTTCGGAGGTAGTTAGTTAATTAGTTAGTTAGGAGTTAGTTAATTAGTTAGGAGTTAGTTAGTTAATTAGTTCGGAGGTAGTTAGTTAGTTAGTTAGGAGTTAGGTAGTTAGTTAGGAGTTAGTTAATTAGTTAGTTAGTTAGTTAGTTAGTTAATTAGATAGTTAGTTAGTTAATTAGCTAGTAAGTAGTGAGTAAGTTAGTTAGGAGTTAGTTAGTTAATTAGTTAAGAGTTAGTTAGTTAATTAGTTCGGAGGTAGTTAGTTAGTTATTTAGGAGTTAGGTAGTTAGTTAGGAGTTAGTTAGTTAGTTAGCAGTTAGTTAATTAGTAAGTTAGTTAGTTACTTAGTTAGTTAGTTAATTAGTTAGTTATTTACTTAGTTAGTTAATTAGTTAGTTAGTTAGTTAATTAGTTAGTTAGGAATTAGTTAGTTAGTTAGTTAGTTAGTTAGGAGTTAGTTAGTTAATTAGTTAGGAGTTAGTTAGTTAATTAGTTAGGAGTTAGTTAGTTAATTAGATGGGAGGTAGTTAGGTAATTAGTTAGTTAGGAGTTAGTTAGTTAATTAGTTAGGAGTTAGTTAGTTAATTAGGAGTTAGGGAGTTAGTTAGTTAGGAGTTAGTTAGTTAGTTAGGAGTTAGTTAATTAGTTAGTTAGTTACTTAGTTAATTAGTTAGTTAGTTAGTTAATCAGTTAGTTAGGAGTTAGTTAGTTAATTAGTTAGGAGTTAGTTAGGTAATTAGTTAGTTAGGAGTTAGTTAGTTAATTAGTTAGGAGTTAGTTAGTTAATTAGGAGTTAGGGAGTTAGTTAGTTAGGAGTTAGTTAGTTAGTTAGGAGTTAGTTAATTAGTTAGTTAGTTACTTAGTTAATTAGTTAGTTAGTTAGTTAATCAGTTAGTTAGGAGTTAGTTAGTTAATTAGTTAGGAGTTAGTTAGGTAATTAGTTAGTTAGGAGTTAGTTAGTTAATTAGTTAGGAGTTAGTTAATTAGTTAGGAGTTAGTTAGTTAATTAGTTAGGAGTTAGTTAGTTAATTAGTTAGGAGTTAGTTAGTTAGTTAATTAGGTAGTTAGATAGTTAATTAGTTAGTTAGTTTGTTTATTAGTTAGTTAGGAGTGAGTAAGTTAGTTAGGAGTTAGGAGTTAGTTAATTAGTTAGGAGTTAGTTAATTAGTTAGGTAGTTAGTTAGTTAGTTAGTTAGTTAATTAATTAGTTAGTTAGGAGTTAGTTAGTTAGTTAGTTAATTAGTTAGTTAGGAGTTAGTTAGTTAATTAGTTAAGAGTTAGTTAGTTAATTAGTTAGGAGTTAGTTAGTTAATTAGTTAGGAGTTAGTTAGGTAATTAGTTAGGAGTGAGTTAATTAGTTAGGTAGTTAGTTAGTTAGTTAGTTAATTAATTAGTTAGTTAGGAGTTAGTTAGTTAGTTAGTTGGTTAATTAGTTAGTTAGGAGTTAGTTAGTTAATTAGTTAGAAGTTAGTTAGTTAATTAGTTAGGAGTTAGTTAGTTAATTAGTTAGGAGTTAGTTAATTAGTTAGGAGTTAGTTAATTAGTTAGGAGTTAGTTAGTTAGTTAGTTAGGAGTTAGGTAGTTAGGAGCTAGGTAGTTAGTTAGTTAGTTAGTTAGGAGTTAGTTAGTTAATTAGTTAGGAGTTAGTTAGTTAGTTAATTAGTTAGGAGTTAGTTAGTTAATTAGTTAGGAGTTAGTTAGTTAATTAGTTAGTTAGTTAATTAGTTAGTTAGGAGTTAGTTAGTTAATTATGAGTTAGTTAGTTAGTTAGTTAGTTAGGAATTAGTTAGTTAGTTAATTAGTTCGGAGGTAGTTAGTTAGTTAGTTAGGAGTTAGGTAGTTAGGAGTTAGGTAGTTAGTTAGTTAGGAGTTAGTTAGTTAGTTAGCAGTTAGTTAGTTAGTTACTTAGTTAGTTAGTTAGTTAGTTAATTAGTTAGTTAGTTAGTTAGTTAGGAGTTAGGTAGTTAGTTAGTTAGTTAGTTAGGAGTTAGTTAGTTAGTTAGGAGTTACTTAGTTAATTAGTTAGGAGTTAGTTAGTTAATTAGTTAGGAGTTAGTTAGTTAATTAGTTAGCAGTTAGTTAGTTAATTAGTTCGGAGGTATTTTGTTAGATAGTTAAGAGTTAGATAGTTAGCTAGTTAGGAGTTAGGTAGTTAGCTAGGAGTTAGTTAGTTAGTTAGTTACTTTGTTAGTTAGTTAGTTACTTAGTTAGTTAGTTTCTTAGTTAGTTAGTTAATTAGTTAGTTAGTTAGTTAATTAGTTAGTTAGTTAATTAGTTAGGAGTTAGTTAGTTAATTAGTTAAGAGTTAGTTAGTTAATTAGTTAGGAGTTAGTTAGTTAGTTAGTAGTTAGTTAGTTACGTAGTTAGTTAGGAGTTAGGTAGTTAGTTAGGAGTTAGGTAGTTAGTTAGTTAGGAGTTAGGTAGTTAGTTAGTTAATTAGTTAGTTAGGAGTTAGTTAGTTAATTAGTTAGGAGTTAGATAGTTAATTAGTTAGGAGTTAGTTAGTTAATTAGTTAGGAGTTAGTTAATTAGTTAGGAGTTAGTTAGTTAATTAGTTCGGAGGTAGTTAGTTAATTAGTTAGTTAGGAGTTAGTTAATTAGTTAGGAGTTAGTTAGTTAATTAGTTCGGAGGTAGTTAGTTAGTTAGTTAGGAGTTAGGTAGTTAGTTAGGAGTTAGTTAATTAGTTAGTTAGTTAGTTAGTTAGTTAATTAGATAGTTAGTTAGTTAATTAGCTAGTAAGTAGTGAGTAAGTTAGTTAGGAGTTAGTTAGTTAATTAGTTAAGAGTTAGTTAGTTAATTAGTTCGGAGGTAGTTAGTTAGTTATTTAGGAGTTAGGTAGTTAGTTAGGAGTTAGTTAGTTAGTTAGCAGTTAGTTAATTAGTAAGTTAGTTAGTTACTTAGTTAGTTAGTTAATTAGTTAGTTATTTACTTAGTTAGTTAATTAGTTAGTTAGTTAGTTAATTAGTTAGTTAGGAATTAGTTAGTTAGTTAGTTAGTTAGTTAGGAGTTAGTTAGTTAATTAGTTAGGAGTTAGTTAGTTAATTAGTTAGGAGTTAGTTAGTTAATTAGATGGGAGGTAGTTAGTTAGTTAGTTGGGAGTTAGTTAGTTAGTTAGTTAGTTAATTAGTTAGTTAGGAGTTAGTTAGTTAATTAGTTAGAAGTTAGTTAGTTAATTAGTTAGGAGTTAGTTAGTTAATTAGTTAGGAGTTAGTTAATTAGTTAGGAGTTAGTTAATTAGTTAGGAGTTAGTTAGTTAATTAGTTAAGAGTTAGTTAGTTAATTAGTTCGGAGTTAGTTAGTTAGTTAGGAGTTAGGGAGTTAGTTAGTTAGGAGTTAGTTAGTTAGTTAGGAGTTAGTTAATTAGTTAGTTAGTTACTTAGTTAATTAGTTAGTTAGTTAGTTAGTTAATCAGTTAGTTAGGAGTTAGTTAGTTAATTAGTTAGGAGTTAGTTAGGTAATTAGTTAGTTAGGAGTTAGTTAGTTAATTAGTTAGGAGTTAGTTAGTTATTAGTTAGGAGTTAGTTAGGTAATTAGTTAGGAGTTAGTTAATTAGTTAGGTAGTTAGTTAGTTAGTTAGTTAATTAATTAGTTAGTTAGGAGTTAGTTAGTTAGTTAATTAGTTAGTTAGGAGTTAGTTAGTTAATTAGTTAGAAGTTAGTTAGTTAATTAGTTAGGAGTTAGTTAGTTAATTAGTTAGGAGTTAGTTAATTAGTTAGGAGTTAGTTAATTAGTTAGGAGTTAGTTAGTTAGTTAGTTAGGAGTTAGGTAGTTAGGAGCTAGGTAGTTAGTTAGTTAGTTAGTTAGTTAGGAGTTAGTTAGTTAATTAGTTAGGAGTTAGTTAGTTAGTTAATTAGTTAGGAGTTAGTTAGTTAATTAGTTAGTTAGTTAATTAGTTAGTTAGGAGTTAGTTAGTTAATTATGAGTTAGTTAGTTAGTTAGTTAGTTAGTTAGGAATTAGTTAGTTAGTTAATTAGTTCGGAGGTAGTTAGTTAGTTAGTTAGGAGTTAGGTAGTTAGTTAGGAGTTAGGTAGTTAGTTAGTTAGGAGTTAGTTAGTTAGTTAGCAGTTAGTTAGTTAGTTACTTAGTTAGTTAGTTAGTTAGTTAGTTACTTAGTTAGTTAGTTAGTTAGTTAATTAGTTAGTTAGTTAGTTAGTTAGGAGTTAGGTAGTTAGTTAGTTAGTTAGTTAGGAGTTAGTTAGTTAGTTAGGAGTTACTTAGTTAATTAGTTAGGAGTTAGTTAGTTAATTAGTTAGGAGTTAGTTAGTTAATTAGTTAGCAGTTAGTTAGTTAATTAGTTCGGAGGTATTTTGTTAGATAGTTAAGAGTTAGATAGTTAGCTAGTTAGGAGTTAGGTAGTTAGCTAGGAGTTAGTTAGTTAGTTAGTTACTTAGCTAGTTAGTTAGTTACTTAGTTAGTTAGTTTCTTAGTTAGTTAGTTAATTAGTTAGTTAGTTAGTTAATTAGTTAGTTAGTTAATTAGTTAGGAGTTAGTTAGTTAATTAGTTAAGAGTTAGTTAGTTAATTAGTTAGGAGTTAGTTAGTTAGTTAGTAGTTAGTTAGTTACGTAGTTAGTTAGGAGTTAGGTAGTTAGTTAGGAGTTAGGTAGTTAGTTAGTTAGGAGTTAGGTAGTTAGTTAGTTAATTAGTTAGTTAGGAGTTAGTTAGTTAATTAGTTAGGAGTTAGATAGTTAATTAGTTAGGAGTTAGTTAGTTAATTAGTTAGGAGTTAGTTAATTAGTTAGGAGTTAGTTAGTTAATTAGTTCGGAGGTAGTTAGTTAATTAGTTAGTTAGGAGTTAGTTAATTAGTTAGGAGTTAGTTAGTTAATTAGTTCGGAGGTAGTTAGTTAGTTAGTTAGGAGTTAGGTAGTTAGTTAGGAGTTAGTTAATTAGTTAGTTAGTTAGTTAGTTAGTTAATTAGATAGTTAGTTAGTTAATTAGCTAGTAAGTAGTGAGTAAGTTAGTTAGGAGTTAGTTAGTTAATTAGTTAAGAGTTAGTTAGTTAATTAGTTCGGAGGTAGTTAGTTAGTTATTTAGGAGTTAGGTAGTTAGTTAGGAGTTAGTTAGTTAGTTAGCAGTTAGTTAATTAGTAAGTTAGTTAGTTACTTAGTTAGTTAGTTAATTAGTTAGTTATTTACTTAGTTAGTTAATTAGTTAGTTAGTTAGTTAATTAGTTAGTTAGGAATTAGTTAGTTAGTTAGTTAGTTAGGAGTTAGTTAGTTAATTAGTTAGGAGTTAGTTAGTTAATTAGTTAGGAGTTAGTTAGTTAATTAGATGGGAGGTAGTTAGTTAGTTAGTTGGGAGTTAGTTAGTTAGTTAGTTAGTTAATTAGTTAGTTAGGAGTTAGTTAGTTAATTAGTTAGAAGTTAGTTAGTTAATTAGTTAGGAGTTAGTTAGTTAATTAGTTAGGAGTTAGTTAATTAGTTAGGAGTTAGTTAATTAGTTAGGAGTTAGTTAGTTAATTAGTTAAGAGTTAGTTAGTTAATTAGTTCGGAGTTAGTTAGTTAGTTAGGAGTTAGGGAGTTAGTTAGTTAGGAGTTAGTTAGTTAGTTAGGAGTTAGTTAATTAGTTAGTTAGTTACTTAGTTAATTAGTTAGTTAGTTAGTTAATCAGTTAGTTAGGAGTTAGTTAGTTAATTAGTTAGGAGTTAGTTAGTTAATTATGAGTTAGTTAGTTAGTTAGTTAGTTAGTTAGGAATTAGTTAGTTAGTTAATTAGTTCGGAGGTAGTTAGTTAGTTAGTTAGGAGTTAGGTAGTTAGTTAGGAGTTAGGTAGTTAGTTAGTTAGGAGTTAGTTAGTTAGTTAGCAGTTAGTTAGTTAGTTACTTAGTTAGTTAGTTAGTTAGTTAATTAGTTAGTTAGTTAGTTAGTTAGGAGTTAGGTAGTTAGTTAGTTAGTTAGTTAGGAGTTAGTTAGTTAGTTAGGAGTTACTTAGTTAATTAGTTAGGAGTTAGTTAGTTAATTAGTTAGGAGTTAGTTAGTTAATTAGTTAGCAGTTAGTTAGTTAATTAGTTCGGAGGTATTTTGTTAGATAGTTAAGAGTTAGATAGTTAGCTAGTTAGGAGTTAGGTAGTTAGCTAGGAGTTAGTTAGTTAGTTAGTTACTTTGTTAGTTAGTTAGTTACTTAGTTAGTTAGTTTCTTAGTTAGTTAGTTAATTAGTTAGTTAGTTAGTTAATTAGTTAGTTAGTTAATTAGTTAGGAGTTAGTTAGTTAATTAGTTAAGAGTTAGTTAGTTAATTAGTTAGGAGTTAGTTAGTTAGTTAGTAGTTAGTTAGTTACGTAGTTAGTTAGGAGTTAGGTAGTTAGTTAGGAGTTAGGTAGTTAGTTAGTTAGGAGTTAGGTAGTTAGTTAGTTAATTAGTTAGTTAGGAGTTAGTTAGTTAATTAGTTAGGAGTTAGATAGTTAATTAGTTAGGAGTTAGTTAGTTAATTAGTTAGGAGTTAGTTAATTAGTTAGGAGTTAGTTAGTTAATTAGTTCGGAGGTAGTTAGTTAATTAGTTAGTTAGGAGTTAGTTAATTAGTTAGGAGTTAGTTAGTTAATTAGTTCGGAGGTAGTTAGTTAGTTAGTTAGGAGTTAGGTAGTTAGTTAGGAGTTAGTTAATTAGTTAGTTAGTTAGTTAGTTAGTTAATTAGATAGTTAGTTAGTTAATTAGCTAGTAAGTAGTGAGTAAGTTAGTTAGGAGTTAGTTAGTTAATTAGTTAAGAGTTAGTTAGTTAATTAGTTCGGAGGTAGTTAGTTAGTTATTTAGGAGTTAGGTAGTTAGTTAGGAGTTAGTTAGTTAGTTAGCAGTTAGTTAATTAGTAAGTTAGTTAGTTACTTAGTTAGTTAGTTAATTAGTTAGTTATTTACTTAGTTAGTTAATTAGTTAGTTAGTTAGTTAATTAGTTAGTTAGGAATTAGTTAGTTAGTTAGTTAGTTAGTTAGGAGTTAGTTAGTTAATTAGTTAGGAGTTAGTTAGTTAATTAGTTAGGAGTTAGTTAGTTAATTAGATGGGAGGTAGTTAGTTAGTTAGTTGGGAGTTAGTTAGTTAGTTAGTTAGTTAATTAGTTAGTTAGGAGTTAGTTAGTTAATTAGTTAGAAGTTAGTTAGTTAATTAGTTAGGAGTTAGTTAGTTAATTAGTTAGGAGTTAGTTAATTAGTTAGGAGTTAGTTAATTAGTTAGGAGTTAGTTAGTTAATTAGTTAAGAGTTAGTTAGTTAATTAGTTCGGAGTTAGTTAGTTAGTTAGGAGTTAGGGAGTTAGTTAGTTAGGAGTTAGTTAGTTAGTTAGGAGTTAGTTAATTAGTTAGTTAGTTACTTAGTTAATTAGTTAGTTAGTTAGTTAATCAGTTAGTTAGGAGTTAGTTAGTTAATTAGTTAGGAGTTAGTTAGGTAATTAGTTAGTTAGGAGTTAGTTAGTTAATTAGTTAGGAGTTAGTTAGTTATTAGTTAGGAGTTAGTTAGGTAATTAGTTAGGAGTTAGTTAATTAGTTAGGTAGTTAGTTAGTTAGTTAGTTAATTAATTAGTTAGTTAGGAGTTAGTTAGTTAGTTAATTAGTTAGTTAGGAGTTAGTTAGTTAATTAGTTAGAAGTTAGTTAGTTAATTAGTTAGGAGTTAGTTAGTTAATTAGTTAGGAGTTAGTTAATTAGTTAGGAGTTAGTTAATTAGTTAGGAGTTAGTTAGTTAGTTAGTTAGGAGTTAGGTAGTTAGGAGCTAGGTAGTTAGTTAGTTAGTTAGTTAGTTAGGAGTTAGTTAGTTAATTAGTTAGGAGTTAGTTAGTTAGTTAATTAGTTAGGAGTTAGTTAGTTAATTAGTTAGTTAGTTAGTTAGGAGTTAGTTAGTTAATTATGAGTTAGTTAGTTAGTTAGTTAGTTAGTTAGGAATTAGTTAGTTAGTTAATTAGTTCGGAGGTAGTTAGTTAGTTAGTTAGGAGTTAGGTAGTTAGTTAGGAGTTAGGTAGTTAGTTAGTTAGGAGTTAGTTAGTTAGTTAGCAGTTAGTTAGTTAGTTACTTAGTTAGTTAGTTAGTTAGTTAGTTACTTAGTTAGTTAGTTAGTTAGTTAATTAGTTAGTTAGTTAGTTAGTTAGGAGTTAGGTAGTTAGTTAGTTAGTTAGTTAGGAGTTAGTTAGTTAGTTAGGAGTTACTTAGTTAATTAGTTAGGAGTTAGTTAGTTAATTAGTTAGGAGTTAGTTAGTTAATTAGTTAGCAGTTAGTTAGTTAATTAGTTCGGAGGTATTTTGTTAGATAGTTAAGAGTTAGATAGTTAGCTAGTTAGGAGTTAGGTAGTTAGCTAGGAGTTAGTTAGTTAGTTAGTTACTTAGTTAGTTAGTTAGTTACTTAGTTAGTTAGTTTCTTAGTTAGTTAGTTAATTAGTTAGTTAGTTAGTTAATTAGTTAGTTAGTTAATTAGTTAGGAGTTAGTTAGTTAATTAGTTAAGAGTTAGTTAGTTAATTAGTTAGGAGTTAGTTAGTTAGTTAGTAGTTAGTTAGTTACGTAGTTAGTTAGGAGTTAGGTAGTTAGTTAGGAGTTAGGTAGTTAGTTAGTTAGGAGTTAGGTAGTTAGTTAGTTAATTAGTTAGTTAGGAGTTAGTTAGTTAATTAGTTAGGAGTTAGATAGTTAATTAGTTAGGAGTTAGTTAGTTAATTAGTTAGGAGTTAGTTAATTAGTTAGGAGTTAGTTAGTTAATTAGTTCGGAGGTAGTTAGTTAATTAGTTAGTTAGGAGTTAGTTAATTAGTTAGGAGTTAGTTAGTTAATTAGTTCGGAGGTAGTTAGTTAGTTAGTTAGGAGTTAGGTAGTTAGTTAGGAGTTAGTTAATTAGTTAGTTAGTTAGTTAGTTAGTTAATTAGATAGTTAGTTAGTTAATTAGCTAGTAAGTAGTGAGTAAGTTAGTTAGGAGTTAGTTAGTTAATTAGTTAAGAGTTAGTTAGTTAATTAGTTCGGAGGTAGTTAGTTAGTTATTTAGGAGTTAGGTAGTTAGTTAGGAGTTAGTTAGTTAGTTAGCAGTTAGTTAATTAGTAAGTTAGTTAGTTACTTAGTTAGTTAGTTAATTAGTTAGTTATTTACTTAGTTAGTTAATTAGTTAGTTAGTTAGTTAATTAGTTAGTTAGGAATTAGTTAGTTAGTTAGTTAGTTAGTTAGGAGTTAGTTAGTTAATTAGTTAGGAGTTAGTTAGTTAATTAGTTAGGAGTTAGTTAGTTAATTAGATGGGAGGTAGTTAGTTAGTTAGTTGGGAGTTAGTTAGTTAGTTAGTTAGTTAATTAGTTAGTTAGGAGTTAGTTAGTTAATTAGTTAGAAGTTAGTTAGTTAATTAGTTAGGAGTTAGTTAGTTAATTAGTTAGGAGTTAGTTAATTAGTTAGGAGTTAGTTAATTAGTTAGGAGTTAGTTAGTTAATTAGTTAAGAGTTAGTTAGTTAATTAGTTCGGAGTTAGTTAGTTAGTTAGGAGTTAGGGAGTTAGTTAGTTAGGAGTTAGTTAGTTAGTTAGGAGTTAGTTAATTAGTTAGTTAGTTACTTAGTTAATTAGTTAGTTAGTTAGTTAATCAGTTAGTTAGGAGTTAGTTAGTTAATTAGTTAGGAGTTAGTTAGGTAATTAGTTAGTTAGGAGTTAGTTAGTTAATTAGTTAGGAGTTAGTTAGTTAATTAGTTAGGAGTTAGTTAGGTAATTAGTTAGGAGTTAGTTAATTAGTTAGGTAGTTAGTTAGTTAGTTAGTTAATTAATTAGTTAGTTAGGAGTTAGTTAGTTAGTTAGTTGGTTAATTAGTTAGTTAGGAGTTAGTTAGTTAATTAGTTAGAAGTTAGTTAGTTAATTAGTTAGGAGTTAGTTAGTTAATTAGTTAGGAGTTAGTTAATTAGTTAGGAGTTAGTTAATTAGTTAGGAGTTAGTTAGTTAGTTAGTTAGGAGTTAGGTAGTTAGGAGCTAGGTAGTTAGTTAGTTAGTTAGTTAGGAGTTAGTTAGTTAATTAGTTAGGAGTTAGTTAGTTAGTTAATTAGTTAGGAGTTAGTTAGTTAATTAGTTAGTTAGTTAATTAGTTAGTTAGGAGTTAGTTAGTTAATTATGAGTTAGTTAGTTAGTTAGTTAGTTAGTTAGGAATTAGTTAGTTAGTTAATTAGTTCGGAGGTAGTTAGTTAGTTAGTTAGGAGTTAGGTAGTTAGTTAGGAGTTAGGTAGTTAGTTAGTTAGGAGTTAGTTAGTTAGTTAGCAGTTAGTTAGTTAGTTACTTAGTGAGTTAGTTAGTTAGTTAGTTACTTAGTTAGTTAGTTAGTTAGTTAATTAGTTAGTTAGTTAGTTAGTTAGGAGTTAGGTAGTTAGTTAGTTAGTTAGTTAGGAGTTAGTTAGTTAGTTAGGAGTTACTTAGTTAATTAGTTAGGAGTTAGTTAGTTAATTAGTTAGGAGTTAGTTAGTTAATTAGTTAGCAGTTAGTTAGTTAATTAGTTCGGAGGTATTTTGTTAGATAGTTAAGAGTTAGATAGTTAGCTAGTTAGGAGTTAGGTAGTTAGCTAGGAGTTAGTTAGTTAGTTAGTTACTTAGTTAGTTAGTTAGTTACTTAGTTAGTTAGTTTCTTAGTTAGTTAGTTAATTAGTTAGTTAGTTAGTTAATTAGTTAGTTAGTTAATTAGTTAGGAGTTAGTTAGTTAATTAGTTAAGAGTTAGTTAGTTAATTAGTTAGGAGTTAGTTAGTTAGTTAGTAGTTAGTTAGTTACGTAGTTAGTTAGGAGTTAGGTAGTTAGTTAGGAGTTAGGTAGTTAGTTAGTTAGGAGTTAGGTAGTTAGTTAGTTAATTAGTTAGTTAGGAGTTAGTTAGTTAATTAGTTAGGAGTTAGATAGTTAATTAGTTAGGAGTTAGTTAGTTAATTAGTTAGGAGTTAGTTAATTAGTTAGGAGTTAGTTAGTTAATTAGTTCGGAGGTAGTTAGTTAATTAGTTAGTTAGGAGTTAGTTAATTAGTTAGGAGTTAGTTAGTTAATTAGTTCGGAGGTAGTTAGTTAGTTAGTTAGGAGTTAGGTAGTTAGTTAGGAGTTAGTTAATTAGTTAGTTAGTTAGTTAGTTAGTTAATTAGATAGTTAGTTAGTTAATTAGCTAGTAAGTAGTGAGTAAGTTAGTTAGGAGTTAGTTAGTTAATTAGTTAAGAGTTAGTTAGTTAATTAGTTCGGAGGTAGTTAGTTAGTTATTTAGGAGTTAGGTAGTTAGTTAGGAGTTAGTTAGTTAGTTAGCAGTTAGTTAATTAGTAAGTTAGTTAGTTACTTAGTTAGTTAGTTAATTAGTTAGTTATTTACTTAGTTAGTTAATTAGTTAGTTAGTTAGTTAATTAGTTAGTTAGGAATTAGTTAGTTAGTTAGTTAGTTAGTTAGGAGTTAGTTAGTTAATTAGTTAGGAGTTAGTTAGTTAATTAGTTAGGAGTTAGTTAGTTAATTAGATGGGAGGTAGTTAGTTAGTTAGTTGGGAGTTAGTTAGTTAGTTAGTTAATTAGTTAGTTAGGAGTTAGTTAGTTAATTAGTTAGAAGTTAGTTAGTTAATTAGTTAGGAGTTAGTTAGTTAATTAGTTAGGAGTTAGTTAATTAGTTAGGAGTTAGTTAATTAGTTAGGAGTTAGTTAGTTAATTAGTTAAGAGTTAGTTAGTTAATTAGTTCGGAGTTAGTTAGTTAGTTAGGAGTTAGGGAGTTAGTTAGTTAGGAGTTAGTTAGTTAGTTAGGAGTTAGTTAATTAGTTAGTTAGTTACTTAGTTAATTAGTTAGTTAGTTAGTTAATCAGTTAGTTAGGAGTTAGTTAGTTAATTAGTTAGGAGTTAGTTAGGTAATTAGTTAGTTAGGAGTTAGTTAGTTAATTAGTTAGGAGTTAGTTAGTTAATTAGTTAGGAGTTAGTTAGTTAATTAGTTAGGAGTTAGTTAGTTAATTAGTTAGTTAGTTAATTAGTTAGTTAGTTAGTTAATTCGTTAGTTAGTTAATTAGTTAGTTAGTTTGTTAATTAGTTAGTTAGGAGTTAGTAGTTAGTTAATTAGTTAAGAGTTAGTTAGTTAATTAGTTCGGAGGTAGTTAGTTAGTTAGGAGTTAGGTAATTAGTTAGTTACGTAGTTAGTTAGTTAGGAGTTAGGTAGTTAGTTAGGAGTTAGGTAGTTAGTTAGTTAGTTAATTAGTTAGGAGTTAGTTAATTAGTTAGGAGTTAGTTAGTTAATTAGTTAGTTAGTTAGTTAGTTAGGAGTTAGGTAGTTAGGAGTTAGGTAGATAGTTAGTTAGTTAGTTAGGAGTTAGTTAGTTAATTAGTTAAGAGTTAGTTAGTTAATTAGTTAGGAGTTAGTTAGTTAGTTAGTAGTTAGTTAGTTACGTAGTTAGTTAGGAGTTAGGTAGTTAGTTAGGAGTTAGGTAGTTAGTTAGTTAGGAGTTAGGTAGTTAGTTAGTTAATTAGTTAGTTAGGAGTTAGTTAGTTAATTAGTTAGGAGTTAGATAGTTAATTAGTTAGGAGTTAGTTAGTTAATTAGTTAGGAGTTAGTTAATTAGTTAGGAGTTAGTTAGTTAATTAGTTCGGAGGTAGTTAGTTAATTAGTTAGTTAGGAGTTAGTTAATTAGTTAGGAGTTAGTTAGTTAATTAGTTCGGAGGTAGTTAGTTAGTTAGTTAGGAGTTAGGTAGTTAGTTAGGAGTTAGTTAATTAGTTAGTTAGTTAGTTAGTTAGTTAATTAGATAGTTAGTTAGTTAATTAGCTAGTAAGTAGTGAGTAAGTTAGTTAGGAGTTAGTTAGTTAATTAGTTAAGAGTTAGTTAGTTAATTAGTTCGGAGGTAGTTAGTTAGTTATTTAGGAGTTAGGTAGTTAGTTAGGAGTTAGTTAGTTAGTTAGCAGTTAGTTAATTAGTAAGTTAGTTAGTTACTTAGTTAGTTAGTTAATTAGTTAGTTATTTACTTAGTTAGTTAATTAGTTAGTTAGTTAGTTAATTAGTTAGTTAGGAATTAGTTAGTTAGTTAGTTAGTTAGTTAGGAGTTAGTTAGTTAATTAGTTAGGAGTTAGTTAGTTAATTAGTTAGGAGTTAGTTAGTTAATTAGATGGGAGGTAGTTAGTTAGTTAGTTGGGAGTTAGTTAGTTAGTTAGTTAGTTAATTAGTTAGTTAGGAGTTAGTTAGTTAATTAGTTAGAAGTTAGTTAGTTAATTAGTTAGGAGTTAGTTAGTTAATTAGTTAGGAGTTAGTTAATTAGTTAGGAGTTAGTTAATTAGTTAGGAGTTAGTTAGTTAATTAGTTAAGAGTTAGTTAGTTAATTAGTTCGGAGTTAGTTAGTTAGTTAGGAGTTAGGGAGTTAGTTAGTTAGGAGTTAGTTAGTTAGTTAGGAGTTAGTTAATTAGTTAGTTAGTTACTTAGTTAATTAGTTAGTTAGTTAGTTAATCAGTTAGTTAGGAGTTAGTTAGTTAATTAGTTAGGAGTTAGTTAGGTAATTAGTTAGTTAGGAGTTAGTTAGTTAATTAGTTAGGAGTTAGTTAGTTAATTAGTTAGGAGTTAGTTAGGTAATTAGTTAGGAGTTAGTTAATTAGTTAGGTAGTTAGTTAGTTAGTTAGTTAATTAATTAGTTAGTTAGGAGTTAGTTAGTTAGTTAGTTGGTTAATTAGTTAGTTAGGAGTTAGTTAGTTAATTAGTTAGAAGTTAGTTAGTTAATTAGTTAGGAGTTAGTTAGTTAATTAGTTAGGAGTTAGTTAATTAGTTAGGAGTTAGTTAATTAGTTAGGAGTTAGTTAGTTAGTTAGTTAGGAGTTAGGTAGTTAGGAGCTAGGTAGTTAGTTAGTTAGTTAGTTAGTTAGGAGTTAGTTAGTTAATTAGTTAGGAGTTAGTTAGTTAGTTAATTAGTTAGGAGTTAGTTAGTTAATTAGTTAGTTAGTTAATTAGTTAGTTAGGAGTTAGTTAGTTAATTATGAGTTAGTTAGTTAGTTAGTTAGTTAGTTAGGAATTAGTTAGTTAGTTAATTAGTTCGGAGGTAGTTAGTTAGTTAGTTAGGAGTTAGGTAGTTAGTTAGGAGTTAGGTAGTTAGTTAGTTAGGAGTTAGTTAGTTAGTTAGCAGTTAGTTAGTTAGTTAGTTAGTTAGTTAGTTAGTTAGTTAGTTACTTAGTTAGTTAGTTAGTTAGTTAATTAGTTAGTTAGTTAGTTAGTTAGGAGTTAGGTAGTTAGTTAGTTAGTTAGTTAGGAGTTAGTTAGTTAGTTAGGAGTTACTTAGTTAATTAGTTAGGAGTTAGTTAGTTAATTAGTTAGGAGTTAGTTAGTTAATTAGTTAGCAGTTAGTTAGTTAATTAGTTCGGAGGTATTTTGTTAGATAGTTAAGAGTTAGATAGTTAGCTAGTTAGGAGTTAGGTAGTTAGCTAGGAGTTAGTTAGTTAGTTAGTTACTTAGTTAGTTAGTTAGTTACTTAGTTAGTTAGTTTCTTAGTTAGTTAGTTAATTAGTTAGTTAGTTAGTTAATTAGTTAGTTAGTTAATTAGTTAGGAGTTAGTTAGTTAATTAGTTAAGAGTTAGTTAGTTAATTAGTTAGGAGTTAGTTAGTTAGTTAGTAGTTAGTTAGTTACGTAGTTAGTTAGGAGTTAGGTAGTTAGTTAGGAGTTAGGTAGTTAGTTAGTTAGGAGTTAGGTAGTTAGTTAGTTAATTAGTTAGTTAGGAGTTAGTTAGTTAATTAGTTAGGAGTTAGATAGTTAATTAGTTAGGAGTTAGTTAGTTAATTAGTTAGGAGTTAGTTAATTAGTTAGGAGTTAGTTAGTTAATTAGTTCGGAGGTAGTTAGTTAATTAGTTAGTTAGGAGTTAGTTAATTAGTTAGGAGTTAGTTAGTTAATTAGTTCGGAGGTAGTTAGTTAGTTAGTTAGGAGTTAGGTAGTTAGTTAGGAGTTAGTTAATTAGTTAGTTAGTTAGTTAGTTAGTTAATTAGATAGTTAGTTAGTTAATTAGCTAGTAAGTAGTGAGTAAGTTAGTTAGGAGTTAGTTAGTTAATTAGTTAAGAGTTAGTTAGTTAATTAGTTCGGAGGTAGTTAGTTAGTTATTTAGGAGTTAGGTAGTTAGTTAGGAGTTAGTTAGTTAGTTAGCAGTTAGTTAATTAGTAAGTTAGTTAGTTACTTAGTTAGTTAGTTAATTAGTTAGTTATTTACTTAGTTAGTTAATTAGTTAGTTAGTTAGTTAATTAGTTAGTTAGGAATTAGTTAGTTAGTTAGTTAGTTAGTTAGGAGTTAGTTAGTTAATTAGTTAGGAGTTAGTTAGTTAATTAGTTAGGAGTTAGTTAGTTAATTAGATGGGAGGTAGTTAGGTAATTAGTTAGTTAGGAGTTAGTTAGTTAATTAGTTAGGAGTTAGTTAGTTAATTAGGAGTTAGGGAGTTAGTTAGTTAGGAGTTAGTTAGTTAGTTAGGAGTTAGTTAATTAGTTAGTTAGTTACTTAGTTAATTAGTTAGTTAGTTAGTTAATCAGTTAGTTAGGAGTTAGTTAGTTAATTAGTTAGGAGTTAGTTAGGTAATTAGTTAGTTAGGAGTTAGTTAGTTAATTAGTTAGGAGTTAGTTAGTTAATTAGGAGTTAGGGAGTTAGTTAGTTAGGAGTTAGTTAGTTAGTTAGGAGTTAGTTAATTAGTTAGTTAGTTACTTAGTTAATTAGTTAGTTAGTTAGTTAATCAGTTAGTTAGGAGTTAGTTAGTTAATTAGTTAGGAGTTAGTTAGGTAATTAGTTAGTTAGGAGTTAGTTAGTTAATTAGTTAGGAGTTAGTTAATTAGTTAGGAGTTAGTTAGTTAATTAGTTAGGAGTTAGTTAGTTAATTAGTTAGGAGTTAGTTAGTTAGTTAATTAGGTAGTTAGATAGTTAATTAGTTAGTTAGTTTGTTTATTAGTTAGTTAGGAGTGAGTAAGTTAGTTAGGAGTTAGGAGTTAGTTAATTAGTTAGGAGTTAGTTAATTAGTTAGGTAGTTAGTTAGTTAGTTAGTTAGTTAATTAATTAGTTAGTTAGGAGTTAGTTAGTTAGTTAGTTAATTAGTTAGTTAGGAGTTAGTTAGTTAATTAGTTAAGAGTTAGTTAGTTAATTAGTTAGGAGTTAGTTAGTTAATTAGTTAGGAGTTAGTTAGGTAATTAGTTAGGAGTGAGTTAATTAGTTAGGTAGTTAGTTAGTTAGTTAGTTAATTAATTAGTTAGTTAGGAGTTAGTTAGTTAGTTAGTTGGTTAATTAGTTAGTTAGGAGTTAGTTAGTTAATTAGTTAGAAGTTAGTTAGTTAATTAGTTAGGAGTTAGTTAGTTAATTAGTTAGGAGTTAGTTAATTAGTTAGGAGTTAGTTAATTAGTTAGGAGTTAGTTAGTTAGTTAGTTAGGAGTTAGGTAGTTAGGAGCTAGGTAGTTAGTTAGTTAGTTAGTTAGTTAGGAGTTAGTTAGTTAATTAGTTAGGAGTTAGTTAGTTAGTTAATTAGTTAGGAGTTAGTTAGTTAATTAGTTAGGAGTTAGTTAGTTAATTAGTTAGTTAGTTAATTAGTTAGTTAGGAGTTAGTTAGTTAATTATGAGTTAGTTAGTTAGTTAGTTAGTTAGTTAGGAATTAGTTAGTTAGTTAATTAGTTCGGAGGTAGTTAGTTAGTTAGTTAGGAGTTAGGTAGTTAGTTAGGAGTTAGGTAGTTAGTTAGTTAGGAGTTAGTTAGTTAGTTAGCAGTTAGTTAGTTAGTTACTTAGTTAGTTAGTTAGTTAGTTAATTAGTTAGTTAGTTAGTTAGTTAGGAGTTAGGTAGTTAGTTAGTTAGTTAGTTAGGAGTTAGTTAGTTAGTTAGGAGTTACTTAGTTAATTAGTTAGGAGTTAGTTAGTTAATTAGTTAGGAGTTAGTTAGTTAATTAGTTAGCAGTTAGTTAGTTAATTAGTTCGGAGGTATTTTGTTAGATAGTTAAGAGTTAGATAGTTAGCTAGTTAGGAGTTAGGTAGTTAGCTAGGAGTTAGTTAGTTAGTTAGTTACTTTGTTAGTTAGTTAGTTACTTAGTTAGTTAGTTTCTTAGTTAGTTAGTTAATTAGTTAGTTAGTTAGTTAATTAGTTAGTTAGTTAATTAGTTAGGAGTTAGTTAGTTAATTAGTTAAGAGTTAGTTAGTTAATTAGTTAGGAGTTAGTTAGTTAGTTAGTAGTTAGTTAGTTACGTAGTTAGTTAGGAGTTAGGTAGTTAGTTAGGAGTTAGGTAGTTAGTTAGTTAGGAGTTAGGTAGTTAGTTAGTTAATTAGTTAGTTAGGAGTTAGTTAGTTAATTAGTTAGGAGTTAGATAGTTAATTAGTTAGGAGTTAGTTAGTTAATTAGTTAGGAGTTAGTTAATTAGTTAGGAGTTAGTTAGTTAATTAGTTCGGAGGTAGTTAGTTAATTAGTTAGTTAGGAGTTAGTTAATTAGTTAGGAGTTAGTTAGTTAATTAGTTCGGAGGTAGTTAGTTAGTTAGTTAGGAGTTAGGTAGTTAGTTAGGAGTTAGTTAATTAGTTAGTTAGTTAGTTAGTTAGTTAATTAGATAGTTAGTTAGTTAATTAGCTAGTAAGTAGTGAGTAAGTTAGTTAGGAGTTAGTTAGTTAATTAGTTAAGAGTTAGTTAGTTAATTAGTTCGGAGGTAGTTAGTTAGTTATTTAGGAGTTAGGTAGTTAGTTAGGAGTTAGTTAGTTAGTTAGCAGTTAGTTAATTAGTAAGTTAGTTAGTTACTTAGTTAGTTAGTTAATTAGTTAGTTATTTACTTAGTTAGTTAATTAGTTAGTTAGTTAGTTAATTAGTTAGTTAGGAATTAGTTAGTTAGTTAGTTAGTTAGTTAGGAGTTAGTTAGTTAATTAGTTAGGAGTTAGTTAGTTAATTAGTTAGGAGTTAGTTAGTTAATTAGATGGGAGGTAGTTAGTTAGTTAGTTGGGAGTTAGTTAGTTAGTTAGTTAGTTAATTAGTTAGTTAGGAGTTAGTTAGTTAATTAGTTAGAAGTTAGTTAGTTAATTAGTTAGGAGTTAGTTAGTTAATTAGTTAGGAGTTAGTTAATTAGTTAGGAGTTAGTTAATTAGTTAGGAGTTAGTTAGTTAATTAGTTAAGAGTTAGTTAGTTAATTAGTTCGGAGTTAGTTAGTTAGTTAGGAGTTAGGGAGTTAGTTAGTTAGGAGTTAGTTAGTTAGTTAGGAGTTAGTTAATTAGTTAGTTAGTTACTTAGTTAATTAGTTAGTTAGTTAGTTAATCAGTTAGTTAGGAGTTAGTTAGTTAATTAGTTAGGAGTTAGTTAGGTAATTAGTTAGTTAGGAGTTAGTTAGTTAATTAGTTAGGAGTTAGTTAGTTATTAGTTAGGAGTTAGTTAGGTAATTAGTTAGGAGTTAGTTAATTAGTTAGGTAGTTAGTTAGTTAGTTAGTTAATTAATTAGTTAGTTAGGAGTTAGTTAGTTAGTTAATTAGTTAGTTAGGAGTTAGTTAGTTAATTAGTTAGAAGTTAGTTAGTTAATTAGTTAGGAGTTAGTTAGTTAATTAGTTAGGAGTTAGTTAATTAGTTAGGAGTTAGTTAATTAGTTAGGAGTTAGTTAGTTAGTTAGTTAGGAGTTAGGTAGTTAGGAGCTAGGTAGTTAGTTAGTTAGTTAGTTAGTTAGGAGTTAGTTAGTTAATTAGTTAGGAGTTAGTTAGTTAGTTAATTAGTTAGGAGTTAGTTAGTTAATTAGTTAGTTAGTTAATTAGTTAGTTAGGAGTTAGTTAGTTAATTATGAGTTAGTTAGTTAGTTAGTTAGTTAGTTAGGAATTAGTTAGTTAGTTAATTAGTTCGGAGGTAGTTAGTTAGTTAGTTAGGAGTTAGGTAGTTAGTTAGGAGTTAGGTAGTTAGTTAGTTAGGAGTTAGTTAGTTAGTTAGCAGTTAGTTAGTTAGTTACTTAGTTAGTTAGTTAGTTAGTTAGTTACTTAGTTAGTTAGTTAGTTAGTTAATTAGTTAGTTAGTTAGTTAGTTAGGAGTTAGGTAGTTAGTTAGTTAGTTAGTTAGGAGTTAGTTAGTTAGTTAGGAGTTACTTAGTTAATTAGTTAGGAGTTAGTTAGTTAATTAGTTAGGAGTTAGTTAGTTAATTAGTTAGCAGTTAGTTAGTTAATTAGTTCGGAGGTATTTTGTTAGATAGTTAAGAGTTAGATAGTTAGCTAGTTAGGAGTTAGGTAGTTAGCTAGGAGTTAGTTAGTTAGTTAGTTACTTAGTTAGTTAGTTAGTTACTTAGTTAGTTAGTTTCTTAGTTAGTTAGTTAATTAGTTAGTTAGTTAGTTAATTAGTTAGTTAGTTAATTAGTTAGGAGTTAGTTAGTTAATTAGTTAAGAGTTAGTTAGTTAATTAGTTAGGAGTTAGTTAGTTAGTTAGTAGTTAGTTAGTTACGTAGTTAGTTAGGAGTTAGGTAGTTAGTTAGGAGTTAGGTAGTTAGTTAGTTAGGAGTTAGGTAGTTAGTTAGTTAATTAGTTAGTTAGGAGTTAGTTAGTTAATTAGTTAGGAGTTAGATAGTTAATTAGTTAGGAGTTAGTTAGTTAATTAGTTAGGAGTTAGTTAATTAGTTAGGAGTTAGTTAGTTAATTAGTTCGGAGGTAGTTAGTTAATTAGTTAGTTAGGAGTTAGTTAATTAGTTAGGAGTTAGTTAGTTAATTAGTTCGGAGGTAGTTAGTTAGTTAGTTAGGAGTTAGGTAGTTAGTTAGGAGTTAGTTAATTAGTTAGTTAGTTAGTTAGTTAGTTAATTAGATAGTTAGTTAGTTAATTAGCTAGTAAGTAGTGAGTAAGTTAGTTAGGAGTTAGTTAGTTAATTAGTTAAGAGTTAGTTAGTTAATTAGTTCGGAGGTAGTTAGTTATTTAGGAGTTAGGTAGTTAGTTAGGAGTTAGTTAGTTAGTTAGCAGTTAGTTAATTAGTAAGTTAGTTAGTTACTTAGTTAGTTAGTTAATTAGTTAGTTATTTACTTAGTTAGTTAATTAGTTAGTTAGTTAGTTAATTAGTTAGTTAGGAATTAGTTAGTTAGTTAGTTAGTTAGTTAGGAGTTAGTTAGTTAATTAGTTAGGAGTTAGTTAGTTAATTAGTTAGGAGTTAGTTAGTTAATTAGATGGGAGGTAGTTAGTTAGTTAGTTGGGAGTTAGTTAGTTAGTTAGTTAGTTAATTAGTTAGTTAGGAGTTAGTTAGTTAATTAGTTAGAAGTTAGTTAGTTAATTAGTTAGGAGTTAGTTAGTTAATTAGTTAGGAGTTAGTTAATTAGTTAGGAGTTAGTTAATTAGTTAGGAGTTAGTTAGTTAATTAGTTAAGAGTTAGTTAGTTAATTAGTTCGGAGTTAGTTAGTTAGTTAGGAGTTAGGGAGTTAGTTAGTTAGGAGTTAGTTAGTTAGTTAGGAGTTAGTTAATTAGTTAGTTAGTTACTTAGTTAATTAGTTAGTTAGTTAGTTAATCAGTTAGTTAGGAGTTAGTTAGTTAATTAGTTAGGAGTTAGTTAGTTAATTATGAGTTAGTTAGTTAGTTAGTTAGTTAGTTAGGAATTAGTTAGTTAGTTAATTAGTTCGGAGGTAGTTAGTTAGTTAGTTAGGAGTTAGGTAGTTAGTTAGGAGTTAGGTAGTTAGTTAGTTAGGAGTTAGTTAGTTAGTTAGCAGTTAGTTAGTTAGTTACTTAGTTAGTTAGTTAGTTAGTTAATTAGTTAGTTAGTTAGTTAGTTAGGAGTTAGGTAGTTAGTTAGTTAGTTAGTTAGGAGTTAGTTAGTTAGTTAGGAGTTACTTAGTTAATTAGTTAGGAGTTAGTTAGTTAATTAGTTAGGAGTTAGTTAGTTAATTAGTTAGCAGTTAGTTAGTTAATTAGTTCGGAGGTATTTTGTTAGATAGTTAAGAGTTAGATAGTTAGCTAGTTAGGAGTTAGGTAGTTAGCTAGGAGTTAGTTAGTTAGTTAGTTACTTTGTTAGTTAGTTAGTTACTTAGTTAGTTAGTTTCTTAGTTAGTTAGTTAATTAGTTAGTTAGTTAGTTAATTAGTTAGTTAGTTAATTAGTTAGGAGTTAGTTAGTTAATTAGTTAAGAGTTAGTTAGTTAATTAGTTAGGAGTTAGTTAGTTAGTTAGTAGTTAGTTAGTTACGTAGTTAGTTAGGAGTTAGGTAGTTAGTTAGGAGTTAGGTAGTTAGTTAGTTAGGAGTTAGGTAGTTAGTTAGTTAATTAGTTAGTTAGGAGTTAGTTAGTTAATTAGTTAGGAGTTAGATAGTTAATTAGTTAGGAGTTAGTTAGTTAATTAGTTAGGAGTTAGTTAATTAGTTAGGAGTTAGTTAGTTAATTAGTTCGGAGGTAGTTAGTTAATTAGTTAGTTAGGAGTTAGTTAATTAGTTAGGAGTTAGTTAGTTAATTAGTTCGGAGGTAGTTAGTTAGTTAGTTAGGAGTTAGGTAGTTAGTTAGGAGTTAGTTAATTAGTTAGTTAGTTAGTTAGTTAGTTAATTAGATAGTTAGTTAGTTAATTAGCTAGTAAGTAGTGAGTAAGTTAGTTAGGAGTTAGTTAGTTAATTAGTTAAGAGTTAGTTAGTTAATTAGTTCGGAGGTAGTTAGTTAGTTATTTAGGAGTTAGGTAGTTAGTTAGGAGTTAGTTAGTTAGTTAGCAGTTAGTTAATTAGTAAGTTAGTTAGTTACTTAGTTAGTTAGTTAATTAGTTAGTTATTTACTTAGTTAGTTAATTAGTTAGTTAGTTAGTTAATTAGTTAGTTAGGAATTAGTTAGTTAGTTAGTTAGTTAGTTAGGAGTTAGTTAGTTAATTAGTTAGGAGTTAGTTAGTTAATTAGTTAGGAGTTAGTTAGTTAATTAGATGGGAGGTAGTTAGTTAGTTAGTTGGGAGTTAGTTAGTTAGTTAGTTAGTTAATTAGTTAGTTAGGAGTTAGTTAGTTAATTAGTTAGAAGTTAGTTAGTTAATTAGTTAGGAGTTAGTTAGTTAATTAGTTAGGAGTTAGTTAATTAGTTAGGAGTTAGTTAATTAGTTAGGAGTTAGTTAGTTAATTAGTTAAGAGTTAGTTAGTTAATTAGTTCGGAGTTAGTTAGTTAGTTAGGAGTTAGGGAGTTAGTTAGTTAGGAGTTAGTTAGTTAGTTAGGAGTTAGTTAATTAGTTAGTTAGTTACTTAGTTAATTAGTTAGTTAGTTAGTTAATCAGTTAGTTA
Source organism: Cepaea hortensis (assembly GCA_963921405.1). Classification (NCBI taxonomy): domain Eukaryota; kingdom Metazoa; phylum Mollusca; class Gastropoda; order Stylommatophora; family Helicidae; genus Cepaea; species Cepaea hortensis. Next base: position 15,129,410 of record OY992886.1, on the reverse strand, counting down.
GGAGTTAGTTAGTTAATTAGTTAGGAGTTAGTTAGGTAATTAGTTAGTTAGGAGTTAGTTAGTTAATTAGTTAGGAGTTAGTTAGTTATTAGTTAGGAGTTAGTTAGGTAATTAGTTAGGAGTTAGTTAATTAGTTAGGTAGTTAGTTAGTTAGTTAGTTAATTAATTAGTTAGTTAGGAGTTAGTTAGTTAGTTAATTAGTTAGTTAGGAGTTAGTTAGTTAATTAGTTAGAAGTTAGTTAGTTAATTAGTTAGGAGTTAGTTAGTTAATTAGTTAGGAGTTAGTTAATTAGTTAGGAGTTAGTTAATTAGTTAGGAGTTAGTTAGTTAGTTAGTTAGGAGTTAGGTAGTTAGGAGCTAGGTAGTTAGTTAGTTAGTTAGTTAGTTAGGAGTTAGTTAGTTAATTAGTTAGGAGTTAGTTAGTTAGTTAATTAGTTAGGAGTTAGTTAGTTAATTAGTTAGTTAGTTAATTAGTTAGTTAGGAGTTAGTTAGTTAATTATGAGTTAGTTAGTTAGTTAGTTAGTTAGTTAGGAATTAGTTAGTTAGTTAATTAGTTCGGAGGTAGTTAGTTAGTTAGTTAGGAGTTAGGTAGTTAGTTAGGAGTTAGGTAGTTAGTTAGTTAGGAGTTAGTTAGTTAGTTAGCAGTTAGTTAGTTAGTTACTTAGTTAGTTAGTTAGTTAGTTACTTAGTTAGTTAGTTAGTTAGTTAATTAGTTAGTTAGTTAGTTAGTTAGGAGTTAGGTAGTTAGTTAGTTAGTTAGTTAGGAGTTAGTTAGTTAGTTAGGAGTTACTTAGTTAATTAGTTAGGAGTTAGTTAGTTAATTAGTTAGGAGTTAGTTAGTTAATTAGTTAGCAGTTAGTTAGTTAATTAGTTCGGAGGTATTTTGTTAGATAGTTAAGAGTTAGATAGTTAGCTAGTTAGGAGTTAGGTAGTTAGCTAGGAGTTAGTTAGTTAGTTAGTTACTTAGTTAGTTAGTTAGTTACTTAGTTAGTTAGTTTCTTAGTTAGTTAGTTAATTAGTTAGTTAGTTAGTTAATTAGTTAGTTAGTTAATTAGTTAGGAGTTAGTTAGTTAATTAGTTAAGAGTTAGTTAGTTAATTAGTTAGGAGTTAGTTAGTTAGTTAGTAGTTAGTTAGTTACGTAGTTAGTTAGGAGTTAGGTAGTTAGTTAGGAGTTAGGTAGTTAGTTAGTTAGGAGTTAGGTAGTTAGTTAGTTAATTAGTTAGTTAGGAGTTAGTTAGTTAATTAGTTAGGAGTTAGATAGTTAATTAGTTAGGAGTTAGTTAGTTAATTAGTTAGGAGTTAGTTAATTAGTTAGGAGTTAGTTAGTTAATTAGTTCGGAGGTAGTTAGTTAATTAGTTAGTTAGGAGTTAGTTAATTAGTTAGGAGTTAGTTAGTTAATTAGTTCGGAGGTAGTTAGTTAGTTAGTTAGGAGTTAGGTAGTTAGTTAGGAGTTAGTTAATTAGTTAGTTAGTTAGTTAGTTAGTTAATTAGATAGTTAGTTAGTTAATTAGCTAGTAAGTAGTGAGTAAGTTAGTTAGGAGTTAGTTAGTTAATTAGTTAAGAGTTAGTTAGTTAATTAGTTCGGAGGTAGTTAGTTAGTTATTTAGGAGTTAGGTAGTTAGTTAGGAGTTAGTTAGTTAGTTAGCAGTTAGTTAATTAGTAAGTTAGTTAGTTACTTAGTTAGTTAGTTAATTAGTTAGTTATTTACTTAGTTAGTTAATTAGTTAGTTAGTTAGTTAATTAGTTAGTTAGGAATTAGTTAGTTAGTTAGTTAGTTAGTTAGGAGTTAGTTAGTTAATTAGTTAGGAGTTAGTTAGTTAATTAGTTAGGAGTTAGTTAGTTAATTAGATGGGAGGTAGTTAGTTAGTTAGTTGGGAGTTAGTTAGTTAGTTAGTTAGTTAATTAGTTAGTTAGGAGTTAGTTAGTTAATTAGTTAGAAGTTAGTTAGTTAATTAGTTAGGAGTTAGTTAGTTAATTAGTTAGGAGTTAGTTAATTAGTTAGGAGTTAGTTAATTAGTTAGGAGTTAGTTAGTTAATTAGTTAAGAGTTAGTTAGTTAATTAGTTCGGAGTTAGTTAGTTAGTTAGGAGTTAGGGAGTTAGTTAGTTAGGAGTTAGTTAGTTAGTTAGGAGTTAGTTAATTAGTTAGTTAGTTACTTAGTTAATTAGTTAGTTAGTTAGTTAATCAGTTAGTTAGGAGTTAGTTAGTTAATTAGTTAGGAGTTAGTTAGGTAATTAGTTAGTTAGGAGTTAGTTAGTTAATTAGTTAGGAGTTAGTTAGTTAATTAGTTAGGAGTTAGTTAGGTAATTAGTTAGGAGTTAGTTAATTAGTTAGGTAGTTAGTTAGTTAGTTAGTTAATTAATTAGTTAGTTAGGAGTTAGTTAGTTAGTTAGTTGGTTAATTAGTTAGTTAGGAGTTAGTTAGTTAATTAGTTAGAAGTTAGTTAGTTAATTAGTTAGGAGTTAGTTAGTTAATTAGTTAGGAGTTAGTTAATTAGTTAGGAGTTAGTTAATTAGTTAGGAGTTAGTTAGTTAGTTAGTTAGGAGTTAGGTAGTTAGGAGCTAGGTAGTTAGTTAGTTAGTTAGTTAGTTAGGAGTTAGTTAGTTAATTAGTTAGGAGTTAGTTAGTTAGTTAATTAGTTAGGAGTTAGTTAGTTAATTAGTTAGTTAGTTAATTAGTTAGTTAGGAGTTAGTTAGTTAATTATGAGTTAGTTAGTTAGTTAGTTAGTTAGTTAGGAATTAGTTAGTTAGTTAATTAGTTCGGAGGTAGTTAGTTAGTTAGTTAGGAGTTAGGTAGTTAGTTAGGAGTTAGGTAGTTAGTTAGTTAGGAGTTAGTTAGTTAGTTAGCAGTTAGTTAGTTAGTTACTTAGTGAGTTAGTTAGTTAGTTAGTTACTTAGTTAGTTAGTTAGTTAGTTAATTAGTTAGTTAGTTAGTTAGTTAGGAGTTAGGTAGTTAGTTAGTTAGTTAGTTAGGAGTTAGTTAGTTAGTTAGGAGTTAGTTAGTTAATTAGTTAGGAGTTAGTTAGTTAATTAGTTAGCAGTTAGTTAGTTAATTAGTTCGGAGGTATTTTGTTAGATAGTTAAGAGTTAGATAGTTAGCTAGTTAGGAGTTAGGTAGTTAGCTAGGAGTTAGTTAGTTAGTTAGTTACTTAGTTAGTTAGTTAGTTACTTAGTTAGTTAGTTTCTTAGTTAGTTAGTTAATTAGTTAGTTAGTTAGTTAATTAGTTAGTTAGTTAATTAGTTAGGAGTTAGTTAGTTAATTAGTTAAGAGTTAGTTAGTTAATTAGTTAGGAGTTAGTTAGTTAGTTAGTAGTTAGTTAGTTACGTAGTTAGTTAGGAGTTAGGTAGTTAGTTAGGAGTTAGGTAGTTAGTTAGTTAGGAGTTAGGTAGTTAGTTAGTTAATTAGTTAGTTAGGAGTTAGTTAGTTAATTAGTTAGGAGTTAGATAGTTAATTAGTTAGGAGTTAGTTAGTTAATTAGTTAGGAGTTAGTTAATTAGTTAGGAGTTAGTTAGTTAATTAGTTCGGAGGTAGTTAGTTAATTAGTTAGTTAGGAGTTAGTTAATTAGTTAGGAGTTAGTTAGTTAATTAGTTCGGAGGTAGTTAGTTAGTTAGTTAGGAGTTAGGTAGTTAGTTAGGAGTTAGTTAATTAGTTAGTTAGTTAGTTAGTTAGTTAATTAGATAGTTAGTTAGTTAATTAGCTAGTAAGTAGTGAGTAAGTTAGTTAGGAGTTAGTTAGTTAATTAGTTAAGAGTTAGTTAGTTAATTAGTTCGGAGGTAGTTAGTTAGTTATTTAGGAGTTAGGTAGTTAGTTAGGAGTTAGTTAGTTAGTTAGCAGTTAGTTAATTAGTAAGTTAGTTAGTTACTTAGTTAGTTAGTTAATTAGTTAGTTATTTACTTAGTTAGTTAATTAGTTAGTTAGTTAGTTAATTAGTTAGTTAGGAATTAGTTAGTTAGTTAGTTAGTTAGGAGTTAGTTAGTTAATTAGTTAGGAGTTAGTTAGTTAATTAGTTAGGAGTTAGTTAGTTAATTAGATGGGAGGTAGTTAGTTAGTTAGTTGGGAGTTAGTTAGTTAGTTAGTTAGTTAATTAGTTAGTTAGGAGTTAGTTAGTTAATTAGTTAGAAGTTAGTTAGTTAATTAGTTAGGAGTTAGTTAGTTAATTAGTTAGGAGTTAGTTAATTAGTTAGGAGTTAGTTAATTAGTTAGGAGTTAGTTAGTTAATTAGTTAAGAGTTAGTTAGTTAATTAGTTCGGAGTTAGTTAGTTAGTTAGGAGTTAGGGAGTTAGTTAGTTAGGAGTTAGTTAGTTAGTTAGGAGTTAGTTAATTAGTTAGTTAGTTACTTAGTTAATTAGTTAGTTAGTTAGTTAATCAGTTAGTTAGGAGTTAGTTAGTTAATTAGTTAGGAGTTAGTTAGGTAATTAGTTAGTTAGGAGTTAGTTAGTTAATTAGTTAGGAGTTAGTTAGTTAATTAGTTAGGAGTTAGTTAGTTAATTAGTTAGGAGTTAGTTAGTTAATTAGTTAGTTAGTTAATTAGTTAGTTAGTTAGTTAATTCGTTAGTTAGTTAATTAGTTAGTTAGTTTGTTAATTAGTTAGTTAGGAGTTAGTAGTTAGTTAATTAGTTAAGAGTTAGTTAGTTAATTAGTTCGGAGGTAGTTAGTTAGTTAGGAGTTAGGTAATTAGTTAGTTACGTAGTTAGTTAGTTAGGAGTTAGGTAGTTAGTTAGGAGTTAGGTAGTTAGTTAGTTAGTTAATTAGTTAGGAGTTAGTTAATTAGTTAGGAGTTAGTTAGTTAATTAGTTAGTTAGTTAGTTAGTTAGGAGTTAGGTAGTTAGGAGTTAGGTAGATAGTTAGTTAGTTAGTTAGGAGTTAGTTAGTTAATTAGTTAGGAGTTAGTTAGTTAATTAGGTAGGAGTTAGTTAGTTAATTAGTTAGGAGTTAGTTAGTTAATTAGTTCGGAGGTTGTCTGTTAGATAGTTAAGAGTTAGATAGTTAGCTAGTTAGGAGTTAGGTAGTTAGCTAGGAGTTAGTTAGTTAGTTAGTTAGTTAGTTACTTAGTTAGTTAGTTAGTTACTTAGTTAGTTAGTTTCTTAGTTAGTTAGTTAATTAGTTAGTTAGTTAGTTAATTAGTTAGTTAGTTAATTAGTTAGGAGTTAGTTAGTTAATTAGTTAGGAGTTAGTTAGTTAGTTAGTTAGTTAGTTAATTAGTTAGTTAGTTTGTTAATTAGTTAGTTAGGAGTGAGTAAGTTAGTTAGGAGTTAGTTAATTAGTTAAGAGTTAGTTAGTTAATTAGTTCGGAGGTAGTTAGTTAGTAGTTAGTTAGTTACGTAGTTAGTTAGGAGTTAGGTAGTTAGTTAGGAGTTAGGTAGTTAGTTAGGAGTTAGGTAGTTAGTTAGTTAGGAGTTAGTTAGTTAATTAGTTAGGAGTTAGATAGTTAATTAGTTAGGATTTAGTTAGTTAATTAGTTAGGAGTTAGTTAATTAGTTAGGAGTTAGTTAGTTAATTAGTTCGGAGGTAGTTAGTTAATTAGTTAGTTAGGAGTTAGTTAATTAGTTAGGAGTTAGTTAGTTAATTAGTTCGGAGGTAGTTAGTTAGTTAGTTAGGAGTTAGTTAATTAGTTAAGAGTTAGTTAGTTAATTAGTTCGGAGGTAGTTAGTTAGTAGTTAGTTAGTTACGTAGTTAGTTAGGAGTTAGGTAGTTAGTTAGGAGTTAGGTAGTTAGTTAGGAGTTAGGTAGTTAGTTAGTTAGGAGTTAGTTAGTTAATTAGTTAGGAGTTAGATAGTTAATTAGTTAGGATTTAGTTAGTTAATTAGTTAGGAGTTAGTTAATTAGTTAGGAGTTAGTTAGTTAATTAGTTCGGAGGTAGTTAGTTAATTAGTTAGGAGTTAGTTAATTAGTTAGGAGTTAGTTAGTTAATTAGTTCGGAGGTAGTTAATTAGTTAGTTAGGAGTTAGGTAGTTAGTTAGTTAGGTGTTAGTTAATTAGTTAGTTAGTTAGTTAGTTAATTAGATAGTTAGTTAGTTAATTAGCTAGTTAGTAGTGAGTAAGTTAGTTAGGAGTTAGTTAGTTAATTAGTTAAGAGTTAGTTAGTTAATTAGTTAGGAGTTAGTTAGTTAATTAGTTAGGAGTTAGTTAGGTAATTAGTTAGGAGTTAGTTAATTAGTTAGGTAGTTAGTTAGTTAGTTAGTTAATTAATTAGTTAGTTAGGAGTTAGTTAGTTAGTTGGTTAATTAGTTAGTTAGGAGTTAGTTAGTTAATTAGTTAGGAGTTAGTTAGTTAATTAGTTAGAAGTTAGTTAGTTAATTAGTTAGGAGTTAGTTAATTAGTTAGGAGTTAGTTAATTAGTTAGGAGTTAGTTAGTTAGTTAGTTAGGAGTTAGGTAGTTAGGAGCTAGGTAGTTAGTTAGTTAGTTAGTTAGTTAGGAGTTAGTTAGTTAATTAGTTAGGAGTTAGTTAGTTAGTTAATTAGTTAGGAGTTAGTTAGTTAATTAATTAGGAGTTAGTTAGTTAATTAGTTAGTTAGTTAATTAGTTAGTTAGGAGTTAGTTAGTTAATTATGAGTTAGTTAGTTAGTTAGTTAGTTAGGAATTAGTTAGTTAGTTAATTAGTTCGGAGGTAGTTAGTTAGTTAGTTAGGAGTTAGGTAGTTAGTTAGGAGTTAGGTAGTTAGTTAGTTAGGAGTTAGTTAGTTAGTTAGGAGTTAGTTAGTTAGTTAGCAGTTAGTTAGTTAGTTACTTAGTTAGTTAGTTAGTTAGTTAGTTACTTAGTTAGTTAGTTAGTTAGTTAATTAGTTAGTTAGTTAGTTAGTTAGGAGTTAGGTAGTTAGTTAGTTAGTTAGTTAGGAGTTAGTTAGTTAGTTAGGAGTTACTTAGTTAATTAGTTAGGAGTTAGTTAGTTAATTAGTTAGGAGTTAGTTAGTTAATTAGTTAGCAGTTAGTTAGTTAATTAGTTCGGAGGTATTTTGTTAGATAGTTAAGAGTTAGATAGTTAGCTAGTTAGGAGTTAGGTAGTTAGCTAGGAGTTAGTTAGTTAGTTAGTTACTTTGTTAGTTAGTTAGTTACTTAGTTAGCTAGTTTCTTAGTTAGTTAGTTAATTAGTTAGTTAGTTAGTTAATTAGTTAGTTAGTTAATTAGTTAGGAGTTAGTTAGTTAATTAGTTAAGAGTTAGTTAGTTAATTAGTTAGGAGTTAGTTAGTTAGTTAGTAGTTAGTTAGTTACGTAGTTAGTTAGGAGTTAGGTAGTTAGTTAGGAGTTAGGTAGTTAGTTAGTTAGGAGTTAGGTAGTTAGTTAGTTAATTAGTTAGTTAGGAGTTAGTTAGTTAATTAGTTAGGAGTTAGATAGTTAATTAGTTAGGAGTTAGTTAGTTAATTAGTTAGGAGTTAGTTAATTAGTTAGGAGTTAGTTAGTTAATTAGTTCGGAGGTAGTTAGTTAATTAGTTAGTTAGGAGTTAGTTAATTAGTTAGGAGTTAGTTAGTTAATTAGTTCGGAGGTAGTTAGTTAGTTAGTTAGGAGTTAGGTAGTTAGTTAGGAGTTAGTTAATTAGTTAGTTAGTTAGTTAGTTAGTTAATTAGATAGTTAGTTAGTTAATTAGCTAGTAAGTAGTGAGTAAGTTAGTTAGGAGTTAGTTAGTTAATTAGTTAAGAGTTAGTTAGTTAATTAGTTCGGAGGTAGTTAGTTAGTTATTTAGGAGTTAGGTAGTTAGTTAGGAGTTAGTTAGTTAGTTAGCAGTTAGTTAATTAGTAAGTTAGTTAGTTACTTAGTTAGTTAGTTAATTAGTTAGTTATTTACTTAGTTAGTTAATTAGTTAGTTAGTTAGTTAATTAGTTAGTTAGGAATTAGTTAGTTAGTTAGTTAGTTAGTTAGGAGTTAGTTAGTTAATTAGTTAGGAGTTAGTTAGTTAATTAGTTAGGAGTTAGTTAGTTAATTAGATGGGAGGTAGTTAGTTAGTTTGTTGGGAGTTAGTTAGTTAGTTAGTTAGTTAATTAGTTAGTTAGGAGTTAGTTAGTTAATTAGTTAGAAGTTAGTTAGTTAATTAGTTAGGAGTTAGTTAGTTAATTAGTTAGGAGTTAGTTAATTAGTTAGGAGTTAGTTAATTAGTTAGGAGTTAGTTAGTTAATTAGTTAAGAGTTAGTTAGTTAATTAGTTCGGAGTTAGTTAGTTAGTTAGGAGTTAGGGAGTTAGTTAGTTAGGAGTTAGTTAGTTAGTTAGGAGTTAGTTAATTAGTTAGTTAGTTACTTAGTTAATTAGTTAGTTAGTTAGTTAATCAGTTAGTTAGGAGTTAGTTAGTTAATTAGTTAGGAGTTAGTTAGGTAATTAGTTAGTTAGGAGTTAGTTAGTTAATTAGTTAGGAGTTAGTTAGTTAATTAGTTAGGAGTTAGTTAGTTAATTAGTTAGGAGTTAGTTAGTTAATTAGTTAGTTAGTTAATTAGTTAGTTAGTTAGTTAATTCGTTAGTTAGTTAATTAGTTAGTTAGTTTGTTAATTAGTTAGTTAGGAGTTAGTAGTTAGTTAATTAGTTAAGAGTTAGTTAGTTAATTAGTTCGGAGGTAGTTAGTTAGTTAGGAGTTAGGTAATTAGTTAGTTACGTAGTTAGTTAGTTAGGAGTTAGGTAGTTAGTTAGGAGTTAGGTAGTTAGTTAGTTAGTTAATTAGTTAGGAGTTAGTTAATTAGTTAGGAGTTAGTTAGTTAATTAGTTAGTTAGTTAGTTAGTTAGGAGTTAGGTAGTTAGGAGTTAGGTAGATAGTTAGTTAGTTAGTTAGGAGTTAGTTAGTTAATTAGTTAGGAGTTAGTTAGTTAATTAGTTAGGAGTTAGTTAGTTAATTAGTTAGGAGTTAGTTAGTTAATTAGTTCGGAGGTTGTCTGTTAGATAGTTAAGAGTTAGATAGTTAGCTAGTTAGGAGTTAGGTAGTTAGCTAGGAGTTAGTTAGTTAGTTAGTTAGTTAGTTACTTAGTTAGTTAGTTAGTTACTTAGTTAGTTAGTTTCTTAGTTAGTTAGTTAATTAGTTAGTTAGTTAATTAGTTAGTTAGTTAATTAGTTAGGAGTTAGTTAGTTAATTAGTTAGGAGTTAGTTAGTTAGTTAGTTAGTTAGTTAATTAGTTAGTTAGTTTGTTAATTAGTTAGTTAGGAGTGAGTAAGTTAGTTAGGAGTTAGTTAATTAGTTAAGAGTTAGTTAGTTAATTAGTTCGGAGGTAGTTAGTTAGTAGTTAGTTAGTTACGTAGTTAGTTAGGAGTTAGGTAGTTAGTTAGGAGTTAGGTAGTTAGTTAGGAGTTAGGTAGTTAGTTAGTTAGGAGTTAGTTAGTTAATTAGTTAGGAGTTAGATAGTTAATTAGTTAGGATTTAGTTAGTTAATTAGTTAGGAGTTAGTTAATTAGTTAGGAGTTAGTTAGTTAATTAGTTCGGAGGTAGTTAGTTAATTAGTTAGGAGTTAGTTAATTAGTTAGGAGTTAGTTAGTTAATTAGTTCGGAGGTAGTTAATTAGTTAGTTAGGAGTTAGGTAGTTAGTTAGTTAGGTGTTAGTTAATTAGTTAGTTAGTTAGTTAGTTAATTAGATAGTTAGTTAGTTAATTAGCTAGTTAGTAGTGAGTAAGTTAGTTAGGAGTTAGTTAGTTAATTAGTTAAGAGTTAGTTAGTTAATTAGTTAGGAGTTAGTTAGTTAATTAGTTAGGAGTTAGTTAGGTAATTAGTTAGGAGTTAGTTAATTAGTTAGGTAGTTAGTTAGTTAGTTAGTTAATTAATTAGTTAGTTAGGAGTTAGTTAGTTAGTTAGTTGGTTAATTAGTTAGTTAGGAGTTAGTTAGTTAATTAGTTAGGAGTTAGATAGTTAATTAGTTAGGATTTAGTTAGTTAATTAGTTAGGAGTTAGTTAATTAGTTAGGAGTTAGTTAGTTAATTAGTTCGGAGGTAGTTAGTTAATTAGTTAGGAGTTAGTTAATTAGTTAGGAGTTAGTTAGTTAATTAGTTCGGAGGTAGTTAATTAGTTAGTTAGGAGTTAGGTAGTTAGTTAGTTAGGTGTTAGTTAATTAGTTAGTTAGTTAGTTAGTTAATTAGATAGTTAGTTAGTTAATTAGCTAGTTAGTAGTGAGTAAGTTAGTTAGGAGTTAGTTAGTTAATTAGTTAAGAGTTAGTTAGTTAATTAGTTAGGAGTTAGTTAGTTAATTAGTTAGGAGTTAGTTAGGTAATTAGTTAGGAGTTAGTTAATTAGTTAGGTAGTTAGTTAGTTAGTTAGTTAATTAATTAGTTAGTTAGGAGTTAGTTAGTTAGTTAGTTGGTTAATTAGTTAGTTAGGAGTTAGTTAGTTAATTAGTTAGAAGTTAGTTAGTTAATTAGTTAGGAGTTAGTTAGTTAATTAGTTAGGAGTTAGTTAATTAGTTAGGAGTTAGTTAATTAGTTAGGAGTTAGTTAGTTAGTTAGTTAGGAGTTAGGTAGTTAGGAGCTAGGTAGTTAGTTAGTTAGTTAGTTAGTTAGGAGTTAGTTAGTTAATTAGTTAGGAGTTAGTTAGTTAGTTAATTAGTTAGGAGTTAGTTAGTTAATTAGTTAGGAGTTAGTTAGTTAATTAGTTAGTTAGTTAATTAGTTAGTTAGGAGTTAGTTAGTTAATTATGAGTTAGTTAGTTAGTTAGTTAGTTAGTTAGGAATTAGTTAGTTAGTTAATTAGTTCGGAGGTAGTTAGTTAGTTAGTTAGGAGTTAGGTAGTTAGTTAGGAGTTAGGTAGTTAGTTAGTTAGGAGTTAGTTAGTTAGTTAGGAGTTAGTTAGTTAGTTAGCAGTTAGTTAGTTAGTTACTTAGTTAGTTAGTTAGTTAGTTAGTTACTTAGTTAGTTAGTTAGTTAGTTAATTAGTTAGTTAGTTAGTTAGTTAGGAGTTAGGTAGTTAGTTAGTTAGTTAGTTAGGAGTTAGTTAGTTAGTTAGGAGTTACTTAGTTAATTAGTTAGGAGTTAGTTAGTTAATTAGTTAGGAGTTAGTTAGTTAATTAGTTAGCAGTTAGTTAGTTAATTAGTTCGGAGGTATTTTGTTAGATAGTTAAGAGTTAGATAGTTAGCTAGTTAGGAGTTAGGTAGTTAGCTAGGAGTTAGTTAGTTAGTTAGTTACTTTGTTAGTTAGTTAGTTAGGAGTTAGTTAGTTAATTAGTTAGGAGTTAGTTAGTTAATTAGTTAGGAGTTGGTTAGTTAATTAGTTAGGAGTTAGTTAGTTAATTAGTTCGGAGGTTGTCTGTTAGATAGTTAAGAGTTAGATAGTTAGCTAGTTAGGAGTTAGGTAGTTAGCTAGGAGTTAGTTAGTTAGTTAGTTAGTTAGTTACTTAGTTAGTTAGTTAGTTACTTAGTTAGTTAGTTTCTTAGTTAGTTAGTTAATTAGTTAGTTAGTTAGTTAATTAGTTAGTTAGTTAATTAGTTAGGAGTTAGTTAGTTAATTAGTTAGGAGTTAGTTAGTTAGTTAGTTAGTTAGTTAATTAGTTAGTTAGTTTGTTAATTAGTTAGTTAGGAGTGAGTAAGTTAGTTAGGAGTTAGTTAATTCGTTAAGAGTTAGTTAGTTAATTAGTTCGGAGGTAGTTAGTTAGTAGTTAGTTAGTTACGTAGTTAGTTAGGAGTTAGGTAGTTAGTTAGGAGTTAGGTAGTTAGTTAGGAGTTAGTTAGTTAATTAGTTAGGAGTTAGATAGTTAATTAGTTAGGAGTTAGTTAGTTAATTAGTTAGGAGTTAGTTAATTAGTTAGGAGTTAGTTAGTTAATTAGTTCGGAGGTAGTTAGTTAATTAGTTAGTTAGGAGTTAGTTAATTAGTTAGGAGTTAGTTAGTTAATTAGTTCGGAGGTAGTTAGTTAGTTAGTTAGGAGTTAGGTAGTTAGTTAGGAGTTAGTTAATTAGTTAGTTAGTTAGTTAGTTAGTTAATTAGATAGTTAGTTAGTTAATTAGCTAGTAAGTAGTGAGTAAGTTAGTTAGGAGTTAGTTAGTTAATTAGTTAGGAGTTAGTTAGTTAATTAGTTCGGAGGTTGTCTGTTAGATAGTTAAGAGTTAGATAGTTAGCTAGTTAGGAGTTAGGTAGTTAGCTAGGAGTTAGTTAGTTAGTTAGTTAGTTAGTTACTTAGTTAGTTAGTTAGTTACTTAGTTAGTTAGTTTCTTAGTTAGTTAGTTAATTAGTTAGTTAGTTAATTAGTTAGTTAGTTAATTAGTTAGGAGTTAGTTAGTTAATTAGTTAGGAGTTAGTTAGTTAGTTAGTTAGTTAGTTAATTAGTTAGTTAGTTTGTTAATTAGTTAGTTAGGAGTGAGTAAGTTAGTTAGGAGTTAGTTAATTAGTTAAGAGTTAGTTAGTTAATTAGTTCGGAGGTAGTTAGTTAGTAGTTAGTTAGTTACGTAGTTAGTTAGGAGTTAGGTAGTTAGTTAGGAGTTAGGTAGTTAGTTAGGAGTTAGGTAGTTAGTTAGTTAGGAGTTAGTTAGTTAATTAGTTAGGAGTTAGATAGTTAATTAGTTAGGATTTAGTTAGTTAATTAGTTAGGAGTTAGTTAATTAGTTAGGAGTTAGTTAGTTAATTAGTTCGGAGGTAGTTAGTTAATTAGTTAGGAGTTAGTTAATTAGTTAGGAGTTAGTTAGTTAATTAGTTCGGAGGTAGTTAATTAGTTAGTTAGGAGTTAGGTAGTTAGTTAGTTAGGTGTTAGTTAATTAGTTAGTTAGTTAGTTAGTTAATTAGATAGTTAGTTAGTTAATTAGCTAGTTAGTAGTGAGTAAGTTAGTTAGGAGTTAGTTAGTTAATTAGTTAAGAGTTAGTTAGTTAATTAGTTAGGAGTTAGTTAGTTAATTAGTTAGGAGTTAGTTAGGTAATTAGTTAGGAGTTAGTTAATTAGTTAGGTAGTTAGTTAGTTAGTTAGTTAATTAATTAGTTAGTTAGGAGTTAGTTAGTTAGTTAGTTGGTTAATTAGTTAGTTAGGAGTTAGTTAGTTAATTAGTTAGGAGTTAGATAGTTAATTAGTTAGGATTTAGTTAGTTAATTAGTTAGGAGTTAGTTAATTAGTTAGGAGTTAGTTAGTTAATTAGTTCGGAGGTAGTTAGTTAATTAGTTAGGAGTTAGTTAATTAGTTAGGAGTTAGTTAGTTAATTAGTTCGGAGGTAGTTAATTAGTTAGTTAGGAGTTAGGTAGTTAGTTAGTTAGGTGTTAGTTAATTAGTTAGTTAGTTAGTTAGTTAATTAGATAGTTAGTTAGTTAATTAGCTAGTTAGTAGTGAATAAGTTAGTTAGGAGTTAGTTAGTTAATTAGTTAAGAGTTAGTTAGTTAATTAGTTAGGAGTTAGTTAGTTAATTAGTTAGGAGTTAGTTAGGTAATTAGTTAGGAGTTAGTTAATTAGTTAGGTAGTTAGTTAGTTAGTTAGTTAATTAATTAGTTAGTTAGGAGTTAGTTAGTTAGTTAGTTGGTTAATTAGTTAGTTAGGAGTTAGTTAGTTAATTAGTTAGAAGTTAGTTAGTTAATTAGTTAGGAGTTAGTTAGTTAATTAGTTAGGAGTTAGTTAATTAGTTAGGAGTTAGTTAATTAGTTAGGAGTTAGTTAGTTAGTTAGTTAGGAGTTAGGTAGTTAGGAGCTAGGTAGTTAGTTAGTTAGTTAGTTAGTTAGGAGTTAGTTAGTTAATTAGTTAGGAGTTAGTTAGTTAGTTAATTAGTTAGGAGTTAGTTAGTTAATTAGTTAGGAGTTAGTTAGTTAATTAGTTAGTTAGTTAATTAGTTAGTTAGGAGTTAGTTAGTTAATTATGAGTTAGTTAGTTAGTTAGTTAGTTAGTTAGGAATTAGTTAGTTAGTTAATTAGTTCGGAGGTAGTTAGTTAGTTAGTTAGGAGTTAGGTAGTTAGTTAGGAGTTAGGTAGTTAGTTAGTTAGGAGTTAGTTAGTTAGTTAGGAGTTAGTTAGTTAGTTAGCAGTTAGTTAGTTAGTTACTTAGTTAGTTAGTTAGTTAGTTAGTTACTTAGTTAGTTAGTTAGTTAGTTAATTAGTTAGTTAGTTAGTTAGTTAGGAGTTAGGTAGTTAGTTAGTTAGTTAGTTAGGAGTTAGTTAGTTAGTTAGGAGTTACTTAGTTAATTAGTTAGGAGTTAGTTAGTTAATTAGTTAGGATTTAGTTAGTTAATTAGTTAGCAGTTAGTTAGTTAATTAGTTCGGAGGTATTTTGTTAGATAGTTAAGAGTTAGATAGTTAGCTAGTTAGGAGTTAGGTAGTTAGCTAGGAGTTAGTTAGTTAGTTAGTTACTTTGTTAGTTAGTTAGTTACTTAGTTAGTTAGTTTCTTAGTTAGTTAGTTAATTAGTTAGTTAGTTAGTTAATTAGTTAGTTAGTTAATTAGTTAGGAGTTAGTTAGTTAATTAGTTAAGAGTTAGTTAGTTAATTAGTTAGGAGTTAGTTAGTTAGTTAGTAGTTAGTTAGTTACGTAGTTAGTTAGGAGTTAGGTAGTTAGTTAGGAGTTAGGTAGTTAGTTAGTTAGGAGTTAGGTAGTTAGTTAGTTAATTAGTTAGTTAGGAGTTAGTTAGTTAATTAGTTAGGAGTTAGATAGTTAATTAGTTAGGAGTTAGTTAGTTAATTAGTTAGGAGTTAGTTAATTAGTTAGGAGTTAGTTAGTTAATTAGTTCGGAGGTAGTTAGTTAATTAGTTAGTTAGGAGTTAGTTAATTAGTTAGGAGTTAGTTAGTTAATTAGTTCGGAGGTAGTTAGTTAGTTAGTTAGGAGTTAGGTAGTTAGTTAGGAGTTAGTTAATTAGTTAGTTAGTTAGTTAGTTAGTTAATTAGATAGTTAGTTAGTTAATTAGCTAGTAAGTAGTGAGTAAGTTAGTTAGGAGTTAGTTAGTTAATTAGTTAAGAGTTAGTTAGTTAATTAGTTCGGAGGTAGTTAGTTAGTTATTTAGGAGTTAGGTAGTTAGTTAGGAGTTAGTTAGTTAGTTAGCAGTTAGTTAATTAGTAAGTTAGTTAGTTACTTAGTTAGTTAGTTAATTAGTTAGTTATTTACTTAGTTAGTTAATTAGTTAGTTAGTTAGTTAATTAGTTAGTTAGGAATTAGTTAGTTAGTTAGTTAGTTAGTTAGGAGTTAGTTAGTTAATTAGTTAGGAGTTAGTTAGTTAATTAGATGGGAGGTAGTTAGTTAGTTAGTTGGGAGTTAGTTAGTTAGTTAGTTAGTTAATTAGTTAGTTAGGAGTTAGTTAGTTAATTAGTTAGAAGTTAGTTAGTTAATTAGTTAGGAGTTAGTTAGTTAATTAGTTAGGAGTTAGTTAATTAGTTAGGAGTTAGTTAATTAGTTAGGAGTTAGTTAATTAGTTAGGAGTTAGTTAGTTAATTAGTTAAGAGTTAGTTAGTTAATTAGTTCGGAGTTAGTTAGTTAGTTAGGAGTTAGGGAGTTAGTTAGTTAGGAGTTAGTTAGTTAGTTAGGAGTTAGTTAATTAGTTAGTTAGTTACTTAGTTAATTAGTTAGTTAGTTAGTTAATCAGTTAGTTAGGAGTTAGTTAGTTAATTAGTTAGGAGTTAGTTAGGTAATTAGTTAGTTAGGAGTTAGTTAGTTAATTAGTTAGGAGTTAGTTAGTTAATTAGTTAGGAGTTAGTTAGGTAATTAGTTAGGAGTTAGTTAATTAGTTAGGTAGTTAGTTAGTTAGTTAGTTAATTAATTAGTTAGTTAGGAGTTAGTTAGTTAGTTAGTTGGTTAATTAGTTAGTTAGGAGTTAGTTAGTTAATTAGTTAGAAGTTAGTTAGTTAATTAGTTAGGAGTTAGTTAGTTAATTAGTTAGGAGTTAGTTAATTAGTTAGGAGTTAGTTAATTAGTTAGGAGTTAGTTAGTTAGTTAGTTAGGAGTTAGGTAGTTAGGAGCTAGGTAGTTAGTTAGTGAGTTAGTTAGTTAGGAGTTAGTTAGTTAATTAGTTAGGAGTTAGTTAGTTAGTTAATTAGTTAGGAGTTAGTTAGTTAATTAGTTAGTTAGTTAATTAGTTAGTTAGGAGTTAGTTAGTTAATTATGAGTTAGTTAGTTAGTTAGTTAGTTAGTTAGGAATTAGTTAGTTAGTTAATTAGTTCGGAGGTAGTTAGTTAGTTAGTTAGGAGTTAGGTAGTTAGTTAGGAGTTAGGTAGTTAGTTAGTTAGGAGTTAGTTAGTTAGTTAGCAGTTAGTTAGTTAGTTACTTAGTTAGTTAGTTAGTTAGTTAGTTACTTAGTTAGTTAGTTAGTTAGTTAATTAGTTAGTTAGTTAGTTAGTTAGGAGTTAGGTAGTTAGTTAGTTAGTTAGTTAGGAGTTAGTTAGTTAGTTAGGAGTTACTTAGTTAATTAGTTAGGAGTTAGTTAGTTAATTAGTTAGGAGTTAGTTAGTTAATTAGTTAGCAGTTAGTTAGTTAATTAGTTCGGAGGTATTTTGTTAGATAGTTAAGAGTTAGATAGTTAGCTAGTTAGGAGTTAGGTAGTTAGCTAGGAGTTAGTTAGTTAGTTAGTTACTTAGTTAGTTAGTTAGTTACTTAGTTAGTTAGTTTCTTAGTTAGTTAGTTAATTAGTTAGTTAGTTAGTTAATTAGTTAGTTAGTTAATTAGTTAGGAGTTAGTTAGTTAATTAGTTAAGAGTTAGTTAGTTAATTAGTTAGGAGTTAGTTAGTTAGTTAGTAGTTAGTTAGTTACGTAGTTAGTTAGGAGTTAGGTAGTTAGTTAGGAGTTAGGTAGTTAGTTAGTTAGGAGTTAGGTAGTTAGTTAGTTAATTAGTTAGTTAGGAGTTAGTTAGTTAATTAGTTAGGAGTTAGATAGTTAATTAGTTAGGAGTTAGTTAGTTAATTAGTTAGGAGTTAGTTAATTAGTTAGGAGTTAGTTAGTTAATTAGTTCGGAGGTAGTTAGTTAATTAGTTAGTTAGGAGTTAGTTAATTAGTTAGGAGTTAGTTAGTTAATTAGTTCGGAGGTAGTTAGTTAGTTAGTTAGGAGTTAGGTAGTTAGTTAGGAGTTAGTTAATTAGTTAGTTAGTTAGTTAGTTAGTTAATTAGATAGTTAGTTAGTTAATTAGCTAGTAAGTAGTGAGTAAGTTAGTTAGGAGTTAGTTAGTTAATTAGTTAAGAGTTAGTTAGTTAATTAGTTCGGAGGTAGTTAGTTAGTTATTTAGGAGTTAGGTAGTTAGTTAGGAGTTAGTTAGTTAGTTAGCAGTTAGTTAATTAGTAAGTTAGTTAGTTACTTAGTTAGTTAGTTAATTAGTTAGTTATTTACTTAGTTAGTTAATTAGTTAGTTAGTTAGTTAATTAGTTAGTTAGGAATTAGTTAGTTAGTTAGTTAGTTAGTTAGGAGTTAGTTAGTTAATTAGTTAGGAGTTAGTTAGTTAATTAGTTAGGAGTTAGTTAGTTAATTAGATGGGAGGTAGTTAGTTAGTTTGTTGGGAGTTAGTTAGTTAGTTAGTTAGTTAATTAGTTAGCTAGGAGTTAGTTAGTTAATTAGTTAGAAGTTAGTTAGTTAATTAGTTAGGAGTTAGTTAGTTAATTAGTTAGGAGTTAGTTAATTAGTTAGGAGTTAGTTAATTAGTTAAGAGTTAGTTAGTTAATTAGTTAAGAGTTAGTTAGTTAATTAGTTCGGAGTTAGTTAGTTAGTTAGGAGTTAGGGAGTTAGTTAGTTAGGAGTTAGTTAGTTAGTTAGGAGTTAGTTAATTAGTTAGTTAGTTACTTAGTTAATTAGTTAGTTAGTTAGTTAATCAGTTAGTTAGGAGTTAGTTAGTTAATTAGTTAGGAGTTAGTTAGGTAATTAGTTAGTTAGGAGTTAGTTAGTTAATTAGTTAGGAGTTAGTTAGTTAATTAGTTAGGAGTTAGTTAGTTAATTAGTTAGGAGTTAGTTAATTAGTTAAGAGTTAGTTAGTTAATTAGTTAAGAGTTAGTTAGTTAATTAGTTAAGAGTTAGTTAGTTAATTAGTTCGGAGTTAGTTAGTTAGTTAGGAGTTAGGGAGTTAGTTAGTTAGGAGTTAGTTAGTTAGTTAGGAGTTAGTTAATTAGTTAGTTAGTTACTTAGTTAATTAGTTAGTTAGTTAGTTAATCAGTTAGTTAGGAGTTAGTTAGTTAATTAGTTAGGAGTTAGTTAGGTAATTAGTTAGTTAGGAGTTAGTTAGTTAATTAGTTAGGAGTTAGTTAGTTAATTAGTTAGGAGTTAGTTAGTTAATTAGTTAGGAGTTAGTTAGTTAATTAGTTAGTTAGTTAATTAGTTAGTTAGTTAGTTAATTCGTTAGTTAGTTAATTAGTTAGTTAGTTTGTTAATTAGTTAGTTAGGAGTTAGTAGTTAGTTAATTAGTTAAGAGTTAGTTAGTTAATTAGTTCGGAGGTAGTTAGTTAGTTAGGAGTTAGGTAATTAGTTAGTTACGTAGTTAGTTAGTTAGGAGTTAGGTAGTTAGTTAGGAGTTAGGTAGTTAGTTAGTTAGTTAATTAGTTAGGAGTTAGTTAATTAGTTAGGAGTTAGTTAGTTAATTAGTTAGTTAGTTAGTTAGTTAGGAGTTAGGTAGTTAGGAGTTAGGTAGATAGTTAGTTAGTTAGTTAGGAGTTAGTTAGTTAATTAGTTAGGAGTTAGTTAGTTAATTAGTTAGGAGTTAGTTAGTTAATTAGTTAGGAGTTAGTTAGTTAATTAGTTAGGAGTTAGTTAGTTAATTAGTTCGGAGGTTGTCTGTTAGATAGTTAAGAGTTAGATAGTTAGCTAGTTAGGAGTTAGGTAGTTAGTTAGTTAGTTACTTAGTTAGTTAGTTAGTTAGTTACTTAGTTAGTTAGTTTCTTAGTTAGTTAGTTAATTAGTTAGTTAGTTAGTTAATTAGTTAGTTAGTTAATTAGTTAGGAGTTAGTTAGTTAATTAGTTAGTTAGTTAATTAGTTAGTTAGGAGTTAGTTAGTTAATTATGAGTTAGTTAGTTAGTTAGTTAGTTAGGAATTAGTTAGTTAGTTAATTAGTTCGGAGGTAGTTAGTTAGTTAGTTAGGAGTTAGGTAGTTAGTTAGGAGTTAGGTAGTTAGTTAGTTAGGAGTTAGTTAGTTAGTTAGCAGTTAGTTAGTTAGTTACTTAGTTAGTTAGTTAGTTAGTTAGTTACTTAGTTAGTTAGTTAGTTAGTTAATTAGTTAGTTAGTTAGTTAGTTAGGAGTTAGGTAGTTAGTTAGTTAGTTAGTTAGGAGTTAGTTAGTTAGTTAGGAGTTACTTAGTTAATTAGTTAGGAGTTAGTTAGTTAATTAGTTAGGAGTTAGTTAGTTAATTAGTTAGCAGTTAGTTAGTTAATTAGTTCGGAGGTATTTTGTTAGATAGTTAAGAGTTAGATAGTTAGCTAGTTAGGAGTTAGGTAGTTAGCTAGGAGTTAGTTAGTTAGTTAGTTACTTAGTTAGTTAGTTAGTTACTTAGTTAGTTAGTTTCTTAGTTAGTTAGTTAATTAGTTAGTTAGTTAGTTAATTAGTTAGTTAGTTAATTAGTTAGGAGTTAGTTAGTTAATTAGTTAAGAGTTAGTTAGTTAATTAGTTAGGAGTTAGTTAGTTAGTTAGTAGTTAGTTAGTTACGTAGTTAGTTAGGAGTTAGGTAGTTAGTTAGGAGTTAGGTAGTTAGTTAGTTAGGAGTTAGGTAGTTAGTTAGTTAATTAGTTAGTTAGGAGTTAGTTAGTTAATTAGTTAGGAGTTAGATAGTTAATTAGTTAGGAGTTAGTTAGTTAATTAGTTAGGAGTTAGTTAATTAGTTAGGAGTTAGTTAGTTAATTAGTTCGGAGGTAGTTAGTTAATTAGTTAGTTAGGAGTTAGTTAATTAGTTAGGAGTTAGTTAGTTAATTAGTTCGGAGGTAGTTAGTTAGTTAGTTAGGAGTTAGGTAGTTAGTTAGGAGTTAGTTAATTAGTTAGTTAGTTAGTTAGTTAGTTAATTAGATAGTTAGTTAGTTAATTAGCTAGTAAGTAGTGAGTAAGTTAGTTAGGAGTTAGTTAGTTAATTAGTTAAGAGTTAGTTAGTTAATTAGTTCGGAGGTAGTTAGTTAGTTATTTAGGAGTTAGGTAGTTAGTTAGGAGTTAGTTAGTTAGTTAGCAGTTAGTTAATTAGTAAGTTAGTTAGTTACTTAGTTAGTTAGTTAATTAGTTAGTTATTTACTTAGTTAGTTAATTAGTTAGTTAGTTAGTTAATTAGTTAGTTAGGAATTAGTTAGTTAGTTAGTTAGTTAGTTAGGAGTTAGTTAGTTAATTAGTTAGGAGTTAGTTAGTTAATTAGTTAGGAGTTAGTTAGTTAATTAGATGGGAGGTAGTTAGTTAGTTTGTTGGGAGTTAGTTAGTTAGTTAGTTAGTTAATTAGTTAGTTAGGAGTTAGTTAGTTAATTAGTTAGAAGTTAGTTAGTTAATTAGTTAGGAGTTAGTTAGTTAATTAGTTAGGAGTTAGTTAATTAGTTAGGAGTTAGTTAATTAGTTAAGAGTTAGTTAGTTAATTAGTTAAGAGTTAGTTAGTTAATTAGTTCGGAGTTAGTTAGTTAGTTAGGAGTTAGGGAGTTAGTTAGTTAGGAGTTAGTTAGTTAGTTAGGAGTTAGTTAATTAGTTAGTTAGTTACTTAGTTAATTAGTTAGTTAGTTAGTTAATCAGTTAGTTAGGAGTTAGTTAGTTAATTAGTTAGGAGTTAGTTAGGTAATTAGTTAGTTAGGAGTTAGTTAGTTAATTAGTTAGGAGTTAGTTAGTTAATTAGTTAGGAGTTAGTTAGTTAATTAGTTAGGAGTTAGTTAGTTAATTAGTTAGTTAGTTAATTAGTTAGTTAGTTAGTTAATTCGTTAGTTAGTTAATTAGTTAGTTAGTTTGTTAATTAGTTAGTTAGGAGTTAGTAGTTAGTTAATTAGTTAAGAGTTAGTTAGTTAATTAGTTCGGAGGTAGTTAGTTAGTTAGGAGTTAGGTAATTAGTTAGTTACGTAGTTAGTTAGTTAGGAGTTAGGTAGTTAGTTAGGAGTTAGGTAGTTAGTTAGTTAGTTAATTAGTTAGGAGTTAGTTAATTAGTTAGGAGTTAGTTAGTTAATTAGTTAGTTAGTTAGTTAGTTAGGAGTTAGGTAGTTAGGAGTTAGGTAGATAGTTAGTTAGTTAGTTAGGAGTTAGTTAGTTAATTAGTTAGGAGTTAGTTAGTTAATTAGTTAGGAGTTAGTTAGTTAATTAGTTAGGAGTTAGTTAGTTAATTAGTTAGGAGTTAGTTAGTTAATTAGTTCGGAGGTTGTCTGTTAGATAGTTAAGAGTTAGATAGTTAGCTAGTTAGGAGTTAGGTAGTTAGTTAGTTAGTTACTTAGTTAGTTAGTTAGTTACTTACTTAGTTAGTTAGTTTCTTAGTTAGTTAGTTAATTAGTTAGTTAGTTAGTTAATTAGTTAGTTAGTTAATTAGTTAGGAGTTAGTTAGTTAATTAGTTAGGAGTTAGTTAGTTAGTTAGTTAGTTAATTAGTTAGTTAGTTTGTTAATTAGTTAGTTAGGAGTGAGTAAGTTAGTTAGGAGTTAGTTAATTAGTTAAGAGTTAGTTAGTTAATTAGTTCGGAGGTAGTTAGTTAGTAGTTAGTTAGTTACGTAGTTAGTTAGGAGTTAGGTAGTTAGTTAGGAGTTAGGTAGTTAGTTAGGAGTTAGGTAGTTAGTTAGTTAGGAGTTAGTTAGTTAATTAGTTAGGAGTTAGATAGTTAATTAGTTAGGATTTAGTTAGTTAATTAGTTAGGAGTTAGTTAATTAGTTAGGAGTTAGTTAGTTAATTAGTTCGGAGGTAGTTAGTTAATTAGTTAGGAGTTAGTTAATTAGTTAGGAGTTAGTTAGTTAATTAGTTCGGAGGTAGTTAATTAGTTAGTTAGGAGTTAGGTAGTTAGTTAGTTAGGTGTTAGTTAATTAGTTAGTTAGTTAGTTAGTTAATTAGATAGTTAGTTAGTTAATTAGCTAGTTAGTAGTGAGTAAGTTAGTTAGGAGTTAGTTAGTTAATTAGTTAAGAGTTAGTTAGTTAATTAGTTAGGAGTTAGTTAGTTAATTAGTTAGGAGTTAGTTAGGTAATTAGTTAGGAGTTAGTTAATTAGTTAGGTAGTTAGTTAGTTAGTTAGTTAATTAATTAGTTAGTTAGGAGTTAGTTAGTTAGTTAGTTGGTTAATTAGTTAGTTAGGAGTTAGTTAGTTAATTAGTTAGAAGTTAGTTAGTTAATTAGTTAGGAGTTAGTTAGTTAATTAGTTAGGAGTTAGTTAATTAGTTAGGAGTTAGTTAATTAGTTAGGAGTTAGTTAGTTAGTTAGTTAGGAGTTAGGTAGTTAGGAGCTAGGTAGTTAGTTAGTTAGTTAGTTAGTTAGGAGTTAGTTAGTTAATTAGTTAGGAGTTAGTTAGTTAATTAATTAGTTAGGAGTTAGTTAGTTAATTAGTTAGGAGTTAGTTAGTTAATTAGTTAGTTAGTTAATTAGTTAGTTAGGAGTTAGTTAGTTAATTATGAGTTAGTTAGTTAGTTAGTTAGTTAGTTAGGAATTAGTTAGTTAGTTAATTAGTTCGGAGGTAGTTAGTTAGTTAGTTAGGAGTTAGGTAGTTAGTTAGGAGTTAGGTAGTTAGTTAGTTAGGAGTTAGTTAGTTAGTTAGCAGTTAGTTAGTTAGTTACTTAGTTAGTTAGTTAGTTAGTTAGTTACTTAGTTAGTTAGTTAGTTAGTTAATTAGTTAGTTAGTTAGGAGTTAGGTAGTTAGTTAGTTAGTTAGTTAGGAGTTAGTTAGTTAGTTAGTTAGTTAGGAGTTACTTAGTTAATTAGTTAGGAGTTAGTTAGTTAATTAGTTAGGAGTTAGTTAGTTAATTAGTTAGCAGTTAGTTAGTTAATTAGTTCGGAGGTATTTTGTTAGATAGTTAAGAGTTAGATAGTTAGCTAGTTAGGAGTTAGGTAGTTAGCTAGGAGTTAGTTAGTTAGTTAGTTACTTTGTTAGTTAGTTAGTTACTTAGTTAGTTAGTTTCTTAGTTAGTTAGTTAATTAGTTAGTTAGTTAGTTAATTAGTTAGTTAGTTAATTAGTTAGGAGTTAGTTAGTTAATTAGTTAAGAGTTAGTTAGTTAATTAGTTAGGAGTTAGTTAGTTAGTTAGTAGTTAGTTAGTTACGTAGTTAGTTAGGAGTTAGGTAGTTAGTTAGGAGTTAGGTAGTTAGTTAGTTAGGAGTTAGGTAGTTAGTTAGTTAATTAGTTAGTTAGGAGTTAGTTAGTTAATTAGTTAGGAGTTAGATAGTTAATTAGTTAGGAGTTAGTTAGTTAATTAGTTAGGAGTTAGTTAATTAGTTAGGAGTTAGTTAATTAGTTAGGAGTTAGTTAGTTAATTAGTTCGGAGGTAGTTAGTTAATTAGTTAGTTAGGAGTTAGTTAATTAGTTAGGAGTTAGTTAGTTAATTAGTTCGGAGGTAGTTAGTTAGTTAGTTAGGAGTTAGGTAGTTAGTTAGGAGTTAGTTAATTAGTTAGTTAGTTAGTTAGTTAGTTAATTAGATAGTTAGTTAGTTAATTAGCTAGTAAGTAGTGAGTAAGTTAGTTAGGAGTTAGTTAGTTAATTAGTTAAGAGTTAGTTAGTTAATTAGTTCGGAGGTAGTTAGTTAGTTATTTAGGAGTTAGGTAGTTAGTTAGGAGTTAGTTAGTTAGTTAGCAGTTAGTTAATTAGTAAGTTAGTTAGTTACTTAGTTAGTTAGTTAATTAGTTAGTTATTTACTTAGTTAGTTAATTAGTTAGTTAGTTAGTTAATTAGTTAGTTAGGAATTAGTTAGTTAGTTAGTTAGTTAGTTAGGAGTTAGTTAGTTAATTAGTTAGGAGTTAGTTAGTTAATTAGATGGGAGGTAGTTAGTTAGTTAGTTGGGAGTTAGTTAGTTAGTTAGTTAGTTAATTAGTTAGTTAGGAGTTAGTTAGTTAATTAGTTAGAAGTTAGTTAGTTAATTAGTTAGGAGTTAGTTAGTTAATTAGTTAGGAGTTAGTTAATTAGTTAGGAGTTAGTTAATTAGTTAGGAGTTAGTTAATTAGTTAGGAGTTAGTTAGTTAATTAGTTAAGAGTTAGTTAGTTAATTAGTTCGGAGTTAGTTAGTTAGTTAGGAGTTAGGGAGTTAGTTAGTTAGGAGTTAGTTAGTTAGTTAGGAGTTAGTTAATTAGTTAGTTAGTTACTTAGTTAATTAGTTAGTTAGTTAGTTAATCAGTTAGTTAGGAGTTAGTTAGTTAATTAGTTAGGAGTTAGTTAGGTAATTAGTTAGTTAGGAGTTAGTTAGTTAATTAGTTAGGAGTTAGTTAGTTAATTAGTTAGGAGTTAGTTAGGTAATTAGTTAGGAGTTAGTTAATTAGTTAGGTAGTTAGTTAGTTAGTTAGTTAATTAATTAGTTAGTTAGGAGTTAGTTAGTTAGTTAGTTGGTTAATTAGTTAGTTAGGAGTTAGTTAGTTAATTAGTTAGAAGTTAGTTAGTTAATTAGTTAGGAGTTAGTTAGTTAATTAGTTAGGAGTTAGTTAATTAGTTAGGAGTTAGTTAATTAGTTAGGAGTTAGTTAGTTAGTTAGTTAGGAGTTAGGTAGTTAGGAGCTAGGTAGTTAGTTAGTGAGTTAGTTAGTTAGGAGTTAGTTAGTTAATTAGTTAGGAGTTAGTTAGTTAGTTAATTAGTTAGGAGTTAGTTAGTTAATTAGTTAGTTAGTTAATTAGTTAGTTAGGAGTTAGTTAGTTAATTATGAGTTAGTTAGTTAGTTAGTTAGTTAGTTAGGAATTAGTTAGTTAGTTAATTAGTTCGGAGGTAGTTAGTTAGTTAGTTAGGAGTTAGGTAGTTAGTTAGGAGTTAGGTAGTTAGTTAGTTAGGAGTTAGTTAGTTAGTTAGCAGTTAGTTAGTTAGTTACTTAGTTAGTTAGTTAGTTAGTTAGTTACTTAGTTAGTTAGTTAGTTAGTTAATTAGTTAGTTAGTTAGTTAGTTAGGAGTTAGGTAGTTAGTTAGTTAGTTAGTTAGGAGTTAGTTAGTTAGTTAGGAGTTACTTAGTTAATTAGTTAGGAGTTAGTTAGTTAATTAGTTAGGAGTTAGTTAGTTAATTAGTTAGCAGTTAGTTAGTTAATTAGTTCGGAGGTATTTTGTTAGATAGTTAAGAGTTAGATAGTTAGCTAGTTAGGAGTTAGGTAGTTAGCTAGGAGTTAGTTAGTTAGTTAGTTACTTAGTTAGTTAGTTAGTTACTTAGTTAGTTAGTTTCTTAGTTAGTTAGTTAATTAGTTAGTTAGTTAGTTAATTAGTTAGTTAGTTAATTAGTTAGGAGTTAGTTAGTTAATTAGTTAAGAGTTAGTTAGTTAATTAGTTAGGAGTTAGTTAGTTAGTTAGTAGTTAGTTAGTTACGTAGTTAGTTAGGAGTTAGGTAGTTAGTTAGGAGTTAGGTAGTTAGTTAGTTAGGAGTTAGGTAGTTAGTTAGTTAATTAGTTAGTTAGGAGTTAGTTAGTTAATTAGTTAGGAGTTAGATAGTTAATTAGTTAGGAGTTAGTTAGTTAATTAGTTAGGAGTTAGTTAATTAGTTAGGAGTTAGTTAGTTAATTAGTTCGGAGGTAGTTAGTTAATTAGTTAGTTAGGAGTTAGTTAATTAGTTAGGAGTTAGTTAGTTAATTAGTTCGGAGGTAGTTAGTTAGTTAGTTAGGAGTTAGGTAGTTAGTTAGGAGTTAGTTAATTAGTTAGTTAGTTAGTTAGTTAGTTAATTAGATAGTTAGTTAGTTAATTAGCTAGTAAGTAGTGAGTAAGTTAGTTAGGAGTTAGTTAGTTAATTAGTTAAGAGTTAGTTAGTTAATTAGTTCGGAGGTAGTTAGTTAGTTATTTAGGAGTTAGGTAGTTAGTTAGGAGTTAGTTAGTTAGTTAGCAGTTAGTTAATTAGTAAGTTAGTTAGTTACTTAGTTAGTTAGTTAATTAGTTAGTTATTTACTTAGTTAGTTAATTAGTTAGTTAGTTAGTTAATTAGTTAGTTAGGAATTAGTTAGTTAGTTAGTTAGTTAGTTAGGAGTTAGTTAGTTAATTAGTTAGGAGTTAGTTAGTTAATTAGTTAGGAGTTAGTTAGTTAATTAGATGGGAGGTAGTTAGTTAGTTTGTTGGGAGTTAGTTAGTTAGTTAGTTAGTTAATTAGTTAGTTAGGAGTTAGTTAGTTAATTAGTTAGAAGTTAGTTAGTTAATTAGTTAGGAGTTAGTTAGTTAATTAGTTAGGAGTTAGTTAATTAGTTAGGAGTTAGTTAATTAGTTAAGAGTTAGTTAGTTAATTAGTTAAGAGTTAGTTAGTTAATTAGTTCGGAGTTAGTTAGTTAGTTAGGAGTTAGGGAGTTAGTTAGTTAGGAGTTAGTTAGTTAGTTAGGAGTTAGTTAATTAGTTAGTTAGTTACTTAGTTAATTAGTTAGTTAGTTAGTTAATCAGTTAGTTAGGAGTTAGTTAGTTAATTAGTTAGGAGTTAGTTAGGTAATTAGTTAGTTAGGAGTTAGTTAGTTAATTAGTTAGGAGTTAGTTAGTTAATTAGTTAGGAGTTAGTTAGTTAATTAGTTAGTTAGTTAATTAGTTAGTTAGTTAGTTAATTCGTTAGTTAGTTAATTAGTTAGTTAGTTTGTTAATTAGTTAGTTAGGAGTTAGTAGTTAGTTAATTAGTTAAGAGTTAGTTAGTTAATTAGTTCGGAGGTAGTTAGTTAGTTAGTTAGGAGTTAGGTAATTAGTTAGTTACGTAGTTAGTTAGTTAGGAGTTAGGTAGTTAGTTAGGAGTTAGGTAGTTAGTTAGGAGTTAGGTATTTAGTTCGTTAGTTAGTTAATTAGTTAGGAGTTAGTTAGTTAATTAGTTAGTAGTTAGTTAGTTAGGAGTTAGGTAGTTAGGAGTTAGTTAGTTAGTTAGTTAGTTAGTTAGTTATTTAGTTAGTTAGGAGTGAGTAATTTAGTTAGGAGTTAGTTAGTTAATTAGTTAAGAGTTAGTTAGTTAATTAGTTTGGAGTTAGTTAATTAGTTCGGAGGTAGTTAGTTAGTTAGGAGTTAGTTTGTTAGGAGTTAGTTAGTTAGTTAGTTAGGAGTTAGTTAGTTAGTTAGTTAATTAATTAGTTAGGAGTTAGTTAGTTAATTAGTTAGGAGTTAGTTAGTTAATTAGTTAGGAGTTAGTTAGTTAGTTAGTTAGGAGTTAGTTAGTTAGTTAGTTAGGAGTTAGTTAGTTAGTTAGTTAGGAGTTAGTTAGTTAGTTAGTTCGGAGGTAGTTAGGTGTTAGGTAGTTAGTTAGGAGTTAGGTAGTTAGTTAGTTAGGAGTTAGTTAGTTAGCAGTTAGTTAGTTAGTTAGTTACTTAGTTAGTTAGTTAATTAGTTAGTTAGTTACTTAGTTAGTTAGTTAGTTAGATAATTAGTTAGTTAGTTAGTTAGTTAGTTAGGAGTTAGTTAGGTAGTTAGTTAGGAGTTAGTTAGTTAGTTAGTTAGGAGTTACTTAGTTAATTAGTTAGGAGTTAATTAGTTAATTAGTTAGGAGTTAGTTAGTTAATTAGTTAGCAGTTAGTTAGTTAATTAGTTCGGAGGTAGTCTGTTAGATAGTTAAGAGTTAGATAGTTAGCTAGTTAGGAGTTAGGTAGTTAGCTAGGAGTTAGTTAGTTAGTTAGTTACTTAGTTAGTTAGTTAGTTAGTTACTTAGTTAGTTAGTTTCTTAGTTAGTTAGTTAATTAGTTAGTTAGTTAGTTAATTAGTTAGTTAGTTAATTAGTTAGGAGTTAGTTAGTTAATTAGTTAACAGTTAGTTAGTTAGTTAGTTAGTTAGTAGTTAGTTAGTTACGTAGTTAGTTAGGAGTTAGGTAGTTAGTTAGGAGTTAGGTAGTTAGTTAGTTAGGAGTTAGGTAGTTAGTTAGTTAATTAGTTAGTTAGGAGTTAGTTAGTTAATTAGTTAGGAGTTAGATAGTTAATTAGTTAGGAGTTAGTTAGTTAATTAGTTAGGAGTTAGTTAATTAGTTAGGAGTTAGTTAGTTAATTAGTTCGGAGGTAGTTAGTTAATTAGTTAGGAGTTAGTTAATTAGTTAGGAGTTAGTTAGTTAATTAGTTCGGAGGTAGTTAGTTAGTTAGTTAGGAGTTAGGTAGTTAGTTAGTTAGGAGTTAGTTAATTAGTTAGTTAGTTAGTTAGTTAGTTAATTAGATAGTTAGTTAGTTAATTAGCTAGTAAGTAGTGAGTAAGTTAGTTAGGAGTTAGTTAGTTAATTAGTTAAGAGTTAGTTAGTTAATTAGTTCGGAGGTAGTTAGTTAGTTATTTAGGAGTTAGGTAGTTAGTTAGGAGTTAGTTAGTTAGTTAGCAGTTAGTTAATTAGTAAGTTAGTTAGTTACTTAGTTAGTTAGTTAATTAGTTAGTTATTTACTTAGTTAGTTAATTAGTTAGTTAGTTAGGAATTAGTTAGTTAGTTAGTTAGTTAGTTAGGAGTTAGTTAGTTAATTAGTTAGGAGTTAGTTAGTTAATTAGTTAGGAGTTAGTTAGTTAATTAGATCGGAGGTAGTTAGTTAGTTAGTTAGGAGTTAGTTAGTTAGTTAGTTAGTTAATTAGTTAGTTAGGAGTTAGTTTAATTAGTTAGAAGTTAGTTAGTTAATTAGTTAGGAGTTAGTTAGTTAATTAGTTAGGAGTTAGTTAATTAGTTAGGAGTTAGTTAATTAGTTAGGAGTTAGTTAGTTAATTAGTTCGGAGTTAGTTAGTTAGTTAGGAGTTAGGGAGTTAGTTAGTTAGGAGTTAGTTAGTTAGTTAGGAGTTAGTTAATTAGTTAGTTAGTTACTTAGTTAATTAGTTAGTTAGTTAGTTAATCAGTTAGTTAGGAGTTAGTTAGTTAATTAGTTAGGAGTTAGTTAGGTAATTAGTTAGTTAGGAGTTAGTTAGTTAATTAGTTAGGAGTTAGTTAGTTAATTAGTTAGGAGTTAGTTAGTTAATTAGTTAGGAGTTAGTTAGTTAGTTAATTAGTTAGTTAATTAGTTAGTTAGTTAGTTAATTAGTTAGTTAGTTAATTAGTTAGTTAGTTTGTTAATTAGTTAGTTAGGAGTTAGTAGTTAGTTAATTAGTTAAGAGTTAGTTAGTTAATTAGTTCGGAGGTAGTTAGTTAGTTAGTTAGGGGTTAGGTAATTAGTTAGTTACGTAGTTAGTTAGTTAGGAGTTAGGTAGTTAGTTAGGAGTTAGGTAGTTAGTTAGGAGTTAGGTAGTTAGTTAGTTAGGAGTTAGGTATTTAGTTAGTTAGTTAGTTAGTAGTTAGTTAGTTAGGTAGTTAGGAGTTAGTTAGTTAGTTAGTTAGTTAGTTAATTAGTTAGTTAGTTAGTTATTTAGTTAGTTAGGAGTGAGTAAGTTAGTTAGGAGTTAGTTAGTTAATTAGTTAAGAGTTAGTTAGTTAATTAGTTTGGAGTTAGTTAGTTAATTAGTTAGTTAGTTAATTAGTTAGTTAGGAGTTAGTTAGTTAATTATGAGTTAGTTAGTTAGTTAGTTAGTTAGTTAGGAATTAGTTAGTTAGTTAATTAGTTCGGAGGTAGTTAGTTAGTTAGTTAGGAGTTAGGTAGTTAGTTAGGAGTTAGGTAGTTAGTTAGTTAGGAGTTAGTTAGTTAGTTAGCAGTTAGTTAGTTAGTTACTTAGTTAGTTAGTTAGTTAGTTAGTTACTTAGTTAGTTAGTTAGTTAGTTAATTAGTTAGTTAGTTAGGAGTTAGGTAGTTAGTTAGTTAGTTAGTTAGGAGTTAGTTAGTTAGTTAGTTAGTTAGGAGTTACTTAGTTAATTAGTTAGGAGTTAGTTAGTTAATTAGTTAGGAGTTAGTTAGTTAATTAGTTTGCAGTTAGTTAGTTAATTAGTTCGGAGGTATTTTGTTAGATAGTTAAGAGTTAGATAGTTAGCTAGTTAGGAGTTAGGTAGTTAGCTAGGAGTTAGTTAGTTAGTTAGTTACTTTGTTAGTTAGTTAGTTACTTAGTTAGTTAGTTTCTTAGTTAGTTAGTTAATTAGTTAGTTAGTTAGTTAATTAGTTAGTTAGTTAATTAGTTAGGAGTTAGTTAGTTAATTAGTTAAGAGTTAGTTAGTTAATTAGTTAGGAGTTAGTTAGTTAGTTAGTAGTTAGTTAGTTACGTAGTTAGTTAGGAGTTAGGTAGTTAGTTAGGAGTTAGGTAGTTAGTTAGTTAGGAGTTAGGTAGTTAGTTAGTTAATTAGTTAGTTAGGAGTTAGTTAGTTAATTAGTTAGGAGTTAGATAGTTAATTAGTTAGGAGTTAGTTAGTTAATTAGTTAGGAGTTAGTTAATTAGTTAGGAGTTAGTTAATTAGTTAGGAGTTAGTTAGTTAATTAGTTCGGAGGTAGTTAGTTAATTAGTTAGTTAGGAGTTAGTTAATTAGTTAGGAGTTAGTTAGTTAATTAGTTCGGAGGTAGTTAGTTAGTTAGTTAGGAGTTAGGTAGTTAGTTAGGAGTTAGTTAATTAGTTAGTTAGTTAGTTAGTTAGTTAATTAGATAGTTAGTTAGTTAATTAGCTAGTAAGTAGTGAGTAAGTTAGTTAGGAGTTAGTTAGTTAATTAGTTAAGAGTTAGTTAGTTAATTAGTTCGGAGGTAGTTAGTTAGTTATTTAGGAGTTAGGTAGTTAGTTAGGAGTTAGTTAGTTAGTTAGCAGTTAGTTAATTAGTAAGTTAGTTAGTTACTTAGTTAGTTAGTTAATTAGTTAGTTATTTACTTAGTTAGTTAATTAGTTAGTTAGTTAGTTAATTAGTTAGTTAGGAATTAGTTAGTTAGTTAGTTAGTTAGTTAGGAGTTAGTTAGTTAATTAGTTAGGAGTTAGTTAGTTAATTAGTTAGGAGTTAGTTAGTTAATTAGATGGGAGGTAGTTAGTTAGTTAGTTGGGAGTTAGTTAGTTAGTTAGTTAGTTAATTAGTTAGTTAGGAGTTAGTTAGTTAATTAGTTAGAAGTTAGTTAGTTAATTAGTTAGGAGTTAGTTAGTTAATTAGTTAGGAGTTAGTTAATTAGTTAGGAGTTAGTTAATTAGTTAGGAGTTAGTTAGTTAATTAGTTAGGAGTTAGTTAGTTAATTAGTTCGGAGTTAGTTAGTTAGTTAGGAGTTAGGGAGTTAGTTAGTTAGGAGTTAGTTAGTTAGTTAGGAGTTAGTTAATTAGTTAGTTAGTTACTTAGTTAATTAGTTAGTTAGTTAGTTAATCAGTTAGTTAGGAGTTAGTTAGTTAATTAGTTAGGAGTTAGTTAGGTAATTAGTTAGTTAGGAGTTAGTTAGTTAATTAGTTAGGAGTTAGTTAGTTAATTAGTTAGGAGTTAGTTAGTTAATTAGTTAGTTAGTTAATTAGTTAGTTAGTTAGTTAATTCGTTAGTTAGTTAATTAGTTAGTTAGTTTGTTAATTAGTTAGTTAGGAGTTAGTAGTTAGTTAATTAGTTAAGAGTTAGTTAGTTAATTAGTTCGGAGGTAGTTAGTTAGTTAGTTAGGAGTTAGGTAATTAGTTAGTTACGTAGTTAGTTAGTTAGGAGTTAGGTAGTTAGTTAGGAGTTAGGTAGTTAGTTAGGAGTTAGGTATTTAGTTCGTTAGTTAGTTAATTAGTTAGGAGTTAGTTAGTTAATTAGTTAGTAGTTAGTTAGTTAGGAGTTAGGTAGTTAGGAGTTAGTTAGTTAGTTAGTTAGTTAGTTAGTTATTTAGTTAGTTAGGAGTGAGTAATTTAGTTAGGAGTTAGTTAGTTAATTAGTTAAGAGTTAGTTAGTTAATTAGTTTGGAGTTAGTTAATTAGTTCGGAGGTAGTTAGTTAGTTAGGAGTTAGTTTGTTAGGAGTTAGTTAGTTAGTTAGTTAGGAGTTAGTTAGTTAGTTAGTTAATTAATTAGTTAGGAGTTAGTTAGTTAATTAGTTAGGAGTTAGTTAGTTAATTAGTTAGGAGTTAGTTAGTTAGTTAGTTAGGAGTTAGTTAGTTAGTTAGTTAGGAGTTAGTTAGTTAGTTAGTTAGGAGTTAGTTAGTTAGTTAGTTCGGAGGTAGTTAGGTGTTAGGTAGTTAGTTAGGAGTTAGGTAGTTAGTTAGTTAGGAGTTAGTTAGTTAGCAGTTAGTTAGTTAGTTAGTTACTTAGTTAGTTAGTTAATTAGTTAGTTAGTTACTTAGTTAGTTAGTTAGTTAGATAATTAGTTAGTTAGTTAGTTAGTTAGTTAGGAGTTAGTTAGGTAGTTAGTTAGGAGTTAGTTAGTTAGTTAGTTAGGAGTTACTTAGTTAATTAGTTAGGAGTTAATTAGTTAATTAGTTAGGAGTTAGTTAGTTAATTAGTTAGCAGTTAGTTAGTTAATTAGTTCGGAGGTAGTCTGTTAGATAGTTAAGAGTTAGATAGTTAGCTAGTTAGGAGTTAGGTAGTTAGCTAGGAGTTAGTTAGTTAGTTAGTTACTTAGTTAGTTAGTTAGTTAGTTACTTAGTTAGTTAGTTTCTTAGTTAGTTAGTTAATTAGTTAGTTAGTTAGTTAATTAGTTAGTTAGTTAATTAGTTAGGAGTTAGTTAGTTAATTAGTTAACAGTTAGTTAGTTAGTTAGTTAGTTAGTAGTTAGTTAGTTACGTAGTTAGTTAGGAGTTAGGTAGTTAGTTAGGAGTTAGGTAGTTAGTTAGTTAGGAGTTAGGTAGTTAGTTAGTTAATTAGTTAGTTAGGAGTTAGTTAGTTAATTAGTTAGGAGTTAGATAGTTAATTAGTTAGGAGTTAGTTAGTTAATTAGTTAGGAGTTAGTTAATTAGTTAGGAGTTAGTTAGTTAATTAGTTCGGAGGTAGTTAGTTAATTAGTTAGGAGTTAGTTAATTAGTTAGGAGTTAGTTAGTTAATTAGTTCGGAGGTAGTTAGTTAGTTAGTTAGGAGTTAGGTAGTTAGTTAGTTAGGAGTTAGTTAATTAGTTAGTTAGTTAGTTAGTTAGTTAATTAGATAGTTAGTTAGTTAATTAGCTAGTAAGTAGTGAGTAAGTTAGTTAGGAGTTAGTTAGTTAATTAGTTAAGAGTTAGTTAGTTAATTAGTTCGGAGGTAGTTAGTTAGTTATTTAGGAGTTAGGTAGTTAGTTAGGAGTTAGTTAGTTAGTTAGCAGTTAGTTAATTAGTAAGTTAGTTAGTTACTTAGTTAGTTAGTTAATTAGTTAGTTATTTACTTACTTAGTTAATTAGTTAGTTAGTTAGGAATTAGTTAGTTAGTTAGTTAGTTAGTTAGGAGTTAGTTAGTTAATTAGTTAGGAGTTAGTTAGTTAATTAGTTAGGAGTTAGTTAGTTAATTAGATCGGAGGTAGTTAGTTAGTTAGGAGTTAGTTAGTTAGTTAGTTAGTTAATTAGTTAGTTAGGAGTTAGTTTAATTAGTTAGAAGTTAGTTAGTTAATTAGTTAGGAGTTAGTTAGTTAATTAGTTAGGAGTTAGTTAATTAGTTAGGAGTTAGTTAATTAGTTAGGAGTTAGTTAGTTAATTAGTTCGGAGTTAGTTAGTTAGTTAGGAGTTAGGGAGTTAGTTAGTTAGGAGTTAGTTAGTTAGTTAGGAGTTAGTTAATTAGTTAGTTAGTTACTTAGTTAATTAGTTAGTTAGTTAGTTAATCAGTTAGTTAGGAGTTAGTTAGTTAATTAGTTAGGAGTTAGTTAGGTAATTAGTTAGTTAGGAGTTAGTTAGTTAATTAGTTAGGAGTTAGTTAGTTAATTAGTTAGGAGTTAGTTAGTTAATTAGTTAGGAGTTAGTTAGTTAGTTAATTAGTTAGTTAATTAGTTAGTTAGTTAGTTAATTAGTTAGTTAGTTAATTAGTTAGTTAGTTTGTTAATTAGTTAGTTAGGAGTTAGTAGTTAGTTAATTAGTTAAGAGTTAGTTAGTTAATTAGTTCGGAGGTAGTTAGTTAGTTAGTTAGGGGTTAGGTAATTAGTTAGTTACGTAGTTAGTTAGTTAGGAGTTAGGTAGTTAGTTAGGAGTTAGGTAGTTAGTTAGGAGTTAGGTAGTTAGTTAGTTAGGAGTTAGGTATTTAGTTAGTTAGTTAGTTAGTAGTTAGTTAGTTAGGTAGTTAGGAGTTAGTTAGTTAGTTAGTTAGTTAGTTAATTAGTTAGTTAGTTAGTTATTTAGTTAGTTAGGAGTGAGTAAGTTAGTTAGGAGTTAGTTAGTTAATTAGTTAAGAGTTAGTTAGTTAATTAGTTTGGAGTTAGTTAATTAGTTCGGAGGTAGTTAGTTAGTTAGGAGTTAGTTTGTTAGGAGTTAGTTAGTTAGGAGTTAGTTAGTTAGTTAATTAATTAATTAGTTAGGAGTTAGTTAGTTAATTAGTTAGGAGTTAGTTATTTAATTAGTTAGGAGTTAGTTAGTTAATTAGTTAGGAGTTAGTTAGTTAGTTAGTTAGGAGTTAGTTAGTTAGTTAGTTAGGAGTTAGTTAGTTAGTTAGTTCGGAGGTAGTTAGGTGTTAGGTAGTTAGTTAGTTAGTTAGTTCGGAGGTAGTTAGTTAGTTAGGAGTTAGGTAGTTAGTTAGTTGGGGTAGCGGGGTACGGGTATACCCTATCAAAGGAGATGTAAGGCGCCTCCTTCCCTCCGCTAGCCTACGGGACACCCTTGGTCAAGGTGGAGTTCCCGTTTAGCCCCCCATTCAGGGTTACATGAAGCCATGGGTGCAAGTGGTGGATGAAGATGGATAGCAGCTGATAGCTAGTTATGTAGTTTTTTTATTTAGTTAGTTCTCCTTGGTGCGTGGGCGGTTAGTTCTCCTCGGTGCGTGGTTGGTTAGTTCTCCTCGGTGCGTGGTCGGTTAGTTCTCCTCGGTGGATGGGCAGTTAGTTCTCCTCGGTGCATGGGCGGTTAGTTCTCCTTGGTGCATGGTCGGTTAGTTCTCCTCTGTGCATGGTCGGTTAGTTTTCCTCGGTGCGTGGGCGGTTTCTACTCGGTGCGTGGGCGGTTCTCCTCAGTGCGTGGGCGGTTCTCCTTGGTGCGTGGGCGGTTAGTTCTCCTCAGTGCGTGGTCGGTTAGTTCTCTGTGCGTGGTCGGTTAGTTCTCCTCGGTGCGTGGTCGGTTAGTTCTCCTCGGTGCGTGGGCGGTTCTCCTCTGTGCGTGGTCGGTTAGTTCTCCTCAGTGTGTGGATGGTTAGTTCTCCTCTGTGCGTGGGCGGTTAGTTCTCCTTGGTGCGTGGGCAGTTAGTTCTCCTCGGTGCGTGGGTGGTTAGTTCTCCTCGGTGCGTGGGCCGTACTCCTCGTTGCGTGGACGGTTCTCCTCGGTGCATGGCGGCTCTCCTCGGTGCATGGGCGGTTAGTTCTTCTCGGTGCGTGGGCGGTTAGTTCTCCTTGGTGCATGGGCGGTTAGTTCTCCTCGGTGCATGGGCGCTTAGTTCTTTTCGGTGCGTGGGCAGTTAGTTCTCCTCGGTGCGTGGGTGGTAAGTTCTCCTCGGTGCGTGGCGGATAGTTCTCCTCGGTGTGTGGGCGGTTAGTTCTCCTCGGTGTGTTCGCTGTTAGTTCTCCTTGGTACGTGGGCGCTTAGTTCTTTTTGGTTCGTGGGCAGTTAGTTCTCCTCAGTGCGTGAGCGGTTAGTTCTCCTCAGTGCGTGGGTGGTTAGTTCTCCTCAGTGCGTGAGCGGTTAGTTCTCCTCGGTGCGTGGGCGCTTAGTTCTCGGTGCGTGGGCGCTTAGTTCTCCTTGGTGAGTGGGCGGTTAGTTCTCCTTGGTAGGTTGTCAGGCTCCCCTTTGGCTTTTATGTGGGTTGTCAGGCTCCCCTTCGCCTTTTATGTAGATTGTCAGGCTCCCCTTCGGCTTTTGTGTAGGTTGTCAGGCTCCCCTTTAGCTTTTATGTAGGTTGTCAGGCTCCCCTTTGGCCTTTTTGTAGGTTGTCAGGCTCCCCTTCGGCTTTTATGTAGGTTGTCAGGCTCCCCTTTGGCTTTTATGTAGGTTGTCACGCTCCCCTTTGGCTTTTATATAGGTTGTCAGGCTCCCCTTCGGCTTTTATGTAGGTTGTCAGGCTCCCCTTCGGCTTTTATGTAGGTTGTCAGGCTCCCCTTCGGCTTTTATGTAGGTTGTCAGGCTCCCATTCGGCTTTTATGTAGGTTGTCAGGCTCCCCTTCGGCTTTTATGTAGGTTGTCAGGCTCCCCTTCGGCTTTTATGTAGGTTGTCAGGCTCCCCTTCGGCTTTTATGTAGATGTTAGGCTCCCCTTCGGCTTTTATGTAGGTTGTCAGGCTCCCCTTCGGCTTTTATGTAGGTTGTCAGGCTCCCCTTCGGCTTTTATGTAGGTTGTCAGGATCCCCTTCGGCTTTTATGTAGGTTGTCAGGCTTCCCTTCTGCTTTTATGTAGGTTGTCAGGCTCCCCTTCTCCTCAGTTCATGGGCGGTTAGTTCTCCTCAGTGCGTGGACGGTTAGTTCTCCTCGGTGCGTGTCAGTTTGTTCTCCTCGGTGCGTGGGCGGTTAGTTCTCCTCAGTGTGTGGGCGGCTAGTTCTCCTCGGTGCGTGGGCGGTTAGTTCTTCTCGGTGCGTGGGCGGTTAGTTCTTCTCGGTGCGTGGGCGGTTAGTTCTCACCTGTGCGTGGGCGGTTAGTTATCCCCTGTGCATGGGTGGTTAGTTCTCCCCGGTGCGTGGGCGGTTATTTCTCCTCGGTACGTGGGTGGTTAGTTTTCTTCCGTGCGTGGGCGCTTAGTTCTCCTCGATGCGTGGGCGGTTATTTCTCCTCAGTGCGTAAGCGTTTAGTTCTTCTCGGTGCGTGGGCAGTTAGTTTTCCTCGTTGCGTGGGCGCTTAGTTCTGCTCGGTTCGTGGGCACGTAGTTCTCCTCGGTGCGCGTGGACGTTTAGTTCTCTTCAGTGCGTGAGCGGTTAGTTCTCATCGATGCGTGGGCGCTTAGTTCTCCTCGGTGTGTGGGCAGTTAGTTAGGAGTTAGTTAGTTAGTTAGGAGTTAGTTAGTTAGTTAGGAGTTAGTTAGGAGTTAGTTAGTTAGTTACGAGTTAGTTAGTTAGTTAGTTAGTTAGTTAGTTAGTTAGTTATGAGTTAGTTAGTTAATTAGTTAGGAGTTAGTTAGTTAATTAGTTCGGAGGTAGTTAGTTAATTAGTTAGGAGTTAGTTAGTTAATTAGTTAGGAGTTAGTTAGTTAATTAGTTAGGAGTTAGTTAGTTAATTAGGAGTTAGTTAGTTAGTTAGTTAGTTAGTTAGTTAGGAGTTAGTTAGTTAATTAGTTAGGAGTTAGTTAGTTAATTAGTTAGGAGTTAGTTAATTAATTAGTTAGGAGTTAGTTAGTTAATTAGTTAGGAGTTAGTTAGTTAATTAGTTAGGAGTTAGTTAGTTTATTAGTTAGTTAGGAGTTAGTTAGTTAATTAGTTAGGAGTTAGTTAGGTAATTAGTTAGGAGTTAGTTAATTAGTTAGTTAGTTAGTTAGTTAGTTAGTTAATTAGTTAGTTAGGAGTTAGTTAGTTAATTAGTTAGAAGTTAGTTAGTTAATTAGTTAGGAGTTAGTTAGTTAATTAGTTAGGAGTTAGTTAATTAGTTAGGAGTTAGTTAATTAGTTAGGAGTTAGTTAGTTAATTAGTTCGGAGGTAGTTAGTTAATTAGTTAGGAGTTAGTTAATTAGTTAGGAGTTAGTTAGTTAATTAGTTCGGAGGTAGTTAGTTAGTTAGTTAGGAGTTAGGTAGTTAGTTAGTTAGGAGTTAGTTAATTAGTTAGTTAGTTAGTTAGTTAGTTAATTAGATAGTTAGTTAGTTAATTAGCTAGTAAGTAGTGAGTAAGTTAGTTAGGAGTTAGTTAGTTAATTAGTTAAGAGTTAGTTAGTTAATTAGTTCGGAGGTAGTTAGTTAGTTATTTAGGAGTTAGGTAGTTAGTTAGGAGTTAGTTAGTTAGTTAGCAGTTAGTTAATTAGTAAGTTAGTTAGTTACTTAGTTAGTTAGTTAATTAGTTAGTTATTTACTTAGTTAGTTAATTAGTTAGTTAGTTAGGAATTAGTTAGTTAGTTAGTTAGTTAGTTAGGAGTTAGTTAGTTAATTAGTTAGGAGTTAGTTAGTTAATTAGATCGGAGGTAGTTAGTTAGTTAGTTAGGAGTTAGTTAGTTAGTTAGTTAGTTAATTAGTTAGTTAGGAGTTAGTTTAATTAGTTAGAAGTTAGTTAGTTAATTAGTTAGGAGTTAGTTAGTTAATTAGTTAGGAGTTAGTTAATTAGTTAGGAGTTAGTTAATTAGTTAGGAGTTAGTTAGTTAATTAGTTCGGAGTTAGTTAGTTAGTTAGTTCGGAGTTAGTTAGTTAGTTAGGAGTTAGGGAGTTAGTTAGTTAGGAGTTAGTTAGTTAGTTAGGAGTTAGTTAATTAGTTAGTTAGTTACTTAGTTAATTAGTTAGTTAGTTAGTTAATCAGTTAGTTAGGAGTTAGTTAGTTAATTAGTTAGGAGTTAGTTAGGTAATTAGTTAGTTAGGAGTTAGTTAGTTAATTAGTTAGGAGTTAGTTAGTTAATTAGTTAGGAGTTAGTTAGTTAATTAGTTAGGAGTTAGTTAGTTAGTTAATTAGTTAGTTAATTAGTTAGTTAGTTAGTTAATTAGTTAGTTAGTTAATTAGTTAGTTAGTTTGTTAATTAGTTAGTTAGGAGTTAGTAGTTAGTTAATTAGTTAAGAGTTAGTTAGTTAATTAGTTCGGAGGTAGTTAGTTAGTTAGTTAGGGGTTAGGTAATTAGTTAGTTACGTAGTTAGTTAGTTAGGAGTTAGGTAGTTAGTTAGGAGTTAGGTAGTTAGTTAGGAGTTAGGTAGTTAGTTAGTTAGGAGTTAGGTATTTAGTTAGTTAGTTAGTTAGTAGTTAGTTAGTTAGGTAGTTAGGAGTTAGTTAGTTAGTTAGTTAGTTAGTTAATTAGTTAGTTAGTTAGTTATTTAGTTAGTTAGGAGTGAGTAAGTTAGTTAGGAGTTAGTTAGTTAATTAGTTAAGAGTTAGTTAGTTAATTAGTTTGGAGTTAGTTAATTAGTTCGGAGGTAGTTAGTTAGTTAGGAGTTAGTTTGTTAGGAGTTAGTTAGTTAGGAGTTAGTTAGTTAGTTAATTAATTAATTAGTTAGGAGTTAGTTAGTTAATTAGTTAGGAGTTAGTTATTTAATTAGTTAGGAGTTAGTTAGTTAATTAGTTAGGAGTTAGTTAGTTAGTTAGTTAGGAGTTAGTTAGTTAGTTAGTTAGGAGTTAGTTAGTTAGTTAGTTCGGAGGTAGTTAGGTGTTAGGTAGTTAGTTAGTTAGTTAGTTCGGAGGTAGTTAGTTAGTTAGGAGTTAGGTAGTTAGTTAGTTGGGGTAGCGGGGTACGGGTATACCCTATCAAAGGAGATGTAAGGCGCCTCCTTCCCTCCGCTAGCCTACGGGACACCCTTGGTCAAGGTGGAGTTCCCGTTTAGCCCCCCATTCAGGGTTACATGAAGCCATGGGTGCAAGTGGTGGATGAAGATGGATAGCAGCTGATAGCTAGTTATGTAGTTTTTTTATTTAGTTAGTTCTCCTTGGTGCGTGGGCGGTTAGTTCTCCTCGGTGCGTGGTTGGTTAGTTCTCCTCGGTGCGTGGTCGGTTAGTTCTCCTCGGTGGATGGGCAGTTAGTTCTCCTCGGTGCATGGGCGGTTAGTTCTCCTTGGTGCATGGTCGGTTAGTTCTCCTCTGTGCATGGTCGGTTAGTTTTCCTCGGTGCGTGGGCGGTTTCTACTCGGTGCGTGGGCGGTTCTCCTCAGTGCGTGGGCGGTTCTCCTTGGTGCGTGGGCGGTTAGTTCTCCTCAGTGCGTGGTCGGTTAGTTCTCCTCTGTGCGTGGTCGGTTAGTTCTCCTCGGTGCGTGGTCGGTTAGTTCTCCTCGGTGCGTGGGCGGTTCTCCTCTGTGCGTGGTCGGTTAGTTCTCCTCAGTGTGTGGATGGTTAGTTCTCCTCTGTGCGTGGGCGGTTAGTTCTCCTTGGTGCGTGGGCAGTTAGTTCTCCTCGGTGCGTGGGTGGTTAGTTCTCCTCGGTGCGTGGGCCGTACTCCTCGTTGCGTGGACGGTTCTCCTCGGTGCATGGCGGCTCTCCTCGGTGCATGGGCGGTTAGTTCTTCTCGGTGCGTGGGCGGTTAGTTCTCCTTGGTGCATGGGCGGTTAGTTCTCCTCGGTGCATGGGCGCTTAGTTCTTTTCGGTGCGTGGGCAGTTAGTTCTCCTCGGTGCGTGGGTGGTAAGTTCTCCTTGGTGCGTGGCGGATAGTTCTCCTCGGTGTGTGGGCGGTTAGTTCTCCTCGGTGTGTTCGCTGTTAGTTCTCCTTGGTACGTGGGCGCTTAGTTCTTTTTGGTTCGTGGGCAGTTAGTTCTCCTCAGTGCGTGAGCGGTTAGTTCTCCTCAGTGCGTGGGTGGTTAGTTCTCCTCAGTGCGTGAGCGGTTAGTTCTCCTCGGTGCGTGGGCGCTTAGTTCTCGGTGCGTGGGCGCTTAGTTCTCGGTGCGTGGGCGCTTAGTTCTCCTTGGTGAGTGGGCGGTTAGTTCTCCTTGGTAGGTTGTCAGGCTCCCCTTTGGCTTTTATGTAGATTGTCAGGCTCCCCTTCGGCTTTTGTGTAGGTTGTCAGGCTCCCCTTTAGCTTTTATGTAGGTTGTCAGGCTCCCCTTTGGCCTTTTTGTAGGTTGTCAGGCTCCCCTTCGGCTTTTATGTAGGTTGTCAGGCTCCCCTTTGGCTTTTATGTAGGTTGTCACGCTCCCCTTTGGCTTTTATATAGGTTGTCAGGCTCCCCTTCGGCTTTTATGTAGGTTGTCAGGCTCCCCTTCGGCTTTTATGTAGGTTGTCAGGCTCCCCTTCGGCTTTTATGTAGGTTGTCAGGCTCCCATTCGGCTTTATGTAGGTTGTCAGGCTCCCCTTCGGCTTTTATGTAGGTTGTCAGGCTCCCCTTCGGCTTTTATGTAGGTTGTCAGGCTCCCCTTCGGCTTTTATGTAGATGTTAGGCTCCCCTTCGGCTTTTATGTAGGTTGTCAGGCTCCCCTTCGGCTTTTATGTAGGTTGTCAGGCTCCCCTTCGGCTTTTATGTAGGTTGTCAGGCTCCCCTTCGGCTTTTATGTAGGTTGTCAGGCTTCCCTTCTGCTTTTATGTAGGTTGTCAGGCTCCCCTTCTCCTCAGTTCATGGGCGGTTAGTTCTCCTCAGTGCGTGGACGGTTAGTTCTCCTCGGTGCGTGTCAGTTTGTTCTCCTCGGTGCGTGGACGGTTAGTTCTCCTCAGTGTGTGGGCGGCTAGTTCTCCTCGGTGCGTGGGCGGTTAGTTCTTCTCGGTGCGTGGGCGGTTAGTTCTTCTCGGTGCGTGGGCGGTTAGTTCTCACCTGTGCGTGGGCGGTTAGTTATCCCCTGTGCATGGGTGGTTAGTTCTCCCCGGTGCGTGGGCGGTTATTTCTCCTCGGTACGTGGGTGGTTAGTTTTCTTCCGTGCGTGGGCGCTTAGTTCTCCTCGATGCGTGGGCGGTTATTTCTCCTCAGTGCGTAAGCGTTTAGTTCTTCTCGGTGAGTGGGCAGTTAGTTTTCCTCGTTGCGTGGGCGCTTAGTTCTGCTCGGTTCGTGGGCACGTAGTTCTCCTCGGTGCGCGTGGACGTTTAGTTCTCTTCAGTGCGTGAGCGGTTAGTTCTCGTCGATGCGTGGGCGCTTAGTTCTCCTCGGTGTGTGGGCAGTTAGTTAGGAGTTAGTTAGTTAGTTAGGAGTTAGTTAGTTAGTTAGGAGTTAGTTAGGAGTTAGTTAGTTAGTTACGAGTTAGTTAGTTAGTTAGTTAGTTAGTTAGTTAGTTAGTTATGAGTTAGTTAGTTAATTAGTTAGGAGTTAGTTAGTTAATTAGTTCGGAGGTAGTTAGTTAATTAGTTAGGAGTTAGTTAGTTAATTAGTTAGGAGTTAGTTAGTTAATTAGTTAGGAGTTAGTTAGTTAATTAGGAGTTAGTTAGTTAGTTAGTTAGTTAGTTAGTTAGGAGTTAGTTAGTTAATTAGTTAGGAGTTAGTTAGTTAATTAGTTAGGAGTTAGTTAATTAATTAGTTAGGAGTTAGTTAGTTAATTAGTTAGGAGTTAGTTAGTTAATTAGTTAGGAGTTAGTTAGTTTATTAGTTAGTTAGGAGTTAGTTAGTTAATTAGTTAGGAGTTAGTTAGGTAATTAGTTAGGAGTTAGTTAATTAGTTAGTTAGTTAGTTAGTTAGTTAGTTAATTAGTTAGTTAGGAGTTAGTTAGTTAATTAGTTAGAAGTTAGTTAGTTAATTAGTTAGGAGTTAGTTAGTTAATTAGTTAGGAG
The DNA here is from genome assembly GCA_963921405.1 of Cepaea hortensis. Lineage (NCBI taxonomy): Eukaryota > Metazoa > Mollusca > Gastropoda > Stylommatophora > Helicidae > Cepaea > Cepaea hortensis. Next base: position 15,087,455 of record OY992886.1, on the reverse strand, counting down.
TTAGTTAATTAGTTAGGAGTTAGTTAATTAGTTAGGAGTTAGTTAGTTAATTAGTTAGTTAGTTAGTTAGTTAGGAGTTAGGTAGTTAGGAGTTAGGTAGATAGTTAGTTAGTTAGTTAGGAGTTAGTTAGTTAATTAGTTAGGAGTTAGTTAGTTAATTAGTTAGGAGTTAGTTAGTTAATTAGTTAGGAGTTAGTTAGTTAATTAGTTCGGAGGTTGTCTGTTAGATAGTTAAGAGTTAGATAGTTAGCTAGTTAGGAGTTAGGTAGTTAGCTAGGAGTTAGTTAGTTAGTTAGTTAGTTAGTTACTTAGTTAGTTAGTTAGTTACTTAGTTAGTTAGTTTCTTAGTTAGTTAGTTAATTAGTTAGTTAGTTAGTTAATTAGTTAGTTAGTTAATTAGTTAGGAGTTAGTTAGTTAATTAGTTAGGAGTTAGTTAGTTAGTTAGTTAGTTAGTTAATTAGTTAGTTAGTTTGTTAATTAGTTAGTTAGGAGTGAGTAAGTTAGTTAGGAGTTAGTTAATTAGTTAAGAGTTAGTTAGTTAATTAGTTCGGAGGTAGTTAGTTAGTAGTTAGTTAGTTACGTAGTTAGTTAGGAGTTAGGTAGTTAGTTAGGAGTTAGGTAGTTAGTTAGGAGTTAGGTAGTTAGTTAGTTAGGAGTTAGTTAGTTAATTAGTTAGGAGTTAGATAGTTAATTAGTTAGGATTTAGTTAGTTAATTAGTTAGGAGTTAGTTAATTAGTTAGGAGTTAGTTAGTTAATTAGTTCGGAGGTAGTTAGTTAATTAGTTAGGAGTTAGTTAATTAGTTAGGAGTTAGTTAGTTAATTAGTTCGGAGGTAGTTAATTAGTTAGTTAGGAGTTAGTTAATTAGTTAGGAGTTAGTTAGTTAATTAGTTCGGAGGTAGTTAATTAGTTAGTTAGGAGTTAGGTAGTTAGTTAGTTAGGTGTTAGTTAATTAGTTAGTTAGTTAGTTAGTTAATTAGATAGTTAGTTAGTTAATTAGCTAGTTAGTAGTGAGTAAGTTAGTTAGGAGTTAGTTAGTTAATTAAAGAGTTAGTTAGTTAATTAGTTAGGAGTTAGTTAGTTAATTAGTTAGGAGTTAGTTAGTTTATTAGTTAGTTAGGAGTTAGTTAGTTAATTAGTTAGGAGTTAGTTAGTTAATTAGTTAGGAGTTAGTTAGGTAATTAGTTAGGAGTTAGTTAGTTAGTTAGTTAATTAATTAGTTAGTTAGGAGTTAGTTAGTTAGTTAGTTAGTTAATTAGTTAGTTAGGAGTTAGTTAGTTAATTAGTTAGAAGTTAGTTAGTTAATTAGTTAGGAGTTAGTTAGTTAATTAGTTAGGAGTTAGTTAATTAGTTAGGAGTTAGTTAATTAGTTAGGAGTTAGTTAGTTAGTTAGTTAGGAGTTAGGTAGTTAGGAGCTAGGTAGTTAGTTAGTTAGTTAGTTAGGAGTTAGTTAGTTAATTAGTTAGGAGTTAGTTAGTTAGTTAATTAGTTAGGAGTTAGTTAGTTAATTAGTTAGGAGTTAGTTAGTTAATTAGTTAGTTAGTTAATTAGTTAGTTAAGAGTTAGTTAGTTAATTATGAGTTAGTTAGTTAGTTAGTTAGTTAGTTAGGAATTAGTTAGTTAGTTAATTAGTTCGGAGGTAGTTAGTTAGTTAGTTAGGAGTTAGGTAGTTAGTTAGGAGTTAGGTAGTTAGTTAGTTAGGAGTTAGTTAGTTAGTTAGCAGTTAGTTAGTTAGTTACTTAGTTAGTTAGTTAGTTAGTTAGTTACTTAGTTAGTTAGTTAGTTAGTTAATTAGTTAGTTAGTTAGTTAGTTAGGAGTTAGGTAGTTAGTTAGTTAGTTAGTTAGGAGTTAGTTAGTTAGTTAGGAGTTACTTAGTTAATTAGTTAGGAGTTAGTTAGTTAATTAGTTAGGAGTTAGTTAGTTAATTAGTTAGCAGTTAGTTAGTTAATTAGTTCGGAGGTATTTTGTTAGATAGTTAAGAGTTAGATAGTTAGCTAGTTAGGAGTTAGGTAGTTAGCTAGGAGTTAGTTAGTTAGTTAGTTACTTTGTTAGTTAGTTAGTTACTTAGTTAGTTAGTTTCTTAGTTAGTTAGTTAATTAGTTAGTTAGTTAGTTAATTAGTTAGTTAGTTAATTAGTTAGGAGTTAGTTAGTTAATTAGTTAAGAGTTAGTTAGTTAATTAGTTAGGAGTTAGTTAGTTAGTTAGTAGTTAGTTAGTTACGTAGTTAGTTAGGAGTTAGGTAGTTAGTTAGGAGTTAGGTAGTTAGTTAGTTAGGAGTTAGGTAGTTAGTTAGTTAATTAGTTAGTTAGGAGTTAGTTAGTTAATTAGTTAGGAGTTAGATAGTTAATTAGTTAGGAGTTAGTTAGTTAATTAGTTAGGAGTTAGTTAATTAGTTAGGAGTTAGTTAGTTAATTAGTTCGGAGGTAGTTAGTTAATTAGTTAGGAGTTAGTTAATTAGTTAGGAGTTAGTTAGTTAATTAGTTCGGAGGTAGTTAGTTAGTTAGTTAGGAGTTAGGTAGTTAGTTAGGAGTTAGGTAGTTAGTTAGTTAGGAGTTAGTTAGTTAGTTAGCAGTTAGTTAGTTAGTTACTTAGTTAGTTAGTTAGTTAGTTAGTTACTTAGTTAGTTAGTTAGTTAGTTAATTAGTTAGTTAGTTAGTTAGTTAGGAGTTAGGTAGTTAGTTAGTTAGTTAGTTAGGAGTTAGTTAGTTAGTTAGGAGTTACTTAGTTAATTAGTTAGGAGTTAGTTAGTTAATTAGTTAGGAGTTAGTTAGTTAATTAGTTAGCAGTTAGTTAGTTAATTAGTTCGGAGGTATTTTGTTAGATAGTTAAGAGTTAGATAGTTAGCTAGTTAGGAGTTAGGTAGTTAGCTAGGAGTTAGTTAGTTAGTTAGTTACTTTGTTAGTTAGTTAGTTACTTAGTTAGTTAGTTTCTTAGTTAGTTAGTTAATTAGTTAGTTAGTTAGTTAATTAGTTAGTTAGTTAATTAGTTAGGAGTTAGTTAGTTAATTAGTTAAGAGTTAGTTAGTTAATTAGTTAGGAGTTAGTTAGTTAGTTAGTAGTTAGTTAGTTACGTAGTTAGTTAGGAGTTAGGTAGTTAGTTAGGAGTTAGGTAGTTAGTTAGTTAGGAGTTAGGTAGTTAGTTAGTTAATTAGTTAGTTAGGAGTTAGTTAGTTAATTAGTTAGGAGTTAGATAGTTAATTAGTTAGGAGTTAGTTAGTTAATTAGTTAGGAGTTAGTTAATTAGTTAGGAGTTAGTTAGTTAATTAGTTCGGAGGTAGTTAGTTAATTAGTTAGGAGTTAGTTAATTAGTTAGGAGTTAGTTAGTTAATTAGTTCGGAGGTAGTTAGTTAGTTAGTTAGGAGTTAGGTAGTTAGTTAGGAGTTAGTTAATTAGTTAGTTAGTTAGTTAGTTAGTTAATTAGATAGTTAGTTAGTTAATTAGCTAGTAAGTAGTGAGTAAGTTAGTTAGGAGTTAGTTAGTTAATTAGTTAAGAGTTAGTTAGTTAATTAGTTCGGAGGTAGTTAGTTAGTTATTTAGGAGTTAGGTAGTTAGTTAGGAGTTAGTTAGTTAGTTAGCAGTTAGTTAATTAGTAAGTTAGTTAGTTACTTAGTTAGTTAGTTAATTAGTTAGTTATTTACTTAGTTAGTTAATTAGTTAGTTAGTTAATTAGTTAGTTAGGAATTAGTTAGTTAGTTAGTTAGTTAGTTAGGAGTTAGTTAGTTAATTAGTTAGGAGTTAGTTAGTTAATTAGTTAGGAGTTAGTTAGTTAATTAGATGGGAGGTAGTTAGTTAGTTAGTTGGGAGTTAGTTAGTTAGTTAGTTAGTTAATTAGTTAGTTAGGAGTTAGTTAGTTAATTAGTTAGTTAGGAGTTAGTTAGTTAATTAGTTAGGAGTTAGTTAGTTAATTAGTTAGGAGTTAGTTAATTAGTTAGGAGTTAGTTAATTAGTTAGGAGTTAGTTAGTTAATTAGTTAAGAGTTAGTTAGTTAATTAGTTCGGAGTTAGTTAGTTAGTTAGGAGTTAGGGAGTTAGTTAGGAGTTAGTTAGTTAGTTAATTAGTTAGTTAGTTACTTAGTTAATTAGTTAGTTAGTTAGTTAATCAGTTAGTTAGGAGTTAGTTAGTTAATTAGTTAGGAGTTAGTTAGGTAATTAGTTAGTTAGGAGTTAGTTAGTTAATTAGTTAGGAGTTAGTTAGTTAATTAGTTAGGAGTTAGTTAGTTAATTAGTTAGGAGTTAGTTAGTTAGTTAATTAGTTAGTTAGTTAATTAGTTAGTTAGTTAGTTAATTAGTTAGTTTGTTAATTAGTTAGTTAGGAGTTAGTAGTTAGTTAATTAGTTAAGAGTTAGTTAGTTAATTAGTTCGGAGGTAGTTAGTTAGTTAGTTAGGAGTTAGGTAATTAGTTAGTTACGTAGTTAGTTAGTTAGGAGTTAGGTAGTTAGTTAGGAGTTAGGTATTTAGTTCGTTAGTTAGTTAATTAGTTAGGAGTTAGTTAGTTAATTAGTTAGTAGTTAGTTAGTTAGGAGTTAGGTAGTTAGGAGTTAGTTAGTTAGTTAGTTAGTTAGTTAATTAGTTAGTTAGTTAGTTATTTAGTTAGTTAGGAGTGAGTAAGTTAGTTAGGAGTTAGTTAGTTAATTAGTTAAGAGTTAGTTAGTTAATTAGTTTGGAGTTAGTTAATTAGTTCGGAGGTAGTTAGTTAGTTAGGAGTTAGTTTGTTAGGAGTTAGTTAGTTAGTTAGTTAGGAGTTAGTTAGTTAGTTAGTTAATTAATTAGTTAGGAGTTAGTTAGTTAATTAGTTAAGAGTTAGTTAGTTAATTAGTTCAGAGGTAGTTAGTTAGTTAGTTAGGAGTTAGGTAGTTAGTTAGTTACGTAGTTAGTTAGGAGTTAGGTAGTTAGTTAGGAGTTAGTTAGTTAGGAGTTAGGTTGTTAGTTAGTTAATTAGTTAGTTAGGAGTTAGTTAGTTAATTAGTTAGGAGTTAGATAGTTAATTAGTTAGGAGTTAGTTAGTTAATTAGTTAGGAGTTAGTTAATTAGTTAGGAGTTAGTTAGTTAATTAGTTCGGAGGTAGTTAGTTAATTAGTTAGGAGTTAGTTAATTAGTTAGGAGTTAGTTAGTTAATTAGTTCGGAGGTAGTTAGTTAGTTAGGAGTTAGGTAGTTAGTTAGGAGTTAGTTAGTTAGTTAGTTAGTTAGTTAGTTAGTTAGTTAGATAGTTAGTTAGTTAATTAGCTAGTAAGTAGTGAGTAAGTTAGTTAGGAGTTAGTTAGTTAATTAGTTAAGAGTTAGTTAGTTAATTAGTTCGGAGGTAGTTAGTTAGTTATTTAGGAGTTAGGTAGTTAGTTAGGAGTTAGTTAGTTAGTTAGCAGTTAGTTAATTAGTAAGTTAGTTAGTTACTTAGTTAGTTAGTTAATTAGTTAGTTATTTACTTAGTTAGTTAATTAGTTAGTTAGTTAGTTAGTTAATTAGTTAGTTAGGAATTAGTTAGTTAGTTAATTAGTTAGTTAGGAGTTAGTTAGTTAATTAGTTAGGAGTTAGTTAGTTAATTAGTTAGGAGTTAGTTAGTTAATTAGATGGGAGGTAGTTAGTTAGTTAGTTGGGAGTTAGTTAGTTAGTTAGTTAGTTAATTAGTTAGTTAGGAGTTAGTTAGTTAATTAGTTAGAAGTTAGTTAGTTAATTAGTTAGAAGTTAGTTAGTTAATTAGTTAGGAGTTAGTTAGTTAATTAGTTAGGAGTTAGTTAATTAGTTAGGAGTTAGTTAATTAGTTAGGAGTTAGTTAGTTAATTAGTTAAGAGTTAGTTAGTTAATTAGTTCGGAGTTAGGAGTTAGGGAGTTAGTTAGTTAGGAGTTAGTTAGTTAGTTAGGAGTTAGTTAATTAGTTAGTTAGTTAATTAGTTAATTAGTTAGTTAGTTAGTTAATCAGTTAGTTAGGAGTTAGTTAGTTAATTAGTTAGGAGTTAGTTAGGTAATTAGTTAGTTAGGAGTTAGTTAGTTAATTAATTAGGAGTTAGTTAGTTAATTAGTTAGGAGTTAGTTAGTTAATTAGTTAGGAGTTAGTTAGTTAGTTAATTAGTTAGTTAGTTAATTAGTTAGTTAGTTAGTTAATTAGTTAGTTTGTTAATTAGTTAGTTAGGAGTTAGTAGTTAGTTAATTAGTTAAGAGTTAGTTAGTTAATTAGTTCGGAGGTAGTTAGTTAGTTAGTTAGGAGTTAGGTAATTAGTTAGTTACGTAGTTAGTTAGTTAGGAGTTAGGTAGTTAGTTAGGAGTTAGGTAGTTAGTTAGGAGTTAGGTATTTAGTTCGTTAGTTAGTTAATTAGTTAGGAGTTAGTTAGTTAATTAGTTAGTAGTTAGTTAGGAGTTAGGTAGTTAGGAGTTAGTTAGTTAGTTAGTTAGTTAGTTAATTAGTTAGTTAGTTAGTTATTTAGTTAGTTAGGAGTGAGTAAGTTAGTTAGGAGTTAGTTAGTTAATTAGTTAAGAGTTAGTTAGTTAATTAGTTTGGAGTTAGTTAATTAGTTCGGAGGTAGTTAGTTAGTTAGGAGTTAGTTTGTTAGGAGTTAGTTAGTTAGTTAGTTAGGAGTTAGTTAGTTAGTTAGTTAATTAATTAGTTAGGAGTTAGTTAGTTAATTAGTTAGGAGTTAGTTAGTTAATTAGTTAGGAGTTAGTTAGTTAGTTAGTTAGGAGTTAGTTAGTTAGTTAGTTCGGAGGTAGTTAGGTGTTAGGTAGTTAGTTAGGAGTTAGGTAGTTAGTTAGTTAGTAGTTAGGTAGTTAGTTAGTTGGGGTAGCGGGGTAGGGGTATACCCTATCAAAGGAGATGTAAGGCGCCTCCTTCCCTCCGCTAGCCTACGGGACACCCTTGGTCAAGGTGGAGTTCCCGTTTAGCCCCCCATTCAGGGTTACATGAAGCCATGGGTGCAAGTGGTGGATGAAGATGGATAGCAGCTGATAGCTATTTATGTAGTTTTTTATTTAGTTAGTTCTCCTTGGTGCGTGGGTGGTTAGTTCTCCTCGGTGCGTGGTTGGTTAGTTCTCCTCGGTGCGTGGTCGGTTAGTTCTCCTCGGTGGATGGGCAGTTAGTTCTCCTCGGTGCGTGGGCGGTTAGTTCTCCTTGGTGCATGGTCGGTTAGTTCTCCTCTGTGCGTGGTCGGTTAGTTTTCCTCGGTGCGTGGGCGGTTTCTACTCGGTGCGTGGGCGGTTCTCCTCGGTGCATGGGCGGTTCTCCTCGTTGCGTGGGCGGTTAGTTCTCCTCAGTGCATGGTCGGTTAGTTCTCCTCTGTGCGTGGTCGGTTAGTTCTCCTCGGTGCGTGGTCGGTTAGTTCTCCTCGGTGCGTGGTCGGTTAGTTATCCTCGGTGCGTGGGCGGTTCTCCTCAGTGCGTGGGCGGTTCTCCTCAGTGCGTGGGCTGTTCTCCTCGGTGCATGGGCGGTTAGTTCTCTTCAGTGTGTGGATGGTTAGTTCTCCTCTGTGCGTGGGCGGTTAGTTCTCCTTGGTGCGTGGGCAGTTAGTTCTCCTCGGTGCGTGGGTGGTTAGTTCTCCTCGGTGCGTGGGCGGTACTCCTCGTAGCGTGGACGGTTCTCCTCGGTGCATGGGCGGTTAGTTCTTCTCGGTGCGTGGGCGGTTAGTTCTCCTTGGTGCATGGGTGGTTAGTTCTCCTCCGTGTGTTCGCGGTTAGTTCTCCTCGGTGCGTGGGCGCTTAGTTCTTTTCGGTTCGTGGGCAGTTAGTTCTCCTCGGTGCGTGGGTGGTAAGTTCTCCTCGGTGCGTGGGCGGTTAGTTCTCCTCGGTGTGTTCGCTGTTAGTTCTCCTTGGTGCGTGGGCGCTTAGTTCTTTTTGGTTCGTGGGCAGTTAGTTCTCCTCGGTGCGTGAGCGGTTAGTTCTCCTCAGTGCGTGGGTGGTTAGTTCTCCTCAGTGCGTGAGCGGTTAGTTCTCCTCGGTGCGTGGGCGCTTAGTTCTCCTCGGTGCATGGGCGCTTAGTTCTCCTTGGTGAGTGGGCGGTTAGTTATCCTCGGTAGGTTGTCAGGCTCCCCTTTGACTTTTATGTGGGTTGTCAGGCTCCCCTTTGCCTTTTATGTAGATTCAGGCTCCCCTTCGGCTTTTGTGTAGGTTGTCAGGCTCCCCTTTAGCTTTTATGTAGGTTGTCAGGCTCCCCTTCGACTTTTATGTAGGTTGTCAGGCTCCCCTTTGGCCTTTTTGTAGGTTGTCAGGCTCCCCTTCGGCTTTTATGTAGGTTGTCAGGCTCCCCTTTGGCTTTTATGTAGGTTGTCACGCTCCCCTTTGGCTTTTATATAGGTTGTCAGGCTCCCCTTCGGCTTTTATGTAGGTTGTCAGGCTCCCCTTCGGCTTTTATGTAGGTTGTCAGGCTCCCCTTCGGCTTTTATGTAGGTTGTCAGGCTCCCCTTCGGCTTTTATGTAGGTTGTCAGGCTCCCCTTCGGCTGTTATGTAGGTTGTCAGGCTCCCCTTCGGCTTTTATGTAGATGTTAGGCTCCCCTTCGGCTTTTATGTAGGTTGTCAGGCTCCCCTTCGGCTTTTATGTAGGTTGTCAGGCTCCCCTTCGGCTTTTATGTAGGTTGTCAGGCTCCCCTTCGGCTTTTATGTAGGTTGTCAGGCTTCCCTTCTGCTTTTATGTAGGTTGTCAGGCTCCCCTTCTCCTCAGTTCATGGGCGGTTAGTTCTCCTCAGTGCGTGGACAGTTAGTTCTCCTCGGTGCGTGTCAGTTTGTTCTCCTCGGTGCGTGGGCGGTTAGTTCTCCTCAGTGTGTGGGCGGTTAGTTCTCCTCGGTGCGTGGGCGGTTAGTTCTTCTCGGTGCGTGGGCGGTTAGTTCTTCTCGGTGCGTGGGCGGTTAGTTCTCACCTGTGCGTGGGCGGTTAGTTATCCCCTGTGCATGGGTGGTTAGTTCTCCCCGGTGCGTGGGCGGTTATTTCTCCTCGGTACGTGGGTGGTTAGTTTTCTTCGGTGCGTGGGCGGTTAGTTCTCCTCGATGCATGGGCGGTTATTTCTCCCCAGTGCGTAAGCGTTTAGTTCTTCTCAGTGCGTGGGCAGTTAGTTTTCCTCGTTGCGTGGGCGCTTAGTTCTCCTCGGTTCGTGGGCACGTAGTTCACCTCGGTGCGCGTGGACGTTTAGTTCTCTTCAGTGCGTGAGCGGTTAGTTCTCGTCAGTGCGTGGGCGCTTAGTTCTCCTCGGTGTGTGGGCAGTTAGTTAGGAGTTAGTTAGTTAGTTAGGAGTTAGTTAGTTAGTTAGGAGTTAGTTAGGAGTTAGTTAGTTAGTTACGAGTTAGTTAGTTAGTTAGTTAGTTAGTTAATTAGTTAGTTATGAGTTAGTTAGTTAATTAGTTAGGAGTTAGTTAGTTAATTAGTTAGGAGTTAGTTAATTAGGTAGGAGTTAGTTAGTTAATTAGTTAGGAGTTAGTTAGTTAATTAGTTAGTTAGGAGTTAGTTAATTAGTTAGTTAGGAGTTAGTTAGTTAATTAGTTAGGAGTTAGTTAGTTAATTAGTTAGGAGTTAGTTAGTTAGTTAGTTAGGAGTTAGTTAGTTAGTTAGTTCGGAGGTAGTTAGGTGTTAGGTAGTTAGTTAGTTAGGAGTTAGGTAGTTAGTTAGTTAGTAGTTAGGTAGTTAGTTAGTTGGGGTAGCGGGGTAGGGGTATACCCTATCAAAGGAGATGTAAGGCGCCTCCTTCCCTCCGCTAGCCTACGGGACACCCTTGGTCAAGGTGGAGTTCCCGTTTAGCCCCCCATTCAGGGTTACATGAAGCCATGGGTGCAAGTGGTGGATGAAGATGGATAGCAGCTGATAGCTATTTATGTAGTTTTTTATTTAGTTAGTTCTCCTTGGTGCGTGGGTGGTTAGTTCTCCTCGGTGCGTGGTTGGTTAGTTCTCCTCGGTGCGTGGTCGGTTAGTTCTCCTCGGTGGATGGGCAGTTAGTTCTCCTCGGTGCGTGGGCGGTTAGTTCTTGGTGCATGGTCGGTTAGTTCTCCTCTGTGCGTGGTCGGTTAGTTTTCCTCGGTGCGTGGGCGGTTTCTACTCGGTGCGTGGGCGGTTCTCCTCGGTGCATGGGCGGTTCTCCTCGGTGCGTGGGCGGTTAGTTCTCCTCAGTGCATGGTCGGTTAGTTCTCCTCTGTGCGTGGTCGGTTAGTTCTCCTCGGTGCGTGGTCGGTTAGTTCTCCTCGGTGCGTGGTCGGTTAGTTATCCTCGGTGCGTGGGCGGTTCTCCTCAGTGCGTGGGCGGTTCTCCTCAGTGCGTGGGCTGTTCTCCTCGGTGCATGGGCGGTTAGTTCTCTTCAGTGTGTGGATGGTTAGTTCTCCTCTGTGCGTGGGCGGTTAGTTCTCCTTGGTGCGTGGGCAGTTAGTTCTCCTCGGTGCGTGGGTGGTTAGTTCTCCTCGGTGCGTGGGCGGTACTCCTCGGTGCGTGGACGGTTCTCCTCGGTGCATGGGCGGTTAGTTCTTCTCGGTGCGTGGGCGGTTAGTTCTCCTTGGTGCATGGGTGGTTAGTTCTCCTCGGTGTGTTCGCGGTTAGTTCTCCTCGGTGCGTGGGCGCTTAGTTCTTTTCGGTTCGTGGGCAGTTAGTTCTCCTCGGTGCGTGGGTGGTAAGTTCTCCTCGGTGCGTGGCGGATAGTTCTCCTCGGTGCGTGGGCGGTTAGTTCTCCTCGGTGTGTTCGCTGTTAGTTCTCCTTGGTGCGTGGGCGCTTAGTTCTTTTTGGTTCGTGGGCAGTTAGTTCTCCTCGGTGCGTGAGCGGTTAGTTCTCCTCAGTGTGTGGGTGGTTAGTTCTCCTCAGTGCGTGAGCGGTTAGTTCTCCTCGGTGCGTGGGCGCTTAGTTCTCCTCGGTGCATGGGCGCTTAGTTCTCCTTGGTGAGTGGGCGGTTAGTTATCCTCGGTAGGTTGTCAGGCTCCCCTTTGACTTTTATGTGGGTTGTCAGGCTCCCCTTCGCCTTTTATGTAGATTCAGGCTCCCCTTCGGCTTTTGTGTAGGTTGTCAGGCTCCCCTTTAGCTTTTATGTAGGTTGTCAGGCTCCCCTTCGACTTTTATGTAGGTTGTCAGGCTCCCCTTTGGCCTTTTTGTAGGTTGTCAGGCTCCCCTTCGGCTTTTATGTAGGTTGTCAGGCTCCCCTTTGGCTTTTATGTAGGTTGTCACGCTCCCCTTTGGCTTTTATATAGGTTGTCAGGCTCCCCTTCGGCTTTTATGTAGGTTGTCAGGCTCCCCTTCGGCTTTTATGTAGGTTGTCAGGCTCCCCTTCGGCTTTTATGTAGGTTGTCAGGCTCCCCTTCGGCTTTTATGTAGGTTGTCAGGCTCCCCTTCGGCTTTTATGTAGGTTGTCAGGCTCCCCTTCGGCTTTTATGTAGGTTGTCAGGCTCCCCTTCGGCTTTTATGTAGATGTTAGGCTCCCCTTCGGCTTTTATGTAGGTTGTCAGGCTCCCCTTCGGCTTTTATGTAGGTTGTCAGGCTCCCCTTCGGCTTTTATGTAGGTTGTCAGGCTTCCCTTCTACTTTTATGTAGGTTGTCAGGCTCCCCTTCTCCTCAGTTCATGGGCGGTTAGTTCTCCTCAGTGCGTGGACGGTTAGTTCTCCTCGGTGCGTGTCAGTTTGTTCTCCTCGGTGCGTGGGCGGTTAGTTCTCCTCAGTGTGTGGGCGGTTAGTTCTCCTCGGTGCGTGGGCGGTTAGTTCTTCTCGGTGCGTGGGCGGTTAGTTCTTCTCGGTGCGTGGGCGGTTAGTTCTCACCTGTGCGTGGGCGGTTAGTTATCCCCTGTGCATGGGTGGTTAGTTCTCCCCGGTGCGTGGGCGGTTATTTCTCCTCGGTACGTGGGTGGTTAGTTTTCTTCGGTGCGTGGGCGGTTAGTTCTCCTCGATGCATGGGCGGTTATTTCTCCCCAGTGCGTAAGCGTTTAGTTCTTCTCAGTGCGTGGGCAGTTAGTTTTCCTCGTTGCGTGGGCGCTTAGTTCTCCTCGGTTCGTGGGCACGTAGTTCACCTCGGTGCGCGTGGACGTTTAGTTCTCTTCAGTGCGTGAGCGGTTAGTTCTCGTCAGTGCGTGGGCGCTTAGTTCTCCTCGGTGTGTGGGCAGTTAGTTAGGAGTTAGTTAGTTAGTTAGGAGTTAGTTAGTTAGTTAGGAGTTAGTTAGGAGTTAGTTAGTTAGTTACGAGTTAGTTAGTTAGTTAGTTAGTTAGTTAATTAGTTAGTTATGAGTTAGTTAGTTAATTAGTTAGGAGTTAGTTAGTTAATTAGTTAGGAGTTAGTTAATTAGGTAGGAGTTAGTTAGTTAATTAGTTAGGAGTTAGTTAGTTAATTAGTTAGTTAGGAGTTAGTTAATTAGTTAGTTAGGAGTTAGTTAGTTAATTAGTTAGGAGTTAGTTAGTTAATTAGTTAGGAGTTAGTTAGTTAATTAGTTAGTTAGATAGTTAATTAGTTAGTTAGTTTGTTTATTAGTTAGTTAGGAGTGAGTAAGTTAGTTAGGAGTTAGGAGTTAGTTAATTAGTTAGGAGTTAGTTAATTAGTTAGGTAGTTAGTTAGTTAGTTAGTTAATTAATTAGTTAGTTAGGAGTTAGTTAGTTAGTTAATTAGTTAGTTAGGAGTTAGTTAGTTAATTAGTTAGAAGTTAGTTAATTAGTTAGGAGTTAGTTAGTTAATTAGTTAGGAGTTAGTTAATTAGGTAGGAGTTAGTTAGTTAATTAGTTAGGAGTTAGTTAGTTAATTAGTTAGTTAGGAGTTAGTTAATTAGTTAGTTAGGAGTTAGTTAGTTAATTAGTTAAGAGTTAGTTAGTTAATTAGTTCGGAGTTAGTTAGTTAGTTAGGAGTTAGGGAGTTAGTTAGTTAGGAGTTAGTTAGTTAGTTAGGAGTTAGTTAATTAGTTAGTTAGTTACTTAGTTAATTAGTTAGTTAGTTAGTTAATTAGTTAGGAGTTAGTTAGTTAATTAGTTAGGAGTTAGTTAATTAGTTTGGAGGTAGTTAGTTAGTTAGTTAAGAGTTAGGTAGTTAGTTAGTTAGGAGTTAGGTAGTTAGTTAGTTAGGAGTTAGTTAGTTAGTTAGTTTTAGTATGTTAGGGGTTAGGAGTTAATTAGTTAAGAGTTAGTTAGTTAATTAGTTAGGAGTTAGTTAGTTAATTAGTTAGGAGTTAGTTAGTTAATTAGTTCGGAGGTAGTTAGTTAATTAGTTAGGAGTTAGTTAGTTAATTAGTTAGGAGTTAGTTAGTTAATTAGGAGTTAGTTAGTTAATTAGGAGTTAGTTAGTTAGTTAGTTAGTTAGGAGTTAGTTAGTTAATTAGTTAGGAGTTAGTTAGTTAATTAGTTAGGAGTTAGTTAGTTAATTAGTTAGGAGTTAGTTAGTTAATTAGTTAGGAGTTAGTTAGTTAATTAGTTAGTTAGGAGTTGGTTAGTTAATTAGTTAGGAGTTAGTTAGGTAATTAGTTAGGAGTTAGTTAATTAGTTAGGTAGTTAGTTAGTTAGTTAGTTAGTTAGTTAGGAGTTAGTTAGTTAGTTAGTTAGTTAATTAGTTAGTTAGGAGTTAGTTAGTTAATTAGTTAGAAGTTAGTTAGTTAATTAGTTAGGAGTTAGTTAGTTAATTAGTTAGGAGTTAGTTAGTTAATTAGTTCGGAGGTTGTCTGTTAGATAGTTAAGAGTTAGATAGTTAGCTAGTTAGGAGTTAGGTAGTTAGCTAGGAGTTAGTTAGTTAGTTAGTTACTTAGTTAGTTAGTTAGTTACTTAGTTAGTTAGTTTCTTAGTTAGTTAGTTAATTAGTTAGTTAGTTAGTTAATTAGTTAGTTAGTTAATTAGTTAGGAGTTAGTTAGTTAATTAGTTAGGAGTTAGTTAGTTAATTAGTTAGTTAGGAGTTAGTTAGTTAATTAGTTAGGAGTTAGTTAGTTAATTAGTTAGGAGTTAGTTAGTTAATTAGTTAGGAGTTAGTTAGTTAGTTAGTTAATTAGTTAGTTAGTTTGTTAATTAGTTAGTTAGGAGTGAGTAAGTTAGTTAGGAGTTAGTTAATTAGTTAAGAGTTAGTTAGTTAATTAGTTCGGAGGTAGTTAGTTAGTAGTTAGTTAGTTACGTAGTTAGTTAGGAGTTAGGTAGTTAGTTAGGAGTTAGTTAGTTAGTTAGGAGTTAGGTAGTTAGTTAGTTAGGAGTTAGGTAGTTAGTTAGTTAGGAGTTAGTTAATTAGTTAGGAGTTAGGAGTTAGATAGTTAATTAGTTAGGATTTAGTTAGTTAATTAGTTAGGAGTTAGTTAATTAGTTAGGAGTTAGTTAGTTAATTAGTTCGGAGGTAGTTAGTTAATTAGTTAGGAGTTAGTTAATTAGTTAGGAGTTAGTTAGTTAATTAGTTCGGAGGTAGTTAATTAGTTAGTTAGGAGTTAGGTAGTTAGTTAGTTAGGAGTTAGTTAATTAGTTATTTAGTTAGTTAGTTAGTTAATTAGATAGTTAGTTAGTTAATTAGCTAGTTAGTAGTGAGTAAGTTAGTTAGGAGTTAGTTAGTTAATTAGTTAAGAGTTAGTTAGTTAATTAGTTAGGAGTTAGTTAGTTAATTAGTTAGGAGTTAGTTAGTTAATTAGTTAGGAGTTAGTTAGGTAATTAGTTAGGAGTTAGTTAATTAGTTAGGTAGTTAGTTAGTTAGTTAATTAATTAGTTAGTTAGGAGTTAGTTAGTTAGTTAGTTAGTTAATTAGTTAGTTAGGAGTTAGTTAGTTAATTAGTTAGAAGTTAGTTAGTTAATTAGTTAGGAGTTAGTTAGTTAATTAGTTAGGAGTTAGTTAATTAGTTAGGAGTTAGTTAATTAGTTAGGAGTTAGTTAGTTAATTAGTTAGTTAGTTAGTTAGTTAGGAGTTAGGTAGTTAGTTAGTTAGTTAGGAGTTAGTTAGTTAATTAGTTAGGAGTTAGTTAGTTAGTTAATTAGTTAGGAGTTAGTTAGTTAATTAGTTAGGAGTTAGTTAGTTAATTAGTTAGGAGTTAGTTAGTTAGTTAGTTAATTAGTTAATTAGTTAGTTAGGAGTTAGTTAGTTAATTATGAGTTAGTTAGTTAGTTAGTTAGTTAGTTAGGAATTAGTTAGTTAGTTAATTAGTTCGGAGGTAGTTAGTTAGTTAGTTAGGAGTTAGGTAGTTAGTTAGTTAGGAGGTAGTTAGTTAGTTAGGAGTTAGTTAGTTAGTTAGCAGTTAGTTAGTTAGTTAGTTAATTAGTTAGTTAGTTACTTAGTTAGTTAGTTAGTTAGATAATTAGTTAGTTAGTTAGGTAGTTAGTTAGTTAGTTAGTTAGTTAGTTAGGAGTTAGTTAGTTAGTTAGTTAGGAGTTACTTAGTTAATTAGTTAGGAGTTAGTTAGTTAATTAGTTAGGAGTTAGTTAGTTAATTAGTTAGGAGTTAGTTAGGTAATTAGTTAGGAGTTAGTTAATTAGTTAGGTAGTTAGTTAGTTAGTTAATTAATTAGTTAGTTAGGAGTTAGTTAGTTAGTTAGTTAGTTAATTAGTTAGTTAGGAGTTAGTTAGTTAATTAGTTAGAAGTTAGTTAGTTAATTAGTTAGGAGTTAGTTAGTTAATTAGTTAGGAGTTAGTTAATTAGTTAGGAGTTAGTTAATTAGTTAGGAGTTAGTTAGTTAATTAGTTAGTTAGTTAGTTAGTTAGGAGTTAGGTAGTTAGTTAGTTAGTTAGTTAGTTAGGAGTTAGTTAGTTAATTAGTTAGGAGTTAGTTAGTTAGTTAATTAGTTAGGAGTTAGTTAGTTAATTAGTTAGGAGTTAGTTAGTTAATTAGTTAGTAGTTAGTTAGTTAGTTAGTTAATTAGTTAATTAGTTAGTTAGGAGTTAGTTAGTTAATTATGAGTTAGTTAGTTAGTTAGTTAGTTAGTTAGGAATTAGTTAGTTAGTTAATTAGTTCGGAGGTAGTTAGTTAGTTAGTTAGGAGTTAGGTAGTTAGTTAGTTAGGAGTTAGGTAGTTAGTTAGGAGTTAGGTAGTTAGTTAGTTAGGAGTTAGTTAGTTAGTTAGCAGTTAGTTAGTTAGTTAGTTACTTAGTTAGTTAGTTAATTAGTTAGTTAGCTACTTAGTTAGTTAGTTAGTTAGATAATTAGTTAGTTAGTTAGGTAGTTAGTTAGTTAGTTAGTTAGGAGTTAGTTAGTTAGTTAGTTAGGAGTTACTTAGTTAATTAGTTAGGAGTTAGTTAGTTAATTAGTTAGGAGTTAGTTAGTTAATTAGTTAGCAGTTAGTTAGTTAATTAGTTCGGAGGTAGTCTGTTAGATAGTTAAGAGTTAGATAGTTAGCTAGTTAGGAGTTAGGTAGTTAGCTAGGAGTTAGTTAGTTAGTTAGTTAGTTAGTTAGTTAGTTACTTAGTTACTTAGTTAGTTAGTTTCTTTGTTAGTTAGTTAATTAGTTAGTTAGTTAGTTAATTAGTTAGTTAGTTAATTAGTTAGGAGTTAGTTAGTTAATTAGTTAAGAGTTAGTTAGTTAATTAGTTAGGAGTTAGTTAGTTAGTTAGATAGTAGTTAGTTAGTTACGTAGTTAGTTAGGAGTTAGGTAGTTAGTTAGGAGTTAGGTAGTTAGTTAGTTAGGAGTTAGGTAGTTAGTTAGTTAATTAGTTAGTTAGGAGTTAGTTAGTTAATTAGTTAGGAGTTAGATAGTTAATTAGTTAGGAGTTAGTTAGTTAATTAGTTAGGAGTTAGTTAATTAGTTAGGAGTTAGTTAATTAGTTCGGAGGTAGTTAGTTAATTAGTTAGGAGTTAGTTAATTAGTTAGGAGTTAGTTAGTTAATTAGTTCGGAGGTAGTTAGTTAGTTAGTTAGGAGTTAGGTAGTTAGTTAGTTAGGAGTTAGTTAATTAGTTAGTTAGTTAGTTAGTTAATTAGATAGTTAATTAGTTAATTAGCTAGTAAGTAGTGAGTAAGTTAGTTAGGAGTTAGTTAGTTAATTAGTTAAGAGTTAGTTAGTTAATTAGTTCGGAGGTAGTTAGTTAGTTATTTAGGAGTTAGGTAGTTAGTTAGGAGTTAGTTAGTTAGTTAGCAGTTAGTTAATTAGTAAGTTAGTTAGTTACTTAGTTAGTTAGTTAATTAGTTAGTTATTTACTTAGTTAGATAATTAGTTAGTTAGTTAGTTAGTTAATTAGTTAGTTAGGAATTAGTTAGTTAGTTAGGAATTAGTTAGTTAGGAGTTAGTTAGTTAATTAGTTAGGAGTTAGTTAGTTAATTAGTTAGGAGTTAGTTAGTTAATTAGATCGGAGGTAGTTAGTTAGTTAGTTAGGAGTTAGTTAGTTAGTTAGTTAGTTAATTAGTTAGTTAGGAGTTAGTTAGTTAATTAGTTAGAAGTTAGTTAGTTAATTAGTTAGGAGTTAGTTAGTTAATTAGTTAGGAGTTAGTTAATTAGTTAGGAGTTAGTTAATTAGTTAGGAGTTAGTTAGTTAATTAGTTAAGAGTTAGTTAGTTAATTAGTTCGGAGTTAGTTAGTTAGTTAGGAGTTAGTTAGTTAGTTAGGAGTTAGTTAATTAGTTAGTTACTTAGTTAATTAGTTAGTTAGTTAGTTAATCAGTTAGTTAGGAGTTAGTTAGTTAATTAGTTAGGAGTTAGTTAGGTAATTAGTTAGTTAGGAGTTAGTTAGTTAATTAGTTAGGAGTTAGTTAGTTAATTAGTTAGGAGTTAGTTAATTAGTTAGGAGTTAGTTAGTTAGTTAATTAGTTAGTTAGTTAATTAGTTAGTTAGTTAATTAGTTAGTTAGTTAATTAGTTAGTTAGTTTGTTAATTAGTTAGTTAGGAGTTAGTAGTTAGTTAATTAGTTAAGAGTTAGTTAGTTAATTAGTTTGTAGTTAGTTAGTTAGTTAGGAGTTAGGTAATTAGTTAGTTACGTAGTTAGTTAGTTAGGAGTTAGGTAGTTAGTTAGGAGTTAGGTAGTTAGTTAGTTAGGAGTTAGGTATTTAGTTAGTTAGTTAGTTAATTAGTTAGGAGTTAGTTAGTTAATTAGTTAGTAGTTAGTTAGTTAGGTAGTTAGGAGTTAGTTAGTTAGTTAGTTAGTTAATTAGTTAGTTAGTTATTTAGTTAGTTAGGAGTGAGTAAGTTAGTTAGGAGTTAGTTAGTTAATTATTTAAGAGTTAGTTAGTTAATTAGTTTGGAGTTAGTTAATTAGTTCGGAGGTAGTTAGTTAGTTAGGAGTTAGTTTGTTAGGAGTTAGTTAGTTAGGAGTTAGTTAGTTAGTTAATTAATTAATTAGTTAGGAGTTAGTTAGTTAATTAGTTAGGAGTTAGTTAGTTAATTAGCTAGGAGTTAGTTAGTTAATTAGTTAGGAGTTAGTTAGTTAGTTAGGAGTTAGTTAGTTAGTTAGTTAGGAGTTAGTTAGTTAGTTAGTTCGGAGGTAGTTAGGTGTTAGGTAGTTAGTTAGTTAGTTAGTTCGGAGGTAGTTAGTTAGTTAGGAGTTAGGTAGTTAGTTAGTTGGGGTAGCGGGGTACGGGTATACCCTATCAAAGGAGATGTAAGGCGCCTCCTTCCCTCCGCTAGCCTACGGGACACCCTTGGTCAAGGTGGAGTTCCCGTTTAGCCCCCCATTCAGGGTTACATGAAGCCATGGGTGCAAGTGGTGGATGAAGATGGATAGCAGCTGATAGCTATTTATGTAGTTTTTTATTTAGTTAGTTCTCCTTGGTGCGTGGGTGGTTAGTTCTCCTCGGTGCGTGGTTGGTTAGTTCTCCTCGGTGCGTGGTCGGTTAGTTCTCCTCGGTGGATGGGCAGTTAGTTCTCCTCGGTGCGTGGGCGGTTAGTTCTTGGTGCATGGTCGGTTAGTTCTCCTCTGTGCGTGGTCGGTTAGTTTTCCTCGGTGCGTGGGCGGTTTCTACTCGGTGCGTGGGCGGTTCTCCTCGGTGCATGGGCGGTTCTCCTCGGTGCGTGGGCGGTTAGTTCTCCTCAGTGCATGGTCGGTTAGTTCTCCTCTGTGCGTGGTCGGTTAGTTCTCCTCGGTGCGTGGTCGGTTAGTTCTCCTCGGTGCGTGGTCGGTTAGTTATCCTCGGTGCGTGGGCGGTTCTCCTCAGTGCGTGGGCGGTTCTCCTCAGTGCGTGGGCTGTTCTCCTCGGTGCATGGGCGGTTAGTTCTCTTCAGTGTGTGGATGGTTAGTTCTCCTCTGTGCGTGGGCGGTTAGTTCTCCTTGGTGCGTGGGCAGTTAGTTCTCCTCGGTGCGTGGGTGGTTAGTTCTCCTCGGTGCGTGGGCGGTACTCCTCGGTGCGTGGACGGTTCTCCTCGGTGCATGGGCGGTTAGTTCTTCTCGGTGCGTGGGCGGTTAGTTCTCCTTGGTGCATGGGTGGTTAGTTCTCCTCGGTGTGTTCGCGGTTAGTTCTCCTCGGTGCGTGGGCGCTTAGTTCTTTTCGGTTCGTGGGCAGTTAGTTCTCCTCGGTGCGTGGGTGGTAAGTTCTCCTCGGTGCGTGGCGGATAGTTCTCCTCGGTGCGTGGGCGGTTAGTTCTCCTCGGTGTGTTCGCTGTTAGTTCTCCTTGGTGCGTGGGCGCTTAGTTCTTTTTGGTTCGTGGGCAGTTAGTTCTCCTCGGTGCGTGAGCGGTTAGTTCTCCTCAGTGTGTGGGTGGTTAGTTCTCCTCAGTGCGTGAGCGGTTAGTTCTCCTTGGTGCGTGGGCGCTTAGTTCTCCTCGGTGCATGGGCGCTTAGTTCTCCTTGGTGAGTGGGCGGTTAGTTATCCTCGGTAGGTTGTCAGGCTCCCCTTTGACTTTTATGTGGGTTGTCAGGCTCCCCTTCGCCTTTTATGTAGATTCAGGCTCCCCTTCGGCTTTTGTGTAGGTTGTCAGGCTCCCCTTTAGCTTTTATGTAGGTTGTCAGGCTCCCCTTCGACTTTTATGTAGGTTGTCAGGCTCCCCTTTGGCCTTTTTGTAGGTTGTCAGGCTCCCCTTCGGCTTTTATGTAGGTTGTCAGGCTCCCCTTTGGCTTTTATGTAGGTTGTCACGCTCCCCTTTGGCTTTTATATAGGTTGTCAGGCTCCCCTTCGGCTTTTATGTAGGTTGTCAGGCTCCCCTTCGGCTTTTATGTAGGTTGTCAGGCTCCCCTTCGGCTTTTATGTAGGTTGTCAGGCTCCCCTTCGGCTTTTATGTAGGTTGTCAGGCTCCCCTTCGGCTTTTATGTAGGTTGTCAGGCTCCCCTTCGGCTTTTATGTAGGTTGTCAGGCTCCCCTTCGGCTTTTATGTAGATGTTAGGCTCCCCTTCGGCTTTTATGTAGGTTGTCAGGCTCCCCTTCGGCTTTTATGTAGGTTGTCAGGCTCCCCTTCGGCTTTTATGTAGGTTGTCAGGCTTCCCTTCTACTTTTATGTAGGTTGTCAGGCTCCCCTTCTCCTCAGTTCATGGGCGGTTAGTTCTCCTCAGTGCGTGGACGGTTAGTTCTCCTCGGTGCGTGTCAGTTTGTTCTCCTCGGTGCGTGGGCGGTTAGTTCTCCTCAGTGTGTGGGCGGTTAGTTCTCCTCGGTGCGTGGGCGGTTAGTTCTTCTCGGTGCGTGGGCGGTTAGTTCTTCTCGGTGCGTGGGCGGTTAGTTCTCACCTGTGCGTGGGCGGTTAGTTATCCCCTGTGCATGGGTGGTTAGTTCTCCCCGGTGCGTGGGCGGTTATTTCTCCTCGGTACGTGGGTGGTTAGTTTTCTTCGGTGCGTGGGCGGTTAGTTCTCCTCGATGCATGGGCGGTTATTTCTCCCCAGTGCGTAAGCGTTTAGTTCTTCTCAGTGCGTGGGCAGTTAGTTTTCCTCGTTGCGTGGGCGCTTAGTTCTCCTCGGTTCGTGGGCACGTAGTTCACCTCGGTGCGCGTGGACGTTTAGTTCTCTTCAGTGCGTGAGCGGTTAGTTCTCGTCAGTGCGTGGGCGCTTAGTTCTCCTCGGTGTGTGGGCAGTTAGTTAGGAGTTAGTTAGTTAGTTAGGAGTTAGTTAGTTAGTTAGGAGTTAGTTAGGAGTTAGTTAGTTAGTTACGAGTTAGTTAGTTAGTTAGTTAGTTAGTTAATTAGTTAGTTATGAGTTAGTTAGTTAATTAGTTAGGAGTTAGTTAGTTAATTAGTTAGGAGTTAGTTAATTAGGTAGGAGTTAGTTAGTTAATTAGTTAGGAGTTAGTTAGTTAATTAGTTAGTTAGGAGTTAGTTAATTAGTTAGTTAGGAGTTAGTTAGTTAATTAGTTAGGAGTTAGTTAGTTAATTAGTTAGGAGTTAGTTAGTTAATTAGTTAGTTAGATAGTTAATTAGTTAGTTAGTTTGTTTATTAGTTAGTTAGGAGTGAGTAAGTTAGTTAGGAGTTAGGAGTTAGTTAATTAGTTAGGAGTTAGTTAATTAGTTAGGTAGTTAGTTAGTTAGTTAGTTAATTAATTAGTTAGTTAGGAGTTAGTTAGTTAGTTAATTAGTTAGTTAGGAGTTAGTTAGTTAATTAGTTAGAAGTTAGTTAATTAGTTAGGAGTTAGTTAGTTAATTAGTTAGGAGTTAGTTAATTAGGTAGGAGTTAGTTAGTTAATTAGTTAGGAGTTAGTTAGTTAATTAGTTAGTTAGGAGTTAGTTAATTAGTTAGTTAGGAGTTAGTTAGTTAATTAGTTAAGAGTTAGTTAGTTAATTAGTTCGGAGTTAGTTAGTTAGTTAGGAGTTAGGGAGTTAGTTAGTTAGGAGTTAGTTAGTTAGTTAGGAGTTAGTTAATTAGTTAGTTAGTTACTTAGTTAATTAGTTAGTTAGTTAGTTAATTAGTTAGGAGTTAGTTAGTTAATTAGTTAGGAGTTAGTTAATTAGTTTGGAGGTAGTTAGTTAGTTAGTTAAGAGTTAGGTAGTTAGTTAGTTAGGAGTTAGGTAGTTAGTTAGTTAGGAGTTAGTTAGTTAGTTAGTTTTAGTATGTTAGGGGTTAGGAGTTAATTAGTTAAGAGTTAGTTAGTTAATTAGTTAGGAGTTAGTTAGTTAATTAGTTAGGAGTTAGTTAGTTAATTAGTTCGGAGGTAGTTAGTTAATTAGTTAGGAGTTAGTTAGTTAATTAGTTAGGAGTTAGTTAGTTAATTAGGAGTTAGTTAGTTAATTAGGAGTTAGTTAGTTAGTTAGTTAGTTAGGAGTTAGTTAGTTAATTAGTTAGGAGTTAGTTAGTTAATTAGTTAGGAGTTAGTTAGTTAATTAGTTAGGAGTTAGTTAGTTAATTAGTTAGGAGTTAGTTAGTTAATTAGTTAGTTAGGAGTTGGTTAGTTAATTAGTTAGGAGTTAGTTAGGTAATTAGTTAGGAGTTAGTTAATTAGTTAGGTAGTTAGTTAGTTAGTTAGTTAGTTAGTTAGGAGTTAGTTAGTTAGTTAGTTAGTTAATTAGTTAGTTAGGAGTTAGTTAGTTAATTAGTTAGAAGTTAGTTAGTTAATTAGTTAGGAGTTAGTTAGTTAATTAGTTAGGAGTTAGTTAATTAGTTAGGAGTTAGTTAATTAGTTAGGAGTTAGTTAGTTAATTAGTTAGTTTAGGAGTTAGGTAGTTAGGAGTTAGGTAGTTAGTTAGTTAGTTAGTTAGGAGTTAGTTAGTTAATTAGTTAGGAGTTAGTTAGTTAATTAGTTAGGAGTTAGTTAGTTAATTAGTTAGGAGTTAGTTAGTTAATTAGTTCGGAGGTTGTCTGTTAGATAGTTAAGAGTTAGATAGTTAGCTAGTTAGGAGTTAGGTAGTTAGCTAGGAGTTAGTTAGTTAGTTAGTTACTTAGTTAGTTAGTTAGTTACTTAGTTAGTTAGTTTCTTAGTTAGTTAGTTAATTAGTTAGTTAGTTAGTTAATTAGTTAGTTAGTTAATTAGTTAGGAGTTAGTTAGTTAATTAGTTAGGAGTTAGTTAGTTAATTAGTTAGTTAGGAGTTAGTTAGTTAATTAGTTAGGAGTTAGTTAGTTAATTAGTTAGGAGTTAGTTAGTTAATTAGTTAGGAGTTAGTTAGTTAGTTAGTTAATTAGTTAGTTAGTTTGTTAATTAGTTAGTTAGGAGTGAGTAAGTTAGTTAGGAGTTAGTTAATTAGTTAAGAGTTAGTTAGTTAATTAGTTCGGAGGTAGTTAGTTAGTAGTTAGTTAGTTACGTAGTTAGTTAGGAGTTAGGTAGTTAGTTAGGAGTTAGGTAGTTAGTTAGGAGTTAGGTAGTTAGTTAGTTAGGAGTTAGGTAGTTAGTTAGTTAGGAGTTAGTTAATTAGTTAGGAGTTAGGAGTTAGATAGTTAATTAGTTAGGATTTAGTTAGTTAATTAGTTAGGAGTTAGTTAATTAGTTAGGAGTTAGTTAGTTAATTAGTTCGGAGGTAGTTAGTTAATTAGTTAGGAGTTAGTTAATTAGTTAGGAGTTAGTTAGTTAATTAGTTCGGAGGTAGTTAATTAGTTAGTTAGGAGTTAGGTAGTTAGTTAGTTAGGAGTTAGTTAATTAGTTAGTTAGTTAGTTAGTTAGTTAATTAGATAGTTAGTTAGTTAATTAGCTAGTTAGTAGTGAGTAAGTTAGTTAGGAGTTAGTTAGTTAATTAGTTAAGAGTTAGTTAGTTAATTAGTTAGGAGTTAGTTAGTTAATTAGTTAGGAGTTAGTTAGTTAATTAGTTAGGAGTTAGTTAGGTAATTAGTTAGGAGTTAGTTAATTAGTTAGGTAGTTAGTTAGTTAGTTAATTAATTAGTTAGTTAGGAGTTAGTTAGTTAGTTAGTTAGTTAATTAGTTAGTTAGGAGTTAGTTAGTTAATTAGTTAGAAGTTAGTTAGTTAATTAGTTAGGAGTTAGTTAGTTAATTAGTTAGGAGTTAGTTAATTAGTTAGGAGTTAGTTAATTAGTTAGGAGTTAGTTAGTTAATTAGTTAGTTAGTTAGTTAGTTAGGAGTTAGGTAGTTAGTTAGTTAGTTAGGAGTTAGTTAGTTAATTAGTTAGGAGTTAGTTAGTTAGTTAATTAGTTAGGAGTTAGTTAGTTAATTAGTTAGGAGTTAGTTAGTTAATTAGTTAGGAGTTAGTTAGTTAGTTAGTTAATTAGTTAATTAGTTAGTTAGGAGTTAGTTAGTTAATTATGAGTTAGTTAGTTAGTTAGTTAGTTAGTTAGGAATTAGTTAGTTAGTTAATTAGTTCGGAGGTAGTTAGTTAGTTAGTTAGGAGTTAGGTAGTTAGTTAGTTAGGAGGTAGTTAGTTAGTTAGGAGTTAGTTAGTTAGTTAGCAGTTAGTTAGTTAGTTAGTTAATTAGTTAGTTAGTTACTTAGTTAGTTAGTTAGTTAGATAATTAGTTAGTTAGTTAGGTAGTTAGTTAGTTAGTTAGTTAGTTAGGAGTTAGTTAGTTAGTTAGTTAGGAGTTACTTAGTTAATTAGTTAGGAGTTAGTTAGTTAATTAGTTAGGAGTTAGTTAGTTAATTAGTTAGGAGTTAGTTAGGTAATTAGTTAGGAGTTAGTTAATTAGTTAGGTAGTTAGTTAGTTAATTAATTAGTTAGTTAGGAGTTAGTTAGTTAGTTAGTTAGTTAATTAGTTAGAAGTTAGTTAGTTAATTAGTTAGGAGTTAGTTAGTTAATTAGTTAGGAGTTAGTTAATTAGTTAGGAGTTAGTTAATTAGTTAGGAGTTAGTTAGTTAATTAGTTAGTTAGTTAGTTAGTTAGGAGTTAGGTAGTTAGTTAGTTAGTTAGTTAGTTAGGAGTTAGTTAGTTAATTAGTTAGGAGTTAGTTAGTTAGTTAATTAGTTAGGAGTTAGTTAGTTAATTAGTTAGGAGTTAGTTAGTTAATTAGTTAGTAGTTAGTTAGTTAGTTAGTTAATTAGTTAATTAGTTAGTTAGGAGTTAGTTAGTTAATTATGAGTTAGTTAGTTAGTTAGTTAGTTAGTTAGGAATTAGTTAGTTAGTTAATTAGTTCGGAGGTAGTTAGTTAGTTAGTTAGGAGTTAGGTAGTTAGTTAGTTAGGAGTTAGGTAGTTAGTTAGGAGTTAGGTAGTTAGTTAGTTAGGAGTTAGTTAGTTAGTTAGCAGTTAGTTAGTTAGTTAGTTACTTAGTTAGTTAGTTAATTAGTTAGTTAGCTACTTAGTTAGTTAGTTAGTTAGATAATTAGTTAGTTAGTTAGGTAGTTAGTTAGTTAGTTAGTTAGTTAGTTAGGAGTTAGTTAGTTAGTTAGTTAGGAGTTACTTAGTTAATTAGTTAGGAGTTAGTTAGTTAATTAGTTAGGAGTTAGTTAGTTAATTAGTTAGCAGTTAGTTAGTTAATTAGTTCGGAGGTAGTCTGTTAGATAGTTAAGAGTTAGATAGTTAGCTAGTTAGGAGTTAGGTAGTTAGCTAGGAGTTAGTTAGTTAGTTAGTTAGTTAGTTAGTTACTTAGTTACTTAGTTAGTTAGTTTCTTTGTTAGTTAGTTAATTAGTTAGTTAGTTAGTTAATTAGTTAGTTAGTTAATTAGTTAGGAGTTAGTTAGTTAATTAGTTAAGAGTTAGTTAGTTAATTAGTTAGGAGTTAGTTAGTTAGTTAGATAGTAGTTAGTTAGTTACGTAGTTAGTTAGGAGTTAGGTAGTTAGTTAGGAGTTAGGTAGTTAGTTAGTTAGGAGTTAGGTAGTTAGTTAGTTAATTAGTTAGTTAGGAGTTAGTTAGTTAATTAGTTAGGAGTTAGATAGTTAATTAGTTAGGAGTTAGTTAGTTAATTAGTTAGGAGTTAGTTAATTAGTTAGGAGTTAGTTAATTAGTTCGGAGGTAGTTAGTTAATTAGTTAGGAGTTAGTTAATTAGTTAGGAGTTAGTTAGTTAATTAGTTCGGAGGTAGTTAGTTAGTTAGTTAGGAGTTAGGTAGTTAGTTAGTTAGGAGTTAGTTAATTAGTTAGTTAGTTAGTTAGTTAATTAGATAGTTAATTAGTTAATTAGCTAGTAAGTAGTGAGTAAGTTAGTTAGGAGTTAGTTAGTTAATTAGTTAAGAGTTAGTTAGTTAATTAGTTCGGAGGTAGTTAGTTAGTTATTTAGGAGTTAGGTAGTTAGTTAGGAGTTAGTTAGTTAGTTAGCAGTTAGTTAATTAGTAAGTTAGTTAGTTACTTAGTTAGTTAGTTAATTAGTTAGTTATTTACTTAGTTAGATAATTAGTTAGTTAGTTAGTTAGTTAATTAGTTAGTTAGGAATTAGTTAGTTAGTTAGGAATTAGTTAGTTAGGAGTTAGTTAGTTAATTAGTTAGGAGTTAGTTAGTTAATTAGTTAGGAGTTAGTTAGTTAATTAGATCGGAGGTAGTTAGTTAGTTAGTTAGGAGTTAGTTAGTTAGTTAGTTAGTTAATTAGTTAGTTAGGAGTTAGTTAGTTAATTAGTTAGAAGTTAGTTAGTTAATTAGTTAGGAGTTAGTTAGTTAATTAGTTAGGAGTTAGTTAATTAGTTAGGAGTTAGTTAATTAGTTAGGAGTTAGTTAGTTAATTAGTTAAGAGTTAGTTAGTTAATTAGTTCGGAGTTAGTTAGTTAGTTAGGAGTTAGTTAGTTAGTTAGGAGTTAGTTAATTAGTTAGTTACTTAGTTAATTAGTTAGTTAGTTAGTTAATCAGTTAGTTAGGAGTTAGTTAGTTAATTAGTTAGGAGTTAGTTAGGTAATTAGTTAGTTAGGAGTTAGTTAGTTAATTAGTTAGGAGTTAGTTAGTTAATTAGTTAGGAGTTAGTTAATTAGTTAGGAGTTAGTTAGTTAGTTAATTAGTTAGTTAGTTAATTAGTTAGTTAGTTAATTAGTTAGTTAGTTAATTAGTTAGTTAGTTTGTTAATTAGTTAGTTAGGAGTTAGTAGTTAGTTAATTAGTTAAGAGTTAGTTAGTTAATTAGTTTGTAGTTAGTTAGTTAGTTAGGAGTTAGGTAATTAGTTAGTTACGTAGTTAGTTAGTTAGGAGTTAGGTAGTTAGTTAGGAGTTAGGTAGTTAGTTAGTTAGGAGTTAGGTATTTAGTTAGTTAGTTAGTTAATTAGTTAGGAGTTAGTTAGTTAATTAGTTAGTAGTTAGTTAGTTAGGTAGTTAGGAGTTAGTTAGTTAGTTAGTTAGTTAATTAGTTAGTTAGTTATTTAGTTAGTTAGGAGTGAGTAAGTTAGTTAGGAGTTAGTTAGTTAATTATTTAAGAGTTAGTTAGTTAATTAGTTTGGAGTTAGTTAATTAGTTCGGAGGTAGTTAGTTAGTTAGGAGTTAGTTTGTTAGGAGTTAGTTAGTTAGGAGTTAGTTAGTTAGTTAATTAATTAATTAGTTAGGAGTTAGTTAGTTAATTAGTTAGGAGTTAGTTAGTTAATTAGCTAGGAGTTAGTTAGTTAATTAGTTAGGAGTTAGTTAGTTAGTTAGGAGTTAGTTAGTTAGTTAGTTAGGAGTTAGTTAGTTAGTTAGTTCGGAGGTAGTTAGGTGTTAGGTAGTTAGTTAGTTAGTTAGTTCGGAGGTAGTTAGTTAGTTAGGAGTTAGGTAGTTAGTTAGTTGGGGTAGCGGGGTACGGGTATACCCTATCAAAGGAGATGTAAGGCGCCTCCTTCCCTCCGCTAGCCTACGGGACACCCTTGGTCAAGGTGGAGTTCCCGTTTAGCCCCCCATTCAGGGTTACATGAAGCCATGGGTGCAAGTGGTGGATGAAGATGGATAGCAGCTGATAGCTATTTATGTAGTTTTTTATTTAGTTAGTTCTCCTTGGTGCGTGGGTGGTTAGTTCTCCTCGGTGCGTGGTTGGTTAGTTCTCCTCGGTGCGTGGTCGGTTAGTTCTCCTCGGTGGATGGGCAGTTAGTTCTCCTCGGTGCGTGGGCGGTTAGTTCTTGGTGCATGGTCGGTTAGTTCTCCTCTGTGCGTGGTCGGTTAGTTTTCCTCGGTGCGTGGGCGGTTTCTACTCGGTGCGTGGGCGGTTCTCCTCGGTGCATGGGCGGTTCTCCTCGGTGCGTGGGCGGTTAGTTCTCCTCAGTGCATGGTCGGTTAGTTCTCCTCTGTGCGTGGTCGGTTAGTTCTCCTCGGTGCGTGGTCGGTTAGTTCTCCTCGGTGCGTGGTCGGTTAGTTATCCTCGGTGCGTGGGCGGTTCTCCTCAGTGCGTGGGCGGTTCTCCTCAGTGCGTGGGCTGTTCTCCTCGGTGCATGGGCGGTTAGTTCTCTTCAGTGTGTGGATGGTTAGTTCTCCTCTGTGCGTGGGCGGTTAGTTCTCCTTGGTGCGTGGGCAGTTAGTTCTCCTCGGTGCGTGGGTGGTTAGTTCTCCTCGGTGCGTGGGCGGTACTCCTCGGTGCGTGGACGGTTCTCCTCGGTGCATGGGCGGTTAGTTCTTCTCGGTGCGTGGGCGGTTAGTTCTCCTTGGTGCATGGGTGGTTAGTTCTCCTCGGTGTGTTCGCGGTTAGTTCTCCTCGGTGCGTGGGCGCTTAGTTCTTTTCGGTTCGTGGGCAGTTAGTTCTCCTCGGTGCGTGGGTGGTAAGTTCTCCTCGGTGCGTGGCGGATAGTTCTCCTCGGTGCGTGGGCGGTTAGTTCTCCTCGGTGTGTTCGCTGTTAGTTCTCCTTGGTGCGTGGGCGCTTAGTTCTTTTTGGTTCGTGGGCAGTTAGTTCTCCTCGGTGCGTGAGCGGTTAGTTCTCCTCAGTGTGTGGGTGGTTAGTTCTCCTCAGTGCGTGAGCGGTTAGTTCTCCTCGGTGCGTGGGCGCTTAGTTCTCCTCGGTGCATGGGCGCTTAGTTCTCCTTGGTGAGTGGGCGGTTAGTTATCCTCGGTAGGTTGTCAGGCTCCCCTTTGACTTTTATGTGGGTTGTCAGGCTCCCCTTCGCCTTTTATGTAGATTCAGGCTCCCCTTCGGCTTTTGTGTAGGTTGTCAGGCTCCCCTTTAGCTTTTATGTAGGTTGTCAGGCTCCCCTTCGACTTTTATGTAGGTTGTCAGGCTCCCCTTTGGCCTTTTTGTAGGTTGTCAGGCTCCCCTTCGGCTTTTATGTAGGTTGTCAGGCTCCCCTTTGGCTTTTATGTAGGTTGTCACGCTCCCCTTTGGCTTTTATATAGGTTGTCAGGCTCCCCTTCGGCTTTTATGTAGGTTGTCAGGCTCCCCTTCGGCTTTTATGTAGGTTGTCAGGCTCCCCTTCGGCTTTTATGTAGGTTGTCAGGCTCCCCTTCGGCTTTTATGTAGGTTGTCAGGCTCCCCTTCGGCTTTTATGTAGGTTGTCAGGCTCCCCTTCGGCTTTTATGTAGGTTGTCAGGCTCCCCTTCGGCTTTTATGTAGATGTTAGGCTCCCCTTCGGCTTTTATGTAGGTTGTCAGGCTCCCCTTCGGCTTTTATGTAGGTTGTCAGGCTCCCCTTCGGCTTTTATGTAGGTTGTCAGGCTTCCCTTCTACTTTTATGTAGGTTGTCAGGCTCCCCTTCTCCTCAGTTCATGGGCGGTTAGTTCTCCTCAGTGCGTGGACGGTTAGTTCTCCTCGGTGCGTGTCAGTTTGTTCTCCTCGGTGCGTGGGCGGTTAGTTCTCCTCAGTGTGTGGGCGGTTAGTTCTCCTCGGTGCGTGGGCGGTTAGTTCTTCTCGGTGCGTGGGCGGTTAGTTCTTCTCGGTGCGTGGGCGGTTAGTTCTCACCTGTGCGTGGGCGGTTAGTTATCCCCTGTGCATGGGTGGTTAGTTCTCCCCGGTGCGTGGGCGGTTATTTCTCCTCGGTACGTGGGTGGTTAGTTTTCTTCGGTGCGTGGGCGGTTAGTTCTCCTCGATGCATGGGCGGTTATTTCTCCCCAGTGCGTAAGCGTTTAGTTCTTCTCAGTGCGTGGGCAGTTAGTTTTCCTCGTTGCGTGGGCGCTTAGTTCTCCTCGGTTCGTGGGCACGTAGTTCACCTCGGTGCGCGTGGACGTTTAGTTCTCTTCAGTGCGTGAGCGGTTAGTTCTCGTCAGTGCGTGGGCGCTTAGTTCTCCTCGGTGTGTGGGCAGTTAGTTAGGAGTTAGTTAGTTAGTTAGGAGTTAGTTAGTTAGTTAGGAGTTAGTTAGGAGTTAGTTAGTTAGTTACGAGTTAGTTAGTTAGTTAGTTAGTTAGTTAATTAGTTAGTTATGAGTTAGTTAGTTAATTAGTTAGGAGTTAGTTAGTTAATTAGTTAGGAGTTAGTTAATTAGGTAGGAGTTAGTTAGTTAATTAGTTAGGAGTTAGTTAGTTAATTAGTTAGTTAGGAGTTAGTTAATTAGTTAGTTAGGAGTTAGTTAGTTAATTAGTTAGGAGTTAGTTAGTTAATTAGTTAGGAGTTAGTTAGTTAATTAGTTAGTTAGATAGTTAATTAGTTAGTTAGTTTGTTTATTAGTTAGTTAGGAGTGAGTAAGTTAGTTAGGAGTTAGGAGTTAGTTAATTAGTTAGGAGTTAGTTAATTAGTTAGGTAGTTAGTTAGTTAGTTAGTTAATTAATTAGTTAGTTAGGAGTTAGTTAGTTAGTTAATTAGTTAGTTAGGAGTTAGTTAGTTAATTAGTTAGAAGTTAGTTAATTAGTTAGGAGTTAGTTAGTTAATTAGTTAGGAGTTAGTTAATTAGGTAGGAGTTAGTTAGTTAATTAGTTAGGAGTTAGTTAGTTAATTAGTTAGTTAGGAGTTAGTTAATTAGTTAGTTAGGAGTTAGTTAGTTAATTAGTTAAGAGTTAGTTAGTTAATTAGTTCGGAGTTAGTTAGTTAGTTAGGAGTTAGGGAGTTAGTTAGTTAGGAGTTAGTTAGTTAGTTAGGAGTTAGTTAATTAGTTAGTTAGTTACTTAGTTAATTAGTTAGTTAGTTAGTTAATCAGTTAGTTAGGAGTTAGTTAGTTAATTAGTTAGGAGTTAGTTAGGTAATTAGTTAGTTAGGAGTTAGTTAGTTAATTAGTTAGGAGTTAGTTAGTTAATTAGTTAGGAGTTAGTTAGTTAATTAGTTAGGAGTTAGTTAGTTAGTTAATTAGTTAGTTAGTTAATTAGTTAGTTAGTTTGTTAATTAGTTAGTTTGTTAATTAGTTAGTTAGGAGTTAGTAGTTAGTTAATTAGTTAAGAGTTAGTTAGTTAATTAGTTCGGAGGTAGTTAGTTAGTTAGTTAGGAGTTAGGTAATTAGTTAGTTACGTAGTTAGTTAGTTAGGAGTTAGGTAGTTAGTTAGGAGTTAGGTAGTTAGTTAGGAGTTAGGTATTTAGTTCGTTAGTTAGTTAATTAGTTAGGAGTTAGTTAGTTAATTAGTTAGTAGTTAGTTAGTTAGGAGTTAGGTAGTTAGGAGTTAGTTAGTTAGTTAGTTAGTTAGTTAATTAGTTAGTTAGTTAGTTATTTAGTTAGTTAGGAGTGAGTAAGTTAGTTAGGAGTTAGTTAGTTAATTAGTTAAGAGTTAGTTAGTTAATTAGTTTGGAGTTAGTTAATTAGTTCGGAGGTAGTTAGTTAGTTAGGAGTTAGTTTGTTAGGAGTTAGTTAGTTAGTTAGTTAGGAGTTAGTTAGTTAGTTAGTTAATTAATTAGTTAGGAGTTAGTTAGTTAATTAGTTAGGAGTTAGTTAGTTAATTAGTTAGGAGTTAGTTAGTTAGTTAGTTAGGAGTTAGTTAGTTAGTTAGTTCGGAGGTAGTTAGGTGTTAGGTAGTTAGTTAGTTAGGAGTTAGGTAGTTAGTTAGTTAGTAGTTAGGTAGTTAGTTAGTTGGGGTAGCGGGGTAGGGGTATACCCTATCAAAGGAGATGTAAGGCGCCTCCTTCCCTCCGCTAGCCTACGGGACACCCTTGGTCAAGGTGGAGTTCCCGTTTAGCCCCCCCATTCAGGGTTACATGAAGCCATGGGTGCAAGTGGTGGATGAAGATGGATAGCAGCTGATAGCTATTTATGTAGTTTTTTATTTAGTTAGTTCTCCTTGGTGCGTGGGTGGTTAGTTCTCCTCGGTGCGTGGTTGGTTAGTTCTCCTCGGTGCGTGGTCGGTTAGTTCTCCTCGGTGGATGGGCAGTTAGTTCTCCTCGGTGCGTGGGCGGTTAGTTCTCCTTGGTGCATGGTCGGTTAGTTCTCCTCTGTGCGTGGTCGGTTAGTTTTCCTCGGTGCGTGGGCGGTTTCTACTCGGTGCGTGGGCGGTTCTCCTCGGTGCATGGGCGGTTCTCCTCGGTGCGTGGGCGGTTAGTTCTCCTCAGTGCATGGTCGGTTAGTTCTCCTCTGTGCGTGGTTGGTTAGTTCTCCTCGGTGCGTGGTCGGTTAGTTATCCTCGGTGCGTGGGCGGTTCTCCTCAGTGCGTGGGCGGTTCTCCTCAGTGCGTGGGCTGTTCTCCTCGGTGCATGGGCGGTTAGTTCTCTTCAGTGTGTGGATGGTTAGTTCTCCTCTGTGCGTGGGCGGTTAGTTCTCCTTGGTGCGTAGGCAGTTAGTTCTCCTCGGTGCGTGGGTGGTTAGTTCTCCTCGGTGCGTGGGCGGTACTCCTCGGTGCGTGGACGGTTCTCCTCGGTGCATGGGCGGTTAGTTCTTCTCGGTGCGTGGGCGGTTAGTTCTCCTTGGTGCATGGGTGGTTAGTTCTCCTCGGTGTGTTCGCGGTTAGTTCTCCTCGGTGCGTGGGCGCTTAGTTCTTTTCGGTTCGTGGGCAGTTAGTTCTCCTCGGTGCGTGGGTGGTAAGTTCTCCTCGGTGCGTGGCGGATAGTTCTCCTCGGTGCGTGGGCGGTTAGTTCTCCTCGGTGTGTTCGCTGTTAGTTCTCCTTGGTGCGTGGGCGCTTAGTTCTTTTTGGTTCGTGGGCAGTTAGTTCTCCTCGGTGCGTGAGCGGTTAGTTCTCCTCAGTGCGTGGGTGGTTAGTTCTCCTCAGTGCGTGAGCGGTTAGTTCTCCTCGGTGCGTGGGCGCTTAGTTCTCCTCGGTGCATGGGCGCTTAGTTCTCCTTGGTGAGTGGGCGGTTAGTTATCCTCGGTAGGTTGTCAGGCTCCCCTTTGACTTTTATGTGGGTTGTCAGGCTCCCCTTCAACTTTTATGTAGGTTGTCAGGCTCCCCTTTGGCCTTTTTGTAGGTTGTCAGGCTCCCCTTCGGCTTTTATGTAGGTTGTCAGGCTCCCCTTTGGCTTTTATGTAGGTTGTCACGCTCCCCTTTGGCTTTTATATAGGTTGTCAGGCTCCCCTTCGGCTTTTATGTAGGTTGTCAGGCTCCCCTTCGGCTTTTATGTAGGTTGTCAGGCTCCCCTTCGGCTTTTATGTAGGTTGTCAGGCTCCCCTTCGGCTTTTATGTAGGTTGTCAGGCTCCCCTTCGGCTTTTATGTAGGTTGTCAGGCTCCCCTTCGGCTTTTATGTAGGTTGTCAGGCTCCCCTTCAACTTTTATGTAGGTTGTCAGGCTCCCCTTTGGCCTTTTTGTAGGTTGTCAGGCTCCCCTTCGGCTTTTATGTAGGTTGTCAGGCTCCCCTTTGGCTTTTATGTAGGTTGTCACGCTACCCTTTGGCTTTTATATAGGTTGTCAGGCTCCCCTTCGGCTTTTATGTAGGTTGTCAGGCTCCCCTTCGGCTTTTATGTAGGTTGTCAGGCTCCCCTTCGGCTTTTATGTAGGTTGTCAGGCTCCCCTTCGGCTTTTATGTAGGTTGTCAGGCTCCCCTTCGGCTTTTATGTAGGTTGTCAGGCTCCCCTTCGGCTTTTATGTAGGTTGTCAGGCTCCCCTTCGGCTTTTATGTAGATGTTAGGCTCCCCTTCGGCTTTTATGTAGGTTGTCAGGCTCCCCTTCGGCTTTTATGTAGGTTGTCAGGCTCCCCTTCGGCTTTTATGTAGGTTGTCAGGCTCCCCTTCGGCTTTTATGTAGGTTGTCAGGCTTCCCTTCTGCTTTTATGTAGGTTGTCAGGCTCCCCTTCTCCTCAGTTCATGGGCGGTTAGTTCTCCTCAGTGCGTGGACGGTTAGTTCTCCTCGGTGCGTGTCAGTTTGTTCTCCTCGGTGCGTGGGCGGTTAGTTCTCCTCAGTGTGTGGGCAGTTAGTTCTCCTCGGTGCGTGGGCGGTTAGTTCTTCTCGGTGCGTGGGCGGTTAGTTCTTCTCGGTGCGTGGGCGGTTAGTTCTCACCTGTGCGTGGGCGGTTAGTTATCCCCTGTGCATGGGTGGTTAGTTCTCCCCGGTGCGTGGGCGGTTATTTCTCCTCGGTACGTGGGTGGTTAGTTTTCTTGGGTGCGTGGGCGGTTAGTTCTCCTCGATGCATGGGCGGTTATTTCTCCCCAGTGCGTAAGCGTTTAGTTCTTCTCAGTGCGTGGGCAGTTAGTTTTCCTCGTTGCGTGGGCGCTTAGTTCTCCTCGGTTCGTGGGCACGTAGTTCACCTCGGTGCGCGTGGACGTTTAGTTCTCTTCAGTGCGTGAGCGGTTAGTTCTCGTCAGTGCGTGGGCGCTTAGTTCTCCTCGGTGTGTGGGCAGTTAGTTAGGAGTTAGTTAGTTAGTTAGGAGTTAGTTAGTTAGTTAGGAGTTAGTTAGGAGTTAGTTAGTTAGTTACGAGTTAGTTAGTTAGTTAGTTAGTTAGTTAATTAGTTAGTTATGAGTTAGTTAGTTAATTAGTTAGGAGTTAGTTAGTTAATTAGTTAGGAGTTAGTTAATTAGGTAGGAGTTAGTTAGTTAATTAGTTAGGAGTTAGTTAGTTAATTAGTTAGTTAGGAGTTAGTTAATTAGTTAGTTAGGAGTTAGTTAGTTAATTAGTTAGGAGTTAGTTAGTTAATTAGTTAGGAGTTAGTTAGTTAATTAGTTAGTTAGATAGTTAATTAGTTAGTTAGTTTGTTTATTAGTTAGTTAGGAGTGAGTAAGTTAGTTAGGAGTTAGGAGTTAGTTAATTAGTTAGGAGTTAGTTAATTAGTTAGGTAGTTAGTTAGTTAGTTAGTTAGTTAATTAATTAGTTAGTTAGGAGTTAGTTAGTTAGTTAATTAGTTAGTTAGGAGTTAGTTAGTTAATTAGTTAGAAGTTAGTTAATTAGTTAGGAGTTAGTTAGTTAATTAGTTAGGAGTTAGTTAATTAGGTAGGAGTTAGTTAGTTAATTAGTTAGGAGTTAGTTAGTTAATTAGTTAGTTAGGAGTTAGTTAATTAGTTAGTTAGGAGTTAGTTAGTTAATTAGTTAGGAGTAAGTTAGTTAATTAGTTAGGAGTTAGTTAGTTAGTTAATTAGTTAGTTAGTTAGTTAATTAGTTAGTTAGTTTGTTTATTAGTTAGTTAGGAGTGAGTAAGTTAGTTAGGAGTTAGGAGTTAGTTAATTAGTTAGGAGTTAGTTAGTTAATTAGTTAGGAGTTAGTTAATTAGTTAAGAGTTAGTTAGTTAATTAGTTCAGAGGTAGTTAGTTAGTTAGTTAGGAGTTAGGTAGTTAGTTAGTTACGTAGTTAGTTAGGAGTTAGGTAGTTAGTTAGGAGTTAGTTAGTTAGGAGTTAGGTTGTTAGTTAGTTAGTTAATTAGTTAGGAGTTAGTTAGTTAATTAGTTAGGAGTTAGTTAATTAGTTTGGAGGTAGTTAGTTAGTTAGTTAAGAGTTAGGTAGTTAGTTAGTTAGGAGTTAGGTAGTTAGTTAGTTAGGAGTTAGTTAGTTAGTTAGTTTTAGTATGTTAGGGGTTAGGAGTTAATTAGTTAAGAGTTAGTTAGTTAATTAGTTAGGAGTTAGTTAGTTAATTAGTTAGGAGTTAGTTAGTTAATTAGTTCGGAGGTAGTTAGTTAATTAGTTAGGAGTTAGTTAGTTAATTAGTTAGGAGTTAGTTAGTTAATTAGGAGTTAGTTAGTTAATTAGGAGTTAGTTAGTTAGTTAGTTAGTTAGGAGTTAGTTAGTTAATTAGTTAGGAGTTAGTTAGTTAATTAGTTAGGAGTTAGTTAGTTAATTAGTTAGGAGTTAGTTAGTTAATTAGTTAGGAGTTAGTTAGTTAATTAGTTAGTTAGGAGTTGGTTAGTTAATTAGTTAGGAGTTAGTTAGGTAATTAGTTAGGAGTTAGTTAATTAGTTAGGTAGGTAGTTAGTTAGTTAGTTAGTTAGTTAGGAGTTAGTTAGTTAGTTAGTTAGTTAATTAGTTAGTTAGGAGTTAGTTAGTTAATTAGTTAGAAGTTAGTTAGTTAATTAGTTAGGAGTTAGTTAGTTAATTAGTTAGGAGTTAGTTAATTAGTTAGGAGTTAGTTAATTAGTTAGGAGTTAGTTAGTTAATTAGTTAGTTTAGGAGTTAGGTAGTTAGGAGTTAGGTAGTTAGTTAGTTAGTTAGTTAGGAGTTAGTTAGTTAATTAGTTAGGAGTTAGTTAGTTAATTAGTTAGGAGTTAGTTAGTTAATTAGTTCGGAGGTAGTTAGTTAATTAGTTAGGAGTTAGTTAGTTAATTAGTTAGGAGTTAGTTAGTTAATTAGGAGTTAGTTAGTTAATTAGGAGTTAGTTAGTTAGTTAGTTAGTTAGGAGTTAGTTAGTTAATTAGTTAGGAGTTAGTTAGTTAATTAGTTAGGAGTTAGTTAGTTAATTAGTTAGGAGTTAGTTAGTTAATTAGTTAGGAGTTAGTTAGTTAATTAGTTAGTTAGGAGTTGGTTAGTTAATTAGTTAGGAGTTAGTTAGGTAATTAGTTAGGAGTTAGTTAATTAGTTAGGTAGGTAGTTAGTTAGTTAGTTAGTTAGTTAGGAGTTAGTTAGTTAGTTAGTTAATTAGTTAGTTAGGAGTTAGTTAGTTAATTAGTTAGAAGTTAGTTAGTTAATTAGTTAGGAGTTAGTTAGTTAATTAGTTAGGAGTTAGTTAATTAGTTAGGAGTTAGTTAATTAGTTAGGAGTTAGTTAGTTAATTAGTTAGTTTAGGAGTTAGGTAGTTAGGAGTTAGGTAGTTAGTTAGTTAGTTAGTTAGGAGTTAGTTAGTTAATTAGTTAGGAGTTAGTTAATTAGTTAGGAGTTAGTTAATTAGTTAGGAGTTAGTTAGTTAATTAGTTAGTTTAGGAGTTAGGTAGTTAGGAGTTAGGTAGTTAGTTAGTTAGGAGTTAGTTAGTTAATTAGTTAGGAGTTAGTTAGTTAATTAGTTAGGAGTTAGTTAGTTAATTAGTTAGGAGTTAGTTAGTTAATTAGTTCGGAGGTTGTCTGTTAGATAGTTAAGAGTTAGATAGTTAGCTAGTTAGGAGTTAGGTAGTTAGCTAGGAGTTAGTTAGTTAGTTAGTTAGTTACTTAGTTAGTTAGTTAGTTACTTAGTTAGTTAGTTTCTTAGTTAGTTAGTTAATTAGTTAGTTAGTTAGTTAATTAGTTAGTTAGTTAATTAGTTAGGAGTTAGTTAGTTAATTAGTTAGGAGTTAGTTAGTTAATTAGTTAGTTAGGAGTTAGTTAGTTAATTAGTTAGGAGTTAGTTAGTTAATTAGTTAGGAGTTAGTTAGTTAATTAGTTAGGAGTTAGTTAGTTAGTTAGTTAATTAGTTAGTTAGTTTGTTAATTAGTTAGTTAGGAGTGAGTAAGTTAGTTAGGAGTTAGTTAATTAGTTAAGAGTTAGTTAGTTAATTAGTTCGGAGGTAGTTAGTTAGTAGTTAGTTAGTTACGTAGTTAGTTAGGAGTTAGGTAGTTAGTTAGGAGTTAGGTAGTTAGTTAGGAGTTAGGTAGTTAGTTAGTTAGGAGTTAGGTAGTTAGTTAGTTAGGAGTTAGTTAATTAGTTAGGAGTTAGGAGTTAGATAGTTAATTAGTTAGGATTTAGTTAGTTAATTAGTTAGGAGTTAGTTAATTAGTTAGGAGTTAGTTAGTTAATTAGTTCGGAGGTAGTTAGTTAATTAGTTAGGAGTTAGTTAATTAGTTAGGAGTTAGTTAGTTAATTAGTTCGGAGGTAGTTAATTAGTTAGTTAGGAGTTAGGTAGTTAGTTAGTTAGGAGTTAGTTAATTAGTTAGTTAGTTAGTTAGTTAGTTAATTAGATAGTTAGTTAGTTAATTAGCTAGTTAGTAGTGAGTAAGTTAGTTAGGAGTTAGTTAGTTAATTAGTTAAGAGTTAGTTAGTTAATTAGTTAGGAGTTAGTTAGTTAATTAGTTAGGAGTTAGTTAGTTAATTAGTTAGGAGTTAGTTAGGTAATTAGTTAGGAGTTAGTTAATTAGTTAGGTAGTTAGTTAGTTAGTTAATTAATTAGTTAGTTAGGAGTTAGTTAGTTAGTTAGTTAGTTAATTAGTTAGTTAGGAGTTAGTTAGTTAATTAGTTAGAAGTTAGTTAGTTAATTAGTTAGGAGTTAGTTAGTTAATTAGTTAGGAGTTAGTTAATTAGTTAGGAGTTAGTTAATTAGTTAGGAGTTAGTTAGTTAATTAGTTAGTTAGTTAGTTAGTTAGGAGTTAGGTAGTTAGTTAGTTAGTTAGGAGTTAGTTAGTTAATTAGTTAGGAGTTAGTTAGTTAGTTAATTAGTTAGGAGTTAGTTAGTTAATTAGTTAGGAGTTAGTTAGTTAATTAGTTAGGAGTTAGTTAGTTAGTTAATTAGTTAATTAGTTAGTTAGGAGTTAGTTAGTTAATTATGAGTTAGTTAGTTAGTTAGTTAGGAATTAGTTAGTTAGTTAATTAGTTCGGAGGTAGTTAGTTAGTTAGTTAGGAGTTAGGTAGTTAGTTAGTTAGGAGTTAGGTAGTTAGTTAGGAGTTAGGTAGTTAGTTAGTTAGGAGTTAGTTAGTTAGTTAGCAGTTAGTTAGTTAGTTAGTTACTTAGTTAGTTAGTTAATTAGTTAGTTAGTTACTTAGTTAGTTAGTTAGTTAGATAATTAGTTAGTTAGTTAGGTAGTTAGTTAGTTAGTTAGTTAGTTAGTTAGGAGTTAGTTAGTTAGTTAGTTAGGAGTTACTTAGTTAATTAGTTAGGAGTTAGTTAGTTAATTAGTTAGGAGTTAGTTAGTTAATTAGTTAGGAGTTAGTTAGGTAATTAGTTAGGAGTTAGTTAATTAGTTAGGTAGTTAGTTAGTTAGTTAATTAATTAGTTAGTTAGGAGTTAGTTAGTTAGTTAGTTAGTTAATTAGTTAGTTAGG
Source organism: Cepaea hortensis (assembly GCA_963921405.1). NCBI lineage: Eukaryota > Metazoa > Mollusca > Gastropoda > Stylommatophora > Helicidae > Cepaea > Cepaea hortensis. The sequence goes on along the minus strand of OY992886.1, from coordinate 15,048,875 downwards.
AGTTAGTTAGTTAATTAGTTAGAAGTTAGTTAGTTAATTAGTTAGGAGTTAGTTAGTTAATTAGTTAGGAGTTAGTTAATTAGTTAGGAGTTAGTTAATTAGTTAGGAGTTAGTTAGTTAATTAGTTAGTTAGTTAGTTAGTTAGGAGTTAGGTAGTTAGTTAGTTAGTTAGTTAGTTAGGAGTTAGTTAGTTAATTAGTTAGGAGTTAGTTAGTTAGTTAATTAGTTAGGAGTTAGTTAGTTAATTAGTTAGGAGTTAGTTAGTTAATTAGTTAGGAGTTAGTTAGTTAGTTAGTTAATTAGTTAATTAGTTAGTTAGGAGTTAGTTAGTTAATTATGAGTTAGTTAGTTAGTTAGTTAGTTAGTTAGGAATTAGTTAGTTAGTTAATTAGTTCGGAGGTAGTTAGTTAGTTAGTTAGGAGTTAGGTAGTTAGTTAGTTAGGAGTTAGGTAGTTAGTTAGGAGTTAGGTAGTTAGTTAGTTAGGAGTTAGTTAGTTAGTTAGCAGTTAGTTAGTTAGTTAGTAACTTAGTTAGTTAGTTACTTAGTTAGTTAGTTAGTTAGATAATTAGTTAGTTAGTTAGGTAGTTAGTTAGTTAGTTAGTTAGTTAGTTAGGAGTTAGTTAGTTAGTTAGTTAGGAGTTACTTAGTTAATTAGTTAGGAGTTAGTTAGTTAATTAGTTAGGAGTTAGTTAGTTAATTAGTTAGCAGTTAGTTAGTTAATTAGTTCGGAGGTAGTCTGTTAGATAGTTAAGAGTTAGATAGTTAGCTAGTTAGGAGTTAGGTAGTTAGCTAGGAGTTAGTTAGTTAGTTAGTTAGTTAGTTAGTTAGTTAGTTACTTAGTTACTTAGTTAGTTAGTTTCTTTGTTAGTTAGTTAATTAGTTAGTTAGTTAGTTAATTAGTTAGTTAGTTAATTAGTTAGGAGTTAGTTAGTTAATTAGTTAAGAGTTAGTTAGTTAGTTAGATAGTAGTTAGTTAGTTACGTAGTTAGTTAGGAGTTAGGTAGTTAGTTAGGAGTTAGGTAGTTAGTTAGTTAGGAGTTAGGTAGTTAGTTAGTTAATTAGTTAGTTAGGAGTTAGTTAGTTAATTAGTTAGGAGTTAGATAGTTAATTAGTTAGGAGTTAGTTAGTTAATTAGTTAGGAGTTAGTTAATTAGTTAGGAGTTAGTTAATTAGTTCGGAGGTAGTTAGTTAATTAGTTAGGAGTTAGTTAATTAGTTAGGAGTTAGTTAGTTAATTAGTTCGGAGGTAGTTAGTTAGTTAGTTAGGAGTTAGGTAGTTAGTTAGTTAGGAGTTAGTTAATTAGTTAGTTAGTTAGTTAGTTAATTAGATAGTTAATTAGTTAATTAGCTAGTAAGTAGTGAGTAAGTTAGTTAGGAGTTAGTTAGTTAATTAGTTAAGAGTTAGTTAGTTAATTAGTTCGGAGGTAGTTAGTTAGTTATTTAGGAGTTAGGTAGTTAGTTAGGAGTTAGTTAGTTAGTTAGCAGTTAGTTAATTAGTAAGTTAGTTAGTTACTTAGTTAGTTAGTTAATTAGTTAGTTATTTACTTAGTTAGATAATTAGTTAGTTAGTTAGTTAGTTAATTAGTTAGTTAGGAATTAGTTAGTTAGTTAGGAATTAGTTAGTTAGGAGTTAGTTAGTTAATTAGTTAGGAGTTAGTTAGTTAATTAGTTAGGAGTTAGTTAGTTAATTAGATCGGAGGTAGTTAGTTAGTTAGTTAATTAGATCGGAGGTAGTTAGTTAGTTAGTTAGGAGTTAGTTAGTTAGTTAGTTAGTTAATTAGTTAGTTAGGAGTTAGTTAGTTAATTAGTTAGAAGTTAGTTAGTTAATTAGTTAGGAGTTAGTTAGTTAATTAGTTAGGAGTTAGTTAATTAGTTAGGAGTTAGTTAATTAGTTAGGAGTTAGTTAGTTAATTAGTTAAGAGTTAGTTAGTTAATTAGTTCGGAGTTAGTTAGTTAGTTAGGAGTTAGTTAGTTAGTTAGGAGTTAGTTAATTAGTTAGTTACTTAGTTAATTAGTTAGTTAGTTAGTTAATCAGTTAGTTAGGAGTTAGTTAGTTAATTAGTTAGGAGTTAGTTAGGTAATTAGTTAGTTAGGAGTTAGTTAGTTAATTAGTTAGGAGTTAGTTAGTTAATTAGTTAGGAGTTAGTTAATAAGTTAGGAGTTAGTTAATTAGTTAGGAGTTAGTTAGTTAGTTAATTAGTTAGTTAGTTAATTAGTTAGTTAGTTAATTAGTTAGTTAGTTAATTAGTTAGTTAGTTTGTTAATTAGTTAGTTAGGAGTTAGTAGTTAGTTAATTAGTTAAGAGTTAGTTAGTTAATTAGTTTGTAGTTAGTTAGTTAGTTAGGAGTTAGGTAATTAGTTAGTTACGTAGTTAGTTAGTTAGGAGTTAGGTAGTTAGTTAGGAGTTAGGTAGTTAGTTAGTTAGGAGTTAGGTATTTAGTTAGTTAGTTAGTTAATTAGTTAGGAGTTAGTTAGTTAATTAGTTAGTAGTTAGTTAGTTAGGTAGTTAGGAGTTAGTTAGTTAGTTAGTTAGTTAATTAGTTAGTTAGTTATTTAGTTAGTTAGGAGTGAGTAAGTTAGTTAGGAGTTAGTTAGTTAATTATTTAAGAGTTAGTTAGTTAATTAGTTTGGAGTTAGTTAATTAGTTCGGAGGTAGTTAGTTAGTTAGGAGTTAGTTTGTTAGGAGTTAGTTAGTTAGGAGTTAGTTAGTTAGTTAATTAATTAATTAGTTAGGAGTTAGTTAGTTAATTAGTTAGGAGTTAGTTAGTTAATTAGCTAGGAGTTAGTTAGTTAATTAGTTAGGAGTTAGTTAGTTAGTTAGTTAGGAGTTAGTTAGTTAGTTAGTTAGGAGTTAGTTAGTTAGTTAGTTCGGAGGTAGTTAGGTGTTAGGTAGTTAGTTAGTTAGTTAGTTCGGAGGTAGTTAGTTAGTTAGGAGTTAGGTAGTTAGTTAGTTGGGGTAGCGGGGTACGGGTATACCCTATCAAAGGAGATGTAAGGCGCCTCCTTCCCTCCGCTAGCCTACGGGACACCCTTGGTCAAGGTGGAGTTCCCGTTTAGCCCCCCATTCAGGGTTACATGAAGCCATGGGTGCAAGTGGTGGATGAAGATGGATAGCAGCTGATAGCTAGTTATGTAGTTTTTTATTTAGTTAGTTCTCCTTGGTGCGTGGGCGGTTAGTTCTCCTTGGTGCGTGGGCGGTTAGTTCTCCTCGGTGCGTGGTTGGTTAGTTCTCCTCGGTGCGTGGTCGGTTAGTTCTCCTCGGTGGATGGGCAGTTAGTTCTCCTCGGTGCGTGGGCGGTTAGTTCTCCTTGGTGCATGGTCGGTTAGTTCTCCTCTGTGCGTGGTCGGTTAGTTTTCCTCGGTGCGTGGGCGGTTTCTACTCGGTGTGTGGGCGGTTCTCCTCGGTGCGTGGGCGGTTCTCCTCGGTGCGTGGACGGTTAGTTCTCCTCAGTGCGTGGTCGGTTAGTTCTCCTCTGTGCGTGGTCGGTTAGTTCTCCTCTGTGCGTGGTCGGTTAGTTCTCCTCGGTGCGTGGTCGGTTAGTTCTCCTCGGTGCGTGGGCGGTTCTCCTCTGTGCGTGGTCGGTTAGTTCTCCTCAGTGTGTGGATGGTTAGTTCTCCTCTGTGTGTGGGCGGTTAGTTCTCCTTGGTGCGTGGGCAGTTAGTTCTCCTCGGTGCGTGGGTGGTTAGTTCTCCTCGGTGCGTGGTCGGTACTCCTCGGTGCGTGGACGGTTCTCCTCGGTGCATGGGCGGTTAGTTCTTCTCGGTGCGTGGGCGGTTAGTTCTCCTTGGTGCATGGGTGGTTAGTTCTCCTCGGTGTGTTCGCGGTTAGTTCTCCTCGGTGCGTGGGCGCTTAGTTCTTTTCGGTTCGTGGGCAGTTAGTTCTCCTCGGTGCGTGGGTGGTAAGTTCTCCTCGGTGCGTGGCGGATAGTTCTCCTCGGTGCGTGGGCGGTTAGTTCTCCTCGGTGTGTTCGCTGTTAGTTCTCCTTGGTGCGTGGGCAGTTAGTTCTCCTCGGTGCGTGAGCGGTTAGTTCTCTTCAGTGCGTGGGTGGTTAGTTCTCCTCAGTGCGTGAGCGGTTAGTTCTCCTCGGTGCGTGGGCGCTTAGTTCTCCTTTGTGAGTGGGCGGTTAGTTCTCCTCGGTAGGTTGTCAGGCTCCCCTTTGGCTTTTATGTGGGTTGTCAGGCTCCCCTTCGCCTTTTATGTAGATTGTCAGGCTCCCCTTCGGCTTTTGTGTAGGTTGTCAGGCTCCCCTTTAGCTTTTATGTAGGTTGTCAGGCTCCCCTTCGGCTTTTATGTAGGTTGTCAGGCTCCCCTTTGGCCTTTTTGTAGGTTGTCAGGCTCCCCTTCGGCTTTTATGTAGGTTGTCAGGCTCCCCTTTGGCTTTTATGTAGGTTGTCACGCTCCCCTTTGGCTTTTATATAGGTTGTCAGGCTCCCCTTCGGCTTTTATGTAGGTTGTCAGGCTCCCCTTCGGCTTTTATGTAGGTTGTCAGGCTCCCCTTCGGCTTTTATGTAGGTTGTCAGGCTCCCCTTTGGCTTTTATGTAGGTTGTCAGGCTCCCCTTCGGCTTTTATGTAGGTTGTCAGGCTCCCCTTCGGCTTTTATGTAGGTTGTCAGGCTCCCCTTCGGCTTTTATGTAGATGTTAGGCTCCCCTTCGGCTTTTATGTAGGTTGTCAGGCTCCCCTTCGGCTTTTATGTAGGTTGTCAGGCTCCCCTTCGGCTTTTATGTAGGTTGTCAGGCTCCCCTTCGGCTTTTATGTAGGTTGTCAGGCTTCCCTTCTGCTTTTATGTAGGTTGTCAGGCTCCCCTTCTCCTCAGTTCATGGGCGGTTAGTTCTCCTCAGTGCGTGGACGGTTAGTTCTCCTCGGTGCGTGTCAGTTTGTTCTCCTCGGTGCGTGGGCGGTTAGTTCTCCTCAGTGTGTGGGCGGTTAGTTCTCCTCGGTGCGTGGGCGGTTAGTTCTTCTCGGTGCGTGGGCGGTTAGTTCTCACCTGTGTGTGGGCGGTTAGTTATCCCCTGTGCATGGGTGGTTAGTTCTCCCCAGTGCGTGGGCGGTTATTTCTCCTCGGTACGTGGGTGGTTAGTTTTCTTCGGTGCGTGGGCGGTTAGTTCTCCTCGATGCGTGGGCGGTTATTTCTCCCCAGTGCGTAAGCGTTTAGTTCTTCTCGGTGCGTGGGCAGTTAGTTTTCCTCGTTGCGTGGGCGCTTAGTTCTCCTCGGTTCGTGGGCACGTAGTTCACCTCGGTGCGCGTGGACGTTTAGTTCTCTTCAGTGCGTGAGCGGTTAGTTCTCGTCGGTGCGTGGGCGCTTAGTTCTCCTCGGTGTGTGGGCAGTTAGTTAGGAGTTAGTTAGTTAGTTAGGAGTTAGTTAGTTAGTTAGGAGTTAGTTAGTTAGTTAGGAGTTAGTTAGGAGTTAGTTAGTTAGTTACGAGTTAGTTAGTTAGTTAGTTAGTTAATTAGTTAGTTATGAGTTAGTTAGTTAATTAGTTAGGAGTTAGTTAGTTAATTAGTTAGGAGTTAGTTAATTAGGTAGGAGTTAGTTAGTTAATTAGTTAGGAGTTAGTTAGTTAATTAGTTAGTTAGGAGTTAGTTAATTAGTTAGTTAGGAGTTAGTTAGTTAATTAGTTAGGAGTTAGTTAGTTAATTAGTTAGGAGTTAGTTAGTTAGTTAATTAGTTAGTTAGATAGTTAATTAGTTAGTTAGTTTGTTTATTAGTTAGTTAGGAGTGAGTAAGTTAGTTAGGAGTTAGGAGTTAGTTAATTAGTTAGGAGTTAGTTAATTAGTTAGGAGTTAGTTAATTAGTTAGGAGTTAGTTAGTTAATTAGTTAAGAGTTAGTTAGTTAATTAGTTCGGAGTTAGTTAGTTAGTTAGGAGTTAGGGAGTTAGTTAGTTAGGAGTTAGTTAGTTAGTTAGGAGTTAGTTAATTAGTTAGTTACTTAGTTAATTAGTTAGTTAGTTAGTTAATCAGTTAGTTAGGAGTTAGTTAGTTAATTAGTTAGGAGTTAGTTAGGTAATTAGTTAGTTAGGAGTTAGTTAGTTAATTAGTTAGGAGTTAGTTAGTTAATTAGTTAAGAGTTAGTTAGTTAATTAGTTAGTTAGGAGTTAGTTAGTTAATTAGTTAGGAGTTAGTTAGGTAATTAGTTAGGAGTTAGTTAATTAGTTAGGTAGTTAGTTAGTTAGTTAATTAGTTAGTTAGGAGTTAGTTAGTTAGTTAGTTAGTTAATTAGTTAGTTAGGAGTTAGTTAGTTAATTAGTTAGAAGTTAGTTAGTTAATTAGTTAGGAGTTAGTTAGTTAATTAGTTAGGAGTTAGTTAATTAGTTAGGAGTTAGTTAATTAGTTAGGAGTTAGTTAGTTAATTAGTTAGTTAGTTAGTTAGGAGTTAGGTAGTTAGGAGTTAGGTAGTTAGTTAGTTAGTTAGTTAGGAGTTAGTTAGTTAATTAGTTAGGAGTTAGTTAGTTAATTAGTTAGGAGTTAGTTAGTTAATTAGTTAGGAGTTAGTTAGTTAATTAGTTCGGAGGTTGTCTGTTAGATAGTTAAGAGTTAGATAGTTAGCTAGTTAGGAGTTAGGTAGTTAGCTAGGAGTTAGTTAGTTAGTTAGTTACTTAGTTAGTTAGTTAGTTACTTAGTTAGTTAGTTTCTTAGTTAGTTAGTTAATTAGTTAGGAGTTAGTTAATTAGTTAGGAGTTAGTTAGTTAATTAGTTAGTTAGTTAGTTAGTTAGGAGTTAGGTAGTTAGTTAGTTAGTTAGTTAGTTAGGAGTTAGTTAGTTAATTAGTTAGGAGTTAGTTAGTTAGTTAATTAGTTAGGAGTTAGTTAGTTAATTAGTTAGGAGTTAGTTAGTTAATTAGTTAGGAGTTAGTTAGTTAGTTAGTTAATTAGTTAATTAGTTAGTTAGGAGTTAGTTAGTTAATTATGAGTTAGTTAGTTAGTTAGTTAGTTAGTTAGGAATTAGTTAGTTAGTTAATTAGTTCGGAGGTAGTTAGTTAGTTAGTTAGGAGTTAGGTAGTTAGTTAGTTAGGAGTTAGGTAGTTAGTTAGGAGTTAGGTAGTTAGTTAGTTAGGAGTTAGTTAGTTAGTTAGCAGTTAGTTAGTTAGTTAGTTACTTAGTTAGTTAGTTAATTAGTTAGTTAGTTACTTAGTTAGTTAGTTAGTTAGATAATTAGTTAGTTAGTTAGGTAGTTAGTTAGTTAGTTAGTTAGTTAGTTAGGAGTTAGTTAGTTAGTTAGTTAGGAGTTACTTAGTTAATTAGTTAGGAGTTAGTTAGTTAATTAGTTAGGAGTTAGTTAGTTAATTAGTTAGCAGTTAGTTAGTTAATTAGTTCGGAGGTAGTCTGTTAGATAGTTAAGAGTTAGATAGTTAGCTAGTTAGGAGTTAGGTAGTTAGCTAGGAGTTAGTTAGTTAGTTAGTTAGTTAGTTAGTTAGTTAGTTACTTAGTTACTTAGTTAGTTAGTTTCTTTGTTAGTTAGTTAATTAGTTAGTTAGTTAGTTAATTAGTTAGTTAGTTAATTAGTTAGGAGTTAGTTAGTTAATTAGTTAAGAGTTAGTTAGTTAATTAGTTAGGAGTTAGTTAGTTAGTTAGATAGTAGTTAGTTAGTTACGTAGTTAGTTAGGAGTTAGGTAGTTAGTTAGGAGTTAGGTAGTTAGTTAGTTAGGAGTTAGGTAGTTAGTTAGTTAATTAGTTAGTTAGGAGTTAGTTAGTTAATTAGTTAGGAGTTAGATAGTTAATTAGTTAGGAGTTAGTTAGTTAATTAGTTAAGAGTTAGTTAGTTAATTAGTTAGGAGTTAGTTAGTTAGTTAGATAGTAGTTAGTTAGTTACGTAGTTAGTTAGGAGTTAGGTAGTTAGTTAGGAGTTAGGTAGTTAGTTAGTTAGGAGTTAGGTAGTTAGTTAGTTAATTAGTTAGTTAGGAGTTAGTTAGTTAATTAGTTAGGAGTTAGATAGTTAATTAGTTAGGAGTTAGTTAGTTAATTAGTTAGGAGTTAGTTAATTAGTTAGGAGTTAGTTAATTAGTTCGGAGGTAGTTAGTTAATTAGTTAGGAGTTAGTTAATTAGTTAGGAGTTAGTTAGTTAATTAGTTCGGAGGTAGTTAGTTAGTTAGTTAGGAGTTAGGTAGTTAGTTAGTTAGGAGTTAGTTAATTAGTTAGTTAGTTAGTTAGTTAATTAGATAGTTAATTAGTTAATTAGCTAGTAAGTAGTGAGTAAGTTAGTTAGGAGTTAGTTAGTTAATTAGTTAAGAGTTAGTTAGTTAATTAGTTCGGAGGTAGTTAGTTAGTTATTTAGGAGTTAGGTAGTTAGTTAGGAGTTAGTTAGTTAGTTAGCAGTTAGTTAATTAGTAAGTTAGTTAGTTACTTAGTTAGTTAGTTAATTAGTTAGTTATTTACTTAGTTAGATAATTAGTTAGTTAGTTAGTTAGTTAATTAGTTAGTTAGGAATTAGTTAGTTAGTTAGGAATTAGTTAGTTAGGAGTTAGTTAGTTAATTAGTTAGGAGTTAGTTAGTTAATTAGTTAGGAGTTAGTTAGTTAATTAGATCGGAGGTAGTTAGTTAGTTAGTTAGGAGTTAGTTAGTTAGTTAGTTAGTTAATTAGTTAGTTAGGAGTTAGTTAGTTAATTAGTTAGAAGTTAGTTAGTTAATTAGTTAGGAGTTAGTTAGTTAATTAGTTCGGAGGTAGTTAGTTAGTTAGTTAGGAGTTAGGTAGTTAGTTAGTTAGGAGTTAGTTAATTAGTTAGTTAGTTAGTTAGTTAATTAGATAGTTAATTAGTTAATTAGCTAGTAAGTAGTGAGTAAGTTAGTTAGGAGTTAGTTAGTTAATTAGTTAAGAGTTAGTTAGTTAATTAGTTCGGAGGTAGTTAGTTAGTTATTTAGGAGTTAGGTAGTTAGTTAGGAGTTAGTTAGTTAGTTAGCAGTTAGTTAATTAGTAAGTTAGTTAGTTACTTAGTTAGTTAGTTAATTAGTTAGTTATTTACTTAGTTAGATAATTAGTTAGTTAGTTAGTTAGTTAATTAGTTAGTTAGGAATTAGTTAGTTAGTTAGGAATTAGTTAGTTAGGAGTTAGTTAGTTAATTAGTTAGGAGTTAGTTAGTTAATTAGTTAGGAGTTAGTTAGTTAATTAGATCGGAGGTAGTTAGTTAGTTAGTTAGGAGTTAGTTAGTTAGTTAGTTAGTTAATTAGTTAGTTAGGAGTTAGTTAGTTAATTAGTTAGAAGTTAGTTAGTTAATTAGTTAGGAGTTAGTTAGTTAATTAGTTAGGAGTTAGTTAATTAGTTAGGAGTTAGTTAATTAGTTAGGAGTTAGTTAGTTAATTAGTTAAGAGTTAGTTAGTTAATTAGTTCGGAGTTAGTTAGTTAGTTAGGAGTTAGTTAGTTAGTTAGGAGTTAGTTAATTAGTTAGTTACTTAGTTAATTAGTTAGTTAGTTAGTTAATCAGTTAGTTAGGAGTTAGTTAGTTAATTAGTTAGGAGTTAGTTAGGTAATTAGTTAGTTAGGAGTTAGTTAGTTAATTAGTTAGGAGTTAGTTAGTTAATTAGTTAGGAGTTAGTTAATTAGTTAGGAGTTAGTTAGTTAGTTAATTAGTTAGTTAGTTAATTAGTTAGTTAGTTAATTAGTTAGTTAGTTAATTAGTTAGTTAGTTTGTTAATTAGTTAGTTAGGAGTTAGTAGTTAGTTAATTAGTTAAGAGTTAGTTAGTTAATTAGTTTGTAGTTAGTTAGTTAGTTAGGAGTTAGGTAATTAGTTAGTTACGTAGTTAGTTAGTTAGGAGTTAGGTAGTTAGTTAGGAGTTAGGTAGTTAGTTAGTTAGGAGTTAGGTATTTAGTTAGTTAGTTAGTTAATTAGTTAGGAGTTAGTTAGTTAATTAGTTAGTAGTTAGTTAGTTAGGTAGTTAGGAGTTAGTTAGTTAGTTAGTTAGTTAATTAGTTAGTTAGTTATTTAGTTAGTTAGGAGTGAGTAAGTTAGTTAGGAGTTAGTTAGTTAATTATTTAAGAGTTAGTTAGTTAATTAGTTTGGAGTTAGTTAATTAGTTCGGAGGTAGTTAGTTAGTTAGGAGTTAGTTTGTTAGGAGTTAGTTAGTTAGGAGTTAGTTAGTTAGTTAATTAATTAATTAGTTAGGAGTTAGTTAGTTAATTAGTTAGGAGTTAGTTAGTTAATTAGCTAGGAGTTAGTTAGTTAATTAGTTAGGAGTTAGTTAGTTAGTTAGTTAGGAGTTAGTTAGTTAGTTAGGAGTTAGTTAGTTAGTTAGGAGTTAGTTAGGAGTTAGTTAGTTAGTTACGAGTTAGTTAGTTAGTTAGTTAGTTAGTTAATTAGTTAGTTATGAGTTAGTTAGTTAATTAGTTAGGAGTTAGTTAGTTAATTAGTTAGGAGTTAGTTAATTAGGTAGGAGTTAGTTAGTTAATTAGTTAGGAGTTAGTTAGTTAATTAGTTAGTTAGGAGTTAGTTAATTAGTTAGTTAGGAGTTAGTTAGTTAATTAGTTAGGAGTTAGTTAGTTAATTAGTTAGGAGTTAGTTAGTTAATTAGTTAGTTAGATAGTTAATTAGTTAGTTAGTTTGTTTATTAGTTAGTTAGGAGTGAGTAAGTTAGTTAGGAGTTAGGAGTTAGTTAATTAGTTAGGAGTTAGTTAATTAGTTAGGTAGTTAGTTAGTTAGTTAGTTAGTTAATTAATTAGTTAGTTAGGAGTTAGTTAGTTAGTTAATTAGTTAGTTAGGAGTTAGTTAGTTAATTAGTTAGAAGTTAGTTAATTAGTTAGGAGTTAGTTAGTTAATTAGTTAGGAGTTAGTTAATTAGGTAGGAGTTAGTTAGTTAATTAGTTAGGAGTTAGTTAGTTAATTAGTTAGTTAGGAGTTAGTTAATTAGTTAGTTAGGAGTTAGTTAGTTAATTAGTTAGGAGTAAGTTAGTTAATTAGTTAGGAGTTAGTTAGTTAGTTAATTAGTTAGTTAGTTAGTTAATTAGTTAGTTAGTTTGTTTATTAGTTAGTTAGGAGTGAGTAAGTTAGTTAGGAGTTAGGAGTTAGTTAATTAGTTAGGAGTTAGTTAGTTAATTAGTTAGGAGTTAGTTAATTAGTTAAGAGTTAGTTAGTTAATTAGTTCAGAGGTAGTTAGTTAGTTAGTTAGGAGTTAGGTAGTTAGTTAGTTACGTAGTTAGTTAGGAGTTAGGTAGTTAGTTAGGAGTTAGTTAGTTAGGAGTTAGGTTGTTAGTTAGTTAGTTAATTAGTTAGGAGTTAGTTAGTTAATTAGTTAGGAGTTAGTTAATTAGTTTGGAGGTAGTTAGTTAGTTAGTTAAGAGTTAGGTAGTTAGTTAGTTAGGAGTTAGGTAGTTAGTTAGTTAGGAGTTAGTTAGTTAGTTAGTTTTAGTATGTTAGGGGTTAGGAGTTAATTAGTTAAGAGTTAGTTAGTTAATTAGTTAGGAGTTAGTTAGTTAATTAGTTAGGAGTTAGTTAGTTAATTAGTTCGGAGGTAGTTAGTTAATTAGTTAGGAGTTAGTTAGTTAATTAGTTAGGAGTTAGTTAGTTAATTAGGAGTTAGTTAGTTAATTAGGAGTTAGTTAGTTAGTTAGTTAGTTAGGAGTTAGTTAGTTAATTAGTTAGGAGTTAGTTAGTTAATTAGTTAGGAGTTAGTTAGTTAATTAGTTAGGAGTTAGTTAGTTAATTAGTTAGGAGTTAGTTAGTTAATTAGTTAGTTAGGAGTTGGTTAGTTAATTAGTTAGGAGTTAGTTAGGTAATTAGTTAGGAGTTAGTTAATTAGTTAGGTAGGTAGTTAGTTAGTTAGTTAGTTAGTTAGGAGTTAGTTAGTTAGTTAGTTAGTTAATTAGTTAGTTAGGAGTTAGTTAGTTAATTAGTTAGAAGTTAGTTAGTTAATTAGTTAGGAGTTAGTTAGTTAATTAGTTAGGAGTTAGTTAATTAGTTAGGAGTTAGTTAATTAGTTAGGAGTTAGTTAGTTAATTAGTTAGTTTAGGAGTTAGGTAGTTAGGAGTTAGGTAGTTAGTTAGTTAGTTAGTTAGGAGTTAGTTAGTTAATTAGTTAGGAGTTAGTTAGTTAATTAGTTAGGAGTTAGTTAGTTAATTAGTTCGGAGGTAGTTAGTTAATTAGTTAGGAGTTAGTTAGTTAATTAGTTAGGAGTTAGTTAGTTAATTAGGAGTTAGTTAGTTAATTAGGAGTTAGTTAGTTAGTTAGTTAGTTAGGAGTTAGTTAGTTAATTAGTTAGGAGTTAGTTAGTTAATTAGTTAGGAGTTAGTTAGTTAATTAGTTAGGAGTTAGTTAGTTAATTAGTTAGGAGTTAGTTAGTTAATTAGTTAGTTAGGAGTTGGTTAGTTAATTAGTTAGGAGTTAGTTAGGTAATTAGTTAGGAGTTAGTTAATTAGTTAGGTAGGTAGTTAGTTAGTTAGTTAGTTAGTTAGGAGTTAGTTAGTTAGTTAGTTAGTTAATTAGTTAGTTAGGAGTTAGTTAGTTAATTAGTTAGAAGTTAGTTAGTTAATTAGTTAGGAGTTAGTTAGTTAATTAGTTAGGAGTTAGTTAATTAGTTAGGAGTTAGTTAATTAGTTAGGAGTTAGTTAGTTAATTAGTTAGTTTAGGAGTTAGGTAGTTAGGAGTTAGGTAGTTAGTTAGTTAGTTAGTTAGGAGTTAGTTAGTTAATTAGTTAGGAGTTAGTTAATTAGTTAGGAGTTAGTTAATTAGTTAGGAGTTAGTTAGTTAATTAGTTAGTTTAGGAGTTAGGTAGTTAGGAGTTAGGTAGTTAGTTAGTTAGGAGTTAGTTAGTTAATTAGTTAGGAGTTAGTTAGTTAATTAGTTAGGAGTTAGTTAGTTAATTAGTTAGGAGTTAGTTAGTTAATTAGTTCGGAGGTTGTCTGTTAGATAGTTAAGAGTTAGATAGTTAGCTAGTTAGGAGTTAGGTAGTTAGCTAGGAGTTAGTTAGTTAGTTAGTTAGTTACTTAGTTAGTTAGTTAGTTACTTAGTTAGTTAGTTTCTTAGTTAGTTAGTTAATTAGTTAGTTAGTTAGTTAATTAGTTAGTTAGTTAATTAGTTAGGAGTTAGTTAGTTAATTAGTTAGGAGTTAGTTAGTTAATTAGTTAGTTAGGAGTTAGTTAGTTAATTAGTTAGGAGTTAGTTAGTTAATTAGTTAGGAGTTAGTTAGTTAATTAGTTAGGAGTTAGTTAGTTAGTTAGTTAATTAGTTAGTTAGTTTGTTAATTAGTTAGTTAGGAGTGAGTAAGTTAGTTAGGAGTTAGTTAATTAGTTAAGAGTTAGTTAGTTAATTAGTTCGGAGGTAGTTAGTTAGTAGTTAGTTAGTTACGTAGTTAGTTAGGAGTTAGGTAGTTAGTTAGGAGTTAGGTAGTTAGTTAGGAGTTAGGTAGTTAGTTAGTTAGGAGTTAGGTAGTTAGTTAGTTAGGAGTTAGTTAATTAGTTAGGAGTTAGGAGTTAGATAGTTAATTAGTTAGGATTTAGTTAGTTAATTAGTTAGGAGTTAGTTAATTAGTTAGGAGTTAGTTAGTTAATTAGTTCGGAGGTAGTTAGTTAATTAGTTAGGAGTTAGTTAATTAGTTAGGAGTTAGTTAGTTAATTAGTTCGGAGGTAGTTAATTAGTTAGTTAGGAGTTAGGTAGTTAGTTAGTTAGGAGTTAGTTAATTAGTTAGTTAGTTAGTTAGTTAGTTAATTAGATAGTTAGTTAGTTAATTAGCTAGTTAGTAGTGAGTAAGTTAGTTAGGAGTTAGTTAGTTAATTAGTTAAGAGTTAGTTAGTTAATTAGTTAGGAGTTAGTTAGTTAATTAGTTAGGAGTTAGTTAGTTAATTAGTTAGGAGTTAGTTAGGTAATTAGTTAGGAGTTAGTTAATTAGTTAGGTAGTTAGTTAGTTAGTTAATTAATTAGTTAGTTAGGAGTTAGTTAGTTAGTTAGTTAGTTAATTAGTTAGTTAGGAGTTAGTTAGTTAATTAGTTAGAAGTTAGTTAGTTAATTAGTTAGGAGTTAGTTAGTTAATTAGTTAGGAGTTAGTTAATTAGTTAGGAGTTAGTTAATTAGTTAGGAGTTAGTTAGTTAATTAGTTAGTTAGTTAGTTAGTTAGGAGTTAGGTAGTTAGTTAGTTAGTTAGGAGTTAGTTAGTTAATTAGTTAGGAGTTAGTTAGTTAGTTAATTAGTTAGGAGTTAGTTAGTTAATTAGTTAGGAGTTAGTTAGTTAATTAGTTAGGAGTTAGTTAGTTAGTTAATTAGTTAATTAGTTAGTTAGGAGTTAGTTAGTTAATTATGAGTTAGTTAGTTAGTTAGTTAGGAATTAGTTAGTTAGTTAATTAGTTCGGAGGTAGTTAGTTAGTTAGTTAGGAGTTAGGTAGTTAGTTAGTTAGGAGTTAGGTAGTTAGTTAGGAGTTAGGTAGTTAGTTAGTTAGGAGTTAGTTAGTTAGTTAGCAGTTAGTTAGTTAGTTAGTTACTTAGTTAGTTAGTTAATTAGTTAGTTAGTTACTTAGTTAGTTAGTTAGTTAGATAATTAGTTAGTTAGTTAGGTAGTTAGTTAGTTAGTTAGTTAGTTAGTTAGGAGTTAGTTAGTTAGTTAGTTAGGAGTTACTTAGTTAATTAGTTAGGAGTTAGTTAGTTAATTAGTTAGGAGTTAGTTAGTTAATTAGTTAGGAGTTAGTTAGGTAATTAGTTAGGAGTTAGTTAATTAGTTAGGTAGTTAGTTAGTTAGTTAATTAATTAGTTAGTTAGGAGTTAGTTAGTTAGTTAGTTAGTTAATTAGTTAGTTAGGAGTTAGTTAGTTAATTAGTTAGAAGTTAGTTAGTTAATTAGTTAGGAGTTAGTTAGTTAATTAGTTAGGAGTTAGTTAATTAGTTAGGAGTTAGTTAATTAGTTAGGAGTTAGTTAGTTAATTAGTTAGTTAGTTAGTTAGTTAGGAGTTAGGTAGTTAGTTAGTTAGTTAGTTAGTTAGGAGTTAGTTAGTTAATTAGTTAGGAGTTAGTTAGTTAGTTAATTAGTTAGGAGTTAGTTAGTTAATTAGTTAGGAGTTAGTTAGTTAATTAGTTAGGAGTTAGTTAGTTAGTTAGTTAATTAGTTAATTAGTTAGTTAGGAGTTAGTTAGTTAATTATGAGTTAGTTAGTTAGTTAGTTAGTTAGTTAGGAATTAGTTAGTTAGTTAATTAGTTCGGAGGTAGTTAGTTAGTTAGTTAGGAGTTAGGTAGTTAGTTAGTTAGGAGTTAGGTAGTTAGTTAGGAGTTAGGTAGTTAGTTAGTTAGGAGTTAGTTAGTTAGTTAGCAGTTAGTTAGTTAGTTAGTAACTTAGTTAGTTAGTTAATTAGTTAGTTAGTTACTTAGTTAGTTAGTTAGTTAGATAATTAGTTAGTTAGTTAGGTAGTTAGTTAGTTAGTTAGTTAGTTAGTTAGGAGTTAGTTAGTTAGTTAGTTAGGAGTTACTTAGTTAATTAGTTAGGAGTTAGTTAGTTAATTAGTTAGGAGTTAGTTAGTTAATTAGTTAGCAGTTAGTTAGTTAATTAGTTCGGAGGTAGTCTGTTAGATAGTTAAGAGTTAGATAGTTAGCTAGTTAGGAGTTAGGTAGTTAGCTAGGAGTTAGTTAGTTAGTTAGTTAGTTAGTTAGTTAGTTAGTTACTTAGTTACTTAGTTAGTTAGTTTCTTTGTTAGTTAGTTAATTAGTTAGTTAGTTAGTTAATTAGTTAGTTAGTTAATTAGTTAGGAGTTAGTTAGTTAATTAGTTAAGAGTTAGTTAGTTAGTTAGATAGTAGTTAGTTAGTTACGTAGTTAGTTAGGAGTTAGGTAGTTAGTTAGGAGTTAGGTAGTTAGTTAGTTAGGAGTTAGGTAGTTAGTTAGTTAATTAGTTAGTTAGGAGTTAGTTAGTTAATTAGTTAGGAGTTAGATAGTTAATTAGTTAGGAGTTAGTTAGTTAATTAGTTAGGAGTTAGTTAATTAGTTAGGAGTTAGTTAATTAGTTCGGAGGTAGTTAGTTAATTAGTTAGGAGTTAGTTAATTAGTTAGGAGTTAGTTAGTTAATTAGTTCGGAGGTAGTTAGTTAGTTAGTTAGGAGTTAGGTAGTTAGTTAGTTAGGAGTTAGTTAATTAGTTAGTTAGTTAGTTAGTTAATTAGATAGTTAATTAGTTAATTAGCTAGTAAGTAGTGAGTAAGTTAGTTAGGAGTTAGTTAGTTAATTAGTTAAGAGTTAGTTAGTTAATTAGTTCGGAGGTAGTTAGTTAGTTATTTAGGAGTTAGGTAGTTAGTTAGGAGTTAGTTAGTTAGTTAGCAGTTAGTTAATTAGTAAGTTAGTTAGTTACTTAGTTAGTTAGTTAATTAGTTAGTTATTTACTTAGTTAGATAATTAGTTAGTTAGTTAGTTAGTTAATTAGTTAGTTAGGAATTAGTTAGTTAGTTAGGAATTAGTTAGTTAGGAGTTAGTTAGTTAATTAGTTAGGAGTTAGTTAGTTAATTAGTTAGGAGTTAGTTAGTTAATTAGATCGGAGGTAGTTAGTTAGTTAGTTAGGAGTTAGTTAGTTAGTTAGTTAGTTAATTAGTTAGTTAGGAGTTAGTTAGTTAATTAGTTAGAAGTTAGTTAGTTAATTAGTTAGGAGTTAGTTAGTTAATTAGTTAGGAGTTAGTTAATTAGTTAGGAGTTAGTTAATTAGTTAGGAGTTAGTTAGTTAATTAGTTAAGAGTTAGTTAGTTAATTAGTTCGGAGTTAGTTAGTTAGTTAGGAGTTAGTTAGTTAGTTAGGAGTTAGTTAATTAGTTAGTTACTTAGTTAATTAGTTAGTTAGTTAGTTAATCAGTTAGTTAGGAGTTAGTTAGTTAATTAGTTAGGAGTTAGTTAGGTAATTAGTTAGTTAGGAGTTAGTTAGTTAATTAGTTAGGAGTTAGTTAGTTAATTAGTTAGGAGTTAGTTAATAAGTTAGGAGTTAGTTAATTAGTTAGGAGTTAGTTAGTTAGTTAATTAGTTAGTTAGTTAATTAGTTAGTTAGTTAATTAGTTAGTTAGTTAATTAGTTAGTTAGTTTGTTAATTAGTTAGTTAGGAGTTAGTAGTTAGTTAATTAGTTAAGAGTTAGTTAGTTAATTAGTTTGTAGTTAGTTAGTTAGTTAGGAGTTAGGTAATTAGTTAGTTACGTAGTTAGTTAGTTAGGAGTTAGGTAGTTAGTTAGGAGTTAGGTAGTTAGTTAGTTAGGAGTTAGGTATTTAGTTAGTTAGTTAGTTAATTAGTTAGGAGTTAGTTAGTTAATTAGTTAGTAGTTAGTTAGTTAGGTAGTTAGGAGTTAGTTAGTTAGTTAGTTAGTTAATTAGTTAGTTAGTTATTTAGTTAGTTAGGAGTGAGTAAGTTAGTTAGGAGTTAGTTAGTTAATTATTTAAGAGTTAGTTAGTTAATTAGTTTGGAGTTAGTTAATTAGTTCGGAGGTAGTTAGTTAGTTAGGAGTTAGTTTGTTAGGAGTTAGTTAGTTAGGAGTTAGTTAGTTAGTTAATTAATTAATTAGTTAGGAGTTAGTTAGTTAATTAGTTAGGAGTTAGTTAGTTAATTAGCTAGGAGTTAGTTAGTTAATTAGTTAGGAGTTAGTTAGTTAGTTAGTTAGGAGTTAGTTAGTTAGTTAGTTAGGAGTTAGTTAGTTAGTTAGTTCGGAGGTAGTTAGGTGTTAGGTAGTTAGTTAGTTAGTTAGTTCGGAGGTAGTTAGTTAGTTAGGAGTTAGGTAGTTAGTTAGTTGGGGTAGCGGGGTACGGGTATACCCTATCAAAGGAGATGTAAGGCGCCTCCTTCCCTCCGCTAGCCTACGGGACACCCTTGGTCAAGGTGGAGTTCCCGTTTAGCCCCCCATTCAGGGTTACATGAAGCCATGGGTGCAAGTGGTGGATGAAGATGGATAGCAGCTGATAGCTAGTTATGTAGTTTTTTATTTAGTTAGTTCTCCTTGGTGCGTGGGCGGTTAGTTCTCCTTGGTGCGTGGGCGGTTAGTTCTCCTCGGTGCGTGGTTGGTTAGTTCTCCTCGGTGCGTGGTCGGTTAGTTCTCCTCGGTGGATGGGCAGTTAGTTCTCCTCGGTGCGTGGGCGGTTAGTTCTCCTTGGTGCATGGTCGGTTAGTTCTCCTCTGTGCGTGGTCGGTTAGTTTTCCTCGGTGCGTGGGCGGTTTCTACTCGGTGTGTGGGCGGTTCTCCTCGGTGCGTGGGCGGTTCTCCTCGGTGCGTGGACGGTTAGTTCTCCTCAGTGCGTGGTCGGTTAGTTCTCCTCTGTGCGTGGTCGGTTAGTTCTCCTCTGTGCGTGGTCGGTTAGTTCTCCTCGGTGCGTGGTCGGTTAGTTCTCCTCGGTGCGTGGGCGGTTCTCCTCTGTGCGTGGTCGGTTAGTTCTCCTCAGTGTGTGGATGGTTAGTTCTCCTCTGTGTGTGGGCGGTTAGTTCTCCTTGGTGCGTGGGCAGTTAGTTCTCCTCGGTGCGTGGGTGGTTAGTTCTCCTCGGTGCGTGGTCGGTACTCCTCGGTGCGTGGACGGTTCTCCTCGGTGCATGGGCGGTTAGTTCTTCTCGGTGCGTGGGCGGTTAGTTCTCCTTGGTGCATGGGTGGTTAGTTCTCCTCGGTGTGTTCGCGGTTAGTTCTCCTCGGTGCGTGGGCGCTTAGTTCTTTTCGGTTCGTGGGCAGTTAGTTCTCCTCGGTGCGTGGGTGGTAAGTTCTCCTCGGTGCGTGGCGGATAGTTCTCCTCGGTGCGTGGGCGGTTAGTTCTCCTCGGTGTGTTCGCTGTTAGTTCTCCTTGGTGCGTGGGCAGTTAGTTCTCCTCGGTGCGTGAGCGGTTAGTTCTCTTCAGTGCGTGGGTGGTTAGTTCTCCTCAGTGCGTGAGCGGTTAGTTCTCCTCGGTGCGTGGGCGCTTAGTTCTCCTTTGTGAGTGGGCGGTTAGTTCTCCTCGGTAGGTTGTCAGGCTCCCCTTTGGCTTTTATGTGGGTTGTCAGGCTCCCCTTCGCCTTTTATGTAGATTGTCAGGCTCCCCTTCGGCTTTTGTGTAGGTTGTCAGGCTCCCCTTTAGCTTTTATGTAGGTTGTCAGGCTCCCCTTCGGCTTTTATGTAGGTTGTCAGGCTCCCCTTTGGCCTTTTTGTAGGTTGTCAGGCTCCCCTTCGGCTTTTATGTAGGTTGTCAGGCTCCCCTTTGGCTTTTATGTAGGTTGTCACGCTCCCCTTTGGCTTTTATATAGGTTGTCAGGCTCCCCTTCGGCTTTTATGTAGGTTGTCAGGCTCCCCTTCGGCTTTTATGTAGGTTGTCAGGCTCCCCTTCGGCTTTTATGTAGGTTGTCAGGCTCCCCTTTGGCTTTTATGTAGGTTGTCAGGCTCCCCTTCGGCTTTTATGTAGGTTGTCAGGCTCCCCTTCGGCTTTTATGTAGGTTGTCAGGCTCCCCTTCGGCTTTTATGTAGATGTTAGGCTCCCCTTCGGCTTTTATGTAGGTTGTCAGGCTCCCCTTCGGCTTTTATGTAGGTTGTCAGGCTCCCCTTCGGCTTTTATGTAGGTTGTCAGGCTCCCCTTCGGCTTTTATGTAGGTTGTCAGGCTTCCCTTCTGCTTTTATGTAGGTTGTCAGGCTCCCCTTCTCCTCAGTTCATGGGCGGTTAGTTCTCCTCAGTGCGTGGACGGTTAGTTCTCCTCGGTGCGTGTCAGTTTGTTCTCCTCGGTGCGTGGGCGGTTAGTTCTCCTCAGTGTGTGGGCGGTTAGTTCTCCTCGGTGCGTGGGCGGTTAGTTCTTCTCGGTGCGTGGGCGGTTAGTTCTCACCTGTGTGTGGGCGGTTAGTTATCCCCTGTGCATGGGTGGTTAGTTCTCCCCAGTGCGTGGGCGGTTATTTCTCCTCGGTACGTGGGTGGTTAGTTTTCTTCGGTGCGTGGGCGGTTAGTTCTCCTCGATGCGTGGGCGGTTATTTCTCCCCAGTGCGTAAGCGTTTAGTTCTTCTCGGTGCGTGGGCAGTTAGTTTTCCTCGTTGCGTGGGCGCTTAGTTCTCCTCGGTTCGTGGGCACGTAGTTCACCTCGGTGCGCGTGGACGTTTAGTTCTCTTCAGTGCGTGAGCGGTTAGTTCTCGTCGGTGCGTGGGCGCTTAGTTCTCCTCGGTGTGTGGGCAGTTAGTTAGGAGTTAGTTAGTTAGTTAGGAGTTAGTTAGTTAGTTAGGAGTTAGTTAGTTAGTTAGGAGTTAGTTAGGAGTTAGTTAGTTAGTTACGAGTTAGTTAGTTAGTTAGTTAGTTAATTAGTTAGTTATGAGTTAGTTAGTTAATTAGTTAGGAGTTAGTTAGTTAATTAGTTAGGAGTTAGTTAATTAGGTAGGAGTTAGTTAGTTAATTAGTTAGGAGTTAGTTAGTTAATTAGTTAGTTAGGAGTTAGTTAATTAGTTAGTTAGGAGTTAGTTAGTTAATTAGTTAGGAGTTAGTTAGTTAATTAGTTAGGAGTTAGTTAGTTAGTTAATTAGTTAGTTAGATAGTTAATTAGTTAGTTAGTTTGTTTATTAGTTAGTTAGGAGTGAGTAAGTTAGTTAGGAGTTAGGAGTTAGTTAATTAGTTAGGAGTTAGTTAATTAGTTAGGAGTTAGTTAATTAGTTAGGAGTTAGTTAATTAGTTAGGAGTTAGTTAGTTAATTAGTTAAGAGTTAGTTAGTTAATTAGTTCGGAGTTAGTTAGTTAGTTAGGAGTTAGGGAGTTAGTTAGTTAGGAGTTAGTTAGTTAGTTAGGAGTTAGTTAATTAGTTAGTTACTTAGTTAATTAGTTAGTTAGTTAGTTAATCAGTTAGTTAGGAGTTAGTTAGTTAATTAGTTAGGAGTTAGTTAGGTAATTAGTTAGTTAGGAGTTAGTTAGTTAATTAGTTAGGAGTTAGTTAGTTAATTAGTTAAGAGTTAGTTAGTTAATTAGTTAGTTAGGAGTTAGTTAGTTAATTAGTTAGGAGTTAGTTAGGTAATTAGTTAGGAGTTAGTTAATTAGTTAGGTAGTTAGTTAGTTAGTTAATTAGTTAGTTAGGAGTTAGTTAGTTAGTTAGTTAGTTAATTAGTTAGTTAGGAGTTAGTTAGTTAATTAGTTAGAAGTTAGTTAGTTAATTAGTTAGGAGTTAGTTAGTTAATTAGTTAGGAGTTAGTTAATTAGTTAGGAGTTAGTTAATTAGTTAGGAGTTAGTTAGTTAATTAGTTAGTTAGTTAGTTAGGAGTTAGGTAGTTAGGAGTTAGGTAGTTAGTTAGTTAGTTAGTTAGGAGTTAGTTAGTTAATTAGTTAGGAGTTAGTTAGTTAATTAGTTAGGAGTTAGTTAGTTAATTAGTTAGGAGTTAGTTAGTTAATTAGTTCGGAGGTTGTCTGTTAGATAGTTAAGAGTTAGATAGTTAGCTAGTTAGGAGTTAGGTAGTTAGCTAGGAGTTAGTTAGTTAGTTAGTTACTTAGTTAGTTAGTTAGTTACTTAGTTAGTTAGTTTCTTAGTTAGTTAGTTAATTAGTTAGGAGTTAGTTAATTAGTTAGGAGTTAGTTAGTTAATTAGTTAGTTAGTTAGTTAGTTAGGAGTTAGGTAGTTAGTTAGTTAGTTAGTTAGTTAGGAGTTAGTTAGTTAATTAGTTAGGAGTTAGTTAGTTAGTTAATTAGTTAGGAGTTAGTTAGTTAATTAGTTAGGAGTTAGTTAGTTAATTAGTTAGGAGTTAGTTAGTTAGTTAGTTAATTAGTTAATTAGTTAGTTAGGAGTTAGTTAGTTAATTATGAGTTAGTTAGTTAGTTAGTTAGTTAGTTAGGAATTAGTTAGTTAGTTAATTAGTTCGGAGGTAGTTAGTTAGTTAGTTAGGAGTTAGGTAGTTAGTTAGTTAGGAGTTAGGTAGTTAGTTAGGAGTTAGGTAGTTAGTTAGTTAGGAGTTAGTTAGTTAGTTAGCAGTTAGTTAGTTAGTTAGTTACTTAGTTAGTTAGTTAATTAGTTAGTTAGTTACTTAGTTAGTTAGTTAGTTAGATAATTAGTTAGTTAGTTAGGTAGTTAGTTAGTTAGTTAGTTAGTTAGTTAGGAGTTAGTTAGTTAGTTAGTTAGGAGTTACTTAGTTAATTAGTTAGGAGTTAGTTAGTTAATTAGTTAGGAGTTAGTTAGTTAATTAGTTAGCAGTTAGTTAGTTAATTAGTTCGGAGGTAGTCTGTTAGATAGTTAAGAGTTAGATAGTTAGCTAGTTAGGAGTTAGGTAGTTAGCTAGGAGTTAGTTAGTTAGTTAGTTAGTTAGTTAGTTAGTTAGTTACTTAGTTACTTAGTTAGTTAGTTTCTTTGTTAGTTAGTTAATTAGTTAGTTAGTTAGTTAATTAGTTAGTTAGTTAATTAGTTAGGAGTTAGTTAGTTAATTAGTTAAGAGTTAGTTAGTTAATTAGTTAGGAGTTAGTTAGTTAGTTAGATAGTAGTTAGTTAGTTACGTAGTTAGTTAGGAGTTAGGTAGTTAGTTAGGAGTTAGGTAGTTAGTTAGTTAGGAGTTAGGTAGTTAGTTAGTTAATTAGTTAGTTAGGAGTTAGTTAGTTAATTAGTTAGGAGTTAGATAGTTAATTAGTTAGGAGTTAGTTAGTTAATTAGTTAAGAGTTAGTTAGTTAATTAGTTAGGAGTTAGTTAGTTAGTTAGATAGTAGTTAGTTAGTTACGTAGTTAGTTAGGAGTTAGGTAGTTAGTTAGGAGTTAGGTAGTTAGTTAGTTAGGAGTTAGGTAGTTAGTTAGTTAATTAGTTAGTTAGGAGTTAGTTAGTTAATTAGTTAGGAGTTAGATAGTTAATTAGTTAGGAGTTAGTTAGTTAATTAGTTAGGAGTTAGTTAATTAGTTAGGAGTTAGTTAATTAGTTCGGAGGTAGTTAGTTAATTAGTTAGGAGTTAGTTAATTAGTTAGGAGTTAGTTAGTTAATTAGTTCGGAGGTAGTTAGTTAGTTAGTTAGGAGTTAGGTAGTTAGTTAGTTAGGAGTTAGTTAATTAGTTAGTTAGTTAGTTAGTTAATTAGATAGTTAATTAGTTAATTAGCTAGTAAGTAGTGAGTAAGTTAGTTAGGAGTTAGTTAGTTAATTAGTTAAGAGTTAGTTACTTAATTAGTTCGGAGGTAGTTAGTTAGTTATTTAGGAGTTAGGTAGTTAGTTAGGAGTTAGTTAGTTAGTTAGCAGTTAGTTAATTAGTAAGTTAGTTAGTTACTTAGTTAGTTAGTTAATTAGTTAGTTATTTACTTAGTTAGATAATTAGTTAGTTAGTTAGTTAGTTAATTAGTTAGTTAGGAATTAGTTAGTTAGTTAGGAATTAGTTAGTTAGGAGTTAGTTAGTTAATTAGTTAGGAGTTAGTTAGTTAATTAGTTAGGAGTTAGTTAGTTAATTAGATCGGAGGTAGTTAGTTAGTTAGTTAGGAGTTAGTTAGTTAGTTAGTTAGTTAATTAGTTAGTTAGGAGTTAGTTAGTTAATTAGTTAGAAGTTAGTTAGTTAATTAGTTAGGAGTTAGTTAGTTAATTAGTTCGGAGGTAGTTAGTTAGTTAGTTAGGAGTTAGGTAGTTAGTTAGTTAGGAGTTAGTTAATTAGTTAGTTAGTTAGTTAGTTAATTAGATAGTTAATTAGTTAATTAGCTAGTAAGTAGTGAGTAAGTTAGTTAGGAGTTAGTTAGTTAATTAGTTAAGAGTTAGTTAGTTAATTAGTTCGGAGGTAGTTAGTTAGTTATTTAGGAGTTAGGTAGTTAGTTAGGAGTTAGTTAGTTAGTTAGCAGTTAGTTAATTAGTAAGTTAGTTAGTTACTTAGTTAGTTAGTTAATTAGTTAGTTATTTACTTAGTTAGATAATTAGTTAGTTAGTTAGTTAGTTAATTAGTTAGTTAGGAATTAGTTAGTTAGTTAGGAATTAGTTAGTTAGGAGTTAGTTAGTTAATTAGTTAGGAGTTAGTTAGTTAATTAGTTAGGAGTTAGTTAGTTAATTAGATCGGAGGTAGTTAGTTAGTTAGTTAGGAGTTAGTTAGTTAGTTAGTTAGTTAATTAGTTAGTTAGGAGTTAGTTAGTTAATTAGTTAGAAGTTAGTTAGTTAATTAGTTAGGAGTTAGTTAGTTAATTAGTTAGGAGTTAGTTAATTAGTTAGGAGTTAGTTAATTAGTTAGGAGTTAGTTAGTTAATTAGTTAAGAGTTAGTTAGTTAATTAGTTCGGAGTTAGTTAGTTAGTTAGGAGTTAGTTAGTTAGTTAGGAGTTAGTTAATTAGTTAGTTACTTAGTTAATTAGTTAGTTAGTTAGTTAATCAGTTAGTTAGGAGTTAGTTAGTTAATTAGTTAGGAGTTAGTTAGGTAATTAGTTAGTTAGGAGTTAGTTAGTTAATTAGTTAGGAGTTAGTTAGTTAATTAGTTAGGAGTTAGTTAATTAGTTAGGAGTTAGTTAGTTAGTTAATTAGTTAGTTAGTTAATTAGTTAGTTAGTTAATTAGTTAGTTAGTTAATTAGTTAGTTAGTTTGTTAATTAGTTAGTTAGGAGTTAGTAGTTAGTTAATTAGTTAAGAGTTAGTTAGTTAATTAGTTTGTAGTTAGTTAGTTAGTTAGGAGTTAGGTAATTAGTTAGTTACGTAGTTAGTTAGTTAGGAGTTAGGTAGTTAGTTAGGAGTTAGGTAGTTAGTTAGTTAGGAGTTAGGTATTTAGTTAGTTAGTTAGTTAATTAGTTAGGAGTTAGTTAGTTAATTAGTTAGTAGTTAGTTAGTTAGGTAGTTAGGAGTTAGTTAGTTAGTTAGTTAGTTAATTAGTTAGTTAGTTATTTAGTTAGTTAGGAGTGAGTAAGTTAGTTAGGAGTTAGTTAGTTAATTATTTAAGAGTTAGTTAGTTAATTAGTTTGGAGTTAGTTAATTAGTTCGGAGGTAGTTAGTTAGTTAGGAGTTAGTTTGTTAGGAGTTAGTTAGTTAGGAGTTAGTTAGTTAGTTAATTAATTAATTAGTTAGGAGTTAGTTAGTTAATTAGTTAGGAGTTAGTTAGTTAATTAGCTAGGAGTTAGTTAGTTAATTAGTTAGGAGTTAGTTAGTTAGTTAGTTAGGAGTTAGTTAGTTAGTTAGGAGTTAGTTAGTTAGTTAGTTCGGAGGTAGTTAGGTGTTAGGTAGTTAGTTAGTTAGTTAGTTCGGAGGTAGTTAGTTAGTTAGGAGTTAGGTAGTTAGTTAGTTGGGGTAGCGGGGTACGGGTATACCCTATCAAAGGAGATGTAAGGCGCCTCCTTCCCTCCGCTAGCCTACGGGACACCCTTGGTCAAGGTGGAGTTCCCGTTTAGCCCCCCATTCAGGGTTACATGAAGCCATGGGTGCAAGTGGTGGATGAAGATGGATAGCAGCTGATAGCTAGTTATGTAGTTTTTTATTTAGTTAGTTCTCCTTGGTGCGTGGGCGGTTAGTTCTCCTTGGTGCGTGGGCGGTTAGTTCTCCTCGGTGCGTGGTTGGTTAGTTCTCCTCGGTGCGTGGTCGGTTAGTTCTCCTCGGTGGATGGGCAGTTAGTTCTCCTCGGTGCGTGGGCGGTTAGTTCTCCTTGGTGCATGGTCGGTTAGTTCTCCTCTGTGCGTGGTCGGTTAGTTTTCCTCGGTGCGTGGGCGGTTTCTACTCGGTGTGTGGGCGGTTCTCCTCGGTGCGTGGGCGGTTCTCCTCGGTGCGTGGACGGTTAGTTCTCCTCAGTGCGTGGTCGGTTAGTTCTCCTCTGTGCGTGGTCGGTTAGTTCTCCTCTGTGCGTGGTCGGTTAGTTCTCCTCGGTGCGTGGTCGGTTAGTTCTCCTCGGTGCGTGGGCGGTTCTCCTCTGTGCGTGGTCGGTTAGTTCTCCTCAGTGTGTGGATGGTTAGTTCTCCTCTGTGTGTTTGCGGTTAGTTCTCCTTGGTGCGTGGGCAGTTAGTTCTCCTCGGTGCGTGGGTGGTTAGTTCTCCTCGGTGCGTGGTCGGTACTCCTCGGTGCGTGGACGGTTCTCCTCGGTGCATGGGCGGTTAGTTCTTCTCGGTGCGTGGGCGGTTAGTTCTCCTTGGTGCATGGGTGGTTAGTTCTCCTCGGTGTGTTCGCGGTTAGTTCTCCTCGGTGCGTGGGCGCTTAGTTCTTTTCGGTTCGTGGGCAGTTAGTTCTCCTCTTTGCGTGGGTGGTAAGTTCTCCTCGGTGCGTGGCGGATAGTTCTCCTCGGTGCGTGGGCGGTTAGTTCTCCTCGGTGTGTTCGCTGTTAGTTCTCCTTGGTGCGTGGGCAGTTAGTTCTCCTCGGTGCGTGAGCGGTTAGTTCTCTTCAGTGCGTGGGTGGTTAGTTCTCCTCAGTGCGTGAGCGGTTAGTTCTCCTCGGTGCGTGGGCGCTTAGTTCTCCTTTGTGAGTGGGCGGTTAGTTCTCCTCGGTAGGTTGTCAGGCTCCCCTTTGGCTTTTATGTGGGTTGTCAGGCTCCCCTTCGCCTTTTATGTAGATTGTCAGGCTCCCCTTCGGCTTTTGTGTAGGTTGTCAGGCTCCCCTTTAGCTTTTATGTAGGTTGTCAGGCTCCCCTTCGGCTTTTATGTAGGTTGTCAGGCTCCCCTTTGGCCTTTTTGTAGGTTGTCAGGCTCCCCTTCGGCTTTTATGTAGGTTGTCAGGCTCCCCTTTGGCTTTTATGTAGGTTGTCACGCTCCCCTTTGGCTTTTATATAGGTTGTCAGGCTCCCCTTCGGCTTTTATGTAGGTTGTCAGGCTCCCCTTCGGCTTTTATGTAGGTTGTCAGGCTCCCCTTCGGCTTTTATGTAGGTTGTCAGGCTCCCCTTTGGCTTTTATGTAGGTTGTCAGGCTCCCCTTCGGCTTTTATGTAGGTTGTCAGGCTCCCCTTCGGCTTTTATGTAGGTTGTCAGGCTCCCCTTCGGCTTTTATGTAGATGTTAGGCTCCCCTTCGGCTTTTATGTAGGTTGTCAGGCTCCCCTTCGGCTTTTATGTAGGTTGTCAGGCTCCCCTTCGGCTTTTATGTAGGTTGTCAGGCTCCCCTTCGGCTTTTATGTAGGTTGTCAGGCTTCCCTTCTGCTTTTATGTAGGTTGTCAGGCTCCCCTTCTCCTCAGTTCATGGGCGGTTAGTTCTCCTCAGTGCGTGGACGGTTAGTTCTCCTCGGTGCGTGTCAGTTTGTTCTCCTCGGTGCGTGGGCGGTTAGTTCTCCTCAGTGTGTGGGCGGTTAGTTCTCCTCGGTGCGTGGGCGGTTAGTTCTTCTCGGTGCGTGGGCGGTTAGTTCTCACCTGTGCGTGGGCGGTTAGTTATCCCCTGTGCATGGGTGGTTAGTTCTCCCCAGTGCGTGGGCGGTTATTTCTCCTCGGTACGTGGGTGGTTAGTTTTCTTCGGTGCGTGGGCGGTTAGTTCTCCTCGATGCGTGGGCGGTTATTTCTCCCCAGTGCGTAAGCGTTTAGTTCTTCTCGGTGCGTGGGCAGTTAGTTTTCCTCGTTGCGTGGGTGCTTAGTTCTCCTCGGTTGGTGGGCACGTAGTTCACCTCGGTGCGCGTGGACGTTTAGTTCTCTTCAGTGCGTGAGCGGTTAGTTCTCGTCGGTGCGTGGGCGCTTAGTTCTCCTCGGTGTGTGGGCAGTTAGTTAGGAGTTAGTTAGTTAGTTAGGAGTTAGTTAGTTAGTTAGGAGTTAGTTAGTTAGTTAGGAGTTAGTTAGGAGTTAGTTAGTTAGTTACGAGTTAGTTAGTTAGTTAGTTAGTTAATTAGTTAGTTATGAGTTAGTTAGTTAATTAGTTAGGAGTTAGTTAGTTAATTAGTTAGGAGTTAGTTAATTAGGTAGGAGTTAGTTAGTTAATTAGTTAGGAGTTAGTTAGTTAATTAGTTAGTTAGGAGTTAGTTAATTAGTTAGTTAGGAGTTAGTTAGTTAATTAGTTAGGAGTTAGTTAGTTAATTAGTTAGGAGTTAGTTAGTTAGTTAATTAGTTAGTTAGATAGTTAATTAGTTAGTTAGTTTGTTTATTAGTTAGTTAGGAGTGAGTAAGTTAGTTAGGAGTTAGGAGTTAGTTAATTAGTTAGGAGTTAGTTAATTAGTTAGGAGTTAGTTAATTAGTTAGGAGTTAGTTAGTTAATTAGTTAAGAGTTAGTTAGTTAATTAGTTCGGAGTTAGTTAGTTAGTTAGGAGTTAGGGAGTTAGTTAGTTAGGAGTTAGTTAGTTAGTTAGGAGTTAGTTAATTAGTTAGTTACTTAGTTAATTAGTTAGTTAGTTAGTTAATCAGTTAGTTAGGAGTTAGTTAGTTAATTAGTTAGGAGTTAGTTAGGTAATTAGTTAGTTAGGAGTTAGTTAGTTAATTAGTTAGGAGTTAGTTAGTTAATTAGTTAGGAGTTAGTTAGTTAATTAGTTAGTTAGGAGTTAGTTAGTTAATTAGTTAGGAGTTAGTTAGGTAATTAGTTAGGAGTTAGTTAATTAGTTAGGTAGTTAGTTAGTTAGTTAATTAGTTAGTTAGGAGTTAGTTAGTTAGTTAGTTAGTTAATTAGTTAGTTAGGAGTTAGTTAGTTAATTAGTTAGAAGTTAGTTAGTTAATTAGTTAGGAGTTAGTTAGTTAATTAGTTAGGAGTTAGTTAATTAGTTAGGAGTTAGTTAATTAGTTAGGAGTTAGTTAGTTAATTAGTTAGTTAGTTAGTTAGGAGTTAGGTAGTTAGGAGTTAGGTAGTTAGTTAGTTAGTTAGTTAGGAGTTAGTTAGTTAATTAGTTAGGAGTTAGTTAGTTAATTAGTTAGGAGTTAGTTAGTTAATTAGTTAGGAGTTAGTTAGTTAATTAGTTCGGAGGTTGTCTGTTAGATAGTTAAGAGTTAGATAGTTAGCTAGTTAGGAGTTAGGTAGTTAGCTAGGAGTTAGTTAGTTAGTTAGTTAGTTAGTTACTTAGTTAGTTAGTTAGTTACTTAGTTAGTTAGTTTCTTAGTTAGTTAGTTAATTAGTTAGTTAGTTAGTTAATTAGTTAGTTAGTTAATTAGTTAGGAGTTAGTTAGTTAATTAGTTAGGAGTTAGTTAGTTAATTAGTTAGTTAGGAGTTAGTTAGTTAATTAGTTAGGAGTTAGTTAGTTAATTAGTTAGGAGTTAGTTAGTTAATTAGTTAGGAGTTAGTTAGTTAGTTAATTAGTTAGTTAGTTTGTTAATTAGTTAGTTAGGAGTGAGTAAGTTAGTTAGGAGTTAGTTAATTAGTTAAGAGTTAGTTAGTTAATTAGTTCGGAGGTAGTTAGTTAGTAGTTAGTTAGTTACGTAGTTAGTTAGGAGTTAGGTAGTTAGTTAGGAGTTAGGTAGTTAGTTAGTTAGGAGTTAGGTAGTTAGTTAGTTAGGAGTTAGTTAATTAGTTAGGAGTTAGGAGTTAGATAGTTAATTAGTTAGGATTTAGTTAGTTAATTAGTTAGGAGTTAGTTAATTAGTTAGGAGTTAGTTAGTTAATTAGTTCGGAGGTAGTTAGTTAATTAGTTAGGAGTTAGTTAATTAGTTAGGAGTTAGTTAGTTAATTAGTTAGGAGGTAGTTAATTAGTTAGTTAGGAGTTAGGTAGTTAGTTAGTTAGGAGTTAGTTAAATAGTTAGTTAGTTAGTTAGTTAGTTAATTAGTTAGTTAGTTAGTTAGTTAGTTAATTAGATAGTTAGTTAGTTAATTAGCTAGTTAGTAGTGAGTAAGTTAGTTAGGAGTTAGTTAGTTAATTAGTTAGGAGTTAGTTAGTTAATTAGTTAGGAGTTAGTTAGTTAATTAGTTAGGAGTTAGTTAGTTAATTAGTTAGGAGTTAGTTAGGTAATTAGTTAGGAGTTAGTTAATTAGTTAGGTAGTTAGTTAGTTAGTTAGTTAATTAATTAGTTAGTTAGTTAATTAATTAGTTAGTTAGGAGTTAGTTAGTTAGTTAGTTAGTTAATTAGTTAGTTAGGAGTTAGTTAGTTAATTAGTTAGAAGTTAGTTAGTTAATTAGTTAGGAGTTAGTTAGTTAATTAGTTAGGAGTTAGTTAATTAGTTAGGAGTTAGTTAATTAGTTAGGAGTTAGTTAGTTAATTAGTTAGTTAGTTAGTTAGTTAGGAGTTAGGAGTTAGGTAGTTAGTTAGTTAGTTAGTTAGTTAGGAGTTAGTTAGTTAATTAGTTAGGAGTTAGTTAGTTAGTTAATTAGTTAGGAGTTAGTTAGTTAATTAGTTAGGAGTTAGTTAGTTAATTAGTTAGGAGTTAGTTAGTTAATTAGTTAGTTAGTTAATTAGTTAGTTAGGAGTTAGTTAGTTAATTATGAGTTAGTTAGTTAGTTAGTTAGTTAGTTAGGAATTAGTTAGTTAGTTAATTAGTTCGGAGGTAGTTAGTTAGTTAGTTAGGAGTTAGGTAGTTAGTTAGTTAGGAGTTAGGTAGTTAGTTAGGAGTTAGGTAGTTAGTTAGTTAGGAGTTAGTTAGTTAGCAGTTAGTTAGTTAGTTACTTAGTTAGTTAGTTACTTAGTTAGTTAGTTACTTAGTTAGTTAGTTAGTTAGATAATTAGTTAGTTAGGTAGTTAGTTAGTTAGTTAGTTAGTTAGTTAGGAGTTAGTTAGTTAGTTAGTTAGGAGTTACTTAGTTAATTAGTTAGGAGTTAGTTAGTTAATTAGTTATTAGTTAGTTAGTTAATTAGTTAGCAGTTAGTTAGTTAATTAGTTCGGAGGTAGTCTGTTAGATAGTTAAGAGTTAGATAGTTAGCTAGTTAGGAGTTAGGTAGTTAGCTAGGAGTTAGTTAGTTAGTTAGTTACTTACTTAGTTAGTTAGTTAGTTAGTTAGTTAGTTAGTTTCTTTGTTAGTTAGTTAATTAGTTAGTTAGTTAGTTAATTAGTTAGTTAGTTAATTAGTTAGGAGTTAGTTAGTTAATTAGTTAAGAGTTAGTTAGTTAATTAGTTAGGAGTTAGTTAGTTAGTTAGTTAGATAGTAGTTAGTTAGTTACGTAGTTAGTTAGGAGTTAGGTAGTTAGTTAGGAGTTAGGTAGTTAGTTAGTTAGGAGTTAGGTAGTTAGTTAGTTAATTAGTTAGTTAGGAGTTAGTTAGTTAATTAGTTAGGAGTTAGTTAATTAGTTAGGAGTTAGTTAGTTAATTAGTTAGGAGTTAGTTAATTAGTTAGGAGTTAGTTAGTTAATTAGTTCGGAGGTAGTTAGTTAATTAGTTAGGAGTTAGTTAATTAGTTAGGAGTTAGTTAGTTAATTAGTTCGGAGGTAGTTAGTTTGTTAGTTAGGAGTTAGGTAGTTAGTTAGTTAGGAGTTAGTTAATTAGTTAGTTAGTTAGTTAGTTAGTTAATTAGATAGTTAATTAGTTAATTAGCTAGTAAGTAGTGAGTAAGTTAGTTAGGAGTTAGTTAGTTAATTAGTTAAGAGTTAGTTAGTTAATTAGTTCGGAGGTAGTTAGTTAGTTATTTAGGAGTTAGGTAGTTAGTTAGGAGTTAGTTAGTTAGTTAGCAGTTAGTTAATTAGTAAGTTAGTTAGTTACTTAGTTAGTTAGTTAATTAGTTAGTTATTTACTTAGTTAGATAATTAGTTAGTTAGTTAGTTAGTTAATTAGTTAGTTAGGAATTAGTTAGTTAGTTAGGAATTAGTTAGTTAGGAGTTAGTTAGTTAATTAGTTAGGAGTTAGTTAGTTAATTAGATCGGAGGTAGTTAGTTAATTAGATCGGAGGTAGTTAGTTAGTTAGTTAGGAGTTAGTTAGTTAGTTAGTTAGTTAATTAGTTAGTTAGGAGTTAGTTAGTTAATTAGTTAGAAGTTAGTTAGTTAATTAGGTAGGAGTTAGTTAGTTAATTAGTTAGGAGTTAGTTAATTAGTTAGGAGTTAGTTAGTTAATTAGTTAAGAGTTAGTTAGTTAATTAGTTAAGAGTTAGTTAGTTAATTAGTTCGGAGTTAGTTAGTTAGTTAGGAATTAGGGAGTTAGTTAGTTAGGAGTTAGTTAGTTAGTTAGGAGTTAGTTAATTAGTTAGTTACTTAGTTAATTAGTTAGTTAGTTAGTTAATCAGTTAGTTAGGAGTTAGTTAGTTAATTAGTTAGGAGTTAGTTAGGTAATTAGTTAGTTAGGAGTTAGTTAGTTAATTAGTTAGGAGTTAGTTAGTTAATTAGTTAGGAGTTAGTTAGTTAATTAGTTAGGAGTTAGTTAGTTAGTTAATTAGTTAGTTAGTTAATTAGTTAGTTAGTTAATTAGTTAGTTAGTTAATTAGTTAGTTAGTTTGTTAATTAGTTAGTTAGGAGTTAGTAGTTAGTTAATTAGTTAAGAGTTAGTTAGTTAATTAGTTTGTAGGTAGTTAGTTAGTTAGTTAGGAGTTAGGTAATTAGTTAGTTACGTAGTTAGTTAGTTAGGAGTTAGGTAGTTAGTTAGGAGTTAGGTAGTTAGTTAGTTAGGAGTTAGGTATTTAGTTAGTTAGTTAGTTAATTAGTTAGGAGTTAGTTAGTTAATTAGTTAGTAGTTAGTTAGTTAGGTAGTTAGGAGTTAGTTAGTTAGTTAGTTAGTTAATTAGTTAGTTAGTTATTTAGTTAGTTAGGAGTGAGTAAGTTAGTTAGGAGTTAGTTAGTTAATTATTTAAGAGTTAGTTAGTTAATTAGTTTGGAGTTAGTTAATTAGTTCGGAGGTAGTTAGTTAGTTAGGAGTTAGTTTGTTAGGAGTTAGTTAGTTAGGAGTTAGTTAGTTAGTTAATTAATTAATTAGTTAGGAGTTAGTTAGTTAATTAGTTAGGAGTTAGTTAGTTAATTAGCTAGGAGTTAGTTAGTTAATTAGTTAGGAGTTAGTTAGTTAGTTAGTTAGGAGTTAGTTAGTTAGTTAGTTAGGAGTTAGTTAGTTAGTTAGTTCGGAGGTAGTTAGGTGTTAGGTAGTTAGTTAGTTAGTTAGTTCGGAGGTAGTTAGTTAGTTAGGAGTTAGGTAGTTAGTTAGTTGGGGTAGCGGGGTACGGGTATACCCTATCAAAGGAGATGTAAGGCGCCTCCTTCCCTCCGCTAGCCTACGGGACACCCTTGGTCAAGGTGGAGTTCCCGTTTAGCCCCCCATTCAGGGTTACATGAAGCCATGGGTGCAAGTGGTGGATGAAGATGGATAGCAGCTGATAGCTAGTTATGTAGTTTTTTATTTAGTTAGTTCTCCTTGGTGCGTGGGCGGTTAGTTCTCCTCGGTGCGTGGTTGGTTAGTTCTCCTCGGTGCGTGGTCGGTTAGTTCTCCTCGGTGGATGGGCAGTTAGTTCTCCTCGGTGCGTGGGCGGTTAGTTCTCCTTGGTGCATGGTCGGTTAGTTCTCCTCTGTGCGTGGTCGGTTAGTTTTCCTCGGTGCGTGTGCGGTTTCTACTCGGTGCGTGGGCGGTTCTCCTCGGTGCGTGGGCGGTTCTCCTCGGTGCGTGGACGGTTAGTTCTCCTCAGTGCGTGGTCGGTTAGTTCTCCTCTGTGCGTGGTCGGTTAGTTCTCCTCGGTGCGTGGTCGGTTAGTTCTCCTCGGTGCGTGGGCGGTTCTCCTCTGTGCGTGGTCGGTTAGTTCTCCTCAGTGTGTGGATGGTTAGTTCTCCTCTGTGTGTGGGCGGTTAGTTCTCCTTGGTGCGTGGGCAGTTAGTTCTCCTCGGTGCGTGGGTGGTTAGTTCTCCTCGGTGCGTGGTCGGTACTCCTCGGTGCGTGGACGGTTCTCCTCGGTGCATGGGCGGTTAGTTCTTCTCGGTGCGTGGGCGGTTAGTTCTCCTTGGTGCATGGGTGGTTAGTTCTCCTCGGTGTGTTCGCGGTTAGTTCTCCTCGGTGCGTGGGCGCTTAGTTCTTTTCGGTTCGTGGGCAGTTAGTTCTCCTCGGTGCGTGGGTGGTAAGTTCTCCTCGGTGCGTGGCGGATAGTTCTCCTCGGTGCGTGGGCGGTTAGTTCTCCTCGGTGTGTTCGCTGTTAGTTCTCCTTGGTGCGTGGGCGCTTAGTTCTTTTTGGTTCGTGGGCAGTTAGTTCTCCTCGGTGCGTGAGCGGTTAGTTCTCTTCAGTGCGTGGGTGGTTAGTTCTCCTCAGTGCGTGAGCGGTTAGTTCTCCTCGGTGCGTGGGCGCTTAGTTCTCCTTTGTGAGTGGGCGGTTAGTTCTCCTCGGTAGGTTGTCAGGCTCCCCTTTGGCTTTTATGTGGGTTGTCAGGCTCCCCTTCGCCTTTTATGTAGATTGTCAGGCTCCCCTTCGGCTTTTGTGTAGGTTGTCAGGCTCCCCTTTAGCTTTTATGTAGGTTGTCAGGCTCCCCTTCGGCTTTTATGTAGGTTGTCAGGCTCCCCTTTGGCCTTTTTGTAGGTTGTCAGGCTCCCCTTCGGCTTTTATGTAGGTTGTCAGGCTCCCCTTTGGCTTTTATGTAGGTTGTCACGCTCCCCTTTGGCTTTTATATAGGTTGTCAGGCTCCCCTTCGGCTTTTATGTAGGTTGTCAGGCTCCCCTTCGGCTTTTATGTAGGTTGTCAGGCTCCCCTTCGGCTTTTATGTAGGTTGTCAGGCTCCCCTTCGGCTTTTATGTAGGTTGTCAGGCTCCCCTTCGGCTTTTATGTAGGTTGTCAGGCTCCCCTTCGGCTTTTATGTAGGTTGTCAGGCTCCCCTTCGGCTTTTATGTAGATGTTAGGCTCCCCTTCGGCTTTTATGTAGGTTGTCAGGCTCCCCTTCGGCTTTTATGTAGGTTGTCAGGCTCCCCTTCGGCTTTTATGTAGGTTGTCAGGCTCCCCTTCGGCTTTTATGTAGGTTGTCAGGCTTCCCTTCTGCTTTTATGTAGGTTGTCAGGCTCCCCTTCTCCTCAGTTCATGGGCGGTTAGTTCTCCTCAGTGCGTGGACGGTTAGTTCTCCTCGGTGCGTGTCAGTTTGTTCTCCTCGGTGCGTGGGCGGTTAGTTCTCCTCAGTGTGTGGGCGGTTAGTTCTCCTCGGTGCGTGGGCGGTTAGTTCTTCTCGGTGCGTGGGCGGTTAGTTCTCACCTGTGCGTGGGCGGTTAGTTATCCCCTGTGCATGGGTGGTTAGTTCTCCCCAGTGCGTGGGCGGTTATTTCTCCTCGGTATGTGGGTGGTTAGTTTTCTTCGGTGCGTGGGCGGTTAGTTCTCCTCGATGCGTGGGCGGTTATTTCTCCCCAGTGCATAAGCGTTTAGTTCTTCTCGGTGCGTGGGCAGTTAGTTTTCCTCGTTGCGTGGGCGCTTAGTTCTCCTCGGTTCGTGGGCACGTAGTTCACCTCGGTGCGCGTGGACGTTTAGTTCTCTTCAGTGCGTGAGCGGTTAGTTCTCGTCGGTGCGTGGGCGCTTAGTTCTCCTCGGTGTGTGGGCAGTTAGTTAGGAGTTAGTTAGTTAGTTAGGAGTTAGTTAGTTAGTTAGGAGTTAGTTAGGAGTTAGTTAGTTAGTTACGAGTTAGTTAGTTAGTTAGTTAGTTAATTAGTTAGTTATGAGTTAGTTAGTTAATTAGTTAGGAGTTAGTTAGTTAATTAGTTAGGAGTTAGTTAATTAGGTAGGAGTTAGTTAGTTAATTAGTTAGGAGTTAGTTAGTTAATTAGTTAGTTAGGAGTTAGTTAATTAGTTAGTTAGGAGTTAGTTAGTTAATTAGTTAGGAGTTAGTTAGTTAATTAGTTAGGAGTTAGTTAGTTAGTTAATTAGTTAGTTAGATAGTTAATTAGTTAGTTAGTTTGTTTATTAGTTAGTTAGGAGTGAGTAAGTTAGTTAGGAGTTAGGAGTTAGTTAATTAGTTAGGAGTTAGTTAATTAGTTAGGAGTTAGTTAATTAGTTAGGAGTTAGTTAGTTAATTAGTTAAGAGTTAGTTAGTTAATTAGTTCGGAGTTAGTTAGTTAGTTAGGAGTTAGGGAGTTAGTTAGTTAGGAGTTAGTTAGTTAGTTAGGAGTTAGTTAATTAGTTAGTTACTTAGTTAATTAGTTAGTTAGTTAGTTAATCAGTTAGTTAGGAGTTAGTTAGTTAATTAGTTAGGAGTTAGTTAGGTAATTAGTTAGTTAGGAGTTAGTTAGTTAATTAGTTAGGAGTTAGTTAGTTAATTAGTTAGGAGTTAGTTAGTTAATTAGTTAGGAGTTAGTTAATTAGTTAGTTAGTTAATTAGTTAGTTAGTTAATTAGTTAGTTAGTTAATTAGTTAGTTAGTTTGTTAATTAGTTAGTTAGGAGTTAGTAGTTAGTTAATTAGTTAAGAGTTAGTTAGTTAATTAGTTTGTAGGTAGTTAGTTAGTTAGTTAGGAGTTAGGTAATTAGTTAGTTACGTAGTTAGTTAGTTAGGAGTTAGGTAGTTAGTTAGGAGTTAGGTAGTTAGTTAGTTAGGAGTTAGGTATTTAGTTAGTTAGTTAGTTAATTAGTTAGGAGTTAGTTAGTTAATTAGTTAGTAGTTAGTTAGTTAGGTAGTTAGGAGTTAGTTAGTTAGTTAGTTAGTTAGTTAGTTAGTTAGTTATTTAGTTAGTTAGTTAGGAGTTAGTTAGTTAATTATTTAAGAGTTAGTTAGTTAATTAGTTTGGAGTTAGTTAATTAGTTCGGAGGTAGTTAGTTAGTTAGGAGTTAGTTTGTTAGGAGTTAGTTAGTTAGGAGTTAGTTAGTTAGGAGTTAGTTAGTTAGTTAATTAATTAATTAGTTAGGAGTTAGTTAGTTAATTAGTTAGGAGTTAGTTAGTTAATTAGCTAGGAGTTAGTTAGTTAATTAGTTAGGAGTTAGTTAGTTAGTTAGTTAGGAGTTAGTTAGTTAGTTAGTTAGGAGTTAGTTAGTTAGTTAGTTCGGAGGTAGTTAGGTGTTAGGTAGTTAGTTAGTTAGTTAGTTCGGAGGTAGTTAGTTAGTTAGGAGTTAGGTAGTTAGTTAGTTGGGGTAGCGGGGTACGGGTATACCCTATCAAAGGAGATGTAAGGCGCCTCCTTCCCTCCGCTAGCCTACGGGACACCCTTGGTCAAGGTGGAGTTCCCGTTTAGCCCCCCATTCAGGGTTACATGAAGCCATGGGTGCAAGTGGTGGATGAAGATGGATAGCAGCTGATAGCTAGTTATGTAGTTTTTTATTTAGTTAGTTCTCCTTGGTGCGTGGGCGGTTAGTTCTCCTCGGTGCGTGGTTGGTTAGTTCTCCTCGGTGTGTGGTCGGTTAGTTCTCCTCGGTGGATGGGCAGTTAGTTCTCCTCGGTGCGTGGGCGGTTAGTTCTCCTTGGTGCATAGCGGTTAGTTCTCCTCTGTGCGTGGTCGGTTAGTTTTCCTCGGTGCGTGGGCGGTTTCTACTCGGTGCGTGGGCGGTTCTCCTCGGTGCGTGGGCGGTTCTCCTCGGTGCGTGGACGGTTAGTTCTCCTCAGTGCGTGGTCGGTTAGTTCTCCTCTGTGCGTGGTCGGTTAGTTCTCCTCTGTGCGTGGTCGGTTAGTTCTCCTCGGTGCGTGGTCGGTTAGTTCTCCTCGGTGCTTGGGCGGTTCTCCTCTGTGCGTGGTCGGTTAGTTCTCCTCAGTGTGTGGATGGTTAGTTCTCCTCTGTGTGTGGGCGGTTAGTTCTCCTTGGTGCGTGGGCAGTTAGTTCTCCTCGGTGCGTGGGTGGTTAGTTCTCCTCGGTGCGTGGTCGGTACTCCTCGGTGCGTGGACGGTTCTCCTCGGTGCATGGGCGGTTAGTTCTTCTCGGTGCGTGGGCGGTTAGTTCTCCTTGGTGCATGGGTGGTTAGTTCTCCTCGGTGTGTTCGCGGTTAGTTCTCCTCGGTGCGTGGGCGCTTAGTTCTTTTCGGTTCGTGGGCAGTTAGTTCTCCTCGGTGCGTGGGTGGTAAGTTCTCCTCGGTGCGTGGCGGATAGTTCTCCTCGGTGCGTGGGCGGTTAGTTCTCCTCGGTGTGTTCGCTGTTAGTTCTCCTTGGTGCGTGGGCGCTTAGTTCTTTTTGGTTCGTGGGCAGTTAGTTCTCCTCGGTGCGTGAGCGGTTAGTTCTCTTCAGTGCGTGGGTGGTTAGTTCTCCTCAGTGCATGAGCGGTTAGTTCTCCTCGGTGCGTGGGCTCTTAGTTCTCCTTTGTGAGTGGGTGGTTAGTTCTCCTCGGTAGGTTGTCAGGCTCCCCTTTGGCTTTTATGTGGGTTGTCAGGCTCCCCTTCGCCTTTTATGTAGATTGTCAGGCTCCCCTTCGGCTTTTGTGTAGGTTGTCAGGCTCCCCTTTAGCTTTTATGTAGGTTGTCAGGCTCCCCTTCGGCTTTTATGTAGGTTGTCAGGCTCCCCTTTGGCCTTTTTGTAGGTTGTCAGGCTCCCCTTCGGCTTTTATGTAGGTTGTCAGGCTCCCCTTTGGCTTTTATGTAGGTTGTCACGCTCCCCTTTGGCTTTTATATAGGTTGTCAGGCTCCCCTTCGGCTTTTATGTAGGTTGTCAGGCTCCCCTTCGGCTTTTATGTAGGTTGTCAGGCTCCCCTTCGGCTTTTATGTAGGTTGTCAGGCTCCCCTTCGGCTTTTATGTAGGTTGTCAGGCTCCCCTTCGGCTTTTATGTAGGTTGTCAGGCTCCCCTTCGGCTTTTATGTAGATGTTAGGCTCCCCTTCGGCTTTTATGTAGGTTGTCAGGCTCCCCTTCGGCTTTTATGTAGGTTGTCAGGCTCCCCTTCGGCTTTTATGTAGGTTGTCAGGCTCCCCTTCGGCTTTTATGTAGGTTGTCAGGCTTCCCTTCTGCTTTTATGTAGGTTGTCAGGCTCCCCTTCTCCTCAGTTCATGGGCGGTTAGTTCTCCTCAGTGCGTGGACGGTTAGTTCTCCTCGGTGCGTGTCAGTTTGTTCTCCTCGGTGCGTGGGCGGTTAGTTCTCCTCAGTGTGTGGGCGGTTCTCCTCGGTGCGTGGGCGGTTAGTTCTTCTCGGTGCGTGGTCGGTTAGTTCTCACCTGTGCGTGGGCGGTTAGTTATCCCCTGTGCATGGGTGGTTAGTTCTCCCCAGTGCGTGGGCGGTTATTTCTCCTCGGTACGTGGGTGGTTAGTTTTCTTCGGTGCGTGGGCGGTTAGTTCTCCTCGATGCGTGGGCGGTTATTTCTCCCCAGTGCGTAAGCGTTTAGTTCTTCTCAGTGCGTGGGCAGTTAGTTTTCCTCGTTGCGTGGGCGCTTAGTTCTCCTCGGTTCGTGGGCACGTAGTTCACCTCGGTGCGCGTGGACGTTTAGTTCTCTTCAGTGCGTGAGCGGTTAGTTCTCGTCGGTGCGTGGGCGCTTAGTTCTCCTCGGTGTGTGGGCAGTTAGTTAGGAGTTAGTTAGTTAGTTAGGAGTTAGTTAGTTAGTTAGGAGTTAGTTAGGAGTTAGTTAGTTAGTTACGAGTTAGTTAGTTAGTTAGTTAGTTAATTAGTTAGGAGTTAGTTAGTTAATTAGTTAGGAGTTAGTTAATTAGGTAGGAGTTAGTTAGTTAATTAGTTAGGAGTTAGTTAGTTAATTAGTTAGTTAGGAGTTAGTTAATTAGTTAGTTAGGAGTTAGTTAGTTAATTAGTTAGGAGTTAGTTAGTTAATTAGTTAGGAGTTAGTTAGTTAGTTAATTAGTTAGTTAGATAGTTAATTAGTTAGTTAGTTTGTTTATTAGTTAGTTAGGAGTGAGTAAGTTAGTTAGGAGTTAGGAGTTAGTTAATTAGTTAGGAGTTAGTTAATTAGTTAGGTAGTTAGTTAGTTAGTTAGTTAATTAATTAGTTAGTTAGGAGTTAGTTAGTTAGTTAATTAGTTAGTTAGGAGTTAGTTAGTTAATTAGTTAGAAGTTAGTTAGTTAATTAGTTAGGAGTTAGTTAGTTAATTAGTTAGGAGTTAGTTAATTAGGTAGGAGTTAGTTAGTTAATTAGTTAGGAGTTAGTTAGTTAATTAGTTAGTTAGGAGTTAGTTAATTAGTTAGTTAGGAGTTAGTTAGTTAATTAGTTAGGAGTTAGTTAGTTAGTTAATTAGTTAGTTAGTTAGTTAATTAGTTAGTTAGTTTGTTTATTAGTTAGTTATGAGTGAGTAAATTAGTTAGGAGTTAGGAGTTAGTTAATTAGTTAGGAGTTAGTTAGTTAATTAGTTAGGAGTTAGTTAATTAGTTAAGAGTTAGTTAGTTAATTAGTTCGGAGGTTGTTAGTTAGTTAGTTAGGAGTTAGGTAGTTAGTTAGTTACGTAGTTAGTTAGGAGTTAGGTAGTTAGTTAGGAGTTAGTTAGTTAGGAGTTAGGTTGTTAGTTAGTTAGTTAATTAGTTAGGAGTTAGTTAGTTAATTAGTTAGGAGTTAGTTAATTAGTTTGGAGGTAGTTAGTTAGTTAGTTAAGAGTTAGGTAGTTAGTTAGTTAGGAGTTAGGTAGTTAGTTAGTTAGGAGTTAGTTAGTTAGTTAGTTAATTAGTATGTTAGGGGTTAGGAGTTATGTTAGTTAATTAGTTAAGAGTTAGTTAGTTAATTAGTTAGGAGTTAGTTAGTTAATTAGTTAGGAGTTAGTTAGTTAATTAGTTCGGAGGTAGTTAGTTAGTTAGGAGTTAGTTAGTTAGTTAGTTAGGAGTTAGTTAGGAGTTAGTTAGTTAGGAGTTAGTTAGTTAGTTAATTAGTTAGTGAGTTAGTTAGTTAGTTAGTTAATTAGGAGTTAGTTAGTTAATTAGGAGTTAGTTAGTTAGTTAGTTAGTTAGGAGTTAGTTAGTTAATTAGTTAGGAGTTAGTTAATTAGTTAGGAGTTAGTTAGTTAATTAGTTAGGAGTTAGTTAGTTAATTAGTTAGGAGTTAGTTAGTTAATTAGTTAGTTAGGAGTTAGTTAGTTAATTAGTTAGGAGTTAGTTAGTTAATTAGTTAGGAGTTAGTTAGTTAATTAGTTAGCAGTTAGTTAGTTAATTAGTTCGGAGGTAGTCTGTTAGATAGTTAAGAGTTAGATAGTTAGCTAGTTAGGAGTTAGGTAGTTAGCTAGGAGTTAGTTAGTTAGTTAGTTACTTAGTTAGTTAGTTAGTTAGTTACTTAGTTAGTTAGTTAGTTAGTTACTTAGTTAGTTAGTTTCTTTGTTAGTTAGTTAATTAGTTAGTTAGTTAGTTAATTAGTTAGTTAGTTAATTAGTTAGGAGTTAGTTAGTTAATTAGTTAAGAGTTAGTTAGTTAATTAGTTAGGAGTTAGTTAGTTAGTTAGATAGTAGTTAGTTAGTTACGTAGTTAGTTAGGAGTTAGGTAGTTAGTTAGGAGTTAGGTAGTTAGTTAGTTAGGAGTTAGGTAGTTAGTTAGTTAATTAGTTAGTTAGGAGTTAGTTAGTTAATTAGTTAGGAGTTAGATAGTTAATTAGTTAGGAGTTAGTTAGTTAATTAGTTAGGAGTTAGTTAATTAGTTAGGAGTTAGTTAGTTAATTAGTTCAGAGGTAGTTAGTTAATTAGTTAGGAGTTAGTTAATTAGTTAGGAGTTAGTTAGTTAATTAGTTCGGAGGTAGTTAGTTAGTTAGTTAGGAGTTAGGTAGTTAGTTAGTTAGGAGTTAGTTAATTAGTTAGTTAGTTAGTTAGTTAATTAGATAGTTAATTAGTTAATTATCTAGTAAGTAGTGAGTAAGTTAGTTAGGAGTTAGTTAGTTAATTAGTTAAGAGTTAGTTAGTTAATTAGTTCGGAGGTAGTTAGTTAATTATTTAGGAGTTAGGTAGTTAGTTAGGAGTTAGTTAGTTAGTTAGCAGTTAGTTAATTAGTAAGTTAGTTAGTTACTTAGTTAGTTAGTTAATTAGTTAGTTATTTACTTAGTTAGATAATTAGTTAGTTAGTTAGTTAGTTAATTAGTTAGTTAGGAATTAGTTAGTTAGTTAGGAATTAGTTAGTTAGGAGTTAGTTAGTTAATTAGTTAGGAGTTAGTTAGTTAATTAGTTAGGAGTTAGTTAGTTAATTAGATCGGAGGTAGTTAGTTAGTTAGTTAGGAGTTAGTTAGTTAGTTAGTTAGTTAATTAGTTAGTTAGGAGTTAGTTAGTTAATTAGTTAGGAGTTAGTTAGTTAATTAGTTAGGAGTTAGTTAATTAGTTAGGAGTTAGTTAATTAGTTAGGAGTTAGTTAGTTAATTAGTTAAGAGTTAGTTAGTTAATTAGTTCGGAGTTAGTTAGTTAGTTAGGAGTTAGGGAGTTAGTTAGTTAGGAGTTAGTTAGTTAGTTAGGAGTTAGTTAATTAGTTAGTTACTTAGTTAATTAGTTAGTTAGTTAGTTAATCAGTTAGTTAGGAGTTAGTTAGTTAATTAGTTAGGAGTTAGTTAGGTAATTAGTTAGTTAGGAGTTAGTTAGTTAATTAGTTAGGAGTTAGTTAGTTAATTAGTTAGGAGTTAGTTAGTTAATTAGTTAGGAGTTAGTTAGTTAGTTAATTAGTTAGTTAGTTAGTTAGTTAATTAGTTAGTTAGTTAATTAGTTAGTTAGTTTGTTAATTAGTTAGTTAGGAGTTAGTAGTTAGTTAATTAGTTAAGAGTTAGTTAGTTAATTAGTTTGTAGGTAGTTAGTTAGTTAGTTAGGAGTTAGGTAATTAGTTAGTTACGTAGTTAGTTAGTTAGGAGTTAGTTAGTTAGTTAGGAGTTAGGTATTTAGTTAGTTAGTTAGTTAATTAGTTAGGAGTTAGTTAGTTAATTAGTTAGTAGTTAGTTAGTTAGGTAGTTAGGAGTTAGTTAGTTAGTTAGTTAGTTAATTAGTTAGTTAGTTATTTAGTTAGTTAGGAGTGAGTAAGTTAGTTAGGAGTTAGTTAGTTAATTATTTAAGAGTTAGTTAGTTAATTAGTTTGGAGTTAGTTAATTAGTTCGGAGGTAGTTAGTTAGTTAGGAGTTAGTTTGTTAGGAGTTAGTTAGTTAGGAGTTAGTTAGTTAGTTAATTAATTAATTAGTTAGGAGTTAGTTAGTTAATTAGTTAGGAGTTAGTTAGTTAATTAGCTAGGAGTTAGTTAGTTAATTAGTTAGGAGTTAGTTAGTTAGTTAGGAGTTAGTTAGTTAGTTAGTTAGGAGTTAGTTAGTTAGTTAGTTCGGAGGTAGTTAGGTGTTAGGTAGTTAGTTAGTTAGTTCGGAGGTAGTTAGTTAGTTAGGAGTTAGGTAGTTAGTTAGTTGGGGTAGCGGGGTACGGGTATACCCTATCAAAGGAGATGTAAGGCGCCTCCTTCCCTCCGCTAGCCTACGGGACACCCTTGGTCAAGGTGGAGTTCCCGTTTAGCCCCCCATTCAGGGTTACATGAAGCCATGGGTGCAAGTGGTGGATGAAGATGGATAGCAGCTGATAGCTAGTTATGTAGTTTTTTATTTAGTTAGTTCTCCTTGGTGCGTGGGCGGTTAGTTCTCCTCGGTGCGTGGTTGGTTAGTTCTCCTCGGTGCGTGGTCGGTTAGTTCTCCTCGGTGGATGGGCAGTTAGTTCTCCTCGGTGCGTGGGCGGTTAGTTCTCCTTGGTGCATGGTCGGTTAGTTCTCCTCTGTGCGTGGTCGGTTAGTTTTCCTCGGTGCGTGGGCGGTTTCTACTCGGTGCGTGGGCGGTTCTCCTCGGTGCGTGGGCGGTTCTCCTCGGTGCGTGGGCGGTTAGTTCTCCTCAGTGCGTGGTCGGTTAGTTCTCCTCTGTGCGTGGTCGGTTAGTTCTCCTCTGTGCGTGGTCGGTTAGTTCTCCTCGGTGCGTGGTCGGTTAGTTCTCCTCGGTGCGTGGGCGGTTCTTCTCTGTGCGTGGTCGGTTAGTTCTCCTCAGTGTGTGGATGGTTAGTTCTCCTCTGTGTGTGGGCGGTTAGTTCTCCTTGGTGCGTGGGCAGTTAGTTCTCCTCGGTGCGTGGGTGGTTAGTTCTCCTCGGTGCGTGGTCGGTACTCCTCGGTGCGTGGACGGTTCTCCTCGGTGCATGGGCGGTTAGTTCTTCTCGGTGCGTGGGCGGTTAGTTCTCCTTGGTGCATGGGTGGTTAGTTCTCCTCGGTGTGTTCGCGGTTAGTTCTCCTCGGTGCGTGGGCGCTTAGTTCTTTTCGGTTCGTGGGCAGTTAGTTCTCCTCGGTGCGTGGGTGGTAAGTTCTCCTCGGTGCGTGGCGGATAGTTCTCCTCGGTGCGTGGGCGGTTAGTTCTCCTCGGTGTGTTCGCTGTTAGTTCTCCTTGGTGCGTGGGCGCTTAGTTCTTTTTGGTTCGTGGGCAGTTAGTTCTCCTCGGTGCGTGAGCGGTTAGTTCTCTTCAGTGCGTGGGTGGTTAGTTCTCCTCAGTGCGTGAGCGGTTAGTTCTCCTCGGTGCGTGGGCGCTTAGTTCTCCTTTGTGAGTGGGCGGTTAGTTCTCCTCGGTAGGTTGTCAGGCTCCCCTTTGGCTTTTATGTGGGTTGTCAGGCTCCCCTTCGCCTTTTATGTAGATTGTCAGGCTCCCCTTCGGCTTTTGTGTAGGTTGTCAGGCTCCCCTTTAGCTTTATGTAGGTTGTCAGGCTCCCCTTCGGCTTTTATGTAGGTTGTCAGGCTCCCCTTTGGCCTTTTTGTAGGTTGTCAGGCTCCCCTTCGGCTTTTATGTAGGTTGTCAGGCTCCCCTTTGGCTTTTATGTAGGTTGTCACGCTCCCCTTTGGCTTTTATATAGGTTGTCAGGCTCCCCTTCGGCTTTTATGTAGGTTGTCAGGCTCCCTTTCGGCTTTTATGTAGGTTGTCAGGCTCCCCTTCGGCTTTTATGTAGGTTGTCAGGCTCCCCTTTGGCTTTTATGTAGGTTGTCAGGCTCCCCTTCGGCTTTTATGTAGGTTGTCAGGCTCCCCTTCGGCTTTTATGTAGGTTGTCAGGCTCCCCTTCGGCT
The DNA here is from genome assembly GCA_963921405.1 of Cepaea hortensis. Lineage (NCBI taxonomy): Eukaryota > Metazoa > Mollusca > Gastropoda > Stylommatophora > Helicidae > Cepaea > Cepaea hortensis. The sequence continues at coordinate 15,004,552 of OY992886.1, read as the reverse complement.
TTTATGTAGATGTTAGGCTCCCCTTCGGCTTTTATGTAGGTTGTCAGGCTCCCCTTCGGCTTTTATGTAGGTTGTCAGGCTCCCCTTCGGCTTTTATGTAGGTTGTCAGGCTCCCCTTCGGCTTTTATGTAGGTTGTCAGGCTTCCCTTCTGCTTTTATGTAGGTTGTCAGGCTCCCCTTCTCCTCAGTTCATGGGCGGTTAGTTCTCCTCAGTGCGTGGACGGTTAGTTCTCCTCGGTGCGTGTCAGTTTGTTCTCCTCGGTGCGTGGGCGGTTAGTTCTCCTCAGTGTGTGGGCGGTTAGTTCTCCTCGGTGCGTGGGCGGTTAGTTCTTCTCGGTGCGTGGGCGGTTAGTTCTCACCTGTGCGTGGGCGGTTAGTTATCCCCTGTGCATGGGTGGTTAGTTCTCCCCAGTGCGTGGGCGGTTATTTCTCCTCGGTACGTGGGTGGTTAGTTTTCTTCGGTGCGTGGGCGGTTAGTTCTCCTCGATGCGTGGGCGGTTATTTCTCCCCAGTGCGTAAGCGTTTAGTTCTTCTCGGTGCGTGGGCAGTTAGTTTTCCTCGTTGCGTGGGCGCTTAGTTCTCCTCGGTTCGTGGGCACGTAGTTCACCTCGGTGCGCGTGGACGTTTAGTTCTCTTCAGTGCGTGAGCGGTTAGTTCTCGTCGGTGCGTGGGCGCTTAGTTCTCCTCGGTGTGTGGGCAGTTAGTTAGGAGTTAGTTAGTTAGTTAGGAGTTAGTTAGTTAGTTAGTTAATTAGTTAGGAGTTAGTTAGTTAATTAGTTCGGAGGTAGTTAGTTAATTAGTTAGGAGTTAGTTAATTAGTTAGGAGTTAGTTAGTTAATTAGTTCGGAGGTAGTTAGTTAGTTAGTTAGGAGTTAGGTAGTTAGTTAGTTAGGAGTTAGTTAATTAGTTAGTTAGTTAGTTAGTTAATTAGATAGTTAATTAGTTAATTAGCTAGTAAGTAGTGAGTAAGTTAGTTAGGAGTTAGTTAGTTAATTAGTTAAGAGTTAGTTAGTTAATTAGTTCGGAGGTAGTTAGTTAGTTATTTAGGAGTTAGGTAGTTAGTTAGGAGTTAGTTAGTTAGTTAGCAGTTAGTTAATTAGTAAGTTAGTTAGTTACTTAGTTAGTTTGTTAGTTAGTTAGTTATTTACTTAGTTAGATAATTAGTTAGTTAGTTAGTTAATTAGTTAGTTAGGAATTAGTTAGTTAGTTAGGAATTAGTTAGTTAGGAGTTAGTTAGTTAATTAGTTAGGAGTTAGTTAGTTAATTAGTTAGGAGTTAGTTAGTTAATTAGATCGGAGGTAGTTAGTTAGTTAGTTAGGAGTTAGTTAGTTAGTTAGTTAGTTAATTAGTTAGTTAGGAGTTAGTTAGTTAATTAGTTAGAAGTTAGTTAGTTAATTAGTTAGGAGTTAGTTAGTTAATTAGTTAGGAGTTAGTTAATTAGTTAGGAGTTAGTTAATTAGTTAGGAGTTAGTTAGTTAATTAGTTAAGAGTTAGTTAGTTAATTAGTTCGGAGTTAGTTAGTTAGTTAGGAGTTAGGGAGTTAGTTAGTTAGGAGTTAGTTAGTTAGGAGTTAGTTAATTAGTTAGTTACTTAGTTAATTAGTTAGTTAGTTAGTTAATCAGTTAGTTAGGAGTTAGTTAGTTAATTAGTTAGGAGTTAGTTAGGTAATTAGTTAGTTAGGAGTTAGTTAGTTAATTAGTTAGGAGTTAGTTAGTTAATTAGTTAGGAGTTAGTTAGTTAATTAGTTAGGAGTTAGTTAGTTAGTTAGTTAATTAGTTAGTTAGTTAATTAGTTAGTTAGTTTGTTAATTAGTTAGTTAGGAGTTAGTAGTTAGTTAATTAGTTAAGAGTTAGTTAATTAGTTTGTAGGTAGTTAGTTAGTTAGTTAGGAGTTAGGTAATTAGTTAGTTACGTAGTTAGTTAGTTAGGAGTTAGGTAGTTAGTTAGGAGTTAGGTAGTTAGTTAGTTAGGAGTTAGGTATTTAGTTAGTTAGTTAGTTAATTAGTTAGGAGTTAGTTAGTTAATTAGTTAGTAGTTAGTTAGTTAGGTAGTTAGGAGTTAGTTAGTTAGTTAGTTAGTTAATTAGTTAGTTAGTTATTTAGTTAGTTAGGAGTGAGTAAGTTAGTTAGGAGTTAGTTAGTTAATTATTTAAGAGTTAGTTAGTTAATTAGTTTGGAGTTAGTTAATTAGTTCGGAGGTAGTTAGTTAGTTAGGAGTTAGTTTGTTAGGAGTTAGTTAGTTAGGAGTTAGTTAGTTAGTTAATTAATTAATTAGTTAGGAGTTAGTTAGTTAATTAGTTAGGAGTTAGTTAGTTAATTAGCTAGGAGTTAGTTAGTTAATTAGTTAGGAGTTAGTTAGTTAGTTAGTTAGGAGTTAGTTAGTTAGTTAGTTAGGAGTTAGTTAGTTAGTTAGTTCGGAGGTAGTTAGGTGTTAGGTAGTTAGTTAGTTAGTTCGGAGGTAGTTAGTTAGTTAGGAGTTAGGTAGTTAGTTAGTTGGGGTAGCGGGGTACGGGTATACCCTATCAAAGGAGATGTAAGGCGCCTCCTTCCCTCCGCTAGCCTACGGGACACCCTTGGTCAAGGTGGAGTTCCCGTTTAGCCCCCCATTCAGGGTTACATGAAGCCATGGGTGCAAGTGGTGGATGAAGATGGATAGCAGCTGATAGCTAGTTACGTAGTTTTTTATTTAGTTAGTTCTCCTTGGTGCGTGGGCGGTTAGTTCTCCTCGGTGCGTGGTTGGTTAGTTCTCCTCGGTGCGTGGTCGGTTAGTTCTCCTCGGTGGATGGGCAGTTAGTTCTCCTCGGTGCGTGGGCGGTTAGTTCTCCTTGGTGCATGGTTGGTTAGTTCTCCTCTGTGCGTGGTCGGTTAGTTTTCCTCGGTGCGTGGGCGGTTTCTACTCGGTGCGTGGGCGGTTCTCCTCGGTGCGTGGGCGGTTCTCCTCGGTGCATGGACGGTTAGTTCTCCTCAGTGCGTGGTCGGTTAGTTCTCCTCAGTGCGTGGGCGGTTAGTTCTCCTCGATGCGTGGGCGGTTATTTCTCCCCAGTGCGTAAGCGTTTAGTTCTTCTCGGTGCGTGGGCAGTTAGTTTTCCTCGTTGCGTGGGCGCTTAGTTCTCCTCGGTTCGTGGGCACGTAGTTCACCTCGGTGCGCGTGGACGTTTAGTTCTCTTCAGTGCGTGAGCGGTTAGTTCTCGTCGGTGCGTGGGCGCTTAGTTCTCCTCGGTGTGTGGGCAGTTAGTTAGGAGTTAGTTAGTTAGTTAGGAGTTAGTTAGTTAGTTAGGAGTTAGTTAGGAGTTAGTTAGTTAGTTACGAGTTAGTTAGTTAGTTAGTTAATTAGTTAGTTATGAGTTAGTTAGTTAATTAGTTAGGAGTTAGTTAGTTAATTAGTTAGGAGTTAGTTAATTAGGTAGGAGTTAGTTAGTTAATTAGTTAGGAGTTAGTTAGTTAATTAGTTAGTTAGGAGTTAGTTAATTAGTTAGTTAGGAGTTAGTTAGTTAATTAGTTAGGAGTTAGTTAGTTAATTAGTTAGGAGTTAGTTAGTTAGTTAATTAGTTAGTTAGATAGTTAATTAGTTAGTTAGTTTGTTTATTAGTTAGTTAGGAGTGAGTAAGTTAGTTAGGAGTTAGGAGTTAGTTAATTAGTTAGGAGTTAGTTAATTAGTTAGGTAGTTAGTTAGTTAGTTAGTTAGTTAATTAATTAGTTAGTTAGGAGTTAGTTAGTTAGTTAATTAGTTAGTTAGGAGTTAGTTAGTTAATTAGTTAGAAGTTAGTTAGTTAATTAGTTAGGAGTTAGTTAGTTAATTAGTTAGGAGTTAGTTAATTAGGTAGGAGTTAGTTAGTTAATTAGTTAGGAGTTAGTTAGTTAATTAGTTAGTTAGGAGTTAGTTAATTAGTTAGTTAGGAGTTAGTTAATTAGTTAGTTAGGAGTTAGTTAGTTAATTAGTTAGGAGTAAGTTAGTTAATTAGTTAGGAGTTAGTTAGTTAGTTAATTAGTTAGTTAGTTAGTTAATTAGTTAGTTAGTTTGTTTATTAGTTAGTTAGGAGTGAGTAAATTAGTTAGGAGTTAGTTAGTTAATTAGTTAGGAGTTAGTTAATTAGTTAAGAGTTAGTTAATTAGTTCGGAGGTAGTTAGTTAGTTAGTTAGGAGTTAGGTAGTTAGTTAGTTACGTAGTTAGTTAGGAGTTAGGTAGTTAGTTAGGAGTTAGTTAGTTAGTTAATTAGTTAGGAGTTAGTTAGTTAATTAGATCGGAGGTAGTTAGTTAGTTAGTTAGGAGTTAGTTAGTTAATTAGTTAGTTAGGAGTTAGTTAATTAGTTAGAAGTTAGTTAGTTAATTAGTTAGGAGTTAGTTAGTTAATTAGTTAGGAGTTAGTTAATTAGTTAGGAGTTAGTTAATTAGTTAGGAGTTAGTTAGTTAATTAGTTAAGAGTTAGTTAGTTAATTAGTTCGGAGTTAGTTAGTTAGTTAGGAGTTAGGGAGTTAGTTAGTTAGGAGTTAGTTAGTTAGTTAGGAGTTAGTTAATTAGTTAGTTACTTACTTAATTAGTTAGTTACTTAGTTAATTAGTTAGTTAATCAGTTAGTTAGGAGTTAGTTAGTTAATTAGTTAGGAGTTAGTTAGGTAATTAGTTAGTTAGGAGTTAGTTAGTTAATTAGTTAGGAGTTAGTTAGTTAATTAGTTAGGAGTTAGTTAGTTAATTAGTTAGGAGTTAGTTAGTTAGTTAGTTAATTAGTTAGTTAGTTAATTAGTTAGTTAGTTTGTTAATTAGTTAGTTAGGAGTTAGTAGTTAGTTAATTAGTTAAGAGTTAGTTAATTAGTTTGTAGGTAGTTAGTTAGTTAGTTAGGAGTTAGGTAATTAGTTAGTTACGTAGTTAGTTAGTTAGGAGTTAGGTAGTTAGTTAGGAGTTAGGTAGTTAGTTAGTTAGGAGTTAGGTATTTAGTTAGTTAGTTAGTTAATTAGTTAGGAGTTAGTTAGTTAATTAGTTAGTAGTTAGTTAGTTAGGTAGTTAGGAGTTAGTTAGTTAGTTAGTTAGTTAATTAGTTAGTTAGTTATTTAGTTAGTTAGGAGTGAGTAAGTTAGTTAGGAGTTAGTTAGTTAATTATTTAAGAGTTAGTTAGTTAATTAGTTTGGAGTTAGTTAATTAGTTCGGAGGTAGTTAGTTAGTTAGGAGTTAGTTTGTTAGGAGTTAGTTAGTTAGGAGTTAGTTAGTTAGTTAATTAATTAATTAGTTAGGAGTTAGTTAGTTAATTAGTTAGGAGTTAGTTAGTTAATTAGCTAGGAGTTAGTTAGTTAATTAGTTAGGAGTTAGTTAGTTAGTTAGTTAGGAGTTAGTTAGTTAGTTAGTTAGGAGTTAGTTAGTTAGTTAGTTCGGAGGTAGTTAGGTGTTAGGTAGTTAGTTAGTTAGTTCGGAGGTAGTTAGTTAGTTAGGAGTTAGGTAGTTAGTTAGTTGGGGTAGCGGGGTACGGGTATACCCTATCAAAGGAGATGTAAGGCGCCTCCTTCCCTCCGCTAGCCTACGGGACACCCTTGGTCAAGGTGGAGTTCCCGTTTAGCCCCCCATTCAGGGTTACATGAAGCCATGGGTGCAAGTGGTGGATGAAGATGGATAGCAGCTGATAGCTAGTTACGTAGTTTTTTATTTAGTTAGTTCTCCTTGGTGCGTGGGCGGTTAGTTCTCCTCGGTGCGTGGTTGGTTAGTTCTCCTCGGTGCGTGGTCGGTTAGTTCTCCTCGGTGGATGGGCAGTTAGTTCTCCTCGGTGCGTGGGCGGTTAGTTCTCCTTGGTGCATGGTTGGTTAGTTCTCCTCTGTGCGTGGTCGGTTAGTTTTCCTCGGTGCGTGGGCGGTTTCTACTCGGTGCGTGGGCGGTTCTCCTCGGTGCGTGGGCGGTTCTCCTCGGTGCATGGACGGTTAGTTCTCCTCAGTGCGTGGTCGGTTAGTTCTCCTCAGTGCGTGGGCGGTTAGTTCTCCTCGATGCGTGGGCGGTTATTTCTCCCCAGTGCGTAAGCGTTTAGTTCTTCTCGGTGCGTGGGCAGTTAGTTTTCCTCGTTGCGTGGGCGCTTAGTTCTCCTCGGTTCGTGGGCACGTAGTTCACCTCGGTGCGCGTGGACGTTTAGTTCTCTTCAGTGCGTGAGCGGTTAGTTCTCGTCGGTGCGTGGGCGCTTAGTTCTCCTCGGTGTGTGGGCAGTTAGTTAGGAGTTAGTTAGTTAGTTAGGAGTTAGTTAGTTAGTTAGGAGTTAGTTAGGAGTTAGTTAGTTAGTTACGAGTTAGTTAGTTAGTTAGTTAATTAGTTAGTTATGAGTTAGTTAGTTAATTAGTTAGGAGTTAGTTAGTTAATTAGTTAGGAGTTAGTTAATTAGGTAGGAGTTAGTTAGTTAATTAGTTAGGAGTTAGTTAGTTAATTAGTTAGTTAGGAGTTAGTTAATTAGTTAGTTAGGAGTTAGTTAGTTAATTAGTTAGGAGTTAGTTAGTTAATTAGTTAGGAGTTAGTTAGTTAGTTAATTAGTTAGTTAGATAGTTAATTAGTTAGTTAGTTTGTTTATTAGTTAGTTAGGAGTGAGTAAGTTAGTTAGGAGTTAGGAGTTAGTTAATTAGTTAGGAGTTAGTTAATTAGTTAGGTAGTTAGTTAGTTAGTTAGTTAGTTAATTAATTAGTTAGTTAGGAGTTAGTTAGTTAGTTAATTAGTTAGTTAGGAGTTAGTTAGTTAATTAGTTAGAAGTTAGTTAGTTAATTAGTTAGGAGTTAGTTAGTTAATTAGTTAGGAGTTAGTTAATTAGGTAGGAGTTAGTTAGTTAATTAGTTAGGAGTTAGTTAGTTAATTAGTTAGTTAGGAGTTAGTTAATTAGTTAGTTAGGAGTTAGTTAATTAGTTAGTTAGGAGTTAGTTAGTTAATTAGTTAGGAGTAAGTTAGTTAATTAGTTAGGAGTTAGTTAGTTAGTTAATTAGTTAGTTAGTTAGTTAATTAGTTAGTTAGTTTGTTTATTAGTTAGTTAGGAGTGAGTAAATTAGTTAGGAGTTAGTTAGTTAATTAGTTAGGAGTTAGTTAATTAGTTAAGAGTTAGTTAATTAGTTCGGAGGTAGTTAGTTAGTTAGTTAGGAGTTAGGTAGTTAGTTAGTTACGTAGTTAGTTAGGAGTTAGGTAGTTAGTTAGGAGTTAGTTAGTTAGTTAATTAGTTAGGAGTTAGTTAGTTAATTAGATCGGAGGTAGTTAGTTAGTTAGTTAGGAGTTAGTTAGTTAATTAGTTAGTTAGGAGTTAGTTAATTAGTTAGAAGTTAGTTAGTTAATTAGTTAGGAGTTAGTTAGTTAATTAGTTAGGAGTTAGTTAATTAGTTAGGAGTTAGTTAATTAGTTAGGAGTTAGTTAGTTAATTAGTTAAGAGTTAGTTAGTTAATTAGTTCGGAGTTAGTTAGTTAGTTAGGAGTTAGGGAGTTAGTTAGTTAGGAGTTAGTTAGTTAGTTAGGAGTTAGTTAATTAGTTAGTTACTTACTTAATTAGTTAGTTAGTTAGTTAATCAGTTAGTTAGGAGTTAGTTAGTTAATTAGTTAGGAGTTAGTTAGGTAATTAGTTAGTTAGAAGTTAGTTAGTTAATTAGTTAGGAGTTAGTTAGTTAATTAGTTAGGAGTTAGTTAGTTAATTAGTTAGGAGTTAGTTAGTTAGTTAATTAGTTAGTTAGTTAGTTAATTAGTTAGTTAGTTAATTAGTTAGTTAGTTTGTTAATTAGTTAGTTAGGAGTTAGTAGTTAGTTAATTAGTTAAGAGTTAGTTAATTAGTTTGTAGGTAGTTAGTTAGTTAGTTAGGAGTTAGGTAATTAGTTAGTTACGTAGTTAGTTAGTTAGGAGTTAGGTAGTTAGTTAGGAGTTAGGTAGTTAGTTAGTTAGGAGTTAGGTATTTAGTTAGTTAGTTAGTTAATTAGTTAGGAGTTAGTTAGTTAATTAGTTAGTAGTTAGTTAGTTAGGTAGTTAGGAGTTAGTTAGTTAGTTAGTTAGTTAATTAGTTAGTTAGTTATTTAGTTAGTTAGGAGTGAGTAAGTTAGTTAGGAGTTAGTTAGTTAATTATTTAAGAGTTAGTTAGTTAATTAGTTTGGAGTTAGTTAATTAGTTCGGAGGTAGTTAGTTAGTTAGGAGTTAGTTTGTTAGGAGTTAGTTAGTTAGGAGTTAGTTAGTTAGTTAATTAGTTAGTTAGATAGTTAATTAGTTAGTTAGTTTGTTTATTAGTTAGTTAGGAGTGAGTAAGTTAGTTAGGAGTTAGGAGTTAGTTAATTAGTTAGGAGTTAGTTAATTAGTTAGGTAGTTAGTTAGTTAGTTAGTTAGTTAATTAATTAGTTAGTTAGGAGTTAGTTAGTTAGTTAATTAGTTAGTTAGGAGTTAGTTAGTTAATTAGTTAGAAGTTAGTTAGTTAATTAGTTAGGAGTTAGTTAGTTAATTAGTTAGGAGTTAGTTAATTAGGTAGGAGTTAGTTAGTTAATTAGTTAGGAGTTAGTTAGTTAATTAGTTAGTTAGGAGTTAGTTAATTAGTTAGTTAGGAGTTAGTTAATTAGTTAGTTAGGAGTTAGTTAGTTAATTAGTTAGGAGTAAGTTAGTTAATTAGTTAGGAGTTAGTTAGTTAGTTAATTAGTTAGTTAGTTAGTTAATTAGTTAGTTAGTTTGTTTATTAGTTAGTTAGGAGTGAGTAAATTAGTTAGGAGTTAGTTAGTTAATTAGTTAGGAGTTAGTTAATTAGTTAAGAGTTAGTTAATTAGTTCGGAGGTAGTTAGTTAGTTAGTTAGGAGTTAGGTAGTTAGTTAGTTACGTAGTTAGTTAGGAGTTAGGTAGTTAGTTAGGAGTTAGTTAGTTAGTTAATTAGTTAGGAGTTAGTTAGTTAATTAGATCGGAGGTAGTTAGTTAGTTAGTTAGGAGTTAGTTAGTTAATTAGTTAGTTAGGAGTTAGTTAATTAGTTAGAAGTTAGTTAGTTAATTAGTTAGGAGTTAGTTAGTTAATTAGTTAGGAGTTAGTTAATTAGTTAGGAGTTAGTTAATTAGTTAGGAGTTAGTTAGTTAATTAGTTAAGAGTTAGTTAGTTAATTAGTTCGGAGTTAGTTAGTTAGTTAGGAGTTAGGGAGTTAGTTAGTTAGGAGTTAGTTAGTTAGTTAGGAGTTAGTTAATTAGTTAGTTACTTACTTAATTAGTTAGTTACTTAGTTAATTAGTTAGTTAATCAGTTAGTTAGGAGTTAGTTAGTTAATTAGTTAGGAGTTAGTTAGGTAATTAGTTAGTTAGGAGTTAGTTAGTTAATTAGTTAGGAGTTAGTTAGTTAATTAGTTAGGAGTTAGTTAGTTAATTAGTTAGGAGTTAGTTAGTTAGTTAGTTAATTAGTTAGTTAGTTAATTAGTTAGTTAGTTTGTTAATTAGTTAGTTAGGAGTTAGTAGTTAGTTAATTAGTTAAGAGTTAGTTAATTAGTTTGTAGGTAGTTAGTTAGTTAGTTAGGAGTTAGGTAATTAGTTAGTTACGTAGTTAGTTAGTTAGGAGTTAGGTAGTTAGTTAGGAGTTAGGTAGTTAGTTAGTTAGGAGTTAGGTATTTAGTTAGTTAGTTAGTTAATTAGTTAGGAGTTAGTTAGTTAATTAGTTAGTAGTTAGTTAGTTAGGTAGTTAGGAGTTAGTTAGTTAGTTAGTTAGTTAATTAGTTAGTTAGTTATTTAGTTAGTTAGGAGTGAGTAAGTTAGTTAGGAGTTAGTTAGTTAATTATTTAAGAGTTAGTTAGTTAATTAGTTTGGAGTTAGTTAATTAGTTCGGAGGTAGTTAGTTAGTTAGGAGTTAGTTTGTTAGGAGTTAGTTAGTTAGGAGTTAGTTAGTTAGTTAATTAATTAATTAGTTAGGAGTTAGTTAGTTAATTAGTTAGGAGTTAGTTAGTTAATTAGCTAGGAGTTAGTTAGTTAATTAGTTAGGAGTTAGTTAGTTAGTTAGTTAGGAGTTAGTTAGTTAGTTAGTTAGGAGTTAGTTAGTTAGTTCGGAGGTAGTTAGGTGTTAGGTAGTTAGTTAGTTAGTTCGGAGGTAGTTAGTTAGTTAGGAGTTAGGTAGTTAGTTAGTTGGGGTAGCGGGGTACGGGTATACCCTATCAAAGGAGATGTAAGGCGCCTCCTTCCCTCCGCTAGCCTACGGGACACCCTTGGTCAAGGTGGAGTTCCCGTTTAGCCCCCCATTCAGGGTTACATGAAGCCATGGGTGCAAGTGGTGGATGAAGATGGATAGCAGCTGATAGCTAGTTACGTAGTTTTTTATTTAGTTAGTTCTCCTTGGTGCGTGGGCGGTTAGTTCTCCTCGGTGCGTGGTTGGTTAGTTCTCCTCGGTGCGTGGTCGGTTAGTTCTCCTCGGTGGATGGGCAGTTAGTTCTCCTCGGTGCGTGGGCGGTTAGTTCTCCTTGGTGCATGGTTGGTTAGTTCTCCTCTGTGCGTGGTCGGTTAGTTTTCCTCGGTGCGTGGGCGGTTTCTACTCGGTGCGTGGGCGGTTCTCCTCGGTGCGTGGGCGGTTCTCCTCGGTGCATGGACGGTTAGTTCTCCTCAGTGCGTGGTCGGTTAGTTCTCCTCAGTGCGTGGGCGGTTAGTTCTCCTCGATGCGTGGGCGGTTATTTCTCCCCAGTGCGTAAGCGTTTAGTTCTTCTCGGTGCGTGGGCAGTTAGTTTTCCTCGTTGCGTGGGCGCTTAGTTCTCCTCGGTTCGTGGGCACGTAGTTCACCTCGGTGCGCGTGGACGTTTAGTTCTCTTCAGTGCGTGAGCGGTTAGTTCTCGTCGGTGCGTGGGCGCTTAGTTCTCCTCGGTGTGTGGGCAGTTAGTTAGGAGTTAGTTAGTTAGTTAGGAGTTAGTTAGTTAGTTAGGAGTTAGTTAGGAGTTAGTTAGTTAGTTACGAGTTAGTTAGTTAGTTAGTTAATTAGTTAGTTATGAGTTAGTTAGTTAATTAGTTAGGAGTTAGTTAGTTAATTAGTTAGGAGTTAGTTAATTAGGTAGGAGTTAGTTAGTTAATTAGTTAGGAGTTAGTTAGTTAATTAGTTAGTTAGGAGTTAGTTAATTAGTTAGTTAGGAGTTAGTTAGTTAATTAGTTAGGAGTTAGTTAGTTAATTAGTTAGGAGTTAGTTAGTTAGTTAATTAGTTAGTTAGATAGTTAATTAGTTAGTTAGTTTGTTTATTAGTTAGTTAGGAGTGAGTAAGTTAGTTAGGAGTTAGGAGTTAGTTAATTAGTTAGGAGTTAGTTAATTAGTTAGGTAGTTAGTTAGTTAGTTAGTTAGTTAATTAATTAGTTAGTTAGGAGTTAGTTAGTTAGTTAATTAGTTAGTTAGGAGTTAGTTAGTTAATTAGTTAGAAGTTAGTTAGTTAATTAGTTAGGAGTTAGTTAGTTAATTAGTTAGGAGTTAGTTAATTAGGTAGGAGTTAGTTAGTTAATTAGTTAGGAGTTAGTTAGTTAATTAGTTAGTTAGGAGTTAGTTAATTAGTTAGTTAGGAGTTAGTTAATTAGTTAGTTAGGAGTTAGTTAGTTAATTAGTTAGGAGTAAGTTAGTTAATTAGTTAGGAGTTAGTTAGTTAGTTAATTAGTTAGTTAGTTAGTTAATTAGTTAGTTAGTTTGTTTATTAGTTAGTTAGGAGTGAGTAAATTAGTTAGGAGTTAGTTAGTTAATTAGTTAGGAGTTAGTTAATTAGTTAAGAGTTAGTTAATTAGTTCGGAGGTAGTTAGTTAGTTAGTTAGGAGTTAGGTAGTTAGTTAGTTACGTAGTTAGTTAGGAGTTAGGTAGTTAGTTAGGAGTTAGTTAGTTAGTTAATTAGTTAGGAGTTAGTTAGTTAATTAGATCGGAGGTAGTTAGTTAGTTAGTTAGGAGTTAGTTAGTTAATTAGTTAGTTAGGAGTTAGTTAATTAGTTAGAAGTTAGTTAGTTAATTAGTTAGGAGTTAGTTAGTTAATTAGTTAGGAGTTAGTTAATTAGTTAGGAGTTAGTTAATTAGTTAGGAGTTAGTTAGTTAATTAGTTAAGAGTTAGTTAGTTAATTAGTTCGGAGTTAGTTAGTTAGTTAGGAGTTAGGGAGTTAGTTAGTTAGGAGTTAGTTAGTTAGTTAGGAGTTAGTTAATTAGTTAGTTACTTACTTAATTAGTTAGTTAGTTAGTTAATCAGTTAGTTAGGAGTTAGTTAGTTAATTAGTTAGGAGTTAGTTAGGTAATTAGTTAGTTAGAAGTTAGTTAGTTAATTAGTTAGGAGTTAGTTAGTTAATTAGTTAGGAGTTAGTTAGTTAATTAGTTAGGAGTTAGTTAGTTAGTTAATTAGTTAGTTAGTTAGTTAATTAGTTAGTTAGTTAATTAGTTAGTTAGTTTGTTAATTAGTTAGTTAGGAGTTAGTAGTTAGTTAATTAGTTAAGAGTTAGTTAATTAGTTTGTAGGTAGTTAGTTAGTTAGTTAGGAGTTAGGTAATTAGTTAGTTACGTAGTTAGTTAGTTAGGAGTTAGGTAGTTAGTTAGGAGTTAGGTAGTTAGTTAGTTAGGAGTTAGGTATTTAGTTAGTTAGTTAGTTAATTAGTTAGGAGTTAGTTAGTTAATTAGTTAGTAGTTAGTTAGTTAGGTAGTTAGGAGTTAGTTAGTTAATTAGTTAGTTAGTTATTTAGTTAGTTAGGAGTGAGTAAGTTAGTTAGGAGTTAGTTAGTTAATTATTTAAGAGTTAGTTAGTTAATTAGTTTGGAGTTAGTTAATTAGTTCGGAGGTAGTTAGTTAGTTAGGAGTTAGTTTGTTAGGAGTTAGTTAGTTAGGAGTTAGTTAGTTAGTTAATTAATTAATTAGTTAGGAGTTAGTTAGTTAATTAGTTAGGAGTTAGTTAGTTAATTAGCTAGGAGTTAGTTAGTTAATTAGTTAGGAGTTAGTTAGTTAGTTAGTTAGGAGTTAGTTAGTTAGTTAGGAGTTAGTTAGTTAGTTAGTTCGGAGGTAGTTAGGTGTTAGGTAGTTAGTTAGTTAGTTAGTTCGGAGGTAGTTAGTTAGTTAGGAGTTAGGTAGTTAGTTAGTTGGGGTAGCGGGGTACGGGTATACCCTATCAAAGGAGATGTAAGGCGCCTCCTTCCCTCCGCTAGCCTACGGGACACCCTTGGTCAAGGTGGAGTTCCCGTTTAGCCCCCCATTCAGGGTTACATGAAGCCATGGGTGCAAGTGGTGGATGAAGATGGATAGCAGCTGATAGCTAGTTACGTAGTTTTTTATTTAGTTAGTTCTCCTTGGTGCGTGGGCGGTTAGTTCTCCTCGGTGCGTGGTTGGTTAGTTCTCCTCGGTGCGTGGTCGGTTAGTTCTCCTCGGTGGATGGGCAGTTAGTTCTCCTCGGTGCGTGGGCGGTTAGTTCTCCTTGGTGCATGGTTGGTTAGTTCTCCTCTGTGCGTGGTCGGTTAGTTTTCCTCGGTGCGTGGGCGGTTTCTACTCGGTGCGTGGGCGGTTCTCCTCGGTGCGTGGGCGGTTCTCCTCGGTGCATGGACGGTTAGTTCTCCTCAGTGCGTGGTCGGTTAGTTCTCCTCAGTGCGTGGGCGGTTAGTTCTCCTCGATGCGTGGGCGGTTATTTCTCCCCAGTGCGTAAGCGTTTAGTTCTTCTCGGTGCGTGGGCAGTTAGTTTTCCTCGTTGCGTGGGCGCTTAGTTCTCCTCGGTTCGTGGGCACGTAGTTCACCTCGGTGCGCGTGGACGTTTAGTTCTCTTCAGTGCGTGAGCGGTTAGTTCTCGTCGGTGCGTGGGCGCTTAGTTCTCCTCGGTGTGTGGGCAGTTAGTTAGGAGTTAGTTAGTTAGTTAGGAGTTAGTTAGTTAGTTAGGAGTTAGTTAGGAGTTAGTTAGTTAGTTACGAGTTAGTTAGTTAGTTAGTTAATTAGTTAGTTATGAGTTAGTTAGTTAATTAGTTAGGAGTTAGTTAGTTAATTAGTTAGGAGTTAGTTAATTAGGTAGGAGTTAGTTAGTTAATTAGTTAGGAGTTAGTTAGTTAATTAGTTAGTTAGGAGTTAGTTAATTAGTTAGTTAGGAGTTAGTTAGTTAATTAGTTAGGAGTTAGTTAGTTAATTAGTTAGGAGTTAGTTAGTTAGTTAATTAGTTAGTTAGATAGTTAATTAGTTAGTTAGTTTGTTTATTAGTTAGTTAGGAGTGAGTAAGTTAGTTAGGAGTTAGGAGTTAGTTAATTAGTTAGGAGTTAGTTAATTAGTTACGTAGTTAGTTAGTTAGTTAGTTAGTTAATTAATTAGTTAGTTAGGAGTTAGTTAGTTAGTTAATTAGTTAGTTAGGAGTTAGTTAGTTAATTAGTTAGAAGTTAGTTAGTTAATTAGTTAGGAGTTAGTTAGTTAATTAGTTAGGAGTTAGTTAATTAGGTAGGAGTTAGTTAGTTAATTAGTTAGGAGTTAGTTAGTTAATTAGTTAGTTAGGAGTTAGTTAATTAGTTAGTTAGGAGTTAGTTAGTTAATTAGTTAGGAGTAAGTTAGTTAATTAGTTAGGAGTTAGTTAGTTAGTTAATTAGTTAGTTAGTTAGTTAATTAGTTAGTTAGTTTGTTTATTAGTTAGTTAGGAGTGAGTAAATTAGTTAGGAGTTAGGAGTTAGTTAATTAGTTAGGAGTTAGTTAGTTAATTAGTTAGGAGTTAGTTAATTAGTTAAGAGTTAGTTAATTAGTTCGGAGGTAGTTAGTTAGTTAGTTAGGAGTTAGGTAGTTAGTTAGTTACGTAGTTAGTTAGGAGTTAGGTAGTTAGTTAGGAGTTAGTTAGTTAGTTAATTAGTTAGGAGTTAGTTAGTTAATTAGATCGGAGGTAGTTAGTTAGTTAGTTAGGAGTTAGTTAGTTAGTTAGTTAGTTAATTAGTTAGTTAGGAGTTAGTTAGTTAATTAGTTAGAAGTTAGTTAGTTAATTAGTTAGGAGTTAGTTAGTTAATTAGTTAGGAGTTAGTTAATTAGTTAGGAGTTAGTTAAAGTTAGTTAATTAGTTCGGAGTTAGTTAGTTAGTTAGGAGTTAGGGAGTTAGTTAGTTAGGAGTTAGTTAGTTAGTTAGGAGTTAGTTAATTAGTTAGTTACTTAGTTAATTAGTTAGTTAGTTAGTTAATCAGTTAGTTAGGAGTTAGTTAGTTAATTAGTTAGGAGTTAGTTAGGTAATTAGTTAGTTAGGAGTTAGTTAATTAGTAAGGAGTTAGTTAGTTAATTAGTTAGGAGTTAGTTAGTTAATTAGTTAGGAGTTAGTTAGTTAGTTAATTAGTTAGTTAGTTAGTTAATTAGTTAGTTAGTTAATTAGTTAGTTAGTTTGTTAATTAGTTAGTTAGGAGTTAGTAGTTAGTTAATTAGTTAAGAGTTAGTTAATTAGTTTGTAGGTAGTTAGTTAGTTAGTTAGGAGTTAGGTAATTAGTTAGTTACGTAGTTAGTTAGTTAGGAGTTAGGTAGTTAGTTAGGAGTTAGGTAGTTAGTTAGTTAGGAGTTAGGTATTTAGTTAGTTAGTTAGTTAATTAGTTAGGAGTTAGTTAGTTAATTAGTTAGTAGTTAGTTAGTTAGGTAGTTAGGAGTTAGTTAGTTAGTTAGTTAGTTAATTAGTTAGTTAGTTATTTAGTTAGTTAGGAGTGAGTAAGTTAGTTAGGAGTTAGTTAGTTAATTATTTAAGAGTTAGTTAGTTAATTAGTTTGGAGTTAGTTAATTAGTTCGGAGGTAGTTAGTTAGTTAGGAGTTAGTTTGTTAGGAGTTAGTTAGTTAGGAGTTAGTTAGTTAGTTAATTAATTAATTAGTTAGGAGTTAGTTAGTTAATTAGTTAGGAGTTAGTTAGTTAATTAGCTAGGAGTTAGTTAGTTAATTAGTTAGGAGTTAGTTAGTTAGTTAGTTAGGAGTTAGTTAGTTAGTTAGTTAGGAGTTAGTTAGTTAGTTAGTTCGGAGGTAGTTAGGTGTTAGGTAGTTAGTTAGTTAGTTAGTTCGGAGGTAGTTAGTTAGTTAGGAGTTAGGTAGTTAATTAGTTGGGGTAGCGGGGTACGGGTATACCCTATCAAAGGAGATGTAAGGCGCCTCCTTCCCTCCGCTAGCCTACGGGACACCCTTGGTCAAGGTGGAGTTCCCGTTTAGCCCCCCATTCAGGGTTACATGAAGCCATGGGTGCAAGTGGTAGATGAAGATGGATAGCAGCTGATAGCTAGTTACGTAGTTTTTTATTTAGTTAGTTCTCCTTGGTGCGTGGGCGGTTAGTTCTCCTCGGTGCGTGGTTGGTTAGTTCTCCTCGGTGCGTGGTCGGTTAGTTCTCCTCGGTGGATGGGCAGTTAGTTCTCCTCGGTGCGTGGGCGGTTAGTTCTCCTTGGTGCATGGTTGGTTAGTTCTCCTCTGTGCGTGGTCGGTTAGTTTTCCTCGGTGCGTGGGCGGTTTCTACTCGGTGCGTGGGCGGTTCTCCTCGGTGCGTGGGCGGTTCTCCTCGGTGCATGGACGGTTAGTTCTCCTCAGTGCGTGGTCGGTTAGTTCTCCTCAGTGCGTGGGCGGTTAGTTCTCCTCGATGCGTGGGCGGTTATTTCTCCCCAGTGCGTAAGCGTTTAGTTCTTCTCGGTGCGTGGGCAGTTAGTTTTCCTCGTTGCGTGGGCGCTTAGTTCTCCTCGGTTCGTGGGCACGTAGTTCACCTCGGTGCGCGTGGACGTTTAGTTCTCTTCAGTGCGTGAGCGGTTAGTTCTCGTCGGTGCGTGGGCGCTTAGTTCTCCTCGGTGTGTGGGCAGTTAGTTAGGAGTTAGTTAGTTAGTTAGGAGTTAGTTAGTTAGTTAGGAGTTAGTTAGGAGTTAGTTAGTTAGTTACGAGTTAGTTAGTTAGTTAGTTAATTAGTTAGTTATGAGTTAGTTAGTTAATTAGTTAGGAGTTAGTTAGTTAATTAGTTAGGAGTTAGTTAATTAGGTAGGAGTTAGTTAGTTAATTAGTTAGGAGTTAGTTAGTTAATTAGTTAGTTAGGAGTTAGTTAATTAGTTAGTTAGGAGTTAGTTAGTTAATTAGTTAGGAGTTAGTTAGTTAATTAGTTAGGAGTTAGTTAGTTAGTTAATTAGTTAGTTAGATAGTTAATTAGTTAGTTAGTTTGTTTATTAGTTAGTTAGGAGTGAGTAAGTTAGTTAGGAGTTAGTTAATTAGTTAGGAGTTAGTTAATTAGTTAGGTAGTTAGTTAGTTAGTTAGTTAATTAATTAATTAGTTAGTTAGGAGTTAGTTAGTTAGTTAATTAGTTAGTTAGGAGTTAGTTAGTTAATTAGTTAGAAGTTAGTTAGTTAATTAGTTAGGAGTTAGTTAGTTAATTAGTTAGGAGTTAGTTAATTAGGTAGGAGTTAGTTAGTTAATTAGTTAGGAGTTAGTTAGTTAATTAGTTAGTTAGGAGTTAGTTAATTAGTTAGTTAGGAGTTAGTTAGTTAATTAGTTAGGAGTAAGTTAGTTAATTAGTTAGGAGTTAGTTAGTTAGTTAATTAGTTAGTTAGTTAGTTAATTAGTTAGTTAGTTTGTTTATTAGTTAGTTAGGAGTGAGTAAATTAGTTAGGAGTTAGGAGTTAGTTAATTAGTTAGGAGTTAGTTAGTTAATTAGTTAGGAGTTAGTTAATTAGTTAAGAGTTAGTTAATTAGTTCGGAGGTAGTTAGTTAGTTAGTTAGGAGTTAGGTAGTTAGTTAGTTACGTAGTTAGTTAGGAGTTAGGTAGTTAGTTAGGAGTTAGTTAGTTAGTTAATTAGTTAGGAGTTAGTTAGTTAATTAGTTAGGAGTTAGTTAATTAGTTTGGAGGTAGTTAGTTAGTTTGGAGGTAGTTAGTTAGTTAGTTAAGAGTTAGGTAGTTAGTTAGTTAGGAGTTAGGTAGTTAGTTAGTTAGGAGTTAGTTAGTTAGTTAGTTAATTAGTATGTTAGGGGTTAGGAGTTATGTTAGTTAATTAGTTAAGAGTTAGTTAGTTAATTAGTTAGGAGTTAGTTAGTTAATTAGTTAGGAGTTAGTTAGTTAATTAGTTCGGAGGTAGTTAGTTAGTTAGGAGTTAGTTAGTTAGTTAGTTAGGAGTTAGTTAGGAGTTAGTTAGTTAGGAGTTAGTTAGTTAGTTAATTAGTTAGTGAGTTAGTTAGTTAGTTAGTTAATTAGGAGTTAGTTAGTTAGTTAGTTAGTTAGGAGTTAGTTAGTTAATTAGTTAGGAGTTAGTTAATTAGTTAGGAGTTAGTTAGTTAATTAGTTAGGAGTTAGTTAGTTAATTAGTTAGGAGTTAGTTAGTTAATTAGTTAGGAGTTAGTTAGTTAATTAGTTAGTTAGGAGTTAGTTAGTTAATTAGTTAGGAGTTAGTTAGGTAATTAGTTAGGAGTTAGTTAATTAGTTAGGTAGTTAGTTAGTTAGTTAGTTAGTTAGTTAATTAGTTAGTTAGGAGTTAGTTAGTTAGTTAGTTAATTAGTTAGTTAGGAGTTAGTTAGTTAATTAGTTAGAAGTTAGTTAGTTAATTAGTTAGAAGTTAGTTAGTTAATTAGTTAGGAGTTAGTTAGTTAATTAGTTAATAGTTAGTTAATTAGTTAGGAGTTAGTTAGTTAATTGGTTAGGAGTTAGTTAGTTAATTAGTTAGGAGTTAGGTAGTTAGGAGTTAGTTAGTTAGTTAATTAGTTAGTGAGTTAGTTAGTTAGTTAGTTAATTAGGAGTTAGTTAGTTAATTAGGAGTTAGTTAGTTAGTTAGTTAGTTAGGAGTTAGTTAGTTAATTAGTTAGGAGTTAGTTAATTAGTTAGGAGTTAGTTAGTTAATTAGTGAGGAGTTAGTTAGTTAATTAGTTAGGAGTTAGTTAATTAGGTAGGAGTTAGTTAGTTAATTAGTTAGGAGTTAGTTAATTAGGTAGGAGTTAGTTAGTTAATTAGTTAGGAGTTAGTTAGTTAATTAGTTAGTTAGGAGTTAGTTAATTAGTTAGTTAGGAGTTAGTTAATTAGTTAGTTAGGAGTTAGTTAGTTAATTAGTTAGGAGTAAGTTAGTTAATTAGTTAGGAGTTAGTTAGTTAGTTAATTAGTTAGTTAGTTAGTTAATTAGTTAGTTAGTTTGTTTATTAGTTAGTTAGGAGTGAGTAAATTAGTTAGGAGTTAGTTAGTTAATTAGTTAGGAGTTAGTTAATTAGTTAAGAGTTAGTTAATTAGTTCGGAGGTAGTTAGTTAGTTAGTTAGGAGTTAGGTAGTTAGTTAGTTACGTAGTTAGTTAGGAGTTAGGTAGTTAGTTAGGAGTTAGTTAGTTAGTTAATTAGTTAGGAGTTAGTTAGTTAATTAGATCGGAGGTAGTTAGTTAGTTAGTTAGGAGTTAGTTAGTTAATTAGTTAGTTAGGAGTTAGTTAATTAGTTAGAAGTTAGTTAGTTAATTAGTTAGGAGTTAGTTAGTTAATTAGTTAGGAGTTAGTTAATTAGTTAGGAGTTAGTTAATTAGTTAGGAGTTAGTTAGTTAATTAGTTAAGAGTTAGTTAGTTAATTAGTTCGGAGTTAGTTAGTTAGTTAGGAGTTAGGGAGTTAGTTAGTTAGGAGTTAGTTAGTTAGTTAGGAGTTAGTTAATTAGTTAGTTACTTACTTAATTAGTTAGTTAGTTAGTTAATCAGTTAGTTAGGAGTTAGTTAGTTAATTAGTTAGGAGTTAGTTAGGTAATTAGTTAGTTAGAAGTTAGTTAGTTAATTAGTTAGGAGTTAGTTAGTTAATTAGTTAGGAGTTAGTTAGTTAATTAGTTAGGAGTTAGTTAGTTAGTTAATTAGTTAGTTAGTTAGTTAATTAGTTAGTTAGTTAATTAGTTAGTTAGTTTGTTAATTAGTTAGTTAGGAGTTAGTAGTTAGTTAATTAGTTAAGAGTTAGTTAATTAGTTTGTAGGTAGTTAGTTAGTTAGTTAGGAGTTAGGTAATTAGTTAGTTACGTAGTTAGTTAGTTAGGAGTTAGGTAGTTAGTTAGGAGTTAGGTAGTTAGTTAGTTAGGAGTTAGGTATTTAGTTAGTTAGTTAGTTAATTAGTTAGGAGTTAGTTAGTTAATTAGTTAGTAGTTAGTTAGTTAGGTAGTTAGGAGTTAGTTAGTTAGTTAGTTAGTTAATTAGTTAGTTAGTTATTTAGTTAGTTAGGAGTGAGTAAGTTAGTTAGGAGTTAGTTAGTTAATTATTTAAGAGTTAGTTAGTTAATTAGTTTGGAGTTAGTTAATTAGTTCGGAGGTAGTTAGTTAGTTAGGAGTTAGTTTGTTAGGAGTTAGTTAGTTAGGAGTTAGTTAGTTAGTTAATTAATTAATTAGTTAGGAGTTAGTTAGTTAATTAGTTAGGAGTTAGTTAGTTAATTAGCTAGGAGTTAGTTAGTTAATTAGTTAGGAGTTAGTTAGTTAGTTAGTTAGGAGTTAGTTAGTTAGTTAGTTAGGAGTTAGTTAGTTAGTTAGTTCGGAGGTAGTTAGGTGTTAGGTAGTTAGTTAGTTAGTTAGTTCGGAGGTAGTTAGTTAGTTAGGAGTTAGGTAGTTAGTTAGTTGGGGTAGCGGGGTACGGGTATACCCTATCAAAGGAGATGTAAGGCGCCTCCTTCCCTCCGCTAGCCTACGGGACACCCTTGGTCAAGGTGGAGTTCCCGTTTAGCCCCCCATTCAGGGTTACATGAAGCCATGGGTGCAAGTGGTGGATGAAGATGGATAGCAGCTGATAGCTAGTTACGTAGTTTTTTATTTAGTTAGTTCTCCTTGGTGCGTGGGCGGTTAGTTCTCCTCGGTGCGTGGTTGGTTAGTTCTCCTCGGTGCGTGGTCGGTTAGTTCTCCTCGGTGGATGGGCAGTTAGTTCTCCTCGGTGCGTGGGCGGTTAGTTCTCCTTGGTGCATGGTTGGTTAGTTCTCCTCTGTGCGTGGTCGGTTAGTTTTCCTCGGTGCGTGGGCGGTTTCTACTCGGTGCGTGGGCGGTTCTCCTCGGTGCGTGGGCGGTTCTCCTCGGTGCATGGACGGTTAGTTCTCCTCAGTGCGTGGTCGGTTAGTTCTCCTCAGTGCGTGGGCGGTTAGTTCTCCTCGATGCGTGGGCGGTTATTTCTCCCCAGTGCGTAAGCGTTTAGTTCTTCTCGGTGCGTGGGCAGTTAGTTTTCCTCGTTGCGTGGGCGCTTAGTTCTCCTCGGTTCGTGGGCACGTAGTTCACCTCGGTGCGCGTGGACGTTTAGTTCTCTTCAGTGCGTGAGCGGTTAGTTCTCGTCGGTGCGTGGGCGCTTAGTTCTCCTCGGTGTGTGGGCAGTTAGTTAGGAGTTAGTTAGTTAGTTAGGAGTTAGTTAGTTAGTTAGGAGTTAGTTAGGAGTTAGTTAGTTAGTTACGAGTTAGTTAGTTAGTTAGTTAATTAGTTAGTTATGAGTTAGTTAGTTAATTAGTTAGGAGTTAGTTAGTTAATTAGTTAGGAGTTAGTTAATTAGGTAGGAGTTAGTTAGTTAATTAGTTAGGAGTTAGTTAGTTAATTAGTTAGTTAGGAGTTAGTTAATTAGTTAGTTAGGAGTTAGTTAGTTAATTAGTTAGGAGTTAGTTAGTTAATTAGTTAGGAGTTAGTTAGTTAGTTAATTAGTTAGTTAGATAGTTAATTAGTTAGTTAGTTTGTTTATTAGTTAGTTAGGAGTGAGTAAGTTAGTTAGGAGTTAGGAGTTAGTTAATTAGTTAGGAGTTAGTTAATTAGTTACGTAGTTAGTTAGTTAGTTAGTTAGTTAATTAATTAGTTAGTTAGGAGTTAGTTAGTTAGTTAATTAGTTAGTTAGGAGTTAGTTAGTTAATTAGTTAGAAGTTAGTTAGTTAATTAGTTAGGAGTTAGTTAGTTAATTAGTTAGGAGTTAGTTAATTAGGTAGGAGTTAGTTAGTTAATTAGTTAGGAGTTAGTTAGTTAATTAGTTAGTTAGGAGTTAGTTAATTAGTTAGTTAGGAGTTAGTTAGTTAATTAGTTAGGAGTAAGTTAGTTAATTAGTTAGGAGTTAGTTAGTTAGTTAATTAGTTAGTTAGTTAGTTAATTAGTTAGTTAGTTTGTTTATTAGTTAGTTAGGAGTGAGTAAATTAGTTAGGAGTTAGGAGTTAGTTAATTAGTTAGGAGTTAGTTAGTTAATTAGTTAGGAGTTAGTTAATTAGTTAAGAGTTAGTTAATTAGTTCGGAGGTAGTTAGTTAGTTAGTTAGGAGTTAGGTAGTTAGTTAGTTACGTAGTTAGTTAGGAGTTAGGTAGTTAGTTAGGAGTTAGTTAGTTAGTTAATTAGTTAGGAGTTAGTTAGTTAATTAGATCGGAGGTAGTTAGTTAGTTAGTTAGGAGTTAGTTAGTTAGTTAGTTAGTTAATTAGTTAGTTAGGAGTTAGTTAGTTAATTAGTTAGAAGTTAGTTAGTTAATTAGTTAGGAGTTAGTTAGTTAATTAGTTAGGAGTTAGTTAATTAGTTAGGAGTTAGTTAAAGTTAGTTAATTAGTTCGGAGTTAGTTAGTTAGTTAGGAGTTAGGGAGTTAGTTAGTTAGGAGTTAGTTAGTTAGTTAGGAGTTAGTTAATTAGTTAGTTACTTAGTTAATTAGTTAGTTAGTTAGTTAATCAGTTAGTTAGGAGTTAGTTAGTTAATTAGTTAGGAGTTAGTTAGGTAATTAGTTAGTTAGGAGTTAGTTAATTAGTTAGGAGTTAGTTAGTTAATTAGTTAGGAGTTAGTTAGTTAATTAGTTAGGAGTTAGTTAGTTAGTTAATTAGTTAGTTAGTTAGTTAATTAGTTAGTTAGTTAATTAGTTAGTTAGTTTGTTAATTAGTTAGTTAGGAGTTAGTAGTTAGTTATTTAGTTAGTTAGGAGTGAGTAAGTTAGTTAGGAGTTAGTTAGTTAATTATTTAAGAGTTAGTTAGTTAATTAGTTTGGAGTTAGTTAATTAGTTCGGAGGTAGTTAGTTAGTTAGGAGTTAGTTTGTTAGGAGTTAGTTAGTTAGGAGTTAGTTAGTTAGTTAATTAATTAATTAGTTAGGAGTTAGTTAGTTAATTAGTTAGGAGTTAGTTAGTTAATTAGCTAGGAGTTAGTTAGTTAATTAGTTAGGAGTTAGTTAGTTAGTTAGTTAGGAGTTAGTTAGTTAGTTAGTTAGGAGTTAGTTAGTTAGTTAGTTCGGAGGTAGTTAGGTGTTAGGTAGTTAGTTAGTTAGTTAGTTCGGAGGTAGTTAGTTAGTTAGGAGTTAGGTAGTTAGTTAGTTGGGGTAGCGGGGTACGGGTATACCCTATCAAAGGAGATGTAAGGCGCCTCCTTCCCTCCGCTAGCCTACGGGACACCCTTGGTCAAGGTGGAGTTCCCGTTTAGCCCCCCATTCAGGGTTACATGAAGCCATGGGTGCAAGTGGTGGATGAAGATGGATAGCAGCTGATAGCTAGTTACGTAGTTTTTTATTTAGTTAGTTCTCCTTGGTGCGTGGGCGGTTAGTTCTCCTCGGTGCGTGGTTGGTTAGTTCTCCTCGGTGCGTGGTCGGTTAGTTCTCCTCGGTGGATGGGCAGTTAGTTCTCCTCGGTGCGTGGGCGGTTAGTTCTCCTTGGTGCATGGTTGGTTAGTTCTCCTCTGTGCGTGGTCGGTTAGTTTTCCTCGGTGCGTGGGCGGTTTCTACTCGGTGCGTGGGCGGTTCTCCTCGGTGCGTGGGCGGTTCTCCTCGGTGCATGGACGGTTAGTTCTCCTCAGTGCGTGGTCGGTTAGTTCTCCTCAGTGCGTGGGCGGTTAGTTCTCCTCAATGCGTGGGCGGTTATTTCTCCCCAGTGCGTAAGCGTTTAGTTCTTCTCGGTGCGTGGGCAGTTAGTTTTCCTCGTTGCGTGGGCGCTTAGTTCTCCTCGGTTCGTGGGCACGTAGTTCACCTCGGTGCGCGTGGACGTTTAGTTCTCTTCAGTGCGTGAGCGGTTAGTTCTCGTCGGTGCGTGGGCGCTTAGTTCTCCTCGGTGTGTGGGCAGTTAGTTAGGAGTTAGTTAGTTAGTTAGGAGTTAGTTAGTTAGTTAGGAGTTAGTTAGGAGTTAGTTAGTTAGTTACGAGTTAGTTAGTTAGTTAGTTAATTAGTTAGTTATGAGTTAGTTAGTTAATTAGTTAGGAGTTAGTTAGTTAATTAGTTAGGAGTTAGTTAATTAGGTAGGAGTTAGTTAGTTAATTAGTTAGGAGTTAGTTAGTTAATTAGTTAGTTAGGAGTTAGTTAATTAGTTAGTTAGGAGTTAGTTAGTTAATTAGTTAGGAGTTAGTTAGTTAATTAGTTAGGAGTTAGTTAGTTAGTTAATTAGTTAGTTAGATAGTTAATTAGTTAGTTAGTTTGTTTATTAGTTAGTTAGGAGTGAGTAAGTTAGTTAGGAGTTAGGAGTTAGTTAATTAGTTAGGAGTTAGTTAATTAGTTACGTAGTTAGTTAGTTAGTTAGTTAGTTAATTAATTAGTTAGTTAGGAGTTAGTTAGTTAGTTAATTAGTTAGTTAGGAGTTAGTTAGTTAATTAGTTAGAAGTTAGTTAGTTAATTAGTTAGGAGTTAGTTAGTTAATTAGTTAGGAGTTAGTTAATTAGGTAGGAGTTAGTTAGTTAATTAGTTAGGAGTTAGTTAGTTAATTAGTTAGTTAGGAGTTAGTTAATTAGTTAGTTAGGAGTTAGTTAGTTAATTAGTTAGGAGTAAGTTAGTTAATTAGTTAGGAGTTAGTTAGTTAGTTAATTAGTTAGTTAGTTAGTTAATTAGTTAGTTAGTTTGTTTATTAGTTAGTTAGGAGTGAGTAAATTAGTTAGGAGTTAGGAGTTAGTTAATTAGTTAGGAGTTAGTTAGTTAATTAGTTAGGAGTTAGTTAATTAGTTAAGAGTTAGTTAATTAGTTCGGAGGTAGTTAGTTAGTTAGTTAGGAGTTAGGTAGTTAGTTAGTTACGTAGTTAGTTAGGAGTTAGGTAGTTAGTTAGGAGTTAGTTAGTTAGTTAATTAGTTAGGAGTTAGTTAGTTAATTAGATCGGAGGTAGTTAGTTAGTTAGTTAGGAGTTAGTTAGTTAGTTAGTTAGTTAATTAGTTAGTTAGGAGTTAGTTAGTTAATTAGTTAGAAGTTAGTTAGTTAATTAGTTAGGAGTTAGTTAGTTAATTAGTTAGGAGTTAGTTAATTAGTTAGGAGTTAGTTAAAGTTAGTTAATTAGTTCGGAGTTAGTTAGTTAGTTAGGAGTTAGGGAGTTAGTTAGTTAGGAGTTAGTTAGTTAGTTAGGAGTTAGTTAATTAGTTAGTTACTTAGTTAATTAGTTAGTTAGTTAGTTAATCAGTTAGTTAGGAGTTAGTTAGTTAATTAGTTAGGAGTTAGTTAGGTAATTAGTTAGTTAGGAGTTAGTTAATTAGTTAGGAGTTAGTTAGTTAATTAGTTAGGAGTTAGTTAGTTAATTAGTTAGGAGTTAGTTAGTTAGTTAATTAGTTAGTTAGTTAGTTAATTAGTTAGTTAGTTAATTAGTTAGTTAGTTTGTTAATTAGTTAGTTAGGAGTTAGTAGTTAGTTAATTAGTTAAGAGTTAGTTAATTAGTTTGTAGGTAGTTAGTTAGTTAGTTAGGAGTTAGGTAATTAGTTAGTTACGTAGTTAGTTAGTTAGGAGTTAGGTAGTTAGTTAGGAGTTAGGTAGTTAGTTAGTTAGGAGTTAGGTATTTAGTTAGTTAGTTAGTTAATTAGTTAGGAGTTAGTTAGTTAATTAGTTAGTAGTTAGTTAGTTAGGTAGTTAGGAGTTAGTTAGTTAGTTAGTTAGTTAATTAGTTAGTTAGTTATTTAGTTAGTTAGGAGTGAGTAAGTTAGTTAGGAGTTAGTTAGTTAATTATTTAAGAGTTAGTTAGTTAATTAGTTTGGAGTTAGTTAATTAATTCGGAGGTAGTTAGTTAGTTAGGAGTTAGTTTGTTAGGAGTTAGTTAGTTAGGAGTTAGTTAGTTAGTTAATTAATTAATTAGTTAGGAGTTAGTTAGTTAATTAATTAGGAGTTAGTTAGTTAATTAGCTAGGAGTTAGTTAGTTAATTAGTTAGGAGTTAGTTAGTTAGTTAGTTAGGAGTTAGTTAGTTAGTTAGTTAGGAGTTAGTTAGTTAGTTAGTTCGGAGGTAGTTAGGTGTTAGGTAGTTAGTTAGTTAGTTAGTTCGGAGGTAGTTAGTTAGTTAGGAGTTAGGTAGTTAATTAGTTGGGGTAGCGGGGTACGGGTATACCCTATCAAAGGAGATGTAAGGCGCCTCCTTCCCTCCGCTAGCCTACGGGACACCCTTGGTCAAGGTGGAGTTCCCGTTTAGCCCCCCATTCAGGGTTACATGAAGCCATGGGTGCAAGTGGTAGATGAAGATGGATAGCAGCTGATAGCTAGTTACGTAGTTTTTTATTTAGTTAGTTCTCCTTGGTGCGTGGGCGGTTAGTTCTCCTCGGTGCGTGGTTGGTTAGTTCTCCTCGGTGCGTGGTCGGTTAGTTCTCCTCGGTGGATGGGCAGTTAGTTCTCCTCGGTGCGTGGACGGTTAGTTCTCCTTGGTGCATGGTTGGTTAGTTCTCCTCTGTGCGTGGTCGGTTAGTTTTCCTCGGTGCGTGGGCGGTTTCTACTCGGTGCGTGGGCGGTTCTCCTCGGTGCGTGGGCGGTTCTCCTCGGTGCATGGACGGTTAGTTCTCCTCAGTGCGTGGTCGGTTAGTTCTCCTCAGTGCGTGGGCGGTTAGTTCTCCTCGATGCGTGGGCGGTTATTTCTCCCCAGTGCGTAAGCGTTTAGTTCTTCTCGGTGCGTGGGCAGTTAGTTTTCCTCGTTGCGTGGGCGCTTAGTTCTCCTCGGTTCGTGGGCACGTAGTTCACCTCGGTGCGCGTGGACGTTTAGTTCTCTTCAGTGCGTGAGCGGTTAGTTCTCGTCGGTGCGTGGGCGCTTAGTTCTCCTCGGTGTGTGGGCAGTTAGTTAGGAGTTAGTTAGTTAGTTAGGAGTTAGTTAGTTAGTTAGGAGTTAGTTAGGAGTTAGTTAGTTAGTTACGAGTTAGTTAGTTAGTTAGTTAATTAGTTAGTTATGAGTTAGTTAGTTAATTAGTTAGGAGTTAGTTAGTTAATTAGTTAGGAGTTAGTTAATTAGGTAGGAGTTAGTTAGTTAATTAGTTAGGAGTTAGTTAGTTAATTAGTTAGTTAGGAGTTAGTTAATTAGTTAGTTAGGAGTTAGTTAGTTAATTAGTTAGGAGTTAGTTAGTTAATTAGTTAGGAGTTAGTTAGTTAGTTAATTAGTTAGTTAGATAGTTAATTAGTTAGTTAGTTTGTTTATTAGTTAGTTAGGAGTGAGTAAGTTAGTTAGGAGTTAGTTAATTAGTTAGGAGTTAGTTAATTAGTTAGGTAGTTAGTTAGTTAGTTAGTTAATTAATTAATTAGTTAGTTAGGAGTTAGTTAGTTAGTTAATTAGTTAGTTAGGAGTTAGTTAGTTAATTAGTTAGAAGTTAGTTAGTTAATTAGTTAGGAGTTAGTTAGTTAATTAGTTAGGAGTTAGTTAATTAGGTAGGAGTTAGTTAGTTAATTAGTTAGGAGTTAGTTAGTTAATTAGTTAGTTAGGAGTTAGTTAATTAGTTAGTTAGGAGTTAGTTAGTTAATTAGTTAGGAGTAAGTTAGTTAATTAGTTAGGAGTTAGTTAGTTAGTTAATTAGTTAGTTAGTTAGTTAATTAGTTAGTTAGTTTGTTTATTAGTTAGTTAGGAGTGAGTAAATTAGTTAGGAGTTAGGAGTTAGTTAATTAGTTAGGAGTTAGTTAGTTAATTAGTTAGGAGTTAGTTAATTAGTTAAGAGTTAGTTAATTAGTTCGGAGGTAGTTAGTTAGTTAGTTAGGAGTTAGGTAGTTAGTTAGTTACGTAGTTAGTTAGGAGTTAGGTAGTTAGTTAGGAGTTAGTTAGTTAGTTAATTAGTTAGGAGTTAGTTAGTTAATTAGTTAGGAGTTAGTTAATTAGTTTGGAGGTAGTTAGTTAGTTTGGAGGTAGTTAGTTAGTTAGTTAAGAGTTAGGTAGTTAGTTAGTTAGGAGTTAGGTAGTTAGTTAGTTAGGAGTTAGTTAGTTAGTTAGTTAATTAGTATGTTAGGGGTTAGGAGTTATGTTAGTTAATTAGTTAAGAGTTAGTTAGTTAATTAGTTAGGAGTTAGTTAGTTAATTAGTTAGGAGTTAGTTAGTTAATTAGTTCGGAGGTAGTTAGTTAGTTAGGAGTTAGTTAGTTAGTTAGTTAGGAGTTAGTTAGGAGTTAGTTAGTTAGGAGTTAGTTAGTTAGTTAATTAGTTAGTGAGTTAGTTAGTTAGTTAGTTAATTAGGAGTTAGTTAGTTAGTTAGTTAGTTAGGAGTTAGTTAGTTAATTAGTTAGGAGTTAGTTAATTAGTTAGGAGTTAGTTAGTTAATTAGTTAGGAGTTAGTTAGTTAATTAGTTAGGAGTTAGTTAGTTAATTAGTTAGGAGTTAGTTAGTTAATTAGTTAGTTAGGAGTTAGTTAGTTAATTAGTTAGGAGTTAGTTAGGTAATTAGTTAGGAGTTAGTTAATTAGTTAGGTAGTTAGTTAGTTAGTTAGTTAGTTAGTTAATTAGTTAGTTAGGAGTTAGTTAGTTAGTTAGTTAATTAGTTAGTTAGGAGTTAGTTAGTTAATTAGTTAGAAGTTAGTTAGTTAATTAGTTAGAAGTTAGTTAGTTAATTAGTTAGGAGTTAGTTAGTTAATTAGTTAATAGTTAGTTAATTAGTTAGGAGTTAGTTAGTTAATTGGTTAGGAGTTAGTTAGTTAATTAGTTAGGAGTTAGGTAGTTAGGAGTTAGTTAGTTAGTTAATTAGTTAGTGAGTTAGTTAGTTAGTTAGTTAATTAGGAGTTAGTTAGTTAATTAGGAGTTAGTTAGTTAGTTAGTTAGTTAGGAGTTAGTTAGTTAATTAGTTAGGAGTTAGTTAATTAGTTAGGAGTTAGTTAGTTAATTAGTGAGGAGTTAGTTAGTTAATTAGTTAGGAGTTAGTTAGTTAATTAGTTAGGAGTTAGTTAGTTAATTAGTTAGGAGTTAGTTAGTTAATTAGTTAGGAGTTAGTTAGTTAATTAGTTAGCAGTTAGTTAGTTAATTAGTTCGGAGGTAGTCTGTTAGATAGTTAAGAGTTAGATAGTTAGCTAGTTAGGAGTTAGGTAGTTAGCTAGGAGTTAGTTAGTTAGTTAGTTACTTAGTTAGTTAGTTAGTTAGTTACTTAGTTAGTTAGTTTCTTTGTTAGTTAGTTAATTAGTTAGTTAGTTAGTTAATTAGTTAGTTAGTTAATTAGTTAGGAGTTAGTTAGTTAATTAGTTAAGAGTTAGTTAGTTAATTAGTTAGGAGTTAGTTAGTTAGTTAGATAGTAGTTAGTTAGTTACGTAGTTAGTTAGGAGTTAGGTAGTTAGTTAGGAGTTAGGTAGTTAGTTAGTTAGGAGTTAGGTAGTTAGTTAGTTAATTAGTTAGTTAGGAGTTAGTTAGTTAATTAGTTAGGAGTTAGATAGTTAATTAGTTAGGAGTTAGTTAGTTAATTAGTTAGGAGTTAGTTAATTAGTTAGGAGTTAGTTAGTTAATTAGTTCAGAGGTAGTTAGTTAATTAGTTAGGAGTTAGTTAATTAGTTAGGAGTTAGTTAGTTAATTAGTTCGGAGGTAGTTAGTTAGTTAGTTAGGAGTTAGGTAGTTAGTTAGTTAGGAGTTAGTTAATTAGTTAGTTAGTTAGTTAGTTAGTTAATTAGATAGTTAATTAGTTAATTAGCTAGTAAGTAGTGAGTAAGTTAGTTAGGAGTTAGTTAGTTAATTAGTTAAGAGTTAGTTAGTTAATTAGTTCGGAGGTAGTTAGTTAGTTATTTAGGAGTTAGGTAGTTAGTTAGGAGTTAGTTAGTTAGTTAGCAGTTAGTTAATTAGTAAGTTAGTTAGTTACTTAGTTAGTTAGTTAATTAGTTAGTTATTTACTTAGTTAGATAATTAGTTAGTTAGTTAGTTAGTTAATTAGTTAGTTAGGAATTAGTTAGTTAGTTAGGAATTAGTTAGTTATGAGTTAGTTAGTTAATTAGTTAGGAGTTAGTTAGTTAATTAGTTAGGAGTTAGTTAGTTAATTAGATCGGAGGTAGTTAGTTAGTTAGTTAGGAGTTAGTTAGTTAGTTAGTTAGTTAATTAGTTAGTTAGGAGTTAGTTAGTTAATTAGTTAGAAGTTAGTTAGTTAATTAGTTAGGAGTTAGTTAGTTAATTAGTTCGGAGTTAGTTAGTTAGTTAGGAGTTAGGGAGTTAGTTAGTTAGGAGTTAGTTAGTTAGTTAGGAGTTAGTTAATTAGTTAGTTACTTAGTTAATTAGTTAGTTAGTTAGTTAATCAGTTAGTTAGGAGTTAGTTAGTTAATTAGTTAGGAGTTAGTTAGGTAATTAGTTAGTTAGGAGTTAGTTAGTTAATTAGTTAGGAGTTAGTTAGTTAATTAGTTAGGAGTTAGTTAGTTAATTAGTTAGGAGTTAGTTAGTTAGTTAATTAGTTAGTTAGTTAGTTTGTTAATTAGTTTGTTAGTTAATTAGTTATTTAGTTTGTTAATTAGTTAGTTAGGAGTTAGTAGTTAGTTAATTAGTTAAGAGTTAGTTAGTTAATTAGTTTGTAGGTAGTTAGTTAGTTAGTTAGGAGTTAGGTAATTAGTTAGTTACGTAGTTAGTTAGTTAGGAGTTAGGTAGTTAGTTAGGAGTTAGGTAGTTAGTTAGTTAGGAGTTAGGTATTTAGTTAGTTAGTTAGTTAATTAGTTAGGAGTTAGTTAGTTAATTAGTTAGTAGTTAGTTAGTTAGGTAGTTAGGAGTTAGTTAGTTAGTTAGTTAGTTAATTAGTTAGTTAGTTATTTAGTTAGTTAGGAGTGAGTAAGTTAGTTAGGAGTTAGTTAGTTAATTATTTAAGAGTTAGTTAGTTAATTAGTTTGGAGTTAGTTAATTAGTTCGGAGGTAGTTAGTTAGTTAGGAGTTAGTTTGTTAGGAGTTAGTTAGTTAGGAGTTAGTTAGTTAGTTAATTAATTAATTAGTTAGGAGTTAGTTAGTTAATTAGTTAGGAGTTAGTTAGTTAATTAGCTAGGAGTTAGTTAGTTAGTTAGTTAGGAGTTAGTTAGTTAGTTAGTTAGGAGTTAGTTAGTTAGTTAGTTAGGAGTTAGTTAGTTAGTTAGTTCGGAGGTAGTTAGGTGTTAGGTAGTTAGTTAGTTAGTTAGTTCGGAGGTAGTTAGTTAGTTAGGAGTTAGGTAGTTAGTTAGTTGGGGTAGCGGGGTACGGGTATACCCTATCAAAGGAGATGTAAGGCGCCTCCTTCCCTCCGCTAGCCTACGGGACACCCTTGGTCAAGGTGGAGTTCCCGTTTAGCCCCCCATTCAGGGTTACATGAAGCCATGGGTGCAAGTGGTGGAGGAAGATGGATAGCAGCTGATAGCTAGTTATGTAGTTTTTTATTTAGTTAGTTCTCCTTGGTGCGTGGGCGGTTAGTTCTCCTCGGTGCGTGGTTGGTTAGTTCTCCTCGGTGCGTGGTCGGTTAGTTCTCCTCGGTGGATGGGCAGTTAGTTCTCCTCGGTGCGTGGGCGGTTAGTTCTCCTTGGTGCATGGTCGGTTAGTTCTCCTCTGTGCGTGGTCGGTTAGTTTTCCTCGGTGCGTGGGCGGTTTCTACTCGGTGCTTGGGCGGTTCTCCTCGGTGCGTGGGCGGTTCTCCTCGGTGAGTGGGCGGTTAGTTCTCCTCAGTGCGTGGTCGGTTAGTTCTCCTCTGTGCGTGGTCGGTTAGTTCTCCTCTGTGCGTGGTCGGTTAGTTCTCCTCGGTGCGTGGTCGGTTAGTTCTCCTCGGTGCGTGGGCGGTTCTCCTCTGTGCGTGGTCGGTTAGTTCTCCTCAGTGTGTGGATGGTTAGTTCTCCTCTGTGTGTGGGCGGTTAGTTCTCCTTGGTGCGTGGGCAGTTAGTTCTCCTCGGTGCGTGGGTGGTTAGTTCTCCTCGGTGCGTGGTCGGTACTCCTCGGTGCGTTGACGGTTCTCCTCGGTGCATGGGCGGTTAGTTCTTCTCGGTGCGTGGGCGGTTAGTTCTTCTCGGTGCGTGGGCGGTTAGTTCTCCTTGGTGCATGGGTGGTTAGTTCTCCTCGGTGTGTTCGCGGTTAGTTCTCCTCGGTGCGTAGGCGCTTAGTTCTTTTCGGTTCGTGGGCAGTTAGTTCTCCTCGGTGCGTGGGTGGTAAGTTCTCCTCGGTGCGTGGCGGATAGTTCTCCTCGGTGCGTGGGCGGTTAGTTCTCCTCGGTGTGTTCACTGTTAGTTCTCCTTGGTGCGTGGGCGCTTAGTTCTTTTTGGTTCGTGGGCAGTTAGTTCTCCTCGGTGCGTGAGCGGTTAGTTCTCTTCAGTGCGTGGGTGGTTAGTTCTCCTCAGTGCGTGAGCGGTTAGTTCTCCTCGGTGCGTGGGCGCTTAGTTCTCCTTTGTGAGTGGGCGGTTAGTTCTCCTCGGTAGGTTGTCAGGCTCCCCTTTGGCTTTTATGTGGGTTGTCAGGCTCCCCTTCGCCTTTTATGTAGATTGTCAGGCTCCCCTTCGGCTTTTGTGTAGGTTGTCAGGCTCCCCTTTAGCTTTATGTAGGTTGTCAGGCTCCCCTTCGGCTTTTATGTAGGTTGTCAGGCTCCCCTTTGGCCTTTTTGTAGGTTGTCAGGCTCCCCTTCGGCTTTTATGTAGGTTGTCAGGCTCCCCTTTGGCTTTTATGTAGGTTGTCACGCTCCCCTTTGGCTTTTATATAGGTTGTCAGGCTCCCCTTCGGCTTTTATGTAGGTTGTCAGGCTCCCCTTCGGCTTTTATGTAGGTTGTCAGGCTCCCCTTCGGCTTTTATGTAGGTTGTCAGGCTCCCCTTTGGCTTTTATGTAGGTTGTCAGGCTCCCCTTCGGCTTTTATGTAGGTTGTCAGGCTCCCCTTCGGCTTTTATGTAGGTTGTCAGGCTCCCCTTCGGCTTTTATGTAGATGTTAGGCTCCCCTTCGGCTTTTATGTAGGTTGTCAGGCTCCCCTTCGGCTTTTATGTAGGTTGTCAGGCTCCCCTTCGGCTTTTATGTAGGTTGTCAGGCTCCCCTTCGGCTTTTATGTAGGTTGTCAGGCTTCCCTTCTGCTTTTATGTAGGTTGTCAGGCTCCCCTTCTCCTCAGTTCATGGGCGGTTAGTTCTCCTCAGTGCGTGGGCGGTTAGTTCTCCTCGGTGCGTGTCAGTTTGTTCTCCTCGGTGCGTGGGCGGTTAGTTCTCCTCAGTGTGTGGGCGGTTAGTTCTCCTCGGTGCGTGGGCGGTTAGTTCTTCTCGGTGCGTGGGCGGTTAGTTCTCACCTGTGCGTGGGTGGTTAGTTATCCCCTGTGCATGGGTGGTTAGTTCTCCCCAGTGCGTGGGCGGTTATTTCTCCTCGGTACGTGGGTGGTTAGTTTTCTTCGGTGCGTGGGCGGTTAGTTCTCCTCGATGCGTGGGCGGTTATTTCTCCCCAGTGCGTAAGCGTTTAGTTCTTCTCGGTGCGTGGGCAGTTAGTTTTCCTCGTTGCGTGGGCGCTTAGTTCTCCTCGGTTCGTGGGCACGTAGTTCACCTCGGTGTGCGTGGACGTTTAGTTCTCTTCAGTGCGTGAGCGGTTAGTTCTCGTCGGTGCGTGGGCGCTTAGTTCTCCTCGGTGTGTGGGCAGTTAGTTAGGAGTTAGTTAGTTAGTTAGGAGTTAGTTAGTTAGTTAGTTAATTAGTTAGGAGTTAGTTAATTAGTTAGGAGTTAGTTAGTTAATTAGTTCGGAGGTAGTTAGTTAATTAGTTAGGAGTTAGTTAATTAGTTAGGAGTTAGTTAGTTAATTAGTTCGGAGGTAGTTAGTTAGTTAGTTAGGAGTTAGGTAGTTAGTTAGTTAGGAGTTAGGTAGTTAGTTAGTTAGGAGTTAGTTAATTAGTTAGTTAGTTAGTTAGTTAATTAGATAGTTAATTAGTTAATTAGCTAGTAAGTAGTGAGTAAGTTAGTTAGGAGTTAGTTAGTTAATTAGTTAAGAGTTAGTTAGTTAATTAGTTCGGAGGTAGTTAGTTAGTTATTTAGGAGTTAGGTAGTTAGTTAGGAGTTAGTTAGTTAGTTAGCAGTTAGTTAATTAGTAAGTTAGTTAGTTACTTAGTTAGTTAGTTAATTAGTTAGTTATTTACTTAGTTAGATAATTAGTTAGTTAGTTAGTTAGTTAATTAGTTAGTTAGGAATTAGTTAGTTAGTTAGGAATTAGTTAGTTAGGAGTTAGTTAGTTAATTAGTTAGGAGTTAGTTAGTTAATTAGTTAGGAGTTAGTTAGTTAATTAGATCGGAGGTAGTTAGTTAGTTAGTTAGGAGTTAGTTAGTTAGTTAGTTAGTTAATTAGTTAGTTAGGAGTTAGTTAGTTAATTAGTTAGAAGTTAGTTAGTTAATTAGTTAGGAGTTAGTTAGTTAATTAGTTAGGAGTTAGTTAATTAGTTAGGAGTTAGTTAATTAGTTAGGAGTTAGTTAGTTAATTAGTTAAGAGTTAGTTAGTTAATTAGTTCGGAGTTAGTTAGTTAGTTAGGAGTTAGGGAGTTAGTTAGTTAGGAGTTAGTTAGTTAGTTAGGAGTTAGTTAATTAGTTAGTTACTTAGTTAATTAGTTAGTTAGTTAGTTAATCAGTTAGTTAGGAGTTAGTTAGTTAATTAGTTAGGAGTTAGTTAGGTAATTAGTTAGTTAGGAGTTAGTTAGTTAATTAGTTAGGAGTTAGTTAGTTAATTAGTTAGGAGTTAGTTAGTTAATTAGTTAGGAGTTAGTTAGTTAGTTAATTAGTTAGTTAGTTAGTTAATTAGTTAGTTAGTTAATTAGTTAGTTAGTTTGTTAATTAGTTAGTTAGGAGTTAGTAGTTAGTTAATTAGTTAAGAGTTAGTTAGTTAATTAGTTTGTAGGTAGTTAGTTAGTTAGTTAGGAGTTAGGTAATTAGTTAGTTACGTAGTTAGTTAGTTAGGAGTTAGGTAGTTAGTTAGGAGTTAGGTAGTTAGTTAGTTAGGAGTTAGGTATTTAGTTAGTTAGTTAGTTAATTAGTTAGGAGTTAGTTAGTTAATTAGTTAGTAGTTAGTTAGTTAGGTAGTTAGGAGTTAGTTAGTTAGTTAGTTAGTTAATTAGTTAGTTAGTTATTTAGTTAGTTAGGAGTGAGTAAGTTAGTTAGGAGTTAGTTAGTTAATTATTTAAGAGTTAGTTAGTTAATTAGTTTGGAGTTAGTTAATTAGTTCGGAGGTAGTTAGTTAGTTAGGAGTTAGTTTGTTAGGAGTTAGTTAGTTAGGAGTTAGTTAGTTAGTTAATTAATTAATTAGTTAGGAGTTAGTTAGTTAATTAGTTAGGAGTTAGTTAGTTAATTAGCTAGGAGTTAGTTAGTTAATTAGTTAGGAGTTAGTTAGTTAGTTAGTTAGGAGTTAGTTAGTTAGTTAGTTAGGAGTTAGT
The DNA here is from genome assembly GCA_963921405.1 of Cepaea hortensis. Lineage (NCBI taxonomy): Eukaryota > Metazoa > Mollusca > Gastropoda > Stylommatophora > Helicidae > Cepaea > Cepaea hortensis. Next base: position 14,969,347 of record OY992886.1, on the reverse strand, counting down.
TAATTAGGTAGGAGTTAGTTAGTTAATTAGTTAGGAGTTAGTTAGTTAATTAGTTAGTTAGGAGTTAGTTAATTAGTTAGTTAGGAGTTAGTTAGTTAATTAGTTAGGAGTAAGTTAGTTAATTAGTTAGGAGTTAGTTAGTTAGTTAATTAGTTAGTTAGTTAGTTAATTAGTTAGTTAGTTTGTTTATTAGTTAGTTAGGAGTGAGTAAATTAGTTAGGAGTTAGGAGTTAGTTAATTAGTTAGGAGTTAGTTAGTTAATTAGTTAGGAGTTAGTTAATTAGTTAAGAGTTAGTTAATTAGTTCGGAGGTAGTTAGTTAGTTAGTTAGGAGTTAGGTAGTTAGTTAGTTACGTAGTTAGTTAGGAGTTAGGTAGTTAGTTAGGAGTTAGTTAGTTAGTTAATTAGTTAGGAGTTAGTTAGTTAATTAGATCGGAGGTAGTTAGTTAGTTAGTTAGGAGTTAGTTAGTTAGTTAGTTAGTTAATTAGTTAGTTAGGAGTTAGTTAGTTAATTAGTTAGAAGTTAGTTAGTTAATTAGTTAGGAGTTAGTTAGTTAATTAGTTAGGAGTTAGTTAATTAGTTAGGAGTTAGTTAAAGTTAGTTAATTAGTTCGGAGTTAGTTAGTTAGTTAGGAGTTAGGGAGTTAGTTAGTTAGGAGTTAGTTAGTTAGTTAGGAGTTAGTTAATTAGTTAGTTACTTAGTTAATTAGTTAGTTAGTTAGTTAATCAGTTAGTTAGGAGTTAGTTAGTTAATTAGTTAGGAGTTAGTTAGGTAATTAGTTAGTTAGGAGTTAGTTAATTAGTTAGGAGTTAGTTAGTTAATTAGTTAGGAGTTAGTTAGTTAATTAGTTAGGAGTTAGTTAGTTAGTTAATTAGTTAGTTAGTTAGTTAATTAGTTAGTTAGTTAATTAGTTAGTTAGTTTGTTAATTAGTTAGTTAGGAGTTAGTAGTTAGTTAATTAGTTAAGAGTTAGTTAATTAGTTTGTAGGTAGTTAGTTAGTTAGTTAGGAGTTAGGTAATTAGTTAGTTACGTAGTTAGTTAGTTAGGAGTTAGGTAGTTAGTTAGGAGTTAGGTAGTTAGTTAGTTAGGAGTTAGGTATTTAGTTAGTTAGTTAGTTAATTAGTTAGGAGTTAGTTAGTTAATTAGTTAGTAGTTAGTTAGTTAGGTAGTTAGGAGTTAGTTAGTTAGTTAGTTAATTAGTTAGTTAGTTATTTAGTTAGTTAGGAGTGAGTAAGTTAGTTAGGAGTTAGTTAGTTAATTATTTAAGAGTTAGTTAGTTAATTAGTTTGGAGTTAGTTAATTAGTTCGGAGGTAGTTAGTTAGTTAGGAGTTAGTTTGTTAGGAGTTAGTTAGTTAGGAGTTAGTTAGTTAGTTAATTAATTAATTAGTTAGGAGTTAGTTAGTTAATTAGTTAGGAGTTAGTTAGTTAATTAGCTAGGAGTTAGTTAGTTAATTAGTTAGGAGTTAGTTAGTTAGTTAGTTAGGAGTTAGTTAGTTAGTTAGTTAGGAGTTAGTTAGTTAGTTAGTTCGGAGGTAGTTAGGTGTTAGGTAGTTAGTTAGTTAGTTAGTTCGGAGGTAGTTAGTTAGTTAGGAGTTAGGTAGTTAATTAGTTGGGGTAGCGGGGTACGGGTATACCCTATCAAAGGAGATGTAAGGCGCCTCCTTCCCTCCGCTAGCCTACGGGACACCCTTGGTCAAGGTGGAGTTCCCGTTTAGCCCCCCATTCAGGGTTACATGAAGCCATGGGTGCAAGTGGTAGATGAAGATGGATAGCAGCTGATAGCTAGTTACGTAGTTTTTTATTTAGTTAGTTCTCCTTGGTGCGTGGGCGGTTAGTTCTCCTCGGTGCGTGGTTGGTTAGTTCTCCTCGGTGCGTGGTCGGTTAGTTCTCCTCGGTGGATGGGCAGTTAGTTCTCCTCGGTGCGTGGGCGGTTAGTTCTCCTTGGTGCATGGTTGGTTAGTTCTCCTCTGTGCGTGGTCGGTTAGTTTTCCTCGGTGCGTGGGCGGTTTCTACTCGGTGCGTGGGCGGTTCTCCTCGGTGCGTGGGCGGTTCTCCTCGGTGCATGGACGGTTAGTTCTCCTCAGTGCGTGGTCGGTTAGTTCTCCTCAGTGCGTGGGCGGTTAGTTCTCCTCGATGCGTGGGCGGTTATTTCTCCCCAGTGCGTAAGCGTTTAGTTCTTCTCGGTGCGTGGGCAGTTAGTTTTCCTCGTTGCGTGGGCGCTTAGTTCTCCTCGGTTCGTGGGCACGTAGTTCACCTCGGTGCACGTGGACGTTTAGTTCTCTTCAGTGCGTGAGCGGTTAGTTCTCGTCGGTGCGTGGGCGCTTAGTTCTCCTCGGTGTGTGGGCAGTTAGTTAGGAGTTAGTTAGTTAGTTAGGAGTTAGTTAGTTAGTTAGGAGTTAGTTAGGAGTTAGTTAGTTAGTTACGAGTTAGTTAGTTAGTTAGTTAATTAGTTAGTTATGAGTTAGTTAGTTAATTAGTTAGGAGTTAGTTAGTTAATTAGTTAGGAGTTAGTTAATTAGGTAGGAGTTAGTTAGTTAATTAGTTAGGAGTTAGTTAGTTAATTAGTTAGTTAGGAGTTAGTTAATTAGTTAGTTAGGAGTTAGTTAGTTAATTAGTTAGGAGTTAGTTAGTTAATTAGTTAGGAGTTAGTTAGTTAGTTAATTAGTTAGTTAGATAGTTAATTAGTTAGTTAGTTTGTTTATTAGTTAGTTAGGAGTGAGTAAGTTAGTTAGGAGTTAGTTAATTAGTTAGGAGTTAGTTAATTAGTTAGGTAGTTAGTTAGTTAGTTAGTTAATTAATTAATTAGTTAGTTAGGAGTTAGTTAGTTAGTTAATTAGTTAGTTAGGAGTTAGTTAGTTAATTAGTTAGAAGTTAGTTAGTTAATTAGTTAGGAGTTAGTTAGTTAATTAGTTAGGAGTTAGTTAATTAGGTAGGAGTTAGTTAGTTAATTAGTTAGGAGTTAGTTAGTTAATTAGTTAGTTAGGAGTTAGTTAATTAGTTAGTTAGGAGTTAGTTAGTTAATTAGTTAGGAGTAAGTTAGTTAATTAGTTAGGAGTTAGTTAGTTAGTTAATTAGTTAGTTAGTTAGTTAATTAGTTAGTTAGTTTGTTTATTAGTTAGTTAGGAGTGAGTAAATTAGTTAGGAGTTAGGAGTTAGTTAATTAGTTAGGAGTTAGTTAGTTAATTAGTTAGGAGTTAGTTAATTAGTTAAGAGTTAGTTAATTAGTTCGGAGGTAGTTAGTTAGTTAGTTAGGAGTTAGGTAGTTAGTTAGTTACGTAGTTAGTTAGGAGTTAGGTAGTTAGTTAGGAGTTAGTTAGTTAGTTAATTAGTTAGGAGTTAGTTAGTTAATTAGTTAGGAGTTAGTTAATTAGTTTGGAGGTAGTTAGTTAGTTTGGAGGTAGTTAGTTAGTTAGTTAAGAGTTAGGTAGTTAGTTAGTTAGGAGTTAGGTAGTTAGTTAGTTAGGAGTTAGTTAGTTAGTTAGTTAATTAGTATGTTAGGGGTTAGGAGTTATGTTAGTTAATTAGTTAAGAGTTAGTTAGTTAATTAGTTAGGAGTTAGTTAGTTAATTAGTTAGGAGTTAGTTAGTTAATTAGTTCGGAGGTAGTTAGTTAGTTAGGAGTTAGTTAGTTAGTTAGTTAGGAGTTAGTTAGGAGTTAGTTAGTTAGGAGTTAGTTAGTTAGTTAATTAGTTAGTGAGTTAGTTAGTTAGTTAGTTAATTAGGAGTTAGTTAGTTAGTTAGTTAGTTAGGAGTTAGTTAGTTAATTAGTTAGGAGTTAGTTAATTAGTTAGGAGTTAGTTAGTTAATTAGTTAGGAGTTAGTTAGTTAATTAGTTAGGAGTTAGTTAGTTAATTAGTTAGGAGTTAGTTAGTTAATTAGTTAGTTAGGAGTTAGTTAGTTAATTAGTTAGGAGTTAGTTAGGTAATTAGTTAGGAGTTAGTTAATTAGTTAGGTAGTTAGTTAGTTAGTTAGTTAGTTAATTAGTTAGTTAGGAGTTAGTTAGTTAGTTAGTTAATTAGTTAGTTAGGAGTTAGTTAGTTAATTAGTTAGAAGTTAGTTAGTTAATTAGTTAGAAGTTAGTTAGTTAATTAGTTAGGAGTTAGTTAGTTAATTAGTTAATAGTTAGTTAATTAGTTAGGAGTTAGTTAGTTAATTGGTTAGGAGTTAGTTAGTTAATTAGTTAGGAGTTAGGTAGTTAGGAGTTAGTTAGTTAGTTAATTAGTTAGTGAGTTAGTTAGTTAGTTAGTTAATTAGGAGTTAGTTAGTTAATTAGGAGTTAGTTAGTTAGTTAGTTAGTTAGGAGTTAGTTAGTTAATTAGTTAGGAGTTAGTTAATTAGTTAGGAGTTAGTTAGTTAATTAGTGAGGAGTTAGTTAGTTAATTAGTTAGGAGTTAGTTAGTTAATTAGTTAGGAGTTAGTTAGTTAATTAGTTAGGAGTTAGTTAGTTAATTAGTTAGGAGTTAGTTAGTTAATTAGTTAGCAGTTAGTTAGTTAATTAGTTCGGAGGTAGTCTGTTAGATAGTTAAGAGTTAGATAGTTAGCTAGTTAGGAGTTAGGTAGTTAGCTAGGAGTTAGTTAGTTAGTTAGTTACTTAGTTAGTTAGTTAGTTAGTTACTTAGTTAGTTAGTTTCTTTGTTAGTTAGTTAATTAGTTAGTTAGTTAGTTAATTAGTTAGTTAGTTAATTAGTTAGGAGTTAGTTAGTTAATTAGTTAAGAGTTAGTTAGTTAATTAGTTAGGAGTTAGTTAGTTAGTTAGATAGTAGTTAGTTAGTTACGTAGTTAGTTAGGAGTTAGGTAGTTAGTTAGGAGTTAGGTAGTTAGTTAGTTAGGAGTTAGGTAGTTAGTTAGTTAATTAGTTAGTTAGGAGTTAGTTAGTTAATTAGTTAGGAGTTAGATAGTTAATTAGTTAGGAGTTAGTTAGTTAATTAGTTAGGAGTTAGTTAATTAGTTAGGAGTTAGTTAGTTAATTAGTTCAGAGGTAGTTAGTTAATTAGTTAGGAGTTAGTTAATTAGTTAGGAGTTAGTTAGTTAATTAGTTCGGAGGTAGTTAGTTAGTTAGTTAGGAGTTAGGTAGTTAGTTAGTTAGGAGTTAGTTAATTAGTTAGTTAGTTAGTTAGTTAGTTAATTAGATAGTTAATTAGTTAATTAGCTAGTAAGTAGTGAGTAAGTTAGTTAGGAGTTAGTTAGTTAATTAGTTAAGAGTTAGTTAGTTAATTAGTTCGGAGGTAGTTAGTTAGTTATTTAGGAGTTAGGTAGTTAGTTAGGAGTTAGTTAGTTAGTTAGCAGTTAGTTAATTAGTAAGTTAGTTAGTTACTTAGTTAGTTAGTTAATTAGTTAGTTATTTACTTAGTTAGATAATTAGTTAGTTAGTTAGTTAGTTAATTAGTTAGTTAGGAATTAGTTAGTTAGTTATGAATTAGTTAGTTATGAGTTAGTTAGTTAATTAGTTAGGAGTTAGTTAGTTAATTAGTTAGGAGTTAGTTAGTTAATTAGATCGGAGGTAGTTAGTTAGTTAGTTAGGAGTTAGTTAGTTAGTTAGTTAGTTAATTAGTTAGTTAGGAGTTAGTTAGTTAATTAGTTAGAAGTTAGTTAGTTAATTAGTTAGGAGTTAGTTAGTTAATTAGTTCGGAGTTAGTTAGTTAGTTAGGAGTTAGGGAGTTAGTTAGTTAGGAGTTAGTTAGTTAGTTAGGAGTTAGTTAATTAGTTAGTTACTTAGTTAATTAGTTAGTTAGTTAGTTAATCAGTTAGTTAGGAGTTAGTTAGTTAATTAGTTAGGAGTTAGTTAGGTAATTAGTTAGTTAGGAGTTAGTTAGTTAATTAGTTAGGAGTTAGTTAGTTAATTAGTTAGGAGTTAGTTAGTTAATTAGTTAGGAGTTAGTTAGTTAGTTAATTAGTTAGTTAGTTAGTTTGTTAATTAGTTTGTTAGTTAATTAGTTATTTAGTTTGTTAATTAGTTAGTTAGGAGTTAGTAGTTAGTTAATTAGTTAAGAGTTAGTTAGTTAATTAGTTTGTAGGTAGTTAGTTAGTTAGTTAGGAGTTAGGTAATTAGTTAGTTACGTAGTTAGTTAGTTAGGAGTTAGGTAGTTAGTTAGGAGTTAGGTAGTTAGTTAGTTAGGAGTTAGGTATTTAGTTAGTTAGTTAGTTAATTAGTTAGGAGTTAGTTAGTTAATTAGTTAGTAGTTAGTTAGTTAGGTAGTTAGGAGTTAGTTAGTTAGTTAGTTAGTTAATTAGTTAGTTAGTTATTTAGTTAGTTAGGAGTGAGTAAGTTAGTTAGGAGTTAGTTAGTTAATTATTTAAGAGTTAGTTAGTTAATTAGTTTGGAGTTAGTTAATTAGTTCGGAGGTAGTTAGTTAGTTAGGAGTTAGTTTGTTAGGAGTTAGTTAGTTAGGAGTTAGTTAGTTAGTTAATTAATTAATTAGTTAGGAGTTAGTTAGTTAATTAGTTAGGAGTTAGTTAGTTAATTAGCTAGGAGTTAGTTAGTTAGTTAGTTAGGAGTTAGTTAGTTAGTTAGTTAGGAGTTAGTTAGTTAGTTAGTTAGGAGTTAGTTAGTTAGTTAGTTCGGAGGTAGTTAGGTGTTAGGTAGTTAGTTAGTTAGTTAGTTCGGAGGTAGTTAGTTAGTTAGGAGTTAGGTAGTTAGTTAGTTGGGGTAGCGGGGTACGGGTATACCCTATCAAAGGAGATGTAAGGCGCCTCCTTCCCTCCGCTAGCCTACGGGACACCCTTGGTCAAGGTGGAGTTCCCGTTTAGCCCCCCATTCAGGGTTACATGAAGCCATGGGTGCAAGTGGTGGATGAAGATGGATAGCAGCTGATAGCTAGTTATGTAGTTTTTTATTTAGTTAGTTCTCCTTGGTGCGTGTGCGGTTAGTTCTCCTCGGTGCGTGGTTGGTTAGTTCTCCTCGGTGCGTGGTCGGTTAGTTCTCCTCGGTGGATGGGCAGTTAGTTCTCCTCGGTGCGTGGGCGGTTAGTTCTCCTTGGTGCATGGTCGGTTAGTTCTCCTCTGTGCGTGGTCGGTTAGTTTTCCTCGGTGCGTGGGCGGTTTCTACTCGGTGCTTGGGCGGTTCTCCTCGGTGCGTGGGCGGTTCTCCTCGGTGAGTGGGCGGTTAGTTCTCCTCAGTGCGTGGTCGGTTAGTTCTCCTCTGTGCGTGGTCGGTTAGTTCTCCTCTGTGCGTGGTCGGTTAGTTCTCCTCGGTGCGTGGTCGGTTAGTTCTCCTCGGTGCGTGGGCGGTTCTCCTCTGTGCGTGGTCGGTTAGTTCTCCTCAGTGTGTGGATGGTTAGTTCTCCTCTGTGTGTGGGCGGTTAGTTCTCCTTGGTGCGTGGGCAGTTAGTTCTCCTCGGTGCGTGGGTGGTTAGTTCTCCTCGGTGCGTGGTCGGTACTCCTCGGTGCGTTGACGGTTCTCCTCGGTGCATGGGCGGTTAGTTCTTCTCGGTGCGTGGGCGGTTAGTTCTTCTCGGTGCGTGGGCGGTTAGTTCTCCTTGGTGCATGGGTGGTTAGTTCTCCTCGGTGTGTTCGCGGTTAGTTCTCCTCGGTGCGTGGGCGCTTAGTTCTTTTCGGTTCGTGGGCAGTTAGTTCTCCTCGGTGCGTGGGTGGTAAGTTCTCCTCGGTGCGTGGCGGATAGTTCTCCTCGGTGCGTGGGCGGTTAGTTCTCCTCGGTGTGTTCACTGTTAGTTCTCCTTGGTGCGTGGGCGCTTAGTTCTTTTTGGTTCGTGGGCAGTTAGTTCTCCTCGGTGCGTGAGCGGTTAGTTCTCTTCAGTGCGTGGGTGGTTAGTTCTCCTCAGTGCGTGAGCGGTTAGTTCTCCTCGGTGCGTGGGCGCTTAGTTCTCCTTTGTGAGTGGGCGGTTAGTTCTCCTCGGTAGGTTGTCAGGCTCCCCTTTGGCTTTTATGTGGGTTGTCAGGCTCCCCTTCGCCTTTTATGTAGATTGTCAGGCTCCCCTTCGGCTTTTGTGTAGGTTGTCAGGCTCCCCTTTAGCTTTATGTAGGTTGTCAGGCTCCCCTTCGGCTTTTATGTAGGTTGTCAGGCTCCCCTTTGGCCTTTTTGTAGGTTGTCAGGCTCCCCTTCGGCTTTTATGTAGGTTGTCAGGCTCCCCTTTGGCTTTTATGTAGGTTGTCACGCTCCCCTTTGGCTTTTATATAGGTTGTCAGGCTCCCCTTCGGCTTTTATGTAGGTTGTCAGGCTCCCCTTCGGCTTTTATGTAGGTTGTCAGGCTCCCCTTCGGCTTTTATGTAGGTTGTCAGGCTCCCCTTTGGCTTTTATGTAGGTTGTCAGGCTCCCCTTCGGCTTTTATGTAGGTTGTCAGGCTCCCCTTCGGCTTTTATGTAGGTTGTCAGGCTCCCCTTCGGCTTTTATGTAGATGTTAGGCTCCCCTTCGGCTTTTATGTAGGTTGTCAGGCTCCCCTTCGGCTTTTATGTAGGTTGTCAGGCTCCCCTTCGGCTTTTATGTAGGTTGTCAGGCTCCCCTTCGGCTTTTATGTAGGTTGTCAGGCTTCCCTTCTGCTTTTATGTAGGTTGTCAGGCTCCCCTTCTCCTCAGTTCATGGGCGGTTAGTTCTCCTCAGTGCGTGGGCGGTTAGTTCTCCTCGGTGCGTGTCAGTTTGTTCTCCTCGGTGCGTGGGCGGTTAGTTCTCCTCAGTGTGTGGGCGGTTAGTTCTCCTCGGTGCGTGGGCGGTTAGTTCTTCTCGGTGCGTGGGCGGTTAGTTCTCACCTGTGCGTGGGTGGTTAGTTATCCCCTGTGCATGGGTGGTTAGTTCTCCCCAGTGCGTGGGCGGTTATTTCTCCTCGGTACGTGGGTGGTTAGTTTTCTTCGGTGCGTGGGCGGTTAGTTCTCCTCGATGCGTGGGCGGTTATTTCTCCCCAGTGCGTAAGCGTTTAGTTCTTCTCGGTGCGTGGGCAGTTAGTTTTCCTCGTTGCGTGGGCGCTTAGTTCTCCTCGGTTCGTGGGCACGTAGTTCACCTCGGTGTGCGTGGACGTTTAGTTCTCTTCAGTGCGTGAGCGGTTAGTTCTCGTCGGTGCGTGGGCGCTTAGTTCTCCTCGGTGTGTGGGCAGTTAGTTAGGAGTTAGTTAGTTAGGAGTTAGTTAGTTAGTTAGTTAATTAGTTAGGAGTTAGTTAATTAGTTAGGAGTTAGTTAGTTAATTAGTTCGGAGGTAGTTAGTTAATTAGTTAGGAGTTAGTTAATTAGTTAGGAGTTAGTTAGTTAATTAGTTCGGAGGTAGTTAGTTAGTTAGTTAGGAGTTAGGTAGTTAGTTAGTTAGGAGTTAGGTAGTTAGTTAGTTAGGAGTTAGTTAATTAGTTAGTTAGTTAGTTAGTTAATTAGATAGTTAATTAGTTAATTAGCTAGTAAGTAGTGAGTAAGTTAGTTAGGAGTTAGTTAGTTAATTAGTTAAGAGTTAGTTAGTTAATTAGTTCGGAGGTAGTTAGTTAGTTATTTAGGAGTTAGGTAGTTAGTTAGGAGTTAGTTAGTTAGTTAGCAGTTAGTTAATTAGTAAGTTAGTTAGTTACTTAGTTAGTTAGTTAATTAGTTAGTTATTTACTTAGTTAGATAATTAGTTAGTTAGTTAGTTAGTTAATTAGTTAGTTAGGAATTAGTTAGTTAGTTAGGAATTAGTTAGTTAGGAGTTAGTTAGTTAATTAGTTAGGAGTTAGTTAGTTAATTAGTTAGGAGTTAGTTAGTTAATTAGATCGGAGGTAGTTAGTTAGTTAGTTAGGAGTTAGTTAGTTAGTTAGTTAGTTAATTAGTTAGTTAGGAGTTAGTTAGTTAATTAGTTAGAAGTTAGTTAGTTAATTAGTTAGGAGTTAGTTAGTTAATTAGTTAGGAGTTAGTTAATTAGTTAGGAGTTAGTTAATTAGTTAGGAGTTAGTTAGTTAATTAGTTAAGAGTTAGTTAGTTAATTAGTTCGGAGTTAGTTAGTTAGTTAGGAGTTAGGGAGTTAGTTAGTTAGGAGTTAGTTAGTTAGTTAGGAGTTAGTTAATTAGTTAGTTACTTAGTTAATTAGTTAGTTAGTTAGTTAATCAGTTAGTTAGGAGTTAGTTAGTTAATTAGTTAGGAGTTAGTTAGGTAATTAGTTAGTTAGGAGTTAGTTAGTTAATTAGTTAGGAGTTAGTTAGTTAATTAGTTAGGAGTTAGTTAGTTAATTAGTTAGGAGTTAGTTAGTTAGTTAATTAGTTAGTTAGTTAGTTAATTAGTTAGTTAGTTAATTAGTTAGTTAGTTTGTTAATTAGTTAGTTAGGAGTTAGTAGTTAGTTAATTAGTTAAGAGTTAGTTAGTTAATTAGTTTGTAGGTAGTTAGTTAGTTAGTTAGGAGTTAGGTAATTAGTTAGTTACGTAGTTAGTTAGTTAGGAGTTAGGTAGTTAGTTAGGAGTTAGGTAGTTAGTTAGTTAGGAGTTAGGTATTTAGTTAGTTAGTTAGTTAATTAGTTAGGAGTTAGTTAGTTAATTAGTTAGTAGTTAGTTAGTTAGGTAGTTAGGAGTTAGTTAGTTAGTTAGTTAGTTAATTAGTTAGTTAGTTATTTAGTTAGTTAGGAGTGAGTAAGTTAGTTAGGAGTTAGTTAGTTAATTATTTAAGAGTTAGTTAGTTAATTAGTTTGGAGTTAGTTAATTAGTTCGGAGGTAGTTAGTTAGTTAGGAGTTAGTTTGTTAGGAGTTAGTTAGTTAGGAGTTAGTTAGTTAGTTAATTAATTAATTAGTTAGGAGTTAGTTAGTTAATTAGTTAGGAGTTAGTTAGTTAATTAGCTAGGAGTTAGTTAGTTAATTAGTTAGGAGTTAGTTAGTTAATTAGTTAGGAGTTAGTTAGTTAATTAGTTAGTTAGGAGTTAGTTAGTTAATTAGTTAGGAGTTAGTTAGGTAATTAGTTAGGAGTTAGTTAATTAGTTAGGTAGTTAGTTAGTTAGTTAGTTAGTTAATTAGTTAGTTAGGAGTTAGTTAGTTAGTTAGTTAATTAGTTAGTTAGGAGTTAGTTAGTTAATTAGTTAGAAGTTAGTTAGTTAATTAGTTAGAAGTTAGTTAGTTAATTAGTTAGGAGTTAGTTAGTTAATTAGTTAATAGTTAGTTAATTAGTTAGGAGTTAGTTAGTTAATTGGTTAGGAGTTAGTTAGTTAATTAGTTAGGAGTTAGGTAGTTAGGAGTTAGTTAGTTAGTTAATTAGTTAGTGAGTTAGTTAGTTAGTTAGTTAATTAGGAGTTAGTTAGTTAATTAGGAGTTAGTTAGTTAGTTAGTTAGTTAGGAGTTAGTTAGTTAATTAGTTAGGAGTTAGTTAATTAGTTAGGAGTTAGTTAGTTAATTAGTGAGGAGTTAGTTAGTTAATTAGTTAGGAGTTAGTTAGTTAATTAGTTAGGAGTTAGTTAGTTAATTAGTTAGGAGTTAGTTAGTTAATTAGTTAGGAGTTAGTTAGTTAATTAGTTAGCAGTTAGTTAGTTAATTAGTTCGGAGGTAGTCTGTTAGATAGTTAAGAGTTAGATAGTTAGCTAGTTAGGAGTTAGGTAGTTAGCTAGGAGTTAGTTAGTTAGTTAGTTACTTAGTTAGTTAGTTAGTTAGTTACTTAGTTAGTTAGTTTCTTTGTTAGTTAGTTAATTAGTTAGTTAGTTAGTTAATTAGTTAGTTAGTTAATTAGTTAGGAGTTAGTTAGTTAATTAGTTAAGAGTTAGTTAGTTAATTAGTTAGGAGTTAGTTAGTTAGTTAGATAGTAGTTAGTTAGTTACGTAGTTAGTTAGGAGTTAGGTAGTTAGTTAGGAGTTAGGTAGTTAGTTAGTTAGGAGTTAGGTAGTTAGTTAGTTAATTAGTTAGTTAGGAGTTAGTTAGTTAATTAGTTAGGAGTTAGATAGTTAATTAGTTAGGAGTTAGTTAGTTAATTAGTTAGGAGTTAGTTAATTAGTTAGGAGTTAGTTAGTTAATTAGTTCAGAGGTAGTTAGTTAATTAGTTAGGAGTTAGTTAATTAGTTAGGAGTTAGTTAGTTAATTAGTTCGGAGGTAGTTAGTTAGTTAGTTAGGAGTTAGGTAGTTAGTTAGTTAGGAGTTAGTTAATTAGTTAGTTAGTTAGTTAGTTAGTTAATTAGATAGTTAATTAGTTAATTAGCTAGTAAGTAGTGAGTAAGTTAGTTAGGAGTTAGTTAGTTAATTAGTTAAGAGTTAGTTAGTTAATTAGTTCGGAGGTAGTTAGTTAGTTATTTAGGAGTTAGGTAGTTAGTTAGGAGTTAGTTAGTTAGTTAGCAGTTAGTTAATTAGTAAGTTAGTTAGTTACTTAGTTAGTTAGTTAATTAGTTAGTTATTTACTTAGTTAGATAATTAGTTAGTTAGTTAGTTAGTTAATTAGTTAGTTAGGAATTAGTTAGTTAGTTATGAATTAGTTAGTTATGAGTTAGTTAGTTAATTAGTTAGGAGTTAGTTAGTTAATTAGTTAGGAGTTAGTTAGTTAATTAGATCGGAGGTAGTTAGTTAGTTAGTTAGGAGTTAGTTAGTTAGTTAGTTAGTTAATTAGTTAGTTAGGAGTTAGTTAGTTAATTAGTTAGAAGTTAGTTAGTTAATTAGTTAGGAGTTAGTTAGTTAATTAGTTCGGAGTTAGTTAGTTAGTTAGGAGTTAGGGAGTTAGTTAGTTAGGAGTTAGTTAGTTAGTTAGGAGTTAGTTAATTAGTTAGTTACTTAGTTAATTAGTTAGTTAGTTAGTTAATCAGTTAGTTAGGAGTTAGTTAGTTAATTAGTTAGGAGTTAGTTAGGTAATTAGTTAGTTAGGAGTTAGTTAGTTAATTAGTTAGGAGTTAGTTAGTTAATTAGTTAGGAGTTAGTTAGTTAATTAGTTAGGAGTTAGTTAGTTAGTTAATTAGTTAGTTAGTTAGTTTGTTAATTAGTTTGTTAGTTAATTAGTTATTTAGTTTGTTAATTAGTTAGTTAGGAGTTAGTAGTTAGTTAATTAGTTAAGAGTTAGTTAGTTAATTAGTTTGTAGGTAGTTAGTTAGTTAGTTAGGAGTTAGGTAATTAGTTAGTTACGTAGTTAGTTAGTTAGGAGTTAGGTAGTTAGTTAGGAGTTAGGTAGTTAGTTAGTTAGGAGTTAGGTATTTAGTTAGTTAGTTAGTTAATTAGTTAGGAGTTAGTTAGTTAATTAGTTAGTAGTTAGTTAGTTAGGTAGTTAGGAGTTAGTTAGTTAGTTAGTTAGTTAATTAGTTAGTTAGTTATTTAGTTAGTTAGGAGTGAGTAAGTTAGTTAGGAGTTAGTTAGTTAATTATTTAAGAGTTAGTTAGTTAATTAGTTTGGAGTTAGTTAATTAGTTCGGAGGTAGTTAGTTAGTTAGGAGTTAGTTTGTTAGGAGTTAGTTAGTTAGGAGTTAGTTAGTTAGTTAATTAATTAATTAGTTAGGAGTTAGTTAGTTAATTAGTTAGGAGTTAGTTAGTTAATTAGCTAGGAGTTAGTTAGTTAGTTAGTTAGGAGTTAGTTAGTTAGTTAGTTAGGAGTTAGTTAGTTAGTTAGTTAGGAGTTAGTTAGTTAGTTAGTTCGGAGGTAGTTAGGTGTTAGGTAGTTAGTTAGTTAGTTAGTTCGGAGGTAGTTAGTTAGTTAGGAGTTAGGTAGTTAGTTAGTTGGGGTAGCGGGGTACGGGTATACCCTATCAAAGGAGATGTAAGGCGCCTCCTTCCCTCCGCTAGCCTACGGGACACCCTTGGTCAAGGTGGAGTTCCCGTTTAGCCCCCCATTCAGGGTTACATGAAGCCATGGGTGCAAGTGGTGGATGAAGATGGATAGCAGCTGATAGCTAGTTATGTAGTTTTTTATTTAGTTAGTTCTCCTTGGTGCGTGTGCGGTTAGTTCTCCTCGGTGCATGGTTGGTTAGTTCTCCTCGGTGCGTGGTCGGTTAGTTCTCCTCGGTGGATGGGCAGTTAGTTCTCCTCGGTGCGTGGGCGGTTAGTTCTCCTTGGTGCATGGTCGGTTAGTTCTCCTCTGTGCGTGGTCGGTTAGTTTTCCTCGGTGCGTGGGCGGTTTCTACTCGGTGCTTGGGCGGTTCTCCTCGGTGCGTGGGCGGTTCTCCTCGGTGAGTGGGCGGTTAGTTCTCCTCAGTGCGTGGTCGGTTAGTTCTCCTCTGTGCGTGGTCGGTTAGTTCTCCTCTGTGCGTGGTCGGTTAGTTCTCCTCGGTGCGTGGTCGGTTAGTTCTCCTCGGTGCGTGGGCGGTTCTCCTCTGTGCGTGGTCGGTTAGTTCTCCTCAGTGTGTGGATGGTTAGTTCTCCTCTGTGTGTGGGCGGTTAGTTCTCCTTGGTGCGTGGGCAGTTAGTTCTCCTCGGTGCGTGGGTGGTTAGTTCTCCTCGGTGCGTGGTCGGTACTCCTCGGTGCGTTGACGGTTCTCCTCGGTGCATGGGCGGTTAGTTCTTCTCGGTGCGTGGGCGGTTAGTTCTTCTCGGTGCGTGGGCGGTTAGTTCTCCTTGGTGCATGGGTGGTTAGTTCTCCTCGGTGTGTTCGCGGTTAGTTCTCCTCGGTGCGTGGGCGCTTAGTTCTTTTCGGTTCGTGGGCAGTTAGTTCTCCTCGGTGCGTGGGTGGTAAGTTCTCCTCGGTGCGTGGCGGATAGTTCTCCTCGGTGCGTGGGCGGTTAGTTCTCCTCGGTGTGTTCACTGTTAGTTCTCCTTGGTGCGTGGGCGCTTAGTTCTTTTTGGTTCGTGGGCAGTTAGTTCTCCTCGGTGCGTGAGCGGTTAGTTCTCTTCAGTGCGTGGGTGGTTAGTTCTCCTCAGTGCGTGAGCGGTTAGTTCTCCTCGGTGCGTGGGCGCTTAGTTCTCCTTTGTGAGTGGGCGGTTAGTTCTCCTCGGTAGGTTGTCAGGCTCCCCTTTGGCTTTTATGTGGGTTGTCAGGCTCCCCTTCGCCTTTTATGTAGATTGTCAGGCTCCCCTTCGGCTTTTGTGTAGGTTGTCAGGCTCCCCTTTAGCTTTATGTAGGTTGTCAGGCTCCCCTTCGGCTTTTATGTAGGTTGTCAGGCTCCCCTTTGGCCTTTTTGTAGGTTGTCAGGCTCCCCTTCGGCTTTTATGTAGGTTGTCAGGCTCCCCTTTGGCTTTTATGTAGGTTGTCACGCTCCCCTTTGGCTTTTATATAGGTTGTCAGGCTCCCCTTCGGCTTTTATGTAGGTTGTCAGGCTCCCCTTCGGCTTTTATGTAGGTTGTCAGGCTCCCCTTCGGCTTTTATGTAGGTTGTCAGGCTCCCCTTTGGCTTTTATGTAGGTTGTCAGGCTCCCCTTCGGCTTTTATGTAGGTTGTCAGGCTCCCCTTCGGCTTTTATGTAGGTTGTCAGGCTCCCCTTCGGCTTTTATGTAGATGTTAGGCTCCCCTTCGGCTTTTATGTAGGTTGTCAGGCTCCCCTTCGGCTTTTATGTAGGTTGTCAGGCTCCCCTTCGGCTTTTATGTAGGTTGTCAGGCTCCCCTTCGGCTTTTATGTAGGTTGTCAGGCTTCCCTTCTGCTTTTATGTAGGTTGTCAGGCTCCCCTTCTCCTCAGTTCATGGGCGGTTAGTTCTCCTCAGTGCGTGGGCGGTTAGTTCTCCTCGGTGCGTGTCAGTTTGTTCTCCTCGGTGCGTGGGCGGTTAGTTCTCCTCAGTGTGTGGGCGGTTAGTTCTCCTCGGTGCGTGGGCGGTTAGTTCTTCTCGGTGCGTGGGCGGTTAGTTCTCACCTGTGCGTGGGTGGTTAGTTATCCCCTGTGCATGGGTGGTTAGTTCTCCCCAGTGCGTGGGCGGTTATTTCTCCTCGGTACGTGGGTGGTTAGTTTTCTTCGGTGCGTGGGCGGTTAGTTCTCCTCGATGCGTGGGCGGTTATTTCTCCCCAGTGCGTAAGCGTTTAGTTCTTCTCGGTGCGTGGGCAGTTAGTTTTCCTCGTTGCGTGGGCGCTTAGTTCTCCTCGGTTCGTGGGCACGTAGTTCACCTCGGTGTGCGTGGACGTTTAGTTCTCTTCAGTGCGTGAGCGGTTAGTTCTCGTCGGTGCGTGGGCGCTTAGTTCTCCTCGGTGTGTGGGCAGTTAGTTAGGAGTTAGTTAGTTAGGAGTTAGTTAGTTAGTTAGTTAATTAGTTAGGAGTTAGTTAATTAGTTAGGAGTTAGTTAGTTAATTAGTTCGGAGGTAGTTAGTTAATTAGTTAGGAGTTAGTTAATTAGTTAGGAGTTAGTTAGTTAATTAGTTCGGAGGTAGTTAGTTAGTTAGTTAGGAGTTAGGTAGTTAGTTAGTTAGGAGTTAGGTAGTTAGTTAGTTAGGAGTTAGTTAATTAGTTAGTTAGTTAGTTAGTTAATTAGATAGTTAATTAGTTAATTAGCTAGTAAGTAGTGAGTAAGTTAGTTAGGAGTTAGTTAGTTAATTAGTTAAGAGTTAGTTAGTTAATTAGTTCGGAGGTAGTTAGTTAGTTATTTAGGAGTTAGGTAGTTAGTTAGGAGTTAGTTAGTTAGTTAGCAGTTAGTTAATTAGTAAGTTAGTTAGTTACTTAGTTAGTTAGTTAATTAGTTAGTTATTTACTTAGTTAGATAATTAGTTAGTTAGTTAGTTAGTTAATTAGTTAGTTAGGAATTAGTTAGTTAGTTAGGAATTAGTTAGTTAGGAGTTAGTTAGTTAATTAGTTAGGAGTTAGTTAGTTAATTAGTTAGGAGTTAGTTAGTTAATTAGATCGGAGGTAGTTAGTTAGTTAGTTAGGAGTTAGTTAGTTAGTTAGTTAATTAGTTAGTTAGGAGTTAGTTAGTTAATTAGTTAGAAGTTAGTTAGTTAATTAGTTAGGAGTTAGTTAGTTAATTAGTTAGGAGTTAGTTAATTAGTTAGGAGTTAGTTAATTAGTTAGGAGTTAGTTAGTTAATTAGTTAAGAGTTAGTTAGTTAATTAGTTCGGAGTTAGTTAGTTAGTTAGGAGTTAGGGAGTTAGTTAGTTAGGAGTTAGTTAGTTAGTTAGGAGTTAGTTAATTAGTTAGTTACTTAGTTAATTAGTTAGTTAGTTAGTTAATCAGTTAGTTAGGAGTTAGTTAGTTAATTAGTTAGGAGTTAGTTAGGTAATTAGTTAGTTAGGAGTTAGTTAGTTAATTAGTTAGGAGTTAGTTAGTTAATTAGTTAGGAGTTAGTTAGTTAATTAGTTAGGAGTTAGTTAGTTAGTTAATTAGTTAGTTAGTTAGTTAATTAGTTAGTTAGTTAATTAGTTAGTTAGTTTGTTAATTAGTTAGTTAGGAGTTAGTAGTTAGTTAATTAGTTAAGAGTTAGTTAGTTAATTAGTTTGTAGGTAGTTAGTTAGTTAGTTAGGAGTTAGGTAATTAGTTAGTTACGTAGTTAGTTAGTTAGGAGTTAGGTAGTTAGTTAGGAGTTAGGTAGTTAGTTAGTTAGGAGTTAGGTATTTAGTTAGTTAGTTAGTTAATTAGTTAGGAGTTAGTTAGTTAATTAGTTAGTAGTTAGTTAGTTAGGTAGTTAGGAGTTAGTTAGTTAGTTAGTTAGTTAATTAGTTAGTTAGTTATTTAGTTAGTTAGGAGTGAGTAAGTTAGTTAGGAGTTAGTTAGTTAATTATTTAAGAGTTAGTTAGTTAATTAGTTTGGAGTTAGTTAATTAGTTCGGAGGTAGTTAGTTAGTTAGGAGTTAGTTTGTTAGGAGTTAGTTAGTTAGGAGTTAGTTAGTTAGTTAATTAATTAATTAGTTAGGAGTTAGTTAGTTAATTAGTTAGGAGTTAGTTAGTTAATTAGCTAGGAGTTAGTTAGTTAATTAGTTAGGAGTTAGTTAGTTAGTTAGTTAGGAGTTAGTTAGTTAGTTAGTTAGGAGTTAGTTAGTTAGTTAGTTCGGAGGTAGTTAGGTGTTAGGTAGTTAGTTAGTTAGTTAGTTCGGAGGTAGTTAGTTAGTTAGGAGTTAGGTAGTTAGTTAGTTGGGGTAGCGGGGTACGGGTATACCCTATCAAAGGAGATGTAAGGCGCCTCCTTCCCTCCGCTAGCCTACGGGACACCCTTGGTCAAGGTGGAGTTCCCGTTTAGCCCCCCATTCAGGGTTACATGAAGCCATGGGTGCAAGTGGTGGATGAAGATGGATAGCAGCTGATAGCTAGTTATGTAGTTTTTTATTTAGTTAGTTCTCCTTGGTGCGTGGGCGGTTAGTTCTCCTCGGTGCGTGGTTGGTTAGTTCTCCTCGGTGCGTGGTCGGTTAGTTCTCCTCGGTGGATGGGCAGTTAGTTCTCCTCGGTGCGTGGGCGGTTAGTTCTCCTTGGTGCATGGTTGGTTAGTTCTCCTCTGTGCGTGGTCGGTTAGTTTTCCTCGGTGCGTGGGCGGTTTCTACTCGGTGCGTGGGCGGTTCTCCTCGGTGCGTGGGCGGTTCTCCTCGGTGCATGGACGGTTAGTTCTCCTCAGTGCGTGGTCGGTTAGTTCTCCTCAGTGCGTGGGCGGTTAGTTCTCCTCGATGCGTGGGCGGTTATTTCTCCCCAGTGCGTAAGCGTTTAGTTCTTCTCGGTGCGTGGGCAGTTAGTTTTCCTCGTTGCGTGGGCGCTTAGTTCTCCTCGGTTCGTGGGCACGTAGTTCACCTCGGTGCGCGTGGACGTTTAGTTCTCTTCAGTGCGTGAGCGGTTAGTTCTCGTCGGTGCGTGGGCACTTAGTTCTCCTCGGTGTGTGGGCAGTTAGTTAGGAGTTAGTTAGTTAGTTAGGAGTTAGTTAGTTAGTTAGGAGTTAGTTAGGAGTTAGTTAGTTAGTTACGAGTTAGTTAGTTAGTTAGTTAGTTAATTAGTTAGTTATGAGTTAGTTAGTTAATTAGTTAGGAGTTAGTTAGTTAATTAGTTAGGAGTTAGTTAATTAGGTAGGAGTTAGTTAGTTAATTAGTTAGGAGTTAGTTAGTTAATTAGTTAGTTAGGAGTTAGTTAATTAGTTAGTTAGGAGTTAGTTAGTTAATTAGTTAGGAGTTAGTTAGTTAATTAGTTAGGAGTTAGTTAGTTAGTTAATTAGTTAGTTAGATAGTTAATTAGTTAGTTAGTTTGTTTATTAGTTAGTTAGGAGTGAGTAAGTTAGTTAGGAGTTAGGAGTTAGTTAATTAGTTAGGAGTTAGTTAATTAGTTAGGTAGTTAGTTAGTTAGTTAGTTAGTTAATTAATTAGTTAGTTAGGAGTTAGTTAGTTAGTTAATTAGTTAGTTAGGAGTTAGTTAGTTAATTAGTTAGAAGTTAGTTAATTAGTTAGGAGTTAGTTAATTAGTTAGGAGTTAGTTAATTAGGTAGGAGTTAGTTAGTTAATTAGTTAGGAGTTAGTTAGTTAATTAGTTAGTTAGGAGTTAGTTAATTAGTTAGTTAGGAGTTAGTTAGTTAATTAGTTAGGAGTAAGTTAGTTAATTAGTTAGGAGTTAGTTAGTTAGTTAATTAGTTAGTTAGTTAGTTAATTAGTTAGTTAGTTTGTTTATTAGTTAGTTAGGAGTGAGTAAATTAGTTAGGAGTTAGTTAATTAGTTAGGAGTTAGTTAGTTAATTAGTTAGGAGTTAGTTAATTAGTTAAGAGTTAGTTAATTAGTTCGGAGGTAGTTAGTTAGTTAGTTAGGAGTTAGGTAGTTAGTTAGTTACGTAGTTAGTTAGGAGTTAGGTAGTTAGTTAGGAGTTAGTTAGTTAGTTAATTAGTTAGGAGTTAGTTAGTTAATTAGTTAGGAGTTAGTTAATTAGTTTGGAGGTAGTTAGTTAGTTTGGAGGTAGTTAGTTAGTTAGTTAAGAGTTAGGTAGTTAGTTAGTTAGGAGTTAGGTAGTTAGTTAGTTAGGAGTTAGTTAGTTAGTTAGTTAATTAGTATGTTAGGGGTTAATAGTTATGTTAGTTAATTAGTTAAGAGTTAGTTAGTTAATTAGTTAGGAGTTAGTTAGTTAATTAGTTAGGAGTTAGTTAATTAGTTCGGAGGTAGTTAGTTAGTTAGGAGTTAGTTAGTTAGTTAGTTAGGAGTTAGTTAGGAGTTAGTTAGTTAGGAGTTAGTTAGTTAGTTAATTAGTTAGTGAGTTAGTTAGTTAGTTAGTTAATTAGGAGTTAGTTAGTTAATTAGGAGTTAGTTAGTTAGTTAGTTAGTTAGGAGTTAGTTAGTTAATTAGTTAGGAGTTAGTTAATTAGTTAGGAGTTAGTTAGTTAATTAGTTAGGAGTTAGTTAGTTAATTAGTTAGGAGTTAGTTAGTTAATTAGTTAGTTAGGAGTTAGTTAGTTAATTAGTTAGGAGTTAGTTAGGTAATTAGTTAGGAGTTAGTTAATTAGTTAGGTAGTTAGTTAGTTAGTTAGTTAGTTAATTAGTTAGTTAGGAGTTAGTTAGTTAGTTAGTTAATTAGTTAGTTAGGAGTTAGTTAGTTAATTAGTTAGAAGTTAGTTAGTTAATTAGTTAGAAGTTAGTTAGTTAATTAGTTAGGAGTCAGTTAGTTAATTAGTTAATAGTTAGTTAATTAGTTAGGAGTTAGTTAGTTAATTGGTTAGGAGTTAGTTAGTTAATTAGTTAGGAGTTAGGTAGTTAGGAGTTAGGTAGTTAGTTAGTTAGTTAGGAGTTAGTTAATTAGTTAGGAGTTAGTTAGTTAATTAGTTAGAAGTTAGTTAGTTAATTAGTTAGGAGTTAGTTAGTTAATTAGTTCGGAGGTAGTCTGTTAGATAGTTAAGAGTTAGATAGTTAGCTAGTTAGGAGTTAGGTAGTTAGCTAGGAGTTAGTTAGTTAGTTAGTTAGTTACTTAGTTAGTTAGTTAGTTACTTAGTTAGTTAGTTTCTTAGTTAGTTAGTTAGTTAGTTAGTTATTTAATTAGTTAGTTAGTTAATTAGTTAGGAGTTAGTTAGTTAATTAGTTAGGAGTTAGTTAGTTAGTTAGTTCGGAGGTAGTTAGTTAGTTAGTTAGGAGTTAGTTAGGAGTTAGTTAGTTAGGAGTTAGTTAGTAGTTAGTTAGTTAGTTAGTTAGTTAATTAGTTAGTGAGTTAGTTAGTTAATTAGGAGTTAGTTAGTTAATTAGTTAAGAGTTAGTTAGTTAATTAGTTCGGAGGTAGTTAGTTAATTAGTTAGCAGTTAGTTAATTAGTTAGTTAGTTAGGAGTTAGTTAGTTAATTAGTTAGGAGTTAGTTAGGTAATTAGTTAGGAGTTAGTTAATTAGTTAGGTAGTTAGTTAGTTAGTTAGTTAGTTAGTTAATTAGTTAGTTATTTAGTTTGTTAATTAGTTAGTTAGGAGTTAGTTAGTTAATTAGTTAGGAGTTAGTTAGTTAGTTAGTTAGTTAGTTAATTAGTTAGTTAGTTTGTTAATTAGTTAGTTAGGAGTGAGTAAGTTAGTTAGGAGTTAGTTAATTAGTTAAGAGTTAGTTAGTTAATTAGTTCGGAGGTAGTTAGTTACGTAGTTAGTTAGGAGTTAGGTAGTTAGTTAGGAGTTAGGTAGTTAGTTAGTTAGGAGTTAGGTAGTTAGTTAGTTAATTAGTTAGTTAGGAGTTAGTTAGTTAATTAGTTAGGAGTTAGATAGTTAATTAGTTAGGAGTTAGTTAGTTAATTAGTTAGGAGTTAGTTAATTAGTTAGGAGTTAGTTAGTTAATTAGTTCGGAGGTAGTTAGTTAATTAGTTAGGAGTTAGTTAATTAGTTAGGAGTTAGTTAGTTAATTAGTTCGGAGGTAGTTAGTTAGTTAGTTAGGAGTTAGGTAGTTAGTTAGTTAGGAGTTAGTTAATTAGTTAGTTAGTTAGTTAGTTAGTTAATTAGATTGTTAGTTAGTTAATTAGCTAGTTAGTAGTGAGTAAGTTAGTTAGGAGTTAGTTAGTTAATTAGTTAAGAGTTAGTTAGTTAATTAGTTCGGAGGTAGTTAGTTAGTTATTTAGGAGTTAGGTAGTTAGTTAGGAGTTAGTTAGTTAGTTAGCAGTTAGTTAATTAGTTAGTTAGTTAGTTAGTTACTTAGTTAGTTAGTTAATTAGTTAGTTATTTACTTAGTTAGTTAATTAGTTAGTTAGTTAGTTAGTTAATTAGTTAGTTAGGAATTAGTTAGTTAGTTAGTTAGTTAGTTAGTTAGGAGTTAGTTAATTAGTTAGGAGTTAGTTAGTTAATTAGATCGGAGGTAGTTAGTTAGTTAGTTAGGAGTTAGTTAGTTAGTTAGTTAGTTAGTTAACTAGTTAGTTAGTTAGTTAATTGGCTAGTTAGGAGTGAGTAAGTTAGTTAGGAGTTAGTTAGTTAATTAGTTAAGAGTTAGTTAATTAATTCGGAGGTAGTTAGTTAGTTAGTTAGTTAGTTAGGAGTTAGGTAGTTAGTTAGGAGTTAGTTAGTTACTTAGTTAGTTAGTTAGTTAGTTAGTTACTTAGTTAGTTAGTTAATTAGTTAATTAGTTAATTAGTTAATTAGTTAGGTAGTTAGTTAGTTAGTTAGTTAATTAGTTAGTTAGGAGTTAGTTAGTTAGTTAGTTAGTTAATTAGTTAGTTAGGAGTTAGTTAGTTAATTAGTTAGAAGTTAGTTAGTTAATTAGTTAGGAGTTAGTTAGTTAATTAGTTAGGAGTTAGTTAATTAGTTAGGAGTTTGTTAATTAGTTAGGAGTTAGTTAGTTAATTAGTTAAGAGTTAGTTAGTTAATTAGTTAGGAGTTAGTTAGTTAATTAGTTAGTTAGGAGTTAGTTAATTAGTTAGTTAGGAGTTAGTTAGTTAATTAGTTAGGAGTTAGTTAGTTAGTTAATCAGTTAGTTTGGAGTTAGTTAGTAAAATTAGTTAGGAGTTAGTTAGTTAATTAGTTAGTTAATTAGTTAGGAGTTAGTTAGTTAGTTAGTTAGTTTGTTAGTTTGTTAATTAGTTAGTTAGGAGTGAGTAAGTTAGTTAGGAATTAGTTAATTAGTTAAGAGTTAGTTAGTTAATTAGTTCGGAGGTAGTTAGTTAGTTAGTTAGTAGTTAGTTAGTTACGTAGTTAGTTAGGAGTTAGGTAGTTAGTTAGGAGTTACGTAGTTAGTTAGTTAATTAGTTAGTTAGGAGTTAGTTACTTAATTAGTTAGGAGTTAGATAGTTAATTAGTTAGGAGTTAGTTAGTTAATTAGTTAGGAGTTAGTTAGTTAATTAGTTCGGAGGTAGTTAGTTAATTAGTTCGGAGGTAGTTAGTTAATTAGTTACGAGTTAGTTAATTAGTTCGGAGGTAGTTAATTAGTTAGTTAGGAGTTAGGTAGTTAGTTAGTTAGGAGTTAGTTAATTAGTTAGTTAGTTAGTTAGTTAATTAGATAGTTAGTTAGTTAATTAGCTAGTTAGTAGTGAGTAAGTTAGTTAGGAGTTAGTTAGTTAATTAGTTAAGAGTTAGTTAGTTAATTAGTTAGGAGTTAGTTAGTTAATTAGTTAGGAGTTAGTTAGTTTATTAGTTAGTTAGGAGTTAGTTAGTTAATTAGTTAGGAGTTAGTTAGGTAATTAGTTAGGAGTTAGTTAATTAGTTAGGTAGTTAGTTAGTTAGTTAGTTAATTAATTAGTTAGTTAGGAGTTAGTTAGTTAGTTAGTTAATTAGTTAGTTAGGAGTTAGTTAGTTAATTAGTTAGAAGTTAGTTAGTTAATTAGTTAGGAGTTAGTTAGTTAATTAGTTAGGAGTTAGTTAATTAGTTAGGAGTTAGTTAATTAGTTAGGAGTTAGTTAGTTAGTTAGGAGTTAGGTAGTTAGGAGTTAGGTAGTTAGTTAGTTAGTTAGTTAGTTAGTTAGGAGTTAGTTAGTTAGTTAATTAGTTAGGAGTTAGTTAGTTAATTAGTTAGGAATTAGTTAGTTAATTAGTTAGTTAGTTAATTAGTTAGTTAGGAGTTAGTTAGTTAATTATGAGTTAGTTAGTTAGTTAGTTAGGAATTAGTTAGTTAGTTAATTAGTTCGGAGGTAGTTAGTTAGTTAGTTAGGAGTTAGGTAGTTAGTTAGTTAGGAGTTAGGTAGTTAGTTAGGAGTTAGGTAGTTAGTTAGGAGTTAGTTAGTTAGTTAGCAGTTAGTTAGTTAGTTACTTAGTTAGTTAGTTAATTAGTTAGTTAGTTACTTAGTTAGTTAGTTAGTTAGTTAATTAGTTAGTTAGTTATTTAGTTAGTTAGGAGTGAGTAAGTTAGTTAGGAGTTAGTTAGTTAATTATTTAAGAGTTAGTTAGTTAATTAGTTTGGAGTTAGTTAATTAGTTCGGAGGTAGTTAGTTAGTTAGGAGTTAGTTTGTTAGGAGTTAGTTAGTTAGGAGTTAGTTAGTTAGTTAATTAATTAATTAGTTAGGAGTTAGTTAGTTAATTAGTTAGGAGTTAGTTAGTTAATTAGCTAGGAGTTAGTTAGTTAATTAGTTAGGAGTTAGTTAGTTAGTTAGTTAGGAGTTAGTTAGTAAGTTAGTTAGGAGTTAGTTAGTTAGTTAGTTCGGAGGTAGTTAGGTGTTAGGTAGTTAGTTAGTTAGTTAGTTCGGAGGTAGTTAGTTAGTTAGGAGTTAGGTAGTTAGTTAGTTGGGGTAGCGGGGTACGGGTATACCCTATCAAAGGAGATGTAAGGCGCCTCCTTCCCTCCGCTAGCCTACGGGACACCCTTGGTCAAGGTGGAGTTCCCGTTTAGCCCCCCATTCAGGGTTACATGAAGCCATGGGTGCAAGTGGTGGATGAAGATGGATAGCAGCTGATAGCTAGTTATGTAGTTTTTTATTTAGTTAGTTCTCCTTGGTGCGTGGGCGGTTAGTTCTCCTCGGTGCGTGGTTGGTTAGTTCTCCTCGGTGCGTGGTCGGTTAGTTCTCCTCGGTGGATGGGCAGTTAGTTCTCCTCGGTGCGTGGGCGGTTAGTTCTCCTTGGTGCATGGTTGGTTAGTTCTCCTCTGTGCGTGGTCGGTTAGTTTTCCTCGGTGCGTGGGCGGTTTCTACTCGGTGCGTGGGCGGTTCTCCTCGGTGCGTGGGCGGTTCTCCTCGGTGCATGGACGGTTAGTTCTCCTCAGTGCGTGGTCGGTTAGTTCTCCTCAGTGCGTGGGCGGTTAGTTCTCCTCGATGCGTGGGCGGTTATTTCTCCCCAGTGCGTAAGCATTTAGTTCTCGGTGCGTGGGCAGTTAGTTTTCCTCGTTGCGTGGGCGCTTAGTTCTCCTCGGTTCGTGGGCACGTAGTTCACCTCGGTGCGCGTGGACGTTTAGTTCTCTTCAGTGCGTGAGCGGTTAGTTCTCGTCGGTGCGTGGGCACTTAGTGCTCCTCGGTGTGTGGGCAGTTAGTTAGGAGTTAGTTAGTTAGTTAGGAGTTAGTTAGTTAGTTAGGAGTTAGTTAGGAGTTAGTTAGTTAGTTACGAGTTAGTTAGTTAGTTAGTTAGTTAATTAGTTAGTTATGAGTTAGTTAGTTAATTAGTTAGGAGTTAGTTAGTTAATTAGTTAGGAGTTAGTTAATTAGGTAGGAGTTAGTTAGTTAATTAGTTAGGAGTTAGTTAGTTAATTAGTTAGTTAGGAGTTAGTTAATTAGTTAGTTAGGAGTTAGTTAGTTAATTAGTTAGGAGTTAGTTAGTTAATTAGTTAGGAGTTAGTTAGTTAGTTAATTAGTTAGTTAGATAGTTAATTAGTTAGTTAGTTTGTTTATTAGTTAGTTAGGAGTGAGTAAGTTAGTTAGGAGTTAGGAGTTAGTTAATTAGTTAGGAGTTAGTTAATTAGTTAGGTAGTTAGTTAGTTAGTTAGTTAGTTAATTAATTAGTTAGTTAGGAGTTAGTTAGTTAGTTAATTAGTTAGTTAGGAGTTAGTTAGTTAATTAGTTAGAAGTTAGTTAATTAGTTAGGAGTTAGTTAATTAGTTAGGAGTTAGTTAATTAGGTAGGAGTTAGTTAGTTAATTAGTTAGGAGTTAGTTAGTTAATTAGTTAGTTAGGAGTTAGTTAATTAGTTAGTTAGGAGTTAGTTAGTTAATTAGTTAGGAGTAAGTTAGTTAATTAGTTAGGAGTTAGTTAGTTAGTTAATTAGTTAGTTAGTTAGTTAATTAGTTAGTTAGTTTGTTTATTAGTTAGTTAGGAGTGAGTAAATTAGTTAGGAGTTAGTTAATTAGTTAGGAGTTAGTTAGTTAATTAGTTAGGAGTTAGTTAATTAGTTAAGAGTTAGTTAATTAGTTCGGAGGTAGTTAGTTAGTTAGTTAGGAGTTAGGTAGTTAGTTAGTTACGTAGTTAGTTAGGAGTTAGGTAGTTAGTTAGGAGTTAGTTAGTTAGTTAATTAGTTAGGAGTTAGTTAGTTAATTAGTTAGGAGTTAGTTAATTAGTTTGGAGGTAGTTAGTTAGTTTGGAGGTAGTTAGTTAGTTAGTTAAGAGTTAGGTAGTTAGTTAGTTAGGAGTTAGGTAGTTAGTTAGTTAGGAGTTAGTTAGTTAGTTAGTTAATTAGTATGTTAGGGGTTAGGAGTTATGTTAGTTAATTAGTTAAGAGTTAGTTAGTTAATTAGTTAGGAGTTAGTTAGTTAATTAGTTAGGAGTTAGTTAATTAGTTCGGAGGTAGTTAGTTAGTTAGGAGTTAGTTAGTTAGTTAGTTAGGAGTTAGTTAGGAGTTAGTTAGTTAGGAGTTAGTTAGTTAGTTAATTAGTTAGTGAGTTAGTTAGTTAGTTAGTTAATTAGGAGTTAGTTAGTTAATTAGGAGTTAGTTAGTTAGTTAGTTAGTTAGGAGTTAGTTAGTTAATTAGTTAGGAGTTAGTTAATTAGTTAGGAGTTAGTTAGTTAATTAGTTAGGAGTTAGTTAGTTAATTAGTTAGGAGTTAGTTAGTTAATTAGTTAGTTAGGAGTTAGTTAGTTAATTAGTTAGGAGTTAGTTAGGTAATTAGTTAGGAGTTAGTTAATTAGTTAGGTAGTTAGTTAGTTAGTTAGTTAGTTAATTAGTTAGTTAGGAGTTAGTTAGTTAGTTAGTTAATTAGTTAGTTAGGAGTTAGTTAGTTAATTAGTTAGAAGTTAGTTAGTTAATTAGTTAGAAGTTAGTTAGTTAATTAGTTAGGAGTTAGTTAGTTAATTAGTTAATAGTTAGTTAATTAGTTAGGAGTTAGTTAGTTAATTGGTTAGGAGTTAGTTAGTTAATTAGTTAGGAGTTAGGTAGTTAGGAGTTAGGTAGTTAGTTAGTTAGTTAGGAGTTAGTTAATTAGTTAGGAGTTAGTTAGTTAATTAGTTAGAAGTTAGTTAGTTAATTAGTTAGGAGTTAGTTAGTTAATTAGTTCGGAGGTAGTCTGTTAGATAGTTAAGAGTTAGATAGTTAGCTAGTTAGGAGTTAGGTAGTTAGCTAGGAGTTAGTTAGTTAGTTAGTTAGTTACTTAGTTAGTTAGTTAGTTACTTAGTTAGTTAGTTTCTTAGTTAGTTAGTTAGTTAGTTAGTTATTTAATTAGTTAGTTAGTTAATTAGTTAGGAGTTAGTTAGTTAATTAGTTAGGAGTTAGTTAGTTAGTTAGTTCGGAGGTAGTTAGTTAGTTAGTTAGGAGTTAGTTAGGAGTTAGTTAGTTAGGAGTTAGTTAGTAGTTAGTTAGTTAGTTAGTTAGTTAATTAGTTAGTGAGTTAGTTAGTTAATTAGGAGTTAGTTAGTTAATTAGTTAAGAGTTAGTTAGTTAATTAGTTCGGAGGTAGTTAGTTAATTAGTTAGCAGTTAGTTAATTAGTTAGTTAGTTAGGAGTTAGTTAGTTAATTAGTTAGGAGTTAGTTAGGTAATTAGTTAGGAGTTAGTTAATTAGTTAGGTAGTTAGTTAGTTAGTTAGTTAGTTAGTTAATTAGTTAGTTATTTAGTTTGTTAATTAGTTAGTTAGGAGTTAGTTAGTTAATTAGTTAGGAGTTAGTTAGTTAGTTAGTTAGTTAGTTAATTAGTTAGTTAGTTTGTTAATTAGTTAGTTAGGAGTGAGTAAGTTAGTTAGGAGTTAGTTAATTAGTTAAGAGTTAGTTAGTTAATTAGTTCGGAGGTAGTTAGTTACGTAGTTAGTTAGGAGTTAGGTAGTTAGTTAGGAGTTAGGTAGTTAGTTAGTTAGGAGTTAGGTAGTTAGTTAGTTAATTAGTTAGTTAGGAGTTAGTTAGTTAATTAGTTAGGAGTTAGATAGTTAATTAGTTAGGAGTTAGTTAGTTAATTAGTTAGGAGTTAGTTAATTAGTTAGGAGTTAGTTAGTTAATTAGTTCGGAGGTAGTTAGTTAATTAGTTAGGAGTTAGTTAATTAGTTAGGAGTTAGTTAGTTAATTAGTTCGGAGGTAGTTAGTTAGTTAGTTAGGAGTTAGGTAGTTAGTTAGTTAGGAGTTAGTTAATTAGTTAGTTAGTTAGTTAGTTAGTTAATTAGATTGTTAGTTAGTTAATTAGCTAGTTAGTAGTGAGTAAGTTAGTTAGGAGTTAGTTAGTTAATTAGTTAAGAGTTAGTTAGTTAATTAGTTCGGAGGTAGTTAGTTAGTTATTTAGGAGTTAGGTAGTTAGTTAGGAGTTAGTTAGTTAGTTAGCAGTTAGTTAATTAGTTAGTTAGTTAGTTAGTTACTTAGTTAGTTAGTTAATTAGTTAGTTATTTACTTAGTTAGTTAATTAGTTAGTTAGTTAGTTAGTTAATTAGTTAGTTAGGAATTAGTTAGTTAGTTAGTTAGTTAGTTAGGAGTTAGTTAATTAGTTAGGAGTTAGTTAGTTAATTAGATCGGAGGTAGTTAGTTAGTTAGTTAGGAGTTAGTTAGTTAGTTAGTTAGTTAGTTAACTAGTTAGTTAGTTAGTTAATTGGCTAGTTAGGAGTGAGTAAGTTAGTTAGGAGTTAGTTAGTTAATTAGTTAAGAGTTAGTTAATTAATTCGGAGGTAGTTAGTTAGTTAGTTAGTTAGTTAGGAGTTAGGTAGTTAGTTAGGAGTTAGTTAGTTACTTAGTTAGTTAGTTAGTTAGTTAGTTACTTAGTTAGTTAGTTAATTAGTTAATTAGTTAATTAGTTAATTAGTTAGGTAGTTAGTTAGTTAGTTAGTTAATTAGTTAGTTAGGAGTTAGTTAGTTAGTTAGTTAGTTAATTAGTTAGTTAGGAGTTAGTTAGTTAATTAGTTAGAAGTTAGTTAGTTAATTAGTTAGGAGTTAGTTAGTTAATTAGTTAGGAGTTAGTTAATTAGTTAGGAGTTTGTTAATTAGTTAGGAGTTAGTTAGTTAATTAGTTAAGAGTTAGTTAGTTAATTAGTTAGGAGTTAGTTAGTTAATTAGTTAGTTAGGAGTTAGTTAATTAGTTAGTTAGGAGTTAGTTAGTTAATTAGTTAGGAGTTAGTTAGTTAGTTAATCAGTTAGTTTGGAGTTAGTTAGTAAAATTAGTTAGGAGTTAGTTAGTTAATTAGTTAGTTAATTAGTTAGGAGTTAGTTAGTTAGTTAGTTAGTTTGTTAGTTTGTTAATTAGTTAGTTAGGAGTGAGTAAGTTAGTTAGGAATTAGTTAATTAGTTAAGAGTTAGTTAGTTAATTAGTTCGGAGGTAGTTAGTTAGTTAGTTAGTAGTTAGTTAGTTACGTAGTTAGTTAGGAGTTAGGTAGTTAGTTAGGAGTTACGTAGTTAGTTAGTTAATTAGTTAGTTAGGAGTTAGTTACTTAATTAGTTAGGAGTTAGATAGTTAATTAGTTAGGAGTTAGTTAGTTAATTAGTTAGGAGTTAGTTAGTTAATTAGTTCGGAGGTAGTTAGTTAATTAGTTCGGAGGTAGTTAGTTAATTAGTTACGAGTTAGTTAATTAGTTCGGAGGTAGTTAATTAGTTAGTTAGGAGTTAGGTAGTTAGTTAGTTAGGAGTTAGTTAATTAGTTAGTTAGTTAGTTAGTTAATTAGATAGTTAGTTAGTTAATTAGCTAGTTAGTAGTGAGTAAGTTAGTTAGGAGTTAGTTAGTTAATTAGTTAAGAGTTAGTTAGTTAATTAGTTAGGAGTTAGTTAGTTAATTAGTTAGGAGTTAGTTAGTTTATTAGTTAGTTAGGAGTTAGTTAGTTAATTAGTTAGGAGTTAGTTAGGTAATTAGTTAGGAGTTAGTTAATTAGTTAGGTAGTTAGTTAGTTAGTTAGTTAATTAATTAGTTAGTTAGGAGTTAGTTAGTTAGTTAGTTAATTAGTTAGTTAGGAGTTAGTTAGTTAATTAGTTAGAAGTTAGTTAGTTAATTAGTTAGGAGTTAGTTAGTTAATTAGTTAGGAGTTAGTTAATTAGTTAGGAGTTAGTTAATTAGTTAGGAGTTAGTTAGTTAGTTAGGAGTTAGGTAGTTAGGAGTTAGGTAGTTAGTTAGTTAGTTAGTTAGTTAGTTAGGAGTTAGTTAGTTAGTTAATTAGTTAGGAGTTAGTTAGTTAATTAGTTAGGAATTAGTTAGTTAATTAGTTAGTTAGTTAATTAGTTAGTTAGGAGTTAGTTAGTTAATTATGAGTTAGTTAGTTAGTTAGTTAGGAATTAGTTAGTTAGTTAATTAGTTCGGAGGTAGTTAGTTAGTTAGTTAGGAGTTAGGTAGTTAGTTAGTTAGGAGTTAGGTAGTTAGTTAGGAGTTAGGTAGTTAGTTAGGAGTTAGTTAGTTAGTTAGCAGTTAGTTAGTTAGTTACTTAGTTAGTTAGTTAATTAGTTAGTTAGTTACTTAGTTAGTTAGTTAGTTAGTTAATTAGTTAGTTAGTTATTTAGTTAGTTAGGAGTGAGTAAGTTAGTTAGGAGTTAGTTAGTTAATTATTTAAGAGTTAGTTAGTTAATTAGTTTGGAGTTAGTTAATTAGTTCGGAGGTAGTTAGTTAGTTAGGAGTTAGTTTGTTAGGAGTTAGTTAGTTAGGAGTTAGTTAGTTAGTTAATTAATTAATTAGTTAGGAGTTAGTTAGTTAATTAGTTAGGAGTTAGTTAGTTAATTAGCTAGGAGTTAGTTAGTTAATTAGTTAGGAGTTAGTTAGTTAGTTAGTTAGGAGTTAGTTAGTAAGTTAGTTAGGAGTTAGTTAGTTAGTTAGTTCGGAGGTAGTTAGGTGTTAGGTAGTTAGTTAGTTAGTTAGTTCGGAGGTAGTTAGTTAGTTAGGAGTTAGGTAGTTAGTTAGTTGGGGTAGCGGGGTACGGGTATACCCTATCAAAGGAGATGTAAGGCGCCTCCTTCCCTCCGCTAGCCTACGGGACACCCTTGGTCAAGGTGGAGTTCCCGTTTAGCCCCCCATTCAGGGTTACATGAAGCCATGGGTGCAAGTGGTGGATGAAGATGGATAGCAGCTGATAGCTAGTTATGTAGTTTTTTATTTAGTTAGTTCTCCTTGGTGCGTGGGCGGTTAGTTCTCCTCGGTGCGTGGTTGGTTAGTTCTCCTCGGTGCGTGGTCGGTTAGTTCTCCTCGGTGGATGGGCAGTTAGTTCTCCTCGGTGCGTGGGCGGTTAGTTCTCCTTGGTGCATGGTTGGTTAGTTCTCCTCTGTGCGTGGTCGGTTAGTTTTCCTCGGTGCGTGGGCGGTTTCTACTCGGTGCGTGGGCGGTTCTCCTCGGTGCGTGGGCGGTTCTCCTCGGTGCATGGACGGTTAGTTCTCCTCAGTGCGTGGTCGGTTAGTTCTCCTCAGTGCGTGGGCGGTTAGTTCTCCTCGATGCGTGGGCGGTTATTTCTCCCCAGTGCGTAAGCATTTAGTTCTTCTCGGTGCGTGGGCAGTTAGTTTTCCTCGTTGCGTGGGCGCTTAGTTCTCCTCGGTTCGTGGGCACGTAGTTCACCTCGGTGCGCGTGGACGTTTAGTTCTCTTCAGTGCGTGAGCGGTTAGTTCTCGTCGGTGCGTGGGCACTTAGTTCTCCTCGGTGTGTGGGCAGTTAGTTAGGAGTTAGTTAGTTAGTTAGGAGTTAGTTAGTTAGGAGTTAGTTAGGAGTTAGTTAGTTAGTTACGAGTTAGTTAGTTAGTTAGTTAGTTAATTAGTTAGTTATGAGTTAGTTAGTTAATTAGTTAGGAGTTAGTTAGTTAATTAGTTAGGAGTTAGTTAATTAGGTAGGAGTTAGTTAGTTAATTAGTTAGGAGTTAGTTAGTTAATTAGTTAGTTAGGAGTTAGTTAATTAGTTAGTTAGGAGTTAGTTAGTTAATTAGTTAGGAGTTAGTTAGTTAATTAGTTAGGAGTTAGTTAGTTAGTTAATTAGTTAGTTAGATAGTTAATTAGTTAGTTAGTTTGTTTATTAGTTAGTTAGGAGTGAGTAAGTTAGTTAGGAGTTAGGAGTTAGTTAATTAGTTAGGAGTTAGTTAATTAGTTAGGTAGTTAGTTAGTTAGTTAGTTAGTTAGTTAATTAGTTAGTTAGGAGTTAGTTAGTTAGTTAATTAGTTAGTTAGGAGTTAGTTAGTTAATTAGTTAGAAGTTAGTTAATTAGTTAGGAGTTAGTTAGTTAATTAGTTAGGAGTTAGTTAATTAGGTAGGAGTTAGTTAGTTAATTAGTTAGGAGTTAGTTAGTTAATTAGTTAGTTAGGAGTTAGTTAATTAGTTAGTTAGGAGTTAGTTAGTTAATTAGTTAGGAGTAAGTTAGTTAATTAGTTAGGAGTTAGTTAGTTAGTTAATTAGTTAGTTAGTTAGTTAATTAGTTAGTTAGTTTGTTTATTAGTTAGTTAGGAGTGAGTAAATTAGTTAGGAGTTAGGAGTTAGTTAATTAGTTAGGAGTTAGTTAGTTAATTAGTTAGGAGTTAGTTAATTAGTTAAGAGTTAGTTAATTAGTTCGGAGGTAGTTAGTTAGTTAGTTAGGAGTTAGGTAGTTAGTTAGTTACGTAGTTAGTTAGGAGTTAGGTAGTTAGTTAGGAGTTAGTTAGTTAGTTAATTAGTTAGGAGTTAGTTAGTTAATTAGTTAGGAGTTAGTTAATTAGTTTGGAGGTAGTTAGTTAGTTTGGAGGTAGTTAGTTAGTTAGTTAAGAGTTAGGTAGTTAGTTAGTTAGGAGTTAGGTAGTTAGTTAGTTAGGAGTTAGTTAGTTAGTTAGTTAATTAGTATGTTAGGGGTTAGGAGTTATGTTAGTTAATTAGTTAAGAGTTAGTTAGTTAATTAGTTAGGAGTTAGTTAGTTAATTAGTTAGGAGTTAGTTAGTTAATTAGTTCGGAGGTAGTTAGTTAGTTAGGAGTTAGTTAGTTAGTTAGTTAGGAGTTAGTTAGGAGTTAGTTAGGAGTTAGTTAGTTAGTTAATTAGTTAGTGAGTTAGTTAGTTAGTTAGTTAATTAGGAGTTAGTTAGTTAATTAGGAGTTAGTTAGTTAGTTAGTTAGTTAGGAGTTAGTTAGTTAATTAGTTAGGAGTTAGTTAATTAGTTAGGAGTTAGTTAGTTAATTAGTTAGGAGTTAGTTAGTTAATTAGTTAGGAGTTAGTTAGTTAATTAGTTAGTTAGGAGTTAGTTAGTTAATTAGTTAGGAGTTAGTTAGGTAATTAGTTAGGAGTTAGTTAATTAGTTAGGTAGTTAGTTAGTTAGTTAGTTAGTTAATTAGTTAGTTAGGAGTTAGTTAGTTAGTTAGTTAATTAGTTAGTTAGGAGTTAGTTAGTTAATTAGTTAGAAGTTAGTTAGTTAATTAGTTAGAAGTTAGTTAGTTAATTAGTTAGGAGTTAGTTAGTTAATTAGTTAATAGTTAGTTAATTAGTTAGGAGTTAGTTAGTTAATTGGTTAGGAGTTAGTTAGTTAATTAGTTAGGAGTTAGGTAGTTAGGAGTTAGGTAGTTAGGAGTTAGGTAGTTAGTTAGTTAGTTAGGAGTTAGTTAATTAGTTAGGAGTTAGTTAGTTAATTAGTTAGGAGTTAGTTAGTTAATTAGTTAGGAGTTAGTTAGTTAATTAGTTCGGAGGTAGTCTGTTAGATAGTTAAGAGTTAGATAGTTAGCTAGTTAGGAGTTAGGTAGTTAGCTAGGAGTTAGTTAGTTAGTTAGTTAGTTACTTAGTTAGTTAGTTAGTTACTTAGTTAGTTAGTTTCTTAGTTAGTTAGTTAGTTAGTTAGTTATTTAATTAGTTAGTTAGTTAATTAGTTAGGAGTTAGTTAGTTAATTAGTTAGGAGTTAGTTAGTTAGTTAGTTCGGAGGTAGTTAGTTAGTTAGTTAGGAGTTAGTTAGGAGTTAGTTAGTTAGGAGTTAGTTAGGAGTTAGTTAGTTAGTTAGTTAGTTAATTAGTTAGTGAGTTAGTTAGTTAATTAGGAGTTAGTTAGTTAATTAGTTAAGAGTTAGTTAGTTAATTAGTTCGGAGGTAGTTAGTTAATTATTTAGGAGTGAGTTAGTTAATTAGTTAGGAGTTAGTTAGTTAATTAGTTAGCAGTTAGTTAATTAGTTAGTTAGTTAGGAGTTAGTTAGTTAATTAGTTAGGAGTTAGTTAGGTAATTAGTTAGGAGTTAGTTAATTAGTTAGGTAGTTAGTTAGTTAGTTAGTTAGTTAGTTAATTAGTTAGTTATTTAGTTTGTTAATTAGTTAGTTAGGAGTTAGTTAGTAAATTAGTTAGGAGTTAGTTAGTTAGTTAGTTAGTTAATTAGTTAGTTAGTTTGTTAATTAGTTAGTTAGGAGTGAGTAAGTTAGTTAGGAGTTAGTTAATTAGTTAAGAGTTAGTTAGTTAATTAGTTCGGAGGTAGTTAGTTAGTTACGTAGTTAGTTAGGAGTTAGGTAGTTAGTTAGGAGTTAGGTAGTTAGTTAGTTAGGAGTTAGGTAGTTAGTTAGTTAATTAGTTAGTTAGGAGTTAGTTAGTTAATTAGTTAGGAGTTAGATAGTTAATTAGTTAGGAGTTAGTTAGTTAATTAGTTAGGAGTTAGTTAATTAGTTAGGAGTTAGTTAGTTAATTAGTTCGGAGGTAGTTAGTTAATTAGTTAGGAGTTAGTTAATTAGTTAGGAGTTAGTTAGTTAATTAGTTCGGAGGTAGTTAGTTAGTTAGTTAGGAGTTAGGTAGTTAGTTAGTTAGGAGTTAGTTAATTAGTTAGTTAGTTAGTTAGTTAGTTAATTAGATTGTTAGTTAGTTAATTAGCTAGTTAGTAGTGAGTAAGTTAGTTAGGAGTTAGTTAGTTAATTAGTTAAGAGTTAGTTAGTTAATTAGTTCGGAGGTAGTTAGTTAGTTATTTAGGAGTTAGGTAGTTAGTTAGGAGTTAGTTAGTTAGTTAGCAGTTAGTTAATTAGTTAGTTAGTTACTTAGTTAGTTAGTTAATTAGTTAGTTATTTACTTAGTTAGTTAATTAGTTAGTTAGTTAGTTAGTTAATTAGTTAGTTAGGAATTAGTTAGTTAGTTAGTTAGTTAGTTAGGAGTTAGTTAATTAGTTAGGAGTTAGTTAGTTAATTAGATCGGAGGTAGTTAGTTAGTTAGTTAGGAGTTAGTTAGTTAGTTAGTTAGTTAGTTAACTAGTTAGTTAGTTAGTTAATTGGCTAGTTAGGAGTGAGTAAGTTAGTTAGGAGTTAGTTAGTTAATTAGTTAAGAGTTAGTTAATTAATTCGGAGGTAGTTAGTTAGTTAGTTAGTTAGTTAGGAGTTAGGTAGTTAGTTAGGAGTTAGTTAGTTACTTAGTTAGTTAGTTAGTTAGTTAGTTACTTAGTTAGTTAGTTAATTAGTTAGTTAGTTAATTAGTTAGGTAGTTAGTTAGTTAGTTAGTTAATTAGTTAGTTAGGAGTTAGTTAGTTAGTTAGTTAGTTAATTAGTTAGTTAGGAGTTAGTTAGTTAATTAGTTAGAAGTTAGTTAGTTAATTAGTTAGGAGTTAGTTAGTTAATTAGTTAGGAGTTAGTTAATTAGTTAGGAGTTTGTTAATTAGTTAGGAGTTAGTTAGTTAATTAGTTAAGAGTTAGTTAGTTAATAAGTTAGGAGTTAGTTAGTTAATTAGTTAGGAGTTAGTTAGTTAGTTAATCAGTTAGTTTGGAGTTAGTTAGTAAAATTAGTTAGGAGTTAGTTAGTTAATTAGTTAGTTAATTAGTTAGGAGTTAGTTAGTTAGTTAGTTAGTTTGTTAGTTTGTTAATTAGTTAGTTAGGAGTGAGTAAGTTAGTTAGGAGTTAGTTAATTAGTTAAGAGTTAGTTAGTTAATTAGTTCGGAGGTAGTTAGTTAGTTAGTTAGTAGTTAGTTAGTTACGTAGTTAGTTAGGAGTTAGGTAGTTAGTTAGGAGTTACGTAGTTAGTTAGTTAATTAGTTAGTTAGGAGTTAGTTACTTAATTAGTTAGGAGTTAGATAGTTAATTAGTTAGGAGTTAGTTAGTTAATTAGTTAGGAGTTAGTTAGTTATTTAGTTCGGAGGTAGTTAGTTAATTAGTTCGGAGGTAGTTAGTTAATTAGTTACGAGTTAGTTAATTAGTTAGGAGTTAGTTAGTTAATTAGTTCGGAGGTAGTTAATTAGTTAGTTAGGAGTTAGGTAGTTAGTTAGTTAGGAGTTAGTTAATTAGTTAGTTAGTTAGTTAGTTAATTAGATAGTTAGTTAGTTAATTAGCTAGTTAGTAGTGAGTAAGTTAGTTAGGAGTTAGTTAGTTAATTAGTTAAGAGTTAGTTAGTTAATTAGTTAGGAGTTAGTTAGTTAATTAGTTAGGAGTTAGTTAGTTTATTAGTTAGTTAGGAGTTAGTTAGTTAATTAGTTAGGAGTTAGTTAGGTAATTAGTTAGGAGTTAGTTAATTAGTTAGGTAGTTAGTTAGTTAGTTAGTTAATTAATTAGTTAGTTAGGAGTTAGTTAGTTAGTTAGTTAATTAGTTAGTTAGGAGTTAGTTAGTTAATTAGTTAGAAGTTAGTTAGTTAATTAGTTAGGAGTTAGTTAGTTAATTAGTTAGGAGTTAGTTAATTAGTTAGGAGTTAGTTAATTAGTTAGGAGTTAGTTAGTTAGTTAGGAGGTAGGTAGTTAGGAGTTAGGTAGTTAGTTAGTTAGTTAGTTAGTTAGGAGTTAGTTAGTTAGTTAATTAGTTAGGAGTTAGTTAGTTAATTAGTTAGGAGTTAGTTAGTTAATTAGTTAGTTAGTTAATTAGTTAGTTAGGAGTTAGTTAGTTAATTATGAGTTAGTTAGTTAGTTAGTTAGGAATTAGTTAGTTAGTTAATTAGTTCGGAGGTAGTTAGTTAGTTAGTTAGGAGTTAGGTAGTTAGTTAGTTAGGAGTTAGGTAGTTAGTTAGGAGTTAGGTAGTTAGTTAGGAGTTAGTTAGTTAGTTAGCAGTTAGTTAGTTAGTTACTTAGTTAGTTAGTTAATTAGTTAGTTAGTTACTTAGTTAGTTAGTTAGTTAGTTAATTAGTTAGTTAGTTAGTTAGTTAGGAGTTAGGTAGTTAGTTAGTTAGTTAGTTAGGAGTTAGTTAGTTAGTTAGTTAGGAGTTACTTAGTTAATTAGTTAGGAGTTAGTTAGTTAATTAGTTAGCAGTTAGTTAGTTAATTAGTTAGCAGTTAGTTAGTTAATTAGTTCGGAGGTAGTCTGTTAGATAGTTAAGAGTTAGATAGTTAGCTAGTTAGGAGTTAGGTAGTTAGCTAGGAGTTAGTTAGTTAGTTAGTTACTTAGTTAGTTAGTTAGTTACTTTGTTAGTTAGTTTCTTAGTTAGTTAGTTAATTAGTTAGTTAGTTAGTTAATTAGTTAGTTAGTTAATTAGTTAGGAGTTAGTTAGTTAATTAGTTAGGAGTTAGTTAGTTAATTAGTTAGTTAGGAGTTAGGTAGTTAGTTAGGAGTTAGGTAGTTAGTTAGGAGTTAGGTAGTTAGTTAGTTAATTAGTTAGTTAGGAGTTAGTTAGTTAATTAGTTAGGAGTTAGATAGTTAATTAGTTAGAAGTTAGTTAGTTAATTAGTTAGGAGTTAGTTAATTAGTTAGGAGTTAGTTAGTTAATTAGTTCGGAGGTAGTTAGTTAATTAGTTAGGAGTTAGTTAATTAGTTAGGAGTTAGTTAGTTAATTAGTTCGGAGGTAGTTAGTTAGTTAGTTAGGAGTTAGGTAGTTAGTTAGTTAGGAGTTAGTTAATTAGTTAGTTAGTTAGTTAGTTAGTTAATTAGATAGTTAGTTAGTTAATTAGCTAGTAAGTAGTGAGTAAGTTAGTTAGGAGTTAGTTAGTTAATTAGTTAAGAGTTAGTTAGTTAATTAGTTCGGAGGTAGTTAGTTAGTTATTTAGGAGTTAGGTAGTTAGTTAGGAGTTAGTTAGTTAGTTAGCAGTTAGTTAATTAGTAAGTTAGTTAGTTACTTAGTTAGTTAGTTAATTAGTTAGTTATTTACTTAGTTAGTTAGTTAGTTAGTTAGTTAGTTAGTTAGTTAGTTAATTAGTTAGTTAGGAATTAGTTAGTTAGTTAGTTAGTTAGTTAGTTAGTTAATTAGTTAGTTAGGAGTTAGTTAGTTAATTAGTTAGAAGTTAGTTAGTTAATTAGTTAGGAGTTAGTTAGTTAATTAGTTAGGAGTTAGTTAATTAGTTAGGAGTTAGTTAATTAGTTAGGAGTTAGTTAGTTAATTAGTTAAGAGTTAGTTAGTTAATTAGTTCGGAGTTAGTTAGTTAGTTAGGAGTTAGGGAGTTAGTTAGTTAGGAGTTAGTTAGTTAGTTAGGAGTTAGTTAATTAGTTAGTTAGTTACTTAGTTAATTAGTTAGTTAGTTAGTTAATCAGTTAGTTAGGAGTTAGTTAGTTAATTAGTTAGGAGTTAGTTAGGTAATTAGTTAGTTAGGAGTTAGTTAGTTAATTAGTTAGGAGTTAGTTAGTTAATTAGTTAGGAGTTAGTTAGTTAATTAGTTAGGAGTTAGTTAGTTAGTTAATTAGTTAGTTAGTTAATTAGTTAGTTAGTTAGTTAATTAGTTAGTTAGTTAATTAGTTAGTTAGTTTGTTAATTAGTTAGTTAGGAGTTAGTAGTTAGTTAATTAGTTAAGAGTTAGTTAGTTAATTAGTTCGGAGGTAGTTAGTTAGTTAGTTAGGAGTTAGGTAATTAGTTAGTTACGTAGTTAGTTAGTTAGGAGTTAGGTAGTTAGTTAGGAGTTAGGTAGTTAGTTAGTTAGGAGTTAGGTATTTAGTTAGTTAGTTAGTTAATTAGTTAGGAGTTAGTTAGTTAATTAGTTAGTAGTTAGTTAGTTAGGAGTTAGGTAGTTAGGAGTTAGTTAGTTAGTTAGTTAGTTAGTTAGTTAATTAGTTAGTTAGTTATTTAGTTAGTTAGGAGTGAGTAAGTTAGTTAGGAGTTAGTTAGTTAATTAGTTAAGAGTTAGTTAGTTAATTAGTTTGGAGTTAGTTAATTAGTTCGGAGGTAGTTAGTTAGTTAGGAGTTAGTTTGTTAGGAGTTAGTTAGTTAGTTAGTTAGGAGTTAGTTAGTTAGTTAGTTAGTTAATTAGTTAGGAGTTAGTTAGTTAATTAGTTAGGAGTTAGTTAGTTAATTAGTTAGGAGTTAGTTAGTTAATTAGTTAGGAGTTAGTTAGTTAGTTAGGAGTTAGTTAGTTAGTTAGTTAGGAGTTAGTTAGTTAGTTAGTTCGGAGGTAGTTAGGTGTTAGGTAGTTAGTTAGTTAGGAGTTAGGTAGTTAGTTAGTTAGGAGTTAGGTAGTTAGTTAGTTGGGGTAGCGGGGTAGAGGTATACCCTATCAAAGGAGATGTAAGGCGCCTCCTTCCCTCCGCTAGCCTACGGGACACCCTTGGTCAAGGTGGAGTTCCCGTTTAGCCCCCCATTCAGGGTTACATGAAGCCATGGGTGCAAGTGGTGGATGAAGATGGATAGCAGCTGATAGCTATTTATGTAGTTTTTTATTTAGTTAGTTCTCCTTGGTGCGTGGGCAGTTAGTTCTCCTCGGTGCGTGGTTGGTTAGTACTCCTCGGTGCGTGGTCGGTTAGTTCTCCTCGGTGGATGGGCAGTTAGTTCTCCTCAGTGCGTGGGCGGTTAGTTCTCCTTGGTGCATGGTCGGTTAGTTCTCCTCTGTGCGTGGTCGGTTAGTTTTCCTCGGTGCATGGGCGGTTTCTACTCGGTGCGTGGGCGGTTCTCCTCGGTGCGTGGGCGGTTGTCCTCGGTGCGTGGGCGGTTAGTTCTCCTCAGTGCGTGGTCGGTTAGTTCTCTGTGCGTGGTCGGTTAGTTCTCCTCGGTGCGTGGTCGGTTAGTTCTCCTCGGTGCGTGGGCGGTTCTCCTCGGTGCGTGGGCGGTTCTCCTCGGTGCGTGGGCGGTTCTCCTCAGTGCGTGGGCTGTTCTCTTCGGTGCATGGGCGGTTAGTTCTCCTCAGTGTGTGGATGGTTAGTTCTCCTCTGTGCGTGGGCGGTTAGTTCTCCTTGGTGCGTGGGCAGTTAGTTCTCCTCGGTGCGTGGGTGGTTAGTTCTCCTCGGTGCGTGGGCGGTACTCCTCGGTGCGTGGACGGTTCTCCGCGGTGCATGGGCGGTTAGTTCTTCTCGGTGCGTGGGCGGTTAGTTCTCCTTGGTGCATGGGTGGTTAGTTCTCCTCGGTGTGTTCGCGGTTAGTTCTCCTTGGTGCGTGGGCAGTTAGTTCTCCTCGGTGCGTGGGCGCTTAGTTCTTTTCGGTTCGTGGGCAGTTAGTTCTCCTCGGTGCGTGGGTGGTAAGTTCTCCTCGGTGCGTGGCGGATAGTTCTCCTCGGTGCGTGTTCGGTTAGTTCTCTTCGGTGTGTTCGCTGTTAGTTCTCCTTGGTGCGTGGGCGCTTAGTTCTTTTTGGTTCGTGGGCAGTTAGTTCTCCTCGGTGCGTGAGCAGTTAGTTCTCCTCAGTGCGTGGGTGGTTAGTTCTCCTCAGTGCGTGAGCGGTTAGTTCTCCTCGGTGCATGGGCGCTTAGTTCTCCTCGGTGCGTGGGCGCTTAGTTCTCCTTGGTGAGTGGGCGGTTAGTTCTCCTCGGTAGGTTGTCAGGCTCCCCTTTGGCTTTTATGTGGGTTGTCAGGCTCCCCTTCGCCTTTTATGTAGATTGTCAGGCTCCCCTTCGGCTTTTATGTAGATTGTCAGGCTCCCCTTCGGCTTTTATGTAGGTTGTCAGGCTCCCCTTCGGCTTTTATGTAGGTTGTCAGGCTCCCCTTCGGCTATTATGTAGGTTGTCAGGTTCCCCTTTAGCTTTTATGTAGGTTGTCAGGCTCCCCTTCGGCTTTTATGTATGTTGTCAGGCTCCCTTTCGGCTTTTATGTAGGTTGTCAGGCTCCCCTTTGGCCTTTTTGTAGGTTGTCAGGCTTCCCTTCGGCTTTTATGTAGGTTGTCAGGCTCCCCTTCGGCTTTTATGTAGGTTGTCAGGCTCCCCTTTAGCTTTTATGTAGGTTGTCAGGCTCCCCTTCGGCTTTTATGTAGGTTGTCAGGCTCCCCTTCGGCTTTTATGTAGGTTGTCAGGCTCCCCTTTGGCTTTTATGTAGGTTGTCACGCTCCCCTTCGGCTTTTATGTAGGTTGTCAGGCTCCCCTTCGGCTTTTATGTAGGTTGTCAGGCTTCCCTTCGGCTTTTATGTAGGTTGTCAGGCTCCCCTTTGGCTTTTATGTAGGTTGTCAGGCTCCCCTTCGGCTTTTATGTAGGTTGTCAGGCTCCCCTTCGGCTTTTATGTAAGTTGTCAGGTTCCCCTTAGGCTTTTATGTAGGTTGTCAGGCTCACCTTCGGCTTTTATGTAGGTTGTCAGGCTCCCCTTCTCCTCGTTTCATGGGCGATTAGTTCTCTTCCGTGCGTGGGCGGTTCTTTCTCCTCGGTGCGTGGGCGGTTAGTTCTCCTTGGTGCATGGGCGGTTAGTTCGCCTCCGTGTGTGGGCGTTTAGTTCTCCTTGGTGCGTGGGTGGTTAGTTCTCCTCTGTGTGTGGGCGGTTAGTTCTACTCGGTGCATGGGCGGTTAGTTCTCGGTGCGTGGGCGGTTAGTTCTCGGTGCGTGGGCGGTTAGTTCTCCTTTGTGCGTGGCCGGTTAGTTTTCCTTGGTGCATGGGCGGTTAGTTCTCCTCGGTGTGTGAGCGGTTAGTTCTCTTTGGTGCGTGGGTGATTAATTTCTCCTCGGTGTGTGGACGGTTAGTTAGGAGTTAGTTAGTTAGTTAGGAGTTAGGAGTTAGTTAGTTAGTTAGTTAGGAGTTAATTAGTTAGTTAGTTAGGAGTTAGTTAGTTAGTTAGGTGTTAGTTAGTTAGTTAGGAGTTAGGTAGTTAGTTAGTTAGTTGGTTGGTTAGTTAGTTAGTTAGTTAGTTAGTTAATTAGTTCGGAGGTAGTTAGTTAATTAGTTCGGAGGTAGTTAGTTAGTTAGTTAGTTAGTTAGGTAGTTAGTTAGTTAGGAGTTAGGTAGTTAGTTAGTTAGGAGTTAGTTAGTTAGTTAGGAGTTAGTTAGTTAGTTAGTTAAATAAACAGTAGGTTAGGACCAAATATAGAGGACAGGTAGCAGAAAATGAGATATTGGGGTGTTGACTGACATGTTTGTTGTATGGAAGGAGACATCTTGCATTATGTATCAAATGAAAGGGGATTGCACAGGGAGCACATGTATACTTTTTGTATATTAAAACAAAATCCTAAAAAATAATCTCATGTAACACATACTAAGAAAAACAGACGCAATTTTCAGTTTTAACTTTCAGAGGAATATTCATTCATGTGTGATTATAATTAAATTAAATTCACTGAATAATGATAATCATGTCACTTTTTTCTTCACAATCATCACGAGAATGGATAACGACGCTTGACGTCAGAAGTGGAAGATGATGATGATGATGATGACTTCCTCCGGTCTGATGCCAAGGTAGCGGGTTCAGCCTACACTGGTAAGTTGGACTACAATGTTGACTTCTCGTCCTTGACTTGGGGAATACAATACAAGTTGATATGGGTTCACCCGATATACAATACAAGTTGATATGGGTTCACCCGATGGCGAGGGACACCAGTAATAGAGAAAGGGAATCCACACGCAAATATCAGTCTAGTGTACTAGAAGGGTTGACCTGATGGCGAGGGACACCGGTAATAGAGAAAGTGAATCCACACGCAAATATCAGTCCAGTGTACTAGAAGGGTTGACCTGATGGCGAGGGACACCGGTAATAGAGAAAGGGAATCCACACGCAAATATCAGTCCAGTGTACTAGAAGGGTTCACCTGATGGCGAGGGACACCGGTAATAGAGAAAGCGAATCCACACGCAAATATCAATCCAGTGTACTAGAAGGGTTCACCTGATGGCGAGGGACACCGGTAATAGAGAAAGGGAATCCACACGCAAATATCAGTCCAGTGTACTAGAAGGGTTCACCTGATGGCGAGGGACACCGGTAATAGAGAAAGCGAATCCACACGCAAATATCAGTCCAGTGTACTAGGACTAGAAGTCCACATGTGTGGACTATGCTTGAGTTCAAAGCCAGCCAACACAAGAACATTTTAAAAAAACTGCTTCTTGAAACAACATATTTGTGGCATCATATTCCTTCTTGAAACAACATATTTGTGGCATCATATTCCTTCTTGAAACAACATATTTGTGGCATCATATTCCTTCTTGAAACAACATATTTGTGGCATCATATTCCTTCTTGAAACAACATATTTGTGGCATCATATTCCATCTTGAAACAACATATTTGTGGCATCATATTCCTTCTTGAAACAACATATTTGTGGCATCATATTCCTTCTTGAAACAACATATTTGTGGCATCATATTCCTTCTTGAAACAACATATTTGTGGCATCATATTCCTTCTTGAAACAACATATTTGTGGCATCATATTCCTTCTTGAAACAACATATTTGTGGCATCATATTCCTTCTTGACACAAGATATTTGTGGCATCATATTCCTTCTTGAAACAAGATATTTGTGGCATCATATTCCTTCTTGACACAACACATTTGTGGCATCATATTCCTTCTTGACACAACATATTTGTGGCAACATATTCCTTCTTTAAACAAGATATTTGTGGCATCATATTACTTCTTGAAACAACATATTTGTGGCATCATTATCCTTCTTGAAACAACATATTTGTGGCATCATATTCCGTCTTGAAACAAGATATTTGTGGCATCATATTCCTTCTTGAAACAACATATTTGTGGCATCATATTCCTTAAAGCACGTTATTTTCACACAAAAGTGTAACAACTTCAAAACACCTGGCAGATTTGTGCTAATTCTGCTCAGTTATAGGTTAGTTAAAGCTAGTTGCATATCCTTTACAGGTCATCGCAGTCAACACCAGCATATTTTGCTGTTTGTGATCTCTTATGTTCAGTAGTTTGCCATTGCTTTCTGAACGACTGTTACCCATACCATTTAATAAAAAACCAATGTATAACAGTCTGCTGCCAAATTGCCCGCAGCTGTGTTACGAACGTGGGTATGCAGGATTACAAACTGTGTCTGTAACCCCTTCCCCATGGAGCTGCTGACCTGCTTCATTTAGCTCGAGTTAAGGGTCAGCGACTGTGTCAGCAGAGCAGTCAGACTTGAGCAGGGT
Organism: Cepaea hortensis; assembly: GCA_963921405.1. NCBI lineage: Eukaryota > Metazoa > Mollusca > Gastropoda > Stylommatophora > Helicidae > Cepaea > Cepaea hortensis. Next base: position 14,925,386 of record OY992886.1, on the reverse strand, counting down.
TATAATCACATTAAGCCGGGAGTGCAGGGAGTGGCCAGCAGGGACCACGGAAGTGGAAATCCAGCAACTAATTCAGGACAATGCTCACTCGGGTGATGTGATTATCTACACAGATGGTTTGGTGTCAAGAGGTGAGAGAAGTGGCTGGGGGTTCATAGCCAAAGCTTACGGTAGACGTTTGGTGCAAGAGAGCCTGGCATATGATACCACAACTAAGTAGAAGATCTCTGATTTGGTGCTGTATATTCCATCCATCCATCCATCATGTGCCATGCCGGTAAGCGTGGGCGGGCATGTTCTGCCATCTCACTTGATCACCAGAGTCGTGGATCAGCTCCGTGTTTCTGTCTCGACCATGCCACAAGGCCAAACCATCCAGGTACTTGCTTCTAGGTCTTCCCCTTGGTCTGTTCCCCTCGATCTTACCAGTTGTCACCAAGTTCTCCAGATCATTTCTTCTCAAAACATGCCCAAAAAATTGTGACTGTCTACGTCTAATGTCTCTAATCAGTTTACGATCTTCATTTGTTTCTTGAAGAACTTGTTCATTGGTCTTTCTGGCTGTCCATGGTATTCTTTGCATTTTCCTCAGAAACAACATTTCTACAGCCATCAGATGTTTTTCAGCCTGACTGCTCATTGTCCACGCTTCACATCCATATAAAAGTACAGGTTCTATGTAGCATCTCAACACTCTTTTTCTCGTTTCAATTGACATCTTTTTATTGGTCAGTATGTTTTTCATCTTGCTAAAGGCTACTGTTGCCATGGCGATTCTTGTTCTAATCTCTTCAAGGCATCTCCCATCATATGTTATTACTGTTCCGAGATAATTGTACCTATTCACTTGTTGAAGAATATTCCCATTTCATCTGTTCATTGTCTGCAATCAAGACTATCATCTGCATATCTAATGTTATTGATGCAACGTCCACCAATGTTGATTCCTTCCATATCTTCAATATTTCTGAAAGTATTTAATATTTTCACTGTACAGGGAAAACAGATCTGGAAACATTACACATCCCTGTCTCACACCTCTCTTAATAGGCTGATATTGGCTTACTTCATTATCAACTCTTATGGCAGCTTGTTGTTTCCTATGTATGTTTTTTTACAAGTCTAAGGCCTTTTCCATCAATCTGTAGATCCTCAAGCATCCTTATCATGTTGACAGTCTCACTTTATCGAAAGCCTTTGTGTAGTCAATAAAGCAAAGGTGTAGATCTTTGTTTACTTCTATAGAACGTTCGATTACGGTTCTCAGTATATACACAGGATTTACTGTACCCTTGCCTTCTACAAACCCACACTGTATATTCACAGTTGTCTTAATAAGTAGATCTCTGATTTGTTGATGTTATATTCACAGTTGTCTTAATAAGTAGATCTCTGATTTGGTGCTTTATATTCAGTTGTCTTAATAAGTAGATCTCTGATTTTGTGCTTTATATTCACAGTTGTCTTAATAAGTAGATCTCTGATTTTGTGCTTTATATTCAGTTGTCTTAATAAGTAGATCTCTGATTTTGTGCTGTATATTCACAGTTGTCTTAATAAGTAGATCTCTGATTTTGTGCTTTATATTCAGTTGTCTTAATAAGTAGATCTCTGATTTTGTGCTTTATATTCAGTTGTCTTATTAAGTAGATCTCTGATTTTGTGCTTTATATTCACAGTTGTCTTAATAAGTAGATCTCTGATTTTGTGCTTTATATTCAGTTGTCTTAATAAGTAGATCTCTTATTTTGGTGCTGTATATTCACAGTTGTCTTAATAAGTAGATCTCTGATTTTGTGCTTTATATTCAGTTGTCTTAATAAGTAGATCTCTGATTTTGGTGCTGTATATTCACAGTTGTCTTAATAAGTAGATCTCTGATTTGAGGTTGTATATTCACAGTTGTCTTAATAAGTAGATCTCTGATTTTGTGCTTTATATTCAGTTGTCTTAATAAGTAGATCTCTGATTGTGTGCTTTATATTCAGTTGTCTTAATAAGTAAATCTCTGATTTTGTGCTTTATATTCACAGTTGTCTTAATAAGTAGATCTCTGATTTTGTGCTTTATATTCAGTTGTCTTAATAAGTAGATCTCTGATTTTGGTGCTGTATATTCACAGTTGTCTTAATAAGTAGATCTCTGATTTTGTGCTTTATATTCAGTTGTCTTAATAAGTAGATCTCTGATTTTGTGCTTTATATTCACAGTTGTCTTAATAAGTAGATCTCTGATTTTGTGCTTTATATTCAGTTGTCTTAATAAGTAGATCTCTGATTTTGGTGCTGTATATTCACAGTTGTCTTAATAAGTAGATCTCTGATTTTGTGCTTTATATTCAGTTGTCTTAATAAGTAGATCTCTGATTTTGTGCTTTATATTCAGTTGTCTTAATAAGTAGATCTCTGATTTTGTGCTTTATATTCACAGTTGTCTTAATAAGTAGATCTCTGATTTTGTGCTTTATATTCAGTTGTCTTAATAAGTAGATCTCTGATTTTGGTGCTGTATATTCACAGTTGTGCATGTCTAGTCTAGAAGTCTCAGAGATGATTGTTGTTTCATGATTGCAGATCTGATGATATGTTTAGTCTAGAAGTCTCAGAGATGATTGTTGGTTCATGATTGCAGATCTGATATGTCTTGTCTAGAAGTATCCAAGATAACTTGTTTCATGATTGCAGATCTACTGAAAAGCAGCTACTGATTCTCTAAACAAAGTGCGGCACATGTCCCTGGAGAAGAGAACCAACCAGCTCAACCAGATGGCAAGAGTCGATAGTATGGCGATGACAAAGTTTCCCTGGCCATGCAGACGTACAAGATGGTAATTCTGACACTTGTACTTGCTGTTCTTGTTGTCTGCTGGGTGGTGGCTAGTGTGTCCAGTTGCTCCTCACCTGTCACAGTAAGTCTCTGGTGTGGTTGTGTGTATGCAGGTGTTTAAACTGTCAGCACGCTGTAGGTCTATGGAGTTCAACCCCTACACTGGCCATTTGGACTTAGCGTTGATTTCTCATTCAAAAAGCCATGGCCAACTTGGGGTTGATTGCCACTTCCTGTGAAGAACATTCCAATCTTGTCCTGTATCAGTGAAGTGATTGTGTGTATGCAGTGTTTTCTCTCCCTGTCCTTCATGTTTTCCTGTTGTAACATTCTAGTTCTGTTTTCGTGTTCAGTGATTGTTTTAATTAATGTTAGATTTACATGATTCATGCTTATGTTGATGTTGAGGAAGGTTTTAATTGCTGAAACGTTGGGCAGGGTGTTGTTTTATCTGACTATAATAATTCATTTCCTACTGTGATTCCTATTTTGTGTTTTAGTCACATGTTTGCATTTGTTGTTTCTCCATAGGATCTGAGCTTAACCTGATTTTTTTCCCGTTATACTTTTCTCTGATGTGGTGCAAGTGATGCCCTCTGTGCTACTTTACTTCTGCTGCTGATTGTGTTCTGTAAATTGTTGCAGGCTGATTATATATATGTGTGCACGTGTCTGTAAATTTATACATGTGATAATATTTGTATTATATAACATCACAGGTGGACAAGCATATCAGAAAACTGGATGCAGAACTTGCCAGATTTGAAGCTGATTTGAAGGATAAGAGTTCTGGCAGGCGGAAGGAATTGCCAGAAGGGAAAACACCTGCCAACAAAAGTGAGTGCATGTCTGTTTGTGAAACTTGTCACCACTCCTTCATGTGGTGTGTTTGTGATTTTTGCTTTCACTCAGTGAACAAGTGATTGTGTTGGTGGCTGCTTGCAGATTTAGTCATGGTCAGGTCCGCTTGTAATTGTGTTTTGGGGTGTTATCAATGTGGTTGTATATTTTTCTGGCTTATTACTTTTGTGATTGATTTGATTTTACATGTTTGGGCATTGTTGCTGAGGATGGTCATGTTGTCACCTGTAAGTTCCAGGTTGGGTTTGAGGACAATTGTTTCAACTTGGGTATGGAAAAATCTGTTACAATGAGGGCAGATATATATCGATTGTCAGCCAGTGATAACTTGATGATGAGGGCAGAGATGTATTGATTGTCAGTCAATGATAGCTTGATAATGAGTGCAGAGATGTATTGATTGTCAGTCAGTGATAGTTTGATAATGAGTGCAGAGATGTATTGATTGTCACATAGTGATAGCTTGATAATGAGTGCAGAGATGTATTGATTGTCAGTCAGTGATAGTTTGATAATAAGGACAGAGATTTATTGATTGTCAGTTTAGTGATAGCTTGATTTTGTAAATATGTTCATACAGCATGCTTCTGGGTAGCATTCTCCATCGGTAAACTCTGAAAGGTCGTTGTGTCAGCAGATATTTCACTATATCAGGCACATGAATTGTCACCATTGTCCTCCCATTTGTTATTGCCTAACATGTTCTTCTGTGAAAGACGCATAAAACTGACAGTTTCTTGCCTAACATGTTCTTCTGTGAAAGACACATCAAAGTGACAGTCATTACCATAAGTGACATTACCATCATGGTATCACATACTAAATGTTTGCATATTGTTTTGTTGCTGCCATTTTCAGAGAAGTTGAAGTCACTCCCTTGAGTCTATTCCAACTGTCAGCTCATCCGTCTGACGTCCTGGACATGCCCGTTGACCCAAATGAGCCGACCTACTGTTTGTGTAATCAGGTGTCATATGGGGAAATGATCAGTGGTGACAATGTGGACGTGAGTATCAGCATCTTGATTTATCTTGTAGATCTGTGAAAACAGGTCCAGTTGTGTCAGAGTGGCCAGACTTTGTTAGTTTCTCTGGCAGTCATGTCATGTCTCAGTGTCTTGTAGCCCAGTAGCATAGCTATGTCAGTGGAGTAGCACAGTGTCAGTGGGTGTGGGTAGAGAGGTGGAGTGGTACATGGTGTAGGGCTGGAGTGGTAGAGAGTGTCTGGTCTGTGGGTAGAGAGCTGCGGACTGGCACAGAATGTAGGGTTGGAGTGGTAGTGTCTGGTCTGTGGGTAGAGAGCTGCGGACTGGCACAGAGTGTAGGGTTGAAGTGGTAGAGAGTGTCTGGTCTGTGGGTAGAGAGCTGCAGACTGGCACAGAGTGTAGGGTTGAAATGGTAGAGAGTGTCTGGTCTGTGGGTAGAGAGCTGCGGACTAGCACAGAGTGTAAGGCTGGAGTGGTAGAGAGTGTCTGGTCTGTGGGTAGAGAGCTGCGGACTGGCACAGAGTGTAAGGCTGGAGTGGAAGAGAGTGTCTGGTCTGTGGGTAGAGAGCTGTGGACTGGCACAGAGTGTAGGGTTGAAGTGGTAGAGAGTGTCTGGTCTGTGGGTAGAGAGCTGCGGACTGACACAGAGTGTAAGGCTGGAGTGGTAGAGAGTGTCTGGTCTGTGGGTAGAGAGCTGCGGACTGGTACAGAGTGTAGGGCTGGAGTGGTAGAGTGTCTGGTCTGTGGGTAGAGAGCTGCGGACTGGCACAGAGTGTAGGGTTGGAGTGGTAGAGAGTGTCTGGTCTGTGAGTAGAGAACTGAGGACTGGCACAGAGTGTAAGGCTGGAGTGGTAGAGAGTGTCTGGTCTGTGGGTAGAGAGCTGCGGACTGGCACAGAGTGTAGGGTTGGAGTGGTAGAGAGTGTCTGGTCTGTGGGTAGAGAGCTGCGGACTGGCACAGAGTGTAGGGTTGAAGTGGTAGAGAGTGTCTGGTCTGTAGGTAGAGAGCTGCGGACTGGCACAGAGTGTAGGGTTGAAGTGGTAGAGAATGTCTGGTCTGTGATAGAGAGCTGCGGACTGGCACAGAGTGTAGGGTTGAAGTGGTAGAGAGTGTCTGGTCTGTGGGTAGAGAGCTGTGGAATGGCACAGAGTGTAAGGCTGGAGTGGAAGAGAGTGTCTGGTCTGTGGGTAGAGAGCTGCGGACTGGCACAGAGTGTAGGGTTGAAGTGGTAGAGTGTCTAGTCTGTGGGTAGAGAGCTGTGGACTGGCACAGAGTGTAGGGCTGGAGTGGTAGAGAGTGTCTAGTCTGTGGGTAGAGAGCTGCGGACTGGCACAGAGTGTAGGGCTGGAGTGGTAGAGTGTCTGGTCTGTGGGTAGAGAGCTGCAGACTGGCACAGAGTGTAAGGCTGGAGTGGTAGAGAGTGTCTGGTCTGTGGGTAGAGAGCTGCGGACTGGCACAGAGTGTAGGGCTGGAGTGGTAGAGAGTGTCTGGTCTGTGGGTAGAAAGCTGCGGACTGGCACAGAGTGTAGGGCTGGAGTGGTAGAGTGTCTGGTCTGTGGGTAGAGAGCTGCGGACTGGCACAGAGTGTAAGGCTGGAGTGGAAGAGAGTGTCTGGTCTGTGGGTAGAGAGCTGCGGACTGGCACAGAGTATAGGGTTGAAGTGGTAGAGTGTCTAATCTGTGGGTAGAGAGCTGTGGACTGGCACAGAGTGTAGGGCTGGAGTGGTAGAGAGTGTCTGGTCTGTGGGTAGAGAGCTGCGGACTGGCACAGAGTGTAGGGCTGGAGTGGTAGAGTGTCTGGTCTGTGGGTAGAGAGCTGCGGACAGGCACAGAGTGTAGGGTTGGAGTGGTAGAGAGTGTCTGGTCTGTGAGTAGAGAGCTGCGGACTGGCACAGAGTGTAGGGTTAGAGTGGTAGAGAGTGTCTGGTCTGTAGAGAGCTGCGGACTGGCACAGAGTGTAGGGTTGGAGTGGTAGAGAGTGTCTGGTCTGTGGGTAGAGAACTGCAGACTGGCACAGAGTGTAGGGTTGGAGTGGTAGAGAGTGTTTGGTCTGTGGGTAGAGAGCTGCTGACTGGCACAGAGTGTAGGGCTGGAGTGGTAGAGAATGTCTGGTCTGTGGGTAGAGAGCTGCGGACTGGCACAGAGTGTATTGCTGGAGTGGAAGAGAGTGTCTGGTCTTTGGGTAGAGAGCTGCGGACTGGCACAGAGTGTAAGGCTGGAGTGGAAGAGTGTCTGGTCTGTGGGTAGAGAGCTGCGGACTGGCACAGAGTGTAAGGCTGGAGTGGTAGAGAGTGTCTGGTCTGTGGGTAGAGTTGTGGACTGGCACAGAGTGTTGGGTTGGAGTGGTAGAGAGTGTCTGGTCTGTGGGTAGAGAGCTGCGGACTGGCACAGAGTGTAGGGTTGAAGTGGTAGAGAGTGTCTGGTCTGTGGGTAGAGAACTGCGGACTGGCACAGAGTGTAGGGCTGGAGTGGTAGAGTGTCTGGTCTGTGGGTAGAGAGCTGCGGACTGGCACAGAGTGTAGGGCTGGAGTGGTAGAAAGTGTCTGGTCTGTGGGTAGAGAGCTGCAGACTGGCACAGAGTGTAGGGCTAGAGTTGAAGAGAGTGTCTGGTCTGTGGGTAGAGAGCTGTGGACTGGCACAGAGTGTAGGGCTGGAGTGGTAGAGAGTGTCTGGTCTGTGGGTAGAGAGCTGCTGACTGGCACAGAGTGTAGGGCTGGAGTGGTAGAGAGTGTCTGGTCTGTGGGTAGAGAGCTGCAGACTGGCACAAAGTGTAGGGCTGGAGTGGAAGAAAGTGTCTGGTCTGAGGGTAGAGAGCTGTGGACTGGCACAGAGTGTAGGGCTGGAGTGGTAGAGAGTGTCTGGTCTGTGGGTAGAGAGCTGTTGACTGGTACAGAGTGTAGGGTTGAAGTGGTAGAGAGTGTCTGGTCTGTGGGTAGAGAGCTGCGGACTGGCACAGAGTGTAGGGTTGGAGTGGTAGAGAGTGTCTGGTCTGTGGGTAGAGAGCTGCGGACTGGCACAGAGTGTAGGGTTGGAGTGGTAGAGAGTGTCTGGTCTGTGGGTAGAGAGCTGCGGACTGGCACAGAGTGTAGGGTTGGAGTGGTAGAGAGTGTCTGGTCTGTGGGTAGAGAGCTGCGGACTGGCACAGAGTGTAGGGTTGAAGTGGTAGAGAGTGTCTGGTCTGTGGGTAGAGAGCTGCGGACTGGCACAGAGTGTAGGGTTGGAGTGGTAGAGAGTGTCTGGTCTGTGGGTAGAGAGCTGCGGACTGGCACAGAGTGTAGGGTTGGAGTGGTAGAGAGTGTCTGGTCTGTGGGTAGAGAGCTGCGGACTGGCACAGAGTGTAGGGTTGGAGTGGTAGAGAGTGTCTGGTCTGTGGGTAGAGAGCTGCGGACTGGCACAGAGTGTAGGGTTGGAGTGGTAGAGAGTGTCTGGTCTGTGGGTAGAGAGCTGCGGACTGGCACAGAGTGTAGGGTTGGAGTGGTAGAGAGTGTCTGGTCTGTGGGTAGAGAGCTGAGGACTGGCACAGAGTGTAGGGTTGGAGTGGTAGAGAGTGTCTGGTCTGTGGGTAGAGAGCTGCGGACTGGTACAGAGTGTAGGGTTGGAGTGGTAGAGAGTGTCTGGTCTGTGGGTAGAGAGCTGCGGACTGGTACAGAGTGTAAGGCTGGAGTGGTAGTGTCTGGTCTGTGGGTAGAGAGCTGCGGACTGGCACAGAGTGTAGGGTTGGAGTGGTAGAGAGTCTGGTCTGTGGGTAGAGTACTGCGGACTGGCACAGAGTGTAGGGCTGGAGTGGTAGAGTGTCTGGTCTGTGGGTAGAGAGCTGCAGACTGGCACAGAGTGTAGGGCTGGAGTGGTAGAGTGTCTGGTCTGTGGGTAGAGAGCTGCAGACTGGCACAGAGTGTAGGGCTGGAGTGGTAGTGTCTGGTCTGTGGGTAGAGAGCTGCAGACTGGCACATAGGGTAGGGTTGGAGTGGTAGAGAGTGTCTGGTCTGTGGGTAGAGAACTGCGGACTGGCACAGAGTGTAGGGCTGGAGTGGTAGAGTGTCTGGTCTGTGGGTAGAGAGCTGCAGACTGGCACAGAGTGTAGGGTTGGAGTGGTAGAGAGTGTCTGGTCTGTGGGTAGAGAACTGGGGACTGGCACAGAGTGTAGGGCTGGAGTGGTAGAGAGTGTCTGATCTGTGGGTAGAGAACTGCGGACTGGCACAGAGTGTAGGGTTGGAGTGGTAAAGAGTGTCTTGTCTGTGGGTAGAGAACTGCGGACTGGCACAGAGTGTAAGGCTGGAGTGGTAGAGAGTCTGGTCTGTGGGTAGAGAGCTGCGGACTGGCACAGAGTGTAGGGCTGGAGTGGTAGAGTGTCTGGTCTGTGGGTAGAGAGCTGCGGACTGGCACAGAGTGTAAGGCTGGAGTGGAAGAGAGTGTCTGGTCTGTGGGTAGAGAGCTGCGGACTGGCACAGAGTGTAGCGTTGAAGTGGTAGAGTGTCTAGTCTGTGGGTAGAGAGCTGTGGACTGGCACAGAGTGTAGGGCTGGAGTGGTAGAGAGTGTCTGGTCTGTGGGTAGAGAGCTGCGGACTGGCACAGAGTGTAGGGCTGGAGTGGTAGAGTGTCTGGTCTGTGGGTAGAGAGCTGCGGACAGGCACAGAGTGTAGGGTTGGAGTGGTAGAGAGTGTCTGGTCTGTGAGTAGAGAGCTGCGGACTGGCACAGAGTGTAGGGTTGGAGTTGTAGAGAGTGTCTGGTCTGTGAGTAGAGAGCTGCGGACTGGCACAGAGTGTAGGGTTGGAGTGGTAGAGAGTGTTTGGTCTGTGGGTAGAGAGCTGCGGACTGGCACAGAGTGTAGGGCTGGAGTGGTAGAGAGTGTCTGGTCTGTGGGTAGAGAGCTGCGGACTGGCACAGAGTGTATTGCTGGAGTGGAAGAGAGTGTCTGGTCTGTGGGTAGAGAGCTGCGGACTGGCACAGAGTGTAATGCTGGAGTGGTAGAGAGTGTCTGGTCTGTGGGTAGAGAGCTGCGGACTGGCACAGAGTGTATTGCTGGAGTGGAAGAGAGTGTCTGGTCTGTGGGTAGAGAGCTGCGGACTGGCACAGAGTGTAATGCTGGAGTGGTAGAGAGTGTCTGGTCTGTGGGTAGAGAGCTGCGGACTGGCACAGAGTGTAAGGCTGGAGTGGAAGAGAGTGTCTGGTCTGTGGGTAGAGAGCTGCGGACTGGCACAGAGTGTATTGCTGGAGTGGAAGAGAGTGTCTGGTCTGTGGGTAGAGAGCTGCGGACTGGCACAGAGTGTAGGGTTGGAGTGGTAGAGAGTGTCTGGTCTGTGGGTAGAGAACTGCGGACTGGCACAGAGTGTAGGGCTGGAGTGGTAGAGTGTCTGGTCTGTGGGTAGAGAGCTGCAGACTGGCACAGAGTGTAGGGCTGGAGTGGTAGAGTGTCTGGTCTGTGGGTAGAGAGCTGCAGACTGGCACATAGGGTAGGGTTGGAGTGGTAGAGAGTGTCTGGTCTGTGGGTAGAGAACTGCGGACTGGCACAGAGTGTAGGGCTGGAGTGGTAGAGTGTCTAGTCTGTGGGTAGAGAGCTGCAGACTGGCACAGAGTGTAGGGTTGGAGTGGTAGAGAGTGTCTGGTCTGTGGGTAGAGAACTGGGGACTGGCACAGAGTGTAGGGCTGGAGTGGTAGAGAGTGTCTGATCTGTGGGTAGAGAACTGCGGACTGGCACAGAGTGTAGGGTTGGAGTGGTAAAGAGTGTCTTGTCTGTGGGTAGAGAACTGCGGACTGGCACAGAGTGTAAGGCTGGAGTGGTAGAGATAGTCTGGTCTGTGGGTAGAGAGCTGCGGACTGGCACAGAGTGTAGGGCTGGAGTGGTAGAGTGTCTGGTCTGTGGGTAGAGAGCTGCGGACTGGCACAGAGTGTAAGGCTGGAGTGGAAGAGAGTGTCTGGTCTGTGTTTAGAGAGCTGCGGACTGGCACAGAGTGTAGGGTTGAAGTGGTAGAGTGTCTAGTCTGTGGGTAGAGAGCTGTGGACTGGCACAGAGTGTAGGGCTGGAGTGGTAGAGAGTGTCTGGTCTGTGGGTAGAGAGCTGCGGACTGGCACAGAGTGTAGGGCTGGAGTGGTAGAGTGTCTGGTCTGTGGGTAGAGAGCTGCGGACAGGCACAGACTGTAGGGTTGGAGTGGTAGAGAGTGTCTGGTCTGTGAGTAGAGAGCTGCGGACTGGCACAGAGTGTAGGGTTGGAGTTGTTGAGAGTGTCTGGTCTGTGAGTAGAGAGCTGCGGACTGGCACAGAGTGTAGGTTTGGAGTGGTAGAGAGTGTTTGGTCTGTGGGTAGAGAGCTGCGGACTGGCACAGAGTGTAGGGCTGGAGTGGTAGAGAGTGTCTGGTCTGTGGGTAGAGAGCTGCGGACTGGCACAGAGTGTATTGCTGGAGTGGAAGAGAGTGTCTGGTCAGTGGGTAGAGAGCTGCGGACTGGCACAGAGTGTAATGCTGGAGTGGTAGAGAGTGTCTGGTCTGTGGGTAGAGAGCTGCGGACTGGCACAGAGTGTAAGGCTGGAGTGGAAGAGAGTGTCTGGTCTGTGGGTAGAGAGCTGCGGACTGGCACAGAGTGTATTGCTGGAGTGGAAGAGAGTGTCTGGTCTGTGGGTAGAGAGCTGCGGACTGGCACAGAGTGTAATGCTGGAGTGGTAGAGAGTGTCTGGTCTGTGGGTAGAGAGCTGCGGACTGGCACAGAGTGTAAGGCTGGAGTGGAAGAGAGTGTCTGGTCTGTGGGTAGAGAGCTGCGGACTGGCACAGAGTGTAAGGCTGGAGTGGTAGAGAGTGTCTGGTCTGTGGGTAGAGTTGTGGACTGGCACAGAGTGTTGGGTTGGAGTGGTAGAGAGTGTCTGGTCTGTGGGTAGAGAGCTGCGGACTGGCACAGAGTGTAGGGTTGAAGTGGTAGAGAGTGTCTGGTCTGTGGGTAGAGAACTGTGGACTGGCACAGAGTGTAGGGCTGGAGTGGTAGAGTGTCTGGTCTGTGGGTAGAGAGCTGCGGACTGGCACAGAGTGTATTGCTGGAGTGGTAGAAAGTGTCTGGTCTGTGGGTAGAGAGCTGCAGACTGGCACAGAGTGTAGGGCTGGAGTTGAAGAGAGTGTCTGGTCTGTGGGTAGAGAGCTGTGGACTGGCACAGAGTGTAGGGTTGGAGAGTTAGTGTCTGGTCTGTGGGTAGAGAGCTGCGGACTGGCACAGAGTGTAAGGCTGGAGTGGAAGAGAGTGTCTGGTCTGTGGGTAGAGAGCTGCGGACTGGCACAGAGTGTAAGGCTGGAGTGGTAGAGAGTGTCTGGTCTGTGGGTAGAGTTGTGGACTGGCACAGAGTGTTGGGTTGGAGTGGTAGAGAGTGTCTGGTCTGTGGGTAGAGAGCTGCGGACTGGCACAGAGTGTAGGGTTGAAGTGGTAGAGAGTGATCTGTGGGTAGAGAACTGCGGACTGGCACAGAGTGTAGGGCTGGAGTGGTAGAGTGTCTGGTCTGTGGGTAGAGAGCTGCGGACTGGCACAGAGTGTATTGCTGGAGTGGTAGAAAGTATCTGGTCTGTTGGTAGAGAGCTGCAGACTGGCACAGAGTGTAGGGCTGGAGTTGAAGAGAGTGTCTGGTCTGTGGGTAGAGAGCTGTGGACTGGCACAGAGTGTAGGGCTGGAGTGGTAGAGAGTGTCTGGTCTGTGGGTAGAGAGCTGTGGACTGGCACAGAGTGTAGGGCTGGAGTGGTAGAGAGTGTCTGGTCTGTGGGTAGAGAGCTGCAGACTGGCACAAAGTGTAGGGCTGGAGTGGAAGAAAGTGTCTGGTCTGAGGGTAGAGAGCTGTGGACTGGCACAGAGTGTAGGGTTGGAGTGGTAGAGAGTGTCTGGTCTGTGGGTAGAGAGCTTCGGACTGGCACAGAGTGTAGGGTTGGAGTGGTAGAGAGTGTCTGGTCTGTGGGTAGAGAGCTGCAGATTGGCACAGAGTGTAGGGTTGGAGTGGTAGAGAGTGTCTGGTCTGTGGGTAGAGAGCTGCGGACTGGCACAGAGTGTAGGGTTGGAGTGGTAGAGAGTGTCTGGTCTGTGGGTAGAGAGCTGAGGACTGGCACAGAGTGTAGGGTTGGAGTGGTAGAGAGTGTCTAGTCTGTGGGTAGAGAGCTGCGGACTGGCACAGAGTGTAGGGTTGAAGTGGTAGAGAGTGTCTGGTCTGTGGGTAGAGAACTGCGGACTGGCACAGCGTGTAGGGCTGGAGTGGTAGAGTGTCTGGTCTGTGGGTAGAGAGCTGCAGACTGGCACATAGGGTAGGGTTGGAGTGGTAGAGAGTGTCTGGTCTGTGGGTAGAGAACTGCGGACTGGCACAGAGTGTAGGGCTGGAGTGGTAGAGTGTCTAGTCTGTGGGTAGAGAGCTGCAGACTGGCACAGAGTGTAGGGTTGGAGTGGTAGAGAGTGTCTGGTCTGTGGGTAGAGAACTGGGGACTGGCACAGAGTGTAGGGCTGGAGTGGTAGAGAGTGTCTGATCTGTGGGTAGAGAACTGCGGACTGGCACAGAGTGTAGGGTTGGAGTGGTAAAGAGTGTCTTGTCTGTGGGTAGAGAACTGCGGACTGGCACAGAGTGTAAGGCTGGAGTGGTAGAGATAGTCTGGTCTGTGGGTAGAGAGCTGCGGACTGGCACAGAGTGTAGGGCTGGAGTGGTAGAGTGTCTGGTCTGTGGGTAGAGAGCTGCGGACTGGCACAGAGTGTAAGGCTGGAGTGGAAGAGAGTGTCTGGTCTGTGTTTAGAGAGCTGCGGACTGGCACAGAGTGTAGGGTTGAAGTGGTAGAGTGTCTAGTCTGTGGGTAGAGAGCTGTGGACTGGCACAGAGTGTAGGGCTGGAGTGGTAGAGAGTGTCTGGTCTGTGGGTAGAGAGCTGCGGACTGGCACAGAGTGTAGGGCTGGAGTGGTAGAGTGTCTGGTCTGTGGGTAGAGAGCTGCGGACAGGCACAGACTGTAGGGTTGGAGTGGTAGAGAGTGTCTGGTCTGTGAGTAGAGAGCTGCGGACTGGCACAGAGTGTAGGGTTGGAGTTGTTGAGAGTGTCTGGTCTGTGAGTAGAGAGCTGCGGACTGGCACAGAGTGTAGGTTTGGAGTGGTAGAGAGTGTTTGGTCTGTGGGTAGAGAGCTGCGGACTGGCACAGAGTGTAGGGCTGGAGTGGTAGAGAGTGTCTGGTCTGTGGGTAGAGAGCTGCGGACTGGCACAGAGTGTATTGCTGGAGTGGAAGAGAGTGTCTGGTCAGTGGGTAGAGAGCTGCGGACTGGCACAGAGTGTAATGCTGGAGTGGTAGAGAGTGTCTGGTCTGTGGGTAGAGAGCTGCGGACTGGCACAGAGTGTAAGGCTGGAGTGGAAGAGAGTGTCTGGTCTGTGGGTAGAGAGCTGCGGACTGGCACAGAGTGTATTGCTGGAGTGGAAGAGAGTGTCTGGTCTGTGGGTAGAGAGCTGCGGACTGGCACAGAGTGTAATGCTGGAGTGGTAGAGAGTGTCTGGTCTGTGGGTAGAGAGCTGCGGACTGGCACAGAGTGTAAGGCTGGAGTGGAAGAGAGTGTCTGGTCTGTGGGTAGAGAGCTGCGGACTGGCACAGAGTGTAAGGCTGGAGTGGTAGAGAGTGTCTGGTCTGTGGGTAGAGTTGTGGACTGGCACAGAGTGTTGGGTTGGAGTGGTAGAGAGTGTCTGGTCTGTGGGTAGAGAGCTGCGGACTGGCACAGAGTGTAGGGTTGAAGTGGTAGAGAGTGTCTGGTCTGTGGGTAGAGAACTGTGGACTGGCACAGAGTGTAGGGCTGGAGTGGTAGAGTGTCTGGTCTGTGGGTAGAGAGCTGCGGACTGGCACAGAGTGTATTGCTGGAGTGGTAGAAAGTGTCTGGTCTGTGGGTAGAGAGCTGCAGACTGGCACAGAGTGTAGGGCTGGAGTTGAAGAGAGTGTCTGGTCTGTGGGTAGAGAGCTGTGGACTGGCACAGAGTGTAGGGTTGGAGAGTTAGTGTCTGGTCTGTGGGTAGAGAGCTGCGGACTGGCACAGAGTGTAAGGCTGGAGTGGAAGAGAGTGTCTGGTCTGTGGGTAGAGAGCTGCGGACTGGCACAGAGTGTAAGGCTGGAGTGGTAGAGAGTGTCTGGTCTGTGGGTAGAGTTGTGGACTGGCACAGAGTGTTGGGTTGGAGTGGTAGAGAGTGTCTGGTCTGTGGGTAGAGAGCTGCGGACTGGCACAGAGTGTAGGGTTGAAGTGGTAGAGAGTGATCTGTGGGTAGAGAACTGCGGACTGGCACAGAGTGTAGGGCTGGAGTGGTAGAGTGTCTGGTCTGTGGGTAGAGAGCTGCGGACTGGCACAGAGTGTATTGCTGGAGTGGTAGAAAGTATCTGGTCTGTTGGTAGAGAGCTGCAGACTGGCACAGAGTGTAGGGCTGGAGTTGAAGAGAGTGTCTGGTCTGTGGGTAGAGAGCTGTGGACTGGCACAGAGTGTAGGGCTGGAGTGGTAGAGAGTGTCTGGTCTGTGGGTAGAGAGCTGTGGACTGGCACAGAGTGTAGGGCTGGAGTGGTAGAGAGTGTCTGGTCTGTGGGTAGAGAGCTGCAGACTGGCACAAAGTGTAGGGCTGGAGTGGAAGAAAGTGTCTGGTCTGAGGGTAGAGAGCTGTGGACTGGCACAGAGTGTAGGGTTGGAGTGGTAGAGAGTGTCTGGTCTGTGGGTAGAGAGCTTCGGACTGGCACAGAGTGTAGGGTTGGAGTGGTAGAGAGTGTCTGGTCTGTGGGTAGAGAGCTGCAGATTGGCACAGAGTGTAGGGTTGGAGTGGTAGAGAGTGTCTGGTCTGTGGGTAGAGAGCTGCGGACTGGCACAGAGTGTAGGGTTGGAGTGGTAGAGAGTGTCTGGTCTGTGGGTAGAGAGCTGAGGACTGGCACAGAGTGTAGGGTTGGAGTGGTAGAGAGTGTCTAGTCTGTGGGTAGAGAGCTGCGGACTGGCACAGAGTGTAGGGTTGAAGTGGTAGAGAGTGTCTGGTCTGTGGGTAGAGAACTGCGGACTGGCACAGCGTGTAGGGCTGGAGTGGTAGAGTGTCTGGTCTGTGGGTAGAGAGCTGCGGACTGGCACAGAGTGTATTGCTGGAGTGGTAGAAAGTGTCTGGTCTGTGGGTAGAGAGCTGCAGACTGGCACAGAGTGTAGGGCTGGAGTGGAAGAGAGTGTCTGGTCTGTGGGTAGAGAGCTGCGGACTGGCACAGAGTGTAATGCTGGAGTGGTAGAGAGTGTCTGGTCTGTGGGTAGAGAGCTGCGGACTGGCACAGAGTGTAAGGCTGGAGTGGAAGAGAGTGTCTGGTCTGTGGGTAGAGAGCTGCGGACTGGCACAGAGTGTAAGGCTGGAGTGGTAGAGAGTGTCTGGTCTGTGGGTAGAGTTGTGGACTGGCACAGAGTGTTGGGTTGGAGTGGTAGAGAGTGTCTGGTCTGTGGGTAGAGAGCTGCGTACTGGCACAGAGTGTAGGGTTGAAGTGGTAGAGAGTGTCTGGTCTGTGGGTAGAGAACTGTGGACTGGCACAGAGTGTAGGGCTGGAGTGGTAGAGTGTCTGGTCTGTGGGTAGAGAGCTGCGGACTGGCACAGAGTGTATTGCTGGAGTGGTAGAAAGTGTCTGGTCTGTGGGTAGAGAGCTGCAGACTGGCACAGAGTGTAGGGCTGGAGTTGAAGAGAGTGTCTGGTCTGTGGGTAGAGAGCTGTGGACTGGCACAGAGTGTAGGGTTGGAGAGTTAGAGTGTCTGGTCTGTGGGTAGAGAGCTGCGGACTGGCACAGAGTGTAAGGCTGGAGTGGAAGAGAGTGTCTGGTCTGTGGGTAGAGAGCTGCGGACTGGCACAGAGTGTAAGGCTGGAGTGGTAGAGAGTGTCTGGTCTGTGGGTAGAGTTGTGGACTGGCACAGAGTGTTGGGTTGGAGTGGTAGAGAGTGTCTGGTCTGTGGGTAGAGAGCTGCGGACTGGCACAGAGTGTAGGGTTGAAGTGGTAGAGAGTGATCTGTGGGTAGAGAACTGCGGACTGGCACAGAGTGTAGGGCTGGAGTGGTAGAGTGTCTGGTCTGTGGGTAGAGAGCTGCGGACTGGCACAGAGTGTATTGCTGGAGTGGTAGAAAGTGTCTGGTCTGTTGGTAGAGAGCTGCAGACTGGCACAGAGTGTAGGGCTGGAGTTGAAGAGAGTGTCTGGTCTGTGGGTAGAGAGCTGTGGACTGGCACAGAGTGTAGGGCTGGAGTGGTAGAGAGTGTCTGGTCTGTGGGTAGAGAGCTGTGGACTGGCACAGAGTGTAGGGCTGGAGTGGTAGAGAGTGTCTGGTCTGTGGGTAGAGAGCTGCAGACTGGCACAAAGTGTAGGGCTGGAGTGGAAGAAAGTGTCTGGTCTGAGGGTAGAGAGCTGTGGACTGGCACAGAGTGTAGGGTTGGAGTGGTAGAGAGTGTCTGGTCTGTGGGTAGAGAGCTTCGGACTGGCACAGAGTGTAGGGTTGGAGTGGTAGAGAGTGTCTGGTCTGTGGGTAGAGAGCTGCAGATTGGCACAGAGTGTAGGGTTGGAGTGGTAGAGAGTGTCTGGTCTGTGGGTAGAGAGCTGCGGACTGGCACAGAGTGTAGGGTTGGAGTGGTAGAGAGTGTCTGGTCTGTGGGTAGAGAGCTGAGGACTGGCACAGAGTGTAGGGTTGGAGTGGTAGAGAGTGTCTAGTCTGTGGGTAGAGAGCTGCGGACTGGCACAGAGTGTAGGGTTGAAGTGGTAGAGAGTGTCTGGTCTGTGGGTAGAGAACTGCGGACTGGCACAGCGTGTAGGGCTGGAGTGGTAGAGTGTCTGGTCTGTGGGTAGAGAGCTGCGGACTGGCACAGAGTGTATTGCTGGAGTGGTAGAAAGTGTCTGGTCTGTGGGTAGAGAGCTGCAGACTGGCACAGAGTGTAGGGCTGGAGTTGAAGACAGTGTCTGGTCTGTGGGTAGAGAGCTGTGGACTGGCACAGAGTGTAGGGTTGGAGTGGTAGAGAGTGTCTGGTCTGTGGGTAGAGAGCTGCGGACTGGCACAGAGTGTAAGGCTGGAGTGGAAGAGAGTGTCTGGTCTGTGGGTAGAGAGCTGCGGACTGGCACATAGTGTAAGGCTGGAGTGGTAGAGAGTGTCTGGTCTGTGGGTAGAGTTGTGGACTGGCACAGAGTGTTGGGTTGGAGTGATAGAGAGTGTCTGGTCTGTGGGTAGAGAGCTGCGGACTGGCACAGAGTGTAGGGTTGAAGTGGTAGAGAGTGATCTGTGGGTAGAGAACTGCGGACTGGCACAGAGTGTAGGGCTGGAGTGGTAGAGAGTGTCTGATCTGTGGGTAGAGAACTGCGGACTGGCACAGAGTGTAGGGTTGGAGTGGTAAAGAGTGTCTTGTCTGTGGGTAGAGAACTGCGGACTGGCACAGAGTGTAAGGCTGGAGTGGTAGAGAGAGTCTGGTCTGTGGGTAGAGAGCTGCGGACTGGCACAGAGTGTAGGGCTGGAGTGGTAGAGTGTCTGGTCTGTGGGTAGAGAGCTGCGGACTGGCACAGAGTGTAAGGCTGGAGTGGAAGAGAGTGTCTGGTCTGTGGGTAGAGAGCTGCGGACTGGCACAGAGTGTAGGGTTGAAGTGGTAGAGTGTCTAGTCTGTGGGTAGAGAGCTGTGGACTGGCACAGAGTGTAGGGCTGGAGTGGTAGAGAGTGTCTGGTCTGTGGGTAGAGAGCTGCGGACTGGCACAGAGTGTAGGGCTGGAGTGGTAGAGAGTGTCTGGTCTGTGGGTAGAGAGCTGCGGACAGGCACAGAGTGTAGGGTTGGAGTGGTAGAGAGTGTCTGGTCTGTGAGTAGAGAGCTGCGGACTGGCACAGAGTGTAGGGTTGGAGTTGTAGAGAGTGTCTGGTCTGTGAGTAGAGAGCTGCGGACTGGCACAGAGTGTAGGGTTGGAGTGGTAGAGAGTGTTTGGTCTGTGGGTAGAGAGCTGCGGACTGGCACAGAGTGTAGGGCTGGAGTGGTAGAGAGTGTCTGGTCTGTGGGTAGAGAGCTGCGGACTGGCACAGAGTGTATTGCTGGAGTGGAAGAGAGTGTCTGGTCAGTGGGTAGAGAGCTGCGGACTGGCACAGAGTGTAATGCTGGAGTGGTAGAGAGTGTCTGGTCTGTGGGTAGAGAGCTGCGGACTGGCACAGAGTGTAAGGCTGGAGTGGAAGAGAGTGTCTGGTCTGTGGGTAGAGAGCTGCGGACTGGCACAGAGTGTATTGCTGGAGTGGAAGAGAGTGTCTGGTCTGTGGGTAGAGAGCTGCGGACTGGCACAGAGTGTAATGCTGGAGTGGTAGAGAGTGTCTGGTCTGTGGGTAGAGAGCTGCGGACTGGCACAGAGTGTAAGGCTGGAGTGGAAGAGAGTGTCTGGTCTGTGGGTAGAGAGCTGCGGACTGGCACAGAGTGTAAGGCTGGAGTGGTAGAGAGTGTCTGGTCTGTGGGTAGAGTTGTGGACTGGCACAGAGTGTCGGGTTGGAGTGGTAGAGAGTGTCTGGTCTGTGGGTAGAGAGCTGCGGACTGGCACAGAGTGTAGGGTTGAAGTGGTAGAGAGTGTCTGGTCTGTGGGTAGAGAACTGTGGACTGGCACAGAGTGTAGGGCTGGAGTGGTAGAGTGTCTGGTCTGTGGGTAGAGAGCTGCGGACTGGCACAGAGTGTATTGCTGGAGTGGTAGAAAGTGTCTGCTCTGTGGGTAGAGAGCTGCAGACTGGCACAGAGTGTAGGGCTGGAGTTGAAGAGAGTGTCTGGTCTGTGGGTAGAGAGCTGTGGACTGGCACAGAGTTTAGGGTTGGAGTGGTAGAGAGTGTCTGGTCTGTGGGTAGAGAGCTGCGGACTGGCACAGAGTGTAAGGCTGGAATGGAAGAGAGTGTCTGGTCTGTGGGTTCAAAACTGCGGACTGGCACAGAGTGTAGGGCTGGAGTGGTAGAGTGTCTGGTCTGTGGGTAGAGAGCTGCAGACTGGCACAGAGTGTAGGGTTGGAGTGGTAGAGTGTGTCTGGTCTGTGGGTAGAGAACTGCGGACTGGCACAGAGTGTAGGGCTGGAGTGGTAGAGAGTGTCTGATCTGTGGGTAGAGAACTGCGGACTGGCACAGAGTGTAGGGTTGGAGTGGTAGAGAGTGTCTTGTCTGTGGGTAGAGAACTGCGGACTGGCACAGAGTGTAAGGCTGGAGTGGTAGAGAGTGTCTGGTCTGTGGGTAGAGAGCTGCGGACTGGCACAGAGTGTAAGGTTGGAGTGGTAGAGAGTGTCTGGTCTGTGGGTAGAGAGCTGCGGACTGGCACAGAGTGTAGGGCTGGAGGAGTGGTAGAGAGTGTCTGGTCTGTGGGTAGAGAGCTGCGGACTGGCACAGAGTGTAAGGCTGAAGTGGTAGAGAGTGTCTGGTCTGTGGGTAGAGAGCTGCGGACTGGCACAGAGTGTAGGGTTGGAGTGGTAGAGAGTGTCTGGTCTGTGGATAGAGAACTGCAGACTGGCATAGAGTGTAGGGCTGGAGTGGAAGAGAGTGTCTGGTCTGTGGGTAGAGAACTGCGGACTGGCACAGAGTGTAAGGTTGGAGTGGTAGAGAGTGTCTGGTCTGTGGGTAGAGAGCTGCGGACTGGTACAGAGTGTAAGGCTGGAGTGGTAGAGTGTCTGGTCTGTGGGTAGAGAGCTGCGGACTGGCACAGAGTGTAGGGTTGGAGTGGTAGAGAGTGTCTGGTCTGTGGGTAGAGAACTGCGGACTGGCACAGAGTGTAGGGCTGGAGTGGTAGAGTGTCTGGTCTGTGGGTAGAGAGCTGCAAACTGGCACAGAGTGTAGGGCTGGAGTGGTAGAGTGTCTGGTCTGTGGGTAGAGAGCTGCAGACTGGCACAGTGTAGGGTTGGAGTGGTAGAGAGTGTCTGGTCTGTTGGTAGAGAACTGCGGACTGGCACAGAGTGTAGGGCTGGAGTGGTAGAGTGTCTGGTCTGTGGGTAGAGAGCTGCAGACTGACACATAGTGTAGGGTTGGAGTGGTAGAGAGTGTCTGGTCTGTGGGTTGAAAACTGCGGACTGGCACAGAGTGTAGGGCTGGAGTGGTAGAGTGTCTGGTCTGTGGGTAGAGAGCTGCAGACTGGCACAGAGTGTAGGGTTGGAGTGGTAGAGAGTGTCTGATCTGTGGGTAGAGAACTGCGGACTGGCACAGAGTGTAGGGTTGGAGTGGTAGAGAGTGTCTTGTCTGTGGGTAGAGAACTGCGGACTGGCACAGAGTGTAAGGCTGGAGTGGTAGAGTGTCTGGTCTGTGGGTAGAGAGCTGCAGACTGACACATAGTGTAGGGTTGGAGTGGTAGAGAGTGTCTGGTCTGTGGGTTGAAAACTGCGGACTGGCACAGAGTGTAGGGCTGGAGTGGTAGAGTGTCTGGTCTGTGGGTAGAGAACTGCGGACTGGCACAGAGTGTAGGGCTGGAGTGGTAGAGAGTGTCTGATCTGTGGGTAGAGAACTGCGGACTGGCACAGAGTGTAGGGTTGGAGTGGTAGAGAGTGTCTTGTCTGTGGGTAGAGAACTGCGGACTGGCACAGAGTGTAAGGCTGGAGTGGTAGAGAGTGTCTGGTCTGTGGGTAGAGAGCTGCGGACTGGCACAGAGTGTAAGGTTGGAGTGGTAGAGAGTGTCTGGTCTGTGGGTAGAGAGCTGCGGACTGGCACAGAGTGTAGGGCTGGAGGAGTGGTAGAGAGTGTCTGGTCTGTGGGTAGAGAGCTGCGGACTGGCACAGAGTGTAAGGCTGAAGTGGTAGAGAGTGTCTGGTCTGTGGGTAGAGAGCTGCGGACTGGCACAGAGTGTAGGGTTGGAGTGGTAGAGAGTGTCTGGTCTGTGGATAGAGAACTGCAGACTGGCACAGAGTGTAGGGCTGGAGTGGAAGAGAGTGTCTGGTCTGTGGGTAGAGAACTGCGGACTGGCACAGAGTGTAAGGAAGAAGAAGAGTTATTGTCTGAGCCTTAAATGGTAGAATTGTCTCACATGTAGGTCCTGTTCTTACATACACATTCTCCTTCAGGTGCCCAGTTTTGTGCAGACAATGGCAACCATGACTCTCCACTGCTCTCGGTTGTCTGATACTGTGATGAGGCTGGTGTTACTTACATGATCATGTGTTGACCAACTGTTTCAGCTGTCCCACTCTTCCTCTGAATGCCTCTATACATGCACATTAAACATGACAAGTTTAGTTTAGTTTAGTCGACGGATCAACATCACGGCACACGGGTGTAACCCATAAATGCTCTGTTCTCCTAACTCAAATCTGAGTCTGGAGAAACTCAGCTCAGTGCACGAACTCTGTAGCACCGACGAGGATCCTGAAATACTTTGGGTAGATTTTTAACTCGAAATTTTGCCCAGGCAGCGCCATTAGGCTACTCTTTTTTGATTTCCAACTGCCAAGGGATTTTTTACGTGCGCAACAATACACACGGGCGTCCGATTTCACTACCCAGAGATCAGGGGAAAATTACTAGAAGTCCACGTGAAATAAATCCCGGTCCTCACCGGGGCTTGAACCCAGGACCTCTAGCACTTGAGGCGGTCACCATACCTCGAGACCACGCAGCCCCCCAAACATAACAAATGAAGCATCAACCCACAAAACTAGAAACAAACATTCATAAATGGTTGTGTGCTTGTATTTTCAGTGTCCCATCGAGTGGTTCTATTTTGCCTGTGTTCAACTGAAAACAAAGCCAAAGGGGAAATGGTACTGCCCACGATGTCAAGAGGAACGCAAAAATAAATAGTTTTACTGTCAATTGTTGCCATAATGTTGGAATATTTGTGCTTGATTTGTGAGTTTTAATATGTCAGATTCTTGGCACTGATATTTCTCCTAATATTATCTCAAATATCTGTAATACAGCTGTACTCAAGCTGTGTATATATTACAGCTGTACCCAGACTTTGTCTGCACTTTTGATTTGATTGGAGCATAAGCCCTCACTCAATCACCTGACGGCAGGCCTTTCTATCTTGCACAATCTCCTGCAGCTCCACCCATGTCCTCCCCATTTTACCCATCTCTGCCTCTGAATTTCTTCTCCATGTCTTTTACGTCTAGCTATATTCTTGTCAGGTGTTCTCAGTGTGTGCCTGATCCAGTGCCAACATGGTTTCCTCTCCTCTTGGTTTGCTGGAGTCCATCTAGTTAAAGCTCAAATTGAGTCCTTCTGTCACACCATTGAGTCCTCCTGTCACACCACTGAGTCCTTCTGTCACACCATCTAGTCCTTCTGTCACACCACTGAGTCCTGTCACACCACTGAGTCCTTCTGTCACACCATTGAGTCCTGTCACACCATTGAGTCCTGTCACACCATTGAGTCCTGTCACACCATTGAGTCCTGTCACACCATTGAGTCCTGTCACACCATTGAGTCCTGTCACACCATTGAGTCCTGTCACACCATTGAGTCCTGTCACACCATTGAGTCCTGTCACACATTGAGTCCTGTCACACCATTGAGTCCTGTCACACCATTGAGTCCTGTCACACCACTGAGTCCTGTCACACCACTGAGTTCTGTCACACCATTGAGTCCTTCTGTTCTGTGCAGACATCTACTGTTGAATGTGTGTGCAGGTTATTAGTCGTTTCTCATATTTATGGTCCATACACAAGTACTAGTCTCACGTAAGAGTTACACATTGTAAGCTCGGTGTTGGTTTGAATAACTTGTGACTTACGTCCCAGTGCTATAAAAGCTCCTCTTGTATTTTGTTCCGATTGTGATATATCTATGTGTTCCTCCATCTGTGTCTGAATTTCTATCTAAATAAGGTTATGATTCCACCTCCTGGAGTCCAGTTCATCGAGGAAGATCGGGTTATCTTGACTCCATGCGCTCTCATCTTTGCCTTTCCCTGTCAGTGTTTAGACCCCATCACATAGCTGTGCTCAATTTGTATATATTATAGCTATATTATAGCTGTACTCCAACTGTGTAAATATTACAGCTGTTCTCAGATTATGTAAACAATGCCACCTGCCCTCATATTATGTAAATATTACAAACTTTGACAGATGGAATAAACAAACAGGGATTGTAAATTGTGTACAAATGGTTAGCATTATACTTAACATGAACAGAAATCAAACATGCACCAGAGGAGCCATTTAAGTACGAAGGAAAGAGAGAGAACTAGTAACAGCTGACATCCAGGACTGGTAGTAGACAAATTACTTGTCACAGCAATGCCCACTGTCTGCTGTGATTGTATTGTCAGGCTGAGGAGGACTGCTGTTTCCACTTGACATGTCCAGGCTGGACCTGTGTCATGTACTCATGTATGGAGTGCAGGCCAGGTGTCCTGCGGCAGGTTTCAACAGGAGAAGACAAGGACACAGACATTTGAAGCCTGGATGAGCTGTGTATTTGAGGGACTGGACTAGACCCGCGATAACACATTGCAAGCATACGTGAACAAATAATAACCAAACCAGTAACAAATCTATGTGACCAGATCCAATCGGCGGAGCCTGTCTCCGGTATACTGTACACATACTGTTGGTAGTTTGTCAATGAGGCTCTGTGCCTCCCTTATGCTCACAAATTAGCGAGTTTGTTTTTGGACTCTGTCCTTCTGTGTTCAACGTTGCACATTTTGGGTTAATCCCTGGGGGTGTTTGTCAAATCTGTAGAGTTCATGCTGTGTGTGATGTGTTTTGGCAGCCAGCTGATCCGTAGAGAGAGGCTGAAATAGAAGGGAAAACCCTGGCGCAATGAATGGATCCTCTGGCCTTGTAACCCCTCTTGGTAGGTTCCCTCATTGTAAATGTTTTAGGAAACGACCACTGGTCAATGTAAAACTTGTGCTCTCCAGCTGAAACGTGTCCACGGGGCCGTGCATGGGGGTTAGTGTGTCATCCTGGCTGTTTTCTTGTGTATATATACAATACTGCTAACTATGTGTGCCATGGTATATCACTGGCATGCCAGCCTAGTGATCATGTGTTTGATTCCCCCTCCAGGTGAGGATGTGAAACAGATGTATCCGGGAAGTCCAGATGTTTACCACTTTAGCCGCTGGCTCTGTACCAACATGGGGCTGGCACCATATACCCTGTGTGCTTGAAGGTGGGTCATGGGGTCCTTGGCTGTACCAACATGGGGCTGGCACCATATACCCTATGTGCTTGAAGGTGGGTCATGGGGTCCTTGGCTGTACCAACATGGGGCTGGCACCATATACCCTATGTGCTTGAAGGTGGGTCAAGGGGTCCTTGGCTGTACCAACATGGGGCTGGCACCATATACCCTATGTGCTTGAAGGAGGATCATGGGGTCCTTGGCTGTACCAACATGGGGTTGGCACCATATACCCTATGTGCTTGAAGGTGGGTCAAGGGGTCCTTGGCTGTACCAACATGGGGCTGGCACCATATAATCTGTGTGCTTGAAGGTGGGTCACGAGTCCTTGGTTGTACCAACATAGGGTTGGCACCATATAACCTGTGTGCTTGAAGGTGTGTCACGTGGTCCTTGGCTGTACACATTGAAGTGGTTCTAACTGGTCATGACATTATTGTCATGGGTGCTGCTGGGTGGAGACAGTTGGTGTGTAGACTGATGTCAATATCTAGTCAACAGTTTGTGGGGAGGTTGTGGCTGTTGTCCTGTGATACCCCATGTGTTGTGCGGTGTGTTGTTAGTGGGAAGACACAAGTGATATGGGACGAGTTCTGGACTGAGATTCTCTTTAGTCGACACTTCTTTCTACTCAGAAAGTCATGTAAATGTTGTTGTACATATAACATCTCTCCAAACAAGACTTTCACATTGTCTGTGATCTGTTATCATATTTACATGTTATACCTGTGTGTCTGTATGTGAAGTGGCTGTAAGATTGTAAATGTGTGGTGGAAGCTGCCCAGAAGGGCAGAGCATGTTTTCTGAAGGCATGTCCCATACAATAAATGTGGAAAGCTGCATGCTTGTGTCAGTCTCCGTGCTCTGTCTTTGTGTTTCTTCGGGTGTGAGTTACTGGTTTGTGTTAACTAATGACTGCAGCAGGATATGATCATATAAAGTGAAACGAAATGCTGTCATACTTTGTTGTTTTATGTGAACCTGTTGTAGCTGCTGGGTTTGTTTGATTGTTATAACTGAATGTGTCCTTCATGACGTGGAGTGGGCCAGAATGAGACCTGTGTCTGGTTGTTGGGTCCTCCCATGTCAGCTGACATTATATACCACACACATATAATAAATAATGTACATATAAATGTTGGGTGTGTTCTGTACTTAGTCACCTCCCATGTCAGCTGACATTATATACCACACACATACAATAAAGAATGTACATATTAATGTTGGGTGTCTGCTGTACGTGGTCACCTCCCATGTCAGCTGAAATTATATACGACACACATATAATAAATAATGTACATATAAATGTTGGGTGTCTGCTGTACTTGGTCACCTCCAATGTCAGCTGACATTATATACCACACACATATAATAAATAATGTACATATAAATGTTGGGTGTCTGCTGTACTTGGTCACCTCCCATGTCAGCTGACATTATATACCACACACATATAATAAATAATGTACATATAAATGTTGGGTGTCTGCTGTACGTGGTCACCTCCCATGTCAGCTGACATTATATACCACACACATATAATAAATAATGTACATATAAATGTTGGGTGTCTGCTGTACTTGGTCACCTTCCATGTCAGCTCACATTATATACCACACACATATAATAAATAATGTACATATAAATGTTGGGTGTCTGCTGTACGTGGTCACCTCCCATGTCAGCTGACATTATATACCACACACATATAATAAATAATGTACATATAAATGTTGGGTGTCCCGCTGTACGTGGTCACCTCCCATGTCAGCTGACATTATATACCACACACATATAATAAATGTACATATAAATGTTGGGTGTCTGCTGTACGTGGTCACCTCCCATGTCAGCTGACATTATATACCACACACATATAATAAATAATGTACATATAAATGTTGGGTGTCTGCTGTACGTGGTAACCTCCCATGTCAGCTGACATTATATACCACACACATATAATAAATAATGTACATATAAATGTTGGGTGTCTGTTGTACTTAGTCACCTCCCATGTCAGCTGACATTATATACCACACACATATAATAAATAATGTACATATAAATGTTGAGTGTCTGCTGTACGTGGTCACCTCCCATGTCAGCTGACATTATATACCACACACATATAATAAATAATGTACATATAAATGTTGGGTGTCTGTTGTACTTAGTCACCTCCCATGTCAGCTGACATTATATACCACACACATATAATAAATAATGTACATATAAATGTTGGGTGTCTGCTGTACTTGGTCACCTCCCATGTCAGCTGACATTATATACCACACACATATAATAAATAATGTACATATAAATGTTGGGTGTCTGCTATACGTGGTCACCTCCCATGTCAGCTGACATTATATACAACACACATATAATAAATAATGTACATATAAATGTTGGGTGTCTGCTGTACGTGGTCACCTCCCATGTCAGCTGACATTATATACCACACACATATAATAAATAATGTACATATAAATGTTGGGTGTCTGCTGTACTTGGTCACCTCCCATGTCAGCTAACATTATATACCACACACATATAATAAATAATGTACATATAAATGTTGGGTGTCTGCTGTACTTGGTCTCCTCCCATGTCAGCTGACATTATATACCACACACATATAATAAATAATGTACATATAAATGTTGGGTGTCTGCTGTACTTGGTCACCTCCCATGTCAGCTGACATTATATACCACACACATATAATAAATAATGTACATATAAATGTTGGGTGTCTGCTGTACGTGGTCACCTCCCATGTCAGCTAACATTATATACCACACACATATAATAAATAATGTACATATAAATGTTGGGTGTCTGCTGTACGTGGTCACCTCCCATGTCAGCTGACATTATATACCACACACATATAATAAATAATGTATATATAAATGTTGGGTGTCTGCTGTACTTGGTCACCTCCCATGTCAGCTGACATTATATACCACACACATATAATAAATAATGTACATATAAATGTTGGGTGTCTGCTGTACTTAGTCACCTCCCATGTCAGCTGACATTATATACCACACACATATAATAAATAATGTACATATAAATGTTGGGTGTCTGCTGTACGTGGTCACCTCCCATGTCAGCTGACATTATATACCACACACATATAATAAATAATGTACATATAAATGTTGGGTGTCTGCTGTACTTGGTCACCTCCCATGTCAGCTGACATTATATACCACACGCATATAATAAAGAATGTACATATAAATGGAGCCTCTCCTTTTGGTTGTTTGCCTTATAATCTATATACAGTGTATTGTCATGTCAGTCCAGGTGTTTGCCTGTGTCACATGGATATTGGCATGTCCATCCAGGTTTGAGACATGCTATGAGAGACAACCTCGTTATCTTGCTTTAGATTCTCTGTAAAATGGACGCTATCGGCTTCAATGTTGACAGTAGTAACTTGCTGGAGGTGTCACTGCTCATTGACAAGTTGCTTTTAACTACTTACCACACAGCACAGTGCACAGGCTGCAGTACTGTTTCACAGCATCTCCGAGCCAATGTGTGACAGTGCAAGAAAAGGCTGCCTTGATGACTAGTGGTACATGTTGGACTGTCTCTGAGCTTCAGTGACAAGTGGTACATGTTGGACTGTCTCTGAGCTTCAGTGACAAGTGGTATGTGTTGGACTGTCTCTGAGCCTCGGTGACAAGTGGTACATGTTGGACTGTCTCTGAGCCTCAGTGACATGTGGTACATGTTGAACTGTCTCTGAGCTTCAGTGACATGTGGTACATGTTGGACTGTCTCTGAGCCTCAGTGACATGTGGTACATGTTGGACTGTCTCTGAGCCTCAGTGACATGTGGTACAAGTGAAGCTGTCTCTGTGACATGTACATATGAGGCTGTCTCGGAAAAGTGAACAAGACACATTGACCAACTGTCCCATTTTTATTTTGTGATTAGGTTACTTTTATATACAAAAACAACTAAGACATGCCTCAAGTCAGCAAATATTGGTCTGAAGGATATATTTCCTCACTTTCAAGTACCAGGACAGAAAATGAAATCTAACAGCAAACTGAATATTGAACTCTTAGTTAAATTGGTACATATATGGGCCAGAAACAGAGAATGACTAAAACTATCATTTATAAACCACAAGAAGAAGAGTTCCATATCCTTTACAAGAAGTTGCATTCAACCCCAGTATTTTTTGTGTGGCTATGTGTGTTTTCTTGGCAAGTTTACATTCAGTAGTTTGCCATTGCTTTCTTAACGACCAGCACTCATACTATTGCATGAAAACTAATGCAAGGCAGTCTGCTGCCAACTCACCTGCAGCTGTGTTACAAATGTATGTGGGATTACGAATTGAGTCCGTAACCCCTTCATCATAGGGGCCGGCTAATAAACTACAAACATTCATTCATCGTTGCCTGTGCAGAATAGACGAGCTAACATGGTGTGAGAGAATCACTGATGTGGAGAGAATTAAAATACCAGTGAATCACAAAGTGAGGAAAGGACGCTGAGGCTGAACACACATTGAGAAAGTCTCCTAACATTATAACTGACAAGTCTAAACTGAACACACATTGAGAAAGTCTCATAACACTATAACTGGCAAGTCTGAACTGACCACACATGAAGAAAGTCTCATAACATTATAACTGGCAGTTCTGAACTGAACACACATTGAGAAAGTCTCATAACATTATAACTGGCAAGTCTGAACTGAACACACATTGAGAAAGTCTCATAACATTATAACTGGCAAGTCTGAACTGAACACACATTGAGAAAGTCTCATAACATAACTGGCAAGTCTGAACTGAACACACATTGAGAAAGTCTCATAACATTATAATTGGCAAGTCTGAACTGAACACACATTGAGAAAGTCTCATAACATTATAACTGGCAAGTCTGAACACACATTGAGAAAGTCTCATAACATAACTAGCAGTTCTGAACTGAACACACATTGAGAAAGTCTCATAACATTATAACTAGCAGTTCTGAACTGAACACATTGAGAAAGTCTCATAACATTATAACTGGCAAGTCTGAACTGAACACACATTGAGAAAGTCTCATAACATTATAATTGGCAAGTCTGAACTAAATACACATTGAGAAAGTCTCATAACATTATAACTGACAAGTCTGAACACACATTGAGAAAGTCTCATAACATTATAACTGGCAAGTCTGAACTGAACACACATTGAGAAAGTCTCATAACATTATAATTGGCAAGTCTGAACTGTAATTCGGGGGACCAACGAACTAGAGGGAGACCTGGCAACACAAGTAGAAGAGAATCATCAACATCAAGTGCCCTGTCAGCTGGCATAGGCGCTCACTTCACTCCACAGATCTCGGTAACTGGTTTTT
The DNA here is from genome assembly GCA_963921405.1 of Cepaea hortensis. NCBI lineage: Eukaryota > Metazoa > Mollusca > Gastropoda > Stylommatophora > Helicidae > Cepaea > Cepaea hortensis. The sequence continues at coordinate 14,895,259 of OY992886.1, read as the reverse complement.
TGGATCAACTACTGATCATATTTCTCTGACACCCGTCTCAGTCCACCCAGCATCATTTCTTTTGGTCTGCCTTGTTTCCCACTTTTTCTGTTTGTTTTTGGTTTTATAAGAACTGGCGGTCCCCCCAGGATCTAGAGCCGCCCCTCAGGTCCCCACGTCCCTGTGTGTGATTCATATGACCGCCTCCACGTGTGGCCCTGGTAAGATCAAGTGCAGATACTACACTTTGATCTTAGACATACGGCTGAGTAATCTTTCAGGTTGTCACAATTTTCTCCAGTGCCTATCTTCTCATTCTCATCATGTGACCAAAGAAAGTTGTTTGTCTTCTTCTTGTGAGAATTAAAGACGCAAATAAGTGAAGGAGCTGCAAAAGATAAAGAAAGATGGAACAGCCTAGCCTGAGCTGGTTGAGGCCCCCCAGGGGGGGGGGGGGGGGAATACAGAACAGAAGTAGTACCAAGGTTTAACTAAAACTAGTGGTTTGAGTCAGGCAGCCACTGGCTGTACCTCGGGGGTTGTCTCCACTTGCTCAGCTTATGCCTGGAGTACAGCTTAGCCTCCTGTCTTCTCCTCTACCTGTGGAAAAGCTTCCTGGCTTCCATTCTGAAAGTAAACAGCAATCACTGAACAGGTCTAGATTAGACCACATGTTTTGGTCACATACCCTGAAGAAGGCTGCTAGGTAAGTTGTGTGGATCTGTTTGTGTCTTGCAGAGTCCCACGGAAACAAGTGGGCTGATATCTTCTTCTGCATTCACCCGGAGTGTTTTTCGGATATAATTGCGTTGTGCCTATTTACAGCAGAGCTGCAATACGTGTGCCTTTCGGCTGACACATCCAACTTCTGGGGGAATTTGTTGACCGGGTTAACCTTCCCTAGTGGTTCGAAGGACATTCGACTCTAATTGTTGTAGTGTCACCTACACCCCAGCTGGTCAAGTTAGAATGGCCGAAAACATCCCGGTCAGCCCTCATGGGGAGGCAGGGGTAGGCCATGGGCATTCCCCGCCATCCAAGGAGGATTCCATAATTGCAGAGCCGACACACAACTCTCTGGTACTGGGCTTACCCAAGGAATCGTCACATCCTGCATGTGGCTGCTTAGCCTCACTTCCATATATTGGGCATTTCGTTCGCTACAGGCCGGTCCCCACGCAAACCAGGTGAGGTCAGTCTGCAGATGACATCCACTCAGCGAGCTTTCAGTTTGGACTTTCCACGAAATGGGTTTGCTAGCCAAGCAATATTCCCATCGTTTATCGACTTTTATAGTGTTATCCCTATCCCAGCTGGCCCACCTAGAACAGCCTAAGACATCCCGGTCAGCCCTCATGGGAAGACAGCGGCAGACCATGGGTATTCCCTGCAATCCAGATATGACCGCTGGGGTGATATGACCGCTTCAAACACACCTGTCATTGGGTCACTGCGGATCGACACCAATTGCAAAACGTGCTAAATACAGAACTAGCAGTTGGAGCAAAAATAACATCATTTGCGCCACGTGCTCACTCCAGAACAAGCAGATGGGGCAAAAATAACATCAGTTCCACCACGTGCTCACTCCAAAACAAGCAGTTGGGGCATAAATAAATTCAATTGCACCACGTACTCACTCCAGAACAAGCAGATTGGGCAAAAATAACATCAGTTCCACCACGTGCTCACTCCAATACAAGCAGTTGGGGCATAAATAACATCAATTGCACTACGTGCTCAATCCAGAACTAGCTGTTGGGGCAATAATAATATCAGTTGCACCATGTGCTCACTCCAGAAAAAGCAGTTAGGGCATATATAACATAAGTTGCGCCACGTGCTCACTTCAGAACAAGCAGTTATGGCATAAATAACATCAACTGCACCACGTAGTCAATGCAGAACTAGCAGTTGGGGCAAAAATAATATAAGCTGCACCACGTGCTCACTCCAGAACAAGCAGTTGGAGCATAATGAAATAAATTGCACCACGTGCTCATTCCAAAACAAGCAGTTGGAGCATAAATAACATCAATTGCACCACGTGCTCAATCCAGAACTAGCAGTTGGATCATAAATAACATCAATTGCACCACGTGCTCAATCCAGAACTAGCAGTTGGGGCAAAAATAATATAAGCTGCACCACGTGCTCACTCCAGAACAAGCAGTTGGGGCACAAATAACATCATTTGCGTCATGTGCTCATTTGAGATCAAGCAGTTGGGGCATAAATAACATCAGTTGCGCCACCTGCTCACTCGAAAACAAGCAAGTGGGGCATAAATAACATCAATTTCACCACGAGCTCAGTCAAGAACAAGCAGTTCGGGCATAAATAACATCAATTGCACCACGTGCTCAATCCAGAACTAGCAGTTGCGGCAAAAATAATATCAGTTGCACCACGTGCTCACTCCAGAACAAGCAGTCGGGGCACAAATAACATCAGTTGCGCCACGTGCTCACTCCATAACAAGCAGATATCGCAAAGATAATATCAGTTCCACCACGTGCTCACTCCAATACAAACAGTTGGGGCATAAATAACATCAATTGCTTCACGTGCTCAATCCAGAACTACGAGAGACACCAGCTGTGTAGCAATGAGATACCTCCTTGACTTCCCGACAATGGAACACATGATCAAGATCTGGAGAGCTCGTGCATATTTAAAAATAAGTGCAGATGATCAGCACCCTCTGCATGACGCTATTCAGAGAAAAGGGTGACAGGCTAAAGAGGGGCAAATCATGGATGGGTCGGGCGGAAGATGTCGTCAGACAGGTCTGCAGTCTTTCCAGTATCAACCCCGGCAAGGAATGGGTGCCGGTGCCTCCAGCTTTTAAGTGCACTTTCTCCTGCATTATCACACTCGACAGACGGTGCAGAGAGCAGAACCCTGCCGCTGTCAATGTAGAGGTTAACGCGCTCATCTATGATACACTCAGATAGTCCCGAAGTGCTCATCTATAAAGATAGATCTGTTGTAAAGCAGCTGAGAAGTGCGTGGGCATTTACAGCCCGTTCAGCGGGCCGAACCGTTCAAGAATCCAGTGGTGCCCACTCTATGACCACGAGCAGCATGACGATGGAGGTGATGGCAATTACACAGGCCTTCATATGGCTGGAATCACAGCATTATACCAACGTGTGTGTACTAATTATTCAATGAGCATGATTCAGAAGGTCGAAGCTGGATCTGTACGTAGACAGTGGACTGAACCGCTGCGGAAGTCTGTTGTCCGTAAAGTCACCTTCATCTTCGTCCCGGGATATGCGGGAGTCGAGGGAAATGAACGAGCTGACAAACTGGCTGGCTCTGCACCCCCTGTAGATGGCCAGCCCATGGATCGTGCCGATGTTATTAACGTCCTTAACGAGAACAGAGGACTTTGACGTCAGTGATTCCACATCGCTGTCCAGGATGAAAGACCTGGAAGTAAGAATCGGCACAGCCAGACGCGAGAGGTACATCGGGAAAACAAAGCGCCTCGTCAACCAACACAGAACTGGCACTATTAGCCACCGGACGCTGATGCATATGCTGGGGGGGGGGGGAGGATCTGAGCACCTATGGACATGTCCGGGGTGCAATGAAGATACCCAAACTGATAACTGACTGACCGACTAAATCCAGAAATAGCAGTTGGGGCAAAAATAATATAAGTTGCAAAACGTGCTCACTCCAGAACAAGCAGTTGGCGCAATAATAAATCAGTTCCACCACGTGCTCACTCCAAAGCAAGCAGTTGGGACATAAATAACATCAGTTGCGCCACGTGCTCAGTCCAGTACAAGCAATTGGGGCAAAAATAACATCAGTTGCGCCCCTTGCTCACTCCTAAACAAGCAGTTGGAGCATAAATAACATAAATTGCACCACGTTCTCAATCCAGAACTGGCAGTTTAAGCAAATATAACATCATTTTCGCCACGTGCTCACTCCAGAACAAGCAGTTGGGGCATAAATAACATCAGATGCGCCACGTACTCACTTCAGAACAAGCAGTTAGGGCATAAATAACATCAGTTGCGCCACGTGCTCAATCGAAAACAAGCAGTTGGGGCTTAAATAACATCAATTGCACCACGTGCTCACTCCAAAACAAGAATTTTGGCATAAATAACATCAATTGCACCACGTGCTCAATCTAGAACTAGCAGTTAGGGCATAAATAACATCACTTGCGCAACGTACTCACTCATCACCAAGCAGTTGGGACATAAATAATCGCAAAACGTGCTAAATACAGAACTAGCAGTTGAAGCAAAAATAACATCATTTGCGCCACGTGCTCACCCCAGAACAAGCAGTTGGCGCAAAAATAACATCAATTCTACCACGTGCTCACTCCAATAACAAGCAGTTGGGGCATAAATAACATCAATTGCACCATGTGCTCACTCCAGAAAAAGCAGATATCACAAAGATAACATCAGTTCCAACAAATGCTCACTCCAAAGCAAGCAGTTGGGGCATAAATAACATCAGTTGCGCAACGTGCTCAGTCCAGAACAAGCATTTGAGGCAAAAATAACACCAGTTGCGTCTCGTGCTCACTCCAAAACAAGCAGTTGGAGCATAAATAACACCAATTTCAAAACGTGCTAAATACAGAACTAGCAGTTGGAGCAAAAATAACATCATTTGCGCCACGTGCTCACCCCAGAACAAGCAGTTGGCGCAAAAATAACATCAGTTCTATCACGCGCTCACTCCAATAACAAGCAGTTGGGGCATAAATAACATCAGTTGTGCAACGTGCTCAGTCCAGAACAAGCATTTGGGGCAAAAATAACATCAGTTGCACCGCGTGGTCAATCCAGAACTAGCAGTTGCGGCAAACATAATATCAGTTGCACCACGTGCTCACTCCAGAACAAGCAGTTGGGGCATAAATAACATCAGTTGCGCAACGTGCTCACTTCAGAACAAGCAGTTAGGGCATAAATAACATCAGTTGCGCCACTTCTCACTCGAAAACAAGCAGCTGTTGCATAAATAACATCAATTGCACCACGTGTTTACTCCAAAACAAGCAGTTGCGGCATAAATAACATCAATTGCACAACGTGGTCAATCCAGAACTAGCAGTTGGGGCATAACAAAAAAACAACAAATTGCACCACATGCTCACTCCAGAACAAGCAGTTGGCACAAAAATAACATCAGTTTCACCACGTGCACACTCCAATGCAAGTAGTTGGGGCATAAATAACATCAATTGGACCACGTGCTCAATCCAGAACTAGCACTTTTGGCAATAATAATATCATTTTCACCACGTGCTCACTCCAATACAAGCAGTTGGCGCAAAAATAACATCAGTTCCATCACTTGCTCACTCCAAAACATGCAGTTGGGGCGTAAATAACATCAATTGCACCACGTGCTCACTTCAGAACAAGCAGTTAGGGCATAAATAACATCAGTTGCGCCACGTGCTCACTCGAAAACAAGCAGTTGGGGCATAAATAACATCAATTGCACCACGTGGTCAATCCAGAACTAGCAGTTGGGGCATAAATAACATCAGTTGCGCCACTTGCTCACTCCCTAACAAGCTGTTGGAGCATAAATAACATCAATTGCACCACGTGCTCAATTCAGAACTAGCAGTTGGAGTAAATATAACTTCATTTGCGCCACGTGCTCACTCCAGGAGAAGCTGTTGGGGCATAAATAACATCAGTTGCGCCACGTGCTAACTTAAGAACATGCTTGTAGGGCATAAATAACATCAGTTGCGCCACGTGCTCACTCTAAAACCAGCAGTTGAGACATAAATAACATCAATTGCACTACGTGTTCACTCCAAAACAAGCAGTTGGGGCATAAATAACATCAATTGCACCACGTGCTCAATCCAGAACTAGCAGTTGGGACAAAAATAATATCAGTTGCACCACGTGCTTACTCGAAAACAAGCAGTTGGGGCATAAATAACATCAATTGCACCACGTGGTCAATCCAGAACTAGCAGTTGGGGCAAACATAATATTATTTGCACCACGTGCTCACTCCAGTATAAGCAGTTGGCGCAAAAATAACATCAGTTCCACCACGTGCTCCATCTAAAATAAGCAGTTGGGGAATAAATAACATCAATTGCACCACGTCCTTACTCGAAAACAAGCAGTTGGAGGATAAATAACATCAATTGCACCAGGTGCTCAATCCAGAAATAGCAGTTGGAACGTAAATAACATCAAATTGCACCACGTGCTCAATACAGAACTAGCAGTTGGGGCAAAAATAATATTAGTTGCACCACGTGCTCACTCCAGAACAAGCAGTTGGCGCAAAAATAACACCAGTTCCACCACGTGCTCACTCGTAAAAAAAAGCAGTTGGGGCATAAATAAAATCATTTGCACCACGTGCTCACTCCAGAACAAGCAGTTGGCGCAAAAATAACATCAGTTCCACCACGTGCTCACTCCAAAACAAGCAGTTGGGGCATACATAAAATAAATTGCACTACGTGCTCACTCCAGAACAAATAGTTGGCGCAAAAATAACATCAGTTTCGCCACGTGCTCACTCCTATACAAGCAGTTGGGACATAAATAACATCAATTGCAACACGTGCTCAATCAAGAATTAGCAGTTGGGGCAAACATTAATATCAGGTGCAACACGTGCTCACTCCAGAACAAGCAGGTGGGGCATAAATAACATCAGTTGCGCCACGTGCTCACTTCAGAACAAGCAGTTGGGGCATAAATAACATCAGTTGCGCCACGTGCTCACTCGAAATAAGCAGTTGGGGCATAATTAACATCAATTGCACCACGTGCCTACTCTCAAAACAAGCAGTTTCGGCATGAATAACACCAATTGCACAACGTGCTCAATTCAGAACGAGCAGTTGCGGCATAAATAACATCAATTGCACCACGTGCTCAATCCAGAACTAGCAGGTGGAGCATAAATAACATCAATTGCACCAAGTGCTCAATACAGAACTAACAGTTGGCGCAACAATAATATCAGTTCCACCACGTGCTCACTCCAGAGCAAGCAGTTGGGGCAACAATAACATCAGTTCCACCTCTTGCTTACTCCAAAACAAGCAGTTGCGGCATAAATAACATCAATTGCACCACGTGCTCAAACCAGAACGAGCAGTTGGGGCAAAAATAATTTCAGTTGCGAAACGTGCTCTCTCCAGAACAAGCAGTTGGCGCATAAATAACATCAGTTGCGCCACGTGCTCACATCAGAACAAACAGTTGGGGCATAAATACCATCTGTTCCGCTACGTGCTCACTCGAAAACAAGCAATTGGGGCATAAATAACATCAATTGCACCACGTGCTCACTCCAGAACAAGCAGTTGGGGCACACATAATATTATTTGCACCACGTGCTCACTCCAGTATAAGCAGTTGAAGCAAAAATAACATCAGTTCCACCACGTGCTCCATCTAAAATAAGCAGTTGGGGAATAAATAACATCAATTGCACCACGTTCTTACTCCAAAACAAGCAGTTGGAGGATAAATAACATCAATTGCACCAAGTGCTCAATCCAGAAATAGCAGTTGGAACGTAAATAATATCAAATTGCACCACGTGCTCATTACAGAACTAGCAGTTGGGGCAAAAATAATATTAGTTGCACCACGTGGTGCAATTGATGTTATTTATGTCCCAACTGCTGGTTTTGGAGTGAGCACGTGGCGCAACTGATGTTATTTATGCCCTACATGCTTGTTCTGAAGTTAGCACGTGGCGCAACTGATGTTATTTATGCCCCAACAGCTTGTTCTCGAGTGAGCTCGTGGCGCAATCGAAGTTATATTTGCTCCAACTGCTAGTTCAGGATTGAGCACGTGGTGCAATTGATGTTATTTATGCTCCAACTACTTGTTAGGGAGTGAGCAAGTGGCGCAACTGATGTTATTTTCCCCAAAAATGGTGTTCTGGACTGAGCACATGGTGCAATTGATGTTATTTATGCCACAATTGCTTGTTTTCAAGTGAGCAGGTGGTGCAACTGATGTTATTTATGCCCCACCTGCTTGATCTGAAGTGAGCACATGGCGCAAATGATATTATTTATTCCCCAACTGCTTGTTCTGTAGTGAGCACGTGGTGCAATTGATGTTATTTATGCCCCAATTGCTTGTTTTCGAGTGAGCACGTGGCGGAACTGATGGTATTTATGCCCCAACTGTTTGTTCTGATGTGAGCACGTGGCGCAACTGATGTTATTTATGCGCCAACTGCTTGTTCTGGAGAGAGCACGTTTCGCAACTGAAATTATTTTTGCCCCAACTGCTCGTTCTGGTTTGAGCACGTGGTGCAATTGATGTTATTTATGCCGCAACTGCTTGTTTTGGAGTAAGCAAGAGGTGGAACTGATGTTATTGTTGCCCCAACTGCTTGCTCTGGAGTGAGCACGTGGTGGAACTGATATTATTGTTGCGCCAACTGTTAGTTCTGTATTGAGCACTTGGTGCAATTGATGTTATTTATGCTCCACCTGCTAGTTCTGGATTGAGCACGTGGTGCAATTGATGTTATTTTTGCCCTAAATGATGTTATGGACTGAGCACGTGGTGCAATTGATGTTATGTATGCCCCAATTACTTGTTTTCAAGTGAGCACGTGGCGCAACTGATGTTATTTATGTCCCAACTGCTTGATCTGAAGAGAGCACATGGCGCAAATGATATTATGTGTTCCCCAACTGCTTGTTCTGGAGTAAGCACGTGGTGCAATTGATGTTATTTATGACCCAATTGCTTGTTTTCGAGTGAGCACTTGGCGCAACTGATGATATTTATGCCCCAACTGTTTGTTCTGGTGAGAGCACGTGCCGCAACTGATATTATTTATGAGCTAACTGCTTGTTCTAGAGAGAGCACGTGGCGCAACTGATATTATTTTTACCCCAACTGCTCGTTCTGGATTGAGCACGTGGTGTAATTGAAGTTATTTATGCCCCAACTGCTTATTTTGGAGTAAGGAAGTGGTGCAACTGATGTTATTGTTGCCCCAACTGCTTGCTCTGGAGTGAGCACGTGGTGCAAATGATATTATTTTTGCCGCAACTGCTTGTTTTGGAGTGGGCACTTGGTGCAATTGATGTTATTTATGCCCCAACTGCTTATTTTCGAGTGAGCACGTAGCGCAACTGATGTTATTTATGGCCATTGTTGTAGATTCACAGTCATCACTTGGTTCTCGCAAAAGTCTTACTTCTCGTAGAGCATTCAGAATGTCGGCCTGGTCCATGGCGCGTCCGCCCTCCACAGTAGCCTCACCTGCGAGCTTGTCAGCCCGCTCATTTCCTCGTACTCCCTCATGCCCTGGCACGAAGATGAAACTAATCTTTGCCAGTCGAGACCGCTCCAGAGGCAGCAACCATTCTCTTCGGATCGACCCCTCCTCTATCCTCTTGATCATGTTCATTGAGTCGCTAAGGAAACAAGCCCTAGTGAATGTCTGTGTCTCGAGCCATGTTATTGATTTACTTACTGCCATGACTTCCATGGTCAGGCTACTTGTGGTTTCAGTAAAAGCACCAGAGTCCTCCTTCACAATTCTCCCTCCGGCCCGAGCTGTAAAGGCCCATGAGCTTCTCACATGTCGGACGACCGACCCATCTGTGTAGATGACCGCGTCACCGTCTAGCGAATTCTCGAAAATCAACGCTTGTACTTCAGCCTCAACAGCAGCCGGATTTTCTTGTCTGCATTTTCTGTCAAGTTGGATGCAAACTGAAAAGGATGTGCAGAAGTCTGTTGGCACTTGCACCCACTCCTCGCCAGGTTCTAAGTCCTCAAGTGAACACACCTGTTGAAGAATGTCTTCGGCTTGACCTATCCACGACCGTCCTCTTTTTAACCTGCTGCCCTTCACCTTCCTAATTTCACTATGCAGTGGATGTTGTGTGTTTGCGTTAATTCTGAGGTAGGCGCGTGCCCTGCAATCTTGTATTCTCTCTTCAATGGTTGGAAACCCAAGAAGGTAGCGCATCGCCCTGCATGCTGTATCTCTTGTACATCCAAGAATAATGCGCATAGCTTCATTCTGTATCCTTTCCATCCATTCTATCTGCTTATGGTGAGAGTCAGGATTGCCATTGCATACTCCAAAACAGACATGACCAACCCCTCGTACAGAAGACATAGATGGCGCTGCTCACAGTTTGCTGCCGCCATCACCCGCATCGCTGCCAAACCCCGCTTGGCCTTTGTTATCACCTGGTCTATGTGCACATTATAAGCAAGGCTTCGATCAAACCGTATCCCCAGGTAATTCATTGCCTGCGTTCTTTCCACCATCTCTGAACACAGCATTACAGTTGGTGTTGGAGTGTTGACAATATGATTATTCAACGAGAACCAAGTCACTGTTGCCTTTGTTGGGTTGACCATTGCCCCAGCTTCATCACACCAAGTACTTATGCGATTGAGTTCGGTTTGTAGTTCCACAGCAACCTCCTCTCTATCCTTCCCCTGACGATACACTAAAACATCATCGGCATATGACAATGTCCTGCCAGGTCCAGTGATCTGCTCACTGGTGATTCTCACTGTGTAGGCGTTGAACAGTACCGGAGATAATGGTGATCCCTGTGGTAGGCCAGGATATATTGTTGTTGGTTCCGAAGTCCAACTGCCACATCTAAAAACTACTTTCCGTTGGAAGAGGGCTGCAGCGATCCAACTAAGAAGGAATGGACTTATGTTTAGTTCGAGAAGCTGAAACATTAAAAAATCCAGTGGTACTCTGTTGTATGCGTCCTCAAGATCAATCGCTGCAGCAACGGTTTCAGTGCCTGAGTGGAAACCTTCATAGACATCCTGGGCAAAGACTGCTGCATTGGTCCAGGTTTCCCTTTTTGGACGGTACCCACCCAGGGTGGGTGGGAAAACACCTTGCCTCTCTAGTTGGCTTGATATTTTCTTGGCAATTACCTTCTCCAGCAGCTTGCCTATTGTATTCTGCATGTTTATAATTCGATATCCCTGAATTTTTTTGTGGTCTTTGTCAGGCTTCGGCAAGGGAATCAGATAGCCGTGTAACCATTCCTCCTTGATGCTAGCACCCCCTATACTGTTGTTGTACATTTCTGCTAGTTTCTCTAGCTCATTGTCGGTACACCTATTAATGTCATCGTATCTTATGCCATCAGGACCTGGAGCACTGTTTTTTGATCGTCGAAGCACAGCCTTGATTTCTTTCACTGTCACTGTGTCTTCATCCGAAGTGTCCTGGGCCTTGCATCTGTCTGAATTGACCTCCTTGGCCAGATTTCGGCCTCCCATGTCTGTCTGGTTGCTTTGCTCAAGGTAGCGTTCAATGAGGGCTTTGCCCTTGTCCTCGTCAGTCCTCTGCTAGATGAGGTCAGCACCTTGGAAGTCAGAAATGCTCTTATTCTTGACTACACCACTCATGCTTTTATGTAGTCGCCAGAACAATTTCAGTGACTTGTCTGTGCTTACTCTTTGAAACACCTCTGCCCATTTTCGCTTTTAACAACTTTGACCAGTTTTTTGAAGTAGCTTACTTTTGTGTGCATCTCTCTTTCTAAGTGCAAGCAGGGACTAGGATGACCAGCTCTGTTCTTCTTGGCATTTTGCCATCTCCTTACAGCACTACGCTTATCCACCCAAGCCTTCTCCACCTCGAAACTCCACCACGGTGGCTGCTCCCAGCTTTTTTTCCTGCCCTGAAACGTTCTGCGCTTGTCACGTCTTATTTTACTCACCACATCTTGCCCTGTACTGTCATACTGGAACGTCTTTACCTTTAGCTTGTGCTGCCTGGTTCTGCCTTTCTCCACCAGTATGCTGCACGGGTGGTGGTCGCTGCCATGATGTCCTAGGACACCCCATCTACACACTGTAATGAGTGAAGGTGAAACTAGCGCCAGATCAATAGCACTGTCCTCATCGCCCGGACGGCTTGCTGTTCTGGTGACACAGCCACTGTTGATACAAACCAGGTCGATGGCTTCCAGTGCAGTCTCGAGCTCCTCCCCCTGTGTATTGGATGAAGTGTTTCCCCATGATCTGCCTTTAGCGTTGAAATCACCACAGAAAATAACATTTCTCTCGTGGCCTAATATGCCACTTAAGCACTGCCACTTCTGGGCGTCCACACTGGCATTGCGGGCATAAACATTAACCAACACGAATGGTATAGTGGAATGAACTCTCAACGCCTGTATTTGTATATCGTCACTGTCCCAACTGGACATGTCTAGCTCTGACGCCACCATGCTTTCGCGAACGAGAATCGCCATTCCCAGATGTCGTCTGTTGTAGAAACATTTGAAGCCGGCAATCTGGAGTAGCTGATCGCCCAGTCTCGTCTCCTGGAGTGCTACAATGTCGTTCCTGTAAACTAGGGTTTCTAAAATAGAGCCCCGTTGTTTTACACTGGCACAGTTCCAATATAGAATACGGATATTCCTGAGTCCTAGACGGTGACACTTGAGTCTAAAACGCCTCAAACCTCCACGCTTACCTTGCTTCTTTTTCCCGCCGCTTCGGTATGTTGACTGCAGACCGCACGAAGAACACACGTTGTTCCGCCATGTTGAAAAAACGTAAACACAGACTTTGAAAACCACACACGCTGCTGAAAATTCACTCAAGGATGGCTTCGCTCGATGCACGAACTCCGTAGCACCCGCGCAGATCTTGAGTAGAAACTCCTGGTTTTACATCCTGGCGCAACTGATGTTATTTATGCCCCACCTGCTTGTTCTGGAGTGAGCACGTGTTGCACCTGATATTAATGTTTGCCCCAACTGCTAATTCTTGATTGAGCACGTGTTGCAATTGATGTTATTTATGACCCAACTGCTTGTATAGGAGTGAGCACGTGGTGAAACTGATGTTATTTTTGCGCCAACTATTTGTTCTGGAGTTAGCACGTAGTGCAATTGATTTTATGTATGCCCCAACTGCTTGTTTTGGAGTGAGCACGTGGTGGAACTCATGTTATTTTTGCGCCAACTGCTTGTTCTGGAGTGAGCACGTGGTGCAAATGATTTTATTTATGCCCCAACTGCTTTTTTTTACGAGTGAGCACGTTGTGGAACTGATGTTATTTTTGCGCCAACTGCTTGTTCTGGAGTGAGCACGTAGTGCAACTAATATTATTTTTGCCCCAACTGCTAGTTCTGTATTGAGCACGTGGTGCAATTTGATGTTATTTACGTTCCAACTGCTATTTCTGGATTGAGCACGTGGTGCAATTGATGTTATTTATCCTCCAACTGCTTGTTTTGGAGTAAGAAAGTGGTGCAATTGATGTTATTTATTCCCCAACTGCTTATTTTAGATGGAGCACGTGGTGGAACTGATGTTATTTTTGCGCCAACTGCTTATACTGGAGTGAGCACGTGGTGCGAATAATATTATGTTTGCCCCAACCGCTAGTTCTGGATTGACCACGTGGTGCAATTGATGTTATTTATGCCCCAACTGCTTGTTTTCGAGTAAGCACGTGGCGCAACTTATGTTATTTATGCCCTAACTGCTTGTTCTTATGTGAGCACGTGGCGCAACTGATGTTATTTTTGCCCCAGCTGCTTGTTCTGGAGTGAGCACGTGGTGCAACTGATATTATTTTTGCCCCAATTGCCAGTTCTGGATTGAGCACGTTGTGCAATTGATGTTATTTATGCCCCAACTGCTTGTTTTGGAGTGTGCACGTGGTGCAATTGATGTTATTTATGCACCAACTGCTTGTTTTCGAGGGAGCACGTGGAACAACTGATGTTATTTATGCTCCAGCTTCTTGTTCTGAAGTGAGCACGTGGTACAACTGATATTATTTTTGCCCCAACTGCTAGTTCTGGATTGAGCAATTGGTGCAATTGCTGTTATTTATGCCCCAACTGCTTTTATTGGAGTGAGTACGTTGTGGAACTGATGTTATTTTTGCGCCAACTGCTTGTTCTGGAGTGAGCACGTGGTGGAACTGATATTATTTTTCCCCAACTGCTAGTTCTAGATTGACCACGTGGTGCGATTGATGTTATTTATGCCCCAACTGCTTGTTTTGGAGTGAGCAAGTGGTGCAATTGATGTTATTTAATCTCCAACTGCTTGTTAGGGAGTGAGCAAGTGGCGCAACTGATGTTATTTTTGCCCCAAATGATGTTATGGACTGAGCACGTGGTGCAATTGATGTTATTTATGCCCCAATTACTCGTTTTCAAGTGAGCAGGTGGCGGAACTGATGTTATTTATGTCCCAACTGCTTGATCTGAAGAGAGCACATGGCGCAAATGATATTATGTGTGCCCCAACTGCTTGTTCAGGAGTGAGCACGTGGTGCAATTGATGTTATTTATGACCCAATTGCTTATTTTCGAGTGAGCACGTGGCGCAACTGATGGTATTTATGCACCAACTGTTTGTTATGGTGTGAGCACGTGCCGCAACTTATATTATTTATGAGCTAACTGCTTGTTCTAAAGAGAGCACGTAGCGCAACTGATATTATTTTTGCCCCAACTGCTCGTTCTGGATTGAGCACGTGGTACAATTGAAGTTATTTATGCCCCAACTGCTTATTTTGGAGTAAGCATGTGGTGCAACTGATGTTATTGTTGCCCCAACTGCTTGCTCTGGAGTGAGCACGTGGTGCAAATGATATTATTTTTGCCCCAACTGCTAGTTCTGGATTGAGCACGTGGTGCAATTGATGTTATTTATGCTCAACCTGCTAGTTCTGGATTCAGCACGTGGTGCAATTGATGTTATTTTTGCCCTAAATGATGTTATGGACTGAGCACGTGGTGCAATTGATGTTATGTATGCCCCAATTACTTGTTTTCAAGTGAGCAGGTGGCGCAACTGATGTTATTTATGTCCCAACTGCTTGATCTGAAGAGAGCACATGGCGCAAATGATATTATGTGTGCCCCAACTGCTTGTTCTGGAGTAAGCACGTGGTGCAATTGATGTTATTTATGCCCCAACTGCTTATTTTCGAGTGAGCACGTAGCGCAACTGATGTTATTTATGCCCCCACTGCTTTTTCTGAAGTGAGCACGTGGTGCAACTAATATTATTTATGCCCCAACTGCTAGTTCTGGATTGAGCACGTGGTGCAATTTATGTTATTTATGCACCAACTGCTTGTTCTGGAGTTAGCACGTGGCGCAACTTATGTTATTTATGCCCTAACTGCTTGTTCTGATGTGAGCACGTGGCGCAACTGATGTTATTTATGCCCCAGCTGCTTGTTCTGGAATGAGCACGTGGTGCAACTGATATTATTTTTGCCCCAACTGCTAGTTCTGGATTGACCACGTGGTGCAATTGATGTTATTTATGTCCTAACTGCTGGTTTTGGAGTGAGCACGTGGCGCAACTGATGTTATTTATGCCCTACATGCTTGTTCTGAAGTTAGCACGTGGCGTAACTGATGTTATTTATGCCCCAACAGCTTGTTCTGAAGTGAGCACGTGGCGCAATCGAAGTTATATTTGCTCCAACTGCTAGTTCTGGATTGAGCACGTGGTGCAATTGATGTTATTTAAGCTCCAACTGCTTGTTAGGGACTGAGCAAGTGGCGCGACTGATGTTATTTTTGCCCCAAATGGTGTTCTGGACTGAGCACATGGTGCAATTGATGTTATTTATGTCACAATTGCTTGTTTTCAAGTGAGCAGGTGGTGCAAATGATGTTATTTATGCCCCAAATGCTTGATCTGAAGTGAGCACATGGCGCAAATGATATTATTTATTCCCCAACTGCTTGTTCTGTAGTGAGCACGTGGTGCAATTGATGTTATTTATGCCCCAACTGCTTGTTTTTGAGTGAGCACGTGGCGCAACTGATGTTATTTATGCCATATCTGCTTGTTCTGGAGTGAGCACATGGCGCAAATGATATTATTTATTCCCCAACTGCTTGTTCTGTAGTGAGCACGTGGTGCAATTGATGATATTTATGCCCCAACTGCTTGTTTTTGAGTGAGCACGTGGCGCAACTGATGTTATTTATGCCATATCTGCTTGTTCTGGAGTGAGCACGTGGTACAACTGATATTATTTTTGCCCAAACTGCTAGTTCTGTATTGAGCACTTGGTGCAATTGCTGTTATTTATCTCCCAACTGCTTTTATTGAAGTGAGCACGTTGTGGAACTGATGTTATTTTTGCGCCAACTGCTTGTTCTGGAGTGAGCACGTGGTGCAACTGATGTTATTTATGCCCCAACTGCTTGTTTTGGAGTGAGCACGTGGTGGAACCGATATTATTCTTGCCCAACTGCTAGTTCTGGATTGACCAAATGGTGCGATTGATGTTATTTATGCCCCAACTGCTTGTTTTGGAGTGAGGAAGTGGTGCAATTGATGTTATTAAATCTCCAACTGCTTGTTAGGGAGTGAGCAAGTGGCGAAACTGATGTTTTTTTTTGGCCCCAAATGATGTTCTGGACTGAGCACGTGGTGCAATTGATGTTATTTATGCCCCAATTACTTGTTTTCAAGTGAGCAGGTGGCGCAACTGATGTTATTTATGCCCCAAGTGCTTGATCTGAAGAGAGCACATGGCGCAAATGATATTATGTGTGCCCCAACTGCTTGTTCAGGAGTGAGCACGTGGTGCAATTGATGTTATTTATGACCCAATTGCTTATTTTCGAGTGAGCACGTGGCGCAACTGATGGTATTTATGCCCCAACTGTTTGTTATGGTGTGAGCACGTGCCGCAACCGATATTATTTATGAGCTAACTGCTTGTTCTGGAGTGAGCACGTGGTGCAAATGATTTTATTTATGCCCCAACAGCTTTTTTTTACGAGTGAGCACGTGGTGGAACTGATGTTATTTTTGCCCCAACTGCTAGTTCTGTATTGAGCACGTGGTGCAATTTGATGTTATTTACGTTCCAACTGCTATTTCTGGATTGAGCACGTGGTGCAATTGATGTTATTTATCCTCCAACTGCTTGTTTTGGAGTAAGAACGTGGTGCAATTGATGTTATTTATTCCCCAACTGCTTATTTTAGATGGAGCACGTGGTGGAACTGATGTTATTTTTGCGCCAACTGCTTATACTGGAGTGAGCACGTGGTGCAAATAATATTATGTTTGCCCCAACTGCCAGTTCTGGATTGAGCACGTGGTGCAATTGATGTTATTTATGCCCCAACTGCTTGTTTTGGAGTGTGCACAAGGTGCAATTGATGTTATTTATGCACCAACTGCTTGTTTTCGAGGGAGCACGTGGCACAACTGATGTTATTTATGCCCCAGTTGCTTGTTCTGGAGTGAGTACGTAGTGCAACTAATATTATTTTTGCCCCAACTGCCAGTTCTGGATTGAGCACGTGGTGCAATTGATGTTATTTATGCCCCAACTGCTTGTTTTGGAGTGTGCACGTGGTGCAATTGATGTTATTTATGCACCAACTGCTTGTTTTCGAGGGAGCACGTGGCACAACTGATGTTATTTATGCCCCAGCTTCTTGTTCCGAAGTGAGCACGTGGTACAACTGATATTATTTTTGCCCAAACTGCTAGTTCTGGATTGAGCAATTGGTGCAATTGCTGTTATTTATGCCCCAACTGCTTTTATTGGAGTGAGTACGTTGTGGAACTGATGTTATTTTTGCGCCAACTGCTTGTTCTGGAGTGAGCACGTGGTGCAACTAATGTTATTTATGCCCCAACTGCTTGTTTTCGAGTGAGCACGTGGTGCAATTGATGTTATTTATGCCCCAACTGCTTGTTTTTGAGTGAGCACGTGGCGCAACTGATGTTATTTATGCCATATCTGCTTGTTCTGGAGTGAGCACGTGGTACAACTGATATTATTTTTGCCCAAACTGCTAGTTCTGTATTGAGCACTTGGTGCAATTGCTGTTATTTATGTCCCAACTGCTTTTATTGAAGTGAGCACGTTGTGGAACTGATGTTATTTTTGCGCCAACTGCTTGTTCTGGAGTGAGCACGTGGTGCAACTGATGTTATTTATGCCCCAACTGCTTGTTTTGGAGTGAGCACGTGGTGGAACTGATATTATTTTTGCCCAACTGCTAGTTGTGGATTGACCAAATGGTGCGATTGATGTTATTTATGCCCCAACTGCTTGTTTTGGAGTGAGGAAGTGGTGCAATTGATGTTATTAAATCTCCAACTGCTTGTTAGGGAGTGAGCAAGTGGCGAAACTGATGTTATTTTTGCCCCAAATGATGTTCTGGACTGAGCACGTGGTGCAATTGATGTTATTTATGCCCAAATTACTTGTTTTCAAGTGAGCAGGTGGCGCAACTGATGTTATTTATGCCCCAAGTGCTTGATCTGAAGAGAGCACATGGCGCAAATGATATTATGTGTGCCCCAACTGCTTGTTCAGGAGTGAGCACGTGGTGCAATTAATGTTATTTATGACCCAATTGCTTATTTTCGAGTGAGCACGTGGCGCAACTGATGGTATTTATGCCCCAACTGTTTGTTATGGTGTGAGCACGTGCCGCAACCGATATTATTTATGAGCTAACTGCTTGTTCTGGAGTGAGCACGTGGTGCAAATGATTTTATTTATGCCCCAACTGCTTTTTTTTTACGAGTGAGCACGTGGTGGAACTGATGTTATTTTTGCGCCAACTGCTTGTTCTGGAGTGAGCACGTTGTGCAACTAATATTATTTTTGCCCCAACTGCTAGTTCTGTATTGAGCACGTGGTGCAATTTGATGTTATTTACGTTCCAACTGCTATTTCTGGATTGAGCACCTGGTGCAATTGATGTAATTTATCCTCCAACTGCTTGTTTTGGAGTAAGAACGTGGTGCAATTGATGTTATTTATTCCCCAACTGCTTATTTTAGATGGAGCTCGTGGTGGAACTGATGTTATTTTTGCGCCAACTGCTTATACTGGAGTGAGCACGTGGTGCAACTGATATTATTTTTGCCCCAACTGCCAGTTCTGGATTGAGCACGTGGTGCAATTGATGTTATTTATGCCCCAACTGCTTGTTTTGGAGTGTGCACGTGGTGCAATTGATGTTATTTATGCACCAACTGCTTGTTTTCGAGGGAGCACGTGGCACAACTGATGTTATTTATGCCCCAGCTGCTTGTTCTGGGGTGAGCACGTGGTGCAACTGATATTATTTTTGCCCCAACTGCCAGTTCTGTATTGAGCACGTGGTGCAATTGATGTTATTTATGCCCCAACTGCTTGTTTTGGAGTGTGCACGTGGTGCAATTTATGTTATTTATGCACCAACTGCTTGTTTTCGAGGGAGCACGTGGCACATCTGACGTTATTTATGCCCCAGCTTCTTGTTCCGAAGTGAGCACGTGGTACAACTGATATTATTTTTGCCCAAACTGCTAGTTCTGGATTGAGAAATTGGTGAAATTGCTGTTATTTATGCCCCAACTGCTTTTATTGGAGTAAGCATGTGGTGCAACTGATGTTATTGTTGCCCCAACTGCTTGCTCTGGAGTGAGCACGTGGTGCAAATGATATTATTTTTGCCCCAACTGCTAGTTCTGGATTGAGCACGTGGTGCAATTGATGTTATTTATGCTCCACCTGCTAGTTCTGGATTTAGCACGTGGTGCAATTGACGTTATTTTTGCCCCAAATGATGTTTTGGACTGAGCACGTGGTGCAATTGATGTTATGTATGCCCCAATTACTTGTTTTTAAATGAGCAGGTGGCGCAACTGATGTTATTTATGTCCCAACTGCTTGATCTGAAGAGAGCACATGGCGCAAATGATATTATGTGTGCCCCAACTGCTTGTTCTGGAGTGAGCACGTGGTGCAATTGATGTTATTTATGACCTAATTGCTTGTTTTCGAGTGAGCACGTGGCGCAACTGATGATAATTATGCCCCAACTGTTTGTTCTGGTGAGAGCACGTGCCTCAACTGATATTATTTATGAGCTAACTGCTTGTTCTAGAGAGAGAGAGAGAGCACGTGGCGCAACTGATATTATTTTTGCCCCAACTGCTCGTTCTGGATTGAGCACGTAGTGCAATTGAAGTTATTTATGCCCCAACTGCTTATTTTGGAGTAAGGAAGTGGTGCAACTGATGTTATTGTTGCCCCAACTGCTTGCTCTGGAGTGAGCACGTGGTGCAAATGATATTATTTTTGCCGCAACTGCTTGTTTTGGAGTGGGCACTTGGTGCAATTGATGTTATTTATGCCCCAACTGCTTATTTTCGAGTGAGCACGTAGCGCAACTGATGTTATTTATGCCCCCACTGCTTTTTCTGAAGTGAGCACGTGGCGCAACTGATGTTATTTATGCCCCAACTGCTTGTTCTGGAGTGAGCACGTGGTGCAACTAATATTATTTTTGCCTCAACTGCCAGTTCTGGATTGAGCACGTGGTGCAATTGATGTTATTTATGCCCCAACTGCTTGTTTTGGAGTGTGCACGTGGTGCAATTGATGTTATTTATGCACCAACTGCTTGTTTTCGAGGGAGCACGTGGCACAACTGATGTTATTTATGCCCCAGCTTCTTGTTCCGAAGTGAGCACGTGGTACAACTGATATTATTTTTGCCCAAACTGCTAGTTCTGGATTGAGCAATTGGTGCAATTGCTGTTATTTATGCCCCAACTGCTTTTATTGGAGGGAGTACGTTGTGGAACTGATGTTATTTTTGCGCCAACTGCTTGTTCTGGAGTGAGCACGTGGTGCAACTAATGTTATTTATGCCCCAACTGCTTGTTTTCGAGTGAGCACGTGGTGCAATTGATGTTATTTATGCCCCAACTGCTTGTTTTTGAGTGAGCACGTGGCGCAACTGATGTTATTTATGCCATATCTGCTTGTTCTGGAGGGAGCACGTGGTACAACTGATATTATTTTTGCCCAAACTGCTAGTTCTGTATTGAGCACTTGGTGCAATTGCTGTTATTTATGTCCCAACTGCTTTTATTGAAGTGAGCACGTTGTGGAACTGATGTTATTTTTGCGCCAACTGCTTGTTCTGGAGTGAGCACGTGGTGCAACTGATGTTATTTATGCCCCAACTGCTTGTTTTGGAGTGAGCACGTGGTGGAACTGATATTATTTTTGCCCAACTGCTAGTTGTGGATTGACCAAATGGTGCGATTGATGTTATTTATGCCCCAACTGCTTGTTTTGGAGTGAGGAAGTGGTGCAATTGATGTTATTAAATCTCCAACTGCTTGTTAGGGAGTGAGCAAGTGGCGAAACTGATGTTATTTTTGCCCCAAATGATGTTGTGGACTGAGCACGTGGTGCAATTGATGTTATTTATGCCCCAATTACTTGTTTTCAATTGAGCAGGTGGCGCAACTGATGTTATTTATGCCCCAAGTGCTTGATCTGAAGAGAGCACATGGCGCAAATGATATTATGTGTGCCCCAACTGCTTGTTCAGGAGTGAGCACGTGGTGCAATTAATGTTATTTATGACCCAATTGCTTATTTTCGAGTGAGCACGTGGCGCAACTGATGGTATTTATGCCCCAACTGTTTGTTATGGTGTGAGCACGTGCCGCAACCGATATTATTTATGAGCTAACTGCTTGTTCTGGAGTGAGCACGTGGTGCAAATGATTTTGTTTATGCCCCAACTGCTTTTTTTTTACGAGTGAGCACGTGGTGGAACTGATGTTATTTTTGCGCCAACTGCTTGTTCTGGAGTGAGCACGTTGTGCAACTAATATTATTTTTGCCCCAACTGCTAGTTCTGTATTGAGCACGTGGTGCAATTTGATGTTATTTACGTTCCAACTGCTATTTCTGGATTGAGCACCTGGTGCAATTGGTGTTATTTATCCTCCAACTGCTTGTTTTGGAGTAAGAACGTGGTGCAATTGATGTTATTTATTCCCCAACTGCTTATTTTAGATGGAGCTCGTGGTGGAACTGATGTTATTTTTGCGCCAACTGCTTATACTGGAGTGAGCACGTGGTGCAAATAATATTATGTTTGCCCCAACTGCTAGTTCTGGATTGACCACGTGGTGCAATTGATGTTATTTATGCCCCAACTGCTTGTTTTCGAGTAAGCACGTGCCGCAACCGATATTATTTATGAGCTAACTGCTTGTTCTGGAGTGAGCACGTGGTGCAAATGATTTTATTTATGCCCCAACTGCTTTTTTTTTACGAGTGAGCACGTGGTGGAACTGATGTTATTTTTGCGCCAACTGCTTGTTCTGGAGTGAGCACGTTGTGCAACTAATATTATTTTTGCCCCAACTGCTAGTTCTGTATTGAGCACGTGGTGCAATTTGATGTTATTTACGTTCCAACTGCTATTTCTGGATTGAGCACCTGGTGCAATTGATGTTATTTATCCTCCAACTGCTTGTTTTGGAGTAAGAACGTGGTGCAATTGATGTTATTTATTCCCCAACTGCTTATTTTAGATGGAGCTCGTGGTGGAACTGATGTTATTTTTGCGCCAACTGCTTATACTGGAGTGAGCACGTGGTGCAAATAATATTATGTTTGCCCCAACTGCTAGTTCTGGATTGACCACGTGGTGCAATTGATGTTATTTATGCCCCAACTGCTTGTTTTCGAGTAAGCACGTGGCGCAACTTATGTTATTTATGCCCTAACTGCTTGTTCTTATGTGAGCACGTGGCGCAACTGATGCTATTTTTGCCCCAGCTGCTTGTTCTGGAGTGAGCACGTGGTGCAACTGATATTATTTTTGCCCCAACTGCCAGTTCTGGATTGAGCACGTGGTGCAATTGATGTTATTTATGCCCCAACTGCTTGTTTTGGAGTGTGCACGTGGTGCAATTGATGTTATTTATGCACCAACTGCTTGTTTTCGAGGGAGCACGTGGCACAACTGATGTTATTTATGCCCCAGCTGCTT
Source organism: Cepaea hortensis (assembly GCA_963921405.1). Lineage (NCBI taxonomy): Eukaryota > Metazoa > Mollusca > Gastropoda > Stylommatophora > Helicidae > Cepaea > Cepaea hortensis. Next base: position 14,872,440 of record OY992886.1, on the reverse strand, counting down.
GTTCTGGAGTGAGCACGTGGTGAAACTGATATTATTTTTGCCCCAACTGCCAGTTCTGTATTGAGCACGTGGTGCAATTGATGTTATTTATGCCCCAACTGCTTGTTTTGGAGTGTGCACGTGGTTCAATTTATGTTATTTATGCACCAACTGCTTGTTTTCGAGGGAGCACGTGGCACAACTGACGTTATTTATGCCCCAGCTTCTTGTTCCGAAGTGAGCACGTGGTACAACTGATATTATTTTTGCCCAAACTGCTAGTTCTGGATTGAGCAATTGGTGCAATTGATGTTATTTATGCTCCACCTGCTAGTTCTGGATTTAGCACGTGGTGCAATTGACGTTATTTTTGCCCCAAATGATGTTTTGGACTGAGCACGTGGTGCAATTGATGTTATGTATGCCCCAATTACTTGTTTTCAAATGAGCAGGTGGCGCAACTGATGTTATTTATGTCCCAACTGCTTGATCTGAAGAGAGCACATGGCGCAAATGATATTATGTGTGCCCCAACTGCTTGTTCTGGAGTGAGCACGTGGTGCAATTGATGTTATTTATGCCCCAACTGCTTGTTTTGGAGTGAGCACGTGGTGGAACTGATATTATTTTTGCCCAACTGCTAGTTCTGGATTGACCAAATGGTGCGATTGATGTTATTTATGCCCCAACTGCTTGTTTTGGAGTGAGGAAGTGGTGCAATTGATGTTATTAAATCTCCAACTGCTTGTTAGGGAGTGAGCAAGTGGCGAAACTGATGTTATTTTTGCCCCAAATGATGTTCTGGACTGAGCACGTGGTGCAATTGATGTTATTTATGCCCCAATTACTTGTTTTCAAGTGAGCAGGTGGCGCAACTGATGTTATTTATGCCCCAAGTGCTTGATCTGAAGAGAGCACATGGCGCAAATGATATTATGTGTGCCCCAACTGCTTGTTCAGGAGTGAGCACGTGGTGCAATTGATGTTATTTATGACCCAATTGCTTATTTTCGAGTGAGCACGTGGCGCAACTGATGGTATTTATGCCTTAACTGTTTGTTATGGTGTGAGCACGTGCAGCAACCGATATTATTTATGAGCTAACTGCTTGTTCTGGAGTGAGCACGTGGTGCAAATGATTTTATTTATGCCCCAACTGCTTTTTTTTACGAGTGAGCACGTGGTGGGACTGATGTTATTTTTGCCCCAACTGCTAGTTCTGTATTGAGCACGTGGTGCAATTTGATGTTATTTACGTTCCAACTGCTATTTCTGGATTGAGCACGTGGTGCAATTGATGTTATTTATCCTCCAACTGCTTGTTTTGGAGTAAGAACGTGGTGCAATTGATGTTATTTATTCCCCAACTGCTTATTTTAGATGGAGCACGTGGTGGAACTGATGTTATTTTTGCGCCAACTGCTTATACTGGAGTGAGCACGTGGTGCAAATAATATTATGTTTGCCCCAACTGCCAGTTCTGGATTGAGCACGTGGTGCAATTGATGTTATTTATGCCCCAACTGCTTGTTTTGGAGTGTGCACAAGGTGCAATTGATGTTATTTATGCACCAACTGCTTGTTTTCGAGGGAGCACGTGGCACAACTGATGTTATTTATGCCCCAGTTGCTTGTTCTGGAGTGAGTACGTAGTGCAACTAATATTATTTTTGCCCCAACTGCCAGTTCTGGATTGAGCACGTGGTGCAATTGATGTTATTTATGCCCCAACTGCTTGTTTTGGAGTGTGCACGTGGTGCAATTGATGTTATTTATGCACCAACTGCTTGTTTTCGAGGGAGCACGTGGCACAACTGATGTTATTTATGCCCCAGCTTCTTGTTCCGAAGTGAGCACGTGGTACAACTGATATTATTTTTGCCCAAACTGCTAGTTCTGGATTGAGCAATTGGTGCAATTGCTGTTATTTATGCCCCAACTGCTTTTATTGGAGTGAGTACGTTGTGGAACTGATGTTATTTTTGCGCCAACTGCTTGTTCTGGAGTGAGCACGTGGTGCAACTAATGTTATTTATGCCCCAACTGCTTGTTTTCGAGTGAGCACGTGGTGCAATTGATGTTATTTATGCCCCAACTGCTTGTTTTTGAGTGAGCACGTGGCGCAACTGATGTTATTTATGCCATATCTGCTTGTTCTGGAGTGAGCACGTGGTACAACTGATATTATTTTTGCCCAAACTGCTAGTTCTGTATTGAGCACTTGGTGCAATTGCTGTTATTTATGTCCCAACTGCTTTTATTGAAGTGAGCACGTTGTGGAACTGATGTTATTTTTGCGCCAACTGCTTGTTCTGGAGTGAGCACGTGGTGCAACTGATGTTATTTATGCCCCAACTGCTTGTTTTGGAGTGAGCACGTGGTGGAACTGATATTATTTTTGCCCAACTGCTAGTTGTGGATTGACCAAATGGTGCGATTGATGTTATTTATGCCCCAACTGCTTGTTTTGGAGTGAGGAAGTGGTGCAATTGATGTTATTAAATCTCCAACTGCTTGTTAGGGAGTGAGCAAGTGGCGAAACTGATGTTATTTTTGCCCCAAATGATGTTCTGGACTGAGCACGTGGTGCAATTGATGTTATTTATGCCCAAATTACTTGTTTTCAAGTGAGCAGGTGGCGCAACTGATGTTATTTATGCCCCAAGTGCTTGATCTGAAGAGAGCACATGGCGCAAATGATATTATGTGTGCCCCAACTGCTTGTTCAGGAGTGAGCACGTGGTGCAATTAATGTTATTTATGACCCAATTGCTTATTTTCGAGTGAGCACGTGGCGCAACTGATGGTATTTATGCCCCAACTGTTTGTTATGGTGTGAGCACGTGCCGCAACCGATATTATTTATGAGCTAACTGCTTGTTCTGGAGTGAGCACGTGGTGCAAATGATTTTATTTATGCCCCAACTGCTTTTTTTTTACGAGTGAGCACGTGGTGGAACTGATGTTATTTTTGCGCCAACTGCTTGTTCTGGAGTGAGCACGTTGTGCAACTAATATTATTTTTGCCCCAACTGCTAGTTCTGTATTGAGCACGTGGTGCAATTTGATGTTATTTACGTTCCAACTGCTATTTCTGGATTGAGCACCTGGTGCAATTGATGTAATTTATCCTCCAACTGCTTGTTTTGGAGTAAGAACGTGGTGCAATTGATGTTATTTATTCCCCAACTGCTTATTTTAGATGGAGCTCGTGGTGGAACTGATGTTATTTTTGCGCCAACTGCTTATACTGGAGTGAGCACGTGGTGCAACTGATATTATTTTTGCCCCAACTGCCAGTTCTGGATTGAGCACGTGGTGCAATTGATGTTATTTATGCCCCAACTGCTTGTTTTGGAGTGTGCACGTGGTGCAATTGATGTTATTTATGCACCAACTGCTTGTTTTCGAGGGAGCACGTGGCACAACTGATGTTATTTATGCCCCAGCTGCTTGTTCTGGGGTGAGCACGTGGTGCAACTGATATTATTTTTGCCCCAACTGCCAGTTCTGTATTGAGCACGTGGTGCAATTGATGTTATTTATGCCCCAACTGCTTGTTTTGGAGTGTGCACGTGGTGCAATTTATGTTATTTATGCACCAACTGCTTGTTTTCGAGGGAGCACGTGGCACATCTGACGTTATTTATGCCCCAGCTTCTTGTTCCGAAGTGAGCACGTGGTACAACTGATATTATTTTTGCCCAAACTGCTAGTTCTGGATTGAGCAATTGGTGAAATTGCTGTTATTTATGCCCCAACTGCTTTTATTGGAGTAAGCATGTGGTGCAACTGATGTTATTGTTGCCCCAACTGCTTGCTCTGGAGTGAGCACGTGGTGCAAATGATATTATTTTTGCCCCAACTGCTAGTTCTGGATTGAGCACGTGGTGCAATTGATGTTATTTATGCTCCACCTGCTAGTTCTGGATTTAGCACGTGGTGCAATTGACGTTATTTTTGCCCCAAATGATGTTTTGGACTGAGCACGTGGTGCAATTGATGTTATGTATGCCCCAATTACTTGTTTTTAAATGAGCAGGTGGCGCAACTGATGTTATTTATGTCCCAACTGCTTGATCTGAAGAGAGCACATGGCGCAAATGATATTATGTGTGCCCCAACTGCTTGTTCTGGAGTGAGCACGTGGTGCAATTGATGTTATTTATGACCTAATTGCTTGTTTTCGAGTGAGCACGTGGCGCAACTGATGATAATTATGCCCCAACTGTTTGTTCTGGTGAGAGCACGTGCCTCAACTGATATTATTTATGAGCTAACTGCTTGTTCTAGAGAGAGAGAGAGAGCACGTGGCGCAACTGATATTATTTTTGCCCCAACTGCTCGTTCTGGATTGAGCACGTAGTGCAATTGAAGTTATTTATGCCCCAACTGCTTATTTTGGAGTAAGGAAGTGGTGCAACTGATGTTATTGTTGCCCCAACTGCTTGCTCTGGAGTGAGCACGTGGTGCAAATGATATTATTTTTGCCGCAACTGCTTGTTTTGGAGTGGGCACTTGGTGCAATTGATGTTATTTATGCCCCAACTGCTTATTTTCGAGTGAGCACGTAGCGCAACTGATGTTATTTATGCCCCCACTGCTTTTTCTGAAGTGAGCACGTGGCGCAACTGATGTTATTTATGCCCCAACTGCTTGTTCTGGAGTGAGCACGTGGTGCAACTAATATTATTTTTGCCTCAACTGCCAGTTCTGGATTGAGCACGTGGTGCAATTGATGTTATTTATGCCCCAACTGCTTGTTTTGGAGTGTGCACGTGGTGCAATTGATGTTATTTATGCACCAACTGCTTGTTTTCGAGGGAGCACGTGGCACAACTGATGTTATTTATGCCCCAGCTTCTTGTTCCGAAGTGAGCACGTGGTACAACTGATATTATTTTTGCCCAAACTGCTAGTTCTGGATTGAGCAATTGGTGCAATTGCTGTTATTTATGCCCCAACTGCTTTTATTGGAGGGAGTACGTTGTGGAACTGATGTTATTTTTGCGCCAACTGCTTGTTCTGGAGTGAGCACGTGGTGCAACTAATGTTATTTATGCCCCAACTGCTTGTTTTCGAGTGAGCACGTGGTGCAATTGATGTTATTTATGCCCCAACTGCTTGTTTTTGAGTGAGCACGTGGCGCAACTGATGTTATTTATGCCATATCTGCTTGTTCTGGAGTGAGCACGTGGTACAACTGATATTATTTTTGCCCAAACTGCTAGTTCTGTATTGAGCACTTGGTGCAATTGCTGTTATTTATGTCCCAACTGCTTTTATTGAAGTGAGCACGTTGTGGAACTGATGTTATTTTTGCGCCAACTGCTTGTTCTGGAGTGAGCACGTGGTGCAACTGATGTTATTTATGCCCCAACTGCTTGTTTTGGAGTGAGCACGTGGTGGAACTGATATTATTTTTGCCCAACTGCTAGTTGTGGATTGACCAAATGGTGCGATTGATGTTATTTATGCCCCAACTGCTTGTTTTGGAGTGAGGAAGTGGTGCAATTGATGTTATTAAATCTCCAACTGCTTGTTAGGGAGTGAGCAAGTGGCGAAACTGATGTTATTTTTGCCCCAAATGATGTTCTGGACTGAGCACGTGGTGCAATTGATGTTATTTATGCCCAAATTACTTGTTTTCAAGTGAGCAGGTGGCGCAACTGATGTTATTTATGCCCCAAGTGCTTGATCTGAAGAGAGCACATGGCGCAAATGATATTATGTGTGCCCCAACTGCTTGTTCAGGAGTGAGCACGTGGTGCAATTAATGTTATTTATGACCCAATTGCTTATTTTCGAGTGAGCACGTGGCGCAACTGATGGTATTTATGCCCCAACTGTTTGTTATGGTGTGAGCACGTGCCGCAACCGATATTATTTATGAGCTAACTGCTTGTTCTGGAGTGAGCACGTGGTGCAAATGATTTTATTTATGCCCCAACTGCTTTTTTTTTACGAGTGAGCACGTGGTGGAACTGATGTTATTTTTGCGCCAACTGCTTGTTCTGGAGTGAGCACGTTGTGCAACTAATATTATTTTTGCCCCAACTGCTAGTTCTGTATTGAGCACGTGGTGCAATTTGATGTTATTTACGTTCCAACTGCTATTTCTGGATTGAGCACCTGGTGCAATTGATGTAATTTATCCTCCAACTGCTTGTTTTGGAGTAAGAACGTGGTGCAATTGATGTTATTTATTCCCCAACTGCTTATTTTAGATGGAGCTCGTGGTGGAACTGATGTTATTTTTGCGCCAACTGCTTATACTGGAGTGAGCACGTGGTGCAACTGATATTATTTTTGCCCCAACTGCCAGTTCTGGATTGAGCACGTGGTGCAATTGATGTTATTTATGCCCCAACTGCTTGTTTTGGAGTGTGCACGTGGTGCAATTGATGTTATTTATGCACCAACTGCTTGTTTTCGAGGGAGCACGTGGCACAACTGATGTTATTTATGCCCCAGCTGCTTGTTCTGGGGTGAGCACGTGGTGCAACTGATATTATTTTTGCCCCAACTGCCAGTTCTGTATTGAGCACGTGGTGCAATTGATGTTATTTATGCCCCAACTGCTTGTTTTGGAGTGTGCACGTGGTGCAATTTATGTTATTTATGCACCAACTGCTTGTTTTCGAGGGAGCACGTGGCACATCTGACGTTATTTATGCCCCAGCTTCTTGTTCCGAAGTGAGCACGTGGTACAACTGATATTATTTTTGCCCAAACTGCTAGTTCTGGATTGAGAAATTGGTGAAATTGCTGTTATTTATGCCCCAACTGCTTTTATTGGAGTAAGCATGTGGTGCAACTGATGTTATTGTTGCCCCAACTGCTTGCTCTGGAGTGAGCACGTGGTGCAAATGATATTATTTTTGCCCCAACTGCTAGTTCTGGATTGAGCACGTGGTGCAATTGATGTTATTTATGCTCCACCTGCTAGTTCTGGATTTAGCACGTGGTGCAATTGACGTTATTTTTGCCCCAAATGATGTTTTGGACTGAGCACCTGGTGCAATTGATGTTATTTATCCTCCAACTGCTTGTTTTGGAGTAAGAACGTGGTGCAATTGATGTTATTTATTCCCCAACTGCTTATTTTAGATGGAGCTCGTGGTGGAACTGATGTTATTTTTGCGCCAACTGCTTATACTGGAGTGAGCACGTGGTGCAAATAATATTATGTTTGCCCCAACTGCTAGTTCTGGATTGACCACGTGGTGCAATTGATGTTATTTATGCCCCAACTGCTTGTTTTCGAGTAAGCACGTGGCGCAACTTATGTTATTTATGCCCTAACTGCTTGTTCTTATGTGAGCACGTGGCGCAACTGATGCTATTTTTGCCCCAGCTGCTTGTTCTGGAGTGAGCACGTGGTGCAACTGATATTATTTTTGCCCCAACTGCCAGTTCTGGATTGAGCACGTGGTGCAATTGATGTTATTTATGCCCCAACTGCTTGTTTTGGAGTGTGCACGTGGTGCAATTGATGTTATTTATGCACCAACTGCTTGTTTTCGAGGGAGCACGTGGCACAACTGATGTTATTTATGCCCCAGCTGCTTGTTCTGGAGTGAGCACGTGGTGAAACTGATATTATTTTTGCCCCAACTGCCAGTTCTGTATTGAGCACGTGGTGCAATTGATGTTATTTATGCCCCAACTGCTTGTTTTGGAGTGTGCACGTGGTTCAATTTATGTTATTTATGCACCAACTGCTTGTTTTCGAGGGAGCACGTGGCACAACTGACGTTATTTATGCCCCAGCTTCTTGTTCCGAAGTGAGCACGTGGTACAACTGATATTATTTTTGCCCAAACTGCTAGTTCTGGATTGAGCAATTGGTGCAATTGATGTTATTTATGCTCCACCTGCTAGTTCTGGATTTAGCACGTGGTGCAATTGACGTTATTTTTGCCCCAAATGATGTTTTGGACTGAGCACGTGGTGCAATTGATGTTATGTATGCCCCAATTACTTGTTTTCAAATGAGCAGGTGGCGCAACTGATGTTATTTATGTCCCAACTGCTTGATCTGAAGAGAGCACATGGCGCAAATGATATTATGTGTGCCCCAACTGCTTGTTCTGGAGTGAGCACGTGGTGCAATTGATGTTATTTATGCCCCAACTGCTTGTTTTGGAGTGAGCACGTGGTGGAACTGATATTATTTTTGCCCAACTGCTAGTTCTGGATTGACCAAATGGTGCGATTGATGTTATTTATGCCCCAACTGCTTGTTTTGGAGTGAGGAAGTGGTGCAATTGATGTTATTAAATCTCCAACTGCTTGTTAGGGAGTGAGCAAGTGGCGAAACTGATGTTATTTTTGCCCCAAATGATGTTCTGGACTGAGCACGTGGTGCAATTGATGTTATTTATGCCCCAATTACTTGTTTTCAAGTGAGCAGGTGGCGCAACTGATGTTATTTATGCCCCAAGTGCTTGATCTGAAGAGAGCACATGGCGCAAATGATATTATGTGTGCCCCAACTGCTTGTTCAGGAGTGAGCACGTGGTGCAATTGATGTTATTTATGACCCAATTGCTTATTTTCGAGTGAGCACGTGGCGCAACTGATGGTATTTATGCCTTAACTGTTTGTTATGGTGTGAGCACGTGCAGCAACCGATATTATTTATGAGCTAACTGCTTGTTCTGGAGTGAGCACGTGGTGCAAATGATTTTATTTATGCCCCAACTGCTTTTTTTTACGAGTGAGCACGTGGTGGGACTGATGTTATTTTTGCCCCAACTGCTAGTTCTGTATTGAGCACGTGGTGCAATTTGATGTTATTTACGTTCCAACTGCTATTTCTGGATTGAGCACGTGGTGCAATTGATGTTATTTATCCTCCAACTGCTTGTTTTGGAGTAAGAACGTGGTGCAATTGATGTTATTTATTCCCCAACTGCTTATTTTAGATGGAGCACGTGGTGGAACTGATGTTATTTTTGCGCCAACTGCTTATACTGGAGTGAGCACGTGGTGCAAATAATATTATGTTTGCCCCAACTGCCAGTTCTGGATTGAGCACGTGGTGCAATTGATGTTATTTATGCCCCAACTGCTTGTTTTGGAGTGTGCACAAGGTGCAATTGATGTTATTTATGCACCAACTGCTTGTTTTCGAGGGAGCACGTGGCACAACTGATGTTATTTATGCCCCAGTTGCTTGTTCTGGAGTGAGTACGTAGTGCAACTAATATTATTTTTGCCCCAACTGCCAGTTCTGGATTGAGCACGTGGTGCAATTGATGTTATTTATGCCCCAACTGCTTGTTTTGGAGTGTGCACGTGGTGCAATTGATGTTATTTATGCACCAACTGCTTGTTTTCGAGGGAGCACGTGGCACAACTGATGTTATTTATGCCCCAGCTTCTTGTTCCGAAGTGAGCACGTGGTACAACTGATATTATTTTTGCCCAAACTGCTAGTTCTGGATTGAGCAATTGGTGCAATTGCTGTTATTTATGCCCCAACTGCTTTTATTGGAGTGAGTACGTTGTGGAACTGATGTTATTTTTGCGCCAACTGCTTGTTCTGGAGTGAGCACGTGGTGCAACTAATGTTATTTATGCCCCAACTGCTTGTTTTCGAGTGAGCACGTGGTGCAATTGATGTTATTTATGCCCCAACTGCTTGTTTTTGAGTGAGCACGTGGCGCAACTGATGTTATTTATGCCATATCTGCTTGTTCTGGAGTGAGCACGTGGTACAACTGATATTATTTTTGCCCAAACTGCTAGTTCTGTATTGAGCACTTGGTGCAATTGCTGTTATTTATGTCCCAACTGCTTTTATTGAAGTGAGCACGTTGTGGAACTGATGTTATTTTTGCGCCAACTGCTTGTTCTGGAGTGAGCACGTGGTGCAACTGATGTTATTTATGCCCCAACTGCTTGTTTTGGAGTGAGCACGTGGTGGAACTGATATTATTTTTGCCCAACTGCTAGTTGTGGATTGACCAAATGGTGCGATTGATGTTATTTATGCCCCAACTGCTTGTTTTGGAGTGAGGAAGTGGTGCAATTGATGTTATTAAATCTCCAACTGCTTGTTAGGGAGTGAGCAAGTGGCGAAACTGATGTTATTTTTGCCCCAAATGATGTTCTGGACTGAGCACGTGGTGCAATTGATGTTATTTATGCCCAAATTACTTGTTTTCAAGTGAGCAGGTGGCGCAACTGATGTTATTTATGCCCCAAGTGCTTGATCTGAAGAGAGCACATGGCGCAAATGATATTATGTGTGCCCCAACTGCTTGTTCAGGAGTGAGCACGTGGTGCAATTAATGTTATTTATGACCCAATTGCTTATTTTCGAGTGAGCACGTGGCGCAACTGATGGTATTTATGCCCCAACTGTTTGTTATGGTGTGAGCACGTGCCGCAACCGATATTATTTATGAGCTAACTGCTTGTTCTGGAGTGAGCACGTGGTGCAAATGATTTTATTTATGCCCCAACTGCTTTTTTTTTACGAGTGAGCACGTGGTGGAACTGATGTTATTTTTGCGCCAACTGCTTGTTCTGGAGTGAGCACGTTGTGCAACTAATATTATTTTTGCCCCAACTGCTAGTTCTGTATTGAGCACGTGGTGCAATTTGATGTTATTTACGTTCCAACTGCTATTTCTGGATTGAGCACCTGGTGCAATTGATGTAATTTATCCTCCAACTGCTTGTTTTGGAGTAAGAACGTGGTGCAATTGATGTTATTTATTCCCCAACTGCTTATTTTAGATGGAGCTCGTGGTGGAACTGATGTTATTTTTGCGCCAACTGCTTATACTGGAGTGAGCACGTGGTGCAACTGATATTATTTTTGCCCCAACTGCCAGTTCTGGATTGAGCACGTGGTGCAATTGATGTTATTTATGCCCCAACTGCTTGTTTTGGAGTGTGCACGTGGTGCAATTGATGTTATTTATGCACCAACTGCTTGTTTTCGAGGGAGCACGTGGCACAACTGATGTTATTTATGCCCCAGCTGCTTGTTCTGGGGTGAGCACGTGGTGCAACTGATATTATTTTTGCCCCAACTGCCAGTTCTGTATTGAGCACGTGGTGCAATTGATGTTATTTATGCCCCAACTGCTTGTTTTGGAGTGTGCACGTGGTGCAATTTATGTTATTTATGCACCAACTGCTTGTTTTCGAGGGAGCACGTGGCACATCTGACGTTATTTATGCCCCAGCTTCTTGTTCCGAAGTGAGCACGTGGTACAACTGATATTATTTTTGCCCAAACTGCTAGTTCTGGATTGAGCAATTGGTGAAATTGCTGTTATTTATGCCCCAACTGCTTTTATTGGAGTAAGCATGTGGTGCAACTGATGTTATTGTTGCCCCAACTGCTTGCTCTGGAGTGAGCACGTGGTGCAAATGATATTATTTTTGCCCCAACTGCTAGTTCTGGATTGAGCACGTGGTGCAATTGATGTTATTTATGCTCCACCTGCTAGTTCTGGATTTAGCACGTGGTGCAATTGACGTTATTTTTGCCCCAAATGATGTTTTGGACTGAGCACGTGGTGCAATTGATGTTATGTATGCCCCAATTACTTGTTTTTAAATGAGCAGGTGGCGCAACTGATGTTATTTATGTCCCAACTGCTTGATCTGAAGAGAGCACATGGCGCAAATGATATTATGTGTGCCCCAACTGCTTGTTCTGGAGTGAGCACGTGGTGCAATTGATGTTATTTATGACCTAATTGCTTGTTTTCGAGTGAGCACGTGGCGCAACTGATGATAATTATGCCCCAACTGTTTGTTCTGGTGAGAGCACGTGCCTCAACTGATATTATTTATGAGCTAACTGCTTGTTCTAGAGAGAGAGAGAGAGAGCACGTGGCGCAACTGATATTATTTTTGCCCCAACTGCTCGTTCTGGATTGAGCACGTAGTGCAATTGAAGTTATTTATGCCCCAACTGCTTATTTTGGAGTAAGGAAGTGGTGCAACTGATGTTATTGTTGCCCCAACTGCTTGCTCTGGAGTGAGCACGTGGTGCAAATGATATTATTTTTGCCGCAACTGCTTGTTTTGGAGTGGGCACTTGGTGCAATTGATGTTATTTATGCCCCAACTGCTTATTTTCGAGTGAGCACGTAGCGCAACTGATGTTATTTATGCCCCCACTGCTTTTTCTGAAGTGAGCACGTGGCGCAACTGATGTTATTTATGCCCCAACTGCTTGTTCTGGAGTGAGCACGTGGTGCAACTAATATTATTTTTGCCTCAACTGCCAGTTCTGGATTGAGCACGTGGTGCAATTGATGTTATTTATGCCCCAACTGCTTGTTTTGGAGTGTGCACGTGGTGCAATTGATGTTATTTATGCACCAACTGCTTGTTTTCGAGGGAGCACGTGGCACAACTGATGTTATTTATGCCCCAGCTTCTTGTTCCGAAGTGAGCACGTGGTACAACTGATATTATTTTTGCCCAAACTGCTAGTTCTGGATTGAGCAATTGGTGCAATTGCTGTTATTTATGCCCCAACTGCTTTTATTGGAGGGAGTACGTTGTGGAACTGATGTTATTTTTGCGCCAACTGCTTGTTCTGGAGTGAGCACGTGGTGCAACTAATGTTATTTATGCCCCAACTGCTTGTTTTCGAGTGAGCACGTGGTGCAATTGATGTTATTTATGCCCCAACTGCTTGTTTTTGAGTGAGCACGTGGCGCAACTGATGTTATTTATGCCATATCTGCTTGTTCTGGAGTGAGCACGTGGTACAACTGATATTATTTTTGCCCAAACTGCTAGTTCTGTATTGAGCACTTGGTGCAATTGCTGTTATTTATGTCCCAACTGCTTTTATTGAAGTGAGCACGTTGTGGAACTGATGTTATTTTTGCGCCAACTGCTTGTTCTGGAGTGAGCACGTGGTGCAACTGATGTTATTTATGCCCCAACTGCTTGTTTTGGAGTGAGCACGTGGTGGAACTGATATTATTTTTGCCCAACTGCTAGTTGTGGATTGACCAAATGGTGCGATTGATGTTATTTATGCCCCAACTGCTTGTTTTGGAGTGAGGAAGTGGTGCAATTGATGTTATTAAATCTCCAACTGCTTGTTAGGGAGTGAGCAAGTGGCGAAACTGATGTTATTTTTGCCCCAAATGATGTTGTGGACTGAGCACGTGGTGCAATTGATGTTATTTATGCCCCAATTACTTGTTTTCAATTGAGCAGGTGGCGCAACTGATGTTATTTATGCCCCAAGTGCTTGATCTGAAGAGAGCACATGGCGCAAATGATATTATGTGTGCCCCAACTGCTTGTTCAGGAGTGAGCACGTGGTGCAATTAATGTTATTTATGACCCAATTGCTTATTTTCGAGTGAGCACGTGGCGCAACTGATGGTATTTATGCCCCAACTGTTTGTTATGGTGTGAGCACGTGCCGCAACCGATATTATTTATGAGCTAACTGCTTGTTCTGGAGTGAGCACGTGGTGCAAATGATTTTGTTTATGCCCCAACTGCTTTTTTTTTACGAGTGAGCACGTGGTGGAACTGATGTTATTTTTGCGCCAACTGCTTGTTCTGGAGTGAGCACGTTGTGCAACTAATATTATTTTTGCCCCAACTGCTAGTTCTGTATTGAGCACGTGGTGCAATTTGATGTTATTTACGTTCCAACTGCTATTTCTGGATTGAGCACCTGGTGCAATTGGTGTTATTTATCCTCCAACTGCTTGTTTTGGAGTAAGAACGTGGTGCAATTGATGTTATTTATTCCCCAACTGCTTATTTTAGATGGAGCTCGTGGTGGAACTGATGTTATTTTTGCGCCAACTGCTTATACTGGAGTGAGCACGTGGTGCAAATAATATTATGTTTGCCCCAACTGCTAGTTCTGGATTGACCACGTGGTGCAATTGATGTTATTTATGCCCCAACTGCTTGTTTTCGAGTAAGCACGTGCCGCAACCGATATTATTTATGAGCTAACTGCTTGTTCTGGAGTGAGCACGTGGTGCAAATGATTTTATTTATGCCCCAACTGCTTTTTTTTTACGAGTGAGCACGTGGTGGAACTGATGTTATTTTTGCGCCAACTGCTTGTTCTGGAGTGAGCACGTTGTGCAACTAATATTATTTTTGCCCCAACTGCTAGTTCTGTATTGAGCACGTGGTGCAATTTGATGTTATTTACGTTCCAACTGCTATTTCTGGATTGAGCACCTGGTGCAATTGATGTTATTTATCCTCCAACTGCTTGTTTTGGAGTAAGAACGTGGTGCAATTGATGTTATTTATTCCCCAACTGCTTATTTTAGATGGAGCTCGTGGTGGAACTGATGTTATTTTTGCGCCAACTGCTTATACTGGAGTGAGCACGTGGTGCAAATAATATTATGTTTGCCCCAACTGCTAGTTCTGGATTGACCACGTGGTGCAATTGATGTTATTTATGCCCCAACTGCTTGTTTTCGAGTAAGCACGTGGCGCAACTTATGTTATTTATGCCCTAACTGCTTGTTCTTATGTGAGCACGTGGCGCAACTGATGCTATTTTTGCCCCAGCTGCTTGTTCTGGAGTGAGCACGTGGTGCAACTGATATTATTTTTGCCCCAACTGCCAGTTCTGGATTGAGCACGTGGTGCAATTGATGTTATTTATGCCCCAACTGCTTGTTTTGGAGTGTGCACGTGGTGCAATTGATGTTATTTATGCACCAACTGCTTGTTTTCGAGGGAGCACGTGGCACAACTGATGTTATTTATGCCCCAGCTGCTTGTTCTGGAGTGAGCACGTGGTGAAACTGATATTATTTTTGCCCCAACTGCCAGTTCTGTATTGAGCACGTGGTGCAATTGATGTTATTTATGCCCCAACTGCTTGTTTTGGAGTGTGCACGTGGTTCAATTTATGTTATTTATGCACCAACTGCTTGTTTTCGAGGGAGCACGTGGCACAACTGACGTTATTTATGCCCCAGCTTCTTGTTCCGAAGTGAGCACGTGGTACAACTGATATTATTTTTGCCCAAACTGCTAGTTCTGGATTGAGCAATTGGTGCAATTGATGTTATTTATGCTCCACCTGCTAGTTCTGGATTTAGCACGTGGTGCAATTGACGTTATTTTTGCCCCAAATGATGTTTTGGACTGAGCACGTGGTGCAATTGATGTTATGTATGCCCCAATTACTTGTTTTCAAATGAGCAGGTGGCGCAACTGATGTTATTTATGTCCCAACTGCTTGATCTGAAGAGAGCACATGGCGCAAATGATATTATGTGTGCCCCAACTGCTTGTTCTGGAGTGAGCACGTGGTGCAATTGATGTTATTTATGCCCCAACTGCTTGTTTTGGAGTGAGCACGTGGTGGAACTGATATTATTTTTGCCCAACTGCTAGTTCTGGATTGACCAAATGGTGCGATTGATGTTATTTATGCCCCAACTGCTTGTTTTGGAGTGAGGAAGTGGTGCAATTGATGTTATTAAATCTCCAACTGCTTGTTAGGGAGTGAGCAAGTGGCGAAACTGATGTTATTTTTGCCCCAAATGATGTTCTGGACTGAGCACGTGGTGCAATTGATGTTATTTATGCCCCAATTACTTGTTTTCAAGTGAGCAGGTGGCGCAACTGATGTTATTTATGCCCCAAGTGCTTGATCTGAAGAGAGCACATGGCGCAAATGATATTATGTGTGCCCCAACTGCTTGTTCAGGAGTGAGCACGTGGTGCAATTGATGTTATTTATGACCCAATTGCTTATTTTCGAGTGAGCACGTGGCGCAACTGATGGTATTTATGCCTTAACTGTTTGTTATGGTGTGAGCACGTGCCGCAACCGATATTATTTATGAGCTAACTGCTTGTTCTGGAGTGAGCACGTGGTGCAAATGATTTTATTTATGCCCCAACTGCTTTTTTTTACGAGTGAGCACGTGGTGGGACTGATGTTATTTTTGCCCCAACTGCTAGTTCTGTATTGAGCACGTGGTGCAATTTGATGTTATTTACGTTCCAACTGCTATTTCTGGATTGAGCACGTGGTGCAATTGATGTTATTTATCCTCCAACTGCTTGTTTTGGAGTAAGAACGTGGTGCAATTGATGTTATTTATTCCCCAACTGCTTATTTTAGATGGAGCACGTGGTGGAACTGATGTTATTTTTGCGCCAACTGCTTATACTGGAGTGAGCACGTGGTGCAAATAATATTATGTTTGCCCCAACTGCCAGTTCTGGATTGAGCACGTGGTGCAATTGATGTTATTTATGCCCCAACTGCTTGTTTTGGAGTGTGGACGTGGTGCAATTGATGTTATTTATGCACCAACTGCTTGTTTTCGAGGGAGCACGTGGCACAACTGATGTTATTTATGCCCCAGCTGCTTGTTCTGGAGTGAGCACGTGGTGCAACTGATATTATTTTTGCCCCAACTGCCAGTTCTGTATTGAGCACGTGGTGCAATTGATGTTATTTATGCCCCAACTGCTTGTTTTGGAGTGTGCACGTGGTGCAATTTATGTTATTTATGCCCCAACTGCTTTTATTGGAGTAAGCATGTGGTGCAACTGATGTTATTGTTGCCCCAACTGCTTGCTCTGGAGTGAGCACGTGGTGCAAATGATATTATTTTTGCCCCAACTGCTAGTTCTGGATTGAGCACATGGTGCAATTGATGTTATTTATGCTCCACCTGCTAGTTCTGGATTTAGCACGTGGTGCAATTGACGTTATTTTTGCCCCAAATGATGTTTTGGACTGAGCACGTGGTGCAATTAATGTTATGTATGCCCCAATTACTTGTTTTCAAATGAGCAGGTGGCGCAACTGATGTTATTTATGTCCCAACTACTTGATCTGAAGAGAGCACATGGCGCAAATGATATTATGTGTGCCCCAACTGCTTGTTCTGGAGTGAGCACGTGGTGCAATTGATGTTATTTATGCCCCAACTGCTTGTTTTGGAGTGAGCACGTGGTGGAACTGATATTATTTTTGCCCAACTGCTAGTTCTGGATTGACCAAATGGTGCGATTGATGTTATTTATGCCCCAACTGCTTGTTTTGGAGTGAGGAAGTGGTGCAATTGATGTTATTAAATCTCCAACTGCTTGTTAGGGAGTGAGCAAGTGGCGAAACTGATGTTATTTTTGCCCCAAATGATGTTCTGGACTGAGCACGTGGTGCAATTGATGTTATTTATGCCCCAATTACTTGTTTTCAAGTGAGCAGGTGGCGCAACTGATGTTATTTATGTCCCAAGTGCTTGATCTGAAGAGAGCACATGGCGCAAATGATATTATGTGTGCCCCAACTGCTTGTTCAGGAGTGAGCACGTGGTGCAATTGATGTTATTTATGACCCAATTGCTTATTTTCGAGTGAGCACGTGGCGCAACTGATGGTATTTATGCCTTAACTGTTTGTTATGGTGTGAGCACGTGCCGCAACCGATATTATTTATGAGCTAACTGCTTGTTCTGGAGTGAGCACGTGGTGCAAATGATTTTATTTATGCCCCAACTGCTTTTTTTTACGAGTGAGCACGTGTTGGGACTGATGTTATTTTTGCCCCAACTGCTAGTTCTGTATTGAGCACGTGGTGCAATTTGATGTTATTTACGTTCCAACTGCTATTTCTGGATTGAACACGTGGTGCAATTGATGTTATTTATCCTCCAACTGCTTGTTTTGGAGTAAGAACGTGGTGCAATTGATGTTATTTATTCCCCAACTGCTTATTTTAGATGGAGCACGTGGTGGAACTGATGTTATTTTTGCGCCAACTGCTTATACTGGAGTGAGCACGTGGTGCAAATAATATTATGTTTGCCCCAACTGCCAGTTCTGGATTGAGCACGTGGTGCAATTGATGTTATTTATGCCCCAACTGCTTGTTTTGGAGTGTGCACGTGGTGCAATTGATGTTATTTATGCACCAACTGCTTGTTTTCGAGGGAGCACGTGGCACAACTGATGTTATTTATGCCCCAGCTGCTTGTTCTGGAGTGAGCACGTGGTGCAACTAATATTATTTTTGCCCCAACTGCCAGTTCTGGATTGAGCACGTGGTGCAATTGATGTTATTTATGCCCCAACTGCTTGTTTTGGAGTGTGCACGTGGTGCAATTGATGTTATTTATGCACCAACTGCTTGTTTTCGAGGGAGCACGTGGCACAACTGATGTTATTTATGCCCCAGCTTCTTGTTCCGAAGTGAGCACGTGGTACAACTGATATTATTTTTGCCCAAACTGCTAGTTCTGGATTGAGCAATTGGTGCAATTGCTGTTATTTATGCCCCAACTGCTTTTATTGGAGTGAGTACGTTGTGGAACTGATGTTATTTTTGCGCCAACTGCTTGTTCTGGAGTGAGCACGTGGTGCAACTAATGTTATTTATGCCCCAACTGCTTGTTTTCGAGTGAGCACGTGGTGCAATTGATGTTATTTATGCCCCAACTGCTTGTTTTTGAGTGAGCACGTGGCGCAACTGATGTTATTTATGCCATATCTGCTTGTTCTGGAGTGAGCACGTGGTACAACTGATATTATTTTTGCCCAAACTGCTAGTTCTGTATTGAGCACTTGGTGCAATTGCTGTTATTTATGTCCCAACTGCTTTTTATTGAAGTGAGCACGTTGTGGAACTGATGTTATTTTTGCGCCAACTGCTTGTTCTGGAGTGAGCACGTGGTGGAACTGATGTTATTTATGCCCCAACTGCTAGTTGTGGATTGACCAAATGGTGCGATTGATGTTATTTATGCCCCAACTGCTTGTTTTGGAGTGAGGAAGTGGTGCAATTGATGTTATTAAATCTCCAACTGCTTGTTAGGGAGTGAGCAAGTGGCGAAACTGATGTTATTTTTGCCCCAAATGATGTTCTGGACTGAGCACGTGGTGCAATTGATGTTATTTATGCCCCAATTACTTGTTCTCAAGTGAGCAGGTGGCGCAACTGGTGTTATTTATGCCCCAAGTGCTTGATCTGAAGAGAGCACATGGCGCAAATGATATTATGTGTGCCCCAACTGCTTGTTCAGGAGTGAGCACGTGGTGCAATTAATGTTATTTATGACCCAATTGCTTATTTTCGAGTGAGCACGTGGCACAACTTATGGTATTTATGCCCCAACTGTTTGTTATGGTGTGAGCACGTGCCGCAACCGATATTATTTATGAGCTAACTGCTTGTTCTGGAGTGAGCACGTGGTGCAAATGATTTTATTTATGCCCCAACTGCTTTTTTTTACGAGTGAGCACGTGGTGGAACTGATGTTATTTTTGCGCCAACTGCTTGTTCTGGAGTGAGCACGTTGTGCAACTAATATTATTTTTGCCCCAACTGCTAGTTCTGTATTGAGCACGTGGTGCAATTTGATGTTATTTACGTTCTAACTGATATTTCTGGATTGAGCACCTGGTGCAATTGATGTTATTTATCCTCCAACTGCTTGTTTTGGAGTAAGAACGTGGTGCAATTGATGTTATTTATTCCCCAACTGCTTATTTTAGATGGAGCACGTGGTGGAACTGATGTTATTTTTGCGCCAATTGCTTATACTGGAGTGAGCACGTGGTGCAAATAATATTATGTTTGCCCCAACTGCTAGTTCTGGATTGACCACGTGGTGCAATTGATGTTATTTATGCCCCAACTGCTTGTTTTCGAGTAAGCACGTGCGCAACTTATGTTATTTATGCCCTAACTGCTTGTTCTTATGTGAGCACGTGGCGCAACTGATGTTATTTTTGCCCCAGCTGCTTGTTCTGGAGTGAGCACGTGGTGCAACTGATATTATTTTTGCCCCAACTGCCAGTTCTGGATTGAGCACGTGGTGCAATTGATGTTATTTATGCCCCAACTGCTTGTTTTGTAGTGTGCACGTGGTGCAATTGATGTTATTTATGCACCAACTGCTTGTTTTCGAGGGAGCACGTGGCACAACTGATGTTATTTATGCCCCAGCTGCTTGTTCTGGAGTGAGCACGTGGTGCAACTGATATTATTTTTTCCCCAACTGCCAGTTCTGTATTGAGCACGTGGTGCAATTGATGTTATTTATGCCCCAACTGCTTGTTTTGGAGTGTGCACGTGGTGCAATTTACGTTATTTATGCACCAACTGCTTGTTTTCGAGGGAGCACGTGGCACAACTGACGTTATTTATGCCCCAGCTTCTTGTTCCGAAGTGAGCACGTGGTACAACTGATATTATTTTTGCCCAAACTGCTAGTTCTGGATTGAGCAATTGGTGCAATTGCTGTTATTTATGCCCCAACTGCTTTTATTGGAGTAAGCATGTGGTGCAACTGATGTTATTGTTGCCCCAACTGCTTGCTCTGGAGTGAGCACGTGGTGCAAATGATATTATTTTTGCCCCAACTGCTAGTTCTGGATTGAGCACATGGTGCAATTGATGTTATTTATGCTCCACCTGCTAGTTCTGGATTTAGCACGTGGTGCAATTGACGTTATTTTTGCCCCAAATGATGTTTTGGACTGAGCACGTGGTGCAATTGATGTTATGTATGCCCCAATTACTTGTTTTCAAATGAGCAGGTGGCGCAACTGATGTTATTTATGTCCCAACTGCTTGATCTGAAGAGAGCACATGGCGCAAATGATATTATGTGTGCCCCAACTGCTTGTTCTGGAGTGAGCACGTGGTGCAATTGATGTTATTTATGCCCCAACTGCTTGTTTTGGAGTGAGCACGTGGTGGAACTGATATTATTTTTGCCCAACTGCTAGTTCTGGATTGACCAAATGGTGCGATTGATGTTATTTATGCCCCAACTGCTTGTTTTGGAGTGAGGAAGTGGTGCAATTGATGTTATTAAATCTCCAACTGCTTGTTAGGGAGTGAGCAAGTGGCGAAACTGATGTTATTTTTGCCCCAAATGATGTTCTGGACTGAGCACGTGGTGCAATTGATGTTATTTATGCCCCAATTACTTGTTCTCAAGTGAGCAGGTGGCGCAACTGGTGTTATTTATGCCCCAAGTGCTTGATCTGAAGAGAGCACATGGCGCAAATGATATTATGTGTGCCCCAACTGCTTGTTCAGGAGTGAGCACGTGGTGCAATTAATGTTATTTATGACCCAATTGCTTATTTTCGAGTGAGCACGTGGCACAACTTATGGTATTTATGCCCCAACTGTTTGTTATGGTGTGAGCACGTGCCGCAACCGATATTATTTATGAGCTAACTGCTTGTTCTGGAGTGAGCACGTGGTGCAAATGATTTTATTTATGCCCCAACTGCTTTTTTTTACGAGTGAGCACGTGGTGGAACTGATGTTATTTTTGCGCCAACTGCTTGTTCTGGAGTGAGCACGTTGTGCAACTAATATTATTTTTGCCCCAACTGCTAGTTCTGTATTGAGCACGTGGTGCAATTTGATGTTATTTACGTTCTAACTGATATTTCTGGATTGAGCACCTGGTGCAATTGATGTTATTTATCCTCCAACTGCTTGTTTTGGAGTAAGAACGTGGTGCAATTGATGTTATTTATTCCCCAACTGCTTATTTTAGATGGAGCACGTGGTGGAACTGATGTTATTTTTGCGCCAATTGCTTATACTGGAGTGAGCACGTGGTGCAAATAATATTATGTTTGCCCCAACTGCTAGTTCTGGATTGACCACGTGGTGCAATTGATGTTATTTATGCCCCAACTGCTTGTTTTCGAGTAAGCACGTGCGCAACTTATGTTATTTATGCCCTAACTGCTTGTTCTTATGTGAGCACGTGGCGCAACTGATGTTATTTTTGCCCCAGCTGCTTGTTCTGGAGTGAGCACGTGGTGCAACTGATATTATTTTTGCCCCAACTGCCAGTTCTGGATTGAGCACGTGGTGCAATTGATGTTATTTATGCCCCAACTGCTTGTTTTGTAGTGTGCACGTGGTGCAATTGATGTTATTTATGCACCAACTGCTTGTTTTCGAGGGAGCACGTGGCACAACTGATGTTATTTATGCCCCAGCTGCTTGTTCTGGAGTGAGCACGTGGTGCAACTGATATTATTTTTTCCCCAACTGCCAGTTCTGTATTGAGCACGTGGTGCAATTGATGTTATTTATGCCCCAACTGCTTGTTTTGGAGTGTGCACGTGGTGCAATTTACGTTATTTATGCACCAACTGCTTGTTTTCGAGGGAGCACGTGGCACAACTGACGTTATTTATGCCCCAGCTTCTTGTTCCGAAGTGAGCACGTGGTACAACTGATATTATTTTTGCCCAAACTGCTAGTTCTGGATTGAGCAATTGGTGCAATTGCTGTTATTTATGCCCCAACTGCTTTTATTGGAGTAAGCATGTGGTGCAACTGATGTTATTGTTGCCCCAACTGCTTGCTCTGGAGTGAGCACGTGGTGCAAATGATATTATTTTTGCCCCAACTGCTAGTTCTGGATTGAGCACATGGTGCAATTGATGTTATTTATGCTCCACCTGCTAGTTCTGGATTTAGCACGTGGTGCAATTGACGTTATTTTTGCCCCAAATGATGTTTTGGACTGAGCACGTGGTGCAATTGATGTTATGTATGCCCCAATTACTTGTTTTCAAATGAGCAGGTGGCGCAACTGATGTTATTTATGTCCCAACTGCTTGATCTGAAGAGAGCACATGGCGCAAATGATATTATGTGTGCCCCAACTGCTTGTTCTGGAGTGAGCACGTGGTGCAATTGATGTTATTTATGCCCCAACTGCTTGTTTTGGAGTGAGCACGTGGTGGAACTGATATTATTTTTGCCCAACTGCTAGTTCTGGATTGACCAAATGGTGCGATTGATGTTATTTATGCCCCAACTGCTTGTTTTGGAGTGAGGAAGTGGTGCAATTGATGTTATTAAATCTCCAACTGCTTGTTAGGGAGTGAGCAAGTGGCGAAACTGATGTTATTTTTGCCCCAAATGATGTTCTGGACAGAGCACGTGGTGCAATTGATGTTATTTATGCCCCAATTACTTTTTTTCAAGTGAGCAGGTGGCGCAACTGATGTTATTTATGCCCCAAGTGCTTGATCTGAAGAGAGCACATGGCGCAAATGATATTATGTGTGCCCCAACTGCTTGTTCAGGAGTGAGCACGTGGTGCAATTGATGTTATTTATGACCCAATTGCTTATTTTCGAGTGAGCACGTGGCGCAACTGATGGTATTTATGCCTTAACTGTTTGTTATGGTGTGAGCACGTGCCGCAACCGATATTATTTATGAGCTAACTGCTTGTTCTGGAGTGAGCACGTGGTGCAAATGATTTTATTTATGCCCCAACTGCTTTTTTTTACGAGTGAGCACGTGGTGGGACTGATGTTATTTTTGCCCCAACTGCTAGTTCTGTATTGAGCACGTGGTGCAATTTGATGTTATTTACGTTCCAATTGCTATTTCTGGATTAAGCACGTGGTGCAATTGATGTTATTTATCCTCCAACTGCTTGTTTTGGAGTAAGAACGTGGTGCAATTGATGTTATTTATTCCCCAACTGCTTATTTTAGATGGAGCACGTGGTGGAACTGATGTTATTTTTGCGCCAACTGCTTATACTGGAGTGAGCACGTGGTGCAAATAATATTATGTTTGCCCCAACTGCCAGTTCTGGATTGAGCACGTGGTGCAATTGATGTTATTTATGCCCCAACTGCTTGTTTTGGAGTGTGCACGTGGTGCAATTGATGTTATTTATGCACCAACTGCTTGTTTTCGAGGGAGCACGTGGCACAACTGATGTTATTTATGCCCCAGCTTCTTGTTCCGAAGTGAGCACGTGGTACAACTGATATTATTTTTGCCCAAACTGCTAGTTCTGGATTGAGCAATTGGTGCAATTGCTGTTATTTATGTCCCAACTGCTTTTTATTGAAGTGAGCACGTTGTGGAACTGATGTTATTTTTGCGCCAACTGCTTGTTCTGGAGTGAGCACGTGGTGCAACTAATATTATTTTTGCCCCAACTGCCAGTTCTGGATTGAGCACGTGGTGCAATTGATGTTATTTATGCCCCAACTGCTTGTTTTGGAGTGTGCACGTGGTGCAATTGATGTTATTTATGCACCAACTGCTTGTTTTCGAGGGAGCACGTGGCACAACTGATGTTATTTATGCCCCAGCTTCTTGTTCCGAAGTGAGCACGTGGTACAACTGATATTATTTTTGCCCAAACTGCTAGTTCTGGATTGAGCAATTGGTGCAATTGCTGTTATTTATGCCCCAACTGCTTTTATTGGAGTGAGTACGTTGTGGAACTGATGTTATTTTTGCGCCAACTGCTTGTTCTGGAGTGAGCACGTGGTGCAACTAATGTTATTTATGCCCCAACTGCTTGTTTTCGAGTGAGCACGTGGTGCAATTGATGTTATTTATGCCCCAACTGCTTGTTTTTGAGTGAGCACGTGGCGCAACTGATGTTATTTATGCCATATCTGCTTGTTCTGGAGTGAGCACGTGGTACAACTGATATTATTTTTGCCCAAACTGCTAGTTCTGTATTGAGCACTTGGTGCAATTGCTGTTATTTATGTCCCAACTGCTTTTTATTGAAGTGAGCACGTTGTGGAACTGATGTTATTTTTGCGCCAACTGCTTGTTCTGGAGTGAGCACGTGGTGCAACTGATGTTATTTATGCCCCAACTGCTAGTTGTAGATTGACCAAATGGTGCGATTGATGTTATTTATGCCCCAACTGCTTGTTTTGGAGTGAGGAAGTGGTGGAATTGATGATATTAAATCTCCAACTGCTTGTTAGGTAGTGAGCAAGTGGCGAAACTGATGTTATTTTTGCCCCAAATGATGTTCTGGACTGAGCACGTGGTGCAATTGATGTTATTTATGCCCCAATTACTTGTTCTCAAGTGAGCAGGTGGCGCAACTGATGTTATTTATGCCCCAAGTGCTTGATCTGAAGAGAGCACATGGCGCAAATGATATTATGTGTGCCCCAACTGCTTGTTCAGGAGTGAGCACGTGGTGCAATTAATGTTATTTATGACCCAATTGCTTATTTTCGAGTGAGCACGTGGCGCAACTGATGGTATTTATGCCCCAACTGTTTGTTATGGTGTGAGCACGTGCCGCAACCGATATTATTTATGAGCTAACTGCTTGTTCTGGAGTGAGCACGTGGTGCAAATGATTTTATTTATGCCCCAACTGCTTTTTTTTACGAGTGAGCACGTGGTGGAACTGATGTTATTTTTGCGCCAACTGCTTGTTCTGGAGTGAGCACGTTGTGCAACTAATATTATTTTTGCCCCAACTGCTAGTTCTGTATTGAGCACGTGGTGCAATTTGATGTTATTTACGTTCTAACTGCTATTTCTGGATTGAGCACCTGGTGCAATTGATGTTATTTATCCTCCAACTGCTTGTTTTGGAGTAAGAACGTGGTGCAATTGATGTTATTTATTCCCCAACTGCTTATTTTAGATGGAGCACGTGGTGGAACTGATGTTATTTTTGCGCCAATTGCTTATACTGGAGTGAGCACGTGGTACAAATAATATTATGTTTGCCCCAACTGCTAGTTCTGGATTGACCACGTGGTGCAATTGATGTTATTTATGCCCCAACTGCTTGTTTTCGAGTAAGCACGTGCGCAACTTATGTTATTTATGCCCTAACTGCTTGTTCTTATGTGAGCACGTGGCGCAACTGATGTTATTTTTGCCCCAGCTGCTTGTTCTGGAGTGAGCACGTGGTGCAACTGATATTATTTTTGCCCCAACTGCCAGTTCTGGATTGAGCACGTGGTGCAATTGATGTTATTTATGCCCCAACTGCTTGTTTTGGAGTGTGCACGTGGTGCAATTGATGTTATTTATGCACCAACTGCTTGTTTTCGATGGAGCACGTGGCACAACTGATGTTATTTATGCCCCAGCTGCTTGTTCTGGAGTGAGCACGTGGTGCAACTGATATTATTTTTGCCCCAACTGCCAGTTCTGTATTGAGCACGTGGTGCAATTGATGTTATTTATGCCCCAACTGCTTGTTTTGGAGTGTGCACGTGGTGCAATTTATGTTATTTATGCACCAACTGCTTGTTTTCGAGGGAGCACGTGGCACAACTGACGTTATTTATGCCCCAGCTTCTTGTTCCGAAGTGAGCACGTGGTACAACTGATATTATTTTTGCCCAAACTGCTAGTTCTGGATTGAGCAATTGGTGCAATTGCTGTTATTTATGCCCCAACTGCTTTTATTGGAGTAAGCATGTGGTGCAACTGATGTTATTGTTGCCCCAACTGCTTGCTCTGGAGTGAGCACGTGGTGCAAATGATATTATTTTTGCCCCAACTGCTAGTTCTGGATTGAGCACGTGGTGCAATTGATGTTATTTATGCTCCACCTGCTAGTTCTGGATTTAGCACGTGGTGCAATTGATGTTATGTATGCCCCAATTACTTGTTTTCAAATGAGCAGGTGGCGCAACTGATGTTATTTATGCCCCAAGTGCTTGATCTGAAGAGAGCACATGGCGCAAATGATATTATGTGTGCCCCAACTGCTTGTTCAGGAGTGAGCACGTGGTGCAATTGATGTTATTTATGACCCAATTGCTTATTTTCGAGTGAGCACGTGGCGCAACTGATGGTATTTATGCCCCATCTGTTTGTTATGGTGTGAGCACGTGCCGCAACCGATATTATTTATGAGCTAACTGCTTGTTCTGGAGTGAGCACGTGGTGCAAATGATTTTATTTATGCCGAAACTGCTTTTTTTTACGAGTGAGCACGTGATGGAACTGATGTTATTTTTGCGCCAACTGCTTGTTCTGGAGTGAGCACGTGGTGCAACTAATATTATTTTTGCCCCAACTGCTCGTTCTGTATTGAGCACGTGGTGCAATTTGATGTTATTTACGTTCCAACTGCTATTTCTGGATTAAGCACGTGGTGCAATTGATGTTATTTATCCTCCAACTGCTTGTTTTGGAGTAAGAACGTGGTGCAATTGATGTTATTTATTCCCCAACTGCTTATTTTAGATGGAGCACGTGGTGGAACTGATGTTATTTTTGCGCCAACTGCTTATACTGGAGTGAGCACGTGGTGCAAATAATATTATGTTTGCCCCAACTGCCAGTTCTGGATTGAGCACGTGGTGCAATTGATGTTATTTATGCCCCAACTGCTTGTTTTGGAGTGTGCACGTGGTGCAATTGATGTTATTTATGCACCAACTGCTTGTTTTCGAGGGAGCACGTGGCACAACTGATGTTATTTATGCCCCAGCTTCTTGTTCCGAAGTGAGCACGTGGTACAACTGATATTATTTTTGCCCAAACTGCTAGTTCTGGATTGAGCAATTGGTGCAATTGCTGTTATTTATGCCCCAACTGCTTTTATTGGAGTGAGTACGTTGTGGAACTGATGTTATTTTTGCGCCAACTGCTTGTTCTGGAGTGAGCACGTGGTGCAACTAATGTTATTTATGCCCCAACTGCTTGTTTTCGAGTGAGCACGTGGTGCAATTGATGTTATTTATGACCCAACTGCTTGTTTTTGAGTGAGCACGTGGCGCAACTGATGTTATTTATGCCATATCTGCTTGTTCTGGAGTGAGCACGTGGTACAACTGATATTATTTTTGCCCAAACTGCTAGTTCTGTATTAAGCACTTGGTGCAATTGCTGTTATTTATGTCCCAACTGCTTTTTATTGAAGTGAGCACGTTGTGGAACTGATGTTATTTTTGCGCCAACTGCTTGTTCTGGAGTGAGCACGTGGTGCAACTAATATTATTTTTGCCCCAACTTCCAGTTCTGGATTGAGCACGTGGTGCAATTGATGTTATTTATGCCCCAACTGCTTGTTTTGGAGTGTGCACGTGGTGCAATTGATGTTATTTATGCACCAACTGCTTGTTTTCGAGGGAGCACGTGGCACAACTGATGTTATTTATGCCCCAGCTTCTTGTTCCGAAGTGAGCACGTGGTACAACTGATATTATTTTTGCCCAAACTGCTAGTTCTGGATTGAGCAATTGGTGCAATTGCTGTTATTTATGCCCCAACTGCTTTTATTGGAGTGAGTACGTTGTGGAACTGATGTTATTTTTGCGCCAACTGCTTGTTCTGGAGTGAGCACGTGGTGCAACTAATGTTATTTATGCCCCAACTGCTTGTTTTCGAGTGAGCACGTGGTGCAATTGATGTTATTTATGCCCCAACTGCTTGTTTTTGAGTGAGCACGTGGCGCAACTGATGTTATTTATGCCATATCTGCTTGTTCTGGAGTGAGCACGTGGTACAACTGATATTATTTTTGCCCAAACTGCTAGTTCTGTATTGAGCACTTGGTGCAATTGCTGTTATTTATGTCCCAACTGCTTTTTATTGAAGTGAGCACGTTGTGGAACTGATGTTATTTTTGCGCCAACTGCTTGTTCTGGAGTGAGCACGTGGTGCAACTGATGTTATTTATGCCCCAACTGCTAGTTGTAGATTGACCAAATGGTGCGATTGATGTTATTTATGCCCCAACTGCTTGTTTTGGAGTGAGGAAGTGGTGGAATTGATGATATTAAATCTCCAACTGCTTGTTAGGTAGTGAGCAAGTGGCGAAACTGATGTTATTTTTGCCCCAAATGATGTTCTGGACTGAGCACGTGGTGCAATTGATGTTATTTATGCCCCAATTACTTGTTCTCAAGTGAGCAGGTGGCGCAACTGATGTTATTTATGCCCCAAGTGCTTGATCTGAAGAGAGCACATGGCGCAAATGATATTATGTGTGCCCCAACTGCTTGTTCAGGAGTGAGCACGTGGTGCAATTAATGTTATTTATGACCCAATTGCTTATTTTCGAGTGAGCACGTGGCGCAACTGATGGTATTTATGCCCCAACTGTTTGTTATGGTGTGAGCACGTGCCGCAACCGATATTATTTATGAGCTAACTGCTTGTTCTGGAGTGAGCACGTGGTGCAAATGATTTTATTTATGCCCCAACTGCTTTTTTTTACGAGTGAGCACGTGGTGGAACTGATGTTATTTTTGCGCCAACTGCTTGTTCTGGAGTGAGCACGTTGTGCAACTAATATTATTTTTGCCCCAACTGCTAGTTCTGTATTGAGCACGTGGTGCAATTTGATGTTATTTACGTTCTAACTGCTATTTCTGGATTGAGCACCTGGTGCAATTGATGTTATTTATCCTCCAACTGCTTGTTTTGGAGTAAGAACGTGGTGCAATTGATGTTATTTATTCCCCAACTGCTTATTTTAGATGGAGCACGTGGTGGAACTGATGTTATTTTTGCGCCAATTGCTTATACTGGAGTGAGCACGTGGTACAAATAATATTATGTTTGCCCCAACTGCTAGTTCTGGATTGACCACGTGGTGCAATTGATGTTATTTATGCCCCAACTGCTTGTTTTCGAGTAAGCACGTGCGCAACTTATGTTATTTATGCCCTAACTGCTTGTTCTTATGTGAGCACGTGGCGCAACTGATGTTATTTTTGCCCCAGCTGCTTGTTCTGGAGTGAGCACGTGGTGCAACTGATATTATTTTTGCCCCAACTGCCAGTTCTGGATTGAGCACGTGGTGCAATTGATGTTATTTATGCCCCAACTGCTTGTTTTGGAGTGTGCACGTGGTGCAATTGATGTTATTTATGCACCAACTGCTTGTTTTCGATGGAGCACGTGGCACAACTGATGTTATTTATGCCCCAGCTGCTTGTTCTGGAGTGAGCACGTGGTGCAACTGATATTATTTTTGCCCCAACTGCCAGTTCTGTATTGAGCACGTGGTGCAATTGATGTTATTTATGCCCCAACTGCTTGTTTTGGAGTGTGCACGTGGTGCAATTTATGTTATTTATGCACCAACTGCTTGTTTTCGAGGGAGCACGTGGCACAACTGACGTTATTTATGCCCCAGCTTCTTGTTCCGAAGTGAGCACGTGGTACAACTGATATTATTTTTGCCCAAACTGCTAGTTCTGGATTGAGCAATTGGTGCAATTGCTGTTATTTATGCCCCAACTGCTTTTATTGGAGTAAGCATGTGGTGCAACTGATGTTATTGTTGCCCCAACTGCTTGCTCTGGAGTGAGCACGTGGTGCAAATGATATTATTTTTGCCCCAACTGCTAGTTCTGGATTGAGCACGTGGTGCAATTGATGTTATTTATGCTCCACCTGCTAGTTCTGGATTTAGCACGTGGTGCAATTGATGTTATGTATGCCCCAATTACTTGTTTTCAAATGAGCAGGTGGCGCAACTGATGTTATTTATGCCCCAAGTGCTTGATCTGAAGAGAGCACATGGCGCAAATGATATTATGTGTGCCCCAACTGCTTGTTCAGGAGTGAGCACGTGGTGCAATTGATGTTATTTATGACCCAATTGCTTATTTTCGAGTGAGCACGTGGCGCAACTGATGGTATTTATGCCCCATCTGTTTGTTATGGTGTGAGCACGTGCCGCAACCGATATTATTTATGAGCTAACTGCTTGTTCTGGAGTGAGCACGTGGTGCAAATGATTTTATTTATGCCGAAACTGCTTTTTTTTACGAGTGAGCACGTGATGGAACTGATGTTATTTTTGCGCCAACTGCTTGTTCTGGAGTGAGCACGTGGTGCAACTAATATTATTTTTGCCCCAACTGCTCGTTCTGTATTGAGCACGTGGTGCAATTTGATGTTATTTACGTTCCAACTGCTATTTCTGGATTGAGCACGTGGTGCAATTGATGTTATTTATCCTCCAACTGCTTGTTTTGGAGTAAGAACGTGGTGCAATTGATGTTATTTATTCCCCAACTGCTTATTTTAGATGGAGCACGTGGTGGAACTGATGTTATTTTTGCGCCAACTGCTTATACTGGAGTGAGCACGTGGTGCAAATAATATTATGTTTGCCCCAACTGCTAGTTCTGGATTGACCACGTGGTGCAATTGATGTTATTTATGCCCCAACTGCTTGTTTTCGAGTAAGCACGTGGTGCAACTTATGTTATTTATGCCCTAACTGCTTGTTCTTATGTGAGCACGTGGCGCATCTGATGTTATTTTTGCCCCAGCTGCTTGTTCTGGAGTGAGCATGTGGTGCAACTGATATTATTTTTGCCCCAACTGCCAGTTCTGGATTGAGCACGTGGTGCAATTGATGTTATTTATGCCCCAACTGCTTGTTTTGGAGTGTGCACGTTGTGCAATTGATGTTATTTATGCACCAACTGCTTGTTTTCGAGGGAGCACGTGGCACAACTGATGTTATTTATGCCCCAGCTGCTTGTTCTGGAGTGAGCACGTGGTGCAACTGATATTATTTTTGCCCCAACTGCCAGTTATGGATTGAGCACGTGGTGCAATTGATGTTATTTATGCCCCAACTGCTTGTTTTGGAGTGTGCACGTGGTGCAATTGATGTTATTTATGCACCAACTGCTTGTTTTCGAGGGAGCACGTGGCACAACTGATGTTATTTATGCCCCAGCTTCTTGTTCCGAAGTGAGCACGTGGTACAACTGATATTATTTTTGCCCAAACTGCTTGTTCTGGAGTGAGCACGTGGTGCAACTAATGTTATTTATGCCCCAACTGCTTGTTTTGGAGTGAGCACGTGGTGGAACTGATATTATTTTTGCCCAACTGCTAGTTCTAGATTGACCACGTGGTGCGATTGATGTTATTTATTCCCCAACTGCTTGTTTTGGAGTGAGCAAGTGGTGCAATTGATGTTATTTAATCTCCAACTGCTTGTTAGGGAGTGAGCAAGTGGCACAACTGATGTTATTTTTGCCCCAAATGATGTTATGGACTGAGCACGTGGTGCAATTGATGTTATTTATGCCCCAATTACTCGTTTTCAAGTGAGCAGGTGGCGGAACTGATGTTATTTATGTCCCAACTGCTTGATCTGAAGAGAGCACATGGCGCAAATGATATTATGTGTGCCCCAACTGCTTGTTCTGGAGTGAGCACGTGGTGCAATTGATGTTATTTATGACCCAATTGCTTGTTTTCGAGTGAGCACGTGGCGCAACAGATGGTATTTATGCCCCAACTGTTTGTTCTGGTGTGAGCACGTGCCGCAACTGATATTATTTATGAGCTAACTGCTTGTTCTAAAGAGAGCACGTAGCGCAACTGATATTATTTTTGCCCCAACTGCTCGTTCTGGATTGAGCACGTGGTGCAATTGAAGTTATTTATGCCCCAACTGCTTAATTTGGAGTAAGCATGTGGTGCAACTGATGTTATTGTTGCCCCAACTGCTTGCTCTGGAGTGAGCACGTTGTGCAAATGATATTATTTTTGCCCCAACTGCTAGTTCTGGATTGAGCACGTGGTGCAATTGATGTTATTTATGCTCCACCTGCTAGTTCTGGATTGAGCACGTGGTGCAATTGATGTTATTTTTGCCCCAAATGATGTATTGGACTGAGCACGTGGTGCAATTGATGTTATGTATGCCCCAATTACTCGTTTTCAAGTGAGCAGGTGGCGGAACTGATGTTATTTATGTCCCAACTGCTTGATCTGAAGAGAGCACATGGCGCAAATGATATTATGTGTGCCCCAACTGCTTGTTCTGGAGTGAGCACGTGGTGCAATTGATGTTATTTATGACCCAATTGCTTGTTTTCGAGTGAGCACGTGGCGCAACTGATGATAATTATGCCTCAACTGTTTGTTCTGGTGAGAGCACGTGCCGCAACTGATATTATTTATGAGCTAACTGCTTGTTCTAGAGAGAGAGCACGTGGCGCAACTGATATTATTTTTGCCCCAACTGCTCGTTCTGTATTGAGCACGTAGTGCAATTGAAGTTATTTATGCCCCAACTGCTTATTTTGGAGTAAGCAAGTGGTGCAACTGATGTTATTGTTGCCCCAACTGCTTGCTCTGGAGTGAGCACGTGGTGCAAATGATATTATTTTTGCAACTGCTTGTTTTGGAGTGGGCATTTGGTGCAATTGATGTTATTTATGCCCCAACTGCTTATTTTCGAGTGAGCACGTAGCGCAACTGATGTTATTTATGCCCCCACTGCTTTTTCTGAAGTGAGCACGTGGCGCAACTGATGTTATTTATGCCCCACCTGCTTGTTCTGGAGTGAGCACGTGTTGCACCTGATATTAATTTTTGCCCTAACTGCAAGTTCTTGATTGAGCACGTGGTGCAATTGATGTTATTTATGTCCCAACTGCTTGTATAGGAGTGAGCATGTGGTGAAACTGATGTTATTTTTGCGCCAACTGCTTGTTCTTGAGAAAGCACGTAGTGCAATTGATTTTATGTATGGCCCAACTGCTTGTTTTGGAGTGAGCACGTGGTGGAACTCATGTTATTTTTGTGCCAACTGCTTGTTCTGGAGTGAGCACGTGGTGCAAAGGATTTTATTTATGCCCCAACTGCTTTTTTTTTTGAGTGAGCACGTGGTGGAACTGATGTCATTTTTGCGCCAACTACTTGTTCTGGAGTGAGCACGTGGTGCAACTAATATTATTTTTGCCCCAACTGCTAGTTCTGGATTAAGCACGTGGTGCAATTGATGTTATTTATGCCCCAACTGCTTGTTCTGGAGTTAGCACGTGGCGCAACTTATGTTATTTATGCCCTAACTGCTTGTTCTGATGTGAGCACGTGGCGCAACTGATGTTATTTTTGCCCCAGCTGCTTGTTCTGGAGTGAGCACGTTGTGCAACTGATGGTATTTATGCCCCAAGTGCTTGATCTGAAGAGAGCACATGGCGCAAATGATATTATGTGTGCCCCAACTGCTTGTTCAGGAGCGAGCACGTGGTGCAATTGATGTTATTTATGACCCAATTGCTTATTTTCGAGTGAGCACGTGGCACAACTGATGGTATTTATGCCCCAACTGTTTGTTATAGTGTGAGCACGTGCCGCAACCGATATTATTTATGAGCTAACTGCTTGTTCTAGAGAGAGCACGTAGCGCAACTGATATTATTTTTGCCCCAACCGCTCGTTCTGGATTGAGCACGTGGTACAATTGAAGTTATTTATGCCCCAACTGCTTATTTTGGACTAAGCAAGTGGTGCAACTGATGTTATTGTTGCTCCAACTGCTTGCTCTGGAGTGAGCACGTTGTGTAAATGATATTATTTTTGCACCAACTGCTAGTTCTGGATTGAGCACGTGGTGCAATTGATGTTATTTATGCCATATCTGCTTGTTCTGGAGTGAACACGTGGTGCAATTGATGTTATGTATGCCCCAATTACTTGTTTTCAAGTGAGCAGGTGGCGCAACTGATGTTATGTATGTCCCAACTGCTTGATCTGAAGAGAGCACATGGCGCAAATGATATTATGTGTGCCCCAACTGCTTGTTCTGGAGTGAGCACGTGGTGCAATTGATGTTATTTATGACCCAATTGCTTGTTTTCGAGTGAGCACGTGGCGCAACTGATGATATTTATGCCCCAACTGTTTGTTCTGGTGAGAGCACGTGCCGCAACTGATATTATTTATGAGCTAACTGCTTGTTCTAGAGAGAGCACGTGGCGCAACTGATGTTATTTATGCCCTAACTGCTTGTTCTTATGTGAGCACGTGGCGCAACTGATGTTATTTTTGCCCCAGCTGCTTGTTCTGGAGTGAGCACGTGGTGCAACTGATATTATTTTTGCCCCAACTGCCAGTTCTGGATTGAGCATGTGGTGCAATTGATATTATTTATGCCCCAACTGCTTGTTTTGGAGTGTGCACGTGGTGCAATTGATGTTATTTATGCACCAACTGCTTGTTTTCGAGGGAGCACGTGGCACAACTGATGTTATTTATGCCCCAGCTGCTTGATCTGGAGTGAGCACGTGGTGCAACTAATATTATTTTTGCCCCAACTGCCAGTTCTGGATTGAGCACGTGGTGCAATTGATGTTATTTATGCCCCAACTGCTTGTTTTGGAGTGTGCACGTGGTGCAATTGATGTTATTTATGCACCAACTGCTTGTTTTCGAGGGAGCACGTGGCACAACTGATGTTATTTATGCCCCAGCTTCTTGTTCCGAAGTGAGCACGTGGTACAACTGATATTATGTTTGCCCAAACTGCTAGTTCTGGATAGAGCAATTGGTGCAATTGCTGTTATTTATGCCCCAACTGCTTTTATTGGAGTGAGAACGTTGTGGAACTGATGTTATTTTTGCGCCAACTGCTTGTTCTGGAGTTAGCACGTGGTGAAACTAATGTTATTTATGCCCCAACTGCTTGTTTTGGAGTGAGCACGTGGTGGAACTGATATTATTTTTGCCCAACTGCTAGTTCTAGATTGACCACGTGGTGCGATTGATGTTATTTATGCCCCAACTGCTTGTTTTGGAGTGAGCAAGTGGTGCAATTGATGTTATTTAATCTCCAACTGCTTGTTAGGGAGTGAGCAAGTGGCGCAACTGATGTTATTTTTGCCCCAAATGATGTTATGGACTGAGCACGTGGTGCAATTGATGTTATTTATGCCCCAATTACTCGTTTTCAAGTGAGCAGGTGGCGGAACTGATGTTATTTATGCCCCAACTGTTTGATCTGAAGAGAGCACATGGCGCAAATGATATTATGTGTGCCCCAACTGCTTGTTCTGGAGTGAGCACGTGGTGCAATTGATGTTATTTATGACCCAATTGCTTGTTTTCGAGTGAGCACGTGGCGCAACTGATGGTATTTATGCCCCAACTGTTTGTTCTGATGTGAGCACGTGCCGCAACTGATATTATTTATGAGCTAACTGCTTGTTCTAAAGAGAGCACGTAGCGCAACTGATATTATTTTTGCCCCAACTGCTCGTTCTGGATTGAGCACGTGGTGCAATTGAAGTTATTTATGCCCCAACTGCTTATTTTGGAGTAAGCATGTGGTGCAACTGATGTTATTGTTGCCCCAACTGCTTGCTCTGGAGTGAGCACGTGGTGCAAATGATATTATTTTTGCTCCAACTGCTAGTTCTGGATTGAGCACGTGGTGCAATTGATGTTATTTATGCTCCACCTGCTAGTTCTGGATTGAGCACGTGGTGCAATTGATGTTATTTTTGCCCCAAATGATGTTTTGGACTGAGCACGTGGTGCAATTGATGTTATGTATGCCCCAATTACTTGTTTTCAAATGAGCAGGTGGCGCAACTGATGTTATTTATGTCCCAACTGCTTTATCTGAAGAGAGCACATGGCGCAAATGATATTATGTGTGCCCCAACTGCTTGTTCTGGAGTGAGCACGTGGTGCAATTGATGTTATTTATGACCCAATTGCTTGTTTTCGAGTGAGCACGTGGCGCAACTGATGACAATTATGCCCCAACTGTTTGTTCTGGTGAGAGCACGTGCCGCAACTGATATTATTTATGAGCTAACTGCTTGTTCTAGAGAGAGCACGTAGCGCAACTGATATTATTTTTGCCCCAACTGCTCGTTCTGGATTGAGCACGTAGTGCAAATGATATTATTTTTGCCGCAACTGCTTGTTTTGGAGTGGGCACTTGGTGCAATTGATGTTATTTATGCCCCAACTGCTTATTTTCGAGTGAGCACGTAGCGCAACTGATGTTATTTATTCCCCCACTGCTTTTTCTGAAGTGAGCACGTGGCGCAACTGATGTTATTTATGCCCCACCTGCTTGTTCTAGAGTGAGCACGTGTTGCACCTGATATTAATTTTTGCCCCAACTGCTTGTTCTTGATTGAGCACGTGGTGCAATTGATGTTATTTATGTCCCAGCTGCTTGTTCTGGAATGAGCACGTGGTGCAACTGATATTATGTTTGCCCCAACTGCTAGTTCTGGATTGACCACGTGGTGCAATTGATGTTATTTATGTCCCAACTGCTGGTTTTGGAGTGAGCACGTGGCGCAACTGATGTTATTTATGCCCTACATGCTTGTTCTGAAGTTATCAAGTGGCGCAACTGATGTTATTTATGCCCCAACAGCTTGTTCTGGAGTGAGCACGTGGCGCAATCGAAGTTATATTTGCTCCAACTGCTAGTTCTGGATTGAGCACGTGGTGCAATTGATGTTATTTATGCTACAACTGCTTGTTAGGGACTGAGCAAGTGGCGCAACTGATGTTATTTTTGCCCCAACTGCTTGTTCAGGAGTGAGCACGTGGTGCAATTGATGTTATTTATGACCCAATTGCTTATTTTCGAGTGAGCACGTGGCGCAACTGATGGTATTTATGCCCCAACTGTTTGTTATGGTGTGAGCACGTGCCGCAACCGATATTATTTATGAGCTAACTGCTTGTTCTAGAGAGAGCACGTAGAGCAACTGATATTATTTTTGCCCCAACTGCTTGTTCTGGATTGAGCACGTGTTACAATTGAAGTTATTTATGCCCCAAATGCTTATTTTGGAGTAAGCAAGTGGTGCAACTGATGTTATTGTTGCCCCAACTGCTAGTCCTGGATTGAGCACGTGGTGCAATTGATGTTATTTATGCTCCACCTGCTATTTCTGGATTGAGCACATGGTGCAATTGATGTTATTTATGCCCCAAATGCTTGTTTTCGAGTAAGCACGTGGCGTAACTTATGTTATTTATGCCCTAACTGTTTGTTCTGATGTGAGCACGTGGCGCAACTGATGTTATTTATGCCCCAGCTGCTTGTTCTAGAGTGAGCACGTGGTGCAACTAATATTATTTTTGCCCAAACTGCTAGTTCTGGATTGACCACGTGGTGCAATTCATGTTATTTAAGTCCCAACTGCTGGATTTGGAGTGAGCACGTGGCGCAACTGATGTTATTTATGCCCTACATGCTTGTTTTGAAGTTAGCACGTGGCGCAACTGATGTTATTTATGCCCCAACAGCTTGTTCTGGAGTGAGCACGTGGCGTAATCGAAGTTATATTTGCTCCAACTGCTAGTTCTGGATTGAGCACGTGGTGCAATTGATGTTATTTATGCCGCAACTGCTTATTTTGGAGTAAGCAAGAGGTGCAACCGATGTTATTGTTGCCCCAACTGCTTGCTCTGGAGTGAGCACGTGGTGAAACTGATATTATTTTAGCCCAACTGCTAGTTCTGGATTGACCAAATGGTGCGATTGATGTTATTTATGCCCCAACTGCTTGTTTTGGAGTGAGGAAGTGGTGCAATTGATGTTATTAAATCTCCAACTGCTTGTTAGGGAGTGAGCAAGTGGCGAAACTGATGTTATTTTTGCCCCAAATGATGTTCTGGACTGAGCACGTGGTGCAATTGATGTTATTTATGCCCCAATTACTTGTTTTAAAGTGAGCAGGTGGCGCAACTGATGTTATTTATGCCCCAAGTGCTTGATCTGAAGAGAGCACATGGCGCAAATGATATTATGTGTACCCCAACTGCTTGTTCAGGAGTGAGCACGTGGTGCAATTGATGTTATTTATGACCCAACTGCTTATTTTGGAGTAAGCAAGTGGTGCAACTGATGTTATTGTTGCCCCAACTGCTTGCTCTGGAGTGAGCACGTGGTGCAAATGATATTATTTTTGCCGCAACTGCTTGTTTTGGAGTGGGCACTTGGTGCAATTGATGTTATTTATGCCCCAACTGCTTATTTTCGAGTTAGCACGTAGCGCAACTGATGTTATTTATGCCCCCACTGCTTTTTCTGAAGTGAGCACGTGGCGCAACTGATGTTATTTATGCCCCACCTGCTTGTTCTGGAGTGAGCACGTGTTGCACCTGATATTAATTTTTGCCCCAACTGCTAGTTCTTGATTGAGCATGTGGTGCAATTGATGTTATTTATGTCCCAACTGCTTGTATAGGAGTGAGCATGTGGTGAAACTGATGTTATTTTTGCTCCAACTGCTTGTTCTGGAGAAAGCACGTAGTGCAATTGATTTTATGTATGGCCCAACTGCTTGTTTTGGAGTGAGCACGTGGTGGAACTCATGTTATTTTTGCGCCAACTGCTTGTTCTGGAGTGAGCACGTGGTGCAAAGGATTTTGTTTATGCCCCAACTGCTTTTTTTGTTTGAGTGAGCACGTGATGGAACTGATGTCATTTTTGCGCCAACTGCTTGTTCTGGAGTGAGCACGTGGTGCAACTAATATTATTTTTGCCCCAACTGCTAGTTCTGGATTAAGCACGTGGTGCAATTGATGTTATTTATGCCCCAACTGCTTGTTCTGGAGTGAGCACGTGGTGCAACTGATGGTATTTATGCCCCAAGTGCTTGATCTGAAGAGAGCACATGGCGCAAATGATATTATGTGTGCCCCAACTGCTTGTTCAGGAGTGAGCACGTGGTGCAATTGATGTTATTTATGACCCAATTGCTTATTTTCGAGTGAGCACGTGGCGCAACTGATGGTATTTATGCCCCAACTGTTTGTTATGGTGTGAGCACGTGCCGCAACCGATATTATTTATGAGCTAACTGCTTGTTCTAGAGAGAGCACGTAGCGCAACTGATATTATTTTTGCCCCAACTGCTCGTTCTGGATTGAGCACGTGGTACAATTGAAGTTATTTATGCCCCAACTGCTTATTTTGGAGTAAGCAAGTGGTGCAACTGATGTTATTGTTGCCCCAACTGCTTGCTCTAGAGTGAGCACGTTGTGTAAATGATATTATTTTTGCCCCAACTGCTAGTTCTGGATTGAGCACGTGGTGCAATTGATGTTATTTATGCTCAACCTGCTAGTTCTGGATTGAGCACGTGGTGCAATTGATGTTATTTTTGCCCTAAATGATGTTATGGACTGAGCACGTGGTGCAATTGATGTTATGTATGCCCCAATTACTTGTTTTCAAGTGAGCAGGTGGCGCAACTGATGTTATTTATGTCCCAACTGCTTGATCTGAAGAGAACACATGGCGCAAATGATATTATGTGTGCCCCAACTGCTTGTTCTGGAGTGAGCACGTGGTGCAATTGATGTTATTTATGACCCAATTGCTTGTTTTCGAGTGAGCACGTGGCGCAACTGATGATATTTATGCCCCAACTGTTTGTTCTGGTGAGAGCACGTGCCGCAACTGATATTATTTATGAGC
Source organism: Cepaea hortensis (assembly GCA_963921405.1). Lineage (NCBI taxonomy): Eukaryota > Metazoa > Mollusca > Gastropoda > Stylommatophora > Helicidae > Cepaea > Cepaea hortensis. Next base: position 14,832,475 of record OY992886.1, on the reverse strand, counting down.
TAACTGCTTGTTCTAGAGAGAGCACGTGGCGCAACTGATATTATTTTTACCCCAACTGCTCGTTCTGGATTGAGCACGTGGTGCAATTGAAGTTATTTATGCCCCAACTCCTTATTTTCGAGTGAGCACGTAGCGCAACTGATGTTATTTATTCCCCCACTGCTTTTTCTGAAGTGAGCACGTGTTGCAACTAATATTATTTTTGCCCCAACTGCTAGTTCTGGATTGAGCACGTGGTGCAATTTATGTTATTTATGCACCAACTGCTTGTTCTGGAGTTAGCACGTGGCGCAACTGATGTTATTTATGCCCTACATGCTTGTTCTGAAGTTATCAAGTGGCGCAACTGATGTTATTTATGCCCCAACAGCATGTTCTGGAGTGAGCACGTGGCGCAATCGAAGTTATATTTGCTCCAACTGCTAGTTCTGGATTGAGCACGTGGTGCAATTGATGTTATTTAAGCTCCAACTGCTTGTTAGGGACTGAGCAAGTGGCGCAACTGATGTTATTTTTGCCCCAAATGTTGTTCTGGACTGAGCACATGGTGCAATTGATGTTATTTATGTCACAATTGCTTGTTTTCAAGTGAGCAGGTGGTGCAAATGTAGTTATTTATGCCCCAAATGCTTGATCTGAAGTGAGCACATGGCGCAAATGATATTATTTATTCCCCAACTGCTTGTTCTGTAGTGAGCACGTGGTGCAATTGATGTTATTTATGCCCCAACTGCTTGTTTTTGAGTGAGCACGTGGCGCAACTGATGTTATTTATGCCATATCTGCTTGTTCTGGTGTGAGCACGTGGTACAACTGATATTATTTTTGCCCAAACTGCTAGTTCTGTATTGAGCACTTGGTGCAATTGCTGTTATTTATGTCCCAACTGCTTCTATTGAAGTGAGCACGTTGTGGAACTGATGTTATTTTTGCGTCAACTGCTTGTTCTGGAGTGAGCACGTGGTGCAACTGATGTTATTTATGCCCCAACTGCTTGTTTTGGAGTGAGCACGTGGTGGAACTGATATTATTTTTGCCCAACTGCTAGTTCTGGATTGACCAAATGGTGCGATTGATGTTATTTATGCCCCAACTGCTTGTTTTGGAGTGAGGAAGTGGTGCAATTGATGTTATTAAATCTCCAACTGCTTGTTAGGGAGTGAGCAAGTGGCGGAACTGATGTTATTTTTGCCCCAAATGATGTTCTGGACTGAGCACGTTGTGCAATTGATGTTATTTATGCCCCAATTACTTGTTTTCAAGTGAGCAGGTGGCGCAACTGATGTTATTTATGCCCCAAGTGCTTGATCTGAAGAGAGCACATGGCGCAAATGATATTATGTGTACCCCAACTGCTTGTTCAGGAGTGAGCACGTGGTGCAATTGATGTTATTTATGACCCAATTGCTTATTTTCGAGTGAGCACGTGACGCAACTGATGGTATTTATGCCCCAACTGTTTGTTATGGTGTGAGCACGTGCCGCAACCGATATTATTTATGAGCTAACTGCTTGTTCTAGAGAGAGCACGTAGAGCAACTGATATTATTTTTGCCCCAACTGCTTGTTCTGGATTGAGCACGTGTTACAATTGAAGTTATTTATGCCCCAAATGCTTATTTTGGAGTAAGCAAGTGGTGCAACTGATGTTATTTATGCCCCAACTGCTTGATCTGAAGTGAGCACATGGCGCAAATGATATTATTTATTCCCCAACTGCTTGTTCCGTAGTGAGCACGTGGTGCAATTGATGTTATTTATGACCCAATTGCTTATTTTCGAGTGAGCACGTGGCGGAACTGATGGTATTTATGCCCCAACTGTTTGTTCTGATGTGAGCACGTGGCGCAACTGATGTTATTTATGCGTTAACTGCTTGTTCTGGAGAGAGCACGTTTCGCAACTGAAATTATTTTTGCCCCAACTGCTCGTTCTGGTTTGAGCACGTTGTGCAATTGATGTTATTTATGCCGCAACTGCTTATTTTGGAGTAAGCAAGAGGTGCAACTGATGTTATTGTTGTCCCAACTGCTTGCTCTGGAGTGAGCACGTGGTGAAACTGATATTATTTTAGCCCAACTGCTAGTTCTGGATTGACCAAATGGTGCGATTGATGTTATTTATGCCCCAACTGCTTGTTTTGGAGTGAGGAAGTGGTGCAATTGATGTTATTAAATCTCCAACTGCTTGTTAGGGAGTGAGCAAGTGGCGAAACTGATGTTATTTTTGCCCCAAATGATGTTCTGGACTGAGCACGTGGTACAATTGATGCTATTTATGCCCCAATTACTTGTTTTCAAGTGAGCAGGTGGCTCAACTGATGTTATTTATGCCCCAAGTGCTTGATGTGAAGAGAGCACATGGCGCAAATGATATTATGTGTACCCCAACTGCTTGTTCAGGAGTGAGCACGTGGTGCAATTGATGTTATTTATGACCCAATTGCTTATTTTCGAGTGAGCACGTGGCGCAACTGATGGTATTTATGCCCCAACTGTTTGTTATGGTGTGAGCACGTGTTACAATTGAAGTTATTTATGCCCCAAATGCTTATTTTGGAGTAAGCAAGTGGTGCAACTGATGTTATTGTTGCCCCAACTGCTAGTTCTGGATTGAGCACGTGGTGCAATTGATGTTATTTATGCTCCACCTGCTATTTCTGGATTGAGCACATGGTGCAATTGATGTTATTTATGCCCCAAATGCTTGTTTTCGAGTAAGCACGTGGCGTAACTTATGTTATTTATGCCCTAACTGTTTGTTCTGATGTGAGCACGTGGCGCATCTGATGTTATATATGCCCCAGCTGCTTGTTCTAGAGTGAGCACGTGGTGCAACTAATATTATTTTTGCCCAAACTGCTAGTTCTGGATTGACCACGTGGTGCAATTGATGTTATTTATGTCCCAACTGCTGGATTTGGAGTGAGCACGTGGCGCAACTGATGTTATTTATGCCCTACATGCTTGTTTTGAAGTTAGCACGTGGCGCAACTGATGTTATTTATGCCCCAACAGCTTGTTCTGGAGTGAGCACGTGGCGCAACTGATGTTATTTATGCCCCAGCTGCTTGTTCTAGAGTGAGCACGTGGTGCAACTAATATTCTTTTTGCCCAAACTGCTAGTTCTGGATTGACCACGTAGTGCAATTGATGTTATTTTTGTCCCAACTGCTGGATTTGGAGTGAGCACGTGGCGCAACTGATGTTATTTATGCCCTACATGCTTGTTTTGAAGTTAGCACGTGGCGCAACTGATGTTATTTATGCCCCAACAGCTTGTTCTGGAGTGAGCACGTGGCGTAATCGAAGTTATATTTGCTCCAACTGCTAGTTCTGGATTGAGCACGTGGTGCAATTGATGTTATTTATGCTACAACTGCTTGTTAGGGAGTGAGCATGTGGCGCAACTGATGTTATTTTTGCCCCAAATGGTGTTCTGGACTGAGCACATGGTGCAATTGATGTTATTTATGCCACAATTGCTTGTTTTCAAGTGAGCAGGTTGCGCAACTGATGTTATTTATGCCCCAACTGCTTGATCTGAAGTGAGCACATGGCGCAAATGATATTATTTATTCCCCAACTGCTTGTTCCGTAATGAGCACGTGGTGCAATTGATGTTATTTATGACCCAATTGCTTATTTTCGAGTGAGCACGTGGCGGAACTGATTGTATTTATGCCCCAACTGTTTGTTCTGATGTGAGCACGTGGCTCAACTGATGTTATTTATGCGTTAACTGCTTGTTCTGGAGAGTGCACGTTTCGCAACTGAAATTATTTTTGCCCCAACTGCTCGTTCTGGTTTGAGCACGTTGTGCAATTGATGTTATTTATGCCCCAACTGCTCGTTCTGGTTTGAGCACGTTGTGCGATTGATGTTATTTATGCCCCAACTGCTTGTTTTGGAGTGAGGAAGTGGTGCAATTGATGTTATTAAATCTCCAACTGCTTGTTAGGGAGTGAGCAAGTGGCGAAACTGATGTTATTTTTGCCCCAAATGATGTTCTGGACTGAGCACGTGGTGCAATTGATGCTATTTATGCCCCAATTACTTGTTTTCAAGTGAGCAGGTGGCTCAACTGATGTTATTTATGCCCCAAGTGCTTGATGTGAAGAGAGCACATGGCGCAAATGATATTATGTGTACCCCAACTGCTTGTTCAGGAGTGAGCACGTGGTGCAATTGATGTTATTTATGACCCAATTGCTTATTTTCGAGTGAGCACGTGGCGCAACTGATGGTATTTATGCCCCAACTGTTTGTTATGGTGTGAGCACGTGTTACAATTGAAGTTATTTATGCCCCAAATGCTTATTTTGGAGTAAGCAAGTGGTGCAACTGATGTTATTGTTGCCCCAACTGCTAGTTCTGGATTGAGCACGTGGTGCAATTGATGTTATTTATGCTCCACCTGCTATTTCTGGATTGAGCACATGGTGCAATTGATGTTATTTATGCCCCAAATGCTTGTTTTCGAGTAAGCACGTGGCGTAACTTATGTTATTTATGCCCTAACTGTTTGTTCTGATGTGAGCACGTGGCGCATCTGATGTTATATATGCCCCAGCTGCTTGTTCTAGAGTGAGCACGTGGTGCAACTAATATTATTTTTGCCCAAACTGCTAGTTCTGGATTGACCACGTGGTGCAATTGATGTTATTTATGTCCCAACTGCTGGATTTGGAGTGAGCACGTGGCGCAACTGATGTTATTTATGCCCTACATGCTTGTTTTGAAGTTAGCACGTGGCGCAACTGATGTTATTTATGCCCCAACAGCTTGTTCTGGAGTGAGCACGTGGCGCAACTGATGTTATTTATGCCCCAGCTGCTTGTTCTAGAGTGAGCACGTGGTGCAACTAATATTCTTTTTGCCCAAACTGCTAGTTCTGGATTGACCACGTAGTGCAATTGATGTTATTTTTGTCCCAACTGCTGGATTTGGAGTGAGCACGTGGCGCAACTGATGTTATTTATGCCCTACATGCTTGTTTTGAAGTTAGCACGTGGCGCAACTGATGTTATTTATGCCCCAACAGCTTGTTCTGGAGTGAGCACGTGGCGTAATCGAAGTTATATTTGCTCCAACTGCTAGTTCTGGATTGAGCACGTGGTGCAATTGATGTTATTTATGCTACAACTGCTTGTTAGGGAGTGAGCATGTGGCGCAACTGATGTTATTTTTGCCCCAAATGGTGTTCTGGACTGAGCACATGGTGCAATTGATGTTATTTATGCCACAATTGCTTGTTTTCAAGTGAGCAGGTTGCGCAACTGATGTTATTTATGCCCCAACTGCTTGATCTGAAGTGAGCACATGGCGCAAATGATATTATTTATTCCCCAACTGCTTGTTCCGTAATGAGCACGTGGTGCAATTGATGTTATTTATGACCCAATTGCTTATTTTCGAGTGAGCACGTGGCGGAACTGATTGTATTTATGCCCCAACTGTTTGTTCTGATGTGAGCACGTGGCGCAACTGATGTTATTTATGCGTTAACTGCTTGTTCTGGAGAGTGCACGTTTCGCAACTGAAATTATTTTTGCCCCAACTGCTCGTTCTGGTTTGAGCACGTTGTGCAATTGATGTTATTTATGCCCCAACTGCTCGTTCTGGTTTGAGCACGTTGTGCAATTGATGTTATTTATGCCGCAACTGCTTATTTTGGAGTAAGCAAGAGGTGGAACTGATGTTTTTTTTGCCCCAACTGCTTGCTCTGGAGTGAGCACGTGGTGGAACTGATATTATTGTTGCCCCAACTGTTAGTTCTGGATTGAGCACGTAGTGCAATTGATGCTATTTATGCCCCAACTGCTCGTTCTGAATTGAGCACGTTTTGCAATTGATGTTATTTATGCCCCAACTACTTATTTTGGAGTGTGCACGTGGTGCAATTGATGTTATTTATGCCCCAACTATTTGTTTTCGAGTGAGCACGTGGCGTAACTGATGTTATTTATGCCATATCTGCTTGTTCTGGAGTGAGCACGTGGTACAACTGATATTATTTTTGCCCAAACTGCTAGTTCTGGATTGAGCACGTGGTGCAATTGATGTTATTTATGCCCCAACTGCTTGTTTTGGAGTGTGCACGTGGTGCAATTGATGTTATTTATGCACCAACTGCTTGTTTTCGAGGGAGCACGTGGCACAACTGATGTTATTTATGCCCCAGCTGCTTGTTCTGGAGTGAGCACGTGGTGCAACTAATATTATTTTTGCCCCAACTGCCAGTTCTGGATTGAGCACGTGGTGCAATTGATGTTATTTATGCCCCAACTGCTTGTTTTGGAGTGTGCACGTGGTGCAATTGATGTTATTTATGCACCAACTGCTTGTTTTCGAGGGAGCACGTGGCACAACTGATGTTATTTATGCCCCAGCTTCTTGTTCCGAAGTGAGCACGTGGTACAACTGATATTATTTTTGCCCAAACTGCTAGTTCTGGATTGAGCAATTGGTGCAATTGCTGTTATTTATGCCCCAACTGCTTTTATTGGAGGGAGTACGTTGTGGAACTGATGTTATTTTTGCGCCAACTGCTTGTTCTGGAGTGAGCACGTGGTGCAACTAATGTTATTTATGCCCCAACTGCTTGTTTTCGAGTGAGCACGTGGTGCAATTGATGTTATTTATGCCCCAACTGCTTGTTTTTGAGTGAGCACGTGGCGCAACTGATGTTATTTATGCCATATCTGCTTGTTCTGGAGTGAGCACGTGGTACAACTGATATTATTTTTGCCCAAACTGCTAGTTCTGTATTGAGCACTTGGTGCAATTGCTGTTATTTATGTCCCAACTGCTTTTATTGAAGTGAGCACGTTGTGGAACTGATGTTATTTTTGCGCCAACTGCTTGTTCTGGAGTGAGCACGTGGTGCAACTGATGTTATTTATGCCCCAACTGCTTGTTTTGGAGTGAGCACGTGGTGGAACTGATATTATTTTTGCCCAACTGCTAGTTGTGGATTGACCAAATGGTGCGATTGATGTTATTTATGCCCCAACTGCTTGTTTTGGAGTGAGGAAGTGGTGCAATTGATGTTATTAAATCTCCAACTGCTTGTTATGGAGTGAGCAAGTGGCGAAACTGATGTTATTTTTGCCCCAAATGATGTTGTGGACTGAGCACGTGGTGCAATTGATGTTATTTATGCCCCAATTACTTGTTTTCAATTGAGCAGGTGGCGCAACTGATGTTATTTATGCCCCAAGTGCTTGATCTGAAGAGAGCACATGGCGCAAATGATATTATGTGTGCCCCAACTGCTTGTTCAGGAGTGAGCACGTGGTGCAATTAATGTTATTTATGACCCAATTGCTTATTTTCGAGTGAGCACGTGGCGCAACGGATGGTATTTATGCCCCAACTGTTTGTTATGGTGTGAGCACGTGCCGCAACCGATATTATTTATGAGCTAACTGCTTGTTCTGGAGTGAGCACGTGGTGCAAATGATTTTATTTATGCCCCAACTGCTTTTTTTTTACGAGTGAGCACGTGGTGGAACTGATGTTATTTTTGCGCCAACTGCTTGTTCTGGAGTGAGCACGTTGTGCAACTAATATTATTTTTGCCCCAACTGCTAGTTCTGTATTGAGCACGTGGTGCAATTTGATGTTATTTACGTTCCAACTGCTATTTCTGGATTGAGCACCTGGTGCAATTGGTGTTATTTATCCTCCAACTGCTTGTTTTGGAGTAAGAACGTGGTGCAATTGATGTTATTTATTCCCCAACTGCTTATTTTAGATGGAGCTCGTGGTGGAACTGATGTTATTTTTGCGCCAACTGCTTATACTGGAGTGAGCACGTGGTGCAAATAATATTATGTTTGCCCCAACTGCTAGTTCTGGATTGACCACGTGGTGCAATTGATGTTATTTATGCCCCAACTGCTTGTTTTCGAGTAAGCACGTGCCGCAACCGATATTATTTATGAGCTAACTGCTTGTTCTGGAGTGAGCACGTGGTGCAAATGATTTTATTTATGCCCCAACTGCTTTTTTTTTACGAGTGAGCACGTGGTGGAACTGATGTTATTTTTGCGCCAACTGCTTGTTCTGGAGTGAGCACGTTGTGCAACTAATATTATTTTTGCCCCAACTGCTAGTTCTGTATTGAGCACGTGGTGCAATTTGATGTTATTTACGTTCCAACTGCTATTTCTGGATTGAGCACCTGGTGCAATTGATGTTATTTATCCTCCAACTGCTTGTTTTGGAGTAAGAACGTGGTGCAATTGATGTTATTTATTCCCCAACTGCTTATTTTAGATGGAGCTCGTGGTGGAACTGATGTTATTTTTGCGCCAACTGCTTATACTGGAGTGAGCACGTGGTGCAAATAATATTATGTTTGCCCCAACTGCTAGTTCTGGATTGACCACGTGGTGCAATTGATGTTATTTATGCCCCAACTGCTTGTTTTCGAGTAAGCACGTGGCGCAACTTATGTTATTTATGCCCTAACTGCTTGTTCTTATGTGAGCACGTGGCGCAACTGATGCTATTTTTGCCCCAGCTGCTTGTTCTGGAGTGAGCACGTGGTGCAACTGATATTATTTTTGCCCCAACTGCCAGTTCTGGATTGAGCACGTGGTGCAATTGATGTTATTTATGCCCCAACTGCTTGTTTTGGAGTGTGCACGTGGTGCAATTGATGTTATTTATGCACCAACTGCTTGTTTTCGAGGGAGCACGTGGCACAACTGATGTTATTTATGCCCCAGCTGCTTGTTCTGGAGTGAGCACGCGGTGCAACTGATATTATTTTTGCCCCAACTGCCAGTTCTGTATTGAGCACGTGGTGCAATTGATGTTATTTATGCCCCAACTGCTTGTTTTGGAGTGTACACGTGGTGCAATTTATGTTATTTATGCACCAACTGCTTGTTTTCGAGGGAGCACGTGGCACAACTGACGTTATTTATGCCCCAGCTTCTTGTTCCGAAGTGAGCACGTGGTACAACTGATATTATTTTTGCCCAAACTGCTAGTTCTGGATTGAGCAATTGGTGCAATTGCTGTTATTTATGCCCCAACTGCTTTTATTGGAGTAAGCATGTGGTGCAACTGATGTTATTGTTGCCCCAACTGCTAGTTCTGGATTGAGCACATGGTGCAATTGATGTTATTTATGCTCCACCTGCTAGTTCTGGATTTAGCACGTGGTGCAATTGACGTTATTTTTGCCCCAAATGATGTTTTGGACTGAGCACGTGGTGCAATTGATGTTATGTATGCCCCAATTACTTGTTTTCAAATGAGCAGGTGGAGCAACTGATGTTATTTATGTCCCAACTGCTTGATCTGAAGAGAGCACATGGCGCAAATGATATTATGTGTGCCCCAACTGCTTGTTCTGGAGTGAGCACGTGGTGCAATTGATGTTATTTATGACCTAATTGCTTGTTTTCGAGTGAGCACGTGGCGCAACTGATGATAATTATGCCCCAACTGTTTGTTCTGGTGAGAGCACGTGCCTCAACTGATATTATTTATGAGCTAACTGCTTGTTCTAGAGAGAGAGCACGTGGCGCAACTGATATTATTTTTGCCCCAACTGCTCGTTCTGGATTGAGCACGTAGTGCAATTGAAGTTATTTATGCCCCAACTGCTTATTTTGGAGTAAGGAAGTGGTGCAACTGATGTTATTGTTGCCCCAACTGCTTGCTCTGGAGTGAGCACGTGGTGCAAATGATATTATTTTTGCCGCAACTGCTTGTTTTGGAGTGGGCACTTGGTGCAATTGATGTTATTTATGCCCCAACTGCTTATTTTCGAGTGAGCACGTAGCGCAACTGATGTTATTTATGCCCCCACTGCTTTTTCTGAAGTGAGCACGTGGCGCAACTGATGTTATTTATGCCCCAACTGCTTGTTTTGGAGTGAGCACGTGGTGGAACTGATATTATTTTTGCCCAACTGCTAGTTCTGGATTGACCAAATGGTGCGATTGATGTTATTTATGCCCCAAGTGCTTGTTTTGGAGTGAGGAAGTGGTGCAATTGATGTTATTAAATCTCCAACTGCTTGTTAGGGAGTGAGCAAGTGGCGAAACTGATGTTATTTTTGCCCCAAATGATGTTCTGGACTGAGCACGTGGTGCAATTGATGTTATTTATGCCCCAATTACTTGTTTTCAAGTGAGCAGGTGGCGCAACTGATGTTATTTATGCCCCAAGTGCTTGATCTGAAGAGAGCACATGGCGCAAATGATATTATGTGTGCCCCAACTGCTTGTTCAGGAGTGAGCACGTGGTGCAATTGATGTTATTTATGACCCAATTGCTTATTTTCGAGTGAGCACGTGGCGCAACTGATGGTATTTATGCCTTAACTGTTTGTTATGGTGTGAGCACGTGCCGCAACCGATATTATTTATGAGCTAACTGCTTGTTCTGGAGTGAGCACGTGGTGCAAATGATTTTATTTATGCCCCAACTGCTTTTTTTTACGAGTGAGCACGTGGTGGGACTGATGTTATTTTTGCCCCAACTGCTAGTTCTGTATTGAGCACGTGGTGCAATTTGATGTTATTTACGTTCCAACTGCTATTTCTGGATTGAGCACGTGGTGCAATTGATGTTATTTATCCTCCAACTGCTTGTTTTGGAGTAAGAACGTGGTGCAATTGATGTTATTTATTCCCCAACTGCTTATTTTAGATGGAGCACGTTGTGGAACTGATGTTATTTTTGCGCCAACTGCTTATACTGGAGTGAGCAAGTGGTGCAAATAATATTATGTTTGCCCCAACTGCCAGTTCTGGATTGAGCACGTGGTGCAATTGATGTTATTTATGCCCCAACTGCTTGTTTTGGAGTGTGCACGTGGTGCAATTGATGTTATTTATGCACCAACTGCTTGTTTTCGAGGGAGCACGTGGCACAACTGATGTTATTTATGCCCCAGCTGCTTGTTCTGGAGTGAGCACGTGGTGCAACTAATATTATTTTTGCCCCAACTGCCAGTTCTGGATTGAGCACGTGGTGCAATTGATGTTATTTATGCCCCAACTGCTTGTTTTGGAGTGTGCACGTGGTGCAATTGATGTTATTTATGCACGAACTGCTTGTTTTCGAGGGAGCACGTGGCACAACTGATGTTATTTATGCCCCAGCTTCTTGTTCCGAAGTGAGGACGTGGTACAACTGATATTATTTTTGCCCAAACTGCTAGTTCTGGATTGAGCAATTGGTGCAATTGCTGTTATTTATGCCCCAACTGCTTTTATTGGAGTGAGTACGTTGTGGAACTGATGTTATTTTTGCGCCAACTGCTTGTTCTGGAGTGAGCACGTGGTGCAACTAATGTTATTTATGCCCCAACTGCTTGTTTTCGAGTGAGCACGTGGTGCAATTGATGTTATTTATGCCCCAACTGCTTGTTTTTGAGTGAGCACGTGGCGCAACTGATGTTATTTATGCCATATCTGCTTGTTCTGGAGTGAGCACGTGGTACAACTGATATTATTTTTGCCCAAACTGCTAGTTCTGTATTGAGCACTTGGTGCAATTGCTGTTATTTATGTCCCAACTGCTTTTATTGAAGTGAGCACGTTGTGGAACTGATGTTATTTTTGCGCCAACTGCTTGTTCTGGAGTGAGCACGTGGTGCAACTGATGTTATTTATGCCCCAACTGCTTGTTTTGGAGTGAGCACGTGGTGGAACTGATATTATTTTTGCCCAACTGCTAGTTGTGGATTGACCAAATGGTGCGATTGATGTTTTTTATGCCCCAACTGCTTGTTTTGGAGTGAGGAAGTGGTGCAATTGATGTTATTAAATCTCCAACTGCTTGTTAGGGAGTGAGCAAGTGGCGAAACTGATGTTATTTTTGCCCCAAATGATGTTCTGGACTGAGCACGTGGTGCAATTGATGTTATTTATGCCCCAATTACTTGTTTTCAAGTGAGCAGGTGGCGCAACTGATGTTATTTATGCCCCAAGTGCTTGATCTGAAGAGAGCACATGGCGCAAATGATATTATGTGTGCCCCAACTGCTTGTTCAGGAGTGAGCACGTGGTGCAATTAATGTTATTTATGACCCAATTGCTTATTTTCGAGTGAGCACGTGGCGCAACTGATGGTATTTATGCCCCAACTGTTTGTTATGGTGTGAGCACGTGCCGCAACCGATATTATTTATGAGCTAACTGCTTGTTCTGGAGTGAGCACGTGGTGCAAATGATTTTATTTATGCCCCAACTGCTTTTTTTTACGAGTGAGCACGTGGTGGAACTGATGTTATTTTTGCGCCAACTGCTTGTTCTGGAGTGAGCACGTTGTGCAACTAATATTATTTTTGCCCCAACTGCTAGTTCTGTATTGAGCACGTGGTGCAATTTGATGTTATTTACGTTCCAACTGCTATTTCTGGATTGAGCACCTGGTGCAATTGGTGTTATTTATCCTCCAACTGCTTGTTTTGGAGTAAGAACGTGGTGCAATTGATGTTATTTATTCCCCAACTGCTTATTTTAGATGGAGCTCGTGGTGGAACTGATGTTATTTTTGCGCCAACTGCTTATACTGGAGTGAGCACGTGGTGCAAATAATATTATGTTTGCCCCAACTGCTAGTTCTGGATTGACCACGTGGTGCAATTGATGTTATTTATGCCCCAACTGCTTGTTTTCGAGTAAGCACGTGCCGCAACCGATATTATTTATGAGCTAACTGCTTGTTCTGGAGTGAGCACGTGGTGCAAATGATTTTATTTATGCCCCAACTGCTTTTTTTTTACGAGTGAGCACGTGGTGGAACTGATGTTATTTTTGCGCCAACTGCTTGTTCTGGAGTGAGCACGTTGTGCAACTAATATTATTTTTGCCCCAACTGCTAGTTCTGTATTGAGCACGTGGTGCAATTTGATGTTATTTACGTTCCAACTGCTATTTCTGGATTGAGCACCTGGTGCAATTGATGTTATTTATCCTCCAACTGCTTGTTTTGGAGTAAGAACGTGGTGCAATTGATGTTATTTATTCCCCAACTGCTTATTTTAGATGGAGCTCGTGGTGGAACTGATGTTATTTTTGCGCCAACTGCTTATACTGGAGTGAGCACGTGGTGCAAATAATATTATGTTTGCCCCAACTGCTAGTTCTGGATTGACCACGTGGTGCAATTGATGTTATTTATGCCCCAACTGCTTGTTTTCGAGTAAGCACGTGGCGCAACTTATGTTATTTATGCCCTAACTGCTTGTTCTTATGTGAGCACGTGGCGCAACTGATGCTATTTTTGCCCCAGCTGCTTGTTCTGGAGTGAGCACGTGGTGCAACTGATATTATTTTTGCCCCAACTGCCAGTTTTGGATTGAGCACGTGGTGCAATTGATGTTATTTATGCCCCAACTGCTTGTTTTGGAGTGTGCACGTGTGCAATTGATGTTGTTTATGCACCAACTGCTTGTTTTCGAGGGAGCACGTGGCACAACTGATGTTATTTATGCCCCAGCTGCTTGTTCTGGAGTGAGCACGTGGTGCAACTGATATTATTTTTGCCCCAACTGCCAGTTCTGTATTGAGCACGTGGTGCAATTGATGTTATTTATGCCCCAACTGCTTGTTTTGGAGTGTGCACGTGGTGCAATTTATGTTATTTATGCACCAACTGCTTGTTTTCGAGGGAGCACGTGGCACAACTGACGTTATTTATGCCCCAGCTTCTTGTTCCGAAGTGAGCACGTGGTACAACTGATATTATTTTTGCCCAAACTGCTAGTTCTGGATTGAGCAATTGGTGCAATTGATGTTATTTATGCTCCACCTGCTAGTTCTGGATTTAGCACGTGGTGCAATTGACGTTATTTTTGCCCCAAATGAAGTTTTGGACTGAGCACGTGGTGCAATTGATGTTATGTATGCCCCAATTACTTGTTTTCAAATGAGCAGGTGGCGCAACTGATGTTATTTATGTCCCAACTGCTTGATCTGAAGAGAGCACATGGCGCAAATGATATTATGTGTGCCCCAACTGCTTGTTCTGGAGTGAGCACGTGGTGCAATTGATGTTATTTATGCCCCAACTGCTTGTTTTGGAGTGAGCACGTGGTGGAACTGATATTATTTTTGCCCAACTGCTAGTTCTGGATTGACCAAATGGTGCGATTGATGTTATTTATGCCCCAACTGCTTGTTTTGGAGTGAGGAAGTGGTGCAATTGATGTTATTAAATCTCCAACTGCTTGTTAGGGAGTGAGCAAGTGGCGAAACTGATGTTATTTTTGCCCCAAATGATGTTCTGGACTGAGCACGTGGTGCAATTGATGTTATTTATGCACCAATTACTTGTTTTCAAGTGAGCAGGTGGCGCAACTGATGTTATTTATGCCCCAAGTGCTTGATCTGAAGAGAGCACATGGCGCAAATGATATTATGTGTGCCCCAACTGCTTGTTCAGGAGTGAGCACGTGGTGCAATTGATGTTATTTATGACCCAATTGCTTATTTTCGAGTGAGCACGTGGCGCAACTGATGGTATTTATGCCTTAACTGTTTGTTATGGTGTGAGCACGTGCCGCAACCGATATTATTTATGAGCTAACTGCTTGTTCTGGAGTGAGCACGTGGTGCAAATGATTTTATTTATGCCCCAACTGCTTTTTTTTACGAGTGAGCACGTGGTGGGACTGATGTTATTTTTGCCCCAACTGCTAGTTCTGTATTGAGCACGTGGTGCAATTTGATGTTATTTACGTTCCAACTGCTATTTCTGGATTGAGCACGTGGTGCAATTGATGTTATTTATCCTCCAACTGCTTGTTTTGGAGTAAAAACGTGGTGCAATTGATGTTATTTATTCCCCAACTGCTTATTTTAGATGGAGCACGTGGTGGAACTGATGTTATTTTTGCGCCAACTGCTTATACTGGAGTGAGCACGTGGTGCAAATAATATTATGTTTGCCCCAACTGCCAGTTCTGGATTGAGCACGTGGTGCAATTGATGTTATTTATGCCCCAACTGCTTGTTTTGGAGTGTGGACGTGGTGCAATTGATGTTATTTATGCACCAACTGCTTGTTTTCGAGGGAGCACGTGGCACAACTGATGTTATTTATGCCCCAGCTGCTTGTTCTGGAGTGAGCACGTGGTGCAACTGATATTATTTTTGCCCCAACTGCCAGTTCTGTATTGAGCACGTGGTGCAATTGATGTTATTTATGCCCCAACTGCTTGTTTTGGAGTGTGCACGTGGTGCAATTTATGTTATTTATGCCCCAACTGCTTTTATTGGAGTAAGCATGTCGTGCAACTGATGTTATTGTTGCCCCAACTGCTTGCTCTGGAGTGAGCACGTGGTGCAAATGATATTATTTTTGCCCCAACTGCTAGTTCTGGATTGAGCACATGGTGCAATTGATGTTATTTATGCTCCACCTGCTAGTTCTGGATTTAGCACGTGGTGCAATTGACGTTATTTTTGCCCCAAATGATGTTTTGGACTGAGCACGTGGTGCAATTGATGTTATGTATGCCCCAATTACTTGTTTTCAAGTGAGCAGGTGGCGC
This sequence comes from Cepaea hortensis, assembly GCA_963921405.1. Classification (NCBI taxonomy): domain Eukaryota; kingdom Metazoa; phylum Mollusca; class Gastropoda; order Stylommatophora; family Helicidae; genus Cepaea; species Cepaea hortensis. The sequence goes on along the minus strand of OY992886.1, from coordinate 14,816,944 downwards.
AACTGATGTTATTTATGCCCCAAGTGCTTGATCTGAAGAGAGCACATGGCGCAAATGATATTATGTGTGCCCCAACTGCTTGTTCAGGAGTGAGCACGTGGTGCAATTAATGTTATTTATGACCCAATTGCTTATTTTCGAGTGAGCACGTGGCGCAACTGATGGTATTTATGCCCCAACTGTTTGTTATGGTGTGAGCACGTGCCGCAACCGATATTATTTATGAGCTAACTGCTTGTTCTGGAGTGAGCACGTGGTGCAAATGATTTTATTTATGCCCCAACTGCTTTTTTTTACGAGTGAGCACGTGGTGGAACTGATGTTATTTTTGCGCCAACTGCTTGTTCTGGAGTGAGCACGTTGTGCAACTAATATTATTTTTGCCCCAACTGCTAGTTCTGTATTGAGCACGTGGTGCAATTTGATGTTATTTACGTTCCAACTGCTATTTCTGGATTGAGCACCTGGTGCAATTGGTGTTATTTATCCTCCAACTGCTTGTTTTGGAGTAAGAACGTGGTGCAATTGATGTTATTTATTCCCCAACTGCTTATTTTAGATGGAGCTCGTGGTGGAACTGATGTTATTTTTGCGCCAACTGCTTATACTGGAGTGAGCACGTGGTGCAAATAATATTATGTTTGCCCCAACTGCTAGTTCTGGATTGACCACGTGGTGCAATTGATGTTATTTATGCCCCAACTGCTTGTTTTCGAGTAAGCACGTGCCGCAACCGATATTATTTATGAGCTAACTGCTTGTTCTGGAGTGAGCACGTGGTGCAAATGATTTTATTTATGCCCCAACTGCTTTTTTTTTACGAGTGAGCACGTGGTGGAACTGATGTTATTTTTGCGCCAACTGCTTGTTCTGGAGTGAGCACGTTGTGCAACTAATATTATTTTTGCCCCAACTGCTAGTTCTGTATTGAGCACGTGGTGCAATTTGATGTTATTTACGTTCCAACTGCTATTTCTGGATTGAGCACCTGGTGCAATTGATGTTATTTATCCTCCAACTGCTTGTTTTGGAGTAAGAACGTGGTGCAATTGATGTTATTTATTCCCCAACTGCTTATTTTAGATGGAGCTCGTGGTGGAACTGATGTTATTTTTGCGCCAACTGCTTATACTGGAGTGAGCACGTGGTGCAAATAATATTATGTTTGCCCCAACTGCTAGTTCTGGATTGACCACGTGGTGCAATTGATGTTATTTATGCCCCAACTGCTTGTTTTCGAGTAAGCACGTGGCGCAACTTATGTTATTTATGCCCTAACTGCTTGTTCTTATGTGAGCACGTGGCGCAACTGATGCTATTTTTGCCCCAGCTGCTTGTTCTGGAGTGAGCACGTGGTGCAACTGATATTATTTTTGCCCCAACTGCCAGTTCTGGATTGAGCACGTGGTGCAATTGATGTTATTTATGCCCCAACTGCTTGTTTTGGAGTGTGGACGTGGTGCAATTGATGTTATTTATGCACCAACTGCTTGTTTTCGAGGGAGCACGTGGCACAACTGATGTTATTTATGCCCCAGCTGCTTGTTCTGGAGTGAGCACGTGGTGCAACTGATATTATTTTTGCCCCAACTGGCAGTTCTGTATTGAGCACGTGGTGCAATTGATGTTATTTATGCCCCAACTGCTTGTTTTGGAGTGTGCACGTGGTGCAATTTATGTTATTTATGCCCCAACTGCTTTTATTGGAGTAAGCATGTCGTGCAACTGATGTTATTGTTGCCCCAACTGCTTGCTCTGGAGTGAGCACGTGGTGCAAATGATATTATTTTTGCCCCAACTGCTAGTTCTGGATTGAGCACATGGTGCAATTGATGTTATTTATGCTCCACCTGCTAGTTCTGGATTTAGCACGTGGTGCAATTGACGTTATTTTTGCCCCAAATGATGTTTTGGACTGAGCACGTGGTGCAATTGATGTTATGTATGCCCCAATTACTTGTTTTCAAGTGAGCAGGTGGCGCAACTGATGTTATTTATGCCCCAAGTGCTTGATCTGAAGAGAGCACATGGCGCAAATGATATTATGTGTGCCCCAACTGCTTGTTCAGGAGTGAGCACGTGGTGCAATTAATGTTATTTATGACCCAATTGCTTATTTTCGAGTGAGCACGTGGCGCAACTGATGGTATTTATGCCCCAACTGTTTGTTATGGTGTGAGCACGTGCCGCAACCGATATTATTTATGAGCTAACTGCTTGTTCTGGAGTGAGCACGTGGTGCAAATGATTTTATTTATGCCCCAACTGCTTTTTTTTACGAGTGAGCACGTGGTGGAACTGATGTTATTTTTGCGCCAACTGCTTGTTCTGGAGTGAGCACGTTGTGCAACTAATATTATTTTTGCCCCAACTGCTAGTTCTGTATTGAGCACGTGGTGCAATTTGATGTTATTTACGTTCCAACTGCTATTTCTGGATTGAGCACCTGGTGCAATTGGTGTTATTTATCCTCCAACTGCTTGTTTTGGAGTAAGAACGTGGTGCAATTGATGTTATTTATTCCCCAACTGCTTATTTTAGATGGAGCTCGTGGTGGAACTGATGTTATTTTTGCGCCAACTGCTTATACTGGAGTGAGCACGTGGTGCAAATAATATTATGTTTGCCCCAACTGCTAGTTCTGGATTGACCACGTGGTGCAATTGATGTTATTTATGCCCCAACTGCTTGTTTTCGAGTAAGCACGTGCCGCAACCGATATTATTTATGAGCTAACTGCTTGTTCTGGAGTGAGCACGTGGTGCAAATGATTTTATTTATGCCCCAACTGCTTTTTTTTTACGAGTGAGCACGTGGTGGAACTGATGTTATTTTTGCGCCAACTGCTTGTTCTGGAGTGAGCACGTTGTGCAACTAATATTATTTTTGCCCCAACTGCTAGTTCTGTATTGAGCACGTGGTGCAATTTGATGTTATTTACGTTCCAACTGCTATTTCTGGATTGAGCACCTGGTGCAATTGATGTTATTTATCCTCCAACTGCTTGTTTTGGAGTAAGAACGTGGTGCAATTGATGTTATTTATTCCCCAACTGCTTATTTTAGATGGAGCTCGTGGTGGAACTGATGTTATTTTTGCGCCAACTGCTTATACTGGAGTGAGCACGTGGTGCAAATAATATTATGTTTGCCCCAACTGCTAGTTCTGGATTGACCACGTGGTGCAATTGATGTTATTTATGCCCCAACTGCTTGTTTTCGAGTAAGCACGTGGCGCAACTTATGTTATTTATGCCCTAACTGCTTGTTCTTATGTGAGCACGTGGCGCAACTGATGCTATTTTTGCCCCAGCTGCTTGTTCTGGAGTGAGCACGTGGTGCAACTGATATTATTTTTGCCCCAACTGCCAGTTTTGGATTGAGCACGTGGTGCAATTGATGTTATTTATGCCCCAACTGCTTGTTTTGGAGTGTGCACGTGTGCAATTGATGTTGTTTATGCACCAACTGCTTGTTTTCGAGGGAGCACGTGGCACAACTGATGTTATTTATGCCCCAGCTGCTTGTTCTGGAGTGAGCACGTGGTGCAACTGATATTATTTTTGCCCCAACTGCCAGTTCTGTATTGAGCACGTGGTGCAATTGATGTTATTTATGCCCCAACTGCTTGTTTTGGAGTGTGCACGTGGTGCAATTTATGTTATTTATGCACCAACTGCTTGTTTTCGAGGGAGCACGTGGCACAACTGACGTTATTTATGCCCCAGCTTCTTGTTCCGAAGTGAGCACGTGGTACAACTGATATTATTTTTGCCCAAACTGCTAGTTCTGGATTGAGCAATTGGTGCAATTGATGTTATTTATGCTCCACCTGCTAGTTCTGGATTTAGCACGTGGTGCAATTGACGTTATTTTTGCCCCAAATGATGTTTTGGACTGAGCACGTGGTGCAATTGATGTTATGTATGCCCCAATTACTTGTTTTCAAATGAGCAGGTGGCGCAACTGATGTTATTTATGTCCCAACTGCTTGATCTGAAGAGAGCACATGGCGCAAATGATATTATGTGTGCCCCAACTGCTTGTTCTGGAGTGAGCACGTGGTGCAATTGATGTTATTTATGCCCCAACTGCTTGTTTTGGAGTGAGCACGTGGTGGAACTGATATTATTTTTGCCCAACTGCTAGTTCTGGATTGACCAAATGGTGCGATTGATGTTATTTATGCCCCAACTGCTTGTTTTGGAGTGAGGAAGTGGTGCAATTGATGTTATTAAATCTCCAACTGCTTGTTAGGGAGTGAGCAAGTGGCGAAACTGATGTTATTTTTGCCCCAAATGATGTTCTGGACTGAGCACGTGGTGCAATTGATGTTATTTATGCACCAATTACTTGTTTTCAAGTGAGCAGGTGGCGCAACTGATGTTATTTATGCCCCAAGTGCTTGATCTGAAGAGAGCACATGGCGCAAATGATATTATGTGTGCCCCAACTGCTTGTTCAGGAGTGAGCACGTGGTGCAATTGATGTTATTTATGACCCAATTGCTTATTTTCGAGTGAGCACGTGGCGCAACTGATGGTATTTATGCCTTAACTGTTTGTTATGGTGTGAGCACGTGCCGCAACCGATATTATTTATGAGCTAACTGCTTGTTCTGGAGTGAGCACGTGGTGCAAATGATTTTATTTATGCCCCAACTGCTTTTTTTTACGAGTGAGCACGTGGTGGGACTGATGTTATTTTTGCCCCAACTGCTAGTTCTGTATTGAGCACGTGGTGCAATTTGATGTTATTTACGTTCCAACTGCTATTTCTGGATTGAGCACGTGGTGCAATTGATGTTATTTATCCTCCAACTGCTTGTTTTGGAGTAAAAACGTGGTGCAATTGATGTTATTTATTCCCCAACTGCTTATTTTAGATGGAGCACGTGGTGGAACTGATGTTATTTTTGCGCCAACTGCTTATACTGGAGTGAGCACGTGGTGCAAATAATATTATGTTTGCCCCAACTGCCAGTTCTGGATTGAGCACGTGGTGCAATTGATGTTATTTATGCCCCAACTGCTTGTTTTGGAGTGTGGACGTGGTGCAATTGATGTTATTTATGCACCAACTGCTTGTTTTCGAGGGAGCACGTGGCACAACTGATGTTATTTATGCCCCAGCTGCTTGTTCTGGAGTGAGCACGTGGTGCAACTGATATTATTTTTGCCCCAACTGCCAGTTCTGTATTGAGCACGTGGTGCAATTGATGTTATTTATGCCCCAACTGCTTGTTTTGGAGTGTGCACGTGGTGCAATTTATGTTATTTATGCCCCAACTGCTTTTATTGGAGTAAGCATGTGGTGCAACTGATGTTATTGTTGCCCCAACTGCTTGCTCTGGAGTGAGCACGTGGTGCAAATGATATTATTTTTGCCCCAACTGCTAGTTCTGGATTGAGCACATGGTGCAATTGATGTTATTTATGCTCCACCTGCTAGTTCTGGATTTAGCACGTGGTGCAATTGACGTTATTTTTGCCCCAAATGATGTTTTGGACTGAGCACGTGGTGCAATTGATGTTATGTATGCCCCAATTACTTGTTTTCAAATGAGCAGGTGGCGCAACTGATGTTATTTATGTCCCAACTGCTTGATCTGAAGAGAGCACATGGCGCAAATGATATTATGTGTGCCCCAACTGCTTGTTCTGGAGTGAGCACGTGGTGCAATTGATGTTATTTATGCCCCAACTGCTTGTTTTGGAGTGAGCACGTGGTGGAACTGATATTATTTTTGCCCAACTGCTAGTTCTGGATTGACCAAATGGTGCGATTGATGTGATTTATGCCCCAACTGCTTGTTTTGGAGTGTGCACGTGGTGCAATTGATGTTATTTATGCACCAACTTCTTGTTTTCGAGGGAGCACGTGGCACAACTGATGTTATTTATGCCCCAGCTTCTTGTTCCGAAGTGAGCACGTGGTACAACTGATATTATTTTTGCCCAAACTGCTAGTTCTGGATTGAGCAATTGGTGCAATTGCTGTTATTTATGCCCCAACTGCTTTTATTGGAGTGAGTACGTTGTGGAACTGATGTTATTTTTGCGCCAACTGCTTGTTCTGGAGTGAGCACGTGGTGCAACTAATGTTATTTATGCCCCAACTGCTTGTTTTCGAGTGAGCACGTGGTGCAATTGATGTTATTTATGCCCCAACTGCTTGTTTTTGAGTGAGCACGTGGCGCAACTGATGTTATTTATGCCATATCTGCTTGTTCTGGAGTGAGCACGTGGTACAACTGATATTATTTTTGCCCAAACTGCTAGTTCTGTATTGAGCACTTGGTGCAATTGCTGTTATTTATGTCCCAACTGCTTTTTATTGAAGTGAGCACGTTGTGGAACTGATGTTATTTTTGCGCCAACTGCTTGTTCTGGAGTGAGCACGTGGTGCAACTGATGTTATTTATGCCCCAACTGCTAGTTGTGGATTGACCAAATGGTGCGATTGATGTTATTTATGCCCCAACTGCTTGTTTTGGAGTGAGGAAGTGGTGCAATTGATGATATTAAATCTCCAACTGCTTGTTAGGGAGTGAGCAAGTGGCGAAACTGATGTTATTTTTGCCCCAAATGATGTTCTGGACTGAGCACGTGGTGCAATTGATGTTATTTATGCCCCAATTACTTGTTCTCAAGTGAGCAGGTGGCGCAACTGATGTTATTTATGCCCCAAGTGCTTGATCTGAAGAGAGCACATGGCGCAAATGATATTATGTGTGCCCCAACTGCTTGTTCAGGAGTGAGCACGTGGTGCAATTAATGTTATTTATGACCCAATTGCTTATTTTCGAGTGAGCACGTGGCGCAACTGATGGTATTTATGCCCCAACTGTTTGTTATGGTGTGAGCACGTGCCGCAACCGATATTATTTATGAGCTAACTGCTTGTTCTGGAGTGAGCACGTGGTGCAAATGATTTTATTTATGCCCCAACTGCTTTTTTTTACGAGTGAGCACGTGGTGGAACTGATGTTATTTTTGCGCCAACTGCTTGTTCTGGAGTGAGAACGTTGTGCAACTAATATTATTTTTGCCCCAACTGCTAGTTCTGTATTGAGCACGTGGTGCAATTTGATGTTATTTACGTTCTAACTGATATTTCTGGATTGAGCACCTGGTGCAATTGATGTTATTTATCCTCCAACTGCTTGTTTTGGAGTAAGAACGTGGTGTAATTGATGTTATTTATTCCCCAACTGCTTATTTTAGATGGAGCACGTGGTGGAACTGATGTTATTTTTGCGCCAATTGCTTATACTGGAGTGAGCACGTGGTGCAAATAATATTATGTTTGCCCCAACTGCTAGTTCTGGATTGACCACGTGGTGCAATTTATGTTATTTATGCCCCAACTGCTTGTTTTCGAGTAAGCACGTGCGCAACTTATGTTATTTATGCCCTAACTGCTTGTTCTTATGTGAGCACGTGGCGCAACTGATGTTATTTTTGCCCCAGCTGCTTGTTCTGGAGTGAGCACGTGGTGCAACTGATATTATTTTTGCCCCAACTGCCAGTTCTGGATTGAGCACGTGGTGCAATTGATGTTATTTATGCCCCAACTGCTTGTTTTGTAGTGTGCACGTGGTGCAATTGATGTTATTTATGCACCAACTGCTTGTTTTCGAGGGAGCACGTGGCACAACTGATGTTATTTATGCCCCAGCTGCTTGTTCTGGAGTGAGCACGTGGTGCAACTGATATTATTTTTGCCCCAACTGCCAGTTCTGTATTGAGCACGTGGTGCAATTGATGTTATTTATGCCCCAACTGCTTGTTTTGGAGTGTGCACGTGGTGCAATTTATGTTATTTATGCACCAACTGCTTGTTTTCGAGGGAGCACGTGGCACAACTGACGTTATTTATGCCCCAGCTTCTTGTTCCGAAGTGAGCACGTGGTACAACTGATATTATTTTTGCCCAAACTGCTAGTTCTGGATTGAGCAATTGGTGCAATTGCTGTTATTTATGCCCCAACTGCTTTTATTGGAGTAAGCATGTGGTGCAACTGATGTTATTGTTGCCCCAACTGCTTGCTCTGGAGTGAGCACGTGGTGCAAATGATATTATTTTTGCCCCAACTACTAGTTCTGGATTGAGCACATGGTGCAATTGATGTTATTTATGCTCCACCTGCTAGTTCTGGATTTAGCACGTGGTGCAATTGATGTTATGTATGCCCCAATTACTTGTTTTCAAATGAGCAGGTGGCGCAACTGATGTTATTTATGTCCCAACTGCTTGATCTGAAGAGAGCACATGGCGCAAATGATATTATGTGTGCCCCAACTGCTTGTTCTGGAGTGAGCACGTGGTGCAATTGATGTTATTTATGCCCCAACTGCTTGTTTTGGAGTGAGCACGTGGTGGAACTGATATTATTTTTGCCCAACTGCTAGTTCTGGATTGACCAAATGGTGCGATTGATGTTATTTATGCCCCAACTGCTTGTTTTGGAGTGAGGAAGTGGTGCAATTGATGTTATTAAATCTCCAACTGCTTGTTAGGGAGTGAGCAAGTGGCGAAACTGATGTTACTTTTGCCCCAAATGATGTTCTGGACAGAGCACGTGGTGCAATTGATGTTATTTATGCCCCAATTACTTGTTTTCAAGTGAGCAGGTGGCGCAACTGATGTTATTTATGCCCCAAGTGCTTGATCTGAAGAGAGCACATGGCGCAAATGATATTATGTGTGCCCCAACTGCTTGTTCAGGAGTGAGCACGTGGTGCAATTGATGTTATTTATGACCCAATTGCTTATTTTCGAGTGAGCACGTGGCGCAACTGATGGTATTTATGCCTTAACTGTTTGTTATGGTGTGAGCACGTGCCGCAACCGATATTATTTATGAGCTAACTGCTTGTTCTGGAGTGAGCACGTGGTGCAAATGATTTTATTTATGCCCCAACTGCTTTTTTTTACGAGTGAGCACGTGGTGGGACTGATGTTATTTTTGCCCCAACTGCTAGTTCTGTATTGAGCACGTGGTGCAATTTGATGTTATTTACGTTCCAACTGCTATTTCTGGATTAAGCACGTGGTGCAATTGATGTTATTTATTCCCCAACTGCTTATTTTAGATGGAGCACGAGGTGGAACTGATGTTATTTTTGCGCCAACTGCTTATACTGGAGTGAGCACGTGGTGCAAATAATATTATGTTTGCCCCAACTGCCAGTTCTGGATTGAGCACGTGGTGCAATTGATGTTATTTATGCCCCAACTGCTTGTTTTGGAGTGTGCACGTGGTGCAATTGATGTTATTTATGCACCAACTGCTTGTTTTCGAGGGAGCACGTGGCACAACTGATGTTATTTATGCCCCAGCTTCTTGTTCCGAAGTGAGCACGTGGTACAACTGATATTATTTTTGCCCAAACTGCTAGTTCTGGATTGAGCAATTGGTGCAATTGCTGTTATTTATGCCCCAACTGCTTTTATTGGAGTGAGTACGTTGTGGAACTGATGTTATTTTTGCGCCAACTGCTTGTTCTGGAGTGAGCACGTGGTGCAACTAATGTTATTTATGCCCCAACTGCTTGTTTTCGAGTGAGCACGTGGTGCAATTGATGTTATTTATGCCCCAACTGCTTGTTTTTGAGTGAGCACGTGGCGCAACTGATGTTATTTATGCCATATCTGCTTGTTCTGGAGTGAGCACGTGGTACAACTGATATTATTTTTGCCCAAACTGCTAGTTCTGTATTAAGCACTTGGTGCAATTGCTGTTATTTATGTCCCAACTGCTTTTTATTGAAGTGAGCACGTTGTGGAACTGATGTTATTTTTGCGCCAACTGCTTGTTCTGGAGTGAGCACGTGGTGCAACTAATATTATTTTTGCCCCAACTGCCAGTTCTGGATTGAGCACGTGGTGCAATTGATGTTATTTATGCCCCAACTGCTTGTTTTGGAGTGTGCACGTGGTGCAATTGATGTTATTTATGCACCAACTGCTTGTTTTCGAGGGAGCACGTGGCACAACTGATGTTATTTATGCCCCAGCTTCTTGTTCCGAAGTGAGCACGTGGTACAACTGATATTATTTTTGCCCAAACTGCTAGTTCTGGATTGAGCAATTGGTGCAATTGCTGTTATTTATGCCCCAACTGCTTTTATTGGAGTGAGTACGTTGTGGAACTGATGTTATTTTTGCGCCAACTGCTTGTTCTGGAGTGAGCACGTGGTGCAACTAATGTTATTTATGCCCCAACTGCTTGTTTTCGAGTGAGCACGTGGTGCAATTGATGTTATTTATGCCCCAACTGCTTGTTTTTGAGTGAGCACGTGGCGCAACTGATGTTATTTATGCCATATCTGCTTGTTCTGGAGTGAGCACGTGGTACAACTGATATTATTTTTGCCCAAACTGCTAGTTCTGTATTGAGCACTTGGTGCAATTGCTGTTATTTATGTCCCAACTGCTTTTTATTGAAGTGAGCACGTTGTGGAACTGATGTTATTTTTGCGCCAACTGCTTGTTCTGGAGTGAGCACGTGGTGCAACTGATGTTATTTATGCCCCAACTGCTAGTTGTAGATTGACCAAATGGTGCGATTGATGTTATTTATGCCCCAACTGCTTGTTTTGGAGTGAGGAAGTGGTGCAATTGATGATATTAAATCTCCAACTGCTTGTTAGGGAGTGAGCAAGTGGCGAAACTGATGTTATTTTTGCCCCAAATGATGTTCTGGACTGAGCACGTGGTGCAATTGATGTTATTTATGCCCCAATTACTTGTTCTCAAGTGAGCAGGTGGCGCAACTGATGTTATTTATGCCCCAAGTGCTTGATCTGAAGAGAGCACATGGCGCAAATGATATTATGTGTGCCCCAACTGCTTGTTCAGGAGTGAGCACGTGGTGCAATTAATGTTATTTATGACCCAATTGCTTATTTTCGAGTGAGCACGTGGCGCAACTGATGGTATTTATGCCCCAACTGTTTGTTATGGTGTGAGCACGTGCCGCAACCGATATTATTTATGAGCTAACTGCTTGTTCTGGAGTGAGCACGTGGTGCAAATGATTTTATTTATGCCCCAACTGCTTTTTTTTACGAGTGAGCACGTGGTGGAACTGATGTTATTTTTGCGCCAACTGCTTGTTCTGGAGTGAGCACGTTGTGCAACTAATATTATTTTTGCCCCAACTGCTAGTTCTGTATTGAGCACGTGGTGCAATTTGATGTTATTTACGTTCTAACTGCTATTTCTGGATTGAGCACCTGGTGCAATTGATGTTATTTATCCTCCAACTGCTTGTTTTGGAGTAAGAACGTGGTGCAATTGATGTTATTTATTCCCCAACTGCTTATTTTAGATGGAGCACGTGGTGGAACTGATGTTATTTTTGCGCCAATTGCTTATACTGGAGTGAGCACGTGGTGCAAATAATATTATGTTTGCCCCAACTGCTAGTTCTGGATTGACCACGTGGTGCAATTGATGTTATTTAAGCCCCAACTGCTTGTTTTCGAGTAAGCACGTGCGCAACTTATGTTATTTATGCCCTAACTGCTTGTTCTTATGTGAGCACGTGGCGCAACTGATGTTATTTTTGCCCCAGCTGCTTGTTCTGGAGTGAGCACGTGGTGCAACTGATATTATTTTTGCCCCAACTGCCAGTTCTGGATTGAGCACGTGGTGCAATTGATGTTATTTATGCCCCAACTGCTTGTTTTGGAGTGTGCACGTGGTGCAATTGATGTTATTTATGCACCAACTGCTTGTTTTCGAGGGAGCACGTGGCACAACTGATGTTATTTATGCCCCAGCTGCTTGTTCTGGAGTGAGCACGTGGTGCAACTGATATTATTTTTGCCCTAACTGCCAGTTCTGTATTGAGCACGTGGTGCAATTGATGTTATTTATGCCCCAACTGCTTGTTTTGGAGTGTGCACGTGGTGCAATTTATGTTATTTATGCACCAACTGCTTGTTTTCGAGGGAGCACGTGGCACAACTGACGTTATTTATGCCCCAGCTTCTTGTTCCGAAGTGAGCACGTGGTACAACTGATATTATTTTTGCCCAAACTGCTAGTTCTGGATTGAGCAATTGGTGCAATTGCTGTTATTTATGCCCCAACTGCTTTTATTGGAGTAAGCATGTGGTGCAACTGATGTTATTGTTGCCCCAACTGCTTGCTCTGGAGTGAGCACGTGGTGCAAATGATATTATTTTTGCCCCAACTGCTAGTTCTGGATTGAGCACGTGGTGCAATTGATGTTATTTATGCTCCACCTGCTAGTTCTGGATTTAGCACGTGGTGCAATTGATGTTATGTATGCCCCAATTACTTGTTTTCAAATGAGCAGGTGGCGCAACTGATGTTATTTATGTCCCAACTGCTTGATCTGAAGAGAGCACATGGCGCAAATGATATTATGTGTGCCCCAACTGCTTGTTCTGGAGTGAGCACGTGGTGCAATTGATGTTATTTATGACCTAATCGCTTGTTTTCGAGTGAGCACGTGGCGCAACTGATGATAATTATGCCCCAACTGTTTGTTCTGGTGAGAGCACGTGCCGCAACTGATATTATTTATGAGCTAACTGCTTGTTCTAGAGAGAGAGCACGTGGCGCAACTGATATTATTTTTGCCCCAACTGCTCGTTCTGGATTGAGCACGTAGTACAATTGAAGTTATTTATGCCCCAACTGCTTATTTTGGAGTAAGGAAGTGGTGCAACTGATGTTATTGTTGCCCCAACTGCTTGCTCTGGAGTGAGCACGTGGTGCAAATGATATTATTTTTGCCGCAACTGCTTGTTTTGGAGTGGGCACTTGGTGCAATTGATGTTATTTATGCCCCAACTGCTTATTTTCGAGTGAGCACGTAGCGCAACTGATGTTATTTATACCCCCACTGCTTTTTCTGAAGTGAGCACGTGTTGCACCTGATATTAATTTTTGCCCCAACTGCTAGTTCTTGATTGAGCACGTGGTGCAATTGATGTTATTTATGTCCCAACTGCTTGTATAGGAGTGAGCATGTGGTGAAACTGATGTTATTTTTGCGCCAACTGCTTGTTCTGGAGAAAGCACGTAGTGCAATTGATTTTATGTATTGCCCAACTGCTTGTTTTGGAGTGAGCACGTGGTGGAACTCATGTTATTTTTGCGCCAACTGCTTGTTCTGGAGTGAGCACGTGGTGCAAAGGATTTTATTTATGCCCCAAATGCTTTTTTTTTTTTGAGTGAGCACGTGGTGGAACTGATGTCATTTTTGCGCCAACTGCTTGTTCTAGAGTGAGCACGTGGTGCAACTAATATTATTTTTGCCCCAACTGCTAGTTCTGGATTAAGCACGTGGTGCAATTGATGTTATTTATGCCCCAACTGCTTGTTCTGGAGTTAGCACGTGGCGCAACTTATGTTATTTATGCCCTAACTGCTTGTTCTGATGTGAGCACGTGGCGCAACTGATGTTATTTATGCCCCAGCTGCTTGTTCTGGAGTGAGCACGTGGTGCAACTGATGGTATTTATGCCCCAAGTGCTTGATCTGAAGAGAGCACATGGCGCAAATGATATTATGTGTGCCCCAACTGCTTGTTCAGGAGTGAGCACGTGGTGCAATTGATGTTATTTATGACCCAATTGCTTATTTTCGAGTGAGCACGTGGCGCAACTGATGGTATTTATGCCCCAACTGTTTGTTATGGTGTGAGCACGTGCCGCAACCGATATTATTTATGAGCTAACTGCTTGTTCTAGAGAGAGCACATAGCGCAACTAATATTATTTTTGCCCCAACTGCTCGTTCTGGATTGAGCACGTGGTACAATTGAAGTTATTTATGCCCCAACTGCTTATTTTGGAGTAAGCAAGTGGTGCAACTGATGTTATTGTTGCCCCAACTGCTTGCTCTGGAGTGAGCACGTTGTGTAAATGATATTATTTTTGCCCCAACTGCTAGTTCTGGATTGAGCACGTGGTGCAATTGATGTTATTTATGCTCAACCTGCTAGTTCTGGATTGAACACGTCGTGCAATTGATGTTATTTTTGCCCTAAATGATGTTATGGACTGAGCACGTGGTGCAATTGATGTTATGTAGCCCCAATTACTTGTTTTCAAGTGAGCAGGTGGCGCAACTGATGTTATTTATGTCCCAACTGCTTGATCTGAAGAGAGCACATGGCGCAAATGATATTATGTGTGCCCCAACTGCTTGTTTTGGAGTGTGCACGTGGTGCAATTGATGTTATTAATGCCCCAGCTGCTTGTTCTGGAGTGAGCACGTGGTGCAACTGATATTATTTTTGCCCAAACTGCTAGTTCTGGATTGAGCAATTGGTGCAATTGCTGTTATTTATGCCCCAACTGCTTTTATTGGAGTGAGTACGTTGTGGAACTGATGTTATTTTTGCGCCAACTGCTTGTTCTGGAGTGAGCACGTTATGCAACTAATGTTATTTATGCCCCAACTGCTTGTTTTGGAGTGAGCACGTGGCGCAATCGAAGTTATATTTGCTCCAACTGCTAGTTCTGGATTGAGTACGTGGTGCAATTGATGTTATTTAAGCTCCAACTGCTTGTTAGGGACTGACCAAGTGGCGCAACTGATGTTATTTTTGCCCCAAATGGTGTTCTGGACTGAGCACATGGTGCAATTGATGTTATTTATGTCACAATTGCTTGTTTTCAAGTGAGCAGGTGGTGCAAATGATGTTATTTATGCCCCAAATGCTTGATCTGAAGTGAGCACATGGCGCAAATGATATTATTTATTCCCCAACTGCTTGTTCTGTAGTGAGCACTTGGTGCAATTACTGTTATTTATGTCCCAACTGCTTTTATTGAAGAGAGCACGTTGTGGAACTGATGTTATTTTTGCGCCAACTGCTTGTTCTGGAGTGAGCACGTGGTGCAACTGATGTTATTTATGCACCAACTGCTTGTTTTGGAGTGAGCACGTGGTGGAACTGATATTATTTTTGCCCAACTGCTAGTTCTGGATTGACCAAATGGTGCGATTGATTTTATTTATGCCCCAACTCCTTTTTTTGGAGTGAGGAAGTGGTGCAATTGATATTACTAAATCTCCAACTGCTTGTTAGGGAGTGAGCAAGTGGCGAAACTGATGTTATTTTTGCCCCAAATGATGTTCTGGACTGAGCACGTGGTGCAATTGATGTTAATTATGCCCCAATTACTTGTTTTCAAGTGAGCAGGTGGCGCAACTGATGTTATTTATGCCCAAAGTGCTTGATCTGAAGAGAGCACATGGCGCAAATGATATTATGTGTGCCCCAACTGCTTGTTCAGGAGTGAGCACGTGGTGCAATTGATGTTATTTATGCCCCAACTGTTTGTTATGGTGTGAGCACGTGCCGCAACCGATATTATTTATGAGCTAACTGCTTGTTCTGGAGTGAGCACGTGGTGCAAATGATTTTATTTATGCCCCAACTGCTTTTTTTTACGAGTGAGCACGTGATGGAACTGATGTTATTTTTGCGCCAACTGCTTGTTCTGGAGTGAGCACGTGGTGCAACTAATATTATTTTTGCCCCAACTGCTCGTTCTGTATTGAGCACGTGGTGCAATTTGATGTTATTTACGTTCCAACTGCTATTTCTGGATTGAGCACGTGGTGCAATTGATGTTATTTATCCTCCAACTGCTTGTTTTGGAGTAAGAACGTGGTGCAATTGATGTTATTTATTCCCCAACTGCTTATTTTAGATGGAGCACGTGGTGGAACTGATGTTATTTTTGCGCCAACTGCTTATACTGGAGTGAGCACGTGGTGCAAATAATATTATGTTTGCCCCAACTGCTAGTTCTGGATTGACCACGTGGTGCAATTGATGTTATTTATGCCCCAACTGCTTGTTTTCGAGTAAGCACGTGGTGCAACTTATGTTATTTATGCCCTAACTGCTTGTTCTTATGTGAGCACGTGGCGCATCTGATGTTATTTTTGCCCCAGCTGCTTGTTCTGGAGTGAGCATGTGGTGCAACTGATATTATTTTTGCCCCAACTGCCAGTTCTGGATTGAGCACGTGGTGCAATTGATGTTATTTATGCCCCAACTGCTTGTTTTGGAGTGTGCACGTTGTGCAATTGATGTTATTTATGCACCAACTGCTTGTTTTCGAGGGAGCACGTGGCACAACTGATGTTATTTATGCCCCAGCTGCTTGTTCTGGAGTGAGCACGTGGTGCAATTGATGTTATTTATGCACCAACTGCTTGTTTTGGAGTGTGCACGTGGTGCAACTAATGTTATTTATGCCCCAACTGCTTGTTTTGGAGTGAGCACGTGGTGGAACTGATATTATTTTTGCCCAACTGCTAGTTCTAGATTGACCACGTGGTGCGATTGATGTTATTTATTCCCCAACTGCTTGTTTTGGAGTGAGCAAGTGGTGCAATTGATGTTATTTAATCTCCAACTGCTTGTTAGGGAGTGAGCAAGTGGCACAACTGATGTTATTTTTGCCCCAAATGATGTTATGGACTGAGCACGTGGTGCAATTGATGTTATTTATGCCCCAATTACTCGTTTTCAAGTGAGCAGGTGGCGGAACTGATGTTATTTATGTCCCAACTGCTTGATCTGAAGAGAGCACATGGCGCAAATGATATTATGTGTGCCCCAACTGCTTGTTCTGGAGTGAGCACGTGGTGCAATTGATGTTATTTATGACCCAATTGCTTGTTTTCGAGTGAGCACGTGGCGCAACTGATGGTATTTATGCCCCAACTGTTTGTTCTGGTGTGAGCACGTGCCGCAACTGATATTATTTATGAGCTAACTGCTTGTTCTAAAGAGAGCACGTAGCGCAACTGATATTATTTTTGCCCCAACTCCTCGTTCTGGATTGAGCACGTGGTGCAATTGAAGTTATTTATGCCCCAACTGCTTATTTTGGAGTAAGCATGTGGTGCAACTGATGTTATTGTTGCCCCAACTGCTTGCTCTGGAGTGAGCACGTTGTGCAAATGATATTATTTTTGCCCCAACTGCTAGTTCTGGATTGAGCACGTGGTGCAATTGATGTTATTTATGCTCCACCTGCTAGTTCTGGATTGAGCACGTGGTGCAATTGATGTTATTTTTGCCCCAAAGGATGTATTGGACTGAGCACGTGGTGCAATTGATGTTATGTATGCCCCAATTACTCGTTTTCAAGTGAGCAGGTGGCGGAACTGATGTTATTTATGTCCCAACTGCTTGATCTGAAGAGAGCACATGGCGCAAATGATATTATGTGTGCCCCAACTGCTTGTTCTGGAGTGAGCACGTGGTGCAATTGATGTTATTTATGACCCAATTGCTTGTTTTCGAGTGAGCACGTGGCGCAACTGATGATAATTATGCCCCAACTGTTTGTTCTGGTGAGAGCACGTGCCGCAACTGATATTATTTATGAGCTAACTGCTTGTTCTAGAGAGAGAGCACGTGGCGCAACTGATATTATTTTTGCCCCAACTGCTCGTTCTGTATTGAGCACGTAGTGCAATTGAAGTTATTTATGCCCCAACTGCTTATTTTGGAGTAAGCAAGTGGTGCAACTGATGTTATTGTTGCCCCAACTGCTTGCTCTGGAGTGAGCACGTGGTGCAAATGATATTATTTTTGCAACTGCTTGTTTTTGAGTGGGCATTTGGTGCAATTGATGTTATTTATGCCCCAACTGCTTATTTTCGAGTGAGCACGTAGCGCAACTGATGTTATTTATGCCCCCACTGCTTTTTCTGAAGTGAGCACGTGGCGCAACTGATGTTATTTATGCCCCACCTGCTTGTTCTGGAGTGAGCACGTGTTGCACCTGATATTAATTTTTGCCCTAACTGCAAGTTCTTGATTGAGCACGTGGTGCAATTGATGTTATTTATGTCCCAACTGCTTGTATAGGAGTGAGCATGTGGTGAAACTGATGTTATTTTTGCGCCAACTGCTTGTTCTTGAGAAAGCACGTAGTGCAATTGATTTTATGTATGGCCCAACTGCTTGTTTTGGAGTGAGCACGTGGTGGAACTCATGTTATTTTTGCGCCAATTGCTTGTTCTGGAGTGAGCACGTGGTGCAAAGGATTTTATTTATGCCCCAACTGCTTTTTTTTTGGAGTGAGCACGTGGTGGAACTGATGTCATTTTTGCGCCAACTACTTGTTCTGGAGTGAGCACGTGGTGCAACTAATATTATTTTTGCCCCAACTGCTAGTTCTGGATTAAGCACGTGGTGCAATTGATGTTATTTATGCCCCAACTGCTTGTTCTGGAGTTAGCACGTGGCGCAACTTATGTTATTTATGCCCTAACTGCTTGTTCTGATGTGAGCACGTGGCGCAACTGATGTTATTTATGCCCCAGCTGCTTGTTCTGGAGTGAGCACGTTGTGCAACTGATGGTATTTATGCCCCAAGTGCTTGATCTGAAGAGAGCACATGGCGCAAATGATATTATGTGTGCCCTAACTGCTTGTTCAGGAGCGAGCACGTGGTGCAATTGATGTTATTTATGACCCAATTGCTTATTTTCGAGTGAGCACGTGGCACAACTGATGGTATTTATGCCCCAACTGTTTGTTATAGTGTGAGCACGTGCCGCAACCGATATTATTTATGAGCTAACTGCTTGTTCTAGAGAGAGCACGTAGCGCAACTGATATTATTTTTGCCCCAACCGCTCGTTCTGGATTGAGCACGTGGTACAATTGAAGTTATTTATGCCCCAACTGCTTATTTTGGAGTAAGCAAGTGGTGCAACTGATGTTATTGTTGCCCCAACTGCTTGCTCTGGAGTGAGCACGTTGTGTAAATGATATTATTTTTGCACCAACTGCTAGTTCTGGATTGAGCACGTGGTGCAATTGATGTTATTTATGCCATATCTGCTTGTTCTGGAGTGAACACGTGGTGCAATTGATGTTATGTATGCCCCAATTACTTGTTTTCAAGTGAGCAGGTGGCGCAACTGATGTTATTTATGTCCCAACTGCTTGATCTGAAGAGAGCACATGGCGCAAATGATATTATGTGTGCCCCAACTGCTTGTTCTGGAGTGAGCACGTGGTGCAATTGATGTTATTTATGACCCAATTGCTTGTTTTCGAGTGAGCACGTGGCGCAACTGATGATATTTATGCCCCAACTGTTTGTTCTGGTGAGAGCACATGCCGCAACTGATATTATTTATGAGCTAACTGCTTGTTCTAGAGAGAGCACGTGGCGCAACTGATGTTATTTATGCCCTAACTGCTTGTTCTTATGTGAGCACGTGGCGCAACTGATGTTATTTTTGCCCCAGCTGCTTGTTCTGGAGTGAGCACGTGGTGCAACTGATATTATTTTTGCCCCAACTGCCAGTTCTGGATTGAGCACGTGGTGCAATTGATGTTATTTATGCCCCAACTGCTTGTTTTGGAGTGTGCACGTGGTGCAATTGATGTTATTTATGCACCAACTGCTTGTTTTCGAGGGAGCACGTGGCACAACTGATGTTATTTATGCCCCAGCTGCTTGATCTGGAGTGACCACGTGGTGCAACTAATATTATTTTTGCCCCAACTGCCAGTTCTGGATTGAGCACGTGGTGCAATTGATGTTATTTATGCCCCAACTGCTTGTTTTGGAGTGTGCACGTGGTGCAATTGATGTTATTTATGCACCAACTGCTTGTTTTCGAGGGAGCACGTGGCACAACTGATGTTATTTATGCCCCAGCTTCTTGTTCCGAAGTGAGCACGTGGTACAACTGATATTATTTTTGCCCAAATTGCTAGTTCTGGATTGAGCAATTGGTGCAATTGCTGTTATTTATGCCCCAACTGCTTTTATTGGAGTGAGAACGTTGTGGAACTGATGTTATTTTTGCGCCAACTGCTTGTTCTGGAGTTAGCACGTGGTGCAACTAATGTTATTTATGCCCCAACTGCTTGTTTTGGAGTGAGCACGTGGTGGAACTGATATTATTTTTGCCCAACTGCTAGTTCTAGATTGACCACGTGGTGCGATTGATGTTATTTATGCCCCAACTGCTTGTTTTGGAGTGAGCAAGTGGTGCAATTGATGTTATTTAATCTCCAACTGCTTGTTAGGGAGTGAGCAAGTGGCGCAACTGATGTTATTTTTGCCCCAAATGATCTTATGGACTGAGCACGTGGTGCAATTGATGTTATTTATGCCCCAATTACTCGTTTTCAAGTGAGCAGGTGGCGGAACTGATGTTATTTATGCCCCAACTGTTTGATCTGAAGAGAGCACATGGCGCAAATGATATTATGTGTGCCCCAACTGCTTGTTCTGGAGTGAGCACGTGGTGCAATTGATGTTATTTATGACCCAATTGCTTGTTTTCGAGTGAGCACGTGGCGCAACTGATGGTATTTATGCCCCAACTGTTTGTTCTGATGTGAGCACGTGCCGCAACTGATATTATTTATGAGCTAACTGCTTGTTCTAAAGAGAGCACGTAGCGCAACTGATATTATTTTTGCCCCAACTGCTCGTTCTGGATTGAGCACGTGGTGCAATTGAAGTTATTTATGCCCCAACTGCTTATTTTGGAGTAAGCATGTGGTGCAACTGATGTTATTGTTGCCCCAACTGCTTGCTCTGGAGTGAGCACGTGGTGCAAATGATATTATTTTTGCTCCAACTGCTAGTTCTGGATTGAGCACGTGGTGCAATTGATGTTATTTATGCTCCACCTGCTAGTTCTGGATTGAGCACGTGGTGCAATTGATGTTATTTTTGCCCCAAATGATGTTTTGGACTGAGCACGTGGTGCAATTGATGTTATGTATGCCCCAATTACTTGTTTTCAAATGAGCAGGTGGCGCAACTGATGTTATTTATGTCCCAACTGCTTTATCTGAAGAGAGCACATGGCGCAAATGATATTATGTGTGCCCCAACTGCTTGTTCTGGAGTGAGCACGTGGTGCAATTGATGTTATTTATGACCCAATTGCTTGTTTTCGAGTGAGCACGTGGCGCAACTGATGACAATTATGCCCCAACTGTTTGTTCTGGTGAGAGCACGTGCCGCAACTGATATTATTTATGAGCTAACTGCTTGTTCTAGAGAGAGCACGTGGCGCAACTGATATTATTTTTGCCCCAACTGCTCGTTCTGGATTGAGCACGTAGTGCAAATGATATTATTTTTGCCGCAACTGCTTGTTTTGGAGTGGGCACTTGGTGCAATTGATGTTATTTATGCCCCAACTGCTTATTTTCGAGTGAGCACGTAGCGCAACTGATGTTATTTATTCCCCCACTGCTTTTTCTGAAGTGAGCACGTGGCGCAACTGATGTTATTTATGCCCCACCTGCTTGTTCTAGAGTGAGCACGTGTTGCACCTGATATTAATTTTTGCCCCAACTGCTTGTTCTTGATTGAGCACGTGGTGCAATTGATGTTATTTATGTCCCAGCTGCTTGTTCTGGAATGAGCACGTGGTGCAACTGATATTATGTTTGCCCCAACTGCTAGTTCTGGATTGACCACGTGGTGCAATTGATGTTATTTATGTCCCAACTGCTGGTTTTGGAGTGAGCACGTGGCGCAACTGATGTTATTTATGCCCTACATGCTTGTTCTGAAGTTATCAAGTGGCGCAACTGATGTTATTTATGCCCCAACAGCTTGTTCTGGAGTGAGCACGTGGCGCAATCGAAGTTATATTTGCTCCAACTGCTAGTTCTGGATTGAGCACGTGGTGCAATTGATGTTATTTATGCTACAACTGCTTGTTAGGGACTGAGCAAGTGGCGCAACTGATGTTATTTTTGCCCCAACTGCTTGTTCAGGAGTGAGCACGTGGTGCAATTGATGTTATTTATGACCCAATTGCTTATTTTCGAGTGAGCACGTAGCGCAACTGATGGTATTTATGCCCCAACTGTTTGTTATGGTGTGAGCACGTGCCGCAACCGATATTATTTATGAGCTAACTGCTTGTTCTAGAGAGAGCACGTAGAGCAACTGATATTATTTTTGCCCCAACTGCTTGTTCTGGATTGAGCACGTGTTACAATTGAAGTTATTTATGCCCCAAATGCTTATTTTGGAGTAAGCAAGTGGTGCAACTGATGTTATTGTTGCCCCAACTGCTAGTCCTGGATTGAGCACGTGGTGCAATTGATGTTATTTATGCTCCACCTGCTATTTCTGGATTGAGCACATGGTGCAATTGATGTTATTTATGCCCCAAATGCTTGTTTTCGAGTAAGCACGTGGCGTAACTTATGTTATTTATGCCCTAACTGTTTGTTCTGATGTGAGCACGTGGCGCAACTGATGTTATTTATGCCCCAGCTGCTTGTTCTAGAGTGAGCACGTGGTGCAACTAATATTATTTTTGCCCAAACTGCTAGTTCTGGATTGACCACGTGGTGCAATTCATGTTATTTAAGTCCCAACTGCTGGATTTGGAGTGAGCACGTGGCGCAACTGATGTTATTTATGCCCTACATGCTTGTTTTGAAGTTAGCACGTGGCGCAACTGATGTTATTTATGCCCCAACAGCTTGTTCTGGAGTGAGCACGTGGCGTAATCGAAGTTATATTTGCTCCAACTGCTAGTTCTGGATTGAGCACGTGGTGCAATTGATGTTATTTATGCCGCAACTGCTTATTTTGGAGTAAGCAAGAGGTGCAACTGATGTTATTGTTGCCCCAACTGCTTGCTCTGGAGTGAGCACGTGGTGAAACTGATATTATTTTTGCCCAACTGCTAGTTCTGGATTGACCAAATGGTGCGATTGATGTTATTTATGCCCCAACTGCTTGTTTTGGAGTGAGGAAGTGGTGCAATTGATGTTATTAAATCTCCAACTGCTTGTTAGGGAGTGAGCAAGTGGCGAAACTGATGTTATTTTTGCCCCAAATGATGTTCTGGACTGAGCACGTGGTGCAATTGATGTTATTTATGCCCCAATTACTTGTTTTCAAGTGAGCAGGTGGCGCAACTGATGTTATTTATGCCCCAAGTGCTTGATCTGAAGAGAGCACATGGCGCAAATGATATTATGTGTACCCCAACTGCTTGTTCAGGAGTGAGCACGTGGTGCAATTGATGTTATTTATGACCCAACTGCTTATTTTGGAGTAAGCAAGTGGTGCAACTGATGTTATTGTTGCCCCAACTGCTTGCTCTGGAGTGAGCACGTGGTGCAAATGATATTATTTTTGCCGCAACTGCTTGTTTTGGAGTGGGCACTTGGTGCAATTGATGTTATTTATGCCCCAACTGCTTATTTTCGAGTTAGCACGTAGCGCAACTGATGTTATTTATGCCCCCACTGCTTTTTCTGAAGTGAGCACTTGGCGCAACTGATGTTATTTATGCCCCACCTGCTTGTTCTGGAGTGAGCACGTGTTGCACCTGATATTAATTTTTGCCCCAACTGCTAGTTCTTGATTGAGCACGTGGTGCAATTGATGTTATTTATGTCCCAACTGCTTGTATAGGAGTGAGCATGTGGTGAAACTGATGTTATTTTTGCGCCAACTGCTTGTTCTGGAGAAAGCACGTAGTGCAATTGATTTTATGTATGGCCCAACTGCTTGTTTTGAAGTGAGCACGTGCCGCAACCGATATTATTTATGAGCTAACTGCTTGTTCTAGAGAGAGCACGTAGAGCAACTGATATTATTTTTGCCCCAACTGCTTGTTCTGGATTGAGCACGTGTTACAATTGAAGTTATTTATGCCCCAAATGCTTATTTTGGAGTAAGCAAGTGGTGCAACTGATGTTATTGTTGCCCCAACTGCTTGCTCTGGAGTGAGCACATGGTGCAAATGATATTATTTTTGCCGCAACTGCTTGTTTTGGAGTGGGCACTTGGTGCAATTGATGTTATTTATGCCCCAACTGCTTATTTTCGAGTTAGCACGTAGCGCAACTGATGTTATTTATGCCCCCACTGCTTTTTCTGAAGTGAGCACGTGGCGCAACTGATGTTATTTATGCCCCACCTGCTTGTTCTGGAGTGAGCACGTGTTGCACCTGATATTAATTTTTGCCCCAACTGCTAGTTCTTGATTGAGCACGTGGTGCAATTGATGTTATTTATGTCCCAACTGCTTGTATAGGAGTGAGCATGTGGTGAAACTGATGTTATTTTTGCTCCAACTGCTTGTTCTGGAGAAAGCACGTAGTGCAATTGATTTTATGTATGGCCCAACTGCTTGTTTTGGAGTGAGCACGTGGTGGAACTCATGTTATTTTTGCGCCAACTGCTTGTTCTGGAGTGAGCACGTGGTGCAAAGGATTTTGTTTATGCCCCAACTGCTTTTTTTGTTTGAGTGAGCACGTGATGGAACTGATGTCATTTTTGTGCCAACTGCTTGTTCTGGAGTGAGCACGTGGTGCAACTAATATTATTTTTGCCCCAACTGCTAGTTCTGGATTAAGCACGTGGTGCAATTGATGTTATTTATGCCCCAACTGCTTGTTCTGGAGTGAGCACGTGGTGCAACTGATGGTATTTATGCCCCAAGTGCTTGATCTGAAGAGAGCACATGGCGCAAATGATATTATGTGTGCCCCAACTGCTTGTTCAGGAGTGAGCACGTGGTGCAATTGATGTTATTTATGACCCAATTGCTTATTTTCGAGTGAGCACGTGGCGCAACTGATGGTATTTATGCCCCAACTGTTTGTTATGGTGTGAGCACGTGCCGCAACCGATATTATTTATGAGCTAACTGCTTGTTCTAGAGAGAGCACGTAGCGCAACTGATATTATTTTTGCCCCAACTGCTCGTTCTGGATTGAGCACGTGGTACAATTGAAGTTATTTATGCCCCAACTGCTTATTTTGGAGTAAGCAAGTGGTGCAACTGATGTTATTGTTGCCCCAACTGCTTGCTCTAGAGTGAGCACGTTGTGTAAATGATATTATTTTTGCCCCAACTGCTAGTTCTGGATTGAGCACGTGGTGCAATTGATGTTATTTATGCTCAACCTGCTAGTTCTGGATTGAGCACGTGGTGCAATTGATGTTATTTTTGCCCTAAATGATGTTATGGACTGAGCACGTGGTGCAATTGATGTTATGTATGCCCCAATTACTTGTTTTCAAGTGAGCAGGTGGCGCAACTGATGTTATTTATGTCCCAACTGCTTGATCTGAAGAGAACACATGGCGCAACTGATATTATTTTTGCCCCAACTGCTCGTTCTGGATTGAGCACGTGGTGCAATTGAAGTTATTTATGCCCCAACTCCTTATTTTCGAGTGAGCACGTAGCGCAACTGATGTTATTTATGCCCCCACTGCTTTTTCTGAAGTGAGCACGTGGTGCAACTAATATTATTTTTGCCCCAACTGCTAGTTCTGGATTGAGCACGTGGTGCAATTTATGTTATTTATGCACCAACTGCTTGTTCTGGAGTTAGCACGTGGCGCAACTGATGTTATTTATGCCCTACATGCTTGTTCTGAAGTTATCAAGTGGCGCAACTGATGTTATTTATGCCCCAACAGCATGTTCTGGAGTGAGTACGTGGCGCAATCGAAGTTATATTTGCTCCAACTGCTAGTTCTGGATTGAGCACGTGGTGCAATTGATGTTATTTAAGCTCCAACTGCTTGTTAGGGACTGAGCAAGTGGCGCAACTGATGTTATTTTTGCCCCAAATGGTGTTCTGGACTGAGCACATGGTGCAATTGATGTTATTTATGTCACAATTGCTTGTTTTCAAGTGAGCAGGTGGTGCAAATGTAGTTATTTATGCCCCAAATGCTTGATCTGAAGTGAGCACATGGCGCAAATGATATTATTTATTCCCCAACTGCTTGTTCTGTAGTGAGCACGTGGTGCAATTGATGTTATTTATGCCCCAACTGCTTGTTTTTGAGTGAGCACGTGGCGCAACTGATGTTATTTATGCCATATCTGCTTGTTCTGGTGTGAGCACGTGGTACAACTGATATTATTTTTGCCCAAACTGCTAGTTCTGTATTGAGCACTTGGTGCAATTGCTGTTATTTATGTCCCAACTGCTTCTATTGAAGTGAGCACGTTGTGGAACTGATGTTATTTTTGCGTCAACTGCTTGTTCTGGAGTGAGCACGTGGTGCAACTGATGTTATTTATGCCCCAACTGCTTGTTTTGGAGTGAGCACGTGGTGGAACTGATATTATTTTTGCCCAACTGCTAGTTCTGGATTGACCAAATGGTGCGATTGATGTTATTTATGCCCCAACTGCTTGTTTTGGAGTGAGGAAGTGGTGCAATTGATGTTATTAAATCTCCAACTGCTTGTTAGGGAGTGAGCAAGTGGCGGAACTGATGTTATTTTTGCCCCAAATGATGTTCTGGACTGAGCACGTTGTGCAATTGATGTTATTTATGCCCCAATTACTTGTTTTCAAGTGAGCAGGTGGCGCAACTGATGTTATTTATGCCCCAAGTGCTTGATCTGAAGAGAGCACATGGCGCAAATGATATTATGTGTACCCCAACTGCTTGTTCAGGAGTGAGCACGTGGTGCAATTGATGTTATTTATGACCCAATTGCTTATTTTCGAGTGAGCACGTGACGCAACTGATGGTATTTATGCCCCAACTGTTTGTTATGGTGTGAGCACGTGCCGCAACCGATATTATTTATGAGCTAACTGCTTGTTCTAGAGAGAGCACGTAGAGCAACTGATATTATTTTTGCCCCAACTGCTTGTTCTGGATTGAGCACGTGTTACAATTGAAGTTATTTATGCCCCAAATGCTTATTTTGGAGTAAGCAAGTGGTGCAACTGATGTTATTTATGCCCCAACTGCTTGATCTGAAGTGAGCACATGGCGCAAATGATATTATTCATTCCCCAACTGCTTGTTCCGTAGTGAGCACGTGGTGCAATTGATGTTATTTATGACCCAATTGCTTATTTTCGAGTGAGCACGTGGCGGAACTGATGGTATTTATGCCCCAACTGTTTGTTCTGATGTGAGCACGTGGCGCAACTGATGTTATTTATGCGTTAACTGCTTGTTCTGGAGAGAGCACGTTTCGCAACTGAAATTATTTTTGCCCCAACTGCTCGTTCTGGTTTGAGCACGTTGTGCAATTGATGTTATTTATGCCGCAACTGCTTATTTTGGAGTAAGCAAGAGGTGCAACTGATGTTATTGTTGCCCCAACTGCTTGCTCTGGAGTGAGCACGTGGTGAAACTGATATTATTTTAGCCCAACTGCTAGTTCTGGATTGACCAAATGGTGCGATTGATGTTATTTATGCCCCAACTGCTTGTTTTGGAGTGAGGAAGTGGTGCAATTGATGTTATTAAATCTCCAACTGCTTGTTAGGGAGTGAGCAAGTGGCGAAACTGATGTTATTTTTGCCCCAAATGATGTTCTGGACTGAGCACGTGGTGCAATTGATGTTATTTATGCCCCAATTACTTGTTTTCAAGTGAGCAGGTGGCTCAACTGATGTTATTTATGCCCCAAGTGCTTGATGTGAAGAGAGCACATGGCGCAAATGATATTATGTGTACCCCAACTGCTTGTTCAGGAGTGAGCACGTGGTGCAATTGATGTTATTTATGACCCAATTGCTTATTTTCGAGTGAGCACGTGGCGCAACTGATGGTATTTATGCCCCAACTGTTTGTTATGGTGTGAGCACGTGTTACAATTGAAGTTATTTATGCCCCAAATGCTTATTTTGGAGTAAGCAAGTGGTGCAACTGATGTTATTGTTGCCCCAACTGCTAGTTCTGGATTGAGCACGTGGTGCAATTGATGTTATTTATGCTCCACCTGCTATTTCTGGATTGAGCACATGGTGCAATTGATGTTATTTATGCCCCAAATGCTTGTTTTCGAGTAAGCACGTGGCGTAACTTATGTTATTTATGCCCTAACTGTTTGTTCTGATGTGAGCACGTGGCGCATCTGATGTTATATATGCCCCAGCTGCTTGTTCTAGAGTGAGCACGTGGTGCAACTAATATTATTTTTGCCCAAACTGCTAGTTCTGGATTGACCACGTGGTGCAATTGATGTTATTTATGTCCCAACTGCTGGATTTGGAGTGAGCACGTGGCGCAACTGATGTTATTTATGCCCTACATGCTTGTTTTGAAGTTAGCACGTGGCGCAACTGATGTTATTTATGCCCCAACAGCTTGTTCTGGAGTGAGCACGTGGCGCAACTGATGTTATTTATGCCCCAGCTGCTTGTTCTAGAGTGAGCACGTTTTGCAACTAATATTCTTTTTGCCCAAACTGCTAGTTCTGGATTGACCACGTGGTGCAATTGATGTTATTTTTGTCCCAACTGCTGGATTTGGAGTGAGCACGTGGCGCAACTGATGTTATTTATGCCCTACATGCTTGTTTTGAAGTTAGCACGTGGCGCAACTGATGTTATTTATGCCCCAACAGCTTGTTCTGGAGTGAGCACGTGGCGTAATCGAAGTTATATTTGCTCCAACTGCTAGTTCTGGATTGAGCACGTGGTGCAATTGATGTTATTTATGCTACAACTGCTTGTTAGGGAGTGAGCATGTGGCGCAACTGATGTTATTTTTGCCCCAAATGGTGTTCTGGACTGAGCACATGGTGCAATTGATGTTATTTATGCCACAATTGCTTGTTTTCAAGTGAGCAGGTTGTGCAACTGATGTTATTTATGCCCCAACTGCTTGATCTGAAGTGAGCACATGGCGCAAATGATATTATTTATTCCCCAACTGCTTGTTCCGTAATGAGCACGTGGTGCAATTGATGTTATTTATGACCCAATTGCTTATTTTCGAGTGAGCACGTGGCGGAACTGATGGTATTTATGCCCCAACTGTTTGTTCTGATGTGAGCACGTGGCGCAACTGATGTTATTTATGCGTTAACTGCTTGTTCTGGAGAGTGCACGTTTCGCAACTGAAATTATTTTTGCCCCAACTGCTCGTTCTGGTTTGAGCACGTTGTGCAATTGATGTTATTTATGCGGCAACTGCTTATTTTGGAGTAAGCAAGAGGTGCAACTGATGTTTTTTTTGCCCCAACTGCTTGCTCTGGAGTGAGCACGTGGTGGAACTGATATTATTGTTGCCCCAACTGTTAGTTCTGTATTGAGCACGTGGTGCAATTGATGTTATTTATGCTCCACCTGCTAGTTCTGGATTGAGCACGTAGTGCAATTGATGCTATTTATGCCCCAACTGCTCGTTCTGAATTGAGCACGTTTTGCAATTGATGTTATTTATGCCCCAACTACTTATTTTGGAGTGTGCACGTGGTGCAATTGATGTTATTTATGCCCCAACTATTTGTTTTCGAGTGAGCACGTGGCGTAACTGATGTTATTTATGCCATATCTGCTTGTTCTGGAGTGAGCACGTGGTACAACTGATATTATTTTTGCCCAAACTGCTAGTTCTGGATTGAGCACGTGGTGCAATTGCTGTTATTTATGCCCCAACTGCTTTTATCGCAGTGAGTACGTTGTGGAACTGATGTTATTTTTGCGCCAACTGCTTGTTCTGGAGTAAGCACGTGGTGCAACTGTTATTATTTATGCGCCAACTGCTTGTTTTAGAGTGAGCACGTGGTGGAACTGATATTATTTTTGCCCAACTGCTAGTTCTGGATTGACCACGTGGTGCGATTGATGTTATTTATGCCCTAACTGCTTGTTTTGGAGTTATTTTTGCCCCAAATGATGTTCTGGACTGAGCACGTGGTGCAATTGATGTTATTTATGCCCAAATTACTTGTTTTCAAGTTAGCAGGTGGCGCAACTGTTGTTATTTATGCCCCAACTGCTTGATCTGAAGAGAGCACATGGCGCAAATGATATTATTTATTCCCCAACTGCTTGTTCTGGAGTATGCACGTGGTGCAATTGAAGTTATTTATGACCCAATTGCTTGTTTTTGAGTGTTCACGTGGCGCAACTGATGGTATTTATGCCCCAACTGTTTGTTCTGGTGTGAGCACATGCCGCAACTGATATTATTTATGAGCTATCTGCTTGTTCTAGAGAGAGCACGTGGCGCAACTGATATTATTGTTGCCCCAAATGCTTGTTTTGGAGTGAGCACGTGGTGGAACTGATGTTATTTTTTCGCCAACTGCTTGTTCTGGGTGAGCACGTGGTGCAAAGGATTTTATTTATGCCCCAACTGCTTTTTTTTTTGAGTGAGCACGTGGTGGAACTGATGTTATTTTTGCGCCAACTGCTTGTTCTGGAGTGAGCACGTGGTGCAACTAATATTATTTTTGCCCCAACTGCTAATTCTGGATTGAGCACGTGGTGCTTATTTTCGAGTGAGCACGTGGCGCAAATGAATTTATTTATGCCCCAACTGCTTGTTTTGGAGTGAGCACGTGGTGGAACTGATGTTATTTTTGCGCCAACTGCTTGTTCTGGGTGAGCACGTGGTGCAAATGATTTTATTTATGCCCCAACTGCTTTTTTTTTGAGTGAGCACGTGGTGGAACTGATGTTATTTTTGCGCCAACTGCTTGTTCTGGAGTGAGCACGTGGTGCAACTAATATTATTTTTGCCCCAACTGCTAGTTCTGGATTGAGAACGTGGTGCTATTGATGTTATTTATGTTCCAACTGCTATTTCTGGATTGAGCACGTGGTGCAATTGATGTTATTTATCCTCCAACTGCTTATTTTAGATGGAGCACGTGGTGGAACTGATGTTATTTTTGCGCCAACTGCTTATACTGGAGTGAGCACGTGGTTCAACTGATGTTATTTATGCCCCAACTGCTAGTTCTGGATTGAGCACGTGGCGCAGCTGATGTTATTTATGCCCTAACTACTTGTTCTGGAGTGAGCACGTGGTGCAACTGATGTTATTTTTGCCCAAACTGCTAGTTATGGATTGAGCACGTGGTGCAATTGATGTTATTTATACCCCAACTGCTTTTAATGGAGTGAGCACGTTGTGGAACTGATGTTATTTATGCCTCAACTGCTTATTTTGGAGTGAGCGTGTGGTGGAACTGATTTTATTTTTGCGCCAACTGCTTGTTCTGGAGTGAGCACGTGGTGCAACTGATATTATTTTTGCCCCAACTGCTAGTTCTGGATTGACCACGTGCTGTGATTGATGTTATTTATGCCCCAAATGCTTGTTTTGAAGTGAGCAAGTGGTGCAATTGATGTCATTTATGCTCCAACTGCTTGTTAGGGAGTGAACAAGTGGCGCAACTGATGTTATTTTTGCCCCAAATGATGTCCTGGACTGAGCACGTGGTGCAATTGATGTTATTTATGCCCCAATTACTTGTTTTCAAGTGAGCAGGGGGCGCAACTGATGTTATTTATGCCCCAACTGCTTGATCTGAAGTGAGCACATGGCGCAAATGATATTATTTGTGCCCCAACTGCTTGTTCTTGAGTAAGCACGTGGTGCAATTGATGTTATTTATGCCCCAATTGCTTGTTTTCGAGTGAGCACGTGGCGCAACTGATGGTATTTATGCCCCAACTGTTTGTTCTGATGTGAGCACGTGAGTAGAATACAATGTTGTATTTACTAGCATTTGTGGTTTCAAACCACCGATAAATCGTTCTTTACGGGGTTATCCCGCCATCTTGTTTCGTCACAAAATCTGCCCTCCATTGACCCAGATATTTTGAACTTGGCGGGTGTTTTTTTTTGGTTCTGGGTGACTACTTCCGGGTGCCGTGATGATCACTTCCGGTTGTCACTTCCGGTCTAGGGGTGGGGCGGCGGTGGCGGCGGCGGCGACGGCGTTGGTGGTGGAGCGGGCGGGGCGCACAACGAGACAAGCCCCGGTCATGTGGAATACTTATATAAGTAGACCAAATAGTCGTCGGGTTCGAGTCCCAGTGTGCGTGTGTGTGCACCCCGCAGGTGCTCACGTGGTGTAATCGAACCCCAGTCATATCGATCCTTCGATGAAGAAGACTGAAGTCAATATGACAGAAAATGATTTAGTCCATCTCTCGAGGTAACCCGAGGATCCCTTTTTCGATTGCATTAATAAAGTTTTGTACACTTCGACATGTTTCCGTACCCATGCATCAACATTACGCGCATGGTGGAAATCTGGTTTAAGAATATACTAGATACACATACAATTTTATTAAAAATTAATACCAAAACTTAATTAATCACCAAAATTTCTTGTATGTATATTGGAGAATAGGTACGTCAATAAAATCTACGAGTCTCCATTAATTTAAACCATAGAGTATCAAGATATACATTAAAATATGTAATATTATCAAACAGCAAAGTTATACCCCTTAATTATAAAATTATGGCAAGGGGAGAGTAATCGGTCCCTTGACTCAACCAGAATTGTGCCCCTTCTACACACTAACTTCCCCCTGAATTACCGTTTACCTGCGACCACAAGCAACCAGTGACGCTTCACCGAGCACACCCCGCGAGAAAAATACAATGGCTAGCCAGCGACGGCCGTACGAGATTTTCCGATACCACTCATCCATAACGCTTCACCGACCACGAGCCGCGTGATATGACAATAGCTGTGGCCAGCGGTTACTAATAACCGCTAGATAAGAACCTGAAGGTAATTACCATTGACGACTAGGCGAGCTGTGGTCAAAAATGCAGTGGTCATGCATACAAGAATTCAGTGCAAATATGTATTTTCTATTTGCTGTAAATCTCTCTCTCTCTCTCTCTCTCTCTCTCTCTCTCTCTCTCTCTCTCTCTCTCTCTCTCTCTCGCTTTTCTCTATTCTCTCTCTTACTATCTCTATCATTCTCTCTTTTTCTCCCTCTACCTCTATCTCACTCTCTCTCTCTCTCATTCTATCTCCTTCTCTCCTTCTACCTCTACCTGTCTAGCTCTCTCACTCTCTCTCTCTCTGTCCCTTTCTCCCTCTCTACCGCTCTCTCTCTCTCTCTCGTCACTCTTCCTCTCTTTTCTTTAATCTCTCTCTATCTCTCAATATCTCTATCATTCTCTCTTTTGCTCTCCCTAACTGACTGTCTCTCTCTCTCACTCTCTCTGTCTCTCTCTCTCTCTCACTCTCTCTGGCCCTTTCTCTCGCTCTCTCGTTTTCTCTCTCTCTACCTCTCTCTCTAGCTCTCTCTCTCACTCGCTCACTCTCTCTGTCCCTATCTCTTTTTCTCTCCCTTGCTATCTCTTTCACTCTCTCACTCTCTCTCTCTCTCTCTGTCCCTATCTCTTTCTCTCACCCTCTTTATCTCTTTCTCTCTCTCGCCCTCCCTAGCTCTCTCTCTCGCTCTCTTTCTCACCTTGTAGCCTGTCCAATGAATAGCACTGTAACCAAAAAACTAATAACACATGAATGTGTGTGTGTGTGTGTGTGTGTGTGTGTGTGTGTGTGTGCGTGGGTGTGCTATCAATTACAGGACATCACAGTCAACCTCAGCATTCTGAGGAGCGCCGTGTATAAGACGACCAGCATTCGTCGAATAGAAGTACCGGGCTCAGTGATCAGCAAAGTAGCACATCTTCTACGTTACCTGTTGTGAAGACTGGTGATTCTTGGTTCTTCATCCCAGCTCTGTCATTAGACATGTTGTTCTGCAAGAAACCTACTTCTTGTAGTCAGACAACCATAGGCCCACATGAGACAACAATTAAGCTGTTTGACGATTCTCCTTCAGATGAAAATATTGAACCTGTGTCTAGCGGTCATGAATCAGCCTATGAGTTTCTCAAGAAAATCAATGCTTTGTGGAATGAAAACTATCCTACCGCTGGTTTCCGAAGTTGCTCCTCTGTCACAGCAGATGAAATACAACACCCATAGAGAAAGGTATGTATAAATAGTAACGGTCACACTCATATTTTCTAAGAACAGTTGTGTTAGTTCCGATGTCTAATGGTACATTTTATTATCTGGTACTCTTTATTTTCACTATGAATTACTAGACGCTGAAGCCTTATAAGTTTCAATGTGATTTTTTCTCCTCTCCAGGTAAATTTTGCAACAGATCCTCACCTCTTGACAGTTCATAGCGTTGACACCGAAGAACGCAACGGCAACTGGCACCATGTAATCAGGGAATGAGAGAATTTTGAGCGACGTATACTAGAGATGGACCAAATGCTAACCCCAGTCCTGGGGACCAGTCACAGAGTCAAAGTCCTGGAGCAGAGAAAAAAGTCAAGAACAACAGTGAAAGAGGCCGAGATAGTCTAACCCCCGTATGGTAACTGGTAATTAAAATTAAAAAATATCAATCCACACTAGCGGACGAGTATTAAATCACCTACATAAAAACAAGGTGGCTGTAATATACTTACAACCATGTCTTTAATAGCTGACCAGGCCTCAATACGAAGAAAACTACAAAGGGTGTGAGGAGACTGTATATGTATATCACGGGTATTCTGTCTTCGCAGACTATAGCTCACAATGACTACAACACAAGTAACTTGACGCCCTCTACACTATCTATTTCATCATGGTTAGAGGTCATGTGGCGATCATGACCCGCATTCCCCAACCCAGCTCAAACATACAACAGGTCAACGAGCGGGTAGTAGAACGCTTAGTTGCGCCATACAGACAGCCACGTCAGCGTAATCTGAACCGCTTGACCTATGAAACTGACTGAAACCGGTTTTACGCGTGGCTAAAAAAACTAGTATATAAACCCGAGGCTGGTAACACTCAACCATCGTGATCAGAAGATGACTACAGAACTCAAGACTGTGCCTGCTAACTGGGTCTACATGACTCGTAGTGGTGAGACTATTAGACCAGTGGGCGGTGGTGATAATGCCGTGTTTGTCTCATCCTACAGAGGAACGAGTACGTTACACATCCGAAAATTTTACGGTGAATCCGACAAGAAGTTCCCGACTAAGAATGGAATGACACTTACTCGGCAAGAATATGAACAGATGATCGCCATGCATCGCGAGATCCTAACTGACTTTGATAGACTCAACCAAGTTATCCAAACCATTAACGAAGTCAAACAAGGTACTAACAGAGACAACCAAGTCAGTAACCAAAACATTCAAGTCAGTGCTCATGGCAAACAAGACACTACCAGAACCAATCAAGTCCAAAACACTCAAGTCAGCGCTCAAGTTAAACAAGGAACTAACCGAAACCACCAAGCAGACGTATACTATACCGCCAGTTTTCAACCCAGCTGCAGTCAGATGTGTGATGACCCCAGCAACCAGATGTGTGATGGACCCAATAGCCAGCTGTTTGACGTGCAACAAGACATCAACCGAAGCAAGCAAGTCCAACACACTTAAGACAGTACTCAAGTCAAACAGGGTACTAAACGAAACCACCAAGTAGCCGCATACTATACAGCCAGTTATCAACCCAGCTACAGTCAGATGTGTGATGACCCCACCAAACAGATAGGTGAAGAGCCCAATAGTCAGATGTTTGATATGCCCAACACTCAGATGATTGATGGCCCGATGGTCTACAATACTCAGATGTCAACCCACCAATCAGGAGACCAGTCGTATGACTACATACCAAGTGACCTATACATACCAGACTACCAGCCGGAAAAACCAACCTACTCAGACAGTGGTGTGAAGAAACCCAGAAACAACATACAATTTGTATAGCTCTGTATGTGAAAATAAAAGGATGTGATGATACTATGTATACCGGCTCATATCACATCATCCATTTCGTATAATGACATTATGCATTTTATTCTTGAAAACTCCACTCCATCCATTGGCACCTTGCCGTCTTGACAGACGATAGTTTGTGCTTTAAAAAGGCATAATAACTTGTAACTATGGCGGTAGCGAGTGTGACTGATAAGGCCAATTTGCGCTGTAAATGTCCGTTCACAGTGGGTGCATCTGAACACGTGGTCATTTCCACCATCATGCACCATCTTACGTCTCAAACGCTTGGTGTGTGACTTTTCTGCAATAATTTTCTCCTTTGACTTTATTCCATTTCTGATATTTGCCCTCCATGCAACACGTTCAGCGGCGACTTGCTCCGAATGTGCATTATCAATGCCTGTATCAATCATGTCCCGCTTACACACATCTTTGTATCGTAATAGAGGCCGACCCTGTGATCTCTTACCCATCTGTAATTCACCAAAAAAGATATCCTTTGGTATTCTACCATCATCCATCCTCCTAAGATGTCCTATCCATCTAAGTCTACGAAGACTGAGCATGGAATAAACTGTCACACAACCTGATCTTTCCAATACTTCAGTATTTGTGATTTTGACTTGCCACTTAATACCAAGAATTCTTCGCAGACACCGCATATGAAAGCTGTTTAAATTGTTCTCTTGCTGTGAGTAAGTTGTCCAGGTTTCACTGCCATAGAGAAGAGTACTAAGGACACAGGCTTGATAGACAAGGACTTTTGTTTTGGCAGTAAGCTTCCTGTTCTCCCAGACTCTTTTTCTTAACCTGTTCATTGTTGTTGCTGCCTTACCAATCCGGATGTTGATTTCCTGATCTAGGGATAATTTGCTATTTACCACTGATCCTAGATATGTAAAATGG
This sequence comes from Cepaea hortensis, assembly GCA_963921405.1. Classification (NCBI taxonomy): domain Eukaryota; kingdom Metazoa; phylum Mollusca; class Gastropoda; order Stylommatophora; family Helicidae; genus Cepaea; species Cepaea hortensis. The sequence goes on along the minus strand of OY992886.1, from coordinate 14,780,491 downwards.
TCTACTATTTCTAGTTCGACGTCGTCAAAAAAGATTGATGGTACCCCATGTGCACCTTGTGACATAATCTGTGTCTTCTTTTTGCTAATTGTTAAACCAAATTCAGAACAAGCATTGGAGAATGCAGATAGTAGACATTGCAATTCTTCCTTAGAGTGGGTCGTAACTGCAGCATCATCTGCAAAAATCAACTCTCTGATCAGTACCCTCCTAATTTTGGTCTTAGCCTTCAATCTCTGAGCATTGTAGAGGCCGCCATCTGAGCGTGAGTGAATGTATATACCACCATCCTGATCACGAAATGCATATTTCAGTAGAAGTGAAAAGTATATTCCAAAGAGGGTGGGAGCTAGTACACAACCTTGCTTAATTCCACTCTTGATTTCAAATTCTTCAGAAGTTGCACCATCAAACTTGATTATACCCTTCATGCCTGTGTGGAACGATTCCACAATGGACAGAAGAGTTGGTGGGCAGCCAATCTTCTTTAGTGCCTTGAACAGACCCTCACGACTGACCAAATCAAATGCCTTTGTGAGGTCGATGAAGGCAATAAACAGTGGTTGATTCTGTTCACGGCATTTTTCTTGCATTTGTCGCAATGAGAATATCATATCAGTGGTAGACCGGTTCTGTCGAAAGCCACACTGTGATTCGGGGTAGACTTGATCTCCTAGGACTTTAAGTCTGCGCAGAACAATTCTGGCAAATACTTTTCCAACAATACACAGAAGTGAGATACCCTTATAGTTGTTGCAGTCGCTCCGATCGCCCTTGTTCTTGTACAGTGTTATGATGCTTGAATCTTTGAAATCCTGTGGGACTTGTCTTTCACGCCAGCATAGCTCTATTAGCTGGTGGATCTGTATAGTGAGTGTGTCTTGCCCACTCCTGATAACCTCTATTGGAATCCCATCCTTACCTGGAGCCTTGCCAGATGCAAGTTCATTTATAGCACACTTAACTTCTGTTATGGTGGGAAGTGTGTCCAGGTGGTCAAGAGTTGGTAGAGCCTCTGTGGCGTTGAGGGCATCATCCGCTTGAAAAATGTACTGAAATACTGTAAATAAACAGGTATATAGATTATAATTACGTCTTGTTTGTTGAATATTTAGTGTTTACGGTGTACATACTTGTCATATGGTGAGAGAATGAAGAGTAAAAACATTGGTCAAGTAATAAAATTTGTTAGCCAAATGGGAAAAATTGTGGCGACATTTCAACCAGACTTATAAAAAAAACTCAGTCAAACTTATGAAAAGTAGGAAAATTTGTTAACCAAAGTGAAAAATGGTGGTCACATTTCAAACAAACTTATAAAAATCTCAGTCAAACTTATGAAAAGTAGGAACAATTGTTAACCAAATGTGAAAAGGTTAACCACATTTCAAACCAAACTTATAAAAATCTCAGTCAAACATATGAAAAGTAAGAAAATTTGCTAACCAAACGTGAAAAGTTTGGCCAACTTTCATCCAAACTTATGAAAAGTGGACAATTTTGTTGTCCAGCTGTGAAAAGTTTGACAAAATTTCACCCAAACTTATGAAAAGTAGAAAACTTTGTTAACTAAAGGGCATAAAGCTTGGCCAAGTAAGAAAATGTGTTAACCAAATGTGAAAAGGTTAGCCAAATTTCAAACCAAACTTATAAAAATCTCAGTCAAACACATGAAAAGTAGGAAACTTTGTAAACCAAATGTGAAAAGTTTGGCTAAAGGTCATTGAAACTTATAAAAAGTAGGAAACTTTGTTAACCAAATGTGAAAATTTTTGGACAAGTGAAGAAATATTTCATCCAAAACTTATAAAAAAGTAGGAAATTTTGTTAACAAAATATGAAAAATTTCAGCCAAATTTCAGCCAAAACTTATAAAAAGTAGGACAATTCCTTAACTAAATGGGAAAAATATCTCACGTTGTCATTTTAAACACCCAACCTGCTAGAGATATTCGTATGTCCCCTAGGCAAACAACAGTTGTATTTCAGAAAATTACATGTATCTCATGTAATAAGTCACTATGGTTGAATGAAAAAATAAAATTTCCACAATTAAATTGTACAAAAATTAACAATTAAATGTCTACATGAAACATTCAAAGTGGAAACATAAAAGAGACATTTAAACTGATGGTATATATGCCCCAACTGTTTGTTCTGATGTGAGCACGTGCCGCAACTGATATTATTTATGAGCTAACTGCTTGTTCTAGAGAGAGCACGTGGCGAAGCTGATATTATTTTTGCCCCAACTGCTCGTTCTGGATTGAGCACGTGGTGCAACTGGTGTTATTTATGCCAAAACTGCTTATTTTAGAGTAAGCAATTGGTGCAACTGATGTTCTTGTTGCCCCAACTGCTTGCTCTGGAAAGAGCACGTGGTGCAAATGATATTATTTTTGCCCCAACTGCTAGTTCTGGATTGAGAACGTGGTGCAATTGATGTTATTTATGCCGCAACTGCTTGTTTTGGAGTGAGCACGTGGTGCAATTGATGTTATTTATGCCCCAACTGCTTGTTTTCGAGTGAGCTCGTGGCGCAACTGATGTTATTTATGCCCCAACTGCTTGTTCTGAAGTGAGCACGTGGCGCAACTGGTGTTATTTATGCCCCACCTGCTAGTTCTTGATTGAGCACTTGTTGCACCTGATATTAATTTTTGCTCCAACTGTTAGTTCTTAATTGAGCACGTGGTGCAATTGATGTTATTTATGTCCCAACTGCTTGTTCTGGAGTGAGCACGTGGTGAAACTGATGTTATTTTTGCGCCAACTGCTTGTTCTGGAGTGAGCACGTAGTGCAATTGATTTTATGTATGATCCAACTGCTTGTTTTGGAGTGAGCACGTGGTGGAACTGATGTTATTTTTGCGCCAACTGCTTGTTCTGGAGTGAGCACGTGGTGCAAATGATTTTATTTATGCCCCAACTGTTTGTTCTGGAGTTAGCAAGTGGTGCAACTGATATTATTTTTGCCCCAACTGCTAGTTCTGAATTGACCATGTGGTGCAATTGATGTTATTTATGCCCCAACTGCTTGTTTTCGAGTAAGCACGTGGCGCAACTTATGTTATTTATGCCCTTACTGCTTGTTCTGGTGTGAGCACGTGGCGCAACTGATGTTATTTATGCCTCAGCTGCTTGTTCCGGCGTGAGCAAGTGGTGCAACTGATATTATTTTTGTCCCAACTGCTAGTTCTGGATTGAGCACGTGGTGCAATTGATGTTATTTATGCCCCAACTGCTTGTTTTGGAGTGAACACGTAGTGCAATTGATGTTATTTATGTCTCAACTGCTGGTTTTGGAGTGAGAACGTGGCGCAACTGATGTTATTTATGCCCTACATGCATGTTCTTAAGTTAGCACGTGGCGCAACTGATGTTATTTATGCCCCAACAGCTTCTCCTGTAGTGAGCACGTGGCGCAAATGAAGTTATATTTGCTCCAACTGCAAGTTCTGAATTGAGCACGTGGTGCAATTGATGTTATTTATGCCCCAATTGCTTGTTTTTAAGTGAGCAGGTGGCGCAACTGATGTTATTTATGCCCCAACTGCTAGTTCTGGATTGACCACGTGGTACAATTGATGTTATTTATGCCGCAACTGCTTGTTTTGGAGTGAGCACGTGGTGCAATTGATGTTATTTATGCCACAACTGCTTGTTTTCGAGTGAGCACGTGGCGCAACTGATGTTATTTATGCCCTAACCGCTTGTTCTGAAGTGAGCACGTGGTGCAATTGATGTTATTTATGCCCAAACTGCATGTTTTGGAGTGAGCAAGTGATGGAACTGATGTTATTTTTGCGCCAACTGCTTGTATTGGAGTGAGCACGTGGTGCAAATGATATTATTATTGCCAAAACTGCTAGTTCTGGATTGAGCACGTGGTCCAATTGATGTTATTTATGCCCCAACTACTTGTATTGGAGTGTGCACGTGGTGGAACTGATGTTATTTTTGTCCCAACTGCTTGTTCTGGAGTGAACATGTGGTGCAATTTGTTTTTTTGTTATGCCCCAACTGCTAGTTCTGGATTGACCACGTGGTGCAATTGATGTTATTTATGCCGCAACTGCTTGTTTTGGAGTAAGCACGTGGTGCAATTGATGTTATTTATTCCCCAGCTGCTTGTTCTGGAGTTAGCACGTTGCGCAACTTATGTTATTTATGCCCTAACTGCTTGTTCTGATGTGAGCACGTGGCGCAACTGATGTTATTTATGCCCCAGCTGCTTGTTCTGGAGTGAGCACGTGGTGCAACTGATGGTATTTATGACCCAAGTGCTTGATCTGAAGAGAGCACATGGCGCAAATGATATTATGTGTGCCCCAACTCCTTGTTCAGGGGTGAGCACGTGGTGCAATTGATGTTATTTATGACCCAATTGCTTATTTTCGAGTGAGCACGTGGCGCAACTGATGGTATTTATGCCCCAACTGTTTGTTATGGTGTGAGCACGTGCCGCAACCGATATTATTTATGAGCTAACTGCTTGTTCTAGAGAGAGCACGTAGCGCAACTGATATTATTTTTGCCCCAACAGCTCGTTCTGGATTGAGCACGTGGTACAATTGAAGTTATTTACGCCCCAACTGCTTATTTTGGAGTAAGCAAGTGGTGCAACTGATGTTATTGTTGCCCCAACTGCTTGCTCTGGAGTGAGCACGTTGTGTAAATGATATTATTTTTGCACCAACTGCTAGTTCTGGATTGAGCACGTGGTGCAATTGATGTTATTTATGACCCAAATTGCTTGTTTTCGAGTGAGCACTTGGCGCAACTGATGATATTTATGCCCCAACTGTTTGTTCTGGTGAGAGCACCTGCCGCAACTGATATTATTTATGAGCTAACTGCTTGTTCTAGAGAGAGCACGTGGCGCAACTGATATTATTTTTACCCCAACTGCTCGTTCTGTATTGAGCACGTGGTGCAATTGAAGTTATTTATGCCCCAACTGCTTATTTTGGAGTAAGGAAGTGGTGCAACTGATGTTATTGTTGCCCCAACTGCTTGCTCTGGAGTGAGCACGTGGTGCAAATGATATTATTTTTGCCGCAACTGCTTGTTTTGGAGTGGGCACTTGGTGCAATTGATATTATTTTTGCCCCAACTGCTTGTTTTCGAGTAAGCACGTGGCGCAACTTATGTTATTTATGCCCTAACTGCTTGTTCTTATGTGAGCACGTGGCGCAACTGATGATATTTTTGCCCCAGCTGCTTGTTCTGGAGTGAGCACGTGGTGCAATTGATGTTATTTATGCCCCAACTGCTAGTTCTGGATTGAGCACGTAGTGCAAATGATGTTATTTATGCCCCAACTGCTTGTTTTGGAGTGAACACGTAGTGCAATTGATGTTATTTATGCCCCAGCTGCTTGTTTTCGAGTAAGCACGTGGCGCAACTTATGTTATTTATGCCCTAACTGCTTGTTCTGATGTCAGCACGTGGCGCAACTGATGTTATTTATGCCCCAGCTGCTTGTTCTGGAGTGAGCACGTGGTGCAACTGATGGTATTTATGCCCCAAGTGCTTGATCTGAAGAGAGCACATGGCGCAAATGATATTATGTGTGCCCCAACTGCTTGTTCAGGAGTGAGCACGTGGTGCAATTGATGTTATTTATGACCCAATTGCTTATTTTCGAGTGAGCACGTGGCGCAACTGATGGTATTTATGCCCCAACTGTTTGTTATGGTGTGAGCACGTGCCGCAACCGATATTATTTATGAGCTAACTGCTTGTTCTAGAGAGAGCACGTAGCGCAACTGATATTATTTTTGCCCCAACTACTCGTTCTGGATTGAGCACGTGGTACAATTGAAGTTATTTATGCCCCAACTGCTTATTTTGGAGTAAGCAAGTGGTGCAACTGATGTTATTGTTGCCCCAACTGCTTGCTCTGGAGTGAGCACGTTGTGTAAATGATATTATTTTTGCACCAACTGCTAGTTCTGGATTGAGCACGTGGTGCAATTGATGTTATTTATGCTCAACCTGCTAGTTCTGGACTGAGCACGTGGTGAAATTGATGTTATGTATGCCCCAATTACTTGTTTTCAAGTGAGCAGGTGGCGCAACTGATGTTATTTATGTCCCAACTGCTTGATCTGAAGAGAGCACATGGCGCAAATGATATTATGTGTGCCCCAACTGCTTGTTCTGGAGTGAGCACGTGGTGCAATTGATGTTATTTATGACCCAATTGCTTGTTTTCGAGTGAGCACGTGGCGCAACTGATGATATTTATGCCCCAACTGTTTGTTCTGGTGAGAGCACGTGCCGCAACTGATATTATTTATGAGCTAACTGCTTGTTCTAGAGAGAGCACGTGGCGCAACTGATATTATTTTTACCCCAACTGCTCGTTCTGTATTGAGCACTTGGTGCAATTGAAGTTATTTATGCCCCAACTGCTTATTTTGGAGTAAGGAAGTGGTGCAACTGATGTTATTGTTGCCCCAACTGCTTGCTCTGGAGTGAGCACGTGGTGCAAATGATATTATTTTTGCCGCAACTGCTTGTTTTGGAGTGGGCACTTGGTGCAATTGATATTATTTTTGCCCCAACTGCTTGTTTTCGAGTAAGCACGTGGCGCAACTTATGTTATTTATGCCCTAACTGCTTGTTCTTATGTGAGCACGTGGCGCAACTGATGTTATTTTTGCCCCAGCTGCTTGTTCTGGAGTGAGCACGTGGTGCAACTGATATTATTTTTGCCCCAACTGGCAGTTCTGGATTGAGCACGTGGTGCAATTGATGTTATTTATGCCCCAACTGCTTGTTTTGGAGTGTGCACGTGGTGCAATTGATGTTATTTATGCACCAACTGCTTGTTTTCGAGGGAGCACGTGGCACAACTGATGTTATTTATGCCCCAGCTTCTTGTTCCGAAGTGAGCACGTGGTACAACTGATATTATTTTTGCCCAAACTGCTAGTTCTGGATTGAGCAATTGGTGCAATTGCTGTTATTTATGCCCCAACTGCTTTTATTGGAGTGAGTACGTTGTGGAACTGATGTTATTCTTGCGCCAACTGCTTGTTCTGGAGTGAGCACGTGGTGCAACTAATGTTATTTATGCCCCAACTGCTTGTTTTGGAGTGAGCACGTGGTGGAACTGATATTATTTTTCCCCAACTGCTAGTTCTAGATTGACCACGTGGTGCGATTGATGTTATTTATGCCCCAACTGCTTGTTTTGGAGTGAGCAAGTGGTGCAATTGATGTTATTTAATCTCCAACTGCTTGTTAGGGAGTGAGCAAGTGGCGCAACTGATGTTATTTTTGCCCCAAATGATGTTATGGACTGAGCACGTGGTGCAATTGATGTTATTTATGCCCCAATTACTCGTTTTCAAGTGAGCAGGTGGCGGAACTGATGTTATTTATGTCCCAACTGTTTGATCTGAAGAGAGCACATGGCGCAAATGATATTATGTGTGCCCCAACTGCTTGTTCAGGAGTGAGCACGTGGTGCAATTGATGTTATTTATGACCCAATTGCTTATTTTCGAGTGAGCACGTGGCGCAACTGATGGTATTTATGCCCCAACTGTTTGTTATGGTGTGAGCACGTGCCGCAACCGATATTATTTATGAGCTAACTGCTTGTTCTAGAGAGAGCACGTAGCGCAACTGATATTATTTTTGCCCCAACTGCTCGTTCTGGATTGAGCACGTGGTACAATTGAAGTTATTTATGCCCCAACTGCTTATCTTGGAGTAAGCAAGTGGTGCAACTGATGTTATTGTTGCCCCAACTGCTTGCTCTGGAGTGAGCACGTTGTGTAAATGATATTATTTTTGCACCAACTGCTAGTTCTGGATTGAGCACGTGGTGCAATTGATGTTATTTATGCTCAACCTGCTAGTTCTGGACTGAGCACGTGGTGAAATTGATGTTATGTATGCCCCAATTACTTGTTTTCAAGTGAGCAGGTGGCGCAACTGATGTTACTTATGTCCCAACTGCTTGATCTGAAGAGAGCACATGGCGCAAATGATATTATGTGTGCCCCAACTGCTTGTTCTGGAGTGAGCACGTGGTGCAATTGATGTTATTTATGACCCAATTGCTTGTTTTCGAGTGAGCACGTGTCGCAACTGATGATATTTATGCCCCAACTGTTTGTTCTGGTGAGAGCACGTGCCGCAACTGATATTATTTATGAGCTAACTGCTTGTTCTAGAGAGAGCACGTAGCGCAACTGATATTATTTTTGCCCCAACTGCTCGTTCTGGATTGAGCACGTGGTACAATTGAAGTTATTTATGCCCCAACTGCTTATTTTGGAGTAAGCAAGTGGTGCAACTGATGTTATTGTTGCCCCAACTGCTTGCTCTAGAGTGAGCACGTTGTGTAAATGATATTATTTTTGCCCCAACTGCTAGTTCTGGATTGAGCACGTGGTGCAATTGATGTTATTTTTGCCCTAAATGATGTTATGGACTGAGCACGTGGTGCAATTGATGTTATGTATGCCCCAATTACTTGTTTTCAAGTGAGCAGGTGGCGCAACTGATGTTATTTATGTCCCAACTGCTTGATCTGAAGAGAACACATGGCGCAACTGATATTATTTTTGCCCCAACTGCTCGTTCTGGATTGAGCACGTGGTGCAATTGAAGTTATTTATGCCCCAACTCCTTATTTTCGAGTGAGCACGTAGCGCAACTGATGTTATTTATGCCCCCACTGCTTTTTCTGAAGTGAGCACGTGGTGCAACTAATATTATTTTTGCCCCAACTGCTAGTTCTGGATTGAGCACGTGGTGCAATTTATGTTATTTATGCACCAACTGCTTGTTCTGGAGTTAGCACGTGGCGCAACTGATGTTATTTATGCCCTACATGCTTGTTCTGAAGTTATCAAGTGGCGCAACTGATGTTATTTATGCCCCAACAGCATGTTCTGGAGTGAGCACGTGGCGCAATCGAAGTTATATTTGCTCCAACTGCTAGTTCTGGATTGAGCACGTGGTGCAATTGATGTTATTTAAGCTCCAACTGCTTGTTAGGGACTGAGCAAGTGGCGCAACTGATGTTATTTTTGCCCCAAATGGTGTTCTGGACTGAGCACATGGTGCAATTGATGTTATTTATGTCACAATTGCTTGTTTTCAAGTGAGCAGGTGGTGCAAATGTAGTTATTTATGCCCCAAATGCTTGATCTGAAGTGAGCACATGGCGCAAATGATATTATTTATTCCCCAACTGCTTGTTCTGTAGTGAGCACGTGGTGCAATTGATGTTATTTATGCCCCAACTGCTTGTTTTTGAGTGAGCACGTGGCGCAACTGATGTTATTTATGCCATATCTGCTTGTTCTGGTGTGAGCACGTGGTACAACTGATATTATTTTTGCCCAAACTGCTAGTTCTGTATTGAGCACTTGGTGCAATTGCTGTTATTTATGTCCCAACTGCTTCTATTGAAGTGAGCACGTTGTGGAACTGATGTTATTTTTGCGTCAACTGCTTGTTCTGGAGTGAGCACGTGGTGCAACTGATGTTATTTATGCCCCAACTGCTTGTTTTGGAGTGAGCACGTGGTGGAACTGATATTATTTTTGCCCAACTGCTAGTTCTGGATTGACCAAATGGTGCGATTGATGTTATTTATGCCCCAACTGCTTCTTTTGGAGTGAGGAAGTGGTGCAATTGATGTTATTAAATCTCCAACTGCTTGTTAGGGAGTGAGCAAGTGGCGGAACTGATGTTATTTTTGCCCCAAATGATGTTCTGGACTGAGCACGTTGTGCAATTGATGTTATTTATGCCCCAATTACTTGTTTTCAAGTGAGCAGGTGGCGCAACTGATGTTATTTATGCCCCAAGTGCTTGATCTGAAGAGAGCACATGGCGCAAATGATATTATGTGTACCCCAACTGCTTGTTCAGGAGTGAGCACGTGGTGCAATTGATGTTATTTATGACCCAATTGCTTATTTTCGAGTGAGCACGTGACGCAACTGATGGTATTTATGCCCCAACTGTTTGTTATGGTGTGAGCACGTGCCGCAACCGATATTATTTATGAGCTAACTGCTTGTTCTAGAGAGAGCACGTAGAGCAACTGACATTATTTTTGCCCCAACTGCTTGTTCTGGATTGAACACGTGTTACAATTGAAGTTATTTATGCCCCAAATGCTTATTTTGGAGTAAGCAAGTGGTGCAACTGATGTTATTTATGCCCCAACTGCTTGATCTGAAGTGAGCACATGGCGCAAATGATATTATTTATTCCCCAACTGCTTGTTCCGTAGTGAGCACGTGGTGCAATTGATGTTATTTATGACCCAATTGCTTATTTTCGAGTGAGCACGTGGCGGAACTGATGGTATTTATGCCCCAACTGTTTGTTCTGATGTGAGCACGTGGCGCAACTGATGTTATTTATGCGTTAACTGCTTGTTCTGGAGAGAGCACGTTTCGCAACTGAAATTATTTTTGCCCCAACTGCTCGTTCTGGTTTGAGCACGTTGTGCAATTGATGTTATTTATGCCGCAACTGCTTATTTTGGAGTAAGCAAGAGGTGCAACTGATGTTATTGTTGCCCCAACTGCTTGCTCTGGAGTGAGCACGTGGTGAAACTGATATTATTTTAGCCCAACTGCTAGTTCTGGATTGACCAAATGGTGCGATTGATGTTATTTATGCCCCAACTGCTTGTTTTGGAGTGAGGAAGTGGTGCAATTGATGTTATTAAATCTCCAACTGCTTGTTAGGGAGTGAGCAAGTGGCGAAACTGATGTTATTTTTGCCCCAAATGATGTTCTGGACTGAGCACGTGGTGCAATTGATGTTATTTATGCCCCAATTACTTGTTTTCAAGTGAGCAGGTGGCTCAACTGATGTTATTTATGCCCCAAGTGCTTGATGTGAAGAGAGCACATGGCGCAAATGATATTATGTGTACCCCAACTGCTTGTTCAGGAGTGAGCACGTGGTGCAATTGATGTTATTTATGACCCAATTGCTTATTTTCGAGTGAGCACGTGGCGCAACTGATGGTATTTATGCCCCAACTGTTTGTTATGGTGTGAGCACGTGTTACAATTGAAGTTATATATGCCCCAAATGCTTATTTTGGAGTAAGCAAGTGGTGCAACTGATGTTATTGTTGCCCCAACTGCTAGTTCTGGATTGAGCACGTGGTGCAATTGATGTTATTTATGCTCCACCTGCTATTTCTGGATTGAGCACATGGTGCAATTGATGTTATTTATGCCCCAAATGCTTGTTTTCGAGTAAGCACGTGGCGTAACTTATGTTATTTATGCCCTAACTGTTTGTTCTGATGTGAGCACGTGGCGCATCTGATGTTATATATGCCCCAGCTGCTTGTTCTAGAGTGAGCACGTGGTGCAACTAATATTATTTTTGCCCAAACTGCTAGTTCTGGATTGACCACGTGGTGCAATTGATGTTATTTATGTCCCAACTGCTGGATTTGGAGTGAGCACGTGGCGCAACTGATGTTATTTATGCCCTACATGCTTGTTTTGAAGTTAGCACGTGGCGCAACTGATGTTATTTATGCCCCAACAGCTTGTTCTGGAGTGAGCACGTGGCGCAACTGATGTTATTTATGCCCCAGCTGCTTGTTCTAGAGTGAGCACGTGGTGCAACTAATATTCTTTTTGCCCAAACTGCTAGTTCTGGATTGACCACGTGGTGCAATTGATGTTATTTTTGTCCCAACTGCTGGATTTGGAGTGAGCACGTGGCGCAACTGATGTTATTTATGCCCTACATGCTTGTTTTGAAGTTAGCACGTGGCGCAACTGATGTTATTTATGCCCCAACAGCTTGTTCTGGAGTGAGCACGTGGCGTAATCGAAGTTATATTTGCTCCAACTGCTAGTTCTGGATTGAGCACGTGGTGCAATTGATGTTATTTATGCTACAACTGCTTGTTAGGGAGTGAGCATGTGGCGCAACTGATGTTATTGTTGCCCCAAATGGTGTTCTGGACTGAGCACATGGTGCAATTGATGTTATTTATGCCACAATTGCTTGTTTTCAAGTGAGCAGGTTGTGCAACTGATGTTATTTATGCCCCAACTGCTTGATCTGAAGTGAGCACATGGCGCAAATGATATTATTTATTCCCCAACTGCTTGTTCCGTAATGAGCACGTGGTGCAATTGATGTTATTTATGACCCAATTGCTTATTTTCGAGTGAGCACGTGGCGGAACTGATGGTATTTATGCCCCAACTGTTTGTTCTGATGTGAGCACGTGGCGCAACTGATGTTATTTATGCGTTAACTGCTTGTTCTGGAGAGTGCACGTTTCGCAACTGAAATTATTTTTGCCCCAACTGCTCGTTCTGGTTTGAGCACGTTGTGCAATTGATGTTATTTATGCCGCAACTGCTTATTTTGGAGTAAGCAAGAGGTGCAACTGATGTTTTTTTTGCCCCAACTGCTTGCTCTGGAGTGAGCACGTGGTGGAACTGATATTATTGTTGCCCCAACTGTTAGTTCTGTATTGAGCACGTGGTGCAATTGATGTTATTTATGCTCCACCTGCTAGTTCTGGATTGAGCACGTAGTGCAATTGATGCTATTTATGCCCCAACTGCTCGTTCTGAATTGAGCACGTTTTGCAATTGATGTTATTTATGCCCCAACTACTTATTTTGGAGTGTGCACGTGGTGCAATTGATGTTATTTATGCCCCAACTATTTGTTTTCGAGTGAGCACGTGGCGTAACTGATGTTATTTATGCCATATCTGCTTGTTCTGGAGTGAGCACGTGGTACAACTGATATTATTTTTGCCCAAACTGCTAGTTCTGGATTGAGCACGTGGTGCAATTGCTGTTATTTATGCCCCAACTGCTTTTATCGCAGTGAGTACGTTGTGGAACTGATGTTATTTTTGCGCCAACTGCTTGTTCTGGAGTAAGCACGTGGTGCAACTGTTATTATTTATGCGCCAACTGCTTGTTTTAGAGTGAGCACGTGGTGGAACTGATATTATTTTTGCCCAACTGCTAGTTCTGGATTGACCACGTGGTGCGATTGATGTTATTTATGCCCTAACTGCTTGTTTTGGAGTTATTTTTGCCCCAAATGATGTTCTGGACTGAGCACGTGGTGCAATTGATGTTATTTATGCCCAAATTACTTGTTTTCAAGTTAGCAGGTGGCGCAACTGTTGTTGTTTATGCCCCAACTGCTTGATCTGAAGAGAGCACATGGCGCAAATGATATTATTTATTCCCCAACTGCTTGTTCTGGAGTATGCACATGGTGCAATTGAAGTTATTTATGACCCAATTGCTTGTTTTTGAGTGTTCACGTGGCGCAACTGATGGTATTTATGCCCCAACTGTTTGTTCTGGTGTGAGCACATGCCGCAACTGATATTATTTATGAGCTATCTGCTTGTTCTAGAGAGAGCACGTGGCGCAACTGATATTATTGTTGCCCCAAATGCTTGTTTTGGAGTGAGCACGTGGTGGAACTGATGTTATTTTTTCGCCAACTGCTTGTTCTGGGTGAGCACGTGGTGCAAATGATTTTATTTATGCCCCAACTGCTTTTTTTTTTGAGTGAGCACGTGGTGGAACTGATGTTATTTTTGCGCCAACTGCTTGTTCTGGAGTGAGCACGTGGTGCAACTAATATTATTTTTGCCCTAACTGCTAATTCTGGATTGAGCACGTGGTGTTTATTTTCGAGTGAGCACGTGGCGCAAATGAATTTATTTATGCCCCAACTGCTTGTTTTGGAGTGAGCACGTGGTGGAACTGATGTTATTTTTGCGCCAACTGCTTGTTCTGGGTGAGCACGTGGTGCAAATGATTTTATTTATGCCCCAACTGCTTTTTTTTTGAGTGAGCACGTGGTGGAACTGATGTTATTTTTGCGCCAACTGCTTGTTCTGGAGTGAGCACGTGGTGCAACTAATATTATTTTTGCCCCAACTGCTAGTTCTGGATTGAGAACGTGGTGCTATTGATGTTATTTATGTTCCAACTGCTATTTCTGGATTGAGCACGTGGTGCAATTGATGTTATTTATCCTCCAACTGCTTATTTTAGATGGAGCACGTGGTGGAACTGATGTTATTTTTGCGCCAACTGCTTATACTGGAGTGAGCACGTGGTTCAACTGATGTTATTTATGCCCCAACTGCTAGTTCTGGATTGAGCACGTGGCGCAGCTGATGTTATTTATGCCCTAACTACTTGTTCTGGAGTGAGCACGTGGTGCAACTGATGTTATTTTTGCCCAAACTGCTAGTTATGGATTGAGCACGTGGTGCAATTGATGTTATTTATACCCCAACTGCTTTTAATGGAGTGAGCACGTTGCGGAACTGATGTTATTTTTGCACCAACTGCTTGTTCTGGAGTGAGCACTTGGTGCAATTGATGTTATTTATGCCTCAACTGCTTATTTTGGAGTGAGCGTGTGGTGGAACTGATTTTATTTTTGCGCCAACTGCTTGTTCTGGAGTGAGCACGTGGTGCAACTGATATTATTTTTGCCCCAACTGCTAGTTCTGGATTGACCACGTGCTGTGATTGATGTTATTTATGCCCCAAATGCTTGTTTTGAAGTGAGCAAGTGGTGCAATTGATGTTATTTATGCTCCAACTGCTTGTTAGGGAGTGAACAAGTGGCGCAACTGATGTTATTTTTGCCCCAAATGATGTCCTGGACTGAGCACGTGGTGCAATTGATGTTATTTATGCCCCAATTACTTGTTTTCAAGTGAGCAGGGGGCGCAACTGATGTTATTTATGCCCCAACTGCTTGATCTGAAGTGAGCACATGGCGCAAATGATATTATTTGTGCCCCAACTGCTTGTTCTTGAGTAAGCACGTGGTGCAATTGATGTTATTTATGCCCCAATTGCTTGTTTTCGAGTGAGCACGTGGCGCAACTGATGGTATTTATGCCCCAACTGTTTGTTCTGATGTGAGCACGTGAGTAGAATACAATGTTGTATTTACTAGCATTTGTGGTTTCAAACCACCGATAAATCGTTCTTTACGGGGTTATCCCGCCATCTTGTTTCGTCACAAAATCTGCCCTCCATTGACCCAGATATTTTGAACTTGGCGGGTGTTTTTTTTTTGGTTCTGGGTGACTACTTCCGGGTGCCGTGATGATCACTTCCGGTTGTCACTTCCGGTCTAGGGGTGGGGCGGCGGTGGCGGCGGCGGCGACGGCGTTGGTGGTGGGGCGGGCGGGGCGCACAACGAGACAAGCCCCGGTCATGTGGAATACTTATATAAGTAGACCAAATAGTCGTCGGGTTCGAGTCCCAGTGTGCGTGTGTGTGCACCCCGCAGGTGCTCACGTGGTGTAATCGAACCCCAGTCATATCGATCCTTCGATGAAGAAGACTGAAGTCAATATGACAGAAAATGATTTAGTCCATCTCTCGAGGTAACCCGAGGATCCCTTTTTCGATTGCATTAATAAAGTTTTGTACACTTCGACATGTTTCCGTACCCATGCATCAACATTACGCGCATGGTGGAAATCTGGTTTAAGAATATACTAGATACACATACAATTTTATTAAAAATTAATACCAAAACTTAATTAATCACCAAAATTTCTTGTATGTATATTGGAGAATAGGTACGTCAATAAAATCTACGAGTCTCCATTAATTTAAACCATAGAGTATCAAGATATACATTAAAATATGTAATATTATCAAACAGCAAAGTTATACCCCTTAATTATAAAATTATGGCAAGGGGAGAGTAATCGGTCCCTTGACTCAACCAGAATTGTGCCCCTTCTACACACTAACTTCCCCCTGAATTACCGTTTACCTGCGACCACAAGCAACCAGTGACGCTTCACCGAGCACACCCCGCGAGAAAAATACAATGGCTAGCCAGCGACGGCCGTACGAGATTTTCCGATACCACTCATCCATAACGCTTCACCGACCACGAGCCGCGTGATATGACAATAGCTGTGGCCAGCGGTTACTAATAACCGCTAGATAAGAACCTGAAGGTAATTACCATTGACGACTAGGCGAGCTGTGGTCAAAAATGCAGTGGTCATGCATACAAGAATTCAGTGCAAATATGTATTTTCTATTTGCTGTAAATCTCTCTCTCTCTCTCTCTCTCTCTCTCTCTCTCTCTCTCTCTCTCTCTCTCTCTCGCTTTTCTCTATTCTCTCTCTTACTATCTCACTCATTCTCTCTTTTTCTCCCTCTACCTCTATCTCACTCTCTCTCTCTCTCATTCTATCTCCTTCTCTCCTTCTACCTCTACCTGTCTAGCTCTCTCACTCTCTCTCTCTCTCTGTCCCTTTCTCCCTCTCTACCGCTCTCTCTCTCTCTCTCGTCACTCTTCCTCTCTTTTCTTTAATCTCTCTCTATCTCTCAATATCTCTATCATTCTCTCTTTTGCTCTCCCTAACTGACTGTCTCTCTCTCTCACTCTCTCTGTCTCTCTCTCTCTCTCACTCTCTCTGGCCCTTTCTCTCGCTCTCTCGTTTTCTCTCTCTCTACCTCTCTCTCTAGCTCTCTCTCTCACTCGCTCACTCTCTCTGTCCCTATCTCTTTTTCTCTCCCTTGCTATCTCTTTCACTCTCTCACTCTCTCTCTCTCTCTGTCCCTATCTCTTTCTCTCACCCTCTTTATCTCTTTCTCTCTCTCGCCCTCCCTAGATCTCTCTCTCGCTCTCTTTCTCACCTTGTAGCCTGTCCAATGAATAGCACTGTAACCAAAAAACTAATAACACATGAATGTGTGTGTGTGTGTGTGTGTGTGTGTGCGTGGGTGTGCTATCAATTACAGGACATCACAGTCAACCTCAGCATTCTGAGGAGCGCCGTGTATAAGACGACCAGCATTCGTCGAATAGAAGTACCGGGCTCAGTGATCAGCAAAGTAGCACATCTTCTACGTTACCTGTTGTGAAGACTGGTGATTCTTGGTTCTTCATCCCAGCTCTGTCATTAGACATGTTGTTCTGCAAGAAACCTACTTCTTGTAGTCAGACAACCATAGGCCCACATGAGACAACAATTAAGCTGTTTGACGATTCTCCTTCAGATGAAAATATTGAACCTGTGTCTAGCGGTCATGAATCAGCCTATGAGTTTCTCAAGAAAATCAATGCTTTGTGGAATGAAAACTATCCTACCGCTGGTTTCCGAAGTTGCTCCTCTGTCACAGCAGATGAAATACAACACCCATCGAGAAAGGTATGTATAAATAGTAACGGTCACACTCATATTTTCTAAGAACAGTTGTGTTAGTTCCGATGTCTAATGGTACATTTTATTATCTGGTACTCTTTATTTTCACTATGAATTACTAGACGCTGAAGCCTTATAAGTTTCAATGTGATTTTTTCTCCTCTCCAGGTAAATTTTGCAACAGATCCTCACCTCTTGACAGTTCATAGCGTTGACACCGAAGAACGCAACGGCAACTGGCACCATGTAATCAGGGAATGAGAGAATTTTGAGCGACGTATACTAGAGATGGACCAAATGCTAACCCCAGTCCTGGGGACCAGTCACAGAGTCAAAGTCCTGGAGCAGAGAAAAAAGTCAAGAACAACAGTGAAAGAGGCCGAGATAGTCTAACCCCCGTATGGTAACTGGTAATTAAAATTAAAAAATATCAATCCACACTAGCGGACGAGTATTAAATCACCTACATAAAAACAAGGTGGCTGTAATATACTTACAACCATGTCTTTAATAGCTGACCAGGCCTCAATACGAAGAAAACTACAAAGGGTGTGAGGAGACTGTATATGTATATCACGGGTATTCTGTCTTCGCAGACTATAGCTCACAATGACTACAACACAAGTAACTTGACGCCCTCTACACTATCTATTTCATCATGGTTAGAGGTCATGTGGCGATCATGACCCGCATTCCCCAACCCAGCTCAAACATACAACAGGTCAACGAGCGGGTAGTAGAACGCTTAGTCGCGCCATACAGACAGCCACGTCAGCGTAATCTGAACCGCTTGACCTATGAAACTGACTGAAACCGGTTTTACGCGTGGCTAAAAAAACTAGTATATAAACCCGAGGCTGGTAACACTCAACCATCGTGATCAGAAGATGACTACAGAACTCAAGACTGTGCCTGCTAACTGGGTCTACATGACTCGTAGTGGTGAGACTATTAGACCAGTGGGCGGTGGTGATAATGCCGTGTTTGTCTCATCCTACAGAGGAACGAGTACGTTACACATCCGAAAATTTTACGGTGAATCCGACAAGAAGTTCCCGACTAAGAATGGAATGACACTTACTCGGCAAGAATATGAACAGAGGATCGCCATGCATCGCGAGATCCTAACTGACTTTGATAGACTCAACCAAGTTATCCAAACCATTAACGAAGTCAAACAAGGTACTAACAGAGACAACCAAGTCAGTAACCAAAACATTCAAGTCAGTGCTCATGGCAAACAAGACACTACCAGAACCAATCAAGTCCAAAACACTCAAGTCAGCGCTCAAGTTAAACAAGGAACTAACCGAAACCACCAAGCAGACGTATACTATACCGCCAGTTTTCAACCCAGCTGCAGTCAGATGTGTGATGACCCCAGCAACCAGATGTGTGATGGACCCAATAGCCAGCTGTTTGACGTGCAACAAGACATCAACCGAAGCAAGCAAGTCCAACACACTTAAGACAGTACTCAAGTCAAACAGGGTACTAAACGAAACCACCAAGTAGCCGCATACTATACAGCCAGTTATCAACCCAGCTACAGTCAGATGTGTGATGACCCCACCAAACAGATAGGTGAAGAGCCCAATAGTCAGATGTTTGATATGCCCAACACTCAGATGATTGATGGCCCGATGGTCTACAATACTCAGATGTCAACCCACCAATCAGGAGACCAGTCGTATGACTACATACCAAGTGACCTATACATACCAGACTACCAGCCGGAAAAACCAACCTACTCAGACAGTGGTGTGAAGAAACCCAGAAACAACATACAATTTGTATAGCTCTGTATGTGAAAATAAAAGGATGTGATGATACTATGTATACCGGCTCATATCACATCATCCATTTCGTATAATGACATTATGCATTTTATTCTTGAAAACTCCACTCCATCCATTGGCACCTTGCCGTCTTGACAGACGATAGTTTGTGCTTTAAAAAGGCATAATAACTTGTAACTATGGCGGTAGCGAGTGTGACTGATAAGGCCAATTTGCGCTGTAAATGTCCGTTCACAGTGGGTGCATCTGAACACGTGGTCATTTCCACCATCATGCACCATCTTACGTCTCAAACGCTTGGTGTGTGACTTTTCTGCAATAATTTTCTCCTTTGACTTTATTCCATTTCTGATATTTGCCCTCCATGCAACACGTTCAGCGGCGACTTGCTCCGAATGTGCATTATCAATGCCTGTATCAATCATGTCCCGCTTACACACATCTTTGTATCGTAATAGAGGCCGACCCTGTGATCTCTTACCCATCTGTAATTCACCAAAAAAGATATCCTTTGGTATTCTACCATCATCCATCCTCCTAAGATGTCCTATCCATCTAAGTCTACGAAGACTGAGCATGGAATAAACTGTCACACAACCTGATCTTTCCAATACTTCAGTATTTGTGATTTTGACTTGCCACTTAATACCAAGAATTCTTCGCAGACACCGCATATGAAAGCTGTTTAAATTGTTCTCTTGGTGTGAGTAAGTTGTCCAGGTTTCACTGCCATAGAGAAGAGTACTAAGGACACAGGCTTGATAGACAAGGACTTTTGTTTTGGCAGTAAGCTTCCTGTTCTCCCAGACTCTTTTTCTTAACCTGTTCATTGTTGTTGCTGCCTTACCAATCCGGATGTTGATTTCCTGATCTAGGGATAATTTGCTATTTACCACTGATCCTAGATATGTAAAATGGTCTACTATTTCTAGTTCGACGTCGTCAAAAAAGATTGATGGTACCCCATGTGCACCTTGTGACATAATCTGTGTCTTCTTTTTGCTAATTGTTAAACCAAATTCAGAACAAGCATTGGAGAATGCAGATAGTAGACATTGCAATTCTTCCTTAGAGTGGGTCGTAACTGCAGCATCATCTGCAAAAATCAACTCTCTGATCAGTACCCTCCTAATTTTGGTCTTAGCCTTCAATCTCTGAGCATTGTAGAGGCCGCCATCTGAGCGTGAGTGAATGTATATACCACCATCCTGATCACGAAATGCATATTTCAGTAGAAGTGAAAAGTATATTCCAAAGAGGGTGGGAGCTAGTACACAACCTTGCTTAACTCCACTCTTGATTTCAAATTCTTCAGAAGTTGCACCATCAAACTTGATTATACCCTTCATGCCTGTGTGGAACGATTCCACAATGGACAGAAGAGTTGGTGGGCAGCCAATCTTCTTTAGTGCCTTGAACAGACCCTCACGACTGACCAAATCAAATGCCTTTGTGAGGTCGATGAAGGCAATAAACAGTGGTTGATTCTGTTCACGGCATTTTTCTTGCATTTGTCGCAATGAGAATATCATATCAGTGGTAGACCGGTTCTGTCGAAAGCCACACTGTGATTCGGGGTAGACTTGATCTCCTAGGACTTTAAGTCTGCGCAGAACAATTCTGGCAAATACTTTTCCAACAATACACAGAAGTGAGATACCCTTATAGTTGTTGCAGTCGCTCCGATCGCCCTTGTTCTTGTACAGTGTTATGATGCTTGAATCTTTGAAATCCTGTGGGACTTGTCTTTCACGCCAGCATAGCTCTATTAGCTGGTGGATCTGTATAGTGAGTGTGTCTTGCCCACTCCTGATAACCTCTATTGGAATCCCATCCTTACCTGGAGCCTTGCCAGATGCAAGTTCATTTATAGCACACTTAACTTCTGTTATGGTGGGAAGTGTGTCCAGGTGGTCAAGAGTTGGTAGAGCCTCTGTGGCGTTGAGGGCATCATCCGCTTGAAAAATGTACTGAAATACTGTAAATAAACAGGTATATAGATTATAATTACGTCTTGTTTGTTGAATATTTAGTGTTTACGGTGTACATACTTGTCATATGGTGAGAGAATGAAGAGTAAAAACATTGGTCAAGTAATAAAATTTGTTAGCCAAATGGGAAAAATTGTGGCGACATTTCAACCAGACTTATAAAAAAAACTCAGTCAAACTTATGAAAAGTAGGAAAATTTGTTAACCAAAGTGAAAAATGGTGGTCACATTTCAAACAAACTTATAAAAATCTCAGTCAAATTTATGAAAAGTAGGAACAATTGTTAACCAAATGTGAAAAGGTTAACCACATTTCAAACCAAACTTATAAAAATCTCAGTCAAACATATGAAAAGTAAGAAAATTTGCTAACCAAACGTGAAAAGTTTGGCCAACTTTCATCCAAACTTATGAAAAGTGGACAATTTTGTTGTCCAGCTGTGAAAAGTTTGACAAAATTTCACCCAAACTTATGAAAAGTAGAAAACTTTGTTAACTAAAGGGCATAAAGCTTGGCCAAGTAAGAAAATGTGTTAACCAAATGTGAAAAGGTTAGCCAAATTTCAAACCAAACTTATAAAAATCTCAGTCAAACACATGAAAAGTAGGAAACTTTGTAAACCAAATGTGAAAAGTTTGGCTAAAGGTCATTGAAACTTATAAAAAGTAGGAAACTTTGTTAACCAAATGTGAAAATTTTTGGACAAGTGAAGAAATATTTCATCCAAAACTTATAAAAAAGTAGGAAATTTTGTTAACAAAATATGAAAAATTTCAGCCAAATTTCAGCCAAAACTTATAAAAAGTAGGACAATTCCTTAACTAAATGGGAAAAATATCTCACGTTGTCATTTTAAACACCCAACCTGCTAGAGATATTCGTATGTCCCCTAGGCAAACAACAGTTGTATTTCAGAAAATTACATGTATCTCATGTAATAAGTCACTATGGTTGAATGAAAAAATAAAATTTCCACAATTAAATTGTACAAAAATTAACAATTAAATGTCTACATGAAACATTCAAAGTGGAAACATAAAAGAGACATTTAAACTGATGGTATATATGCCCCAACTGTTTGTTCTGATGTGAGCACGTGCCGCAACTGATATTATTTATGAGCTAACTGCTTGTTCTAGAGAGAGCACGTGGCGAAGCTGATATTATTTTTGCCCCAACTGCTCGTTCTGGATTGAGCACGTGGTGCAACTGGTGTTATTTATGCCAAAACTGCTTATTTTAGAGTAAGCAAGTGGTGCAACTGATGTTCTTGTTGCCCCAACTGCTTGCTCTGGAAAGAGCACGTGGTGCAAATGATATTATTTTTGCCCCAACTGCTAGTTCTGGATTGAGAACGTGGTGCAATTGATGTTATTTATGCCGCAACTGCTTGTTTTGGAGTGAGCACGTGGTGCAATTGATGTTATTTATGCCCCAACTGCTTGTTTTCGAGTGAGCTCGTGGCGCAACTGATGTTATTTATGCCCCAACTGCTTGTTCTGAAGTGAGCACGTGGCGCAACTGGTGTTATTTATGCCCCACCTGCTAGTTCTTGATTGAGCACTTGTTGCACCTGATATTAATTTTTGCTCCAACTGCTAGTTCTTAATTGAGCACGTGGTGCAATTGATGTTATTTATGTCCCAACTGCTTGTTCTGGAGTGAGCACGTGGTGAAACTGATGTTATTTTTGCGCCAACTGCTTGTTCTGGAGTGAGCACGTAGTGCAATTGATTTTATGTATGATCCAACTGCTTGTTTTGGAGTGAGCACGTGGTGGAACTGATGTTATTTTTGCGCCAACTGCTTGTTCTGGAGTGAGCACGTGGTGCAAATGATTTTATTTATGCCCCAACTGTTTGTTCTGGAGTTAGCAAGTGGTGCAACTGATATTATTTTTGCCCCAACTGCTAGTTCTGAATTGACCATGTGGTGCAATTGATGTTATTTATGCCCCAACTGCTTGTTTTCGAGTAATCACGTGGCGCAACTTATGTTATTTATGCCCTTACTGCTTGTTCTGGTGTGAGCACGTGGCGCAACTGATGTTATTTATGCCTCAGCTGCTTGTTCAGGCGTGAGCAAGTGGTGCAACTGATATTATTTTTGTCCCAACTGCTAGTTCTGGATTGAGCACGTGGTGCAATTGATGTTATTTATGCCCCAACTGCTTGTTTTGGAGTGAACACGTAGTGCAATTGATGTTATTTATGTCTCAACTGCTGGTTTTGGAGTGAGAACGTGGCGCAACTGATGTTATTTATGCCCTACATGCATGTTCTTAAGTTAGCACGTGGCGCAACTGATGTTATTTATGCCCCAACAGCTTCTCCTGGAGTGAGCACGTGGCGCAAATGAAGTTATATTTGCTCCAACTGCAAGTTCTGAATTGAGCACGTGGTGCAATTGATGTTATTTATGCCCCAATTGCTTGTTTTTAAGTGAGCAGGTGGCGCAACTGATGTTATTTATGCCCCAACTGCTAGTTCTGGATTGACCACGTGGTACAATTGATGTTATTTATGCCGCAACTGCTTGTTTTGGAGTGAGCACGTGGTGCAATTGATGTTATTTATGCCACAACTGCTTGTTTTCGAGTGAGCACGTGGCGCAACTGATGTTATTTATGCCCTAACCGCTTGTTCTGAAGTGAGCACGTGGTGCAATTGATGTTATTTATGCCCAAACTGCATGTTTTGGAGTGAGCAAGTGATGGAACTGATGTTATTTTTGCGCCAACTGCTTGTATTGGAGTGAGCACGTGGTGCAAATGATATTATTATTGCCAAAACTGCTAGTTCTGGATTGAGCACGTGGTCCAATTGATGTTATTTATGCCCCAACTACTTGTATTGGAGTGTGCACGTGGTGGAACTGATGTTATTTTTGTCCCAACTGCTTGTTCTGGAGTGAACATGTGGTGCAATTTGTTTTTTTGTTATGCCCCAACTGCTAGTTCTGGATTGACCACGTGGTGCAATTGATGTTATTTATGCCGCAACTGCTTGTTTTGGAGTAAGCACGTGGTGCAATTGATGTTATTTATTCCCCAGCTGCTTGTTCTGGAGTTAGCACGTTGCGCAACTTATGTTATTTATGCCCTAACTGCTTGTTCTGATGTGAGCACGTGGCGCAACTGATGTTATTTATGCCCCAGCTGCTTGTTCTGGAGTGAGCACGTGGTGCAACTGATGGTATTTATGCCCCAAGTGCTTGATCTGAAGACAGCACATGGCGCAAATGATATTATGTGTGCCCCAACTCCTTGTTCAGGGGTGAGCACGTGGTGCAATTGATGTTATTTATGACCCAATTGCTTATTTTCGAGTGAGCACGTGGCGCAACTGATGGTATTTATGCCCCAACTGTTTGTTATGGTGTGAGCACGTGCCGCAACCGATATTATTTATGAGCTAACTGCTTGTTCTAGAGAGAGCACGTAGCGCAACTGATATTATTTTTGCCCCAACTGCTCGTTCTGGATTGAGCACGTGGTACAATTGAAGTTATTTATGCCCCAACTGCTTATTTTGGAGTAAGCAAGTGGTGCAACTGATGTTATTGTTGCCCCAACTGCTTGCTCTGGAGTGAGCACGTTGTGTAAATGATATTATTTTTGCACCAACTGCTAGTTCTGGATTGAGCACGTGGTGCAATTGATGTTATTTATGACCCAAATTGCTTGTTTTCGAGTGAGCACTTGGCGCAACTGATGATATTTATGCCCCAACTGTTTGTTCTGGTGAGAGCACCTGCCGCAACTGATATTATTTATGAGCTAACTGCTTGTTCTAGAGAGAGCACGTGGCGCAACTGATATTATTTTTACCCCAACTGCTCGTTCTGTATTGAGCACGTGGTGCAATTGAAGTTATTTATGCCCCAACTGCTTATTTTGGAGTAAGGAAGTGGTGCAACTGATGTTATTGTTGCCCCAACTGCTTGCTCTGGAGTGAGCACGTGGTGCAAATGATATTATTTTTGCCGCAACTGCTTGTTTTGGAGTGGGCACTTGGTGCAATTGATATTATTTTTGCCCCAACTGCTTGTTTTCGAGTAAGCAAGTGGCGCAACTTATGTTATTTATGCCCTAACTGCTTGTTCTTATGTGAGCACGTGGCGCAACTGATGTTATTTTTGCCCCAGCTGCTTGTTCTGGAGTGAGCACGTGGTGCAATTGATGTTATTTATGCCCCAACTGCTAGTTCTGGATTGAGCACGTAGTGCAAATGATGTTATTTATGCCCCAACTGCTTGTTTTGGAGTGAACACGTAGTGCAATTGATGTTATTTATGCCCCAGCTGCTTGTTTTCGAGTAAGCAAGTGGCGCAACTTATGTTATTTATGCCCTAACTGCTTGTTCTGATGTCAGCACGTGGCGCAACTGATGTTATTTATGCCCCAGCTGCTTGTTCTGGAGTGAGCACGTGGTGCAACTGATGGTATTTATGCCCCAAGTGCTTGATCTGAAGAGAGCACATGGCGCAAATGATATTATGTGTGCCCCAACTGCTTGTTCAGGAGTGAGCACGTGGTGCAATTGATGTTATTTATGACCCAATTGCTTATTTTCGAGTGAGCACGTGGCGCAACTGATGGTATTTATGCCCCAACTGTTTGTTATGGTGTGAGCACGTGCCGCAACCGATATTATTTATGAGCTAACTGCTTGTTCTAGAGAGAGCACGTAGCGCAACTGATATTATTTTTGCCCCAACTGCTCGTTCTGGATTGAGCACGTGGTACAATTGAAGTTATTTATGCCCCAACTGCTTATTTTGGAGTAAGCAAGTGGTGCAACTGATGTTATTGTTGCCCCAACTGCTTGCTCTGGAGTGAGCACGTTGTGTAAATGATATTATTTTTGCACCAACTGCTAGTTCTGGATTGAGCACGTGGTGCAATTGATGTTATTTATGCTCAACCTGCTAGTTCTGGACTGAGCACGTGGTGAAATTGATGTTATGTATGCCCCAATTACTTGTTTTCAAGTGAGCAGGTGGCGCAACTGATGTTATTTATGTCCCAACTGCTTGATCTGAAGAGAGCACATGGCGCAAATGATATTATGTGTGCCCCAACTGCTTGTTCTGGAGTGAGCACGTGGTGCAATTGATGTTATTTATGACCCAATTGCTTGTTTTCGAGTGAGCACGTGGCGCAACTGATGATATTTATGCCCCAACTGTTTGTTCTGGTGAGAGCACGTGCCGCAACTGATATTATTTATGAGCTAACTGCTTGTTCTAGAGAGAGCACGTGGCGCAACTGATATTATTTTTACCCCAACTGCTCGTTCTGTATTGAGCACTTGGTGCAATTGAAGTTATTTATGCCCCAACTGCTTATTTTGGAGTAAGGAAGTGGTGCAACTGATGTTATTGTTGCCCCAACTGCTTGCTCTGGAGTGAGCACGTGGTGCAAATGATATTATTTTTGCCGCAACTGCTTGTTTTGGAGTGGGCACTTGGTGCAATTGATATTATTTTTGCCCCAACTGCTTGTTTTCGAGTAAGCACGTGGCGCAACTTATGTTATTTATGCCCTAACTGCTTGTTCTTATGTGAGCACGTGGCGCAACTGATGTTATTTTTGCCCCAGCTGCTTGTTCTGGAGTGAGCACGTGGTGCAACTGATATTATTTTTGCCCCAACTGGCAGTTCTGGATTGAGCACGTGGTGCAATTGATGTTATTTATGCCCCAACTGCTTGTTTTCGAGGGAGCACGTGGCACAACTGATGTTATTTATGCCCCAGCTTCTTGTTCCGAAGTGAGCACGTGGTACAACTGATATTATTTTTGCCCAAACTGCTAGTTCTGGATTGAGCAATTGGTGCAATTGCTGTTATTTATGCCCCAACTGCTTTTATTGGAGTGAGTACGTTGTGGAACTGATGTTATTCTTGCGCCAACTGCTTGTTCTGGAGTGAGCACGTGGTGCAACTAATGTTATTTATGCCCCAACTGCTTGTTTTGGAGTGAGCACGTGGTGGAACTGATATTATTTTTCCCCAACTGCTAGTTCTAGATTGACCACGTGGTGCGATTGATGTTATTTATGCCCCAACTGCTTGTTTTGGAGTGAGCAAGTGGTGCAATTGATGTTATTTAATCTCCAACTGCTTGTTAGGGAGTGAGCAAGTGGCGCAACTGATGTTATTTTTGCCCCAAATGATGTTATGGACTGAGCACGTGGTGCAATTGATGTTATTTATGCCCCAATTACTCGTTTTCAAGTAAGCAGGTGGCGGAACTGATGTTATTTATGTCCCAACTGTTTGATCTGAAGAGAGCACATGGCGCAAATGATATTATGTGTGCCCCAACTGCTTGTTCAGGAGTGAGCACGTGGTGCAATTGATGTTATTTATGACCCAATTGCTTATTTTCGAGTGAGCACGTGGCGCAACTGATGGTATTTATGCCCCAACTGTTTGTTATGGTGTGAGCACGTGCCGCAACCGATATTATTTATGAGCTAACTGCTTGTTCTAGAGAGAGCACGTAGCGCAACTGATATTATTTTTGCCCCAACTGCTCGTTCTGGATTGAGCACGTGGTACAATTGAAGTTATTTATGCCCCAACTGCTTATCTTGGAGTAAGCAAGTGGTGCAACTGATGTTATTGCTGCCCCAACTGCTTGCTCTGGAGTGAGCACGTTGTGTAAATGATATTATTTTTGCACCAACTGCTAGTTCTGGATTGAGCACGTGGTGCAATTGATGTTATTTATGCTCAACCTGCTAGTTCTGGACTGAGCACGTGGTGAAATTGATGTTATGTATGCCCCAATTACTTGTTTTCAAGTGAGCAGGTGGCGCAACTGATGTTACTTATGTCCCAACTGCTTGATCTGAAGAGAGCACATGGCGCAAATGATATTATGTGTGCCCCAACTGCTTGTTCTGGAGTGAGCACGTGGTGCAATTGATGTTATTTATGACCCAATTGCTTGTTTTCGAGTGAGCACGTGTCGCAACTGATGATATTTATGCCCCAACTGTTTGTTCTGGTGAGAGCACGTGCCGCAACTGATATTATTTATGAGCTAACTGCTTGTTCTAGAGAGAGCACGTGGCGCAACTGATATTATTTTTACCCCAACTGCTCGTTCTGTATTGAGCACGTGGTGCAATTGAAGTTATTTATGCCCCAACTGCTTATTTTGGAGTAAGGAAGTGGTGCAACTGATGTTATTGTTGCCCCAACTGCTTGCTCTGGAGTGAGCACGTGGTGCAAATGATATTATTTTTGCCGCAACTGCTTGTTTTGGAGTGGGCACTTGGTTCAATTGATATTATTTTTGCCCCAACTGCTTGTTTTCGAGTAAGCACGTGGCGCAACTTATGTTATTTATGCCCTAACTGCTTGTTCTTATGTGAGCACGTGGCGCAACTGATGTTATTTTTGCCCCAGCTGCTTGTTCTGGAGTGAGCACGTGGTGCAACTGATATTATTTTTGCCCCAACTGGCAGTTCTGGATTGAGCACGTGGTGCAATTGATGTTATTTATGCCCCAACTGCTTGTTTTGGAGTGTGCACGTGGTGCAATTGATGTTATTTATGCACCAACTGCATGTTTTCGAGGGAGCACGTGGCACAACTGATGTTATTTATGCCCCAGCTTCTTGTTCCGAAGTGAGCACGTGGTGGAACTGATATTATTTTTGCCCAACTGCTAGTTCTAGATTGACCACGTGGTGCGATTGATGTTATTTATGCCCCAACTGCTTGTTTTGGAGTGAGCAAGTGGTGCAATTGATGTTATTTAATCTCCAACTGCTTGTTAGGGAGTGAGCAAGTGGCGCAACTGATGTTATTTTTGCCCCAAATGATGTTATGGACTGAGCACGTGGTGCAATTGATGTTATTTATGCCCCAATTACTCGTTTTCAAGTGAGCAGGTGGCGGAACTGATGTTATTTATGTCCCAACTGTTTGATCTGAAGAGAGCACATGGCGCAAATGATATTATGTGTGCCCCAACTGCTTGTTCTGGAGTGAGCACGTGGTGCAATTGATGTTATTTATGACCCAATTGCTTGTTTTCGAGTGAGCATGTGGCGCAACTGATGGTATTTATGCCCCAACTGTTTGTTCTGGTGTGAGCACGTGCCGCAACTGATATTATTTATGAGCTAACTGCTTGTTCTAAAGAGAGCACGTAGCGCAACTGATATTATTTTTGCCCCAACTGCTCGTTCTGGATTGAGCACGTGGTGCAATTGATGTTATTTATGCTCAACCTGCTAGTTCTGGATTGAGCACGTGGTGCAATTGATGTTATTTTTGCCCCAAATGATGTTTTGGACTGAGCACGTGGTGCAATTGATGTTATGTATGCCCCAATTACTTGTTTTCAAATGAGCAGGTGGCGCAACTGATGTTATTTATGTCCCAACTGCTTTATCTGAAGAGACCACATGGCGCAAATGATATTATGTGTGCCCCAACTGCTTGTTCTGGAGTGAGCACGTGGTGCAATTGATGTTATTTATGACCCAATTGCTTGTTTTCGAGTGAGCACGTGGCGCAACTGATGACAATTATGCCCCAACTGTTTGTTCTGGTGAGAGCACGTGCCGCAACTGATATTATTTATGAGCTAACTGCTTGTTCTGGAGTGAGCACGTGTTGCACCTGATATTAATTTTTGCCCCAACTGCTAGTTCTTGATTGAGCACGTGGTGCAATTGATGTTATTTATGTCCCAACTGCTTGTATAGGAGTGAGCATGTGGTGAAACTGATGTTATTTTTGCGCCAACTGCTTGTTCTGGAGAAAGCACGTAGTGCAATTGATTTTATGTATGGCCCAACTGCTTGTTTTGGAGTGAGCACGTGGTGGAACTCATGTTATTTTTGCGCCAACTGCTTGTTCTGGAGTGAGCACGTTGTGCAAAGGATTTTGTTTATGCCCCAACTGCTTTTTTTTTGGAGTGAGCACGTGGTGGAACTGATGTCATTTTTGCGCCAACTGCTTGTTCTGGAGTGAGCACGTGGTGCAACTAATATTATTTTTGCCCCAACTGCTAGTTCTGGATTAAGCACGTGGTGCAATTGATGTTATTTATGCCCCAACTGCTTGTTCTGGAGTTAGCACGTCGCGCAACTTATGTTATTTATGCCCTAACTGCTTGTTCTGATGTGAGCACGTGGCGCAACTGATGTTATTTATGCCCCAGCTGCTTGTTCTGGAGTGAGCACGTGGTGCAACTGATGGTATTTATGCCCCAAGTGCTTGATCTGAACAGAGCACATGGCGCAAATGATATTATGTGTGCCCCAACTGCTTGTTCAGGAGTGAGCACGTGGTGCAATTGATGTTATTTATGACCCAATTGCTTATTTTCGAGTGAGCACGTGGCGCAACTGATGGTATTTATGCCCCAACTGTTTGTTATGGTGTGAGCACGTGCCGCAACCGATATTATTTATGAGCTAACTGCTTGTTCTAGAGAGAGCACGTAGCGCAACTGATATTATTTTTGCCCCAACTGCTCGTTCTGGATTGAGCACGTGGTACAATTGAAGTTATTTATGCCCCAACTGCTTATTTTGGAGTAAGCAAGTGGTGCAACTGATGTTATTGTTGCCCCAACTGCTTGCTCTGGAGTGAGCACGTTGTGTAAATGATATTATTTTTGCCCCAACTGCTAGTTCTGGATTGAGCACGTGGTGCAATTGATGTTATTTATGCTCAACCTGCTAGTTCTGGATTGAGCACGTGGTGCAATTGATGTTATTTTTGCCCTAAATGATGTTATGGACTGAGCACGTGGTGCAATTGATGTTATGTATGCCCCAATTACTTGTTTTCAAGTGAGCAGGTGGCGCAACTGATGTTATTTATGACCCAATTGCTTGTTTTCGAGTGACCACGTGGCGCAACTGATGATATTTATGCCCCAACTGTTTGTTCTGGTGAGAGCACGTGCCGCAACTGATATTATTTATGAGCTAACTGCTTGTTCTAGAGAGAGCACGTGGCGCAACTGATATTATTTTTACCCCAACTGCTCGTTCTGGATTGAGCACGTGGTGCAATTGAAGTTATTTATGCCCCAACTCCTTATTTTCGAGTGAGCACGTAGCGCAACTGATGTTATTTATGCCCCCACTGCTTTTTCTGAAGTGAGCACGTGGTGCAACTAATATTATTTTTGCCCCAACTGCTAGTTCTGGATTGAGCACGTGGTGCAATTTATGTTATTTATGAACCAACTGCTTGTTCTGGAGTTAGCACGTGGCGCAACTTATGTTATTTATGTCCCAACTGCTGGTTTTGGAGTGAGCACGTGGCGCAACTGATGTTATTTATGCCCTACATGCTTGTTCTGAAGTTATCAAGTGGCGCAACTGATGTTATTTATGCCCCAACAGCTTGTTCTGGAGTGAGCACGTGGCGCAATCGAAGTTATATTTGCTCCAACTGCTAGTTCTGGATTGAGCACGTGGTGCAATTGATGTTATTTAAGCTCCAACTGCTTGTTAGGGACTGAGCAAGTGGCGCAACTAATGTTATTTTTGCCCCAAATGGTGTTCTGGACTGAGCACATGGTGCAATTGATGTTATTTATGTCATAATTGCTTCTTTTCAAGTGAGCAGGTGGTGCAAATGATGTTATTTATGCCCCAAATGCTTGATCTGAAGTGAGCACATGGCGCAAATGATATTATTTATTCCCCAACTGCTTGTTCTGTAGTGAGCACGTGGTGAAATTGATGTTATTTATGCCCCAACTGCTTGTTTTTGAGTGAGCACGTGGCGCAACTGATGTTATTTATGCCATATCTGCTTGTTCTGGAGTGAGCACGTGGTACAGCTGATATTATTTTTGCCCAAACTGCTAGTTCTGTATTGAGCACTTGGTGCAATTGCTGTTATTTATGTCCCAACTGCTTTTATTGAAGTGAGCACGTTGTGGAACTGATGTTATTTTTGCGCCAACTGCTTGTTCTGGAGTGAGCACGTGGTGCAACTGATGTTATTTATGCCCCAACTGCTTGTTTTGGGGTGAGCACGTGGTGGAACTGATATTATTTTTGCCCAACTGCTAGTTCTGGATTGACCAAATGGTGCGATTGATGTTATTTATGCCCCAACTGCTTGTTTTGGAGTGAGGAAGTGGTGCAATTGATGTTATTAAATCTCCAACTGCTTATTAGGGAGTGAGCAAGTGGCGGAACTGATGTTATTTTTGCCCCAAATGATGTTCTGGACTGAGCACGTTGTGCAATTGATGTTATTTATGCCCCAATTACTTGTTTTCAAGTGAGCAGGTGGCGCAACTGATGTTATTTATGCCCCAAGTGTTTGATCTGAAGAGAGCACATGGCGCAAATGATATTATGTGTACCCCAACTGCTTGTTCAGGAGTGAGCACGTGGTGCAATTGATGTTATTTATGACCCAATTGCTTATTTTCGAGTGAGCACGTGGCGCAACTGATGGTATTTATGCCCCAACTGTTTGTTATGGCGTGAGCACGTGCCGCAACCGATATTATTTATGAGCTAACTGCTTGTTCTAGAGAGAGCACGTAGAGCAACTGATATTATTTTTGCCCCAACTGCTTGTTCTGGATTGAGCACGTGTTACAATTGAAGTTATTTATGCCCCAAATGCTTATTTTGGAGTAAGCAAGTGGTGCAACTGATGTTATTGTTGCCCCAACTGCTAGTTCTGGATTGAGCACGTGGTGCAATTGATGTTATTTATGCTCCACCTGCTATTTCTGGATTGAGCACATGGTGCAATTGATGTTATTTATGCCCCAAATGCTTGTTTTCGAGTAAGCACGTGGCGCAACTTATGTTATTTATGCCCTAACTGTTTGTTCTGATGTGAGCACGTGGCGCAACTGATGTTATTTATGCCCCAGCTGCTTGTTCTAGAGTGAGCACGTGGTGCAACTAATATTATTTTTGCCCAAACTGCTAGTTCTGGATTGACCACGTGGTGCAATTGGTGTTATTTATGTCCCAACTGCTGGATTTGGAGTGAGCACGTGGCGCAACTGATGTTATTTATGCCCCAACAGCTTGTTCTGGAGTGAGCACGTGGCGTAATCGAAGTTATATTTGCTCCAACTGCTAGTTCTGGATTAAGCACGTGGTGCAATTGATGTTATTTATGCTAGAACTGCTTGTTAGGGAGTGAGCAAGTGGCGCAACTGATGTTATTTTTGCCCCAAATGGTGTTCTGGACTGAGCACATGGTGCAATTGATGTCATTTATGCCACAATTGCTTGTTTTCAAGTGAGCAGGTTGTGCAACTGATGTTATTTATGCCCCAACTGCTTGATCTGAAGTGAGCACATGGCGCAAATGATATTATTTATTCCCCAACTGCTTGTTCCGTAGTGAGCACGTGGTGCAATTGATATTATTTATGACCCAATTGCTTATTTTCGAGTGAGCACGTGGCGGAACTGATGGTATTTATGCCCCAACTGTTTGTTCTGATGTGAGCACGTGGCGCAACTGATGTTATTTATGCGTTAACTGCTTGTTCTGGAGAGAGCACGTTTCGCAACTGAAATTATTTTTGCCCCAACTGCTCGTTCTGGTTTGAGCACGTTGTGCAATTGATGTTATTTATGCCGCAACTGCTTATTTTGGAGTAAGCAAGAGGTGCAACTGATGTTATTGTTGCCCCAACTGCTTGCTCTGGAGTGAGCACGTGGTGGAACTGATATTATTGTTGCCCCAACTGTTAGTTCTGTATTGAGCACGTGGTGCAATTGATGTTATTTATGCTCCACCTGCTAGTTCTGGATTGAGCACGTGGTGCAATTGATGTTATTTATGCCCCAACTATTTGTTTTCGAGTGAGCACGTGGCGTAACTGATGTTATTTATGCCATATCTGCTTGTTCTGGAGTGAGCACGTGGTACAACTGATATTATTTTTGTCCAAACTGCTAGTTCTGGATTGAGCACGTGGTGCAATTGCTGTTATTTATGCCCCAACTGCTTTTATTGCAGTGAGTACGTTGTGGAACTGATGTTATTTTTGCGCCAAGTGCTTGTTCTGGAGTAAGCACGTGGTGCAACTGTTATTATTTATGCGCCAACTGCTTGTTTTAGAGTGAGCACGTGGTGGAACTGATATTATTTTTGCCCAACTGCTAGTTCTGGATTGACCACGTGGTGCGATTGATGTTATTTATGCCCTAACTGCTTGTTTTGGAGTGAGCAAGTGGTGCAATTGATGTTATTTATGTCCCAACTGCTTTATCTGAAGAGAGCACATGGCGCAAATGATATTATGTGTGCCCCAACTGCTTGTTCTGGAGTGAGCACGTGGTGCAATTGATGTTATTTATGACCCAATTGCTTGTTTTCGAGTGAGCACGTGGCGCAACTGATGACAATTATGCCCCAACTGTTTGTTCTGGTGAGAGCACGTGCCGCAACTGATATTATTTATGAGCTAACTGCTTGTTCTGGAGTGAGCACGTGTTGCACCTGATATTAATTTTTGCCCCAACTGCTAGTTCTTGATTGAGCACGTGGTGCAATTGATGTTATTTATGTCCCAACTGCTTGTATAGGAGTGAGCATGTGGTGAAACTGATGTTATTTTTGCGCCAACTGCTTGTTCTGGAGAAAGCACGTAGTGCAATTGATTTTATGTATGGCCCAACTGCTTGTTTTGGAGTGAGCACGTGGTGGAACTCATGTTATTTTTGCGCCAAAAGCTTGTTCTGGAGTGAGCACGTTGTGCAAAGGATTTTGTTTATGCCCCAACTGCTTTTTTTTTGGAGTGAGCACGTGGTGGAACTGATGTCATTTTTGCGCCAACTGCTTGTTCTGGAGTGAGCACGTGGTGCAACTAATATTATTTTTGCCCCAACTGCTAGTTCTGGATTAAGCACGTGGTGCAATTGATGTTATTTATGCCCCAACTGCTTGTTCTGGAGTTAGCACGTTGCGCAACTTATGTTATTTATGCCCTAACTGCTTGTTCTGATGTGAGCACGTGGCGCAACTGATGTTATTTATGCCCCAGCTGCTTGTTCTGGAGTGAGCACGTGGTGCAACTGATGGTATTTATGCCCCAAGTGCTTGATCTGAACAGAGCACATGGCGCAAATGATATTATGTGTGCCCCAACTGCTTGTTCAGGAGTGAGCACGTGGTGCAATTGATGTTATTTATGACCCAATTGCTTATTTTCGAGTGAGCACGTGGCGCAACTGATGATATTTATGCCCCAACTGTTTGTTATGGTGAGAGCACGTGCCGCAACTGATATTATTTATGAGCTAACTGCTTGTTCTAGAGAGAGCACGTAGCGCAACTGATATTATTTTTGCCCCAACTGCTCGTTCTGGATTGAGCACGTGGTACAATTGAAGTTATTTATGCCCCAACTGCTTATTTTGGAGTAAGCAAGTGGTGCAACTGATGTTATTGTTGCCCCAACTGCTTGCTCTGGAGTGAGCACGTTGTGTAAATGATATTATTTTTGCCCCAACTGCTAGTTCTGGATTGAGCACGTGGTGCAATTGATGTTATTTATGCTCAACCTGCTAGTTCTGGATTGAG
The DNA here is from genome assembly GCA_963921405.1 of Cepaea hortensis. Classification (NCBI taxonomy): domain Eukaryota; kingdom Metazoa; phylum Mollusca; class Gastropoda; order Stylommatophora; family Helicidae; genus Cepaea; species Cepaea hortensis. The sequence continues at coordinate 14,744,931 of OY992886.1, read as the reverse complement.
CACGTGGTGCAATTGATGTTATTTTTGCCCTAAATGATGTTATGGACTGAGCACGTGGTGCAATTGATGTTATGTATGCCCCAATTACTTGTTTTCAAGTGAGCAGGTGGCGCAACTGATGTTATTTATGTCCTAACTGCTTGATCTGAAGAGAACACATGGCGCAAATGATATTATGTGTGCCCCAACTGCTTGTTCTGGAGTGAGCACGTGGCGCAACTGATGTTATTTATGCCCCAGCTGCTTGTTCTGGAGTGAGCACGTGGTGCAACTGATGGTATTTATGCCCCAAGTGCTTGATCTGAACAGAGCACATGGCGCAAATGATATTATGTGTGCCCCAACTGCTTGTTCAGGAGTGAGCACGTGGTGCAATTGATGTTATTTATGACCCAATTGCTTGTTTTCGAGTGACCACGTGGCGCAACTGATGATATTTATGCCCCAACTGTTTGTTCTGGTGAGAGCACGTGCCGCAACTGATATTATTTATGAGCTAACTGCTTGTTCTAGAGAGAGCACGTGGCGCAACTGATATTATTTTTACCCCAACTGCTCGTTCTGGATTGAGCACGTGGTGCAATTGAAGTTATTTATGCCCCAACTCCTTATTTTCGAGTGAGCACGTAGCGCAACTGATGTTATTTATGCCCCCACTGCTTTTTCTGAAGTGAGCACGTGGTGCAACTAATATTATTTTTGCCCCAACTGCTAGTTCTGGATTGAGCACGTGGTGCAATTTATGTTATTTATGAACCAACTGCTTGTTCTGGAGTTAGCACGTGGCGCAACTTATGTTATTTATGCCCTAACTGCTTGTTCTGATGTGAGCACGTGGCGCAACTGATGTTATTTATGCCCCAGCTGCTTGTTCTGGAATGATCACGTGGTGCAACTGATATTATGTTTGCCCCAACTGCTAGTTCTGGATTGACCACGTGGTGCAATTGATGTTATTTATGTCCCAACTGCTGGTTTTGGAGTGAGCACGTGGCGCAACTGATGTTATTTATGCCCTACATGCTTGTTCTGAAGTTATCAAGTGGCGCAACTGATGTTATTTATGCCCCAACAGCTTGTTCTGGAGTGAGCACGTGGCGCAATCGAAGTTATATTTGCTCCAACTGCTAGTTCTGGATTGAGCACGTGGTGCAATTGATGTTATTTAAACTCCAACTGCTTGTTAGGGACTGAGCAAGTGGCGCAACTAATGTTATTTTTGCCCCAAATGGTGTTCTGGACTGAGCACATGGTGCAATTGATGTTATTTATGTCACAATTGCTTCTTTTCAAGTGAGCAGGTGGTGCAAATGATGTTATTTATGCCCCAAATGCTTGATCTGAAGTGAGCACATGGCGCAAATGATATTATTTATTCCCCAACTGCTTGTTCTGTAGTGAGCACGTGGTGAAATTGATGTTATTTATGCCCCAACTGCTTGTTTTTGAGTGAGCACGTGGCGCAACTGATGTTATTTATGCCATATCTGCTTGTTCTGGAGTGAGCACGTGGTACAGCTGATATTATTTTTGCCCAAACTGCTAGTTCTGTATTGAGCACTTGGTGCAATTGCTGTTATTTATGTCCCAACTGCTTTTATTGAAGTGAGCACGTTGTGGAACTGATGTTATTTTTGCGCCAACTGCTTGTTCTGGAGTGAGCACGTGGTGCAACTGATGTTATTTATGCCCCAACTGCTTGTTTTGGGGTGAGCACGTGGTGGAACTGATATTATTTTTGCCCAACTGCTAGTTCTGGATTGACCAAATGGTGCGATTGATGTTATTTATGCCCCAACTGCTTGTTTTGGAGTGAGGAAGTGGTGCAATTGATGTTATTAAATCTCCAACTGCTTATTAGGGAGTGAGCAAGTGGCGGAACTGATGTTATTTTTGCCCCAAATGATGTTCTGGACTGAGCACGTTGTGCAATTGATGTTATTTATGCCCCATTTACTTGTTTTCAAGTGAGCAGGTGGCGCAACTGATGTTATTTATGCCCCAACTGCTTGTTCTGGAGTTAGCACGTTGCGCAACTTATGTTATTTATGCCCTAACTGCTTGTTCTGATGTGAGCACGTGGCGCAACTGATGTTATTTATGCCCCAGCTGCTTGTTCTGGAGTGAGCACGTGGTGCAACTGATGGTATTTATGCCCCAAGTGCTTGATCTGAACAGAGCACATGGCGCAAATGATATTATGTGTGCCCCAACTGCTTGTTCAGGAGTGAGCACGTGGTGCAATTGATGTTATTTATGACCCAATTGCTTATTTTCGAGTGAGCACGTGGCGCAACTGATGGTATTTATGCCCCAACTGTTTGTTATGGTGTGAGCACGTGCCGCAACCGATATTATTTATGAGCTAACTGCTTGTTCTAGAGAGAGCACGTAGCGCAACTGATATTATTTTTGCCCCAACTGCTCGTTCTGGATTGAGCACGTGGTACAATTGAAGTTATTTATGCCCCCAACTGCTTATTTTGGAGTAAGCAAGTGGTGCAACTGATGTTATTGTTGCCCCAACTGCTTGCTCTGGAGTGAGCACGTTGTGTAAATGATATTATTTTTGCCCCAACTGCTAGTTCTGGATTGAGCACGTGGTGCAATTGATGTTATTTATGCTCAACCTGCTAGTTCTGGATTGAGCACGTGGTGCAATTGATGTTATTTTTGCCCTAAATGATGTTATGGACTGAGCACGTGGTGCAATTGATGTTATGTATGCCCCAATTACTTGTTTTCAAGTGAGCAGGTGGCGCAACTGATGTTATTTATGACCCAATTGCTTGTTTTCGAGTGACCACGTGGCGCAACTGATGATATTTATGCCCCAACTGTTTGTTCTGGTGAGAGCACGTGCCGCAACTGATATTATTTATGAGCTAACTGCTTGTTCTAGAGAGAGCACGTGGCGCAACTGATATTATTTTTACCCCAACTGCTCGTTCTGGATTGAGCACGTGGTGCAATTGAAGTTATTTATGCCCCAACTCCTTATTTTCGAGTGAGCACGTAGCGCAACTGATGTTATTTATGCCCCCACTGCTTTTTCTGAAGTGAGCACGTGGTGCAACTAATATTATTTTTGCCCCAAATGGTGTTCTGGACTGAGCACATGGTGCAATTGATGTTATTTATGTCACAATTGCTTCTTTTCAAGTGAGCAGGTGGTGCAAATGATGTTATTTATGCCCCAAATGCTTGATCTGAAGTGAGCACATGGCGCAAATGATATTATTTATTCCCCAACTGCTTGTTCTGTAGTGAGCACGTGGTGAAATTGATGTTATTTATGCCCCAACTGCTTGTTTTTGAGTGAGCACGTGGCGCAACTGATGTTATTTATGCCATATCTGCTTGTTCTGGAGTGAGCACGTGGTACAGCTGATATTATTTTTGCCCAAACTGCTAGTTCTGTATTGAGCACTTGGTGCAATTGCTGTTATTTATGTCCCAACTGCTTTTATTGAAGTGAGCACGTTGTGGAACTGATGTTATTTTTGCGCCAACTGCTTGTTCTGGAGTGAGCACGTGGTGCAACTGATGTTATTTATGCCCCAACTGCTTGTTTTGGGGTGAGCACGTGGTGGAACTGATATTATTTTTGCCCAACTGCTAGTTCTGGATTGACCAAATGGTGCGATTGATGTTATTTATGCCCCAACTGCTTGTTTTGGAGTGAGGAAGTGGTGCAATTGATGTTATTAAATCTCCAACTGCTTATTAGGGAGTGAGCAAGTGGCGGAACTGATGTTATTTTTGCCCCAAATGATGTTCTGGACTGAGCACGTTGTGCAATTGATGTTATTTATGCCCCAATTACTTGTTTTCAAGTGAGCAGGTGGCGCAACTGATGTTATTTATGCCCCAAGTGTTTGATCTGAAGAGAGCACATGGCGCAAATGATATTATGTGTACCCCAACTGCTTGTTCAGGAGTGAGCACGTGGTGCAATTGATGTTATTTATGACCCAATTGCTTATTTTCGAGTGAGCACGTGGCGCAACTGATGGTATTTATGCCCCAACTGTTTGTTATGGCGTGAGCACGTGCCGCAACCGATATTATTTATGAGCTAACTGCTTGTTCTAGAGAGAGCACGTAGAGCAACTGATATTATTTTTGCCCCAACTGCTTGTTCTGGATTGAGCACGTGTTACAATTGAAGTTATTTATGCCCCAAATGCTTATTTTGGAGTAAGCAAGTGGTGCAACTGATGTTATTGTTGCCCCAACTGCTAGTTCTGGATTGAGCACGTGGTGCAATTGATGTTATTTATGCTCCACCTGCTATTTCTGGATTGAGCACATGGTGCAATTGATGTTATTTATGCCCCAAATGCTTGTTTTCGAGTAAGCACGTGGCGCAACTTATGTTATTTATGCCCTAACTGTTTGTTCTGATGTGAGCACGTGGCGCAACTGATGTTATTTATGCCCCAGCTGCTTGTTCTAGAGTGAGCACGTGGTGCAACTAATATTATTTTTGCCCAAACTGCTAGTTCTGGATTGACCACGTGGTGCAATTGGTGTTATTTATGTCCCAACTGCTGGATTTGGAGTGAGCACGTGGCGCAACTGATGTTATTTATGCCCCAACAGCTTGTTCTGGAGTGAGCACGTGGCGTAATCGAAGTTATATTTGCTCCAACTGCTAGTTCTGGATTAAGCACGTGGTGCAATTGATGTTATTTATGCTAGAACTGCTTGTTAGGGAGTGAGCAAGTGGCGCAACTGATGTTATTTTTGCCCCAAATGGTGTTCTGGACTGAGCACATGGTGCAATTGATGTCATTTATGCCACAATTGCTTGTTTTCAAGTGAGCAGGTTGTGCAACTGATGTTATTTATGCCCCAACTGCTTGATCTGAAGTGAGCACATGGCGCAAATGATATTATTTATTCCCCAACTGCTTGTTCCGTAGTGAGCACGTGGTGCAATTGATGTTATTTATGACCCAATTGCTTATTTTCGAGTGAGCACGTGGCGGAACTGATGGTATTTATGCCCCAACTGTTTGTTCTGATGTGAGCACGTGGCGCAACTGATGTTATTTATGCGTTAACTGCTTGTTCTGGAGAGAGCACGTTTCGCAACTGAAATTATTTTTGCCCCAACTGCTCGTTCTGGTTTGAGCACGTTGTGCAATTGATGTTATTTATGCCGCAACTGCTTATTTTGGAGTAAGCAAGAGGTGCAACTGATGTTATTGTTGCCCCAACTGCTTGCTCTGGAGTGAGCACGTGGTGGAACTGATATTATTGTTGCCCCAACTGTTAGTTCTGTATTGAGCACGTGGTGCAATTGATGTTATTTATGCTCCACCTGCTAGTTCTGGATTGAGCACGTGGTGCAATTGATGTTATTTATGCCCCAACTATTTGTTTTCGAGTGAGCACGTGGCGTAACTGATGTTATTTATGCCATATCTGCTTGTTCTGGAGTGAGCACGTGGTACAACTGATATTATTTTTGCCCAAACTGCTAGTTCTGGATTGAGCACGTGGTGCAATTGCTGTTATTTATGCCCCAACTGCTTTTATTGCAGTGAGTACGTTGTGGAACTGATGTTATTTTTGCGCCAAGTTCTTGTTCTGGAGTAAGCACGTGGTGCAACTGTTATTATTTATGCGCCAACTGCTTGTTTTAGAGTGAGAACGTGGTGGAACTGATATTATTTTTGCCCAACTGCTAGTTCTGGATTGACCACGTGGTGCGATTGATGTTATTTATGCCCTAACTGCTTGTTTTGGAGTGAGCAAGTGGTGCAATTGATGTTATTTAATCTCCAACTGCTTGTTAGGGAGTGAGCAAGTGGCGCAACTGATGTTATTTTTGCCCCAAATGATGTTCTGGACTGAGCAAGTGGTGCAATTGATGTTATTTATGCCCAAATTACTTGTTTTCAAGTTAGCAGATGGCGCAACTGATGTTATTTATGCCCCAACTGCTTGATCTGAAGAGAGCACATGGCGCAAATGATATTATTTATTCCCCAACTGCTTGTTCTGGAGTATGCACGTGGTGCAATTGAAGTTATTTATGACCCAATTGCTTGTTTTTGAGTGTTCACGTGTCGCAACTGATGGTATTTATGCCCCAACTGTTTGTTCTGGTGTGAGCACATGCCGCAACTGATATTATTTATGAGCTATCTGCTTGTTCTAGAGAGAGCACGTGGCGCAACTGATATTATTTTTGCCCCAAATGCTTGTTTTGGAGTGGGCACGTGGTGCAATTGATGTTATTTATGCCCCAACTGCTTATTTTCGAGTGAGCACGTGGCGCAAATGAATTTATTTATGCCCCAACTGCTTGTTTTGGAGTGAGCACGTGGTGGAACTGATGTTATTTTTGCGCCAACTGCTTGTTCTGGGTGAGCACGTGGTGCAAATGATTTTATTTATGCCCCAACTGCTTTTTTTTTGAGTGAGCACGTGGTGGAACTGATGTTATTTTTGCGCCAACTGCTTGTTCTGGAGTGAGCACGTGGTGCAACTAATATTATTTTTGCCCCAACTGCTAGTTCTGGATTGAGCACGTGGTGCTATTGATGTTATTTATGTTCCAACTGCTATTTCTGGATTGAGCACGTGGTGCAATTGATGTTATTTATCCTCCAACTGCTTATTTTAGATGGAGCACGTGGTGGAACTGATGTTATTTTTGCGCCAACTGCTTATACTGGAGTGAGCACGTGGTTCAACTGATGTTATTTATGCCCCAACTGCTAGTTCTGGATTGAGCACGTGGCGCAGCTGATGTTATTTATGCCCTAACTACTTGTTCTGGAGTGAGCACGTGGTGCAACTGATATTATTTTTGCCCAAACTGCTAGTTATGGATTGAGCACGTGGTGCAATTGATGTTATTTATACCCCAACTGCTTTTAATGGAGTGAGCACGTTGTGGAACTGATGTTATTTTTGCGCCAACTGCTTGTTCTGGAGTGAGCACTTGGTGCAATTGATGTTATTTATGCCCCAACTGCTTATTTTGGAGTGAGCGTGTGGTGGAACTGATGTTATTTTTGCGCCAACTGCTTGTTCTGGAGTGAGCACGTGGTGCAACTGATATTATTTTTGCCCCAACTGCTAGTTCTGGATTGACCACGTGCTGTGATTGATGTTATTTATGCCCCAAATGCTTGTTTTGAAGTGAGCAAGTGGTGCAATTGATGTTATTTATGCTCCAACTGCTTGTTAGGGAGTGAACAAGTGGCGCAACTGATGTTATTTTTGCCCCAAATGATGTCCTGGACTGAGCACGTGGTGCAATTGATGTTATTTATGCCCCAATTACTTGTTTTCAAGTGAGCAGGTGGCGCAACTGATGTTATTTATGCCCCAACTGCTTGATCTGAAGTGAGCACATGGCGCAAATGATATTATTTGTGCCCCAACTGCTTGTTCTTGAGTAAGCACGTGGTGCAATTGATGTTATTTATGCCCCAATTGCTTGTTTTCGAGTGAGCACGTGGCGCAACTGATGGTATTTATGCCCCAACTGTTTGTTCTGATGTGAGCACGTGAGTAGAATACAATGTTGTATTTACTAGCATTTGTGGTTTCAAACCACCTATAAATCGTTCTTTACGGGGTTATCCCGCCATCTTGTTTCGTCACAAAATCTGCCCTCCATTGACCCAGATATTTTGAACTTGGCGGGTATTTTTTTGGTTCTGGGTGACTACTTCCGGGTGCCATGATGATCACTTCCGGTTGTCACTTGCGGTCTAGGGGTGGGGCGGCGGTGGCGGCGGCGGCAACGGCGGTGGTGGTGGGGCGGGCGGGGCGCACATTGAGACAAGCCCCGGTCATGTGGAATACTTATATAAGTAGACCAAATAGTCGCCGGGTTCGAGTCCCAGTGTGCGTGTGTGTGCACCCCGCAGGTGCTCACGTGGTGTAATCGAACCCCAGTCATATCGATCCTTCGATGAAGAAGACTGAAGTCAATATGACAGAAAATGATTTAGTCCATCTCTCGAGGTAACCCGAGGATCCCTTTTTCGATTGCATTAATAAAGTTTTGTACACTTCGACATGTTTCCGTACCCATGCATCAACATTACGCGCATTGTGGAAATCTGTTTTAAGAATATACTAGATACACATACAATTTTATTAAAAATTAATACCAAAACTTAATTAATCACCAAATTTCTTGTATGTATATTGGAGAATAGGTACGTCAATAAAATCTACGAGTCTCCATTAATTTAAACCATAGAGTATCAAGATATACATTAAAATATGTAATATTATCAAACAGCAAAGTTATACCCCTTAATTATAAAATTATGGCAAGGGGGGAGTAATCGGTCCCTTGACTCAACCAGAATTGTGCCCCTTCTACACATTAACTTCCCCCTGAATTACCGTTTACCTGCGCCCACAAGCAACCAGTGACGCTTCACCGAGCACACCCCGCGAGAAAAATACAATGGCTAGCCAGCGACGGCCGTACGAGATTTTCCGATACCACTCATCCATAACGCTTCACCGACCACGAGCCGCGTGATATGACAATAGCTGCGGCCAGCGGTTACTAATAACCGCTAGATAAGAACCTGAAGGTAATTACCATTGACGACTAGGCGAGCTGTGGTCAAAAATGCAGTGGTCATGCATACAAGAATTAAGTGCAAATATGTATTTTCTATTTGCTGTAAATCTCTCTCTCTCTCTCTCTCTCTCTCTCTCTCTCTCTCTCTCTCTCTCTCTCGCTTTTCTCTATTCTCTCTCTTACTATCTCTATCATTCTCTCTTTTTCTCCCTCTACCTCTATCTCACTCTCTCTCTCTCATTCTATCTCCTTCTCTCCTTCTACCTCTACCTGTCTAGCTCTCTCACTCTCTCTCTCTGTCCCTTTCTCCCTCTCTACCGCTCTCTCTCGTCACTCTTCCTCTCTTTTCTTTAATCTCTCTCTATCTCTCAATATCTCTATCATTCTCTCTTTTGCTCTCCCTAACTGGCTGTCTCTCTCTCTCACTCTCTCTGTCTCTCTCTCTCACTCTCTCTGGCCCTTTCTCTCGCTCTCTCGTTTTCTCTCTCTCTACCTCTCTCTCTAGCTCTCTCTCACTCGCTCACTCTCTCTGTCCCTATCTCTTTTTCTCTCCCTTGCTATCTCTTTCACTCTCTCACTCTCTCTCTCTCTGTCCCTATCTCTTTCTCTCACCCTCTTTATCTCTTTCTCTCTCTCGCCCTCCCTAGCTCTCTCTCTCGCTCTCTTTCTCACCTTGTAGCCTGTCCAATGAATAGCACTGTAACCAAAAAACTAATAACACATGAATGTGTGTGTGTGTGTGTGTGTGTGTGTGTGTGTGTGCGTGCGTGGGTGTGCTATTAATTACAGGACATCACAGTCAACCTCAGCATTCTGAGGAGCGCCGTGTTTGCTGGGCAAGATTGGTGGTGTCTTTTTTTTATGAACCGCTGAAGTGCTTTTACAGATGACAGTCAAGGTTTAATGCATTGCATTTACACGCCATCGCAGTCACCCTCAGCATTCTATAGAGCTTCAGTTTTCCTGGGGTAAGTTTGCAATTGTCAGCCGTGTGTGTGTGTATGTGTGCGCGCATGTAGGTGTGTGTGCGTGTGTGTGCGTGCGTGTATGTACATGCGTGTGTGTGTGTGTGTGCTATCAATTACAAGACAGCACATTCGATCTCAACATTCGTGCTTCCTGGGCAAGCTTGCCGTTGTCTTTCTGAACAACCGGCACACATGATCGTCTGTAGTGTCTGTAATCAGGATTACCATCAACATCATCACCCACCACCACGAACAAAATCATCATCATCATCATTATCATCATCATCAGCATCATCAGCTGAAGGTGACCGATCGGGTGACTCACCACAGGGCTATGTCGGCGGAGTGAACGAACGTGAACGTGTTCAGACATGTCTTTGGGGAAAACTGGAGGATAACTCAGAGCGTAGTGACAGCATAACGATACAGCCGATCAAATATGCCGATGATTCCGGTCATATGTCTAAGGTATACAATCGAAACACGTGACTAAAACCGATTAAAGATGGCGTCGCACTCGATCACATGTGTAAGTCTACAACCGCGTGACTAAAACCGATCAAAGATGGCACTGTAGCCGGTCTTATGCCTTATGGGATACACCCGAAACACGTGACTAATGGTCAAAGATGGAGTCGCATCCGGTCACATGGTAAGACAATACTCTGATGAGTCATTCTACGTAAGCAAATATCGTGTATAAACGACCAGCATTCGTCGAATAGAAGTACCGGGCTCAGTGATCAGCAAAGTAGCACATCTTCTACGTTACCTGTTGTGAAGACTGGTGATTCTTGGTTCTTCATCCCAGCTCTGTCATTAGACATGTTGTTCTGCAAGAAACCTACTTCTTGTAGTCAGACAACCATAGGCCCACATGAGACAACAATTAAGCTGCTTGGCGATTCTTCTTCAGATGAAAATATTGAACCTGTGTCTAGCGGTCATGAATCAGCCTATGAGTTTCTCAAGAAAATCAATGCTTTGTGGAATGAAAACTATCCTACCGCTGGTTTCCGAAGTTGCTCCTCTGTCACAGCAGATGAAATACAACACCCATCGAGAAAGGTATGTATAGATAGTAACGGTCACACTCATATTTTCTAAGAACAGTTGTGTTAGTTCCGATGTCTAATGGTACATTTTATTATCTGGTACTCTTTATTTTCACTATGAATTACTAGACGCTGAAGCCTTATAAGTTTCAATGTGATTTTTCTCCTCTCCAGGTAAATTTTGCAACAGATCCTCACCTCTTGACAGTTCATAGCGTTGACACCGAAGAACGCAACGGCAACTGGCACCATGTAATCAGGGAATGAGAGAATTTTTAGCGACGTATACTAGAGATGGACCAAATGCTAACCCCAGTCCTGGGGACCAGTCACAGAGTCAAAGTCCTGGAGCAGAGAAAAAAGTCAAGAACAACAGTGAAAGAGGCCGAGATAGTCTAACCCCCGTATGGTAACTGGTAATTAAAATTAAAAAATATCAATCCACACTAGCGGACGAGTATTAAATCACCTACATAAAAACAAGGTGGCTGTAATATACTTACAACCATGTCTTTAATAGCTGACCAGGCCTCAATACGAAGAAAACTACAAAGGGTGTGAGGAGACTGTATATGTATATCACGGGTATTCTGTCTTCGCAGACTATAGCTCACAATGACTACAACACAAGTAACTTGACGCCCTCTACACTATCTATTTCATCATGGTTAGAGGTCATGTGGCGATCATGACCCGCATTCCCCAACCCAGCTCAAACATACAACAGGTCAACGAGCGGGTAGTAGAACGCTTAGTCGCGCCATACAGACAGCCACGTCAGCGTAATCTGAACCGCTTGACCTATGAAACTGACTGAAACCGGTTTTACGCGTGGCTCAAAAAACTAGTATATAAACCCGAGGCTGGTAACACTCAACCATCGTGATCAGAAGATGACTACAGAACTCAAGACTGTGCCTGCTAACTGGGTCTACATGACTCGTAGTGGTGAGACTATTAGACCAGTGGGCGGTGGTGATAATGCCGTGTTTGTCTCATCCTACAGAGGAACGAGTACGTTACACATCCGAAAATTTTACGGTGAATCCGACAAGAAGTTCCCGACTAAGAATGGAATGACACTTACTCGGCAAGAATATGAACAGATGATCGCCATGCATCGCGAGATCCTAACTGACTTTGATAGACTCAACCAAGTTATCCAAACCATTAACGAAGTCAAACAAGGTACTAACAGAGACAACCAAGTCAGTAACCAAAACATTCAAGTCAGTGCTCATGGCAAGACACTACCAGAACCAATCAAGTCCAAAACACTCAAGTCAGCGCTCAAGTTAAACAAGGAACTAACCGAAACCACCAAGCAGACGCATACTATACCGCCAGTTTTCAACCCAGCTGCAGTCAGATGTGTGATGACCCCAGCAACCAGATGTGTGATGGACCCAATAGCCAGCTGTTTGACGTGCAACAAGACATCAACCGAAGCAAGCAAGTCCAACACACTTAAGACAGTACTCAAGTCAAACAGGGTACTAAACGAAACCACCAAGTAGCCGCATACTATACAGCCAGTTATCAACCCAGCTACAGTCAGATGTGTGATGACCCCACCAAACAGATAGGTGAAGAGCCCAATAGTCAGATATTTGATATGCCCAACACTCAGATGATTGATGGCCCGATGGTCTACAATACTCAGATGTCAACCCACCAATCAGGAGACCAGTCGTATGACTACATACCAAGTGACCTATACATACCAGACTACCAGCCGGAAAAACCAACCTACTCAGACAGTGGTGTGAAGAAACCCAGAAACAACATACAATTTGTATAGCTCTGTATGTGAAAATAAAAGGATGTGATGATACTATGTATACCGGCTCATATCACATCATCCATTTCGTATAATGACATTATGCATTTTATTCTTGAAAACTCCACTCCATCCATTGGCACCTTGCCGTCTTGACAGACGATAGTTTGTGCTTTAAAAAGGCATAATAACTTGTAACTATGGCGGTAGCGAGTGTGACTGATAAGGCCAATTTGCGCTGTAAATGTCCGTTCACAGTGGGTGCATCTGAACACGTGGTCATTTCCACCATCATGCACCATCTTACGTCTCAAACGCTTGGTGTGTGACTTTTCTGCAATAATTTTCTCCTTTGACTTTATTCCATTTCTGATATTTGCCCTCCATGCAACACGTTCAGCGGCGACTTGCTCCCAATGTGCATTATCAATGCCTGTATCAATCATGTCCCGCTTACACACATCTTTGTATCGTAATAGAGGCCGACCCTGTGATCTCTTACCCATCTGTAATTCACCAAAAAAGATATCCTTTGGTATTCTACCATCATCCATCCTCCTAAGATGTCCTATCCATCTAAGTCTACGAAGACTGAGCATGGAATAAACTGTCACACAACCTGATCTTTCCAATACTTCAGTATTTGTGATTTTGTCTTGCCACTTAATACCAAGAATTCTTCGCAGACACCGCATATGAAAGCTGTTTAAATTGTTCTCTTGGTGTGAGTAAGTTGTCCAGGTTTCACTGCCATAGAGAAGAGTACTAAGGACACAGGCTTGATAGACAAGGACTTTTGTTTTGGCAGTAAGCTTCCTGTTCTCCCAGACTCTTTTTCTTAACCTGTTCATTGTTGTTGCTGCCTTACCAATCCGGATGTTGATTTCCTGATCTAGGGATAATTTGCTATTTACCACTGATCCTAGATATGTAAAATGGTCCACTATTTCTAGTTCGACGTCGTCAAAAAAGATTGATGGTACCCCATGTGCACCTTGTGACATAATCTGTGTCTTCTTTTTGCTAATTGTTAAACCAAATTCAGAACAAGCATTGGAGAATGCAGATAGTAGACATTGCAATTCTTCCTCAGAGTGGGTCGTAACTGCAGCATCATCTGCAAAAATCAACTCTCTGATCAGTACCCTCCTAATTTTGGTCTTAGCCTTCAATCTCTGAGCATTGTAGAGGCCGCCATCTGAGCGTGAGTGAATGTATATACCACCATCCTGATCACGAAATGCATATTTCAGTAGAAGTGAAAAGTATATTCCAAAGAGGGTGGGAGCTAGTACACAACCTTGCTTAATTCCACTCTTGATTTCAAATTCTTCAGAAGTTGCACCATCAAACTTGATTATACCCTTCATGCCTGTGTGGAACGATTCCACAATGGACAGAAGAGTTGGTGGGCAGCCAATCTTCTTTAGTGCCTTAAACAGACCCTCACGACTGACCAAATCAAATGCCTTTGTGAGGTCGATGAAGGCAATAAACAGTGGTTGATTCTGTTCACGGCATTTTTCTTGCATTTGTCGCAATGAGAATATCATATCAGTGGTAGACCAGTTCTGTCGAAAGCCACACTGTGATTCGGGGTAGACTTGATCTCCTAGGACTTTAAGTCTGCGCAGAACAATTCTGGCAAATACTTTTCCAACAATACACAGAAGTGAGATACCCTTATAGTTGTTGCAGTCGCTCCGATCGCCCTTGTTCTTGTACAGTGTTATGATGCTTGAATCTTTGAAATCCTGTGGGACTTGTCCTTCACGCCAGCATAGCTCTATTAGCTGGTGGATCTGTATAGTGAGTGTGTCTTGCCCACTCCTGATAACCTCTATTGGAATCTCATCCTTACCTGGAGCCTTGCCAGATGCAAGTTCATTTATAGCACACTTAACTTCTGTTATGGTGGGAAGTGTGTCCAGATGGTCAAGAGTTGGTAGAACCTCTGTGGCGTTGAGGGCATCATCCGCTTGAAAAATGTACTGAAATACTGTAAATGAACAGGTATATAGATTATAATTACGTCTTGTTTGTTGAATATTTAGTGTTTACGGTGTACATACTTGTCATATGGTGAGAGAATGAAGAGTAAAAACATTGGTCAAGTAATAAAATTTGTTAGCCAAATGGGAAAAATTGTGGCGACATTTCAACCAGACTTATAAAAAAAACTCAGTCAAACTTATGAAAAGTAGGAAAATTTGTTAACCAAAGTGAAAAATGGTGGTCACATTTCAAACAAACTTATAAAAATCTCAGTCAAACTTATGAAAAGTAGGAACAATTGTTAACCAAATGTGAAAAGGTTAACCACATTTCAAACCAAACTTATAAAAATCTCAGTCAAACATATGAAAAGTAAGAAAATTTGCTAACCAAACGTGAAAAGTTTGGCCAACTTTCATCCAAACTTATGAAAAGTGGACAATTTTGTTGTCCAGCTGTGAAAAGTTTGACAAAATTTCACCCAAACTTATGAAAAGTAGAAAACTTTGTTAACTAAAGGGCATAAAGCTTGGCCAAGTAAGAAAATGTGTTAACCAAATGTGAAAAGGTTAGCCAAATTTCAAACCAAACTTATAAAAATCTCAGTCAAACACATGAAAAGTAGGAAACTTTGTTAACCAAATGTGAAAAGTTTGGCTAAAGGTCATTGAAACTTATAAAAAGTAGGAAACTTTGTTAACCAAATGTGAAAATTTTTGGACAAGTGAAGAAATATTTCATCCAAAACTTATAAAAAAGTAGGAAATTTTGTTAACAAAATATGAAAAATTTCAGCCAAATTTCAGCCAAAACTTATAAAAAGTAGGACAATTCCTTAACTAAATGGGAAAAATATCTCACGTTGTCATTTTAAACACCCAACCTGCTAGAGATATTCGTATGTCCCCTAGGCAAACAACAGTTGTATTTCAGAAAATTACACGTATCTCATGTAATAAGTCACTATGGTTGAATGAAAAAATAAAATTTCCACAATTAAATTGTACAAAAATTAACAATTAAATGTCTACATGAAACATTCAAAGTGGAAACATAAAAGAGACATTTACACTGATGGTATATATGCCCCAACTGTTTGTTCTGATGTGAGCACGTGCCGCAACTGATATTATTTATGAGCTAACTGCTTGTTCTAGAGAGAGCACGTGGCGAAGCTGATATTATTTTTGCCCCAACTGCTCGTTCTGGATTGAGCACGTGGTGCAACTGGTGTTATTTATGCCAAAACTGCTTATTTTAGAGTAAGCAAGTGGTGCAACTGATGTTCTTGTTGCCCCAACTGCTTGCTCTGGAAAGAGCACGTGGTGCAAATGATATTATTTTTGCCCCAACTGCTAGTTCTGGATTGAGAACGTGGTGCAATTGATGTTATTTATGCCGCAACTGCTTGTTTTGGAGTGAGCACGTGGTGCAATTGATGTTATTTATGCCCCAACTGCTTGTTTTCGAGTTAGCTCGTGGCGCAACTGATGTTATTTACGCCCCAACTGCTTGTTCTGAAGTGAGCACGTGGCGCAACTGGTGTTATTTATGCCCCAACTGCTAGTTCTTGATTGAGCACTTGTTGCACCTGATATTAATTTTTGCTCCAACTGCTAGTTCTTGATTGAGCACGTGGTGCAATTGATGTTATTTATGTCCCAACTGCTTGTTCTGGAGTGAGCACGTGGTGAAACTGATGTTATTTTTGCGCCAACTGCTTGTTCTGGAGTGAGCACGTAGTGCAATTGATTTTATGTATGATCCAACTGCTTGTTTTGGAGTGAGCACGTGGTGGAACTGATGTTATTTTTGCGCCAACTGCTTGTTCTGGAGTGAGCACGTGGTGCAAATGATTTTATTTATGTCCCAACTGCTTGTTCTGGAGTTAGCACGTGGTGCAACTGATATTATTTTTGACCCAACTGCTAGTTCTGGATTGACCATGTGGTGCAATTGATGTTATTTATGCCCCAACTGCTTGTTTTCGAGTAAGCACGTGGCGCAACTTATGTTATTTATGCCCTTACTGCTTGTTCTGGTGTGAGCACGTGGCGCAACTGATGTTATTTATGCCTCAGCTGCTTGTTCCGACGTGAGCAAGTGGTGCAACTGATATTATTTTTGTCCCAACTGCTAGTTCTGGATTGAGCACGTGGTGCAATTGATGTTATTTATGCCCCAACTGCTTGTTTTTGGAGTGAACACGTAGTGCAATTGATGTTACTTATGTCTCAACTGCTGGTTTTGGAGTGAGCACGTGGCGCAACTGATGTTATTTATGCCCTACATGCATGTTCTTAAGTTAGCACGTGGCGCAACTGATGTTATTTATGCCCCAACAGCTTCTCCTGGAGTGAGCACGTGGCGCAAATGAAGTTATATTTGCTCCAACTGCTAGTTCTGAATTGAGCACGTGGTGCAATTGATGTTATTTATGCTCCAACTGCTTGTTACGGAGTGAGCAAGTGGTGCATCTGATGTTATTTTTGCCCCAAATGAAGTTCTGGACTGAGCACGTGGTGCAATTGATGTTATTTATGCCCCAATTGCTTGTTTTTAAGTGAGCAAGTGGCGCAACTGATGTTATTTATGCCCCAACTGCTAGTTCTGGATTGACCACGTGGTGCAATTGATGTTATTTATGCCGCAACTGCTTGTTTTGGAGTGAGCACGTGGTGCAATTGATGTTATTTATGCCCCAACTGCTTGTTTTCGAGTGAGCACGTGGCGCAACTGATGTTATTTATGCCCTAACTGCTTGTTCTGAAGTGAGCACGTGGTGCAATTGATGTTATTTATGCCCAAACTGCATGTTTTGGAGTGAGCAAGTGATGGAACTGATGTTATTTTTGCGCCAACTGCTTGTATTGGAGTGAGCACGTGGTGCAAATGATATTATTATTGCCAAAACTGCTAGTTCTGGATTGAGCACGTGGTCCAATTGATGTTATTTATGCCCCAACTACTTGTATTGGAGTGTGCACGTGGTGGAACTGATGTTATTTTTGTCCCAACTGCTTGTTCTGGAGTGAACATGTGGTGCAATTTGTTTTTTTGTTATGCCCCAAATGCTAGTTCTGGATTGACCACGTGGTGTAATTGATGTTATTTATGAGGCAACTGCTTGTTTTGGAGTAAGCACGTGGTGCAATTGATGTTATTTATGCCCCAGCTGCTTGTTTTCGAGTGAGAAGTGGCGCAACTGATGTTATTTATGCCCTAACTGCTTGTTCTGAAGTGAGCACGCTGCGCAACTGATGTTATTTATGCCCCAACTGCTTGTTCTGGAGTGAGCACGTGGTGCAACTGATATTATGTTTGCCGCAACTGCTAGATCTGGATTGACCACGCGGTGCAACTGATGTTATTTTTGCCCCAAATGCTTGTTCTGGACTGAGCACGTTGCACAACTGATGTTATTTATGCCCCAACTGCTTGTTATTGGAGTGAGCACGTGATAGAACTGATGTTATTTTTGCGCCAACTGCTTGTTCTGGGGTGAGCACGTGGCGCAAATGATGTTATTTTTGCTCCAACTGCTAGTTCTGTATTTAGCACGTTTTGCAATTGGTGTTATTTATGCTCCAACTGCTTGTTTTGGAGTGAGCACGAGACGCAACTGATGTTATTTTTGCCTCAAATGCTTGTTCTGGACTGAGCACGTTGCGCAACTGATGTTATTTATGCCCCAACTGCTTGCTTTGGAGTGAGTATTTGTTGGAACTGATGTTATCTTTGTGATATCTGCTTTTTCTGGAGTGAGCACATGGTGCAATTGATGTTATTTATGCCCCAACTGCTTGTTATTGGAGTGAGCACGTGGTAGAACTGATGTTA
Organism: Cepaea hortensis; assembly: GCA_963921405.1. Taxonomy (NCBI): domain Eukaryota; kingdom Metazoa; phylum Mollusca; class Gastropoda; order Stylommatophora; family Helicidae; genus Cepaea; species Cepaea hortensis. The sequence continues at coordinate 14,726,721 of OY992886.1, read as the reverse complement.
TTTTTGCGCCAACTGCTTGTTCTGGGGTGAGCACGTGGCGCAAATGATATTATTTTTGCTCCAACTGCTAGTTCTGTATTTAGCACGTTTTGCGATTAGTGTTATTTATGCTCCAACTGCTTCTTTTGGAGTGAGCACGAGGCGCAACTGATGTTATTTTTGTCCGAACTGCTTGTTCTTGACTGAGCACGTGGTGCAATTGATGTTATTTATGTCCCAACTGCTTGGTTTTGAGTGAGTACGTTGCGCAAGTGATGTTATTTATGCCCTAACTGCTTGCTTTGGAGTGAGCACGTGGTGGAACTGATTTATTATTGCGCCAACTGCTTGTTCTGGAGTGAACACGTTTTGCAACTTATATTATTTTTGCCCCAACTGCTATTTCTGGATTTAGTCGGTCAGTCAGTTATCAGTTTGGGTATCTTCATTGCACCCCGGACATGTCCATAGGTGCTCAGATCCTCCCCCCCCCAGCATATGCATCAGCGTCCGGTGGCTAATAGTGCCAGTTCTGTGTTGGTTGACGAGGCGCTTTGTGTTCCCGATGTACCTCTCGCGTCTGGCTGTGCCGATTCTTACTTCCAGGTCTTTCATCCTGGACAGCGATGTGGAATCACTGACGTCAAAGTCCTCTGTTCTCGTTAAGGACGTTAATAACATCGGCACGATCCATGGGCTGGCCATCTACAGGGGGTGCAGAGCCAGCCAGTTTGTCAGCTCGTTCATTTCCCTCGACTCCCGCATATCCCGGGACGAAGATGAAGTTGACTTTACGGACAACAGACTTCCGCAGCGGTTCAGTCCACTGTCTACGTACAGATCCAGCTTCCACCTTCTGAATCATGCTCATTGAATAATTAGTACACACACGTTGGTATAATGCTGTGATTCCAGCCATATGAAGGCCTGTGTAATTGCCATCACCTCCATCGTCATGCTGCTCGTGGTCATAGAGTGGGCACCACTGGATTCTTGAACGGTTCGGCCCGCTGAACGGGCTGTAAATGCCCACGCACTTCTCGGCTGCTTTACAACAGATCCATCTTTATAGATGAGCATTTCGGGACTATCTGAGTGTTCATAGATGAGCGCGTTAACCTCTACATTGACAGCAGCAGGGTTCTGCTCTCTGCACTGTCCGTCGAGTGTGATAATGCAGGAGAAAGTGCACTTAAAAGCTGGAGGCACCGGCACCCATTCCTTGCCGGGGTTGATACTGGAAAGACTGCAGACCTGTCTGACGACATCTTCCGCCCGACCCATCCATGATTTGCCCCTCTTTAGCCTGTCACCCTTTTCTCTGAATATAGCGTCATGCAGAGGGTGCTGATCATCTGCACTTATTTTTAAATATGCACGAGCTCTCCAGATCTTGATGATGTGTTCCATTGTCGGGAAGTCAAGGAGGTATCTCATTGCTACACAGCGGGTGTCTCTCGTAGTTCTGGATTGAGCACGTGAAGCAATTGATGTTATTTATGCCCCAACTGTTTGTATTGGAGTGAGCACGTGGTGGAACTGATATTATCTTTGCGATATCTGCTTGTTCTGGAGTGAGCACGTGGCGCAACTGATGTTATTTGTGCCCCGACTGCTTGTTCTGGAGTGAGCACGTGGTGCAACTGATATTATTTTTGCCGCAACTGCTAGTTCTGGATTGAGCACGTGGTGCAATTGATGTTATTTATGCCCCAACTGCTTGTTTTCGAGTGAGCACGTGGCGCAACTGATGTTATTTATGCCCTAACTGCTAGTTCTGGAGTGAGCACGTGGAGCAAATGATGTTATATTTGCTCCAAATGCTAGCTCTGGATTGAGCACGTGGTGCAATTGATGTTATTAATGCTCCAACTGCTTGTTTGGGAGTGAGCATGTGGCGCAACTGATGTTATGTTTGCCCCAAATGCTTGTTCTGGACTGAGCACGTGGTGGAACTGATGTTATTTATGCCCCACTTGCTTGTTTTCGAGTGAGCAGGTGGCGCAACTGATGTTATTTATGCCCCAACTGCTTGATCTCAAGTGAGCACATGACGCAAATGATGTTATTTGTGCCCCAACTGCTTGTTCTGGAGTGAGCACGTGGTGCAGCTTATATTATTTTTGCCCCAACTGCTAGTTCTGGATTGAGCACGTGGTGCAATTGATGTTATTTATGATCCAACTGCTAGTTCTGGATTGAGCACGTGGTGCAATTGATGTTATTTATGCTCCAACTGCTTGTTTTGGAATGAGCACGTGGTGCAATTGATGTTATTTATGCCCCAACTGCTTGTTTTCGAGTGAGCACGTGGTGCAATTTATTTCATTATGCTCCAACTGCTTGTTCTGGAGTGAGCACGTGGTGCAGCTTATATTATTTTTGCCCCAACTGCTAGTTCTGCATTGACTACGTGGTGCAGTTGATGTTATTTATGCCATAACTGCTTGTTCTGACGTGAGCACGTGGCGCAACTTATGTTATCTATGCCCTAACTGCTTTTTCTGGAGTGAGCACATGGTGCAACTGATATTATTTTTGCCCCAACAGCTAGTTCTGGATTGAGCACGTAGTGCAATTGATGTTATTTATGGCCCAACTGCTTGTATTGGAGTGAGCACGTGGTGGAACTGATGTTATTTTTGCGCAATCTGCTTGTTCTGGAGTGAGTACGTGGTGCAATTGAATTTATTTATGCCCCAACTGCTTGTTTTGGAGTGAGCACGTGGCGCAAATGATGTTATTTTTGCCCCAAATGCTTGTTCTGGACTGAGCACGTTGCACAACTGATGTTATTTATGCCCCAACTGCTTGTTATTGGAGTGAGCACGTGATAGAACTGATGTTATTTTTGCGCCAACTGCTTGTTCTGGGGTGAGCACGTGGCGCAAATGATGTTATTTTTGCTCCAACTGCTAGTTCTGTATTTAGCACGCTTTGCAATTGGTGTTATTTATGCTCCAACTGCTTGTTTTGGAGTGAGCACGAGACGCAACTGATGTTATTTTTGCCTCAAATGCTTGTTCTGGACTGAGCACGTTGCGCAACTGATGTTATTTATGCCCCAACTGCTTGCTTTGGAGTGAGCATTTGTTGGAACTGATGTTATCTTTGTGATATCTGCTTTTTCTGGAGTGAGCACATGGTGCAATTGATGTTATTTTTGCGCCAACTACTTGTTCTGGGGTGAGCACGTGGCGCAAATGATGTTATTTTTGCTCCAACTGCTAGTTCTGTATTTAGCACGCTTTGCAGTAGGTGTTATTTATACTCCAACTGCTTGTTTTGGAGTGAGCACGAGGCGCAACTGATGTTATTTTTGCCCGAACTGCTTGTTCTTGACTGAGCTCGTGGTGCAATTGATGTTATTTATGCCCCACTTGCTTGTTTTCGAGTGAGCAGGTGGCGCAACTGATGTTATTTATGCCCCAACTGCTTGATCTCAAGTGAGCACATGACGCAAATGATGTTATTTGTGCCCCAACTGCTTGTTCTGGAGTGAGCACGTGGTGCAGCTTATATTATTTTTGCCCCAACTGCTAGTTCTGGATTGAGCACGTGGTGCAATTGATGTTATTTATGATCCAACTGCTAGTTCTGGATTGAGCACGTGGTGCAATTGATGTTATTTATGCTCCAACTGCTTGTTTTGGAATGAGCACGTGGTGCAATTGATGTTATTTATGCCCCAACTGCTTGTTTTCGAGTGAGCACGTGGTGCAATTTATTTCATTATGCTCCAACTGCTTGTTCTGGAGTGAGCACGTGGTGCAGCTTATATTATTTTTGCCCCAACTGCTAGTTCTGCATTGACTACGTGGTGCAGTTGATGTTATTTATGCCATAACTGCTTGTTCTGAAGTGAGCACGTGGCGCAACTTATGTTATCTATGCCCTAACTGCTTTTTCTGGAGTGAGCACATGGTGCAACTGATATTATTTTTGCCCCAACAGCTAGTTCTGGATTGAGCACGTAGTGCAATTGATGTTATTTATGCCCCAACTGCTTGTTTTGGAGTGAGCACGTGGTGGAACTGATGTTATTTTTGCCCCATCTGCTTGTTCTGGAGTGAGCACGTGGCGCAAATGATGTTATTTTTGCCCCAAATGCTTGTTCTGGACTGAGCACGTTGCACAACTGATGTTATTTATGCCCCAACTGCTTGTTATTGGAGTGAGCACGTGATAGAACTGATGTTATTTTTGCGCCAACTGCTTATTCTGGGGTGAGCACGTGGCGCAAATGATGTTATTTTTGCTCCAACTGCTAGTTCTGTATTTAGCACGTTTTGCAATTGGTGTTATTTATGCTCCAACTGCTTGTTTTGGAGTGAGCACGAGACGCAACTGATGTTATTTTTGCCTTAAATGCTTGTTCTGGACTGAGCACGTTGCGCAACTGATGTTATTTATGCCCCAACTGCTTGCTTTGGAGTGAGCATTTGTTGGAACTGATGTTATCTTTGTGATATCTGCTTTTTCTGGAGTGAGCACATGGTGCAATTGATGTTATTTATGCTCCAACTGCTTGTTATTGGAGTGAGCACGTGGTAGAACTGATGTTATTTTTGCGCCAACTGCTTGTTCTGGGGTGAGCACGTGGCGCAAATGATATTATTTTTGCTCCAACTGCTAGTTCTGTATTTAGCACGTTTTGCGATTAGTGTTATTTATGCTCCAACTGCTTCTTTTGGAGTGAGCACGAGGCGCAACTGATGTTATTTTTGCCCGAACTGCTTGTTCTGAAGTGAGCACGTGGCGCATCTGATGTTATTTATGCCCCAACTGCTTGTTCTGGAGTGAGCACGTGGCGAAAATGATGTTATATTTGCTTAAACTGCCAGTTCTTGATTGAGAACGTGGTGCAATTTATGTTATTTATGCTCCAACTGCTTGTTTAGGAGTGAGCAAGGGGCGCAACTGATGTTATTTTTGCCCCAATTGCTTGTACTGGACTGAGCACGTGGCGCAACTGATGTTATTTATGTCCCAACTGCTTGCTTTGGAGTGAGCACGTGGTGGAACTGATTTATTATTGCGCCAACTGCTTGTTCTGGAGTGAGCACGTTTTGCAACTTATATTATTTTTGCCCCAACTGCTATTTCTGGATTCAGTCAGTCAGTCAGTTATCAGTTTGGGTATCTTCATTGCACCCCGGACATGTCCATAGGTGCTCAGATCCTCCCCCCCCCCCCAGCATATGCATCAGCGTCCGGTGGCTAATAGTGCCAGTTCTGTGTTGGTTGACGAGGCGCTTTGTGTTCCCGATGTACCTCTCGCGTCTGGCTGTGCCGATTCTTACTTCCAGGTCTTTCATCCTGGACAGCGATGTGGAATCACTGACGTCAAAGTCCTCTGTTCTCGTTAAGGACGTTAATAACATCGGCACGATCCATGGGCTGGCCATCTACATGGGGTGCAGAGCCAGCCAGTTTGTCAGCTCGTTCATTTCCCTCGACTCCCGTATATCCCGGGACGAAGATGAAGTTGACTTTACGGACAACAGACTTCCGCAGCGGTTCAGTCCACTGTCTACGTACAGATCCAGCTTCGACCTTCTGAATCATGCTCATTGAATAATTAGTACACACACGTTGGTATAATGCTGTGATTCCAGCCATATGAAGGCCTGTGTAATTGCCATCACCTCCATCGTCATGCTGCTCGTGGTCATAGAGTGGGCACCACTGGATTCTTGAACGGTTCGGCCCGCTGAACGGGCTGTAAATGCCCACGCACTTCTCGGCTGCTTTACAACAGATCCATCTTTATAGATGAGCACTTCGGGACTATCTGAGTGTTCATAGATGAGCGCGTTAACCTCTACATTGACAGCGGCAGGGTTCTGCTCTCTGCACTGTCTGTCGAGTGTGATAATGCAGGAGAAAGTGCACTTAAAAGCTGGAGGCACCGGCACCCATTCCTTGCCGGGGTTGATACTGGAAAGACTGCAGACCTGTCTGACGACATCTTCCGCCCGACCCATCCATGATTTGCCCCTCTTTAGCCTGTCACCCTTTTCTCTGAATATAGCGTCATGCAGAGGGTGCTGATCATCTGCACTTATTTTTAAATATGCACGAGCTCTCCAGATCTTGATCATGTGTTCCATTGTCGGGAAGTCAAGGAGGTATCTCATTGCTACACAGCGGGTGTCTCTCGTAGTTCTGGATTGAGCACGTGAAGCAATTGATGTTATTTATGCCCCAACTGTTTGTATTGGAGTGAGCACGTGGTGGAACTGATATTATCTTTGCGATATCTGCTTGTTCTGGAGTGAGCACGTGGCGCAACTGATGTTATTTGTGCCCCGACTGCTTGTTCTGGAGTGAGCACGTGGTGCAACTGATATTATTTTTGCCGCAACTGCTAGTTCTGGATTGAGCACGTGGTGCAATTGATGTTATTTATGCCCCAACTGCTTGTTTTCGAGTGAGCACGTGGCGCAACTGATGTTATTTATGCCCTAACTGCTAGTTCTGGAGTGAGCACGTGGAGCAAATGATGTGATATTTGCTCCAAATGCTAGCTCTGGATTGAGCACGTGGTGGAATTGATGTTATTAATGCCCCAACTGCTTGTTTGGGAGTGAGCATGTGGCGCAACTGATGTTATGTTTGCCCCAAATGCTTGTTCTGGACTGAGCACGTGGTGGAACTGATGTTTTTTTTTTTTTTTGCTCCAACTGCTAGTTCTGTATTTAGCACGCTTTGCAGTAGGTGTTATTTATACTCCAACTGCTTGTTTTGGAGTGAGCACGAGGCGCAACTGATGTTATTTTTGCCCGAACTGCTTGTTCTTGACTGAGCTCGTGGTGCAATTGATGTTATTTATGCCCCACTTGCTTGTTTTCGAGTGAGCAGGTGGCGCAACTGATGTTATTTATGCCCCAACTGCTTGATCTCAAGTGAGCACATGACGCAAATGATGTTATTTGTGCCCCAACTGCTTGTTCTGGAGTGAGCACGTGGTGCAGCTTATATTATTTTTGCCCCAACTGCTAGTTCTGAATTGAGCACGTGGTGCAATTGTTGTTATTTATGATCCAACTGCTAGTTCTGGATTGAGCACGTGGTGCAATTGATGTTATTTATGCTCAAACTGCTTGTTTTGGAATGAGCACGTGGTGCAATTGATGTTATTTATGCCCCAACTGCTTGTTTTCGAGTGAGCACGTGGTGCAATTTATTTCATTATGCTCCAACTGCTTGTTCTGGAGTGTGCACGTGGTGCAGCTTATATTATTTTTGCCCCAACTGCTAGTTCTGCATTGACTACATGGTGCAGTTGATGTTATTTATGCCATAACTGCTTGTTCTGAAGTGAGCACGTGGCGCAACTTATGTTATCTATGCCCTAACTGCTTTTTCTGGAGTGAGCACATGGTGCAACTGATATTATTTTTGCCCCAACAGCTAGTTCTGGATTGAGCACGTAGTGCAATTGATGTTATTTATGCCCCAACTGCTTGTATTGGAGTGAGCACGTGGTGGAACTGATGTTATTTTTGCGCAATCTGCTTGTTCTGGAGTGAGTACGTGGTGCAATTGAATTTATTTATGCCCCAACTGCTTGTTTTGGAGTGAGCACGTGGTGGTACTGATGTTATTTTTGCCCCATCTGCTTGTTCTGGAGTGAGCACGTGGCGCAAATGATGTTATTTTTGCTCCAACTGCTAGTTCTGTATTTAGCACGTTTTGCAATTGGTGTCGATCCGCAGTGACCCAATGACAGGTGTGTTTGAAGCGGTCATATCACCCCAGCGGTCATATCTGGATTGCAGGGAATACCCATGGTCTGCCGCTGTCTCCCCATGAGGGCTGACCGGGATGTCTTAGGCTGTTCTAGGTGGGCCAGCTGGGATAGGGATAACACTATAAAAGTCGATAAACGAATGGGAATATTGCTTGGCTAGCAAACCCATTTCGTGGAAAGTCCAAACTGAAAGCTCGCTGAGTGGATGTCCTCTGCAGACTGACCTCTCCTGGTTTGCGTGGGGACCGGCCTGTAGCGAACGAAATGCCCAATATATGGAAGTGAGGCTAAGCAGCCACATGCAGGATGTGACGATTCCTTGGGTAAGCCCAGTACCAGAGAGTTGTGTGTCGGCTCTGCAATTATGGAATCCTCCTTGGATGGCGGGGAATGCCCATGGCCTACCCCTGCCTCCCCATGAGGGCTGACCGGGATGTCTTCGGCCATTCTAACTTGACCAGCTGGGGTGTAGGTGACACTACAACAATTAGAGTCGAATGTCCTTCGAACCACTAGGGAAGGTTAACCCGGTCAACAAATTCCCCCAGAAGTTGGATGTGTCAGCCGAAAGGCACACGTATTGCAGCTCTGCTGTAAATAGGCACAACGCAATTATATCCGAAAAACACTCCGGGTGAATGCAGAAGAAGATATCAGCCCACTTGTTTCCGTGGGACTCTGCAAGACACAAACAGATCCACACAACTTACCTAGCAGCCTTCTTCAGGGTATGTGACCAAAACATGTGGTCTAATCTAGACCTGTTCAGTGATTGCTGTTTACTTTCAGAATGGAAGCCAGGAAGCTTTTCCACAGGTAGAGGAGAAGACAGGAGGCTAAGCTGTACTCCAGGCATAAGCTGAGCAAGTGGAGACAACCACCGAGGTACAGCCAGTGGCTGCCTGACTCAAACTCAACCCACTAGTTTTAGTTAAACCTTGGTACTACTTCTGTTCTGTATCCCCCCCCCCCCCCTGGGGGGTTAGGGCCTCAACCAGCTCAGGCTAGGCTGTTCTATCTTTCTTTATCTTTTGCAGCTCCTTCACTTATTTGCGTCTTTAATTCTCACAAGAAGAAGACAAACAACTTTCTTTGGTCACATGATGAGAATGAGAAGATAGGCACTGGAGAAAATTGTGACAACCTGAAAGATTACTCGGCCGTATGTCTAAGATCAAAGTGTAGTATCTGCACTTGATCTTACCAGGGCCACACGTGGAGGCGGTCATATGAATCACACACAGGGACGTGGGGACCTGAGGGGCGGCTCTAGATCCTGGGGGGACCACCAGTTCTTATAAAACCAAAAACAAACAGAAAAAGTGGGAAACAAGGCAGACCAAAAGAAATGATGCTGGGTGGACTGAGACGGGTGTCAGAGAAATATGATCAGTAGTTGATCCAAAAAACCAGTTACCGAGATCTGTGGAGTGAAGTGAGCGCCTATGCCAGCTGACAGGGCACTTGATGTTGATGATTCTCTTCTACTTGTGTTGCCAGGTCTCCCTCTAGTTCGTTGGTCCCCCGAATTACAGTTCAGACTTGCCAATTATAATGTTATGAGACTTTCTCAATGTGTGTTCAGTTCAGACTTGCCAGTTATAATGTTATGAGACTTTCTCAATGTGTGTTCAGACTTGTCAGTTATAATGTTATGAGACTTTCTCAATGTGTATTTAGTTCAGACTTGCCAATTATAATGTTATGAGACTTTCTCAATGTGTGTTCAGACTTGCCAATTATAATGTTATGAGACTTTCTCAATGTGTGTTCAGTTCAGACTTGCCAATTATAATGTTATGAGACTTTCTCAATGTGTGTTCAGACTTGTCAGTTATAATGTTATGAGACTTTCTCAATGTGTATTTAGTTCAGACTTGCCAATTATAATGTTATGAGACTTTCTCAATGTGTGTTCAGACTTGCCAGTTATAATGTTATGAGACTTTCTCAATGTGTTCAGTTCAGAACTGCTAGTTATAATGTTATGAGACTTTCTCAATGTGTGTTCAGACTTGCCAGTTATAATGTTATGAGACTTTCTCAATGTGTGTTCAGTTCAGAACTGCTAGTTATAATGTTATGAGACTTTCTCAATGTGTGTTCAGTTCAGACTTGCCAATTATAATGTTATGAGACTTTCTCAATGTGTGTTCAGTTCAGACTTGCCAGTTATGTTATGAGATTTTCTCAATGTGTGTTCAGTTCAGACTTGCCAGTTATAATGTTATGAGACTTTCTCAATGTTTGTTCAGTTCAGACTTGCCAGTTATAATGTTATGAGACTTTCTCAATGTGTGTTCAGTTCAGAACTGCCAGTTATAATGTTATGAGACTTTCTTCATGTGTGGTCAGTTCAGACTTGCCAGTTATAGTGTTATGAGACTTTCTCAATGTGTGTTCAGTTCACACTTGTCAGTTATAATGTTAGGAGACTTTCTCAATGTGTGTTCAGTTCAGACTTGTCAGTTATAATGTTAGGAGACTTTCTCAATGTGTGTTCAGCCTCAGCGTCCTTTCCTCACTTTGTGATTCTCTGGTATTTTAATTCTCTCCACATCAGTGATTCTCTCACACCATGTTAGCTCGTCTATTCTGCACAGGCAACGATGAATGAATGTTTGTAGTTTATTAGCCGGCCCCTATGACGAAGGGGTTACGGACTCAATTCGTAATCCCACATACATTTGTAACACAGCTGCAGGTGAGTTGGCAGCAGACTGCCTTGCATTAGTTTTCATGCAATAGTATGAGTGCTGGTCGTTAAGAAAGCAATGGCAAACTACTGAATGTAAACTTGCCAAGAAAACACACATAGCCACACAAAAAATACTGGGGTTGAATGCAACTTCTTGTAAAGGATATGGAACTCTTCTTCTTGTGGTTTATAAATGATAGTTTTAGTCATTCTCTGTTTCTGGCCCATATATGTACCAATTTAACTAAGAGTTCAATATTCAGTTTGCTGTTAGATTTCATTTTCTGTCCTGGTACTTGAAAGTGAGGAAATATATCCTTCAGACCAATATTTGCTGACTTGAGGCATGTCTTAGTTGTTTTTGTATATAAAAGTAACCTAATCACAAAATAAAAATGGGACAGTTGGTCAATGTGTCTTGTTCACTTTTCCGACACAGCCTCATATGTACATGTCACAGAGACAACTTCACTTGTACCACATGTCACTGAGGCTCAGAGACAGTCCAACATGTACCACATGTCACTGAGGCTCAGAGACAGTCCAACATGTACCACATGTCACTGAAGCTCAGAGACAGTCTAACATGTACCACATGTCACTGAGGCTCAGAGACAGTCCAACATGTACCACTTGTCACCGAGGCTCAGAGACAGTCCAACACATACCACTTGTCACTGAAGCTCAGAGACAGTCCAACATGTACCACATGTCACCGAGGCTCAGAGACAGTCCAACATGTACCACATGTCACCGAGGCTCAGAGACAGTCCAACACATACCACTTGTCACTGAAGCTCAGAGACAGTCCAACATGTACCACTTGTCACTGAAGCTCAGAGAGTCCAACATGTACCACTTGTCATCAAGGCAGCCTTTTCTTGCACTGTCACGGGGTCCCACACATTGGCTCGGAGATGCTGTGAAACAGTACTGCAGCCTGTGCACTGTGCTGTGTGGTAAGTAGTTAAAAGCAACTTGTCAATGAGCAGTGACACCTCCAGCAAGTTACTACTGTCAACATTGAAGCCGATAGCGTCCATTTTACAGAGAATCTAAAGCAAGATAACGAGGTTGTCTCTCATAGCATGTCTCAAACCTGGATGGACATGCCAATATCCATGTGACACAGGCAAACACCTGGACTGACATGACAATACACTGTATATAGATTATAAGGCAAACAACCAAAAGGAGAGGCTCCATTTATATGTACATTCTTTATTATATGCGTGTGGTATATAATGTCAGCTGACATGGGAGGTGACCAAGTACAGCAGACACCCAACATTTATATGTACATTATTTATTATATGTGTGTGGTATATAATGTCAGCTGACATGGGAGGTGACCACGTACAGCAGACACCCAACATTTATATGTACATTATTTATTATATGTGTGTGGTATATAATGTCAGCTGACATGGGAGGTGACCACGTACAGCAGACACCCAACATTTATATGTACATTATTTATTATATGTGTGTGGTATATAATGTCAGCTGACATGGGAGGTGACCACGTACAGCAGACACCCAACATTTATATGTACATTATTTATTATATGTGTGTGGTATATAATGTCAGCTGTCATGGGAGGTGACCACAAGCCTCCACTAACTATCCAACCCACTCTGGGGTTTAGGCCTCAATACACTATGTCTGCTGATAACCGGGCTCAGTCTTTAATCCTTAGTCTCAGAATTCCCATCACTGAAAACCCACAGGGCAGAGTTCTATCACTAACTCCCCTATAATTCACTTTGCAGACCACGGACCTACACTTCCCTGGTCCTGACATTCCTATGTCCAAAGCGACCCGATCCTCAGTCGGTCTCCGCTTCAACACCCCCACCCCCTCCCCTCAAGTCTCCTGACTTCACACAAGACTAATTGTCTCTCACCCCATCCACCCTGGGGGTCTGCACTCACCCTCACCATTATTTCTCATGGCTGGTTGTTTTTCTCGTAGTCCCGCTACAAAGGTCACTCACCTCAATGTCAATGACCCAGGCATATGTCAATGTCCCTCTCAGTGTTCAGGTTTCTAACCAGTATGCTGGTGCGAAGCTTGTACATTGCCCAGTCTGCTTTCTTGTAGTTCCACCTCGAGAGGGTGCTGCTTTCACTGACAAGCTCATTTTCTACAGTTAGAAAGATTGGCCGATGGTCACTGCCACCTAGCTGTTTCCCAACAGTTCTTTTAATGTTACACTCCAGGTCTGGTGAATGAAAAGCCAGGTCAGGTGTAGTTGTAGTGTGCCACGATCTCGAGTAGAAAGTATGTGGGTCGGACGGCTTATTAATCAAGATGAATATATTCTCATCCTGCCAGTCTTTCAGTCTCTCTCCTCTCTGGTCCATGTGATCATAGCCCCAGCTCTGCGAGTGGCTGTTAACATCTCCACACACATTCGTTTTTCCTTTTAATGGTAGTGTATCCAGTGCCTGTGGGCGGTCATTTGGACAGTAGTAATTGATCAGGTGCCGGTCTCTCTGGCTGAGGGGTTACACCACTTTCTCCGTAATCCCGTTTATCACACAGAGTCTCGTAGCGGGCGAGAACTGGGAGCGGTTCGTCCCCCGCTGGTGACTTGCGGGATAACTGAGCCGGCTGCTCAGAAAGCAATGGCAAACTACTGAGCGTAATCTTGCCAAGAAATCAACAGATAGCTGAAAGATGCTGCTGTTGACAGCGATGTCCTGTAAAAGAATATGCGAATTTTAAAAAAAAATTGATCAGGTCAAGGTCTGTATTGTCTGTCTTAAGTTTAAGTGCCTGATATTCAGCCCCTTCCATGTAAACTTCAATTTGGGAGGCAGGGATGCTATTTTTGACAAGGGTCAGTATCCCATCCTTTCGTTTGTCCTTTCGGTCAGATCGGTAACACTGGTAGCCTCTAATTTTGAAGGCTATATTTTCGTTGAGGTGTGTTTCTTGCAAGCAACATACGCTTACACTTTCTTGTGCTAAGATGTTCTCTAGTTCTATTATTTTCTTGTTGACACCCTCTGCATTCCAGTGCATTATTTTAAGTCTTTGTTTGGTACGGCCATACTTTTTATTGTCAGGCCTCCTGGCTCCGCAGGACATCTGAGAAGGAGCTCCAATAGTTGTGGTTAGACCCTTACGAGGCATAAGGCCCGGCACTGCTCCTGCCTGGGGGTCCAGAGCAGGGCGAGCACCATAACATGTAGCAGTTGTCGACATAATTCAAGGCGTAATTCCTTGGCAGCCTGATTTCTGTGGTGAGCCTCCTGGCTGGCTGCCTCCGTCTTTAGCACCTATCTTTTGCAAGAGTAGACTATGGTCTTACTCGAGACACGTACACATAATACTGTTCTTCCCGTCCAAACCATTCATTGTTACGATATTATTGTGTTGCTGTCGGAAACATAACTGTCATAAGTAGATGGCTGAGCACCCAAACAAAACAGTGAAGATATCAGAAATCTGGTTTGTTTCATTCGTTGAGCCCTGTAGCACTGAGACAACGACATGGCAATGCCTGGGTATTTACACAGCATATCCTTCTGTAGAGTAGTGGCAGACACATCACTGTAGTTCTGCGTAAAGCATCTGTCGCAGCATCTTCCACTTGAGATTGTCATTGTGCTGGACAGATTAATCATCTTACCTTCCGGCTGTGAGTCTGTGTTGATGCATTTCTCTGTCGGAAGTAAATAAAACACAATGTTCGTCCTTAGGAAGGGAGAGACTGGGTGGGCGGAGAGATGGATGAGAGTGAGAGAGTAAGAGAGAGAGAGAGAGAGAGAGAGAGAGAGAGAGAGAGAAACTCCAAAACACAAACAATGTGAAGTTAGCTGGGTAGTAACTTAATCACAAGTACAATGGATTCATTTGGGGTGGTCGATGTTGGGGTTAATCAAACATTTGTATCATTTTAGGGTATAGCCGCGTGGCGGCTATTTCCCCTCCTAGAGAAATTCTAATTAAATTTTACTTTCATCACATTATCAATGGACACTCAAATAAAGCAAAAATTTCTTGACGCAAATCTTCTTTAAACTTCTAGATTATGTTGTAGACAGATATGCATGTTTTCTGTTACTTAGATTTTAATTGAAATAATTTTACAGCATTTAACTTATAAATAAATATTTGGTAAAATAATGTATTTTAGGTTGTAAAGTTAATTGGAAAATCAAGTCTAGTGCTCTTACAGAATATACTATTTACAAATGAGTAGGTTGCTTCCCTTAGATAACAAATTTAAAAATTTGCGCTGGCACATTAACAACATGGATATTCTCAACACACACACGCACGCACGCGCGCGCGCACACACACACACTCACACACATACACACAGACACACACACACAGACACACACAAAAACACTCACACACACACACATTCACAAGCACGTAGGGTTGCCAGACGTCCGGCAAAGAGAGGACATGTCCTCCTTTTTAGCCTCGTGTCCTCCGTCCGGCAGGCAAAGCTAAAAACCTTTAAAATGTCCGGCTTTTTAAATATTTTATGTTATCATTTTTTATGTATTGTTGTTACAACTTACAATCTATCTACACTCTACCGTGTGTTTACATTCTGTAATAAAACCCTAACCATTGTAAAAACATTGTAACCTAGACAACGACCATCTCACTCGATTACCATTAAGAACATCGTGAGAGACATAAATAAAGTAGTTGAAGAGTTTGGGAATGCATACTACAGGCAGCATGAGAAACAGTACCAAGAGGAGCCCGTAAACAATATAAACCCTACTGGAGTAGTGAACTGGAACAGTTGCATAATGATGTGGAAGTATGTAGAAGGCAAGCAGAAGCCAACCCCTGCCAAGAACACCACAATAAATACCAGCACGCAAAAGCCAAAATTCAAAGGGCCAAGCTGCAGGCTAGACGGAAAAGCTGACAGGAGAAAACAGAGTCACTGAACTTTGAAAGAGACACAAGGAAGTTGTGGAAGCTAATAAAACAGCTTAACGATGAGAGTTCAAGGAGAAACTCAAAAATTGCACTACATAAAGACGGAAACATCTTAACAGGAAAGCAAGCAGCTGACCATTTTGCGGACTCATTCGCACAAGATAACAATATCGAAATTAGTCCAGAGAAACAACCAGAGATTCGAGAAAAATGGCGACATACAGGACAGAAGGAAATAGTACACGAGGTTATGGAGGCACCTATAATAATCAGTGAACTGGAGCTAGCAATATCAAAACTGAAAATAAGAAAGTCACCAGGAGCTGATGATATCTCCAATGAAATGATCAGAAACCTAGGAACAGAGGCCAAAGCAAAGCTGTTACAGAACTTCAATAACACATGGAACTTAGGCAGTGTTCCACAAGCCTGGAGAGAAGCAATCATGATACCCCTCCTAAAATTTGGGAAAGATAGTTCCATTGCCTCCAGCTACAGACCAATTAGCCTCACCAGCTGTCTGCAAAACACTGGAGCGCATCATCAATCACAGACTACAGTGGTACACTGAAAGTGAAAACATCCTTGTACCACAACAGGGCTGGCTTTAGGCAGTGCTACTCTACGGATGATCAGACAACCTATCTCTCTCAAGAAATTGAGGATGCATTCCAAGAGAAGAAGCTGGTACTTGCGGCATGGATAGATAACTGAACGCAGCATACACACAGCATTTATTGTACCCTTTCCGATATGGCGGTCGATTCCCCATATAACACTATCACCAGAGTCGTTGATCAGCTCTGTGTGAATATGCGCGTGTGTGTGTGTGTGGGTGTGTGTGTGTGAGTGTGTGTGTGTGTGTGTGTGTGTGTGTGTGTGTGCTTGCGTGTATATGCGTGCACACGAAAGTTTTTTTCATCTAGGGGAAATAACCTACTAATTTCTAAATAGTTCACACTGTAAGAGTACTACTAGACTTGATTTCAAATTAACTTATAAACCAAGCACAGATTAATTTACCAAATTATAGTATAAGTAAAAGTGTATGAAAATATTGTAATTAAAATCTAAGTAGCAGAAAACATGCACATCTGTCTACAACGTAATCCAAAAGTTTAAAGAAGATTTGCATCAAGAAATGTCTGCTTTAATGCGATCTCAATTGTTTGCAATTTGAAGGTTTTATTTTTGTCAATTTATCTAGGAGGGGAATAGCCGACACTGTGCTATATACCCTTATATGATACAAATGTTCATTTAACCTGCACCCCAATCCGTCCCTCCCTGAGTAAATCCATTGTGCTTGTGACGAAGGCACTTCTCAATACAGCTAACTTCAGTCAATAGCTGGTTTGGTTTCTCTCTCTCTCTCTCTCTCTCTCTCTCTCTCTCTCTCTCTCTCTCTCTCTCTCTCTCTCTCTCTCTCTCTCATCCTCCCTCCCTCTATCTCTCTCTCTCTCTTCCTTCTCTCTGCTCTCTTCCCTCTCTCTAGTGTCTTATTGAATGCCATTAACATACTTCATGTTACACAATGTATATACATGATATATTTTCCCCCATTTTTGTGTGGATGCTCATGACAGTTGTCAGTGTATGTGTTTCAATGTGTGGGAGTTTGTGTATATTATTTTGAGTGACTATATGAAGGAATGTTTGTATACGGGCGTGGGTTTAGGTATTATTGAATGTGTATATGAGCGTAAGAGAGAGAGAGAGAGAGAGAGAGAGAGAGAGAGAGAGAGAGAGAGAGAGAGAGAGAGAATGAGAGAGAGAGAGAATGAGAGAGAGAGACAGACAGACAGACAAAGAGAGAGGGAGACAGAGAGACAGAGAGAGAGACAGAGTGAGAGAGAGAGAGAGAGAGAATGAGAGAGAGAGACAGACAGACAGACAGACAGAGGGGGAGACAGAGAGACAGAGAGAGAGACAGAGTGAGAGAGAGAGAGATAGAGAGACAGAGAGAGACAGAGAGAACGAACGAAAGAACGAACAAACGTTATTTTAAAATGGTAACAAATTGGGCACGCAGGCCGGTCTTACATTCGGCCCTTTCAATCACTCATCTTACATTCATCAAATGTGCATGTTACATTTACATAGGGGGGGGGGGGGGAGAACATTGTCAAATGAAAGTTGTAAACATAAACAGTGCATATTGCAATATTGTGAGACATATCCTCCATCCAACCTCACATCCCGCAGCCACCCACACATCCCTCAGCCACCCACACATCCCCCACCCACAACACCGCCACCCACCCACACATACCTCCATGCACTCACACAGACTCAGGCAAACATAGATGCCGCCACCCACACAGAGACAGAGAGAGAGACAGAGAGAGAGACAGAGAGACACACAGAGAGACATAGAGACACAGAGAGACAGAGAGAGAGACAGAGAGACACACAGAGAGACAGAGAGACACAGAGAGACAGAGAGAGAGAGACAGAGAGAGACAGAGAGACAAAGAGAGAGACACAGAGAGACAGAGACACAGAGAGACAGAGAATAAGAGTGACAGAGAGAGAGACACAGAGAAACACAGAGAGATAGAGAGACAGAGAGTGAGACAGAGAGAGACAGAGAGACAGAGAGAGACACAGAGAGACAGAGAGAGACACAGAGAGACACAGAGAGACACAAACACAGAGACACAGAGAAAGATGTATGTATGTATGTATGTATGTATGTATGTATGTATGTATGTATGTATGTATGTATGTATGTATGTATGTATGTATGTATGTATGTATGTATGTATGTATGTATGTATGTATGTATGTATGTATGTATGTATGTATGTATGTATGTATGTATGTATGTATGTATGTATGTATGTATGTATGTATGTATGTATGTATGTATGTATGTATGTATGTATGTATGTATGTATGTATGTATGTATGTATGTATGTATGTATGTATGTATGTATGTATGTATGTATGTATGTATGTATGTATGTATGTATGTATGTATGTATGTATGTATGTATGTATGTATGTATGTATGTATGTATGTAGGTATGTAGGTAGGTAGGTAGGTAGGTAGGTAGGTAGGTAGGTAGGTAGGTAGGTAGGTAGGGAGGGTAGGGAGGGAGGGAGGGAGGGAGGGAGGGAGGGAGGGAGGGAGGGAGGGAGGGAGGGAGGGAGGGAGGGAGGGAGGGAGGGCTGGCTGGCTGGCTGGCTGGCTGGCTGGCTGGCTGGCTGTCTGTCTGTCTGTCTGTCTGTCTGTCTGTCTGTCTGTCTGTCTGTCTGTATGTATGTATGTATGTATGTATGTATGTATGTATGTATGTATGTATGTATGTATGTATGTATGTATGTATGTATGTATGTATGTATGTATGTATGTATGTATGTATGTATGTATGTATGTATGTATGTATGTATGTATGTATGTATGTATGTATGTATGTATGTATGTATGTATGTATGTATGTATGTATGTATGTATGTATGTATGTATGTATGTATGTATGTATGTATGTATGTATGTAGGTAGGTAGTGTAGGTAGGTAGGTAGGTAGGTAGGTAGGTAGGTAGGTAGGGAGGGAGGGAGGGAGGGAGGGAGGAGGAGGGAGGGAGGGCTGGCTGGCTGGCTGGCTGGCTGGCTGGCTGGCTGGCTGGCTGGCTGGCTGGCTGGATGGATGAATGGATGGATGGATGGATGGATGGATGGATGGATGGATGGATGGATGGATGCATGCATGCATGCATGCATGCATGCATGCATGCATGCATGTATGTATGTATGCATGTATGTATACATGCATGCATGTATGTATGTATACACATTGAGTATAGCACATTGTTTAGTATACAAAATGCTACTCAATACTGATGAAACATCCAATTATTAGAGTATAGCACATTGTTTAGTATACAAAATGCTACTCAATACTGATGAAACATCCAATTATTAGAGTATAGCACATTGTTTAGTGTACAAAATGCTACTCAATACTGATGAAACATCCAATTATTAGAGTATAGCACATTGTTTAGTGTACAAAATGCTACTCAATACTGATGAAACATCCAATTATTAGAGTATAGCACATTGTTTAGTGTACAAAATGCTACTCAATACTGATGAAACATCCAATTATTAGAGTATAGCACATTTTTTTAGTGTACAAAATGCTACTCAATACTGATGAAACATCCAATTATTAGAGTATAGTACATTGTTTAGTGTACAAAATGCTACTCAATACTGATGAAACATCCAATTATTAGAGTATAGTACATTGTTTAGTGTACAAAATGCTACTCAAATCTGAAGTGTTGAGCGTGTTCTTATCTGCAGACTGTCCCGTGTCCTGTGTGCTGGTAGGACTTGGTGGAGGCAGCTTTCCCAGCTTTGTTCACAGTGTGTTCCCACAGGTAACTCATTGAACATAGCCTCCTGTAAGGCAACGCATTATTCCTAGTTGTCTGCTCTTGGCAGCTCATGCCAGTCTTGTAAAAATGACATATGTTCTAGCTGTACTCTTAGGGTGAGGACATTCAGAATGGACATTCAGTGAGATTCTGTCATGAGGAGGGGAGCAATGTCACATTGGAGTCTTATTGGAGCTTGAATGGTCTAGATACTTTATTCTAGATATCTCGTTCAAGATACTTTATTCTATTCTAGATACCTTATTCTGGTGTTGCACACATTGTCAGAATGTTCTCTTCCACCTGACACAGAAGGCATGTAGAACACACATGTTGAGACCACAGATATGCAACATTTCTCAAGTAACTCTCTCTCTCTCTCTCTCTCTCTCTCTCTCTCTCTCTCTCTCTCTCTCTCTCTCTCTCTCTCTCTCAGTGATGTGTGTTTTGCTGGGTGGTTGCGGGTGTGTGGGTGTGTGGTAGAGAATATGTGGGTGGGTGTATGCGTGTCAGTTATGGGATGGGTGGCGGCATGTATGTTTGTCTGAGTCTGTGTGAGTGCGTGAGTGATGGTGTGGTGGGTGGGGGATGTGTGGGTGTCTGAGGGATGTGTGGGTGGCTGCGGAGTGTGAGGGTGGATGGGGGATGTGTCTCACAACATTGCAATATGCACTGTTTGTTTACAACTTTCATTTGAGAATGTTTTTTTTCCCCCATGTGAATGTACCATGCGTAATATGCATTGTTTATGTTTACAAAATCCATTTGACAATGTTTTTTTTCCCCAATGTAAATGTAACATGCACATTTGATGAATGAAAGATGAGTGATTGGAAGGGCCGAATGTAAGACAGGCCTGCGTGCCCAATTTGTTACCCTTTTAAAATAAAGTTTGTTTGTTCGTTCATTCTCTCTCTCTCTCTCTCTCTCTCTCTCTCTCTCTCTCTCTCTCTCTCTATATATATATATATATATATATATATATATATATATATATATATATATATATATATATATATATATATATATATATATATATATATATAACTTATTGGCAGACGATAGTTTGGTACATTGTGCTTCAAAAAGGCTTAATAACTGCGACCCATGGCAGTGGAAGACCAGGGATGGAGTTATTTCCTCTCCATAGCACAAAGCCTGGGCTAAAATAAAGAAACCATGTGTTGCCCATGCAGCATGATCCCTCTCTCTGCATGCCTAGTTCACTCCAGAGGAAAGTTAACACCTATACATCTGGAACAAGACAAGCTGCAGAAGCTGCCAGTTCAGCAAAGCAATGCTCTAACTGTCCGCCTGTCGGAGCTTCGATCCTAGACCAGCTGCCAACCAAGGCTTAGGGCCTGATCTGCCCTGCCATGACTATTTTGTCTTTGGGTTGCATTTCCTCGCACCAGGATAAGGCTTGTACCCTCCCAATTGCGCTCTTCCGCCCAAAGCCGTTAGCACAATGTGGGGTGTCGGGTTTGGTAAGCGCCGCCCAACGTTCGGCGCTAACAGAAAGCAGGTAGTACCGTCTACTGTCATACGGTAGCTCAGTCATATCTGACTAAGACCTGCACAAGACCTAAGCAGCCAAGACCACAAACCTAGCTGCTCGTTTGTTTCCTCTGACATCCATGTGCCCTGGCACAAAAATGAAACAGATATTAGTCAGTTTTAACCTCCTCAGAGATTCAAGCCACGGCCTTCTGGCCCAGCATTCTCAATCTGAGCACACTCATGGAGTCCCACACTCATGGAGTCCCACACTCATGGAGTCGCTGAGAAAACATGCCTGGGTGAAACACCTGTCTGCGGCCACACTGCTGCCTTTGTTACTGCCATGATCTCCATGGTTAAGCTGCTTGTAGTCCTGGCAAAAGCTCCGCTGTCCTCCTGACTATAATTGTGTTCTAGTAAAGCTTACAGATTCTACTTCTCATTTTCATTGATTTACTTATTGGGGCATCATTATGTTTTCGTAAAGCTTACAGATTCAACTTCTTGTTTTCATTGATTCACTTATTGGGGCATGATTGTGTTGTAGTAAAGCTTACCAATTCTAATTCTCGTTTTCATTGATTCACTTATTGGGGCATGATTGTGTTCTAGTAAAGCTTACAGATTCTACTTCTCGTTTTCATTCTTTCGTTCTTATTGTGTGATTGTGTTGTAGTAAAGCTTACAGATTCAACTTCTTGTTTTCATTGATTCACTTATTGTGTGATTGAGTTGTAGTAAAGCTTACAGATTCTACTTCTCATTTTCATTGATTCAGTTATTGTGTGATTGAGTTGTAGTAAAGCTTACAGATTCTAGTTCTCATTTTCATTGATTCAGTTATTGTGTGATTGAGTTGTAGTAAAGCTTACAGATTCAACTTCTTGTTTTCATTGATTCACTTATTGTGTGATTGAGTTGTAGTAAAGCTTACAGATTCTACTTCTCATTTTCATTGATTCACTTATTGTGTGATTGTGTTGTAGTAAAGCTTACAGATT